>CM019064.1:361609102-362956602 GCA_009667805.1 Leptobrachium leishanense | reverse complement strand
CACGTCCGCATAGTTTTGTGTGCGAGTGATGGAACATGATCAGACGGACTGCATTTATACGTCCAGCATTTTGGACGAACAAAAGGTTTTCATTTTAATTTAATTTTCCCTCCTACATCCGTCAAAAATAACGTCAGTTACAAAAACGGACTGTGTGGCCACTACTGCGTCTTCCGTCAAAAAATGCGTCCGTACTGCACGGCGCACAGTCCGTAGAAAACGTGCTCGTCTGACCCGAGCCTAACCCCTTCACTCTACCATGGATAAGAAAAACAAGCAACACGAACCATACAACTGGATTATTAGTCGAGAGCGGTGACCCATACCACACAACACAAACGACAGACAAAAAAAAGCCAGAAACGTATAATTTTTTTTCATTTTATTTATAACAATATTCTGTGTTATTTATATTGTAAAGTAATCCAGCAAAAATTATTAAAACTCTTTGTAACCCTGCCTCCCTCAATTCAACCCAATAAAAGAATTTGAATTGAGTGCTTTCCAGAGACTAAAATAAAACAAGTTATGTTATCATTATGCACCTTATCTTAAGCATAACTGAGAGAACAGAAAAGGAATGGTTTCCCAATCATGTAATTAAAATTTTATAAAAAAAAAAAAAAAAAAAGAAGCTAACAGAGACTTCAGATACTTAATGGGAATATTTGAACCAGACAACTTTAGAGGGGTGCGCGTGGGTTTTAACGGAATGTGTTCCAATGGTTGCGTAAATTTAAAGGCAGCTGCCGCCAATGGCCTGACCTTCTGTCTGTGCATTGAATATGGCTGATGGCATTTTGCCCGTATTTAAACACTGCATAAAGAGCAAAGGACGTGATGTGGAAGCAAACACTAGTAAAATTAGGTTCTAAAATGTCATTCTTCTGATTCTAAGAGTTAAAAGTCTGTAAAAACACACTCAAATCCATTTTATGGCACTAAACTCATTTCTGGAGCTATGAATTTGCACGTGATCTTGGACGTGGGAGGGTGTAAGTGACTGGTCCTACAGCTCCTGATCCTGGCAATGCATCTTATTAATTCAGCCACACGAAGGGAACGCGGAAAAATTAACAGAATCAAGGCAGTATTGCCAACTTTTATCCTAGTCAAACTGGTGATAGTACTGTGAATGTTCCTGCTCTTGTGATGGGATCTAGGTTTCCTCCTCGTTAGTTGTGCACCACAAGTGCAAAAAGAGATTTAAACCCAGTGGTAGGAGTGAAATATTGATCTTGCTCAGAAAGAAAAAAATACGTATTTTTAAAAAAAGTTGGACTAGTGTACTAGTAGCTGTATGAAAAAAGTTGTACAACATGTTGATCATATAGGTTTAACAAGAATAAATGTTGCAAGTGAATGGAAAAGGTTAACAAGTGATTACCCCCCCCCCATGTATTGATACCCATAACTTATTCAAGCAGTGTGTTGATGCTTAAACTAAGCCGATAGTCTTGTGAAAAGTGGGGAAAATGCGTTTTATATGAAAAAAGAGGAAAAATAAACCTTGAAACTTCCAGTCATTTAATCATAGTTTTAAAAAATACCAGTGCAGCCAAGCGCCACAGACCATGTGCAAACTGGGCCAATAACAATCACCATACAAGGATTTTCATGGTCTACAGCATATGGGAAAAACAAAACAAAACCTGAATGTCATCTTAAAACCAATAAGCAAAGGCAAAGAGTGTATTAGAGAGCCCTCTGCTGCTGGACTATATGCTGTTTCAGAGGTGATAACACCATGATGTCATCAGTTGTACAGGATGTGCATCAGGCTACATTCCATGATAGAGGTAAAGCTGCCTGTTAGACTACCCCTTCCATTTGGATTTAGTAATGGCAAGCACAAGCCAAGGTCATTAAGTTGTGGGAGACTGACTTTTCTTCCAAACACACCCAACTATTTTATCCAAAGTGCAGCCAGGGGCATTTGCAAAATGATATTTCAAAAGGTTAATATCCCAACCAGAACTTACATTGTTTCACTTTAAGTAAATCAAACCAGCTGCGCCTATGTGAACAATAACTGAATTAGGTCATACTAGGTAAAGGTGTAACGTGAATGTACAAACTCCTGTAACCCTACACAAAAAAATAATAAAATTGTGTATACTTCGGAAGAATAAAAAGCAAAACAAAAAACTTCTTAGGGCTTTGATCTTGAGATGAACATTTGCCATTCCACTGGTTGAAAATTTGAGGTTCTTGCCAGCCAGCCCCGCCGAATGCTCCCCGTGCACAAACAAAACGCAAATCAACCCACAGAATTTTATGTAGAGGACAGTGCTATAAATCATATCCACAAAAGTGAAACTCCTCCCCATGTGACATTACCATCAGCTAATGCATCCAGCATTGACATTTGTGGTTTACCTCGAATTCATTGGTTACATAATTACCCTAAACCAGTGTGAAAAGATTCATTTTTTGGGTTTAGTAGATACAAGGAGTAAAATAAATTGTGTTTTTTTTTTGCCCCTCCCCTTCAGATACAGCTTTAATAAAAATTCAAACATAAAATGATGAATAGGATTAAAAAAAAAATATTAAAATAAAAAAGTTGTAGCACTGCTCTTTACATAAAGAAATCCATAAAAAGGCAGAACCAGCATTTCTAGGAGATGGGTGCTATTGTCGTACGTCTAGCAGCCTCTGAATTTGGGTAGGATTTTTAAAAAAGCAACATGGAAATGGATTTTGATCTTTGCAGGCATGGTCCAACATAATAACTAGCTCTCTCCGAGAGTTAATCAAAAGACGTAGCCCTTCATAGACACCATGAAACGCGAGCACTGGCAGCAAGGCTGGACTTTTCATTAGAACACATTCATTAGATCGGGAGACAGGTCTCACTGGCTAGAAAGAAGGAATGCTCTCCTCGGCTTTCCAGACACCAGGCACAATAAGACTTTTAGAAGCAGCTTCTCCATTGCCGACAGGAGCTCCCGGTTAACTCAATGGTGAGTTTTTACATTAAGAAAGAAAGAAAAAAAGGAGGAATGTCTTAGAACTCAGAAAATACAGACCACGACCTACACTATGTCAACTCATCACGTTCTGATGAAGGTGACCAACATTACACTGCTCAAGACCATCTATCGTCCCTAGGTACTTTCTACTCAAACAGTTTGCAAAAAGTCCAACCTTAATATGACATTCTCCCCTCTATATGATCCCATAAAAAGTAAAAGAAAACCTTAAACAATCATTTACTGTGCGCCATAGCTAAAAGCAAACAAAAGGGGTAAGGTGAAGGTGTAATAGAGATCAAGCTGGCGAGCCGTTCTTGTGTTGTACCGTCTCGGCGATTCTCAAAGTGGATAAAATAACGTAACAGTCTTGATAAAAGGCCAGCCCTTCAAATAATAATAAAATCGCCCTCTCGTCATGTGACTTCTTTAATGGACTTTTAAAAAACGAGCTGCCACCTCCTCAGCGATTGTACCATCCACCGCTTCCCACTCTTCGACTCCAACGCTGTGTGACGAGATCTGCGTTCCACTTTTGTGCAAATTACAGAGTCCTGTTGCAGGCAGCTTCTGAGCGTGGGTGCGTGTTTGCGGGTGTGGAACTGAGGGGAATGTAGACAGGTTCCAAAAAAACTTAAATGGGAAGAAAAAAAAAATATATTTATAATACTGAGCTCAAATATAAAAGTAGTCCTTCATTTATACACTTTATACACCATTAGGTTGTGTGTGTGTTTTCTCCATATTTTTAAAAAAGTTTTTTAGCTATTTTTCCTCTCTTTTTTTCGTTTAATTAAAATTTCCACCCTACGCCAAAGGGTCTGAGAAATCGTCTTCGCCTCCACGAGACAGCAGCTCCCTCTTTTCATCTGTGCTGGCGAGCGAGTTTCGGCTGTTGTGAGCACCCATGTAAAGGGTGGCATACACTGGGTTAGTGAAGTTCGTAGGCTAGTACAGCGAAACATTTAGAGAGAAGAAAAAAGGAAAAAGAAAAACCGGATTAGAATAAAATAAATCAGATATACTTGTCTACAATCATTATCTCAAGTACTGCCTTACAAATTCACCCGGCACAAAGGATTTAAAAAGGGGGCGTTTCCAAAGATTATTAAATAATTATATTAAGAAATAATTATTTCTTTGACAATGGATTGTGAGAAACGTTGCCCAATATCACATTTTGTCCTGATGAATTAACATTTACTTCTATAAAGAGGGGGCGATTCACTAACCACCACTGATATTCTGAAATAATGGTAGATTTAGGTTTGTGGACTACAGTGGATCAATTATGGTAATTTCAGCTTTAACCCCTATGATGGTTTTCCTGAGTGTGGCTCTGGGTTAACTTTCAGTGCTGAAAGCGGTAACCTCGAGCCACACTCTGGCTGCATACATTACCTGTCCCTGCGCTCCCTTCGCTGACCACCAAAGTCTCCTCCAGCGATCGCAACCTCATACTTCATGGTTCCTTTCTCGCGAGGAGGGAACCAGGCAGTATGAGGACGCGATCGCCGGAGGAGACTGCGAGGCACAGCGGGGGAGCGCAGGGACAGGTAATGTATCCAGCGGCATCACGAGTGTTGCTCGGGGTCATCACTTCCAGCATAGGAATTTAACCCCGAGCCACACTCAGGATGCCCCTAGGGGGACAAAAAAAAAAAGAGAATAAAAATAAATTTTAAAAAAAAGGAACGATTATGACATCTAAAAGATGTCAGAATCATAACACCAGGGAGGTTAAGGGATCTTCCGCCAAAGTTCATTATAGCCTTCACCTTGCTTTTCAAAGCTCCTGCCAATGTTGTTTAGAGTGGATTTCATTGTTGTTCACAACAAACCGGTCTAGTCACTAAAAGGTGAAATCAGGAGAAGAGAACAATCTAGACCAAATAGCGGACTTCGAAAGTGAGATAAAAAGGGGAGAATTTTTTTGATTTGGCTATTTTGACCTAGAAAGATCACTTCTCCTGACTTCACCCTTTAGTGAATAGACCGGATGGTCTCCGTTGTACTTGTCTAACCAGGTTTTTCATTGTAGTTTCTGTTTGAGTTCAATGTTTTAGAAACATGTGAATTGAGAATATCTGCAGCAGACTACTTTTACATAGTAATATTGGTCGGAACTTGTTCACGGTTCTTTAAAGCAACTTGGCCTGCCTTTGTTGAATTTGCTTCTCTGGAAAGCCGCGCTCAGTGTAGTTGCAACAATGGGGCTTTTTACCGCTGTATACAACTTCGGTCAGTCAGAGGAACTTGGCGAATAACCCCAATTAAAGGTTTTTATTTTGTGGATACATGTAATTATATTTTTCAAAAAGGCTTAGGTATTAAATGATATCGTTCTTAAGTGGTTTACCTTATCAGGGTCCAAAGTGAAGTCTGCATCCAGCAATTCCCCTACATCATCATCAGGCTCTCCCTCATACATTTTATACGTTGGGTTTCCAATCTCCACATTCATGGCTCCGTTTGTCATTCGCTGGTGCTGGAATCCTTTAGCTCTGAAATATAAATAACAGAACACATTAGTGGAGACATGCAAAGCATGAATGTCAATTTATGACCCAGTGAACGGGATAACCCAGTTTGCCATTAGGCAATGTGGACCCATGTATCAGAACACAGAGCTAACGGAAAGATTTAGGTTGGGGCACACGAGACGTTGCTTTAACGCACAGTACGAGCGTTAAAACGCTAACGCACCGGCGTCCACGGGGCTGCGCGATCCTCCTGCACTCAAGTGCGCTGCATTTGACACCCAACGTCGCAACAGCCTTTGTGTTTTCAAGACGGACGTCTTAACGCGCGTTATGCGTAATTATATGCTGCGACATGCATCAGTAACGCGCGTTAGTGTGCACCCGGCCTTATTAGAGAGCTGAAGTGGAGCAAACTAGATTTTATTCCACTTTACAATTTTTTGATTTTCCAACTCTATTCTTGTATGAGTATGGGTATACCAGTAGACTTCTTTGCAAGCGAGACTTTGCAAGCGAGACACTCAACCGAACACGTTTTGGTTATTTCAAGTTTTTTTGAGTTAAAAATGTTGTTGATTTTTGTTTTTTACTTCTTAATGTGTTATGTGCCAACATTTTCAAGTTGAGATACAACCCCATGCATTCAGAAACCATTATTTCGGAGAGATGCCAGGTAGCTTTACTTATTCTGTTTGATATTTCATACGTGCATATGCATTTGGTGCGTCTGTGCACATTATGATGGCAGTATTATATTTCCTTAAGCAGTTTGAGTATCCTGTATCCAAAAAGCTTTAGTTCAAAAGGGCTTTGGATTTCAATTTTGTTTTCTCCCGGATTTTGGAATATTTGCATGTATGGATTAGATATCTTGGGATGAGACTCAAGTCTGAACAAGAAATTCATTTGTTTTTCACATGTACTTTATACAGAGCCTGAAGGCAATATTTTTTTTTTTTTTTTTTTTTTTTTTTTAATATTTTTAATAATTTTGTGCTCCTTCACACAAAGTCACATATACAATTTTTTACTTTGCGGGTTTGTGTTGGTGTTCAGAAAAAAGCTGAGTTAGGAATTTCAGACAAAAGATACTCAACCCTTACGACCAGTATGAAGTCTGCTTCCCATTAATTCATACATGCCAGCACTGAAGTTAAATAGAACTACAGGGATCTTTAATTTGAGGACAGCAGAAATGTGAAAAGCAGCTGTATCACTCTGAATAGAAAACTAGACGCGCACAGTGGGTTTAGTTCAGAGTTGCTTGTCACTTTGCCACTAATGTGTCATTTGATTTAGTCAGAAGTAAATTAATTCATCTAGTATTAGCATGCTCAACTCCTTGGAGCCATTCTGGAAAGGAAGGAGTGGCTGGATCCTTCCAGTGTATCAGAATACTTGCTGCATTCAGTAATCGAATAGACGATTTTGGAAAAGGAAGCAGAGGATGCAGAATGAAGTATGACACAAAAGTAGCACCTCCGGGGTGAAGGGTAGTGGTGGGTCTGCTACGAGCTTCACTATGGTTGCTTGCCGCCAGTACTGCTAAATAGCTGTACAAACCCCCACCAGATATGATATCAGTTGGATCTGTTGGGACATCCCTCTCTGCATTGTCATTCGTACTGGGGGAAAATCTTAGTTTAGGGAGAACGCAAGGTCATTATATGAATAATTTGTAGGCAGATTCTTGTGTACGAGATGTTATAGAGTATGTGTATTTCATTAAACTCCAACTTAAAAAATGAAGTCATGTCTGCCAAATAGGCAAAGACTTCCTTTCACACTGCAAGACCCAACATATGCCACAACACAGAGAGGATACAAAGATCTACTGTTTTGGGGTACCAGTAATAAACAATACTTTGTCTTAAAAACCTTATTATATGCAATAGGGGACCATCATGCCATTCAGAAAACTAAACTCGTTACGTTTTGAAGTTGTAATAAGGTTAAGCCTAGAATACACTTCTACGATGGCCACCCCATTCAGCCAAATCTGGAAATGATTATCCCCATTTAGATCGTTTTTTTCCTCCCCTTTATTGTGTGCTTACCCGCTCATCCGGTGTCTGTACCAGAAGAAAACACCAACCCCAAGCAGAGCCAAGATGAGGATTACTATTATTGGAATTATAACGGAGGCTGTATCTGCAGGTAAAAATAGATAAAAAATTATCACTATTAATACAACACGGCTGCTTTATTGAAAACGTTTAAAGAAACAAAGTGGCAAGTATTGGTTTGGTGTAATAATAGTCCTAGTAAAAAAGATGTAGAAAAAGACCAAGGAGTATAGAACGACAAAATCCCCACACTCACATTGAGGGAACATGACAGAGTTCCGTGTAAGCCCTCTCTTAAGACAGGAAAGCCAGCAGGACTAATGTAGTGACGTGAAAGTCACCCAGACTGAAAGAGCTTCTAAATAAAATTTTATTGCGAGAGAATTGTATGGGATCTTCAGTGCATACCTCATCCAGCACTGACTACACCCCCCCCCAAGGACTTTCAAGTAGTCAATAGGAAGTTTGCATATTATTCAGAGCTTCCTGTGGAAGTCAGATAATGACGCAACGAATCAGAGGGAAACGGCCGTATAGACTGGCTATATGCTTTTATGATCTGGTTTAAGAGGAGTACAACAAATGTTAAAGCTTTTAACTATAGATTATTGGTTGTACTATTGGTCCTTCTGTTTCTTTTGAGATGTAAGGAATTGGAAACGTTAATATCGTAAATTCCAAGAAGTCAAAACTGTGGAGAGTAAAGTTATTGGAGGTAAATTGTATTGATATTTTTGTGATTGTAGAAGAGTATCCATCTAGAACTATTATTTGACCCCTCTCTAAGGTTTCAATAAAAGATATGTGCAAGCTCTAAGCAGCTCAGAAATAACAATTCTGGGTTTGTGACATTTCTGCACCCCGATATCAGCATGGAGACTAGCAGCGAGAGGGGGGCGAGTGCAAAGCCAAAAGTCACAAGTCTC
This sequence comes from Leptobrachium leishanense, assembly GCA_009667805.1. Lineage (NCBI taxonomy): Eukaryota > Metazoa > Chordata > Amphibia > Anura > Megophryidae > Leptobrachium > Leptobrachium leishanense. The sequence goes on along the minus strand of CM019064.1, from coordinate 362,948,152 downwards.
AGATAAGGTTCAGGCAAAAGCATAGATTTATTGACCAAATTTATGGTCGCGGTTCATCAGATTAAGGGTTGATTTCCTGTTGTGGCAGCTGTAATGTAGATGTATTGACGCGGAGTCGGGGTTCCTATTTGACAGACAATCGACGGATAGCCGATTGCTGGCATTGTACCAATTATGAACTACATAGTTTACACTAGGAATTGTCAGTTTTAGGATATTGTTACTGGTACATATAAAAATAGGCGAGCAATGTGTTTAATAAAATGTAATATTTTCTACAAGTGTAATATTTTATGAGGCAAAGAAATTAAGAGATCAGACCAAAGTGCATTCATTGATCAGTTTTTCACTATTAAAAGATATTTAAATTTTTACGATTATATTTTCAATTTCCACATTGTAAAAAAAAAAAAAAAAACAACAACAACAACAAAGACAAAACGCTTTACAATACATCACAGATATGGCAATCTGTTTATTGCATTATCTGTAGGATATTCAAATGTGAAAATCTGGATTTGGAAAAAGGTTTCCCAGTGTGACATCACATTCTAGAAAAATAAAAACCACTGAATTCATGTAACGTGTATAATTTTTCCAAAAGACCGGCATAGGGGAAGTGGAGCTCCTGACATCTTTTTGTTGGGTTTGCTGAGGGGACAGACTATAGGAACAAAAGAACATTTACACACTCTGACAAATAGAGGGACAGCAACCATATATTTAACAGACCTTAACCAGTTCAAAAAATCTGGCAGTAACAGTGTTGTGAGCATCATTTAATATTTGTATAACTGTATGGAAAAACGAAACCAAAAAACCACTTGTCAGAGGGGGAGGAAATCACAAAACGTACTGAAAATAATGTGTTTACAATTACAAACATTCTTCGTTCATGAAGGCAACAATGCTTTTCATTTTCTTACATAATCATTTGTTGGGTGAAAAAAAAAAAAAAAAAAAAAAATCACTCCAGGTTACTTTAGAAGAATATATACTCACTGTTGGTATGTGTTGCCATTTCGGTATACAAGTCACACACAGAGCCTGTCCGTTCAGGTGGGCACCTAGAACAATATTCAAGAGTCAGGACAAAGCGCACCAAGTGTTTTTAAACAAATAGACAAGGCTGAATGATGGGTGTGAGTAGGGTGATCATATCGGCCATGCTTAAAAGGGACAAATATAAATTATTCATGATGGACGGTGCATGAAGAATGTGACCCCGCAGCATACAGAATCTATATGCTAAAGAGTGGAGACAATAACTTTTATTCAAGGCAGCAATTTCAGAATGAATATAGATAAACGGCCTGAAAAACTCTGTATATTGCATCTCTGGACTGTAGTTACACCGGTTTGTAGTATTCAGATCATGATGGAGATGCAATGTATCAATGAAGCTTAACTTTTACTGGTAGTCTCAGGCAGGCACTGCAGCTAGTGGCCTGTTGCTAAAATAACAAATGGGAAGACACAAGACAGTGCGCTCCAAGTGAGCCACTAACAAATACACAAACAGGGGGAATAGAAATCCCATAAATCCTTCCTCTATGCGGGGGTGTTATTGCTGCGCTTCTTTATAGTGACCGAGGTCACAGGGTATATCTATAGCGCAGCAGATTCTACCTAGATATATGGCGATTCCCAATAGAGGGAGCTGTGTGAGGGTCCTGAACTAGCGCTCTATGCATACAGTTTATGGCGAGAGACGGGATGAAACTAGGAAAGTCGGCATGTGAGCCTTCATGTGTTCACGGTGAAAAGGAAAGTATGATCGAAAGAAAATTAGCTATCCTTTTAAGAATGCCTGTTTCTTATTCCTCTTGATAAAGGGAAAGTATCAGCCCATATTTCTTGGGAAGGTATCGAAAGTCAAAGCTGCATAAATCTGTTCTCTAAGCTCTACGCGTTTCGCCCATAGGAGCTTGCAGTGATCTGCTAGTGAGCAGAGATTAGATCCGAGTTAATTTTCTTTCGATCATACTTTCCTTTCCACCGTGAACACATGAAGGCTCACATGCCGACTTTCCTAGTTTCATCCCGTCTCTCGCCATAAACTGTATGCATAGAGAGCTAGTTCAGGACCCTCACACAGCTCCCTCTATTGGGAATCCCCATATAGCTAGGTAGAATCCGTTGTGCTATAGATCTACCCTGTGACCGAGGAGAGTACTATATAGTGTACTTACACTAAAAAGAAGCGCAGCAATAATACCCCTGCATAGAGAAAGGACTTATGGGATTTCTGTCCCCCCCGCTCATGTATTTGTTAGTGGCTCACTTGGAGCGCACTGTCTTGCCATGTCCCCCCATTTGGGATTTTAGCAACAGGCCACTAGCTGCAATGCCTGCCTGAGATTACCACGTTTTAAAAAGGTACCAAGTAAAAATATAGTTTTATTGATACATTGCGTCTCCACCATGTTCAGAATCCATACACTACAGGTAAGAAATCAAATTATTCCCAGTTAACATACCTTCATTTCCTTCCTGCAGCATATGAATTATACGTATTGCAGGGCAGCACTTTCCCTGTGCTCCCCTCTGCATGAAATAGCAATGTGTGTCCCTTTAAACATTACGGATTACTCATATCCAGGGTGACCATAACAACACAGACCCCAAACGCCCATACAAAACACTGACAGCATTGAAATGTGACGTTTCCCAGCAAGTTAAAATAAAAAGCAGAGGTAAAATATCTAATAAAAGGACACAGAAAAATTCAACTCCACAAATTTACCCGATAGTACAAGTCTATCATACTGAACAATGGGCCTTTCTTTAAATTGGTTTTTCAGCCAATTTGTTTTCTACATTGTATTACAAGATCAAACAACGTGACATCCATTCATTGGACTCGCTGACCAGTATAGGAACATTTGCTCCTTGTTTATGCTACTTCTTCGTTTCTCAGTTAATATCTATATTTACAGTCTGCTCTTATATCTGCTTTATTATAATACAGTACAACTGGTCCATTTGTTTGAGCGATGCAACAAAAAGAAAAGCCTCAGTTATGATTTTAGGTTTGCCATATTATCAGGATGTTCATCATAAGTCACGTTGAGTGTGATTATTGATATATAGATACACGATGCGTACTGTAACGTTCTAACAAGAAACCTTACTGTTCCTTGAACAGCTGGGAAAATGCTGCTAGAATGATTTCTATTCATTTAAAGCTATGAATTCTTACTGGCACTCCGGCATCTCTGAGACACGATTGATTGAGCAAGTCCCTCCATTCAAGCAGTAATTGTCGCATGTCAAGCAGGACTTGGCGACCCTTCCGTCTGTGCACCTGTTGAAGAGAACATATGCATTTTTGAGGTTACAGACACCAACGCAAATCTTATCTGATTGGGAACGCTAGGTTACACACACAGTGGATGGAGGGAACCCACTTATTGAGTACGTCTGCTGAACAATGCCTAGTAGAGAATTTCGTGCATGATGTGATAAGCTCCGAACTCTACTGGCCAACTTAGCCATGTGCAAATCAATAAACACCTAATGATCCGTATACCAAATATCAAGAGCTGTAATCCTCTGAGTGCCGTGACCAGCACTAGCTCAAAACATCACCCAAGCTTCCCAGTTAGTTCTGTGAAGAGAATTGCCCTGGAATTTGGCAGCAATCACACAGCGCTCTGAGGGCATCATGGTGTCCAAAATATTGGCCTTGTGGAGAACTGAGGTGCATGTTCTCATCGATATTAAATCGCTCCCTTGAATGGCGTCCAGGAGGAAAGGTAACAAAAAAGGGGACAGAAGGGTCTCATCTCCCAAAGAGTAATTTGAAAAAAGCTCCTGAGAGGACTTGACCCAGTCAATCTTTTGAAAATGTGCATTCAAAGTGCTAGCTGCAGGCCAGGGGAATTTGTCCACCACAAAGCCTGACTTTCAGACATTACTGGAGGATATCACCTACAGGGTTATTTAGAGAGGTGAAAACCAGGGTAACTGGCAGGAGAAGAGAACAATCAGCGAGATAAAAGGGAGAATTTTTCTGGTTTGACTATTTTGACCTAGAATTTTCACTTCTCCAGTCATTCTCCTGCTTTTCACCTCTCTCTGAATAACTCTGCCAGACTTTGGTAATGGGGATGTCGAGGAAGCTAAATTTACTGTGATGTTGCTGCAAGCACCAGTCAGCACATGACTTTCATCCAACGCAGGACATGGAGTGATCAGACTGCTGTCCCGTGGACGGTTTTCTGCTCGCAGCAGTTTCCCCCTTTCTGCAGCCACAGTCACGTGAGGGATCCAGAAACCTTAAAAGGGTTGACGCTTTATATTTGTCAGCAAAAAACACCAACACATATATAAAGGAAGGATTCCCCACCAAAGGAGCCCAACTTGTTTGGGGTTTAATAGTGGCACTTTGTTTTCCTCGTCATAGAACTGTATAATGCAAAAATCCTTAAAAAGAATTCTAAACCCCAATTTATAGGATGGAAGTGGTTCTACAATAGACACAATATGTGTCGCAAGCTGTACATTGATACTTACACACATGTCACATCTCCATTGTTTGTATTGCATTTGCCATCTTTGCAGCGAGTACACCTGTCAATGTCACATTGGGGGCCTTCAAATCCAACAGCGCAACGGCACTGCTTGATTCCATTAACCAGCATCTGACAGGTTCCTCCGTTCTTGCAATAATCATAACATTTCCCTAGAATTATACAGAAGTAGTGTTGGATGAAGCATATTTGCAACTACGTTCAAAGCAGGGAAGACCAAATGCACCAATTAGATTTTGTTTTCATGGTCAGCAATATCATGAAACCCTAGAACGGTTTTAACCACCGATCAAGTTACAATGTGTCCAGAAGACTTACCCCAGAATTTAGTAGGTGGTAAGACATTAAAATATCAGCACTTTAATACCTAGCAGAAATGAGAATATAGTTCTATATAAAAAGGGGTTATTCACTAACCTCCAAACTGGCCCCAAATTGCACCGAACAGAAATTTGCTTTGGTGCAATTTCAGGCCAATTTGTCTCTTCACCAAATACTGGCAAACCGACACCAAAATACGGTGCAGTTCACCGCAATTCAGCAGCACCAACATTGCCCTATAGAAGACTATCGTGTCTTCTATTCACAGAACGCCAAACGTCACAGAAATGCTGATTTTCAGTGTTTCAGTTCGACAGGTTTAAACAGGCGAGCCCCATAGGATTCAATGTAAAAACTTAATATTTAAAAAAAGAAAGAATTTAAAACAGTTTTTTTAATTTCAGCAAGACGTTATTTTTTGTATTTTGACAAAAGTATTGATTCTCAAATTTAAAAAAAAAGAAGTTTTTTTATTCTGTAACAGACCTTTTTATCATTTTTAAAAGGACCTTATTTTAGGAGACACATTTTAATACATTTTTATTGGTTTAAACACCTAGTACAGGAGACTTCAGTTTTGGGTTTGCATTTAGTGGAATTTCCCTGATTCCAATTCGACGCAGTTCGATGGTTTGCGCTGATGTCCGATAACGGATTCAGGAACTCCAATTTCGGCAAAATACTGTGACCATTCGCTAAATAGTGAATCCACCGTATTGTGAGCAAAATGGAATCGCCAAAGTATGCCGAAAATCAAAGCACCAAAAATCACATGCAATTTCGGTGCTTTGTGAACAGACCCATAATGGTTTACTGCACACAGGTAGTCTAGACATTTCCCAGGACATACTTGAAAAGGAGCGAAATCTCCATGTATCCTTCCTGGTAAAATACTTTGCAAATAAAATAAATTTCAACATGCAGGAAGTAACCACCATAGACATAGAAGGCCATGCTACAAGCATTTAAGCCCTCTGCAACCATGTTTCACTGTGGTTGGCAAGTCGCCAACAGGAGACCTGTAGCTTGGTCATCCAAGGAAGAACAAAAAAAACCAAAAAAAACGGAACACTGGTTTTCAGTCACCTGTAAGAAAAAAAATAGTACACATTCATTCCATGAATAAATCAGATGTAGTTCTTACGGTATTGACATTTGTCTCCAATGTAGTCAGCCAGGCAGCGGCAGTTGGGTTGGTTGCCAATATTCACAGTGCATGTGGCGTTGTTCTGACAGTAGTCGGCCGCACACACCTGCTGCAGACACTTCGGACCAGTAAAACCAGTGGGACAGCGGCACGTGGGCATGCCTGTCAAAACAAGAAGAATAAACTATAGAAATCCATAGCTCATATGAATAAAATGGTTAGCTGGAAAGGCATAACACATCTTTAACAGATACATTTTCCTACAAACACAAATGTACACGTTTATTGTAAGAAAAACGTGCCTATAAATCACAGACCTGTCCTCACCTGCTTAAAAAGTTATATTTAGTTAAAACACTGGAATCAATCCATAGTTTTATTATTTCTGACCTGCTTAAGCTTATATTTTAGTGTTTTGTGTATGCCTTTACTTTGAGACAGTGTGTGTATCCAAGTTTTGGAGTGTAATATTTTATTTGTAGAGAACTGCTTCACAGAGCTCATAGGCTACATTCACCATATGCAGCAAGGAACTCGAGACTTAATTTGCTTCTCCTACCCAATTTCTCACTTTTTTGCATCCTTGGTCTGTTTTAACACAGAATCCTCGTTGCCAGTGCAATGCCATACTAGATGGCTATTTAAAAAAAGGAGGGTTCTGTGTACAAACAGACTCAGGATGCAAAAAAGTGGGAAAGTGGAGACTTAATTTGCATGTCCTACCCAGAGTACTTTCCTGCATATGGGGAATGTAGCACATGAGCTCTGTGAAGCAGTTCTCTGAATTGCTGGGATGTGTAAAGGACTTCTAAAATTTATAAACTTTATTATTTTCAATGTGGAGGCCTTAGATCTCACTTGTTTCTCTCCACCATAAGTCAAGTGTGTAAATAAATCTATCTATCTATCTATCTATATATATATACACATATATACACACACACACACAGTCAGATGAGGCAGAGCCTCACCTGCCATTCCATTAAGTGGTTAACATTAAAATAAGTGTAAACGTTTTTTTAACTATCAGATTTTATTTAACAAATACCTGTTCCATGCTCCCCAGCCGTCCATCTCTGCTCTTCCGTTTTTTTTGGGGAGTACGCTGGCTGCTGTGTGTGAATCATCACACAGCAGCGGCAGCCTGCTCTTAACCTACGCAATTTGCTTTGCTGAACACTACGCTAATCGCGTACGGTTAAGCTGGCCAATAGATTCAGAAGTCTGCAACGTGTGTCTGGCTCTGCCTACTTCCTGAATCTACACTCTTCAGTGCCTCAGAGAGGCACTGCGAGCAATTGAATTGCTTGGACCAATGGAAAAGCACCATTGTTCTCAAGCAATTCAAAAAACACCACCATTAGAGGCTGGCCTCCCATGGATTGATTGACAAAGGACAGTCATGTGACTGTCCTAGTCCATCATGGGGGCATGCCACAGAGCTGGGTGCCTGGAGGCACATCCTGGGGTGCCCCGTGAGCAGCCAGATCCTGGGGAACTCTGAACCTGAACCTACGTAACTGCTGTAGATCTGGCTCTGATACTAGCCAGTGCGTACGTACATACATACACACATACATTGGGTAGCCCTGGAACATAGTAATAAACAATGTTTTGTTTTTACAATGTTCTGCTAGCCCTGGAACATGTTTACGTCATAATCCCTAATAATTTTTATATTCATACAAATGTTGATTTATTTTGTTGCCTTTCCTTATAGGTGGTCGTCCTCTTTTCGACGTACTATCAATAAATTGATGCCATTTACAACCTCCAAATGGTGGTTATAGTTTTACCACCTTGATTTTTATTTTCTGTTAATTGCGAGTTTGTCAATCGGGAGTAATGTTCTCCAAAAAATAATTAAAAATAATAATAACAATAACAATAATAACGACAACCAGTAGTTCCATTTCACTTTTGTTCAGTGTTATTTGAACAAATTTTCTTTTCTAGTTTAAGAATGTTCCTCTTATTTAAAATACTTGCATAATAAGAACTGAACTTATTACAGAAAATAAGGAGAAAGTGCAATATAAAAACCAGAATAAAAACTCAGAACAAGAATGCTTAAAACAGAAGACACTGAAATTATTAGATTACAAGAAAAAAAGGTACTGCACACTGCCAGTTTGTGAAATTAAACCAATTTATAACACTGTAAATCTGTTCTAAATCTGTCAGCGCAATAACTTATTCAGTTTCTACTAGATAAATCTTCTTTTTCCTCTGACTTCCACATAATAAACACCACCTGACTGCTGAATCGCAATGAAAAGAACGCAACAAAGTCCGGCACGATAGAAGAAAGTTATAATCTTTATTAGAGTCTTAATGTGAAAGATTATCGTCTATTGTTTAAGTGTATGTTGCTGGTTTTCCCTGTCCAATCACAGAAGTTAAGGTTACAAAAATATGGTGAGTAAAACCAGCTCCGCAACGGCTAAAGGTTAAATGGTAGTGTCAGAATTGGACTGGCTGGAATCAGACTTTCTTTTTGGTTAGACGAAGTGGAGAAGATTTATTCAGTTCAAGATAAATAATGTTTGGATAAAGTAGATGATAGACATCGGTTATCGATACCAGTGATTCCCATCCCTGGTCCTCAGAACCCCCTAACAGGTCAGGTTTGCCAGATATGTGAAGCACAGCACAGGTGATATGATTTGCTGCTCAGCGATTACAGGATTCAGTCTGTATTTCCCCAAGGTGATCCTTAAAACCTGGCCTGTTAGGGGTACTTGAGGACCAAGGGTGGGAAAGCCTGATCTATAGAATTTATTAGAGATTGTTACACCATATGGCTTTCCAATATTAAGTGTCAATATATACCTATAAACCCACTTGAATACACCGTTAAAGTGAAACTCTACGCAAACAGTAAACCATGAGTAGAATCTCACCCCTTACAGGGAGGCGTTGCAGCAACACTAAAACATAAAATAACATAACATTTAATGTAACTGAAATCTTACGACCGGGAACTCTTCCGTACACAATTATCATTCTTAAATATTATTTAAAACATATTTGTAGGTTTGTTTCCTCATCACTGACTTGTTTGTAAAATATACAGTTACACGCTTTATAAAGTACATATCAACAGGAACTATGTGGGACAAGGAACCTTGTGAAAAGGGCTTAATCCCATTATGTAGTATCAAAAAAAACCTCTATAATACAAGGCGTATAAACGTTATTGAACTCGCTTAATCATAAAATCACGATAGAAAGATTAAAGATAAACAGTGCATAGAAAGACGCTGCACTTTTGGTAGACAGAAAAGGTGCAATTAATTCACCCCAAAAAGAGATTATATGGATAACCCAGACTCAATAAATCAGGTTGCTTAGTGCTGGTATATGGAATTAAATTAGGAACTCAAAGTCCCTTTATCCATTCATTTGAGTCCATCATTTAATTCCATATACCAGCACTAGGAAACCGGATTTATTGAGCCCGGGTTATCCGTATAATCTCTTTTTGGGGTGAATTAATTGCACCTTTTCTGTCTACCAAATGTGCAGCATCTTTCTATGCACTGTATATCCACCGGCAGGGTGGAGTAGAGGTAACCTCACTGCTCTATAACCATGGAGAGAGACTGTGGAGACAGAGGTTCATTCCCGGCGCCTCTCCAGTAAGTGTCCTTGGGCAAGACACCTAACGGTACATACTCACCACCCAGGACATACTTGAAAACAAGAGAAATCTCAATGTATCCTTCCTGGTAAAATCCTTTCTCAAAAAAAATAAATAAAAAATAATCTATCATGATTTTATGATTAAGCAAGTTCAATAAAGTTTATTAGCCTTGTATTATAGAGTTTTTTCACATTTTATAAAGCGCTACCAAGCTCCGTAGCGCTGTACAATGGGATATAGAATTAAAAAGAAAAAAAAAAAAAAAAACACCATAAATTGCGACATGATCAATTTGTGGACAGTTTTTGTCTGTCCTGTCTGAAGGCACACAGACGTAGTTTCCCCCTTTAAGAGATTTTGAATGTCAATTTTTTTAAGTTCGATTAGGACTTTCATTATACAGTAGGAAATCTTCCAACATTAAGGGGAAATATAAAATCACCTCTGTAATTTAGCACAAACCACTGATTCTCTCTGCCCAAAATTGACTTGATGGAATAGTGGAAGATTTATTCACAACTGTAAGTTACCAGACCAGGTTTGAGTACTCAGAAATGACCCCTCTGAATCATCCTGTCGTTATTCTGTCCAGATGAACCTGTATCATTTATTTAGACCACATTATCTTTAAAAAAAAGTCTGCTTCCATTACCTGATAAAGATGGAGCACAGTTGCCTCCATTCTTGCAGTAGTCCTTGCACTGGTCAATTTCACATCTCTCTCCATCAAAGCTGGGCAAGCAACGGCATTTGGGTTGTTTACGTGCGTTCAAAAAGCACTTTCCTCCATTCAGACATTCTAATGTGCAGCTGTCGGGAGTTTGTGCTGCGCAGAGAGACATATTTGACATTCAAGAGAACATACAAAGTTAGGAAACAGATTTACCAGGGTGAATGAGGAGTTAAACACCAAAATAGAGACTCCACTCTTCCGGTTAAAGTGGAATAATATATATAACCTTGGGGTTAAGCATAAAACTGCAACTGATCATGCCTATCTCCTGCTGATGAGGGTACAATGAACCCGAACCAGCTGTACAGGAGTGGCTGTGACCAACTGCATAAACCTGATCTCTGGTACAAAAAGCCATCTAGTATGGCGTGGCATTGGAGGGTTCTGTGTGAAAACAGACCCAGGATACAAACAAATTGAGAAATTGCAGACATCATTTGTAGGTCTTACCCAGAGTTCCGTGCTGCATATGGGGAATGTAGCACATGAGCTCTCTGTTGCAGTTCTTTAAATTAATGGCATGTGTAAATGACTTCTGCAATCAGAGATATCTATCCATCTCTATTGAGCTGCAGCTGTAACTCAATTTAGCAATAGATGGTACCATCTACTGGTCAAACAGGTTTATTACAGTAAGAAATACAATGGGGATATGCCCATATATTTTTTACTGTATAGTTAATTAAAAATAATCTTTCAAAAAACCACTGATTCCTGACAAGGTTTTTTTTTTTTTTTTTTTAAATCACTTGGTAGTACGGGGGATAAAAATATGCTGATGTGATCAATTTAACACTAATAATAAATTCCTTTTGTAGTTTGAATTCGAATTTAGCAAACAGCAAAAAAATATGTAGACACAAGTAATTAAACGATTTATAAAATTCACACCAAAGGGAACATGTGTCCTACAGAACCTAACATGCTTATGGTGAGAGGAGTTGATCCTACAAGCAAATAAAGAGTGTAAGAGGAGCATGAAAATACAAATGGAGAATTTCATTGCTGACCTAAAAAGCACAAAGTTCAGATATTTCAATTCCAGCTTGTAACAATACAATACGTGGAATCAAATGGAGGGGTGAAAAAATATATATATATATCCATGACATGTGCAGCGGTACTGCAGGATAGCTACTTCTGCTTATCTCCATACTTGTGGAATCACATCCCTAATGTCTGATGTCAAACAGACCTATGCATCACAGTATAATAGGTTTGCAGACTGACAGCTGCTGCAGCATGTTGTGTTTGTATACGTTGTCTGCAGGCAAAAAAAAAACAGCCTGCGAGGACAACAGCATTATTAGATCTGTGATGTATGTAACCCTAAAGTGGCTTCAGAAAGGAGGAAGAAGAATTTCCAACTCCAGATGGGACACCAACAAATGTGGACAGAACGCCAGAAGGGAGATACAGGCATTCGCGGAAGCTGACATATTACAGACTCAAATGAAAACAGAAATAGGGAATCCGGAAGACCATCAACCTACAGAAAGGGGTGCTAGAACAATGGATCCTTCTAATAGACCCTTTTCTATGTCTAGATTACAGATCCAGGTCAATGTAAGGTGGCAACGTAATGTTTGGATTTTACCACAGGACTGAGGCTCCTATTTTGCCATCTCTTTCATTACTTTCTTCATAGCAGCAAAGAGTTAACAATACGAAAAACAAAACTTCCCCCACAACAGGGGATGAGCACACCCCACATCCTCTCCCAGCCAATCAATATAGTCCCGCCCAGATATAGACTCCTCCTCTTTCTTTGCTGCTCTTCGTGCAGATAAGTATCATTTCCTTTTGCTCTGTAAAATTTCTGTCTTATTCTTATATTGTATATATTTTATGTTGTTTTGATTTCCTTTGCAGCGTCTTTTGCTTCAATCTGCGCTGCTTGTTGGGGCGCCGCTACCCTCCGGTTCTAGCCGCGGGGGGTCGGTGTCCCCACCAGACCTGACTTTGGGACCACGGTACCCACAGTCAGATCTGGCGTTCTTTCTCCTAATTGCCCCGCTCGGATCTCTATTCATCCGCGCTGGGCATAACTCTACCGCTGCGTGCGTAGCACTCGGAGCGCGGAGTTCTTCTCGCGCGCCCCAACTGAGATTCACCTCACGAGCCGGGGTACGCCCACTTCCTGCGCGCGCAGCTCCACTTCACCTCATACGAACGCGAGGATAATCCAAGTAAGATGTCAGTTTCCCACCGCAGCCCCTCTCGTTCTCCCACCCGGGGCTCCGGGTCGGAGGGTCCCTCTGTAAATAGAACATCCATATCAGAAGGGACTTCCCCGCCCCCCCGCAAACATAAAAAAATCAGGGAGCTCAGCAATATTCGCGGCCCTTGAAGCCTCCCTCAGATCCTCCATCACGGAGTCTGTCTCGACGGCTGTCGCTAAACTCCATTATTCGTTCAGACGATCTATGGATGAGGCTGTCATTTCCCTTCAAATACCCCCAAAACCGGTAGCCTCATGCTCTGCAACATTACAAAAAAATATATTAAAACCAAACACATGAACCTCAGGAATTACCACAGGATGCCTCCCCTCACAGGGTTTTAGACCCGCTGGCCTCAGGGCCTAGTGTTTCTAAGGCTAGGGACAGATGAGCGCATTTTCTGCGGCCACCGTCAAAATGTACGTCGATGCGTGCGCACGCATTTTTTCACGGAATACGCTTAAGTGGTCAGACGATGCGCAATTCTGGACGTATTTCATGACGATGGGGTGAAAAGAAGTCTAGGGAAATCCGGCTGTTTGAACGTTATGTTGGCCGCACACTAGCAGCGTCTGACATCTCCTAATCACGCACACACGCTGCTATGCGGACGCAGCGCACTCTGTACGTCAGTACCAGCGGTTTAACGTTCTCGAAAAAATGCGTTCATTTTCCACTTGCGTTGCGCGGCCGGTCGTTTGTGCGACCGTACTTCGTATATTGGCTGTCATTGCCCGTCATCTGCTGCTAGTGCGGCCGTGATTATGTGCGCCAGAACGCGCGTTCGCACTGCCTCAGTCTGACCCTAGCCTTATTTATCACATCCCCCAGGTGCTTATGGAGGGGCTGGCATCCCCGCAACACTGCCATTACTGACTCGCAAACCAGACTCTCGCAAAAGAGCCCCTGACCGCGGGGCAACCAATGCGGCCGAGATAAAGAGACCTAAGGCGGCTGCCTGGAGTCTCGTCCCAAGAGGGACAAATGCAGGGGAAGGCGATCCTGAGGGCGATGACGGAGATGACGGAGATGACTCCATTACTTTATACGCCCTGGTCAATGATGAAGACCTTATGGTGGAGCCACCCCCTATGCAGGTCGGGGATACTATCTACGACCCAGCGGGAAACCCCATGTTTAATCCCCGTGAGATTTCTCACCCAAGCTCCACTGCTTGGTCCCCTCAACCCCATGTCGAATGCTGGGTCGACAGTGTTATGCGCTGCCCTCTTGATAAGGGTACTCGATTTAACCTGCGGACGGAATGTCCTAGGCCCACCACAGCTGGCAAGACGTGCATCACACCTGAGGTGGATGAGGCCTTCCAGCAGTTTGTCGCCAACAAAGGTTGGTCAGCCAAAAAGGGCATAGATTTTGCCATGAAAACATGCCAAGATAAATTACTTGACACTACTGGCCCTCTGGTAAAAGCCCTAGACATCGTCACCCATGCTAAACTGTCGGATACCCCCTTAGACCCCTCGGAACTCGAGGAGTGGCTCCAACGATCCCTGTGCCTACTGGGAAACGCCAATGCTGCGATAGCAGCAAAATGCAGGAAAACGATCCTACTCAAAATGGATACCAATCTGACCCACATGGCCGCCACTGACCTGGGAGTCAAGGCAGATGTCCAACTCTTTGGTGACCCGTTTGCAAAGAAACTTAACACATACGTGGGGTCCTTCTCCATGCTGGACAAGGCGGAGGCCACAATGAAAAGGGTTTTCCCGGGTCGGGTCTCTCACAGGGCCGGTAGAGGCAGGAGTCGCTCTGCCGGCCGTGGGAGTCCCTCCCGCACTTATGGCTCCTCCTTCGATTCGGCTCGATATGCCGCCGACAACCCCAGCTACGGCTCTCGCTTCTTCCCGTCCAGAGCCAGACCCTGGCGCGGCGGATCATACAGAGGAGGCAGATCCTCTTCCTACAGGAGATCCTCAGGTGAGCGACTTTCAGATTATCCCTCATTTAGGGATGAGGGTCGGGGGCCAACTAGCCAATTTTGCGCTCGCTTGGGCGCAACTCACTACCGATGCATGGGTCCTGGCCACTATAAGGGGTTTCTCCATAGACTTTGTGGACACACCTACACAGACACGAACCCCAGCGCCGCTCCACTTTGCGCACGCGCAAGATTTACTGGTGCAGGCGGAGGTTCGAGACCTGTTGGCCAAAGGGGCAATAGAACTAGCCCCTCCGTCTTCGGTAGGTTTTCTCAGCACATTATTCCTGGTAGCCAAGAAAGGCGGTGGTTCCCGTCCTGTCATCAATCTACGAGAATTGAACCTCTCGGTCGTCTACCGACACTTCAAGATGGAGGGAATTCACACCTTGCATCATGTCCTCCTGAAAGACGACTGGTTGGCCAAACTGGACCTGAAGGACGCCTATCTGACGGTGCCGGTCTGCTCTTCCCACAGAGATTTCCTCCGATTCAGGTGGCAAGATCAGGTCTGGCGTTTCACCTGCCTGCCGTTCGGCCTGTCATCAGCACCATGGTGCTTCACGAAACTGTTAAAGCCAGTGATTGCTTCCCTACGATCCAGAGGCGACGCCTCATCATATACTTGGACGATATAGGAGGATTTCTCCACGTTGACTAGGAATCCCAGTTCTTGAAGGAAGGAGATCGTCCATTGGAGATGCAGCAGGAGCGTGTCTCTGGAACTGGACAACAGGAGGTCCAGTTCCAGAGACACGCTCCTGCTGCACCTCCAATGGACGATCTCCTTCCTTCAAGAACTGGGATTCCTAGTCAACGTGGAGAAATCCTTATTGATCCCGTCACACCGCCTCGAGTTCCTGGGATTCCTCCTGGACTCCCGGGACCTGCGGTTATACCTACCTCCATCCAAGATTCGGGACATCCGAAAGGAGGCTTCCTCTCTCCTCCGACACTCAGCGCCTACTCTGAGGATGCTGGCCAGGGTCGTCGGACTTATGTCAGCGGCGCGCTTGGCGATAGTTCCAGCTCCTCTCCACTATCGGGCCCTCCAACGCCTGAAGGCCCGTTCCCTCCGGGTGGGTTTGGATTATCCGGATGCAATATCCCTGACGGAGGACGCCAAGTCGGACCTGTCGTGGTGGCGTCCTCAGATGATGTCGTGGTACGGCAAACAATTATTTCCTCCTTCCGACTCTCACCATCGACTCTGATGCCAGTGGCCTCGGATGGGGAGCCCACTGCGAAGGCGTAGAGACGGGGGGGGGGGGTCGGTGGTCCCCCTCCGATCGGACCCGTCACATCAATGTATTGGAACGTTTGGCGGGGCTGTTTGGTGTTTCACGAGGAACTCCTCACATCGCCGGATCCTCCTATGACTGGACAATTTCCCGGCGGTACGCTACATCAACGCCATGGGAGGTCCTCGATCGGAACCGCTAGTTCTCATGGCGACGGAGTTTTGGCAGTACTGTCTCCGACACGACCTCTGGGTCCAGGCCCAGTTTATTGCAGGTCTATCGAACCAAGTCGCAGACTGGAATTCCCATCACCTGTTGTACCCAGGGGACTGGTGGATACCGCCTTCAGTGTTCAAAAACATTCACTCACTCTGGGGACCCCTGAGATGGGATTTGTTTGCCTCGAGGTTGAACACTCACCTTCGGGAGTTCTTCAGCTGGAGACCAGACCCGGACGCGTTGGGCACGGATGCCTTCCTTCAGGATTGGTCCGGGGCACGCCACTCTGCATTCCCTCCATTCGCCCTGATTGCTCGAACAGTGATGCAGATCAGGACTCAGCTGGCGACCCTGGTGTTGGTTACCCCGTTCTGGACGACTCAACCTTGGTTCCCGGCCCTTCTGGAGATCGCGATCGACGCACCCAGGATTCTACCCCAGCGACCGGATCTCCTCATGGACGCGGAGGGTTCACCTCGCCCCCTGGTATCGGATGGCAACCTGGACCTACTAGCGTGGCTGGTTTCCGGTTTGCCTGGCAAAGCCAGGACATTTCGGTCCGGGCTGGTGAGCTGCTCTTACAGGCATGGGCCCCCGGAACCCGGGGAGTGTACAAATCTGCCTGGGTCAGGTGGTCCACTTGGTGTGTGGGACGGAGTCAAGATCCCGTTTCAGCCTCTCTGAGCACGGTCTAAGACTTCCTGACGGTTTTGTTTGACTCTGGTCTGGCTTTCCGCACGCTGAACGTCTATCGCTCGGCGCTTTCCGCCAGCCATGTGGGCTTCGCTGGTGTGGCCTTGGGGCAACACCCTTTGGTCTGCCGTCTGTTGCGAGGTGCTCGTTTCGAACGACCCCCCTTCCTCGGTATTCAGTGGTGTGGGATGTTTCCCTGGTGCTCCGTTTCCTGGAGGATTGGCCAGACAATGGAGATCTGTCCCTGCGACAATTATCAGCGAAACTGGTAATGCTGTTCTGTTTGCTGTCTTGTAAGCGAGTCGGAGATGTTCGGGCGCTGGATTATCCTTCTCGCTACTTCGGTCCTGATGGCGTTGTGTTTGACGTGACTAGGCGTACCAAGACGTCCATTTCTTCAGTGTTTTTTTCCGGCCTACCCTGATCGGCCGTTATTGTGCCCGGTTCGTTGCCTCAGGGTCTACGAGAACCGCCTGGTGGGGTTCCGTGCTGCTCCGGTTTCTCCTCTGTTCCTGTCATTCCGGGCTCCCCATCGTCCCGTGTCTTCATCGACTTTAGCGCGATGGGTGCGCTGGTTACTGGGTTTGACGGGGGTGGATACCGCCTCTTTTGGGGCCCATTCGGTCCGTGCCGCCATGGCCTCCTCGGCGGTGGCTGCTGGTTGTAGGCTGGAGGACATTATGCGCTCCGCTGATTGGTCCAGGGAGTCTACTGCTCGCCTTTTCTACGTACGTCCGATGCGACACGGGACGCAGACTGTTCTTGCTCAGCTTTGAATTGGCAAAATAGGAGCCTCCGAGTCCTGTGGTAAAATTGGGGAATTTTCCAAGTCTGTGACGGAAAGTTCGAATTTTAATAAGGAGTCGGAGGCGAGTATTTTCCCCCCCTGGATTCCCTCCCGTTTGTTTCTCTTGTAGATTAAGCAATAAACATTGGGTGGTTTGTCCGGGTCTTATTTCCTGCGCTTTGCGTTGTAATACGTTACGTTGTGCACGCATGTTGCTGAATAAACTTTTCGCCTTTGCGATCTCTTGTGTTTTATCACCTGCGCTCTGGCGTTGTACTCCACTACGCTGTGCTCGCATGTTCCTGAATAAACTTTTCACCTTTGCGGCCTCCTGTGTTTTATCGCCTGGGCGCTTGCGTTACACGTAGGTGATGGTTCGGTTCTAATCCCGATCTCGTGTTTGTTTTTCTCTTTCAGCTCCGCGCTGATCGTCCTGCCTTGGTGTTCTTTGTGGCTTCCCCACGCCCGGCCGTGTTTGGATTCTATGCTTCCCCGTTGGGTAGCTGCGTCTCGTCCTGGAGATTCTGACTTCTGGATTGCAAAGAAAGAGGAGGAGTCTATATCTGGGCGGGACTATATTGATTGGCTGGGAGAGGATGTGGGGTGTGCTCATCCCCTGTTGTGGGGGAAGTTTTGTTTTTCCGTATTGTTTACTTTCTTCATAGCAGCAAAGAGTTAAGAAAGAGATGACAAAATACTCGCCTCCGAGTCCTTATTAAAATTAGAACTTTCCGTCACAGACTAGGAAAATTCCCCAATTAAAGAGGGAATGATCATAACCAAAATGTTTAATGGTGGAATGCCATCATGCAAGATGTGCCTGTGAATACTAGAATGCGAAGAAGTGTAAGACAATGTTACACAGCTGGGAATAAGGAACAGGGCCTTTCTGATCAATCGTGGGGGTTTATACATTGATTCTTCATTAGATAACCCTGACCTAGTCTGGGCATCAAATGTTAACAATACTGTAATTAACTGATAAAATTTGTTTTATGGTCGTTCTCTTTCTGATATGGATGTGGGCATCAAATCTGCTCGTAAAAGTCACAGCCCGTTGAGCTGCCCTGAATTTACCTATTCTATCATGCATTTATTTTACTGAAAGATGGAGAAGAAGAATTTGCAATGTTTTACCTAAATTAGTCTGACATGAAGTTTAATTCTTTAGCACCCTGTACTTTATACCGTTTCCATCATTTTAAGATGATGGTTGTCTTGTGTATGAGCTACATTCCTCTATGCATGAATTCCCTCGAGTTCACACTTTGGAGGCATCCCAAGGGAAGATCTGTATAAATTGGAGTTGGGGGAACTTTATATATTTGTGTGACTTTGGTTTTGTTGAATCCCTCTTTGAAACTGTAAAAGGTTTACATTTTTTCACTAACCATCTGGTGACAGCGTTGGAGATGGTAAGGGTACACAAGTTCCGTTGTCAAGTCTTCTTCCATTAGGACAGGTACATACCGGCCCACTAGGACTTAACAAGCAGAGCCATTCGCACTTCTTTCGATCACATTGATTAATCACTAGAGGGACAAAGGAAAGGAAAGAAATGAAAAGCAAATCAGATTTTATTCAGAACCCTTGTCTTAATAAAACACATTTTCATTACACTTCTTGTGTACACAGGCTTTATCCTTTATAACATTTTATTTGCATATTCATAAAAGTGGATTCTCAAATTCCTCATGTGAGGGGAAAAACGAAAAAAAAAAAAAAAAAAAAAACACACACACCAAGGGACAATTCTTACCTTCTGGTTGTTTGTACTGATGATATAACACCACATCTGAAACATGATTTATGCCCCATGTCAAGTTGGTGACAGGTCCATGTCCAAACTTGTGTACTTTGAATATAAGATTGTGTATGTATGTCACTCCATAGATGTAATCTTCAAATATGTCAATACTGAAGGGATGGGTAAGACCTGGAAACAGAGGAAATACAAAACATTGAGGGTTCTGGCCACTCTAATCGTAACACCCTATGAATTATTCACAAGAAAGGAAACAGGAATTTGTTGCATTACATTTTGGATTATAAAAAAATACAAAAACACAAAACAGGTTTTAAATTTCAAATTACTTTGGGGGAAAAAAAAAATCAAGGGGATAGTTTGTCTGTCAATACAGAAGGCTGAGAGATTCTTCAGGGTTTGTTTCTTATGCAGAGTACTTTTTAACTTCTAGTGAGAGAATATGAAAGTGCCATTGGATTTGGCGCATGAATACACAAGCTCCGTTTTTTAGTTGTCTGTCTATCCCATCAACATAGAGGATGGTTTACCTCTCCAAAACCAAAAACTTTTTTCCCACATATTCCAATTACCTATATTGTTCTTTATAGTAATGGCGCGGTCAGTTCCATTAAGTCGAATGCTTCCAATAACAGACAGTTTGGCATCTGCCCAGTACAGGCGCTCATTGTAGTAATCCACAGCCAACCCTTGAAGAAAAAGATTAGAAAATTACAGTGAAAAATCACTGTCAAACACACATACATTTCTAGATTTAAGATCTCTATTACAGGACTGCTGAAACATTTATTAAGCACACTTAACTAGCTTCAAAAGCAGTGGATACAGAGAATGCAACACACCCATTAATACAGAAAAAGATGCAATGGGTTTCTCAAATTACAGGGTACATAAAGCTTTTCCCTCACCCCTGCTTGATAAAGGCTTTGTTCAGCAAAAACATTGGTTTTCTTCTAATACACTTGTTTGAAGAGGTCCCATTGTACCCAACTACCTTAACTTCAGTGTTAAAGGATGACCCTTCTGTGATCATGGTCTCAGGCACAGACACACAGCTTTTTGATATAGATATATATTAGTGTAGGTTTGGTAAGCAATGTTAGTCCAGATGCCAAAATCTGGAAAGTAGAACTTCAAGACCTGGAGAGGTATCCTCTTGAAAGCTTGTCATAAATGTATCATTAGACCAATAAAAAAAGGTATCACTACTAATGCTATACTCTGGTGATTTAGAGAAATATATATATATATTTGCAGAAGCCACTTGCACATCTCAGCAATTCGATGAATTGTATCCCAGAGCTCCTGTGCCACATTCCCCATATGCAGCAAGGAATTCTGGGTAGGATATGCAAATGACATCTGTCTCACTTCTTTGCATCCTGGGTCTGTTATTACACAGAACCCTAAAATCAATGCTATGCCACACTGTGGCTTTCTAGCAGAGATAAGGTTTATGCAACTGGTCAAGGCCACTGCTAGGACAGCGCTGTTTTGGGTTTATTGGACCCTCATCAGCTAGGAGCTAGGCATGACCAGTTGCAGTGGATGCTTGGAGCCGTAGGGTAAATCAATGCTTACAAGGGTTGTGGTGGAGAACATAAAGTGATATAAAAGGCATCCACTTTATAATTAGTTATGCTTATTATTAGGGAGGCACCGATACCACTTTTTTTAAGATCGAGTACGAGTACCAATACTTTTTTCAAGTACTCACCGATACGGAGTATCGATACTTTTATGTCATGTGAACGCTTTTCATTAAGAACAGACCTCATAAAAATGCCCCAGCTCACATGTATATACTCCCCCCGATATAGATAGATATATATATATATATACACACACACACACACACACACACACACACACACACACACAGAATGCCCCAAGCTCGCATGGATATTGATTGATATTGCCCCAAGCTGATATGGATATTGCCCCAAGCTGATATGGATATTGCCCCAAGCTGATATGGATATTGCCCCCAGCTCGCATGGATATGGATATTGCCCCCAGCTCGCATGATATGGATATTGCCCCCAGCTCGCATGGATATTGCCCCCAGCTCGCATGGATATTGCCCCCAGCTCGCATGGATATTGCCCCCAGCTCGCATGGATATTGCCCCCAGCTCGCATGGATATTGCCCCCAGCTCGCATGGATATTGCCCCCAGCTCGCATGGATATTGCCCCCAGCTCGCATGGATATTGCCCCCAGCTCGCATGGATATTGCCCCCAGCTCGCATGGATATTGCCCCCAGCTCTCAGAGACCAAATGCTGGGGAAGCTGGGCGCGTGCATGAAAAGCACTCGGGCCAGCGTTCCCCCTCCGGTGGGCCACGATACTCACCCTTCGGAAGGTCCGGTTGCATGGCTGTGACGCGATCACGCGGCCGCCTCTGTGATGTTGCCTCCAGCCGAGAGGCAGCGTCAGAGGCGCCCGCATCACAGCCGTGCGACCGGACCTTCTGAAGGGTGAGTATCGCGGCCCGCCGGAGGGGAACACTGGCCGAGTGCTTTTCATGCATGCGGCCAGCTTCCCCAGTCCCGCGGATAGCGGCAAGCCAGCGCAGCGCTGGCTTCCGGTATCAGGAGGGTGTATCAGGCCATTTGCACGAGTACCAAGTACTCGTCCAAACGGCAGTATCGGCACCGATACTAGTATCGATGCATCCCTATTTATTATTGCAGAAGCCACTATAGTAAAACCTTGGTTTGAGATAGTTTTGCAAGAAGAGCAACAATTTTTTAAATTAAATTTTAACTTTATAAACAAGCAATGTCTTGCAATGTGAGCAGTACGGACGCTCTGTCTGCCGAGCGTCACGTCACATCACAACTTAGGCCATGGTCACACGAGCGCATTGAGTGAGTCCTTGTGACCTTTTTCTCCTCGTGTCCGTCGCAGCATTCTGACGGCTCGACGGGGAGGGCCACACTCTGTAACATGCGTAATAGTCAGGGCCGGTGCTAGACCATTTTGCGCCCTAGGCAAGACCAGCTACTTGCACCCCCCCACAAAAAAAGCTCACATGGATATATTGCCCCGGCTCACACATTGCATGGATATATTGCCCCGGCTCACACATTGCATGGATATATTGCCCCGGCTCACACATTGCATGGATATATTGCCCCGGCTCACACATTGCATGGATATATTGCCCCGGCTCACACATTGCATGGATATATTGCCCCGGCTCACACATTGCATGGATATATTGCCCCCAGGCTCACACATTGCATGGATATATTGCCCCCAGGCTCACACATGGATATGTGCCCCCAGGCTCACACATGGATATGTGCCCCCAGGCTCACACATGGATATGTGCCCCCAGGCTCACACATGGATATGTGCCCCCAGGCTCACACATGGATGTTTGCCGCTCCAGCGCCGTCTCCCTCTGCCTCCTCGTAGCCGTAGCCAGTCCCAATGCGTGCTGACGTCAAGGAGACGGAGGCGTTTACTTGGTGCAGGAAGCACCAAGTCCACGCCTCTGTCTCCTTGACACCGGCTGGCTGCAACACGCGGTCGCCCCGTGGCCATTTTTTTTTTTTTTTAAATTGGTCAGCCCGGCTGCGCCCTAGGCGGGCACTACGCTCTAGGCGCCCGCCTAGCTGACCTAGCGGCAGCGCCGGCCCTGGTAATAGTAGCACACATTACAGACATTCTGAATCCCTCACAACAAATAGTAGTGATCCTGTTTGTGATAAATGTCCTGCACAATAAGCCTCTCCTCCCTCTACGATTCTTCTCAAAAGGTAAAGTGCAGGTTAATTTGTTTTATTTTTACTTTATACTGTACAGTATTTTGTGTTACTGTAATCTTTTTCATATGAATAAATGGTTGTGGAACCAATCGTCAGAGTTTGAGACACACACTTTTGTCATTGTATTCTCTATTATTTTGAACCATTATTAAAATTATGCTTCGTAAGCTCTGGGTTTAGCATGCAATTCAAATATCTAGGGGTGGCGTGCCCACAACACTGGGGGCTATATTACAAAGTTGGTGCTAACTTAACCAGAGCTGTTGTAAATTTACCAGAGCCATTATAGTCTATGGAGTTAAGTTTACAACAGCTCTGGTTAAGTTAGCACCAACTTTGTAATACTGCCCTGGGCCTTTTAGCCAAATTCTTTATTACAGGCGGGTTGGGTAGTTTTTCCTTCCACATCTCAAAGTAAAAATTGTGGTAAAAGAACTATAGTCGAAGGGCAGCAGAAAACAGAACAGTTATTTAGTTGTACCTGTGGGCCACTGGATGTCATCTTCTACCAATGTCTCTCGGAGTGTGCCATCCATAGCCGCAGTCTCGATCTTTGGATGATTGCCCCAGTCAGACCAGTACATGGTTCTAAATAAACACAACAATTAGACAAATGTGTATTTTACAAACTAAGCCAGCCATAGTAACACTGTATAATGCATCAATTATGCAGCACAAGAGGTTGCTATGCAAAATTTCACAATATGGGTTGTCAAACCACAGCCAGTTGTGATCAACAACTACTAGATACTAAAAAAGTGGGCGCACAAAAATATGAATACAAAATCATTTGCCATAATAAATATATATGTACATATACACACAAACACCAAAATCATTATTATATTGAACATTAATGTGTACATTTATGCTGCTTTTGTAACTATTGACGTGATACATATATACAAACTGCAATGCATTTTATTGTTGTGCCTAAAAGATTTTAATTTTTTTGTTTAATGCATAGTAGCACTGTATTCACAGTTTATAAGAAGACGTGCATTGTCGCGGCTCACAACCCATTTGGCATTAAAAACAAGTTTATATAAAGAGACACCCAGTCAATATCTTTGAGATAGGAGGTGTTAATCTCTGGTGTTTTAATAAGCAGAAACTTATATTTCACAGAATTGAGACCGGAGAAGTACACATCCTCATTCGTTCATGTTGTGCGGTTACGAATATTGATTTGGTAACAACATAACCAGTTTTACAGGTTGTAAGAGTATTTCCTACCCTCTCTGAGGATCCACCACTATGGCATGAGGTTCATCCATCATGCCAGAGATCAAGGTCTTTCTATGTTCACCCTTCATTTGAGCCACCTCTATGACATCCCGACCAGAATCCGTCCAGTAGATGTTTCCAGCTACCCAGTCAATAGCTATGCCTTTGGGCATTTTCAAGTCAGGAATCTGTATAAAAATAATCAAGTGTTCTGATTACATATACAACAATGGTCTACAATGATGTGAAACTGGGTATAAATTTTCATTATACACTATACTGCACGGATAGAGAAAATATCTATATATAGTAACGGAGCAGGAAACAAAGTAATTTTCAAATCGTATCATATTGTAACTAATGTAAATGAGTACTAAATAAACTACTTCAACTGGAAAACCAATTAAAGATACATGAAAGGACACCATAAAATGTATGGATGCTCACGTTAAGGTCAGTGACTCCGTCGTCAATCTGCCGTTTGTTGCGATTGGAGGTGGTGGATGATGATGTAGCATGAAGCTCTCGATAGGAGATCTTCCCAGTGTGCCAGTTAGTCCAGTAAAGCCGGTCACCCTTCACATAAACATCCATGGCATCTATACGTACAGTCTCATCTCCTCTGAACGCCTGCTCATACGCAGAGTTGGGGTTGAAAGGGTACAAGCTTCTGATTTCATTATCATCAGCAATGTAGAGAATATGATTAGACACTGAGGGGGGGTAAAGAACAAGAGGAAAGATTACAATCACAGTTTTATGCATGTCTTATGTCCTCTGAATTTGTAGCATATGTAATTCAAGACATACAAATGTTCACTTACCATTTGCTTTGCAAGTATGATGGATCTTGACAAAGTTTTTCGCACACGGACACAAGTAGGAGCCTTTTGTGTTGTTGCAAACCTGTGAACATGTGCCAAACGTCAGGCACTCATTGAGGTCTAGAAATAAATAAAAAAAAAAAAGGTAAGACATTAAGATTTTACTTAATCTTAAAACAAGAATCCCAAAACCCTCTGAGTCCGCCTGTTCCTGAACGTCAAATCATTATTAGATCGTCAACATTTCCACTGCTGTATAATCTGTTTGTGCCAAGTTGAATGATGAGAATAATCCAGTCCAGACAAGCAGACAGGAGGAATCATTCCTGCTTGAATCACTCCAGGCCTGCGGAATGATTTGGGGAGCAGAAGAAGGCTGCCATGTACAAGCAAATAGCTCTTTTCGAGACAAAACCAAACCATTAAACTCCATCCAGGACATGTTAATACTACAATATAACCTATAATCCGGCTGGGTGGAGTAGAGGTAACATCACTGCTCTGCGTGGAGAGAGCCTGTGGAGACATGGGTTCGATCCCTACGAGCACCTCTCCAGTAAGTGTCCTTGGGCAAGACACGTAATGGTACATACTCGCCACCCAGGACATACATGAAAACGAGAGAAATCTCAATGTATCCTTCTTGGTAAAATACTTTCTCAAAAAAAAAAAAAAAAAAAAAAAAATACATATCTTACTATAAATTATTTCACTAGCCTATAATGATAACATTGACTCAATGGAAGCTTCGCTCATGAAGGGTCATGGGTGCAGACAGACCAGCGCACGAGACTCTGACGTTATACGACCATAGCCTATGGGATAATTGCATGTCCATACTATCCATTGCTGAGGAATAATCTCCCCATGCACAACAGGACATATGCGGCTTTATCAGGTCACGTAACTCTGGCCGCTGGAATCCACTCCGTAAGGAACCAATTTAATTCTGCTGATCAATGGTGATTTAAACTGCACATTGATTAGGAATGGGCAATGTCAACATCGTGGCTTCAGAGAGTAAAAAGCAAATATTCTGTCATAAATTTGAATTTACATGGCAGCTTGCCTGACGAAGATTACCAGTTATACGGGAAACAAACGCTCGAACCAGAGGAGTGTTTATACATTGTGTGGCTAAGTTTACAACGACCCAGTGTGGTGAAGGTGATCAATACGTTCCTTGGACATTGCCCAGCGGTCAGATGACAATACCTCTGCATGCAAAGCTTCCTGGGATCTTCTGGAATCCATCATTACAGACACAGTAGATGGAATTCAACGTCTGGACACAATTCATCTCTACTCCACAAATTGAGACATTTGACTTGCAGCCCTGATCCAGCACATCTATAGATAAATAAAAAAGCATTTCCTATACACATGCTTATATAGATGTCACAGCTTAATAAATGACAAGTCTGGGGTGACAAATGAGCAACACAATCACCTATACTTTTTGAATTTTGTTTGTAGTATAAAACAAGAAAAAGGGAGAGATTTTTTCCCCATGTGTGAATGCAGGATTGCTTGGTGTACCCTACCAGCTTTTTATGACCTGAATCAATTTTTGACTAGAATGCTGGAGACTCATTTAAATTAAAGTGATGATCCTGCATTCTCCTATTAGAAAAAATCTTTAAACTAATGACTATGGTCAGAGGGTCGACTTAGTGGATGGTTTTGGCCTGAGGGAGGGCACATTCTAGAATCACCCTCCAATCCAATTTGAATCATTAAGTCAAACATATTTAATGATCTTGCAATATATTATAGTTCCGAATTTAGAACCATGGCTCAATATTTTAATAGCTTGGCTGACGGCCCTAGGGATTTCGAATTGCTGAGAATGGGTCAGTTTCTGCTCTTTTTGTTTCTTGCAAACAAAAATTTGGTTAAAATAATAAAAAACCAACATGCAGCTGAGATTCTCTGTTTGAATCATTCCTGTATCCGACGTGCCTGACCCAAACGGATGCCCTAAAAGGGTTACTTGTGGTCATAAAGGTGAAATAAATGGCATATTGTTTGCTTGGCCGATATAACGAAATAATGTAAGCAGTATGCCTTCACCCACAGTCACAGCTAAATTTTGACAGTACACTCGTAAGACCCAGTGCAGGAGTCTCAGAAGGGATGCGAATACGGCTTTAAGGCTGAGGTCAGACTAACGCATTTTTAACGTGCGTTTAGGCGCGCTTAATCACGGCCGTAGTAGCAGCAAATGACGCGCAATGACGACCAATATACAAAGTCTGGCCGCGCGAAAGTGCGGCCGCGCAACGCTAGTGGAAAATGAACGCATTTTTTTGAGAATGCAGAACCGCTAGTACTGACGTACAGAGTGCGCTGCGTCCGCTAGCGGCGTGATTAGGAGATGTCAGACGCTGCTAATGTCCAGCCTACATAACGTCCAGACGCAAGAAGTGTTTTATTAACGATCCGTAAAAAATCACGCACAAAAATGCGCATCGTATGACCGTTTTCGCGCATTCCGTGAAAAAATAAGTCAATGTGTTCGGACGCACTTTTTGACGGTGGCTGCGAATAATGCGTTCGTTTGACCCTAGCCTAAAATGGGGGACAGGGGGGAGGAATCTGAGCAGACATCTAAAATGCTGGCCCCCAAATGTTTCTGCACTACATCTCCCATGATTCTCTGGCAATCGATTGCATCCAAAGTATACTGGGAATTGTAGGCAATAAACATGTGGAGGGGGCCAGAGGATGTAAAACACCTCTATGCCTGTAAGGCAAGGGGAAATATAAGGACCTACCCTGTTGACAGATTTGTTGTATAAAGAATACACAAATAACAGGAGAGAATTTTAATGTGGAACATAGTAGCAAAACTTTAATTTACCGAATATATGCTGAATGTTTACTTGTTGAATGTAAACCTATAAAGAGATATATATATATATATATATAAAAAGCACAGACAAATTATGCCTACTTTGATGGCGGTAACAGTTCTCTTCATCCGAGCCATCGCCGCAGTCATCAAACATGTCACAATGCAGGCCAGCGTCAATGCATTTGCCGTTTTTACACTGAAATTCTATCTTCTCCATGGCACAGCTTTTGGGCTTTTCTATTATGGGAAGGGTAACGGAACAAAGAAAATGCAGTTAAGAACGGTAAGACAAATGCTGTTCAGAAAGAGGAAGAAGTGTCTGGGTGTAGTGGGACATATTAAAGAATCATGACCGCGAGATTTAAAATTGAAGCAACCAGCATTGATATCAATGTCGTGGAACTTACTCATCATATTATTGCACCAGAAGCAACTCGATTAATACACAAAGCTAGAAACGCTTTTGTAAGTTTTATAGAGAAATTGGATGTTGTCGAGCAATCATTACGAAACAAATCCAAAAGAACATCCTAAACGAGTGTGAAAATAGAGCTAGTCCCAACAGCAGAAGGTTAGTGATCACAGCTGCACAAAGCGATAAGAGCAGCGGGCAATTATTTGCAAGATCATCCATGGCTCTTCTGACCCAGCAGTGCACCAAGATTTGTCTGTCTTATGTCTCACCGCAAAACTCTTCATCCGTTCCATCCCCGCAGTTATCAATCCCATCACAGACGCGGCCCAACCGCAGGCAAACGCGGTCATTTCTGCAGCGGAAAGGTCTGTATGGAGGGCAGGTGAACCTCACTACCAATACACAAAGACAAAAGCACGAGTAAGGAGGAACCGAAGAAATAGATGCTTTGTACAAGGAACATGTGCTACAATCTGTCCCTCAGAGTTAAAGGGCCACTACCACCAAAAAATTAAATATCCTTAGGTTTATTTTATGTTGCTGATCTCTTATATGTGCTTTGTTTTTGTCATGTTTGTTTAGTTAAGAAAATATTTTACTCTGTGTCACCGGGTGCATCCATGTTGTAAACTGTCCACCCACTGTATCTTCCTATCACTTGCTCCACATCATACGGCAATGACCATGAATGGAGCGATCGCTGACTCAAATCATTGTAATGTGTGGGATGTACTCAAAGAACATTTTAGAGTTCTTTTAAACCCCCTGCTTTCTCTCATTCAGCTGCCATCTCTCATCTGAGGTAGCTTGGTGACCAATACCCCATCTGCTGCCTTCTCTAAAACATTCACTCCTCCACCTCATTAACTGAAATACTTCCATAGGCTGAAAAAAAGACATGCGTCCATCGGGTTCAGCCTGTCACACATCACCTACTGCTGTTGATCCAAAAGAAGACAAAAATCCCAGTCTGAAGCGCTCACCAATAAGCAACACTGGGAAAAAATTCCTTCTTGACCCCAGAACGGCATCAGATTTCTTCTTGGATCAAGCAGCTTTTACCCACATTTTAATATGTAATACTGTAGATTAGATAAACCACAGCCACAAAGTAAAACCTTTGCACAGAATTTAATAATTGCATCATGATCAAAATCCACAAAATGGAAACAGGAGATTA
Organism: Leptobrachium leishanense; assembly: GCA_009667805.1. Taxonomy (NCBI): domain Eukaryota; kingdom Metazoa; phylum Chordata; class Amphibia; order Anura; family Megophryidae; genus Leptobrachium; species Leptobrachium leishanense. The sequence continues at coordinate 362,918,619 of CM019064.1, read as the reverse complement.
AAAAAAATAACGTTTTCATTTTTACATGCAACTACTTCAAACAAAACAAAATTAAACACAGCAGCATGTGTTTTAGGTTTTTTTTGTAATGCACAAGTAATAAAGTTACAGCTTAGGTTAGTGGTAGTGTCCCTTTAAGGAAGTTCCTATTAACCAGTCGTAAATGTACGGGTTTCTTTTCAAATAAAAACCATCAGCAGGACTATAGTCACATGCAATATGTACTTTAGACGTGGCTCTTGGAAAGGTCAATATTTTCACCTAACTTTTTAGGAGTATTTCCTGTAAAACTCTTGCGCTAAAGAAAGAATTTAATTTGTGCTGCAAAAGCGAATATAAAGCAGTCCTCAGATGCAAATGAAGAAGTAAAATCCGAAGGAATTAAGAGGAAAAGAAATACAATGCTAGGGACTAGGTCGCTCCATTTGCCAAAGAATGAAACAAAAAATAGTGAAATCACAAAAATGTTGTTCTGAAGATGCTCCCTTTGTTTGGCAATGGGGGGAAAAAAAAAGGACTACAATCTTTTAAACATACATGAAGTATAAAGTGTATGTTGTATTTTATGACAGTTCCATGAAGCACATCAGACAAATCAAGAGACCATATGGGTGCAAGAAAAACAATGAACTCACAGCATTCCTCTGGCCTCTCATCAGAGTTGTCTCCACAATCATCTTCTCCATCACATTTCCAAGAAAGTGGTTTGCAGAGGGTGTTATTACACTGGAACTCATCCAGAGGGCATGTTCGTACTACTAGAGAGAAGCAATTCATAACAGAAGGACCATACGGCAATACAGGTGATCACACTGTACAGCAAGTATCGACTGATGAGGTGTACTCTGATACACACACTTATGGAGATTAAGGGGATTCTGTTAATTAAATCCACACTTGCAGCAAGAAACACACACTTTAACATTCAGTTTGAACAGTGTGATGCAACGTAAGCTCTCTAATTCTATAGGTTCAATAAACAAATGTTATTAGGGCTGCAACTAACGATTATTTTCACGATTATTTTTTCGATTCATCGGAAGATTCAAGACAAAAATACAATTCATCAGTCGATATGAGAATAGTTGACAACTATTTCATTATCGATTAGTCATTTCAGCCCTAAATGCTATATTTCATTCAATGTTTTAATATTTGCCACAACCTATGTAGAAGGAAATGTGAGAGCCGGAGTGAAAACAATATGCAAAGATTTACATGGGTAGATTAATAAAAACACCACATTATTCTGTTGTCCGTTAAGTGTAGTCAACATAGGATAGGTAATTCTAAACTGTAGGAATGACACTTACCAGTGTTATTGCAGTTGATTTCATCGCTGCCATCCATGCAATCCGCATCATCGTCACAACGCCAACGGTGTGGAATGCAATGCCCATTGCTGCACGGAAACTGGTCTAACTCACAGCGCAACTTGCAGTCTTTCTATAGCGGAGAATACAACAAGACAGTCAGACTTTACAAAGACAAACCTGTGCGTGTGTGATATATACAAACCTGGGAGCAAATCATTTACTAAATACCAAGTAAGTTAATCTTGTAAAAGCAAGCATTAGGTTTAGCATTAAGACTTGCTGGGATGGAATACAAGGAGATTGTGGTATGCTTAAACATTTTATGATCATATACTAGAGGGCCAAATTTCCCCTCATACATTTGGGTTTCAGAATTTCTATAACATTATATAAAAAGGTATGATATGATTTCTGATCTTTTCTTATAAACAATGTTAATTCACCATGATCCACAATGCAGGTAAACAGACATACCATGAAAGGTGACATTCTAAGACAGGTGTAAACTTGTCAAAGCCATTAAAGCTCATGGAGTTGGGAAGTTCAGAATTTTTGTTAAGTTTACACACATCTTCGATTGTAGGATCTCGAGCAGGGTCCTCTCTTCTACGGTTGTGTGTCTAACTTGTATGTATATTTGTTATGTCGCACCCTACTGAACTTTTAGTGCTTTATAAATACTTGTAATCTACATTTTAACCCAGTAGTAAGTTTATTCATGATCTACACACATATAACTATACAGATTTTAAAAAGTCAACATACCATGCAGTAAGTCGCAGTTACCGGGCTGTAAAACCCCAAAGCACGCGTGGAAATTGATCGCATACAGGTGTGGAGAACATATTTCCATGTCTGAGAATTCCTGTGCCCTATATTATTCAGCGACTCACCTCATCAGATCCATCAATGCAGTCATGGTCTCCATCACATTTCCAACGACCAGCGATGCAACGACCATTGGCGCATGAAAATTCACTTTCCGAACAAGGGCGAGGAGCTAGAACACAAAAGGAGGCATGTGGATAAAAACAATCGCTCACCCACGTGTTTTAGCAGTGTTTGTATAATCTCGACTCTTGATAAAGACCGTTGAGGTTGAAACGTGTTGAGTGCGCCCTTTGTTTATAACAGTTTAGTTTTACTAAAATAGCGACCAGTAATATGGATGAGCTGATTTGACTGGAACCAATTAATGAAATCTGCATGGCTGCCTATAATGAGATATCGTACTGTTGGGTACCGGTGTAGGTTTTGCCTTTTACCAATTTCTAGGCTGCATTTAGCTATACGAGACTGGCCTAATTTATACTGGCCCTGTATAGGTTCCACGCTGTTGTGGTCTTGGTACGCAGCGGTGCTGTGCTTCATTTATATACGAATATGTAATTCAGTCTGCTTAGTAAAAAATTGGTCTGCGAGAGTAATTACTGTGATTCTCATCATTTATGTTCTGTACATATGGGCTTCTATGTGTGTGGTCTGCTGGTATAATGGTGTATTGTGGCTCTGTGTAAAGAGGTACTATCAAGCCACCGTGGAAGTGTCCTTTTTGAAGGTTCATTTCTGACCTATATGTACCTTTCTTTTAAGACTTTGTGTGTGTGGTTGTTTGATAATTTCTGTTTATTTTCCTTCAATAAAGACTGGTTTGTGCGCTTTACCTAATACTGCGATTATATCTGGCACCACGTCCCTGCCAGTTAGGTGTTGTGTTTTTTTCTTTGTTTCTGAGTGGGTTAGGCCCGGTTAATTGGCAGGGCCATATATTTGCACCTTGTTTGAAAGAGACCTTTATGCTCACTCTCAATATATACAATTTTTTCTTCATTAATATTACTATATTAAGCTGCCATCAGGGTACTTTTTAGGATAAAATACATTTTTGTGATGCAGGAATGTGTGCTTAACAAAACCTAAGGGTGTACTAGAAAAAAATGTGAATCTTAGTGAAGTGGCACCTGAATCGGAAGACGCAAAGCGTTACAAAACACTCTATGGTTTTATAAAGTTTGCTGCACATCAGCTCGCATATTGCAAAACTAGGTTACCAAGTCACATTCAAGAAAAACAAGTACATGGGGTCCTGCTCACCTAACCAAGGCGGGACAACGCAGAGAAAAATATAACCAAGTAACATGGAGCCAAATTTAAGGACTTCAGTGTAATGAGCTCACAAATTGGTGTAAAGACTGTAGTGCCAACAGAACACTATCAGGGCTATTCAGAGATGTGAAAACCAGGAGAATCTAGACCAAGGGTCAGCAACCTTGGCTCCCTGATGTTTTGGGAACTACATCTCCCATGAGGCTCAGTCACCCTTTAGGCTGACTGAGCCACATGGGAAATGTAATTCCCAAAACATCAGGGAGCCAAAGGTTGCGGACCCCTGATCTAGATCAAATAGCTGATTTGGAAAGGGAGATAAATGGGAGAATTTTTCTGCTTTAGCAATTTTGACCTAGAATTTTCACTTCTCCAGTCATTCTCCTGAGTTTCACCTTTCCCTGAATAGACCTGCAAGTGTTTGTATCGATTCTATAGCGTTCCAAAACGTCATGCAACAAGAACGTGCTAACAACTTCTACTTAAGCCAATACAGAATGGGAAATGAAAAGATATTTTCCAGATAAATGGAATCTTATCTCAACTAAAGTAACATTATTAAAAGAACTAACATTTCAAGTTTCCCCTCACTCTGTACTATAAGGTTTGCCTTTCTCATACTTTTCAGTTTGGTAGGAATGTATGTGTTTTAGTGTGAACCTAAGACTTTTTCCCCCCATTCCGTTTCTCTTAAAGGGACATTGTTATCCCCTAACACGTTAGGGAATCCCTTTATATGTGTCAGCATCTTTTGTCGACACAAATGAAAAAAAGGGAGATCTTCGCTTTTCCGAGACCTGCTTTGTGAGGGAAAGACAGCTGTGAACAGAGGGTCTTCCTACAGGACAGCCCACTGCACCTGAGTGACAAGTCACTGCACCAATATCACCGCGGAACTCCAGTCACATCACAGCATGACTGCCCCGAGGACAAAACATGGCAGAGCAAATCACTGGATCAAGGAGAGTGTAACTTCATTTATTTTATATATTTATTTATTTATAAAGGATTTTTACCAGGAAGGATACATTGAGATTTCTCTCATTTTCCAGTTCGTCCTGGTTGACATATCCAGGTGATCATTAAGAGCAACAAAATATCTAACTCCTAATGGGATATTGTAGACAAAGGGCACCTGGGCAGCACAGGTACACTTAATTGTACATGGAGTCAGTTAAATGGAATAATAAACATGTAATTGGCCTGGCTGGCAGAATACTGAACTGTCAATTTTAAGAAATCCGTAAAAGGATTACTAAAAAGAAAAAGGAACAAGGTTTTTCGCATTTACTCCAGATCTGTTGCGGGTTTCTTGTGGTTGGCTTATTATACAAATCTCACATACTTTACTTTGTGTATCTCCATTTCTACCATTAGGACTAGGTTTGACATCTACATTTTGGATAGTATACAGTATGATTATATGTTCACCTGTTCCTCATTATAGGTCTAACTTTTGAAAGCTATGGTCCACTTAGGTTTAGGTAAACCAACTGCAGCAAAACACAAGCACCAAGATCCCTGGCTAGATCAAGGCACTAGAAGTATCAATGGTTTTCAATCTATGAAATCACAAATTAACCTCCCTGGCGGTGTTCCCGAGTGTGTCTCGGGATTAAATTTCACTGCTGAGAGTGCTATCCCCGAGACACACTCGGGCTGTATACATTAACTCTCCCTGCACTCCCCTCGATGATCTCTGCAGTCTCCTCCAGCGATCGCAACCTCATACTTCCTGGATTCCTTCTCGCGAGGAGGGAACCAGGATGTAATGAGGTCGCGGGAGGAGACAGCTGGTGACATCAAAGGAGCGCAGGGAGAGGTGATCTATCCAGCGGCATCCCGAGTGTTACCGCTTCCAACATAGGAATTTAACCCTGAGCCACTCAGGATGCCGTGGGGGGGGGGGAACTGACCGCTTTCAGACAATAAGTTTCAAAATAAATAGACCGCCAGGGAGGTTAAACTGGCTAAGGTATGTTAGAGGCTTTTATTCAGGACACTTCTCTAACATGTCTGGTTAGACATGTCTGGATTCTCAAGATCCAGTCAAGAGTCAAAACAATGAAAAAGAGGAAACCTTTGTCCTGAATAAAAGCACATAGCATACCTTTGTTTTGAGTGCCTGGTTTGTGATTTCAATCATAAGTGGTGATTTTGGATACCCTGTTGTATGTGGCAACTGGTGAAAAGGGTTTTTCCAAGAAAGGTGTGTGTGCCCACTACATTCTGGAAGCAAACATATTATTGGTCTCCGTCTAACACTGTCACAATATCAGAATATTGAAGAAAGATGCACATGTTAAAAAGATAATCAAGTATTAAGATCATATACCACAACTATGAAGTCACTATATATCCTTCATGACATTAATGTCAGCCCTAGAGGTTTATCCCATGTAGTTTTAGGAGGCATGCTTGGGTTCATACTGGTAAGAACACTCCACAGGGAAAAGAGTTGGAGGAAGCAAACAGAGGAAAACTAGAGGGAACAGAATTGTTAGTTTGTGATAGATTATTTGGCACCTACCTCTGGATGCCCCAGGGACGACAGTGTTAAAATGGAGAAAAACATAACATGAGGTGAAATGGTACCAACACAAATACACAACATATGAGAACAAGAGGTGGACTTCTATGTAAAAGGAAAGCAGTGTCCTAGACCCCAGACAGATGGTGTGAGGGAAAAGACATGAACAGATTGGAAAAGACATATCGAATGGTGAAAGGCTGATGTGTCAACCCACAAGCCGAGTAGGATGGTCATAAGTGGAACTTGTACCTCACGCCAATGTTCCAAATCAGTGCTGGAAAAAGTTAGACGTTCTGGAGATACTTCGACTACGTTTTTAATGATGCTCAGCTAATCTTAAACTAACAATGCCTCATAGGAAAGTTTAAAGTACCAAACTAAGCTATTCAAGATTTAGATAAACCGTTCTCGGACCACAGGAGGACATTGTGGGGGTGCTCTGGAGCTGGCCAGCGCCATAATGCACAACATGGGGGGGGGGGGGAGATAGATGAAAGAGAAGAGAAGTAAAAGAGAAGTAAAAGAGAAGTAAAAGAAGTAAAAGAGAAGTAACTTCGGTTGGACAGCTCATGTGGCAACATGTCTGAAATATTTACGAAGACGGAATGATGAGATGTTATCCACTCATTCACACATGTGCAACCTCTCACATGCACAGTACTCCTCTCTTGAAAAGGGAATTTTTGCCAGCAGTAGAGTGTAGCTGAAGTTATTAAAAAAAAACACAAAAGTCAAATACACAACACTGCTGGTTAATTTGTAACATAGTGCTAAAAGGCACCCGAGAAAGGTACATAAAATCAATGCAGTGCCCATCCATGAAGGTTTGTAAGTGGAAAGTGCACATACTGCAAGTCTCTTCGTCAGAGTTGTCTCCGCAGTCATTATCGTAATCACACTGCCAGCGGCCAGGGACACATCGGTTGTTCTTACAGCGGAACTGATATGGCTCGCAGGTCCTCTCATCTAGAACAAGAAAGCAAATTGGGTCTCTTTATTATGTCCCTGACATGGTAGGCTGCAGCATAACTCTGTAATTGTAGTCTTTGAGAAACTTTACAGCTCTCCCAACAACCATTACTTGCTTACATTTTTTAAATATATACACACACACACACACACACACACCTTACAGCTATTCATGCTTTACACGTAAACAAGCTAGTGTTTTTAACAATGTATAAATGTAGAAGTGGGCAAATCCAAAACTGCCTTCAATTTATGGCAATGTGTAATACTAAATTTAAATTAGATTGACTGGGAGAGAAGTCTTTCAGAATTATACATTCCTGTACATATGTGTGTAGTTACTTACCACACTCTTCTTTGGGTTCATCGGAGCTGTCACCACAGTCATCTTCCCCATCGCATTTCCAGCGAGCTGGGATGCACCGACCAGAGTGTTTGCATCTAAATTCATCCACACCACAGGTCATCTGAGCTGAAGAGGACAAGAGAAGTAAAGATTGTTAAAGACAATAAGCATTAAATATATGCTGGGGCTACTATACAGGATTACACACAAAAAAAAAAAAAAGATTTCGGCTAGCTATATGTATCACTATTATTCTGCCTCCCTAGCAAAGCTGTGAGGCGTGGATGCTTGAGGCCAACAGTCTGTATTGACCAGTACTCACGCGATGAAAGTTCAGCAGACAGTGTCAACTCTGCAAAACTGACACGTAGAAAGATGAATCCAGTTGAAAACTTATGATCAGACTGACAATCTTTGTAAGAGTGTACAGCAATGCAGGTGAAAAGACATTAGTTCTGTACAGCATTGAGCTAAGATGGCTGCTAGGTGACCAGTAAGTACCTCAGAACTAGACTGAACAAAAAGGGTTGGAGATAGCTGGATACAGCAAGGCTAAGGGAACCCAGCAGGAACAAAATAGCTATGAAATCATAACTGTAAGCAGCCAAAGGCAGATTCAACACATAACATTAAAATATACAAATAAACCCTGAGTCAAGGGGCATGACAACTATCATATGCCGACACTAAGGCCCCTATATCCAGTCAAGTCTGTAATAGGGAGCCACAAGTGCTAAAATTCACTATGCAACATTAAGCATTAGCAGCTCCCTATTACAGGGCGGTCCTCTGCAGTCTTCAAAACTCATTAATGCTAGCGGATCAGTCGGAATGCAGCCCTACGTTTGGGATCTAGGCTCCCGGACAGATCGTACAGCATTTTAGTTTCTTTAATAAAGGAGGAACCCAGGCGATTTAGTGCATTGGGGATTATTCAAGAACAAGTCACGCAGATATTTTATGATCATTTCTCTATTATGACAAAAGCATATATTCACCGTCTACCACAATCGCCAGCCTCCGTGTCAAGGAAACAAGCAGAAGCTTGAAAAGCACATTAAAAGTATTCTTACTGCAGTTATCCGGCTCGTCTGATGCATCCACACAGTCACTATCCCGGTCACAGACCCAGACACGGGGAATGCAGCGCTTATTAACTGTACATTGGAACTGGTTGGGGGCGCATGTGACTTCAGCTGAAAGACACCAAAACAAATCTATTCGTTAGCAAGATTAATCTGTTCCCACTGGCAAACATAAAAAGACCTAATTAGAAATATGATGAATTGTCTCAATATTTCAAATCTAGTTACTATTCACCGAGAGCTGGTTTACATTTCACACAAGAATAATACATACATGTAGGGCGATTAGTCGATTAATCAGATAAGAAAAATATAACCTTTTCTGCTTACTTAAAGCAAAAAAATAAATATGAAATGGCTACCTGAAAGAAGAAAAAAAACGTACAGTGGTGCACTGCATGCCATACAAAACTATAAAAAAAATAGATCACAAAGGACATAAATACGCTCATGTCAGTGTCCAATGAGACCCAAAGAGCTCTCCAAGATGTCTGGAAAAATTAAACTTAATGGAACACTGTAAAAATCAACCCCCCCCCCACCCTCTTCATGTCACTCAGACCATGTGTGGTATTCTAAACTCCTTGTACACTGATCTTGTAAAGCGCTGCGGAATTTGTGGCGCTATATAAAGAATAAAAAATAACTATAAATAATCGGTCTGTGTAAAACACGCACTAACTGATTTGTTGTCAATCGATTAGTGGTGTCAGCCCTACTTACAAGTAAACATATGAGTGTGCACAGTGTCAGGGTTATTCAAAGAGAATCGAAAAGTCACCGCACGTTTGGTGACTTTTCGTTCTCTTCAATTCGGTTCGATTTGGCGATCCCATTTTGGCGACCCTGTGGTGTATTCAGCAAGCACCACAGGGTCCCCGAATTGCAGGGAAAAGCTGCCGCAAACCCACCGCAAAACTCGGCGAAGGCATGCCGAAAACCTGCAAAAACATCTGGATTAACCCGCTGAAAACGCCAGAAAAACCCGAGCAGGAGCCGATCACGCGCAGCACAGCCGCCGGAAAAACCCAACACCGCAGACGAATGGAGTGGAAAAAACCCCCCAAAAAACTGCTTGAATGTTTGAAAAGTGAAACACTGTTTGCAAAGAAACTACTGAGCGAAAATGTCTGAAATTTACATATGAGGTCCAGGGAATGATAATAAAAAGAGCTGTTACAGAAAAAATAAGTTTAAAAAAATCTGACTTTTTAAAAATAAAATCCAGAAAAATGCTTAAAATTTCCTAAAAAAAAAAATCTATAAATAAAGAGACTCCTTACTGCAGAATTTTATAATGAACGGTTTATTAGATATTGAATCAAAAACGGGAATATTTTTAACATTGAAGCCTATGGGATTCGCCCCAATAAACCTGCCGAATGGCAGGGCATTTCGGCAACTTTTCACTGCTGAGTTTTGCTCTCTGAATAGCCGAAGCATTGCTTCTCTATGGGGATTCACGGCCTTCAAACAGGCACCTTATGTACAAGCAATTCGCCAGGATTTGGCGAATTGCCTGCTCTCTGAATAGCCGAATGGCCAGGAAAGGTAACCATACGCTGATTTTCAGCGTTCGGTTCCCTTTCGGCAGCCATTCGGCTCTCTTTGAATAACCCTGTATATATTTCTGTATCTGTATCGTTCAAGTAATATACATATGTATATTGCCAATTCTACTTTATTTTTCACGTTTTACCCATCCTTTTCAGCTTTCCAACATACAATGACCTTAAAACAACAACACCACATAAATTGGAAACAATAGAAACAATAAATAATTAAAAAGGAACATTATATACACGTTTCACTGCATCCCACTGAAACGTCAGTCCAATGGTTAACCTTTAATGCAATAACAACCCCCCCCCCCCCAATAATAATAAAATACCCAACTTTACTTAAATAATCCAAACAAATATTGCTCAGCAATCACAGGGTGACCCTATGGTAAACCTAACTGGAATTACCTTTGGCTATTTTACATATATAATGAAATATTGAATTCACTGCGGAACAATTCGAATATGAACGGCTTTACAGCAATAAAAGGAAGCCATGCAAATGCTGCCGAACATATATAATAAAAGACTCTGCATACAATATAGGATAAAATAAAAAAAAACTGCCAGACCCAGAGGGCTCAAATGATGCCCAGGTAATAAATGTGAGAGTCTGACGATAATACCATCTAACTCCATGGAAAGCGGATTATAGGAATCGGAGAGCCAGAGGCACCATGTTACACATCAGCCCCTTTCCATGGCTTCTATTCCTCCACAATACACAATTCTGCTGCAGAATACATAGATACATAAATGTACATGCACTGAATTGCCAAACTATTAATCCGTTTTATGTTTAGCCTAGAACATATTGCCCCGAAGCGACAGGATATATACCCAGGTAAGGATAGCTATAGGTTTATTAGTGGCACTGTGTCCTACACAGGACTAAAGCAAGTGAAACGTGTGATCTGTTAATGTTTTACACATTAAGCGCTCTGTTACACTGTTCGCGAAAAAAAAAGGGGCAAAACCCTTCGCTGAACGTCGTATTACGACGTTCTTGCCTACGATGCGCGTTAACGTCTAATGTGAGTGACCCTGCGAGAACACAAGTTCGTGCGTGCATCCCATACTTAACATTGTGAGCGCAAAAGCCTTTGTGCGCTGGTATGCGGATGGTATTACAAATCGATGTGCAACTTTTTACGAACGATGTTTGCGTGCATAATTTTAACGTCTTTCAAAAGCTGGTGGTAACTGCAAATCTGAACCTCCTGGCCGAAACGGAATACACCAGCCCAAAAAAAAAAATACAGCACAGTATAGTTACACATTCTACACATGCACAACCTCTCTATTTTATTGTTTGGGTGCATTTTTATTATTGCTGCAGCATATATACACAGATTGATTTTGACAGGTGCAAAAAACTGAACGGGAGACAATTGTGGTTCTTAAGTCAGATTGCCCACCGATTTCTGTGCGCAAGGTTAATGCGCAAGCGTTTTTGCGAGACTTTTTTACGCGCGTTATTTGACGGATGAAAAAATGCGCTCGGATTGTAATACCTGCATTAATTTACGCACGTAACGCTTAACGCTGCGTGCAACAAAAAAAAAAATGCACTGCGCGTACGAATTTGCGCGGAAAATGTAATAGAGCCCTAAAAGAAGGCAAGAACATTAAGGGCCTATGTAAGGTTTAAAGCAGTTCTCTTAAACCTGTCCTCAGGACCCCCTAAAAGGTCAGGTTTTCCAGATATGTGAAGCACAGCACAGGTGATAGGATTTGCTGCTCAGTGATTGCAGGATTCAGTCTGCATTTCCCCAACGTGCTCCTTAAAACCTGGCCTGTTAGGGGGTCCTGAGGACAGGTTTGGGAAACACTGGTTTAAGGGGTCATACTAAGTGTCTAGTGAAAACCTTCTGAGGATTTTGGGAATACACACGAGCTTTGGTACTATCAGAGGTGTGTCTAATGTTGGATGGAAGGTTAGTCTTTGACCCCTACATTGATATTTTTAGATGCTCCTTAAATTGCATGAACATTGACTATATCGCAGCATAAACATTGGTTATTCCCAACTAAAAAACTGTTCTGTACAAAATTATCCAAGCATAGATATGTAATAAATATTCCATGAGTGCACACCCTAATGAAAGGAGCTGTGCATGACATTGGGTAGTACAGAAGCTACAAGAATTGGAATATCCTCATGTCTAGTGTGCAGAAGAAGGCATTGTCCTCTGATGGAGCATTGATTCCCAGCCCTGGTCCTCAAGTACCTCTAAAACAGTGTTTCCCAAACCTGTCCTCAGGATCCTCAACCAGGCCAGATTTTGCAGATCACCTTGGAGTAATGCAGACTGAATCCTGCAATCACTGAGCAGCAAATCATATCACCTGTGCTGTGCTTCACATATCTGGCAAACCTGGTGAGGCGGAGGGTCCTGAGGACAGGTTTGGGAAACACTGCTCTAAAAGAACAGATTTGAAAGGTTTACCTTGGGAACTACAGACAGAATTTGCTGCTCAGTGATTGCAGGATTCAATCACCTGTGCAGTGCAACAGATATCTGGCAAACCTGGCCTGTTAGGGGTTTGAGGACTTGGGTTGTGATCACTGCTCTAAAGCAGTGTTTCTCAAACCTGTCCTCAGGAACCACTAACACACCAGGTTTGCAAGATATCTAAAGCACAGCACAGGTGATATGATTTGCTGATATGATTTCCAAGGTGATCCTTAAAATCTGGCCTGTTAGAGCGTCCTGTGGACAGTTTTGAGAAACACTGTTCTAAAAGTACTTGCTGAATTCTTGGGAGGAAAAATATACAGTCATGGCCGAAATTGTTGGCACCCCAGACATTTTTCCAGAAAATCAAGTATTTCTCACAGAAAAGTAATGCAGTAACACATGTTTTGCTATACACATGTTTATTCCCTTTGTGTGTATTGGAACAAAACAAAAAAGGGAGGAAAAAAAGCAAATTGGACATAATGTCACACAAAACTCCAAAAGTGGTCTGGACAAAATTCTTGGCACCCTTTCAAAATTGTGGATAAATAAGATTGTTTCAAGCATGTGATGCTCCTGTAAACTCACCTGGGGCAAGTAACAGGTGTGGGCAATATAAAAATCACACCTGAAAGCTGATAAAAAGGAGAGAAGTTCACTTAGTCTTTGCATTGTGTGTGTGTGTGCCACACTAAGCATGGACAACAGAAAGAGGTGAAGAGAACTGTCTGAGGACTTGAGAACCAAAATTGTGGAAAAATATCAGCAATCTCAAGGTTACAAGTCCATCTCCAGAGATCTAGATTTGCCTTTGTCCACAGTGCGCAACATTATCAAGAAGTTTGCAACCCATGGCACTGTAGCTAATCTCTCTGTGGGTGGACGGAAGAGAAAAATAGATGAAAGGTTGCAATGCAGGATAATCCGGATGGTGGATAAGCGCCCCCAAACAAGTTCCAAAGAAATTCAAGCTGTCCTGCAGGCTCAGGGAGCATCAGTGTCAGCGCGCACTATCCGTCGACATTTAAATGAAATGAAACGCTATGGCAGGAGACCCAGGAGGACCCACTGCTGACACAGAGACCTAAAAAAGCAAGTACATTTTGGCAAACTGTAGTCTTGAGTAAGCCAAAATCCTTCTGGGAAAACATCTTGTGGACAGATGAGACCAAGATAGAGCTTTTTGGCAAAGCACATCATTCTACTGTTTACCGAAAATGGAATGAGGCCTACAAAGAAAAGAACACAGTACCTACAGTGAAATATGGTGGAGGTTCAATGATGTTATGGGGTTGTTTTGCTGCCTCTGACACTGGGTGCCTTGAATGTGTGCAAGGCATCATGAAACCTGAGGATTACCAAAGGATTTTGGGTTGCACTGTAGAGCCCAGTGTCAGAAAGCTGGGTTTGCATCCGAGATCTTGGGTCTTCCAGCAGGACAATGACCACAAACATACATCAAAAAGCACCCAGAAATGGATGACAACAAAGCGCTGGAGAGTTCTGAAGTGGCCAGCAAGGAGTCTAGATCTAAATCCCATTGAACACCTGTGGAGAGATCTTAAAATTGCTGTTGGGAAAAGGCGCCCTTCCAATAAGAGAGACCTGGAGCAGTTTGCAAAGAAAGAGTGGTCCAAAATTCCAGGTGAGAGGTGTAAGAAGCGACTGATTTCAGTTATTTTTTCCAAAGGGTGTGCAACCAAATATTAAACCTTTCGCTGCTGAGGCTTTTCCCGCCCCTGTGCGGAGGTCATTTTTACCGGTTTTGCTCATCATGTTTAAACGTGTTTTGAAGGCTTATTTTAGTATATGACCCAGACATATTATATATCGTTCTCTCCGTCAGACTCGGTAGATTCATAATATGTCATTATTATATGTATACGTTATGTCATGTCTGTATATTATAACAAAAAATGCAATAAAATATGTATTTTCAATAATTTACAATGTGTAAAGTGTTTTTTTTCACATTTTAACATGCGAGCAATTGCGGTTATATTTTGTATGGGGTGCGCTTGTTAAAAAAATTAGAGATGGGGTCTCGTTACATTTTTTTTGGGGGAAAATTACGCGATTTTTAACAAACGCACCGCATACAAAAATTGTTAGTGCAGCATCATTGTTCACATTATAATTGAAATGGGAACAATATTGCTGCATTAACAAACCAAAAAAAAAATTTTTATAATTTTTTTTTTAATTTTTTTTTTTTTTATTTTTAATTTTTTATTTTTTTTTACAAAATTTTTCACTTTCATGTTTGGTATCGTTGGAACGGCCATGCTCTGGCCGATCCAACCATACCAAAATTTAACCCCTAACTGCCACGGATCGGGAGATAGGGAGTTCAATGAACTCCCTATCTCCACCGTTGGTGGCAGTTAAGGGTTAAGTCCAGGACTGGCGTCATCGTGCTACGCACGATGACGCCAGTCCTCAGGGGGAGTTCCCGGAGGCTTGGCCGACATCCAAGATGTCGGCCAGCTCCGGGAAAGGATCGCGAATCGGCGCTTTTCAGCGCCGATTCGCGATCCAGCTCCCCAGGGGTTAATGCCAGGCATCATTTGGAAGGGCAGGCTGTGCCCTTCCAAATGATGCCTGGGTTAACCCCCGCAGAGCCGCCGATCGGGAGGGAGAGAGGTCCGAAGGACCTCCCCCCCTCCCTTTCAGGCGCCTCCTCCGCACATGCGGGGGGGGCGCCTGAATTAGGTGTCATCGCGCTGCCGCGATGACACCTAATTCGGGCGGCTGTGGTCCCGGATGCGCGGCTGACATCCAGGATGTCAGCCCGCACCGGGGGGGCCAGCGATCGGCCGGAACTCGGCCGAACGCTGACCCCAATGGGAGGACGCGCTCAGCGCGTCCTCCGCATACCAGCAGGAATGCTGAGGACGCGCTGAGCGCGTCCTCAGCATCGAAGTGGTTGTTAAGGGTGCCAATAAATTTTGTCCAGCCCATTTTTGGAGTTTTGTGTGACATTATGTCCAATTTGCTTTCTTTCCTCCCTTTTTTTGTCTTGTTCCAATACACACAAAGGGAATAGACATGTGTATAGCAAAACATGTGTTACTGCATTACTTTTCTGTGAGAAATACTTGATTTTCTGGAAAAATGTCTGGGGTGCCAACAATTTCAGCCATGACTGTATACAACAAAAACTATAGCGGCTGCAATGCGCAACTCACACCAAAACACAGGGAGCAAATAGTCTGCATACAGCGCTCTTAATATGGCTTCGTTAGCCAATGGAAGAATTATTTGGGTGTTTGAATGTATGTATATTTCCTATACAAAACAGGCGCTAAGTAAAGAATCTAATTTTACCAAGAGCAGTTACTAGGATTTCCTGTGAGCTACAGATTGATGCAAGAAATATGTAAACTGCTTTTTTAAGGGAGGAAACCTTACACTTAGAATTTCAATTATTTGTTTTGAACCCATTATGTAGCATCTATACTCCCAGCATCGGAAAATATGGCAGTTCATTTCAGTTAGGGGTGAGCAATCTAAAACCGGATGTTTTAGAACTGCATCTCCCTTGATGCTCAGACACTAGGGCAGTATTACATACTGCCTGCTAAAACGGGGACGCTAAGGATGAAAACCTGCGCCTGCAGATCTCTCCTTAGCATCCCTGTTTTAGCTCCATATGACCGGGGAAGGTGCTAAATCAGCAGCCTGCCCCGTAATGCAGCGCTAAGCCTGAGGATACTCGAGGCAGCGCTAATACGCCGCCCCGAGCACCCCCTTCATGGAGTCTATCGGACTCCATTGAGTATTCGACTGTCGATCACATGACCTCGAGATCCTGCAGGTCGGCGGAGTGATCGTGGACGGAGATTGGGGACTTTACCCCCCAGTCTCACTCTCCTCCCGGCAACCCAAAAGATGCATATTGGCCCGCTGTTCTTGTTGCGGGATTAGAGGAGAGTATGCGATTGGTAATAACAGATTCTGCAGAAGCAGAATCCGTTAACCACAGCTAGGAGCTGGTGCCAGCTTCTCAGTTAAACGCAGCGGAAAGTAATTAGCGCTAGGACTTTGTAATCCAGCGCTGATTAACACTTTGCGCTCCCTATACTTAACATGGGGAGCGCAAAGTACAGTAACCTCGTGCTGAAAAGCGCAAGGTACCACGCTTTAGTGTGTTTTTTAACCCATGAGCGTTCGGAATGTAATATGTGAAGGAGTCATTATCGGACTGGAGGAGTTTAAAGGGAGTCCAGGAGAAATGGGATTATTTAAAGGAAGCATTATTGAAGGCCACAGGAAATTGCATTCGGCTTGTTAGCAAAAACAAAAAAGGGAAGAAACCACTGTGGTACTCTGCAGAAGTGGCCAAAATAGTGAAGAACAAAAAGACAGCATTCAATAATTATAAAACAACTCAGAGTGAAGAAGATAGGCAAACCTATAAGATTAGGCAGAAAGAGGCAAAGCAGTTTATAAGAGCTTCCAAAGCACATGCAGAAGAGAAAATAGCTCAGTCAGTAAAAAAGAGGGACAAAACATTTTTTATAAAAATCTCGCTGACTGCCTCAATGAATATTTTTGTTCAGTCTTTGCAGAAGAAAAGGAAGGAAAGGGACCTCAGTTAGGTACATATCAGTTTACAGAGGAGGAGGTTCTACAGCAGCTGTCTAAAGTAAAGACAAATAAGTCAATGGGGCCTGATGGGATCCACCCTAAATTATTAAAAGAGCTCAGTGATGTAATAGCAAAACCGTTAACAGATTTATTTAACCAATCCTTGTTAACGGGAGTCGTCCCAGAAGACTGGAAATTAGCAAATGTTGTGCCCATTTACAAGAAGGGTAGTAGGGAGGAATCGGGGAACTATAGGCCAGTTAGTCTTAAAGGATTGTTGAACATCTAAAAACACAGATTACAGGATCAGAAACAACATGGGTTTACCTCAGGGAGATCATGCCAAACTAATCTTATTGATTTTTTTGATTGGGTAACAAAAATAATAGACACAGGTGGTGCAGTAGACATTGCTTATTTAGATTTCAGTAAGGCTTTTGATACTGTTCCGCATAGAAGGCTTATCAATAAATTGCAATCTTTGAGTTTAGATTCCAATATTGTTGACTGGATTAGGCAGTGGCTGAGTGACAGACAACAGAGGGTTGTGGTAAATGGAGTTTATTCGGCACAAGGTCTTGTTACCAGTGGGGTACCTCAGGGGTCAGTACTTGGACCCATTCTCTTTAATATTTTTATTAGTGATATTGCAGAAGGTATTAATGGAAAAGTATGTCTTTTTGCTGATGACACAAAGATTTGCAACAGGGTTGACGTTCCTGGAGGGATCAGCCAAATGACAAATGATTTAGGTAAACTAAAAAAATGGTCGGAGTTGTGGCAATTGAGTTTTAATGTGGATAAGTGCAAGATAATGCACCTGGGACGTAAAAACCCAAGGGCTGAATATAGAATATTTGATACAGTCCTAACCTCAACATCTGAGGAAAGGGATTTAGGGGTCATTATTTCAGAGGATCTAAGGGTAAGTAGTCAATGTAATAGAGCAGCAGGAAATGCTAGCAGAATGCTTGGTTGTGTAGGGAGAGGTATTAGCAGTAGGAAAAGGGAAGTGCTCATGCCACTGTACAGAGCACTGGTGAGACCTCACTTGGAGTACTGTGTGCAGTACTGGAGACCGTATCTCCAGAAGGATATAGACCTCTTAGAGAGAGTTCAGAGAAGGGCTACTAAAATGGTGTACGGCTTGAAGGAGAAAAGTTACCAGGAAAGGCTTAATGATCTTAACATGTACAGCTTGGAAAAAAGACGAGACAGAGGAGATATGATAGAAACATTTAAATACGTAAAGGGAATCCACAAGGTAGAGGAAGGGGGTATATTTAAAAGGAAACAAAATAGCAAAACAAGAGGACATAGTCTTAGATTAGAGGGGCAAAGGTTTAAAAGTAACATCAGGAAGCATTATTTTACTGAGAGGGTGGTGGATACATGGAACAGTCTTCCAGTAGAAGTGGTAGAGGCCAAAACAGTAATTGAATTTAAGCAAGCATGGGATAGGCATAAGGCTATCCTAAACAAAAGATAAATCCAGGTAAAGTATCCATGTAATTGGGCAGACTAGATGGGCCGAAAGGTTCTTATCTGCCGACATTTTTCTATGTTTCTATGATCGGCCCGCGCTAGGGCCACTTAACCCAACGTTAACGCTGAAACAGCTGTGCGCCAACGTTAGAGTTAAGTATGTAATAGGGCCCTAAGTTGGCACAGCCTCATGGGAAATGTAGCACCAACACATCTGGAGGGTCAAGGCTGCTGACGTCTAATTTAGGCAAACCATTCCTATTGAATCTACCGCTTGCCATGTTATACAGTGTCCAGCAAACGATATGGTCAATCTAATTTGCACTGTTAGCAGTGAGTGAATTAGCAGGAGATACTTACGGCAATCCTTCTCATCTTCTCCATCCCCACAGTTATCCTGCCCATTGCACCGGAAAATGCCAGGAATGCAGTGATTGGTTTTGGTACATTTGAACTGGCTGGGAAGGCAGACATGGACATCTGGGCAGAAAAGCGAAATAAAAATGACATTTCTTGGAGTCATTTTGCAGAGAAAATACAGCATAATAGAAACCGCAAAGCCAAATGAAGCTGGAGTCATAGTAATAACACAGTTTTCTCCAGACAGCTTTATGTTCCGTCCACCTCACTGATCCAGATGTGTCATAAGATAAAAGCACAAGTTACTGGAATTCTACAATTATACTTTGGTAGCCAATGAAATGGACATATTATGTATAACGTGTCATTATGGGTCTGCTTTGATCTCAAATTGATACGACATGCAAGAGAATATTACGCGTAATCATGTCAGTTTTGAAGATATAAAGCAGGGGTCAAGTCGAGCAGGAACTTTTAGGACCACAGTTACTCAACTATATGTTCAGGAGGAACGGAGTTTGGCCCGCACACTGAAATACTTTCTGGGGAGCAGAAATCTTGGAGTTCCCACACTTATTTTAGGACTAGAGCCCTGGCTATAAAAGGATCATGAAAGTTGTTTCTTACCACAGCTTGTTTCATCAGACTGATCCTGACAGTCATTATCGCCATCACAAATGAACGCAGGATTTGTACAGATTCCAGTAGAGCATTGGAACTGGCCTGGACGACACTTGAACTCAGCTGCAGAGAAAGAAAATAAGAGGCCACCCATTTGTAGCATTTATTTTTTATCATACATGATTAATTTCTCTGCCCTTGTGTGATATGTGCATGTGGGTGTATACACGTGACAGGAAATGAGGGTTATGAAAGCTCAACAGAAGTACATGGTGGGTTTACACACCGCCATCTAGATTTTGGTCAGGACTAAGGCTAATGTCAGAAGAGCACATTCTGAGCGCACTCTGCGTGCATGCACAACGGACGGACGTTCTGACAGAAGATGCTGTAGACACCACACGGTCAGTGGTTTTTGACGGACGTAGAACAAACAAAATTTATATGAAAAATGATAAAAAGTTGAAAATTATTTGAAAAGCCATTTTGTGCGTCAAGGTGCTGAACGTCACAAATGCGCTGCATCTGACATTGTGGCATCACACACACAGAACGCTACGCGGACGTGGCATACTCTGCGCGTACTTCCAAGCGGTTTTACGCTCTTGCCCAACTTGCTTCCATTTGCCACGTGCTTTGTGCGTGTGCAGTTTGGTGCGCATGTACTACGTGTGTGGGTCTCTATTGCTCATGATCCTATGCTACGACAGACGTTAAACTGTGCGGCGACACGAATGTGATAACTGCGTTAGTCTGACACTGGCCTAAACCTTAAAGGTTACTGCATCATGAATGCTTGCAATTAAAGTCGGGAGTGTCAAACGAACATGGGCCACACATTGTAGGTATTCTCAATTGAAGATTTTCTTATTTTTGTCCTTAAACTATTTGGCAGAGGCTGCTGACAGCACCTGCCCAATTACTTTGTTTTTTTCTATATCTTTAGAGGATTTTACTCCCTTTTATCCCTCGCTGTACGCTGATCCTCTTCACTGGCTCAGGGACCCCTGAATCTGGTAGTCCCTAAGCTTTTCTGCACAATTTGTACTCCAGCACAACGGGACTGGTGCATTTTATGCACGCAAGTTCTGTAGCACATGTGCAGAAGCATGGACTGGAACTCTGCGCATGCATAGATCCAATCCATCAGCTGCCGCAGATCATTCGCTCCCGGATTTGGTCTCAGAGAGGGTGACATTGGCACGCTCTCTGTGTGCTGATGTCATTAATGGCCAATCTCATGGCTGGCTGGTGGAAAACTCAAAAATCTCAGTTGCTAGGGATGCTTGGTGGGATGGAGGAAATTCCTCCACTTCCCCCAGATTGGGTCAGCACGGAGGGGGGCGCTCTTCTCACTTTAAAACTAAAATGTTCAGGATGAGTAGAGGCCCCTTTAAAAGGGCAAGGCTAAAGACGTAGCCAAGGTGGAAAATTTCATTATTATTTCACCTGATAGAGAAACCCCACCAATCACTTCCCTGGAAGACTGTCCAGTAGCATCTGAGCGAGTGGCTTCAGGCTGGAGGGAAGCCCACTGCTTTATTTATTTATTTATTTATAAAAGGATTTTACCAGGAAGGATACATTGAGATTTCTCTCATTTTCAAGTATGTCCTGGGTTCAAGAACATTGAATGGTTACGGAAATAAAGAAATAAAATGCCAACGATATAAAAAAAAAAATAGCACAAATATACAGATTAACAGAAAATAAATATAGGCACTATGTTACATGCTTACAAGCGCATTCCGTATTGAGGTATGTTAATAGGGCGCTCTTTAGTGACTTTAGACTGGGGGAAGATTTGATGGCGTCTGGAAGGTTATTCCTGGAAAATTCCATATTTGCGGTGCTCTGTAGGAAAATGAGGATCGAGCCACTTTCTTTTTGTATTGTGGTATTGTAAGTAAGGTGCCGGTCCTGGATCGGAGGTTATAGGATGAGGAAACTGCTAGGGGAAGCAGCCTAGTCAGGTAGGGTGGTAGCTTCCCAGAAAAGCTCTTAAACACCAGGTTGGAAAGGTGAAGAGTGCGTCTAGATTCCAGCGACGGCCAGTTTAGCTCTTTTAAAATGTGACAATGGTGGGTCATGTAGTTACATTGCAGCACAAAGTGGCAGAATGAGTTATACAATGTAGTAAGTTTATGAAGGTGCGTTTGCAGGGCAGCTGCATACACTACGTCTCCATATTCAAAAGCAGGCATAAGCATTTGTTGTACAATCTGCTTTCTTACCGCGGGGCTCAGACAGGATTTGTTTCTGTACAGGGCACCTAGTTTGGGGTAAAGTTTAGATGAGAGTTTTTCGATGTGGGAGCCAAAGGATAGATTTGGGTCTAACCACATACCTAGATATTTGAGAGAAGTGACTGGTCAGCGTGCCATTTGATCTTGTCCTGACACATAGATGGGGCGATTGCAATTTGTGTAGTTTAGGTGCTGTACCAAAGAGCATCATAACACTTTTGTCAGAATTTAGAAAAAGTTTGTTATCTTTGATCCACTTTTCTACCTGAATTGTTCTTGCAGCACTGCCTCCAGCAGCAGCAGATTTGTTTTGCTGGTATAGATTACAGTGTTGTCTGCGTACATGTGTACAGTTAAGGCTTTGCAGATGTTGGGCGGATCATTTATGAATATCGTGAATAGCAGGGGGTCAAGTATCGAGCCTTGGGGTACACCACAAGTGACTGGGAGGGGAGGGAGGAGCTGCCAGAAATGGACACATATTGCCACCGATCAGACACATGAGGTGCTGTTATGGAGCCCAAGGACCAAGACCATGATAATTTATAAATCACTTAAACGATCATGGTGGCTGGAGTGCCCCGTTAAAAGCCGTAACGTAATTGCAAAGTAAAACAAAACGGTGCATCACAACACTTACGGCAGTCTGCTGGCTCATCAGATCGATCCCCACAGTCATCTTCTGTGTCACACTTCCACCAGAACGGGATGCATTTGTCATTCTTGCACACAAACTAAAACGAGAGAAATGGTGTACAGGTGAGACACACTGAAAACACGAGAAAATCATATGCCTAATAAACAATTAGGCAACAGGAAAACCGTGATTTTAATCTTTCTCTTTTCCATGAATTTCTGGAAATACTCTAGAAAGAGCCCTGAGTACAAGTTCAAAATGTCAACCAATGGGTTCAATACACATTTACATAGCCTTCATGAACCTTAAAAAGGAGCACATCTCCGAACGACACTTCTACATGTTATAACAAAATTAACTGCCTTAGATTGTTCCTATTTTAGCATACACCAAATCCGTTTTGGTAGTCACATAAAAATAAGCATGCATTTAGGTTTCTAAACTGGCATAGGCACTTCAAATTCTGCTACCCCACCACCCTATATCAAAGCAAAATGAAAATGTACAATAAAATGAAATTAAGCAATATTTACAAACTATATGCGCCATTTATGTCAAGAAAATTTTTAATTCAGTTCAAAAGCAGAGCATCTTCTATACACTGAGTTAGTTCTAATAACGCTAATTATAGTTTAGAGCAGGAATCAGAAATCGCAGTCCTCACATGGTTTGAAACCACAGCTCTCGTATGCACTCTTTGGGCTGACCGAGCCTCATAGGATGAGAAACTCACGGCTGGTGTTTATTCGCAGTTCTGTTATACACCTGCAAAAACAGCTGTCCAGGTGTGGCTGAGACTTGCTGCGTAACGTGACCTTTGCTAAAAAGCCATCTAGTATAGCGTTGCACTGGCAAGGGGGGGGGGGGTTCTGTGTTAAACAGACCCGGATGCAAAAAGTGAGAGATTGGAAACTTAATTTGCATGTCCTACCCAGAGTTCCTTGCTGCATATGGTGAACGTAGCAAATGAGCTCTGTAGGCAAAGCAGTTCTCTACAATTATAAAACATGTAAATATATTATGACCTAAGAAAAACATGGTTTCCCCTCCAATCTGCTGTCCTTGGCCTAGTTGACCTATGTAAGGTTCTGGAAAACATTCAGCACGTATGCCTTCACCTCTTACCTGGCTGGCAGTGCAATTGGAGACACAGGTTCGTCCATCTGCACCAAGGTAGAAGTTAGTGGGACAAGCACACTTGAACCCTCCATTAGGTCCCAATAGACACAGGTTACTGCAACCACCACTGTTGTTTTTGCAGGGATGATTTTCAACTGGGGAAAAAAAAAAAAAAAACACAAGTCCAGTGACCATAATGAATCAAATGTAAATCCAAATATTCAGAAGAAGTTGACAGACCCCCAAGCCACAATGATCACAATGTACAAAATTTACAAATATGTGAATAAATATATTACAACAATAGAATGCAAGTCTGTAATGTTGTATTAAATGGAATGCATTATCCTCATTGGTCTCATTCCTATTGTTCGTAGACTTCTTGCTTCTTCTAAATCCCACTCAAGATTACATTATTTTACAAACTAATATGGGTTACAGTTAATCTCTTAATTAAAGTCTGTTCCCTTACACTTTACAGGTTCTCTATACCAAAGGCTGTAGAAAGGATAAGGGTAGCACTAAACGTGCTGGCCAGCCATTACTTGGGGGATGTAGTAAAGTAATACCTGCTTGGCCAGTTTTGTCTCCCACGCTTGGGACCAGAGTTTTCCCAAAGGGGAATATGGGATACCTCATTTAGAGAAGGCAAGTAATAACCAAAAGTTATTTTCGTTGGGGGCCCAACAGACTTACCATCAGGCTGCCGGTACAAATGGTAGATGTGGATGTCCATCGGTCGATGAAGAGTGCTGATCAGCATTGATTTGTTGACCCCTGTGGTTTTGTGGGCTCGATTTATAGACTTTGTTTCCCAATCTGTCCAATATATATAATCTTCAAATAGGGTCAATGCAAAGATGTGAGGAATATCCTGAGTGAGCACTGTTGGAAGAAGGGAAATCGGAAGAATTGAGTCTTCAGACACTATAACCAAAACACACAATTGAGCCTCCTTACATCACAATTAACTTGAATTGCAATTTATGTGATCATTGTAATCAAAGTCTTTAAACAAAGACAGGAAACAACATTACAGTTCAGACTAGGGGCCCCATGTGTACCAAACCATTACTAGCAGTTTGCAAACTGAAAAGTCCTGTATGAGCAGTTTTCCATTTGGGCTTGCTAATAAAGGCTTTATTTTGACTGAGCTGCCATATTAGTGTCTCGTGTTGGAATATTTGCTAGCTACTGGTTGTTAACAGCAGAAGCGCCACCTCTGTCATCAGCTCCTTGAGTCCATAGTACTCTAAGGAGCCAGACTCGACCCCGTCACTAGTTTGCATATGCGGGGTCGGGAGAAGATCATTGGGAACTTTCTATTCCCAGTCTTTTGAGCCAACGGTTTGCAAATCGGCTTCTACACAAAGGAATCAGGGAATTGGAGCGATTAGCTTAATGGCTTTGCTGAAACGTTCTACATGCTGTTCCATTCATATTAAAAGTGTCAGAAGGCCACATAAAGATCTGAAACCTGAAAACTATTAATTTTATTGGTTCAGACAAGTTATTTCTAACACAACCCAAAGATTCATACAGCAGACAAACAATATACCTACAACACAACAAAATAGATCAAACATTTGTCCAATACATGCAACAGTTGCAAAATATACAGGATAGATGTTTATTTGGCACTAAAATGTAACAAAAAATAAAATAAAGCATCCCGTTCTAAGACTGATTTAAAACCCTTGTCATACCTGTGTGTCGATTTTTTCCATCAAGGTCAGCAAACTGGATGTAATCCTCCCTGGCATCCGCCCAGTATATTCTGTCATTAACATAGTCCAGCGTCAAGCCGTTGGGCCATACGATTTTGCTGTCCACTATAACACTTCTGTTGCTGCCATCCATGCCAATCTTACCAATGAGAGAATTGTCTCCCCAATCTGTCCAGTACAGATATCTGATAACGACAGATATTTATTACTTTCAGTGTGTCCGCAGCGAATTCCACCAACAACCTGCTACACAAAAAAGATTCTACTATCATCAATAACATGCAAACTAATTCACCAGACACCCCGTTAAAGAAAGGGAATCATTTAACAATTAAAATGAACAAGAACACACAACTTTTACTTCATGAATAAATACCTACCCATGTTTTACATCCACCACTAAAGCACGAGGTTCCCTGAGACCAGAATTAACAAGCACTGTGCGATAAGCTCCATTTAGCTTGGAAACTTCAATGGTGTCTCTGCCTTTGTCGCACCAGTAAAGATTACCACCGACCCAGTCCACGGCCAGGCCATCAGGATTACTGAGTAAAGTGCGATGGAGAATCTGTGGGTGGGGAATTTGTCAAATGAGCATACATAGCAAAATGGTTTATTAAATGTATATGGTGAAATTAATGTGGTATGGGCACAAAACGGAGCAAGGTTGGTTTTTCCTGTTTTTGAATATGGGAGAATTAGGCAGAAAAAAATAAATAAACCCCTATGAAACAACGAAGAAACTCTAAAATTACTACCACAAAATGATAACACGTAGATGCAGGAACAACACATTTGATTCCCTCCTAAACAGCATTATCATCTAACATTATGCCACGTGTGACTGGAACTGAAATCTCATACAGTGAGAGAAAGGGGGGGTTTGTGAGGGTCCTGAGGACAAGCAGCGGCACTAGTGGCCTGCTCTACGGTGGGTGCCCGCTCAGGTCTCACAAGGTTTTAGCTGACTTGTGCCATTACAGGGATCAATGCTCCATATGCAAATCAGCCTGCTCTCACCCAGAAAGGGTGGCCAGTACTGATTGCCAAGGACATCATCCCTGCACGAGAGGTGCAGCAACCCCCGACGATAGTGTCGGCCTTGTTAGGCCTCGTCAGGAGGGTATAGCCGACACCCCTCTAGGTACATCAAGCAAGGGGTCCACGTCTGGATTACCCTGTATACTTCTAGTGAGAGAAAGGGGGGTTTCTCATACAACTCCGCAATGTGAAAGAAGCATCTTAACAAGAACAATCTTAGGCATGTTAACAAAATTTAGTTTTTCCTTGGAAGTTGACCCAAAGGACCACATGAGCATCCTATGTGGAGCACTGACCCAGCATATAAAAGCTGGACTAGACAAAATTGAGGAGGATAGAGAGCGGTTAATGAAATGGAAGGTATAATGGCTTCAGGAAAAAGAGCTGACATTTCCATTTTTCCCCACTACAAGTAAATCACCAAACACCGTAACTGCAAAGTATCTTTAATATAATCCCCTGCGCAAGGGGTCATCAATTGTAACAAACATCCGTGTTCCACATCGGATTTCTGCCGTGGAAAACTGAATAGATGTTTTATTGTAGTTTTATCTTCTCCCTTCTAAAGAAAAATTATGAATTTATGGCAATGGGGAGTCCATAGCCATAAAGGCATGTCACTTTACATCCTTTTACCTGTACATTGCTGCCATTGATGTGCATTCGGCGAATCATGCTACCCTGCGTGGTGACATCAGTCCAATAGATCATCTCTTCTCTATAATCAAAGTCTAACGCAACTGCATTGTTCAAACCCTGCAAAAAGATGTGATCATTAAAGTTTAATTCATTGAATCAGCAATATAAACTAGAGAAAGTTAAATAAAACAGACTGTTTGCTTTATGTTAAAACATTCAAAATAAACAAAATCAAAAGACAAGCCCTGGGAGAACACTACAAGCACAGTGCTCAATCCGGCTCCATCTCTGAATTCTGCTGCGATTCTGCCATGTTCCAGGTTAGGAAGATTTAAATAATGGTATACCGGCATTTCTATTCCCGTTATAAAGCAGACTTTATTATCAACTCTCACGCCTATACTTGCTAATGGAGTTTCCGGATTCAATTTGAATTTATCATATGCCAAATTATGAACACCTTAAGTGCTGAAAGATGTTATAAATGGCTCTTCATGCAGGGAAATATAAAATCACAATGAAATCCTGAAACCGTGATTTTTATTATTAGTGGTGTTTTTTTTCTAGCTAGCCTGGACAGACACCAGAGACAAGGTGTGAACATGTTGATGGGAGCTCTGGACAGCTGGACATTTAAATCGGTGTCCCTGTGCAAATCATTTTAAACAGCCCTTGCTAAATGACTCCCTATATTAATAAATAACTTTCAAAAAATGTGGTTATTTTTTCCTTCAGGCTTATTACTAGTCTGATAAATGGGGACATTTTTCATAATTCAACTTGAACCAAATCCGGTCTGTTGAATCAGCTGATATGTAAAATTGGAGAGGGGGGGGGGGAGGAGAGAGAGAAGAGACCCACAAAACAAATCTATATATTGGTCAAAACTAGCTGGTATGTTTTTCTCAAAAGACTGCCAAACCAATTAAGTTGAGCCAATATATCAGGCTCTAACTGAAGTACTTTGCTATTTAGCACCAATATAACAATTATTCACTGGTTCATCACATCAAAGTACAATCTTTTCATAACATTACGGCTTAGGCCGTTGTCAGACGAGTGCACTAGGTGCACCCGTACTGACGTGCCTTCCGGCATCAGTCGCAGCATTATGACGCTGCAACGGGACTGGTCAATCGCTCGAGTGCGCGCATGAAATGCATACAAGACAAGCATCCACGCACAAAGCCTTCACGTCAAAACGCTAGACGTGCGTTGACGGGGCTGCAAAGTGCGATCCTTCATACAAGGATCAAGCTTTGCATTGCTGAGCGCACTGACTGCGCTCAGCAAGGTGGCCAGACGGGTGTCGAGTGGAAGGAATGTCCACTCTCACGGACATTCCTTCCACTACGGAGTGCACACACCTTAACCAAACTCCTTTAAATTGTACTTTGATTAAACATGTATACACCACTGTCCATAATGCACAGAAGATTAATGTCCAAGGCTACAAAGCTCTTTGCATGCATGGTCCTAAAGACTCAGGTTAGCAAGATCATTTCCATCATCACACAGTATTAAAATCAAGAGGTGTCCAATTCTGACATCATTGAGGTACGTCAGAGTCATTGAGGTACGTCAGAGTCATTGAGGTACGTCAGAGTCATTGAGGTACGTCAGAGTCATTGAGGTACGTCAGAGTCATTGAGGTACGTCAGAGTCATTGAGGTACGTCAGAGTCATTGAGGTACGTCAGAGTCATTGAGGTACGTCAGAGTCATTGAGGTACGTCAGAGTCATTGAGGTACGTCAGAGTCATTGAGGTACGTCAGAGTCATTGAGGTACGTCAGAGTCATTGAGGTACGTCAGTCATTGTGGTACGTCAGAATCATTGAGGTACGTCAGAGTCATTGAGGTACGTCAGAGTCATTGTGGATCATTGTGAAAATACATTTATTCAAAGCTGGCATCCAGCCATCAACACTTCAAACAAAAAGAAAAATTAAAGTGTGGTACAAAGTGTCAGCTGGTCTGTAACAGGGATTCAGTATTTCCAAGCTCACCTGTTTAATTAAGGTGTAATTAGTGCCGCCAAGGCTCAGCTTCCTTAAGTAG
Organism: Leptobrachium leishanense; assembly: GCA_009667805.1. NCBI lineage: Eukaryota > Metazoa > Chordata > Amphibia > Anura > Megophryidae > Leptobrachium > Leptobrachium leishanense. The sequence continues at coordinate 362,889,716 of CM019064.1, read as the reverse complement.
TATCGGTTGGCAAATATCAAGAATGGCTCTTCAGCTAAATGAAAGAAATATCATTAGAATACTGAGCGCAGGCCCAGAGACCGCTAGTAACCGGTACCTAAAATAATCCATTCTGTACAATCAATGTAAAGCACTGTTTCCCAAACCTGTCCTCAGAGCCCACTAACAGGCCAGGTTTGCCAGATATCAGCAGCAAATCATATCACCTGTGCTGTGCTTCACAGTGATTGGAGGATTCAATTTCCCCAAGGTAATACTTAAAACCTTGGCCTGTTAGAGGGTCCTGCGGACACGTTTGGGAAACATTGCTGTAAAGTGAGCAAACAGGATTCTAACTAAACTCAGCATCTTTTTCTCTGCTTACTGTACAATGACCAATTTAGCAGCTTTTGACCCCCCCCCCCCCAAAACAAGCATAGAGTGTCCATCATAAGGGAGAAAAGGCTTTCCAGAAGGCGGCTTTCTAGAGCAGCAACGTTCCAGCTCATTGGCTATTGCCCAGGTAAAAATATATATATATATTCTCTTTGATGCTTCTCTCAATGAACTGTAAAGTATGGTGATATGCTTCCTATTATTTGAATAGGTGTGTGCTATATGATGTAAATGTATATCCATATCAGATTATACATGATGTGATTATCAGTCTCTGCTTTGAAGAGCTTTCAATTTTTTTGTTAATTGTATGTATTGGCTATTAATAGCACTTACAAGGTTATTCAAAGAGAATCGAAAAGTCACCACATGTTCGGTGACTTTTCGTTCTCTTCAATTCGGTGCAATTTGGCGATCCCATTTCGTCGACCCTGCGGTGTATTCAGCAAGCACCACAGGGCCGTCGTAGTGCAGGGAAAAGCCGGCAAAAACCCGACGAACACTCACCGCAAAACCCGGCGAACGCACACCGAAACCCGCAAAAACATCTGGATTAACCCCGCCGAACACGCTGGAGAAACCCGAGCAGCTGCCGATCACAGTGCAGAGCAGCCGCCAGAAAAACCCGACACTGCAGACGAATGGAGTGAACAAAAAAAGTTTAAAAAAACGTACGCTTGAATGTTTGAAACGTGAAACACTGTTTGCAAAGAAACTACTGAGCGAAAATGTCTGAAATTTACATATGAGGTTCAATGAATGATAATAAAAAGGACTGTTACAGAAAAAAGAAAAAAACAATATTGAATTAAAACGGGAATATTTTTAACATTGAAGCCTATGGGATTCACCTGAATAAACCGGTCGAATGAAACCACCGAACAGCAGGGAAATTCGGCAACTTTTCACTGCTGGTTTTTGTTCTCTGAATAGATGAAGCATTGCTTCTCTATGGGGATTTCACTGCCCTCGAACAGGCACCGTATGTGCAGGAAATGCGCCAGGACTTTGTGAACTGCCTGCTCTCTGAATAACCGAATGGCCAGGAAAGGTAACCGAACGCTGATTTTAAGTGTTCAGTTACCTTTCGGCCACAATTCAGAACTCTTTGAATAACCCCGATAGACATCCCAGGTACAAATCTTTAATCTCTGCATCTGTTGGCTTTTTGTACATTAACAGGACGGTGCAAGAGGGAAAAAAAAAAAGGATTTCAATTGTTGTTACACAAAAACACTTTTCTTTGGAGTATTTAAAAAAGGCAGGAGTCAGCAATTGTAGCTATCCGGATATTTTTTTTAAATTTCTCATGAGTTCTCCGTCAACTGCGCATCATGGAAGATCCAAAAGTTCCAAAACAACTGGAGGGCCAAGGTTGCTGGACTCCTGATTTAGATTAAAAAGGATTATATAAAATGTTCTCTATAGAAATCTACGTTTAGCAATATTGAAACAATTGTGCCAAAGTAGATTAAAGGACCACTCTACTGAAGAATAAAGTGCCCTTTCTTTGCCATCAAAAAATTAAGCAGATCCTGCTGACAGCTTCTGCCAAATTATTATTTTTTTGGGTCATTTTACTCACCTTCTGTCCGACTCCCTTGTAATGCACAGCACCTCCTCTTCAGCTTCCGAACCAAGGAGGTTCCCGAGGCTTTTCTGCACTACTTGCGGATTGTAGGAAATGCAAATTGTGCACTGCAACTGGATTTGTGGACTTTTCGTACCCAAGTTCCATAGCGCATATGCAGCTCCAATCCATCAAAGCCTCTCTCAGACCGATCACTAAAGCAATTTGTCTCAGAGATGGTCACTAGTAACCGACAGAGAAGGGAAATTTTAATTCCCTGACTGCGGGTGGGGTGGAGAAAACTCCTCCACGTCGCCCAGCTTTTCAGCCAGTTTGGCTGGGCAGGGAGGGGGGCACTCCTCACATCCTGACCACTTCAAAAATATAAAGTGATCAGGATGTGTAGAATGCTCCTTTAACCCCTTACTCCTACGGTGATAAAAGGTGTGTCACAATGTAGGAAAGCGTTACATATTTTTTTGCAACAACTGGGCATTAAATGCCTTTTTATGACACTCTTCACTTAGTTACATTATATGTATTTGATAATTATTTTATTTGTAGCGTCAAATTAAAAGGTAAACCCTCTCACCTGCTCCAGGGCCAATGACTTTGCAGCTGTTTGGATCGCTGGAACGAATCTCATATCCTTCGACACAAATGCATCGGTAACTTCCATGCGTGTTGATGCACTTCTGGGTGCAGGGATACGTAGTTGTGCATTCGTCAATGTCAATGCAGGTTTTACCATCATCTTTCAGACTGTAGCCAGGACGGCATCTGCACTGCAAGAGGCAAAAAGTACCCAGTCACTAAATATCAGTAAAAAGTCTGTGGAAAATGGCAGCAGACTGACCAACTTCCTGGTCATAAAAATACATAAGAGGGTATTCCAGTATTCTTCAACGGACGACTGAAGAATCGCGCACCCTCCTCTTCACCAAGGGACAAGCGGAGAGTAGAACATTTTTCTTTTTCTATGGTATTAAGAGATTTTGCAGTTGCAGTATCACTTAATGGCAGGTTGAGAGAGTTGGGAAATATTTTTTCTTCCCATGAATAATGAGTGACTTTATTCATTATTCACCAGATCCAAAAGTGCAATACATTGAATACGCCGGTCACCGTCATTCTTAACATCTCGCAACCGCACACCATTAAAAGGCAGTGGAAAGGGACCCATATTTAATGTATTCACGGGGGCAATAAGTACCTCCCCTTATATCTTAATCTATAGCAAACATGATATTCAAAACTTGTAAAACAGGAACAAAATATAAAAAACATAACTGGCCATAACGGTTTTATGCAGCAGCTCCCTCATCCTATAACCTCCGATCCAGGACCAGCACCTTACTTGCAATACCACAATACAAAAAGACAGTGGCTCGGTCCTCATTTTCCTACAGAGCGCCACAATTATGGAATAACCTCCCAGACGCCATCAAATCTTCCCCCACTCTAAAGTCACTCAAGAGCTCCTTACTAACATACCTCAATACAGAATGCACCTGTAAACATGTAACCTAGTGACTATATTTCCTACATATTTATTTTCTGTTAATCAGTATATTTGTGTTGTTTTTGAATATCTTGCATTGTATTACTTAGTATTTCTGTAACAACTGTAACACTTCAATGTTCTTGAACCCAGGACGTACTTGTAAACGAGAGAAATCTCAATGTATCCTTCCTGGTAAAATCCTTTATAAATAAATGTCTTTGCTAGTTTTAGAGCCCCACTATGTATGGGCCGGATATCTAATATGTTCATATGCTTTATGTCACTTTGGTCCGAGTTATGGCCATTTATATTTTGTTCCTGGTTTACGATTTTTTTTTATTTTTTTTTAAACTTATTTTTGAATTGACAAACTCCGTACAAAATACAATACGTATATTCACATTCCCACTCCGTAAGACATCCCTCCCAACCCACGGTCAACAATAGACACCACGATAAATTTACACCCTAAGCCGACGGTACTACATCAAAAAATTTTGAAAGCTCTAGGAGAGTCGTAGCATTCGGTCGTAGAGGTGGTGACGATAGGGATCTAGTCAGATACCAGTTAGTATATTCAAAATCCCTTTTTAGTTTTTCAATGACAGTTTCCGGCAGACATAACAAAATGTTCCCATTTTTCAAAAAACTGTTGAACTTTATCGTCTTTATGCAGAGCAGTCTCCACCCAATCACATTGGAAAATGGCATGAAAGCGGGAATAAAACATAGAAAACGTGGGGGGGGGGGGGGGGAGGAGACAATCCAATTCCCCAAATTGGCCTTTTTAGCTACTGCGGATAGTACTCCTAGTAGGGCCCTCTGATTTCTGTCTAGTCCACTGCTTTCGCAGTCGGAGAGGAGACCAAACAACGCCCAGTCGGGGGTGGTAGGTACTTTTATATGTAAGGTCCGAACACCGAATCTCCGTATGGAGTTCCAAAAGGTAGACACTAACGGGCAGGACCATAAGCAGTGAAATAGGTCCGCGTTAGCATGCATACATTTGAGGCAGTGGCCAGAGCTGAGGGGTGTTAGATGGGCCAATCTATCCGGGGCTATATAGGCCCCGTGCAATAATTTCATAAACATTTCGTCATATTGAGCCAAGGGGATTTGTTTTCGGAAACGATTAGTGGTCGAGATTAAGGTAAAGGGTGATTGTTTGGGAAGCTGTACACACCAGGCTGCTAAGCCCGTGGTCGCTACCGACCAATCGAATTGAGGTCGAAGCAGAGCGCGCAACGCTGCGGTAGACGGGCCCAGAGACGCCTGAGTATCAAGGGGATTGGAAAAGTCCTGCGGGTGTAGTGTATTTAACTGTGTTGATACAAATGCCGATAGCTGCATATAATATACCGAGTGGAGGGGGTAGGGGCCACTAGGACACATAGATCTCTATAGGAGATAAGGGAGTGAGCTGGTCCCGACACCAGATGACCTATTTGAGTTAGACCTTTGGTCGCCAAAACCTTAAATGCGGAGGCCGCCGAGCCAGATTGGAAAGCCGGGTTACGTAGTAATGGTTGGAAAATCGAGGATGTCCAGGACAAGCCCCGCATCTTACGTGCTCGGTACCACGCCTCCCGTCCTGTAAAAAGCAAGGGATTAAATCTCTGGGCCGGAGGAATCCTAGACAGGGGGGTGTGAAGGACAGCCAGTGGGGACATTGGGAAAGACATGGCTCGGTCCAAGGCACAATCCGTGTACCTTGATGAGTCTGAGATCCAATCTGCCACTATATGGTATAATGCTGCAATATTATAGGAATATATATCCGGTAAATTCAATCCTCCCATAGTATAGGGAAGCTGAAGTTTGCGTAGTGCAATACGTGGTTTTCCCCTGTTCCAAATGAATCTAGTAAACAAAGCATGAATGTGTGCTATATCCTTTCGTTTGAGAAGTAGAGGAAGCATTTGTAGCGGGTATAGGAGCCGCGTGAATGCGACCATTTTAATAAGATTGCACCTCCAAGTAAGACAGCGGAAGTTTTGCCCAGGAGGCTAACTGATTTTTAAGTTGTGACAGGAGAGGAGGTACGTTAACCTCGTACAATCTTGCTATATTTGTCGGTATTATTGTACCGGAGGTGAGAAATTGCTGTAGTAATGTCACTGGCGCTAATCGGGGCATTTAGATTCTCAACTCAGGATCTAGTTCCGGCATACCTGCAGTTACAAAAAATTTAGCCTGGACTTTCCACTCAAGTTCAGCTTTTATAGAACGTTTCAAAATAGTCGCGGAAAAGCCTATTGATGTCTGATGGGTCAGTTACCATTTCACCCGTGGGTGCCTTGATTCTAGTTCTCGCCGGGGCTGCCGGACGTTGCAATTTCAGTAGATTAGCCAGGAGCTTCCCTGGTTTGTTGCCCCAACGGAAGAAACGGTTTTTCTGGTGTAACCAGGAATATTGGGCCTTTTCGTCGGCTATTCTAGCATAGCTTTGTTTGTCCGACTTATATCGTTCCGAGGTGATAGAGGTAGGATGTGCGACATGAGTTCGATAAGCATTAACTAGGGAGGAGTGCGCCTCTAACAGTCTTTTGTTGACTTCTTTACGTTTACGGGACATATACTCAATTATGCAACCCCTCATGACCGGTTTAGCCGCCTCCCAAAATAAATTAACATCATTGACATGTTCCAAATTATAGTCCAGATAGTTCTTCCAACTAAGTTCTAGATAAGCTTTAAAATCACTGGAGTGAAGGAGAGACGTGGGAAAGCGCCAATTTCGGGAGCGTGGGAGTGGCCTTTTTAACTGTAGATCTATTGTGACAGGTGCATGGTCAGAAATGTGTATCATTCCTATCGTTGCGTCAACTACGGAGTGGTAGCAAGACGAGGAAAGTAGAAACATGTCTATACGGGAAAAGGAATCATGGGGATGTGAGTAAAATGAGTAGTCTCTACCTTCCGGGTTGATATAACGCCAGGCGTCGAACAAAGCTAGATGGTCTTTTAAGAACAGGGGGCCTACTGAAGCCCGTAAGGAAGCCGAGCTCGCGCCTACACGGGAGCGGTCCAGGACAGGGTCCAAAACCGCATTAAAATCCCCGCCTATAATACAATGTGTAAAGGTGTATTGAAGAAAAGTTGCGTAAAGATCGGAAAAAAATTGCAAGTGGGGAGGGTGAGGAGCATAGACATTCACTAGTAAATAGGTCTCTCCTAGAACTGACATCATTACAATGGTAAAACGACCCTGAGGGTCATTAGCTTCGTCAAGGACTGTAAACGGCAGGGATTTATTTAGAAGGATAGCAGTGCCTCTCTTTTTGTTCGTAAAAGGGGCGGAAGTTTGATACCCAATCCAAGGAGATCGGAGATGGTTATCAGGGGAAGACCAGTGGGTCTCTTGTAAAAATACCACATCAGGTTTCAATGTGGTTAAGTGAGCAAGTATCTTTTTCCTTTTGACGGGAGAGTTCAACCCCTCCACATTCCAGGAAAGGAGTCTGAGGGAGGCTTTAAGGGTAGGTGGCTCAAGCGATGTCATGGGAGGGTCGCGAACCGATGGGATAAGGCAGAGCCACTCCTAAGGCTAGGGTCAGACGAACGCATTTTTCGCGTCGACCGTGGAAAAGTGCGGTCGAACGAACGGACATATTTTTTCACGGAATACGCGGTAGCGGTCATACGATGCGCCTTTTCGTCCGTGATTTTGTACGGATCATCAATAAAACACTTTTTGTGTCTGGACGTTATGTTGGCCGGACATTAGCAGCGTCTGATGTCTCCCAATCACACACACACGCCGCTATGCGGCCGCAGCGCACTCTGTACGTCAGTAGTAGCGGTTTGACGTTCTCGAAAAAATGCGTTCGTTTGCCACTTGCGTTGCGCGGACGAACGTTCGTGCGGCCGTACTTCGTGTGTTCCCCGGCATTGGACGTCATTTGCTGCTAGCACGGCCGTGATTTTGTGCGGCTAAACGCACGTTAAAGCTGCGTTCGTCTGACCCTAGCCTTAAAGGGGGGGACCAGGGTCGTCCCAGCTATAGCCCCGGAACCCAGTGAGGGGAATGCACAATAGACTAAACATCCTGATTCTGAGAGTCAATACGTTTTTACACTTATATAGAACCAGAACCTGTAACATAGGTTCAGAAATAAACCGAAACCTCAACATGGACAGCAACAGAAGGATCAACAGGACCCAGAGCTCAGATGTGGCCATAAACCATCCATCATCCAACCTCCAGAAGCACAACCTAGGGGAAAGGCAAAGCATTAATTGCAGCATAATAAACAAGAATTGCGTCATAGTTTGAAGAAGCGATGTTATAACGGAGTCCAGAAACCACCTCATCATGACTGTCCGGAACGCATTCTCGTGGATGGAGTGCGTGGAGGAAGAGGCGAAGTCGACCCCCCATGGGGTTGCCCTGGGAGGAGAGCCGCACTTGCCTCAGCCGGGGAATCAAAATAATGGGTTGCTCCATTAAAATTCACTCTCAGGCGAGCCGGATATAGCAACGAGAAACGAATGTCCATTGCCACCAATTCCGAGCACACAGGTGAAAATGCCCTTCGCTTCAGGGACACAGAAGCTGAAAAGTCCTGAAAAAGCCTCAGAGGGGATCCATTGTAATCCAAAGCATTGGCCTTGTGAAAGGCTTGTAGTAGTTTAGATTTGTCGACAAAGTTGAGAAGTCTCATGATGACTACACGAGGATGACCCGCCTGCGGATTGAGATCGGGGCCCACTCTGTGCACTCGCTCCACCGCCAAGGGAAGGTCAGAGGCATCCAAGCCCAATTGAGTAGGTAAGCAGTTGGAAGCCCATTCTTGCAAGGCTCGTCCCTTCACCGATTCCAGAAGGCCAACCACACGTAGATTATTACGCCGGCTCCGGTTCTCTAAGTCGTCCAATTTCTCAGTCAGTGTTTGAATAACAGATTGTTGTGCGTCCACCTGCGCCTTCAGTGGATTAACATCATCTTCCAGGGTCGAGACCCGTTCCTCGACTTCAGTGAGTCTTTGCGCTTGAGATGTCAATTGAGAGAAGACAGATTCGATGGTCGAGGAGAGTCGACCGAGTTTTTCATCCAGCAAGGGAGACAACACCGCCGAGATGTCTGCCATGTAGACTCGGGAGTCCTGACGACTGTTGTCAAAAGGAGGAGAGGCAGATTGTGCTGATTGCGATAAATCCAGTTGGGAGTCAATAGGAGTAGTAGACGGGGAGGGTGGCAGAGTCATTCTGTGCGAGAGCTTCAAGGTCCCTTTCGATGATAATTTATCCAAGGTTTTTTGGTTGTTTTGCTAGTAGATACACATTTTTCCATGTTGATGAATAGATGGAGCGCACAAGGGTGTACTCTGATTGTGGCTGCAAATAGGAATAGTAGTAGGGTAAATCCGCAGCCAGACCACAACGACCAACAGGTGTATGGTTGTTCCCAGTCAGAGAAGATTTAGTAAAAATTTAATTGGCCGGGGGGGGGGGCCTCCAGACCACCAACAATGTGAGAAATTCAACAGAAGATAGAGCGCCCCCTAACTAAAGGGGGCTTAAAAAATTGTTCTGTGCTTTCTTACTTCTTTAAGTTCCTTTTCCCTCCTTTCCGTTTGTCTGTCCTCGTTACCCAGAAATGTGTGGGACGCAGGTAAAATAAAAAAAAAAAAAAAAAATTGTAGGGCTTGGAGATGCCTTCTTTTTAAAGGAGACCGGAAAAAAGTGAAAGTGGAACCCCAGAGGAGACTCTGGGACTAAGAAAAATTATTGGTTAGGATGCCCCAGGGGAGCCCCAGGACGGAAAAATTGAGGGACAAGCACCCGACCTCCCACTACCGCACCCGGCCCGCAACCAAGGCCCGAACTCCACCACGCGGTCTCGGCAAGACGGCGGCCGGTTTGTTTCCATGGGTGTTCTGTCGGTTGAGAGAGGAGGGCTTCAGTCTCCGTGCCCGTAGTTCTGACCGTCGCCAGATGTAGAGGGAGTCTCGTTGGGGGTCTGAGCGCTCGTTTCTGAAGTCAGGGGGACTTAGGAAATTGTTCCGAGGTTGTGGCCCCCCAATAACCGTAGAGAGCCTGGGCACCCTCGAGTGTGGATCTCGCGGCAGTGAGGGGGATGGTGACAGTCAACAATACCTCCCGAGAGACTGTACCCGTGAGAGGGCCGTCATCCAGCGAGGACCCGCGCCAGGAAGCCAGCGGTGGAGCCGCGTGGATAGCCCCTGTGCAGCAGGTAAGAGGCCGGGGTGTCGACACACCTCCACGTCTGATGTCTTTCGGAACACTCCCCGTCAAAAGGGAGCGCCGCCACAAGATGCCCGCCGTCAACGCCCGGCTTGCGCTCCGGGGGATCTAGGTGGCCGGTATGAGGGACGCTCACCTCCGGATCCGTCAGTCCCTATTATCGTTCGCGTGTCTGTGTCCGTCCAGCGGAGGTGTAGTAACAGGGGATGGATGTGATTCTTATAGGCCACCAATGGGGGCCCAAAATGGCGGCCGGGAATCGGCCTGGTGACTCCGGGGAAAGGAGTGCCGCGATTCTGGATCCAGCCGAAGAAAGTTCGAAAAGGAGCAGCTAGTAATAGGGAGAGCTTCCGCCCCGGTTATCCGTCCGTGTGGACCTTTTAAAAGCCCGAAACCAGCCGGGTTTGGGGAGCGTTAGGCAGAGCTCATGTTAATAGCGGCCATTCAGTCGGCCCGCCTCCCGGAAGTCGGTTTACGATTTTTGAACATCAGGTATCCTATAGTTTTTTTTAAGTTATAAGGGGAGTTACTTATTGCCCCCGTGAATACATTAAATATGGGTCACTATCCACTGCCTTTTAATGGTGTGCGGTTGTGAGATGTTAAGAATGACGGTGACCGGCGTATTCCACGCTGGAACGCGGAAGCGACCCGTTGAGCTTTCATTGGAAAGCAAGGAAATGGACGTGGTGACGTCATTAGAAATGGCGGCGACTTATGCATTCCACGCTGGAACGCGAAAGCGATTCTTTCCATTCCCACCAAAAGGCAAGGGAATGGACGCGATGACGTCATTTGATCCACACACGCAGGAGCCGGTGTGCTTGAACTCTGATATGATATCCAGGTATAAATAGGATTTCCTATGGGGCACATTTTTTGGATTTTTCTTACTATATCCAACTGATGAAGCCCATGTGTGAGTGAAACCCATCTTGGTACCAGTTTATTTTGTTTTATTTGAGGTCATTGGTTTCATTGGATGCTGTTAATTTTGACAAGGTTGTTTTATTACCTGTGGTTTTTATCAAATCAATAATAAAAAAAAATCCCTCTATACATAGTTTTTTTTTTATGGGGTCCACACTAGTCTTGAACAGTATCCCTGGCACGGAAATCCACAGGACCCACCAGAATATATGGACCCGGTTCCAGTATCACTATCCAGGCTTCTAAAGGACTGTGGGATCGTTTTTGGCTAGTGGGTGAGCCACCTAAGACATCCATAGGTGCCATCATCGAGCCTGGAAAGGCTCTGAAAAGCATGAGTTGCACCATCTACTCTCTTTATGTGTGTTAATTGGACTTCAGTATTGTTTCCATTAAATTTTTGTCTCCTAGACAATATATGGACTTGTAATCCTGCATACAGAATATTGTGTAAATGCCAACGTTCCTTTCAAAATCATTGTACGTAAGGAGTTTGTTTATATATACACTTCTTCTGGCACGTGGAGCATTGGATTGTCCCTTTAGGCTAATGTCAGACGAGTGCATTTTTTACGGACTTTGCGTCCATGCACAAATGATGTACTTTCTGACTGACAAGGTAGTGGCCACACGGTCTGTTATTTTTGACGGACGTAGAGAAAAAAAAAGGGACCTATGGAAATACTATGAATATGAAAAATGATACAAATTTATACAGGATATCAAAAAACATTTTGTCCGTCAAGGTGCTGGAGGTCAAAAATGCGGACCGCCTGTCTTCGTCCCATCACTCACACACAAATCTATGCAGACGTGGCGCACTCTGTGCGTCTGTCCTAGCGGATTGACGTTCTTGTCCAACTTGCGTCAGTTTGCAGCGTCCGTTGTGCGTCCGCAGTTCGGTTTTGACGCCTTTGTGTGTTGTTCTCTATTACTCATAATTCTATGCTACCACGGACGTTAATATGTGCGCAACAACAGACGTGAACACTGCGCTCGTCTGACACAGGCCTTAATATTTATTTATTTATAAAGTATTTTACCAGGAAGGATACATTGAGATTTCGTTTTCAAGTATGTCCTGGGTTCAAGAACTTTGTATTTCTTTAACAACTGTAACATTTCAAACTAATAAAATGCAAGATATTAAAAAAAACAACACAAATATACAGATTAACAGAAAATAAATATGTAGGAAATAGTCATTATGTTACAGGTGCATTCTGTATTGAGGTATGTTAATAGGGAGCTCGAGTGACTTTAGACTGGGGGAAGATTTGATGGCGTCTGGGAGGTTATTCCATAACTGCGGTGCTATATCTATATCCCATGAGGTCCTAGATTTTTAACGGCATGTGAGCACTGGGCACTTCTAGATTGTAAATGCGCACAGGAATAGGGACTTTGTTTTGCTGTACTGTTTGTCAAATTGTTGTTCAATGTATTGTAACCCTGTCTATACTGTGCCCATTGTACAGCGCTGTGGAATATGCTGGCGCATTATAACTAAAGAATAATAATAATATTTCTGCAGCGCTTTACAAGATCGGTGTACAAGGGTGTGATACATTGGAATAAAAACACATGGAAGATATGACCTGATTCAGGGGGACCCCTTTCCAAGGGAATTTACAGTCTATGAGATGTACAAGTATTTTGTGAGGTAGGCGCATCCATATCGTTATGGGTCTTGCCCATGGACACTCACTGGTGGTGTCTGAGTGGGATTGAATAGTCTTACCATGATTGTAGAGCAGCAACTTTGATCTTTTAAAGGACATAATATTCCCTTACTGTTAAGGTGTTTGCATTAATGGGGTTTTTTCTTGGTTGCAGCTGTTAGATTTTTTACTTTTTTGTGTGAACGCCTTTTTCAAGATTAAAAATTATTGATCTAATTTATAATTCCTGAATTCAAAGGTTAATTATTTTAAGAGGAGATGAAGGTGTAGTTAAAAGATTAGGATCGTTTAGGGGTCTAAGCTTAGAGAAAATGTGTTCCATCAGCATTTGGCATTACACATTGGTTTCTGTTCAAAGTGCTCATAAGTGGCCATCATTGACTCCTTTGTGCGCATTACTGTAGCAATATGACCCAACTCAGATCATCCTCTTCTATATAATCACTACCTAAAAAAAAAAAAAAAAATGTATATATATTCTTTACTGAAGAAACTGAATTTTCAGTTAATCCTCTGTACCCAGAATCAATCAGGGTTATTCAGAGAGGTGAAAAGCAGGAGAATGACTGGAGAATGAAAAATTCTAGGTCAAAATAGCAGATTTGGAAAGTGAGATTAATGGGAGAAATTTTCTGGTTTGGCTATTTTGACCTAAAATTTTCCATTCTCCAGTCATTCTCCAGCTTTTCACTTCTCTCTGAATGACCCTGAATGTCTTTCTATAACTTCCGTTCTATTGCTTTGGTTATTTAATATTGATTTTTTGGTTAAAAGTCAAAGCACCAAACTTTATACCTGGAACTACAATGTTGTAAAGGGAACAGAGTTAACATAGAAAGCTGAAATGATGCTTTGGGAGAAGCTGACAATTAGGCAGAGTATTTGACAATTTATAGCTTTTCATGCAAAACTGCATGAACCACAGTCATGACCCTGTACCTTGTATCCAATTTTTAGGTCTTCACACTCATGGCTGCAGCCGCTCAGCCTCTTGTTTAGACATTCATTGATGAAGCAGTTGAGTTCATCCGAGCCATCACCACAATCGGAGTTGTTGTCACACAGGAGCTGCTCGGGTATACATTTCCCATTGTTGCATTGAAAGAAGGTGTCATTGCATTTTCCCTCTGAAATATTGTCAACATGAAAAAAATATTTCCATGGATTTATTTACCAGATTCTCAAGTACAATGAGGTAACAAAGTGAGCCGAGGAGAAAGAAACAAAGTACATTGTGGAATGAAAAGCAGTAAAACAACACTGTGCCACTATCCACAATAAAGCAGCAAAACACACACAAGTGGTTTATTAATCGTGCATTTAAAAATCGGCAGAATAGGTATAAGATGTGAGCATGTCCCATCTTCCCTGCATATACAAGCTATAGAATTCATTCCAGAATCATAACGCCAGAATAACAACCTTCATCAGAATATAATCAGGAATCCAGTCGATGGGAACATGCTTCAATTATATCACAGCATGGAAGTCATCATATACGGGAAGAGGAGAGAAGGCCAGCCAATAGGGCATGAAAACATGTTCTCACAGTCCATTTGCTTTTCTCTAGTCTGAGGATGTAGTGTAGACACGTGGGGTTTTATGGCCCCAAAAACCTGACTACTAGCACACAGTTAAAATTAAAAAGATCCTTCATCCTCTTGGCTGCCTGCTCCTTGTTCCCCATAAAATGTTTTCGGTAGCCCTAAGTGCTACAACCATAAAAGAAAAGAAAAAAATTCACTGCAGAATATATCGGGGAAACTCTATCCTAACCACATGGCCACCTAGCAGATCTGTTCACCTATGAACTGGAAACAAACCTAGTAACCGGAGCATTTAAAGAAGCTCGAAGATGGTAACCCTAGATTTGTAAGTTTTTGATATAGCTTCTTTATCCGCCTGCTGACAGTTTTGGAAGCTTAACTCCATTTGACTCGTCTCAAAAAGGAGAGCGATTGATTTCCTCTATGGAGAAGTTATTTTGATAGAAGCTGCGTGAGCTCCCTACACATTACAAGCAAGGTAATACATTTGGTGATGGAGTTGAACAAAATTTAGGAAGTTTAACTAGAGAGTTGACATTAGGATGAAAAGATGGTCTCAGAAACACTTTCTCATGATGGAACAGAGTAAGTGGAGGCTTCCAAGATAATGAATGCAATTGGCCATCTCAATTTGCTTATGTGATAGCCACTAAAAACTTTGCCTTTAGGCTGGGTTCACACCACAGTGTTTTTCATATGCACATATCATGCGCGTTTTTGGCGCGCGTGTCGCACAAATGTGGAAACCGCAAAGGCGCATTGCAGTGCATTCATGCCGCAGTCTATGGCCGCGAACGCACTGCAAACGCCACAAAGAAGCTCCTGTACTTCTTTGGGCTTATGGCGTTTTACAGCGCGTACCTACGCGCTGTAAAACGCCTAGGTGTGAACGGACCCATAGGAAATCATGGGATTTCAGTGTTTGGGCATTTTACAGCACGCAGGAATGAGCTGTAAAACACCCAGGGGTAAACGGGGCCTTAAGGTCAGCAAGTAGGGCGCTATATACAGGGTGTCCATAAAGTCTCTTTACAATTTCAAAAATTTATTACAAAGGGAAATGAAAAGACAGATAAGTGAAAATTATTACAAAATGAGATGTATACATTTACATCGCTAATCTAAAGCAGAGAATCACTGATGTCATTGCCACCATTGATGAGGGTATGTTACAGCGAACATGGCAAGAAATCGAGGACCGCCTTAATTAGGGATGAGCCGAACATCCGAGTTCGGTTCGCATTCGAACGCGATCTTTTCAAAAGTTCGAATTCGAACTCGAACACGAACTCAATACAAGTCAATGGGACTCAAAGTTCGATTTTTAGAGTGCACTCCAAGAGGGCATATATGCTAGATATTTGCCATAAAAGGTGTATGGGGGTCCGGGTAGTGCCCTGGGGGACAGGAAACAAGGACAAAAAGTAAAAAAAAAACGTTTTTAAAAGGGACAGTGAGTTTTCCATGAAATAAGGGTTAAAAATAAAAACGAAAAATTCCTTCAAATATCGTACCTAGGAGGTCCCCATAACCTGCCCGTGAAGTGGCGGATTTCTAGGATGTATAGAAACATTTAAAAACAATGTCCGGGTCCGGGTAGTGCCCTGGGGGACAGGAAACCAGGACAAAAAGTTAAAAAAAAAAGACGTTTTTAACCCCTTCACTGCTGACGACGAGTGGGACACATCCTATTTAAATATCTAGCATATATGCCCTCTTGGAGGGCACTCTAAAAATCGAACTTTGGAGTCCCATTGATTTGTATTGAGTTCGTATTCGAGTTTGAATTCAAACTTTTGAAAAGTTCGAGTTCGAATGCGAACCAAACTCGGGGGTGTTCAGCTCATCCCTACTCTGGTTAAGTTAGCACCAGCTTTGTAATACTGCCCAGCATCTCCCAGTGGAACACATCGTAAAGTGTTAAGCATTCCAGCAAGAGGAAAATGTTCCCATACTGGCTGCACACAGCGCAGATTTAAATTGCAGCCAAATTCAATCTCTGTGAATGCCAGAAAGATTGACAGCATATTGGAAGCTGCCGCCAACCTGTGTCAGTGTTGACGCTCCTGAAGATCAGTCATCTTGTGTGGTCAATGCAGCCGCCTTCAGAATGATGTTCAGGACCCAAAAGCTGAAGCCAAAAAAATGGTACTACCTGTCCAGAGGCGGAAACACAGTGCTGGAGTAACTCCGCTCGTTCCTGTCGAATAAGGAAGTGCAAAGCGTGGAGACGAGAGGGATCTTTTAATTTTAGTGGTTATTGCTTGGTAGGAGGAACTTCCTGTAGTCAGAAGGTTTCCAAAAACTAACTTCAATCAGCTTGCGCTGATGATTACATTTTTAGATTAAGTTCAAGTTACTGGCTTCATGATAGGAGAGTGGATTCCATAAGTTCTACACATACGGGAAAGACGGAACTTGCTTGTAGTTTGGTCCATTCCTATACCCAGTTTTTGTGGTTGAACTTTAGTGGTTTTTCTTTTTCCTTACATCTGGCATATCTGGGAACACCATGTCACATAATGGAAATCCAGATACAATGGTCTTCACTTTGACATTTGATTTTCAGTTCTTTGGTATTTAAGCAGATTATTAATATAAAATGTATCGGCTTTATTAGGACAGCATGACTTTGGTGTCCTTAAAAGATTTGACGGTGCACCATCATTTCAGCCATATATAAATCTTAATTTTTTTTTTTTTTTTTAAAAGCCATCCTTCTAACTCACCTGTGCTTGTGCAACGAGGATTTTTCGGAGCTTCATCGGATTTGTCGTGACAGTCAAACTCTCCATCACATTCCCACTGCTTGTTCAATAGGCACCGGCCATTGGCACACTGGAACGCATTTGGACCACATGTTGGATAATCTATGGGATCGCAAAATCCGTATTAGAAGAACAGTATAACAGCACACCAATGAAAGTATATAGAAAGTCCCACGACTAATGATTGAACAATTCAGTAAGACATCAACCATCTCAGGAATCCTTTCATAAAGGCCATAAAAGATGTAAAGCTCAAGTGTACTTGAAATATATTCCAAGCTGCATCATGTTCCTCTTTAAATATTAATAGAAGATTTGCTAAATAATGGCATAACTCTTATAGGTTAATAGCCTTTGAGATTTTTTTCCTGCCATCTTCTGTCTTTGTAAGCTTGGATTTGGAGCCTTTTTATCCCCTTTTAAAATGACGTGATTTTGTTTATGCACCAGTTACCTAGATAGATATATATATATATATATATCTATCCGACAAGCAAAATTAATCAGAGACCTTGGAATCAATCTTTATTCTCCAGGTGTCTCAGGATTAGCAGAAGAGCAAACGTACTGTTAGGCAACCCCAACAGCCGAGACAACAGGAGTGTGAGGATCAGTTGTATAAAGATTAATAATTGTAGTACGGACGCCATTGTCAAGTGGGGGATGTTATAATTAAAGCTTCACTTATTGATAGAAAAAAAAAAATGCAAGGGATATGAATAATATGAAGTGGAGAGATTCCTCCAACCAGCGTCCACACCGGACCAGGCGGCGAGGAGATTTGAACTTCCTGGCTGTCTGTCACTAGTTCGGCCAATCAGGATGTCAACACACCAGCGTGCTGACCTAACGATCTCTGAGACCAATCGCAAATTTCCCAGAAAAGGCGTATGGAGACAACATGTTCAAAACACTGAACAGTGAGCTGACCGAGTCCGTGCAATTTATTTATTTTTGCTAAAAACCTTTTATTGCAGCAAAACGGATTTTCCCCTTACGCATGACAAAATTGTTGCACCAACCCTGAACATAGCTGTGTGCTTAAAATCAAAGGGGAGGGAGGGGAAAGAAATACGTGCAGTATGCAAACACATTTGGACAGAAAATATACTAAGAAAGTACACACAAAAAAATTCATCCATTTTGCACGGCGACTACCCTTCTATTTCTTAGTAACCATTGAAAGGTCCAGTATTGACATACGTCTTCTTTGGATTAAAAACTTACCACACTCTGGAGACTCGTCTGACCCATCACTGCAGTCTTTATCATGGTCACATAAAAAATTTTTGGGAATGCAATGTCGGTTCTGGCACATAAATTCTCTTGAATCACATGTGTTGTTGTGGTTGTAAACTAGATCAGAGATAAATCGGAATCTGTTGAAACTTGCAGGGAGATACTTTCTGCATTTTTCCCACAAATACCATAAACACTGAAAGGTAGTAAACAGACACTACAAATGCTATTTTATTACAGCACCACTGCCCCAATTAGTCATTCTTGTTTTTTTGCAATAAATTTTTTAAAAAAATTAATAAATAAATAAAAGGGGGATGCCCAGTTAGAGCTAAATGCTAAACAGTCTGACATACCCAAATAACTATGTAGCTAGAACTACAACCCCACCAAAATAACCAAGTTACACCCTCTTACTCACTGCAGCCAGCATGGACGCTTTCATCCGAGCCATCCTGACAGTCTTTGTCTCCATCACAGAGCCACCGGCGAGGGACACACATATGTGTATTTGGACACTGGAAGGATTCTGGGCTGCAGGTGCTGGATTCTAGCAGAAAAAAGGAAATTCAGTGAGCAATCGCTACTGTAGATAAGGAGCCAACAGTAAAGTATCTCATCTCTTATTAATATACTACTTTAGTTCCAGAATGTGCAGTTCATCTATGGTTGGAGGGATACCCATTAGGACCACCAATACTTACTGCAGCGACTGTCTTCATCTGAATTGTCCCCACAGTCATCAGTTCCGTCACACACCCACTTCTTCGATATGCACCGATGGTTATTACACTCAAACTGCATACTGGGGCAAAACTTATCTAAAGGAAAAAATATATATATAACCACAAAATAAACAGTGACACACAAATCTTTATGGCTTACCAGTTAAATACTTTGACTTTAAACCTTGTCTATTGTCTGTATTCTGAATAGTTTGTAGCTTGTTCCCCTAGAATTTAAATTACTAAAATAAAGACTTCGGAAAATACATTCCGAAAGGAGAAAAGTGAAAGCTTGGGAATGAATGTCGTTTTAACAAACACATATTCATTTGAAAAGATGAATTAATTTATATAAAGATGGAATTATGGACTCCTTTGACTGCTACTGTTAAATGTTATATAGCCTATAGAAATAGGACCTGTAATTCGGCATGAATGAGATTTTGAATGACACAGATGTTCTGTAGTGACATCGTTCGCTCCATCTATAGAATGACCAATATGAGGTTCTATACTGGCTTACACTGCAGATCTGTTCTTGGAACGCTTTGCCCACTAGACAGCGGACTGACCGATTAGAGAAGATTACATTTCTGAATAAAATAAATAGAATAGCTACATTGTGTAGGCATAAACACGCCTGGTTTTCCATCGGGACACACACCAGAAGCCGAGCCTGTTATGTCCATTTGTTGCTGCATTTAAGATTCATTGTTGAAACTGACCACCTGTCTGTACACGGCAAGACAACAACTTCAACTTCTAAGAAATAAACACCTTTCTAATCCTTGTTGCACACCGAATATGGCGAGCCCAAACCCAAAGAACCGAAGACCATAGTACGAAGGAAACCGAAACATTGCGTATTATGATGATATTTTACAGCTACTGCCTCGCGCTTTCACCGAGGGAATTCACATTTCTTTGTAACTGTGTTGCTAAGGGCATACACTGACTTTGAGTAATACGGCTTTGACTCGCCCGCCTGGTAACCTACCACAATGGGTCTCATCGGATCCATCATCACAGTCATTCTCCTTATCGCAGGTCCAGCTCATAGGAATGCAGTGTTCATTCGGGCAAGAAAAGTAATTCACTTTGCACTTTGTTTTACGGGTTCCTTAAAATAAAGTGAAGTTGAAATAATTGGACTGAAAAGTGCTTTCAATTAGGTTCACGTTACATAAATTACAGAAAGGTTGCTTTAGAAATTTTTTAAAAAAGGCCATATTCACAGCCAAGTGAATATTTAAAGATAATATCAATAAATAATTTTTTTTCCATTCAGCAATGTCTCCCCGGGCTGACAGACCTTCAATAAATACACAGTACAATCTCAAGACTAGCGTCCTGCTCACTGTGTACTCCAAGAAAAAGCTGCACATAAACGGTACGTCAAACAGGCAGAGTATATGTGGTTCTGATAGAAGCAGGAACTTTGCCAAATTGTCCGCCATTGTTTCCCAGCTCTCCAAGGGAGATAACATATTCTTCTCACCTGGACAGTTCATTTCATCAGAGTTGTCACCACAGTCATTTGAACCATCACAGACCCAACTTGGTGCATAGCACAGAGAGGTTCGCTCACACTTCTGGAAGGTCAGGCCCTTCACACCCAGTTTAAAGTATCTGCTGCAGTCTGTGGAATCTGGAATGAAAGCCACACGAAGAATTTAAAAAAATGCATGGGGAAATCACATGTTCTGAATATTTGATTACACTGTCTCTTTAATAAAACAGACTGATCAATGGTGGATTGAGGGGCTCCTTGGAAAATTAAAAGTCCCCCCCCCCAAGTGGCTGCAGGATGAAGGTTCTTTGCGCTTCACCTTGTAGCTTACAAGAGAAAACTTGTCCAACATCCTTTAATACAACACCATAGCAGTAAGACAAAGATTGGATGGCACTCAGCCACGTCCAAGTCTCTGGCTACACCAATGTATAATCGGCATTAGCCGAGGAAAGGAGAATAGAATTCTTTTAGTGGAAAATATTAAGTCAAGCAGTGAAGCTTTTTCCTGTTAGGAAATTATTTCTACCAAGTACTTCCCTTATTGCCCTCTATTGTTAATGCTATATTACAGAGATTTGAAAATGATGTTACTCTTGAACAGTGGCCAACATAAAATAAAAGATTTATGGAACCAAAAGGTCTACACAAATACCCCGAGCTGTGTATTTATTATATACGAGCTGGGCAGTCATTTTACGGTGTGGCCAATTTGCTGGAATTCATTCTTTCGGCAATAATTTACACCCGCATATCAATAAGTCTGGCCCTCCAGAGGTTTTGGAACTACATCTCCTACAAGGCTCTGACAACCTAATGAGTGGCTGAGTATCATGGAAGATTTAGTTCCAATACATTTAAAGGGCCAAGGTTGAGCACACAGCTGTGATTTACACCCTGTATTTAACAAGATAATAGAGTTGTGAATGAATGATGCCATACACTGATAATGAGCATGCATCCATTCTTATTAAGTATTTAGATATGTGCATTAATAGTTATGAGAGCTTTTCGCGGTAGGTCGATCTTTGAAACACAAAACAGTCCAAGTTGTATCCAGCGCATCCTCCAAGACAGTGTTTCCCAAACCTGTCCTCAGGACAGTCCGACAGGCCAGGTTTGCAGATATCTGAAGCACAGGTGATATGATTTGATGCTCAGTGATTGCAGGATTCAGTCGGTTTCCTCAAGGTGATCTATAAAACCTGACCTGGTCGAGGGTCCCGAGAATAAGTTTGGGAAACACTGCTCTAAGAGATTTGTATTCTTAGCCATTAATTAACGCACGAAAAGCAGATTTATCTGCTATGCGAGCAATCAATCCACTTACTGCAATTCATCTCATCAGAGGCATCTTCACAATCGACAATTTGGTTACAACGGCTGGAGTTCCCAATGCAGCCCCCGTCCCGGCAACGAAACTCCTCTGGGGAACAGGTGGTCTCTGGGGGGGGGGGGAATAAGCAATAAGGAAGGGTCATAGATCTTGATCTAGATAGTGTAGCCGCTGCATGGTACACTGAAAGAATGAATACACGCTTAAAAGTATTACAAGGACAGGTCTAGTTAAAGTTTAAAATGACACTGAACACATCTCTGTGTTTAATGCGGTTAATCCAGGGAAGGATTTACTCTAAATGCAGTATAGTTGCAGATCAATTTTGTATGCAGTGTGTCTCAAACAAAATGATGGGTGGCAAGCCTTGAATACCCACTGTTACAGAATGCCTCGTCCGTTTTGTCACCACAGTCATCCACACCATTACACCAGTAAGATCTGGAGATGCACCGTCCATTTGTACAGCGCTGGAAGCTTTTTTTGCAGAATCGGCTGCCTGAGAGTAACAAATTAAATACCATGTATGAATTTATATGCAATGCCAGATAGGACTTCCACAGCCATGGAAGAGTATGAAAACACATGTGCAATGGACTTTGTTGCCCCCATTTTTATGCATGACTGGTTGAATTTAATGAAGTATCTGTATGAAAGAGGCATGTCTCGATACAAGTTAGAGGCTAGATCAAGGGAGATCTGACTTTTCCAAACATTAAATGTAAGCTTACCTATGGAGGTCAGTGATTTTGAAAATCCCTTAACCTTGATGAAAAGGTGGTCTACATGTATATGGTCAGAACTCTATACTTACTACAATATGTATGTTTTTCATCAGCCTTGTCCTTGCAGTGGGCGACGCCATCGCATGTCAAGCTGTAATTTATACAGTCTCCATTTCCACACTCAAACTCGTCATGGGGGTTGCAGGTCGAGTTCGGGGCTGTTACATTTTGGGAAAAGTTATGGTAGAAACAAAAGGTGAAAGCACTGCAAACAAGAACTACAGAAATTCATCTAGTTATATCACAGTTCATGGTCTATACCTTTTATAGTAGTTTGAAAGTTGCCCTACAGACTGGCACTCACAGCAGAAACAGAATAAATTGGCATTTGACCTACCTCTGCATGTAAAGTCTTCCTGCAGAACCCTATTGCCACGGCACGTACAGTTCACCTTCCCATCAGCAGTAAGCAAGCACAGGTCTTGGCAGATTGAATTATTTCTACAAGGTGATAATTCACCTAGAGAAGAGAATAACAGTTACATGAAATACCTACATGTTCTGAAAAGTGAGTGGGCCATATATCCCTCAGCAAAAATTCAAAACCTTATGAAATGTTTGTCGAGTGCCAACATGGCATCAAGAGTGGAAAGTTCCACCTCTGACCTAGTGCAACAGGGAAAGAATTATTAAAAGAAAATTCTGTTCAGGGAAGCCTACCACCCCACCTCACTAACTTACACATTCCACTTACCCAAATATTGCCACCGTCTCAATTTGTAGTAGCATCTTTCTCACCTTGCATTCCTAATCTCCTGTTTCTCATACCTCCACCCATCAGGATTGTAAATTCCCATGGCAATAGAGTTGTACATCCTTCCTGTATAAGGTTTGACTAATGTCCTGCCTTTCAGCTATATCGTATCTGACTTTTTCACTGTGGAATGTGTTTATTCCTATTCCTTATAAAACAAAATTCTAAAAATTACTTTCAGGCTTTGGTCTCATCCTCAAGATATCTTACCATATGTAAATATTCCAAAATAGCAAATCCAAAACACTTCTGGTCCCAAGCATTTCAGATAAGGGATACTTAACCTGTAATATTCATTGCGCCCACTCTAAAATTCTATGTAACCTGTAAGGTATGAAGAGTAAATGCCATAGAAGATGACATCTGTAGAGGAGACCTAGGTTCTCTTAAGAGATTGCACCTCATCTCCACCATTAACTGTACAATACATGGTTTCACCAATTTCTGAGATTAAAGTCGTCAACTAGAGACTACTGGCCTGCATTGCACTTTGTGTGGTCTCACTTGTGTCTTCAAAATGGGTCTTTCCACACCCAACTCTTCCTTTCAGAGGACTGTAGATTTTAAATCTGGTCTGCAGACTTAGCAATACTTAAAAACATTACAGAGTATTGGGACCTGGTCACGGGTCCCCCCTCAGTGATCTAGCTGGTGTTAAAATAGTTTAGTAGCAGATTGATACTTACAGCTGTTTGTATCATTCGCCACAGCAATGATGCCCATGGGTTGCTGTGGGATATCGGCTCTAAGAAGCTTGAGATCTGACCCAACATATTTGTTTGCTCTCTGAACTGCACGACGTACCCAGTCTGTCCAGAAAATGTAATCACCATACACTGCCAGGCCAAATGGATGGACTGGGTCTGACTTCAAGATCCACTGAGAGAGAAAAAAGAAATTACCAGATAGACAAGAAGGTTGCATTCTTACTACAATAGCAATTGAATCAGGGCGCTCAAAATGTAAATGGATATTGTAGTAATGGTCCATTGTGCCATACATATATTCAACTAGTATGCAAATCAATTACTCAGTTGCATCAAGATACCCTTTAAATATCCAAAAAGCCATGCTAAACAAGGGACACTTATTTTACATGATACAACCCACTGTTCAGTAAAATAAAGATTTCAGGGAGGGAGGGGGGGTATTGATGCAGAATTTAAGATGTTTCCACCCGCAAGACTGAATTTTTAAAAATATTTCCAGAAAAAGAAGAGCGTAACAGAGTCCAAATAACATGCTTACATGTCTGTCAGAGCCATCATACTCGCATCTCTCAATCTTGTCAAGCGTAGCATCGGAAAAGTATAGCTTCTCAGATCGGTGGTCGATGGCAAGTCCATTGGGTGTGCGAATGTCTTTATCAATGATTGTCACCACGTTTCCTCCAGTGAGCGAGGATCTCATGATACTGGGGTGCTGCTCATTCCAGTTGGTCCAGAACATTAGGCTGTGGGAATCAAAAGGCTAGTTACTGAGGAAAATCATGATTTGTTTTCTTTTTTTTATAGACGTTTCTATTACCAAGGAGATCAACAAATGAAAATGGCAGTTTTAAAAAGAAATATATATATCAGGAATTCTTTCTCCCAAAAATAACAAGTTCTAGGAAGAAAAGAAAGGCACTGCTGATGTAGAATACATGGATCTTTAGCATGGAGATAAGGTCAAGGTGACGTTTCAGCCCATGAAGCCTTAATCATGCCATAGCATTTTATCTCTACCTTGAGTAAATATATGTGCTACACCTGGAGCACCTCGCTCATCTTTTTGGAATCTATGTCTGGAGCAGAGCGGCGCCCTGGGGGAGAGCACCGGTGTGTGGCAGGTGTGCAAAGATAGGGCTCTCGTCGCTAAACCCCAATCGCTTTCGCTCTCAAAAACCACAAGAGAGATTGTAAATTAAAAAAACTAAGAAATAAAAATGAACACTTACTCCTGACATTCATCCAGAACAAAGGCACGAGGGTGATCATCCCCAGACATGGTTACAACAGTGTCCCTTTCAAAAGCTCCAAAGCGGCTCTGGTCAACAGTGTGTCGCGTAATTGTAGATGTTGTGTAACTGGTCCAGTAGAGCGCATCCCAACCACGGTGATAAGCCAGTCCTTCCACGGAACCCACATCTGTAAGAAGAAAGGTTCACGTGTTGGCTGCCAGTTACTGCACATTGCATTTCCCTCCACATGCACATCAATATGCAAAGGGCACGTGGTTAACGTATGTTACAAATGGTTACCATACTTGTTTGTGTTACCAAAGAAAGTGCACAAACAAAATCAACATTTTATAGAGTAAAAAGTTAGAAAAAAAAATCCCACCCTCTTCCCTTAGCAAATTATATTGATTTATTCAGCACGTACACTCACCAATCGGCATAGGACCGCGTACTCGGATTATAGATCATTTATGAAGCGGTTACTGGATTAGCGCATTGTCTCGATGCTACAAACCATACCTCCATCTACAGAAAGGCCTACCAAAATGCAGTCATGCGAAAAAGAAGGTATCAGGACAATTTTTAACACACATGGCTTCTCTATTTTGCCATAGATTTTATTAACTACATCATGAAATTGTGTAATCTGTCACGTGGTGTTGATCATCGGAGGTTGAATTTACCCTGCTTTAAGAGCTAAGGACCTGATGATTTTTAATTTTGTCCTGATATGTAACCATACCAAACCATAGAATCAGAGGGTGTACTTTCTTTTTCACGTGACTGTATATACCAGGTGTGGGAAACTACGGCCCTCCAGATGTTTTGAAACTACATTTCCCGTGATGCTCGGCTGCTCATTAGGTTTACAGAGCCTCAAGGGAAATATAGTTCCAAAATATTTATAGTTCCAGGGTTGCTGACCCCTGATTTATAGGAATATTTAATCTTAGAATATGTCATTTTGCTGCCCTGTCCTGGGATACTTGTAATTGTTTCTGATAAACATGTTATAAATATCCCATCTGATATTCTGCTATTATATCAGATGTGATAAAATAAATCATTAAGATTAGAAAAAAAATTCTTATCTTCTTAGACTCTACCAAGAAAATCCACAAACGCAGAACAAGGCTTTCACCTTCAGATCAACCTTTACAAGGCACTTTGATAGACTGAATATGGAAAAAATGCACATTGGACTATGGCCAACTTGTCTGTAAATAGCAGTCAGTGTACCGATCAATTAGAAGCGGATCTTACTCTCAACGAGTGTTTTGCGCCCGGTGCCATCATAGTTGATCTGCTGTATGTTTCCAAAGTGGATGTCACTGTAGAAAATCCGTGTTCCTCCCTTGTCGCTTTCCCTGTAGTCAAAGGCCAGAGCTATAACATTCTTCATGTTCTCATGATCCTCAAACGGCTTCACGGGAGCATTCAAACTACTCTCATCGGATAGATGGATGCTTTTCAGAATGGTCCGCTCCGAGTAAAGCAAGTAGCCATCATATTCTCTGCAGTCCAGGCCATTTTCTGCCAGCATGCCATGAGCACAGGCACATGTATGTTGACCATCACCTCGGTAAAGACACAGCTGTTGACAACCACCATTGTTGACTGCACAGATGTTGGTTCCTGATCAATGTAATATAAAGACAATACACACAAATTAAGTCTACTGAACATGAACAAAAAAAAAAAAAATCAAAAACATTTTAACATGTCAGCAAATATCCAGTGCCTGATTCCAACCTAGATGTGCAGATTTTCTCCCTTACCACTTCCATGTTGCTGACTAGGACAGAATAGGTCCTGTTATAGTTTAGACAATAGCCATTTTCACGAGAACATATCTTTACATAATTAAAATCCTTAAAAAGGGATGCAATTCCCCGAAGGAGCATTTGATTTAGGGTACTACTGAAACTACCATACTGGCGTCTGACTAAAGTTGGGAGAAGATAAAGAAGAGGCTGAATGGAAGGGAAAGAACATGTTGAGCATGTAATAAGGACTCTGGTGGAGCCATTGTCTAAATCTCATTAATTATCAGAAAAACCCAAAGTGGAGATGAGAGGTTAGAAGCCTACTGGAGCACAGAAGGCGCTGTGAGAGGTGTTGA
This sequence comes from Leptobrachium leishanense, assembly GCA_009667805.1. NCBI lineage: Eukaryota > Metazoa > Chordata > Amphibia > Anura > Megophryidae > Leptobrachium > Leptobrachium leishanense. Next base: position 362,862,720 of record CM019064.1, on the reverse strand, counting down.
ATCAGAAATGACTGGTGAACTGGCTGAATAAGATTACAGACTTTTCTTGTGTCAATACAAAAAAAAAATAACAAAGTTGACACACATGATGTGTGTGGCACATACCTTTCTGCCTTTGTTTATTGAACACTTTGATGTCTTTGAGCTGTACGCCTATTCCTGTTCTCAGAGACACAGATTCAGTTGCATTGTCTTTATTCCCCCTTTTGATTGATCCGTTTGCATGAGTTCTTCAATTTAAAAAAAAACACAAGTAACAAACATTAAAATTAGGCAAATCAAGAACAGAGCAGGCTTTCCTCCTCAATTCACGAGGTCAGTTTTGTAATCGGTTTCTTGATCTTTCAAAATATTAAAGTCATTCCAATAAAATCTGCCATTGATAACGTTTTTTGGATCATCCCAATTCGCACTTGGCTTTCCAGAGTATGAAGTAGTCACCATCAGAAAATGCAGGGTTCATCCGCATATCCAAGCATTGGGCAATATCGGGTGCCCTGTTGGACTCCCCACAATACGGGGGGGGGGTGGCGAGGCAACAGCAGGCAACTCAAGACAGCCAAAAGGATTTCAGTCCTACAGCATGTACATCGAAGGCCACTTGGTAATATGTGTAATGTTTCATCAAGTCCAGTGGGCCAAAACATTGGATGTTTTTGGGATTGTATCCTCTTAAAGATTTCTATAATCTGAAAGCTGCATTTCATGTGACAGGTGGGGGTACTAAGGAGCCCACAGAAGTATGTCAGCAAGGATGCCATTGAATTAGTCTCATTCAAGAACTACTTTAGATAAAATAATCCTCACCTGTCACTCCAATAGATGTGATCCTCAAACACAGAGACTGAGAACATATCCATGTTGTTGCTGGAAAGTACCACCTCCCTGTTAGTCCCAGTCTCCAGGTCTATCCTCTCTATTTTATCAGTGCGAGCATCACACCAATAAAGCTTGCCATCCTGTAAAACACAAGATTATGATCAGGTCTTGCAGCAAACCTTTATCAAATAAAATATCATGCGGAAGAATATCACATTACACAAACAAATGAAATACTTAGAAAACATGAGATGAAAAAAATATACATGCTGGTCGATACCGACGTGTACCCTAGCAAGGGGCAGGGGGTAGAGCGAGTAGGAGCGAAATAGCGAGAGAGAAGAAAAAAAAGCGAGAGAAAGAGGGAAAGAAAAAAAAGGAAAAAAAAAGCAAGCGAAAGAGAAAGAAAGAGCAAGCAAAAGAGAAAGAGCAAGCAAAAGAGAAAGAAAGAGCAAGCGAAAGAGAAAGAAAGAAAGTGCGTGAGAAAGAAAGAGCGAGAGAAAGAAAGCAAAAAGAAAGCAAAGGAGCGAAAGAGCAAAAGCAAAAAGAAAGGAGCGATAGAGGAAGAGCAAAAGACAAAAATAAAGCAAAAGAAAGAAAAAAGAGCGAAAGAAAGAACGAGTGAGAGAAAGGAAGAGAAAGAGAGAGAGAAAGAAAGACTATTAACATTAAATTGAAATTCCTCTGGGAAGATCTAAAATAATCTATAATAGAAACTCTGCACAAGTCTTTGCACCAACCACATATTCTCAAAGACTGCACTTCTTCATTCAAGAGGTCCTACAGTGTGGAGTGGCTTTCGACCCATTGACATTCCTTCTTCACCGCACCCAGGACGCCCTATCGAGACCGGAGAATAAGCTGGTGCATAAAATGGTCTTGGCGGCTAGAAGAGCGGTGGCCCAAGGCTGGAGATCTGTGTCCCTTCCGACTATGGCGCAGGTGTATCTTCGGATCAGAGATAATATGGACATGGATCGTTTATCGGCTCTTGTACATGACACCATGCCCCAACATAGTAAGATTTGGGACCCCTGGCTGGAGTTTGATGTGGGTTAAGAGCTGGACTGCTTGTTTTTCTGGCGGATTATGATACCTGGGTTATGTACTCCTTTGGGGCAGCACCCTATTCCCTTCCCCCTCCTCCCCTCCCTATGAGGTCTCTTCCTCTCTCTTTTTCCTCCATGTTTGTGTTTCTTTGATCTTTTTCTAATTTCTTCTTTTACCCCCTCCTCGGGGTCTACCCCCTGCGGTCCTTTGGCAGGGGCTCCTCAGGGCTAACCAGTAGCAATCTCTAACATTGTGGTTTTGTGATAAGATGCCCTTTTTTGTATTTGAAAAATGGAAAATAAAGAATTATAAAAAAAAAAAGACTGCACTTCTGACTCAATACGAAAAGATCTACCTCATAATCGATCGAGACTCCATTGGGCCAGCTGATACTGCTCTCTACCAAGATAGCCCTATCGCTGCCATCCAGACGAGATCTCTCAATGCGAGGGTGCTGACCCCACTCTGTCCAAAACAGATACCTACATGAAGAAAATAAGAATACACAATAATACATTACTAGTTACACAATTAGATTTTTTGTAAGCATGGTAGAAGAAACCAAAGAAGCCAATTCAAACATGGTGTATGTATGGAGTGCACAACCCACACAAATAGGTAGAGTTCATCGGTCCGGGACAAGCTGTTTCGCCGGTTGGGTGAGAGGCCTCTGGCCTATGACTTTGCTAACAACGCGCACTTATTTGATTGCTTCAAATTTCAGGTCCTCAACGTTGGGTCATTTCAGGGCTCAGTACCCAAAAAGAAGGACCAAAAACAAAATGGTCGAAGAGCTCCTGAAGGCCTTGGAGGAACTGTTGTCTACCTCACAAGCGGGAAACTACAGAGGGCCCTGGTGAGGGAGCAAATTAAGTGCCCAATTGCTGAAAACCGCTCAGCTTTACAAGTTCAAAATGAAAGACAAGGAGGGTCCAGATCCGTATGTAAAACCTTGCCTGCCAGGATTAAAAGATCCACTCCCTTGGTGTCCGGTGCTATGTCACAGGAAAACAATGCACACCCACAATCACCACGAATACGAAAGAAGGTTAGAGTACAACAGACTGGGTCCACACCTCCTACTACTACAGAGACGTTCCCTGGCAAGTTGATCGGTCCTTTGCCCATCGTTCGCAGAATTGCCTGACTTTGTTTAATCCCAATCCCGATTACCCCTTACCCTTTTTCAGGATGAACAGTGATCGCTCGTGGCTTATCTAGTCCTTGAGAAATCACCACATAACGGAAGGAGCCATTTAACCGTGATACCTCGATGACATCAAAGCCTTGATCTGTCCAATAGATGTTACCTGTGGAGATGTTGAAGGATATAGAAACGTAAGTGACCTTTGGTGGAATAGGAAAAATACAGCTAGCATGGAAGGGTTGGAAATGGAAGGTCCATATAAAATATTAAAAACACGCATGCTGTTCCTCAAATTACCAATATGTTTCAATAAACATTGTACTATTTGTGCAGAGTCAGAATGATGATTCGTTTGCAACAAAGTTTGGATTTTTATATGAAGACCCTTGAGTGCCTTCAGTTTGTTGAAACTGTATGTATATAGAATAGATATCTATCGATCATCAGTAACAGTGTTGAAATATCGTATTTGACAATATGCAAATTCTTCATTTCTACTAGAGCTTTTCAAACTGTTGAGGTTACAGTTGCAGGTTTATTTATATCATACCTGCAATCCAATCCACAGCAATGCCCTCCACTCTACCAATGCCATTTGTAATGACATCTTCACGCCAGGTTTGATCTCGCTTGGCTCGACTGATTGTACTGAGACCCATGTCGACCCAGTAGATTGTATCATTGTCTAAAAGAAATTGATGATTGCATGAATAAAAAACAACAAACCTCGAGAGCAATGTAATGCTTGGTGCCTGGGTGCTCCCTGAACGCATTGAGACTGCCATTGCTGTAACTCTATATAAAATTTATTTTCTAGCACAAAACTTGTCACAGCTTCTAAAACACAGGTCTTAAAACCAGATGCCAGTATGACAACCAAGCAAACAAAAAATAGCTAAAATGAAATTAAAAGGGCTAATAGGTGTAAGGAAAGGGGATCAAAATACAGAACCTGAGTTAAGGTGGCTTTACCTGCATGGAAGTCCATTCCAACAGCCAGTGAGGTGCCAGAAACCGGTACCAGGGCATCGGATTTATCAAGGGGATCCAACGGAATCCCACGTATCCCTTCATGTACAGAGTAAAGCAAAAAGGATCCAACTCCTGCAGAGACAGATTAAATCATTTGTTTTTTTTATGCACTTTTCTGTTAACTGGTGTGTACCTTCTAGAAGAGATGCTAGAAAACCACTAGGCTGTTAACAGACCTGGAAGCTAGTGTTCTGGTCAACTGAGGCCAGCAATGTCATCTAGTTACTTGGAAAAAATAAATGACAAACCCACCCTCTTTTGTCAAAGAGTGATTTGAACCTTCCTGGGCTCTTCCAAGTCTTAGACTATCAGGGTTATTCAGAGAAAGGCGAAATTCTGGAGAACTTATGGAGAAGTGAAAATTCTAGGTCAAAATAGCCAAATCAGAAAAATTCTCTCATTTATCTCCCTTTCTAGATCAGCTATTTTGACCTAAAATTTTCACTTCTCTGAAAGTTCTTCAGAGTTTCACCTTTCTCTGAATAATCTGGTTAGTCTCCTGAACAGAGTCTTATTAGTATGCAGTATGAACACATAATTGTATTTATATTAAGCACAATGGCTATAACAATCACGAGGGTCAGCGTTTTAAAACGACAGGGTGAGAAGATTGCCATATTGTAGCAAATGATGGATGAGTGAATAAATCAGATTCTGTTATTGAACAGATATCTCAATATCAAAATATGTCAACACATGGGATAAAGGATTTACTCTGATCCTTTTGCTTGTCCAGAAATAAGTGACAATTTTGAATGTGCAATTGTGGAAAAGGAAAACTGACTCCTTAATCCAGCAGCATGTATGTTACAGGAGACCGGCAAGTCAGGAGCACTACTGGACCTGCTGTGAAAGAATTCATGATCTTGTGCCACTTATCTCAGGAAACTGAAACAGTCTTATGCACGCATGTCAAGTGGTACCCAGTAGCATACTAAGGGGGGGTGCCACCCCCAAGTGACATTCTGGCACGGGTGAATATAGCCAGCTGTCACCCTTTAGGGCTGGCCAAACATGCAGCAATACGTCTATGCTTCCATGAAACACAGACCGCAAAGCATCTGCCTCCAGCTGCCAGTCTGCCGCCTCCTGCACTTCCTGTCCCCATGCTGGAGGAAGAGAAGCGAGGAGTGAGGCTAGCAAAGCTGCAGGAGGAGACATGGATGGCTAAGTGGAGGGGGGGTGTTCTGAGAGTGCAGTGTGTTTTGTGAGAGTGTATGCAGTGTCAGGGGCTGGGTGATACACTTGCAGGTGCAGTGAGTGTTTTGTGTTCTGCGAGTGTGTGCAGTGAGAGACTGCAGTGTCAGTGTGCAGTGTGAATATTTATGTCTGCAGTGTGAAAGACTGCTGTATGATGTATGAGGATGAATCCTGTGTGAAAATGTATATTGCTTTGGAGAATTGTGATACAGTGATGTGTGGTGTGTATGAGTATCACAGGGCTCCACAGCAATAATACATCCACTCACTGCACATTACTGTGAATGTTATTGCTGTGGAGCTCTGTGATATGCTCACACACACCACACATTATGTAAGTTCTATAGCTCCGAAACGCGTGGATGTGATTTTTTTTGGGGGGGGGGTGGGGGCAGCATTTCATCCTTGGACACAGGCAGCACAATGTCGAGTGCCAAATACCCCAAGTACACATCTGAGTGTACCTAGAGGCTCCTAAAATGTAATACTACTGCTGGATCTACACATCGACAGACACAAAGCAAGTAAGGTGCATCCATGTACAGGCAGCTACTAAGCGACAGCAGGATAGTGGCATCTATATTATAGGTATTTGACAGATTAATGGAAACACTCACCTTCGCATGTATGCTGCCCACTCCTCAGACTATATCCAGCGGTGCACATACATGTACGGGTGGTCTCAGAGGTTGGCAGACAAAGCTGAGAACAGTTACCATTGTTCATAGAACAGTCGTTTGTTCCTTTAAAATAAAATTAAAGAAATGTAAGCACAAAACCGCTGGAGTATTCAGCCCTTTATAAGACTAAAACTGGCACTTTAATTCTACATTAATACGTATCAACCTAGCAGTCTCTCCACAGAATATATCGCACAAGAAGCATCACAAATACAATTCTAATTAGAGCTATATGTATGGAAGCTTGACTTGGCCACCATATTTGTTACAATTCCTGTAGTGAGTTCAAGATTATTTTGTTTAATTCTACTTCAAATAGAACATGTAAGCATTATAAGAAGTATAGTATAACAGAGAGAAAAAAAGAAAAACCACAAACATGGCACGCAATGTAAGCCGAGTTTATTGACGTATGCCAGTCTACAAGTAATCCCAGCCAGTTTACGGCTAGAGAAGAAACAGGTTAGCCTTCCATTGCCATTTCCCTTTTACAATTAAGAGAAAAGACCAACGGAGTCAAGGATAAATTCCTACATAACAGATGGCAAACCTCAGATCTTGAGGCATGGATCAGAACACTATTCTCAGCAATGTTTGGTTTTGCATATTCAGGTGTTGTAAAGCTTTCTGTGATAACAGAAATAGTTACAATTTTCCTAAATCACCTGAAACAAAGTGAAGAATGAAAAAGCAATAAAGAACAAGAGTAACTAGGGATTACCCTTTTGTATTTCTTCATCATAAACCTTCATGTGCATCACTTGGTTAGTGTTCTGACGCAGCACCCGGGGGTCCGATCCGTCCTTCTTGTTACAGGTCCCCATCTTATCAGAGGCATGGTCTGCCCACCACAACTTATCACCTGCAAACCATGACAATCAACATTTAAAAAATCCATATTAAAATGAATACTAACTATACATAGAAATACACACACTCTTTTTTATAAAGTGCCAACAAAGTCACTAGAGCTGTACAAAGGAGGAGACAAACCTACATAAAATTAGCAACACAAGTTAAACATGCAGAATAGGAAAGAGGACCAAGCTTGAGTGAATTTACAGGCTGTGTGGATATATTTTACACACACCTTCGTGTACACCTAAACCTGATCAGTGTCTAATAACTATACAAGACTAGAAATGGATTACACCCCCCCCCCCCAAACTAATGTTATAACAATTAATTCCATAATTCTAAGTATTTATCCTGCTCTATAACCAGCTTGGAAAATACGCAAGTCCGGGCGCATGGGAAGAGGTTATTAGCTCCAGGGGATTTAAACCAACTTTTTGGTGTGTTCTGGGGTCTCCACAACTCAGCGCAAGGAAGCAGATATTCACAAAGTTTTACAGTGTCTTAATACTACTTGGAGTAGATCAATAACCCGGAAAAAGTTATGAAGCAGTGATTTTGTTTCAGAACAGCAAGATCACAGAACCAAACGAGAGTGTGTTTGTTTTTAAGCAAAGAATGACCATCAAAGCAGCAAAAAGCTGTGGCTATCGGGGGTTTTATCCCCTTTTTCTTTTCATCAGTTCCTGCACAATGTTTGGCAAGTGCTTGCGAGTTCACTTTGTATGTTGCCATACAGGAGACGTGGCTAGAATTTTTGTTTTGTCTGCACTGCTCGGGTGAGCCGGACCATGATCTGCTTGGTAGGTGTTACTAATAAAGACTGCGTTTAATTTACAACCAAAAATGAATAATAATGACAATAATTATAAGGAAAGGTTTATATTCACCCATCAGTGTACTATATGCAATATAGCACACTATAATAGGATATTAGTTGATGTAATAAAGACTTTACCCATAATGGCTAATGCAGTTGCTTTTCCAAGGTATGTCTTCATGGTCCCGAGGATCTCCAGGCTTGTACCGTTCAGGCTACAGCGGTTGATGGTGCCAAGTCCAGAGCTAATCCAGTACAGCTTGCTATCAACAAAATCAATGGATAATCCTAAAGACATGATATAAATCTGAATTAGAGAACTGAAACAGAATCTTCCACTTGGTATTCATAAAGCGTGCTTCAAGATGACAACATTAACTGTTCACGGTTGTGGGAGGACTGCGTCTGCTTTGAAGGGTCTCTTCAAACTCTACATCTAGTGGTTTTTGTTTAAATTATGAAGGTTTGGTAAGGTATACAAAATGCTCAGCAAGGACACACACACACTTTCAGACATTGTGGTGGCAAAAAAGGGGCATTTTTATGTGTCTTAAAAGGTTTCACAAATCAGAAAATAATGATGGTGTTTGACTGTAGCCGAGAAATATACATCTCTTACCAACTGGTCCTTTCTGATTGGTAAAGAGGACTTTCCGTTCTGTGCCGTCTGTGTTTGCAATGCTGATGTTGTCTCCATCTGTCCAGTAGAGTTTCCTGAAAGAAAAAATAAAATCCATAGGAATTCATTTAATATTACAGATTTTGGCAATGCTGGTGAAAACTGGCAAACCGATTAGATTTGACGTCTCTGCACATCAGGTTTACCTTACTAGAGAGTCAATGAACACAGATATGCCCCAAAAAGAGTCAACACATTTGCTTAGGAATTGCACAGGATTAATTCCTTTTTCCTAGACTGTCCATTACAGTTCAAGGGTGCCAACCTTGGCAGCTGAATTAAGTGCAGTCTGTTGTTGTAAAGAGGTGTTCAAGACATACACGAAGTAAATAGATAATTATTTGCATAAAAGTTGAGGTATCTGTTTGGTGGATCAGGAGGAGGGGAACACAGGGAAGTATCACCCCTGGGCCACAATCCCATAAGAGATACAGGGGGTTCTTTGGATTTTTTTTATTTTTTGCAGGTGCACAAGAGGGTTTTTTACTGGCTCACAAGACTGAAATGAATAGGTCAATCCCTGTTGGATAGAAATCTCAAACACACTTGTATCATAAATTTGATAACGAAGAGCTAGGATACTTTTAAGACAGATATGTGGTTTGTCTCTCCTTGCTAAAGATGACACTACGTAGGTTGGCAAGAATCGCGCATTACATCATGACATTCTTTTGGTTTTCTGTTTGGCTCTACCACTTCTGAATGCCAACCTAGTAGCCTTTACCTAGGGTCATATGTACTCTGACCAGAGCAACTACAATTGCCTTGATAGTTGTTCCAGAAAAACGCTCAGATCTCATGGAGGTTGATATAGACTCTTGTTCAGGGAAGAATTGTGGATCTAGGAACCCCATGTACAATTAAACCAAGGAAAGAGACAACTTAAAGATTGTCACACTGTAACACAAGCAATTAAATCACGGTCCGGCTGGGTGGAGTAGAGGTAACATCACTGCCCTGCGTGGAGAGAGCCTGTGGAGTCATGGGTTCGATCCCTACGAGCACCTCTCCAGTAAGTGTCCTTGGGCAAGACACCTAATGGTACATACTCGCCACCCAGGACATACTTGAAAATGAGAGAAATCTCAATGTATCCTTTCTGGTAAAATCCGCTTTCTCAAGAAAAAAAAAAAGAAAAAAAAAAAGCATCCGACGACAGGAAGTGCTTGACAAATATTGTTAGGATTACAGTGTGTTCAATCAAAACGGCACATGTTACAATAGATCATTATTGTCCTTTATAAGCTGCTGGATCATTGGAGTGAATAAGAGAAAATCTAAAAGTGGACTGTTACGAGTTCAGCACAAAAAGCCATTAATTAGTAGGCTGTAGAGACGCAGCAAATTCCTTTATCATTGAAGCTCCCATTACATCTGCGTACAAAACATAATAGTGCTGTAAGAAGAGGATTTAACTTTTTTAAATAGAAGAAACTAGAACCATTAATACAGTTTCAACCAAGAACGGACTAATTCAAGGAGAAATCGTGCTTGTCGCCAAAGTTGGAAAACATTTTGCATTGACCAAATTCGAGTCGTCTAGTATCATCTGTTTTCATTAGGTCACAGGGACTAGCAGGGTTATTCAGAGAGAGGTGAAAAGCAGGAGAATGACTGGAGAATGGAAAAATTGTAGGTCAAAATAGCCGATTTTCAAAGTGAGATAAATGGGAGAATTTTTCTGGTTTGGCCATTTTGACCTAGAATTTTCCATTCGCCAGCCATTCTCCTGCTTTTCACCTCTCTCTGGATAACCCTGTAGGTCTACCTAACATACAATGGTAGAAGACCACCAAGAAATGAATCTCATAAAAGCTAGAGATATATAGCTCTTTTATTGTAACACAATTCTCATCTATGCACTGACAAGCGCCAAGAGACTACTGAAAAATCAGAGGAGCCATTTATTCATATTAAGGTACATCCATGACTGCAAATCGTCCGAGTCACTCCAAATGGGAAGAATACATAGTTATGGCTGTATCCAACGGTCTTGACATCCCATTTGGCTCTTCCACCAGTTTGAGGTTTGGGTTTGAAGCCTGACCCTATAAGACAGCAGTTGCCAGGGAAGGAGTAGGCGTATTACGTAGCATTATATAGTTCGGCTCAAGCATTCCTCATTTATTAAGTGTTTGGGTGGAATCGAAGATTAAATTTAACATTTTTTGACTAATTCGGTTAGTATCCACGAATTAAAAGCATTCGCTAACACACGGGCCTGTGTGACATTTCCTCAGCGCCTGATCCAGCATTACCACAGATTTATTTCCCGTAAAGAACCCGCAGCTCCTCACCCAGGCAGATGGTTCTGCTTATTCCGTGTTCCTGGAAACTGCTACCATACACCCCCACATACAGCAAATGGCCAAAGCCAGACACATTCATACTTCAGTGCACACTATAAAAGAAGAAACAAATCCAAACACATTAGGACACAGAATATACTTTTGAGAAAGTCATCAGGACAATTGTGACTTTCATTCATGCCAGTGAACACTTTCAAGAGCTCAAAACTGTTCCTGGGCCAACGGATGTTTCCGACCTACACCTCCCATGATTCTCTGGCCATCTATTGGCTTCAAAGAATTTGGGGAATTATAGGAAATAAGCATCTGGGAGGCCAGGGTTTGAGATCCCTGGCGTATTATGAAGGAAGGTGCATCGCTATGTGCCCCAATAACTACCGGCCCAAATGCAAACACTGAATGGCAGGTTCTGGATAAAAATCAATATGCTCCATGGTAAAGGCTGGTGGCGATCGATGACGAGCTGCAAAGGCAAAATGATTTAAAGGGGCACGCTGCACATGGTTACCAATCATTCTTATCGCAGAGATCCCCATAACCCTGCTCCCCAAAACCTCAGCTCCAGAAGGTCTGAGCTCTAGTTTCAGGGCTCTGAGTGCTTTTGGAACTAGCATTATCCAATGGTATGAAGCCTTCCTGCCACAGGAGTCACTGGATTGGCTGGAGTGCTCAGTCCCCCTGCGGTCACAAGAGATGCAGAGCCGTATCCTGCAGTGATCTGAGGGAATTAGGGGGGGGGGGGAAAGAGTACTGGATAGGCTAATGTTTAACCCATGAGTTTCTCCCCCATGATCTATAACCGTATAAAAATCCCAGTAAGATTAATGTAGCTATTCTGGCAGACATAGTTTTGGTTGCTGTGCCACTGCCTATCACAAGGAAAAACCGTGTGAGTATTGCAGGTACTCTATTGCTGCTCGGTTAACTTACAGACATACTAGAAATTTATTTTAACCCTTTCACTACCAAAGTAGAGCTAACCATCTTGCACTGTAGTACATTAACAAGCAATAATTAGCATATAAAATTATTTGCATTTCTCGTTAAGAAGGATTCCCCCTGTGGAGAACAAAGTTCACTGAAACTTCACTCCTGCTTCCCTCCCTAATACTAACAAAAAGATCAAACACTTTGCTCCTGCATTACAATAACCAGGGAGCGGTCAGAATACAGGGAGATCTCTGTGGCAACTTACTACTGTATATGGATAGGATTCAGGGGGATATAATGACTGAATAATCTCTGTACGATACGGATACAAGGTTACTGTAATTTCCATTTATAGGCATTGTGCCACATCGCCCTAATAAAGATTACACTGCTGTGGGCCTCCCTGCTCCCCAAAACCTCAGCTTGAGAAGGTCTGAGCTCTAGTTTCAGGGCTCTGTGTCCTTTTGGAACTAGCATTATCCAATGGTAGTTATATATACATATACAGGCATTGTGCCGCAGATATTATATATTGTCGAATTGTTGGAAGCTGAATTGTTAAAATCACATTATCAATTAAAATACACTTCAGGGGGCAAAAAAAAATGGTCTAAACCCCTTATAATATATAAATTTAGCACATTTACTGTATGAAGCAAAGGCCATTTCTGCCTGTATGCCAATAATGCAGACCACGTGTGATATTGCGTAAGATGAGGGACACTAAAGAGCAGAATCTTTCATTGCAACAATATTTCTGTACATGATAAATACATCAACAATTAAAAATGAGCAAATTTACATTAGTTTTTTTACGATCTCAGAACAACAATGTCTGTGCAAATGTTCTTTTTCATTTTACAATTCTTAACTTTACATCCCACATTTGAAATGTGACTTTTGTTTCCAACAAAAAGTGCATGGCAGTGAAAGGGTTAAAGATAAGCAAGCAATGCAGGTTAACCCTGTAAGGACCAAGGGTCTTTAAAGTCAATGCATTTATGATGTAACAGTTAAGTCATTGGTCCTTAAGGCTGGCGGCACACTAGCAAACATTTTGCGTCCGTCTGACCGACCTGTTTGACGTCTGTGATAGCTTTAAAAAGGAGTCACTGAAACCCACCACACGAAGCACCTGCGCACTTTTTCACGGACGAGAAAAGCATACAGCTACGAACGCGAAAACAACATTGACGTGAAAAAGTTAAACGGACGCAGAAACAACGCCGCCATGTATTTTCCTAGGATGTGGACACGTCAGACATTACGGACACACTTTACGCAGTACTCACAATATCTCCGTGAAAAAGTGCATCCGTAACAGACGCAGTACAGTATGCTCGTGTGCCGCCTCCCTTAAGGGTTAAAAAAACAAGATGACCCAGCTCCTACCTACCCCTTCAGTGGGTTTACAACAAGGCAATGGGGTTTATCCAACCCTTGGATAACTGCATTCTTGAAAGACCCATCAAGCCGAGCAACATTGATCTGCTTCTTATTGGCATCATAGCTTGTCCAAAATAGGTTACGGGAAACCCAGTCAACTGCTAGTCCATGCGCATTAGGTAAATCTAAAACAAAAGTAGTGAAAACACAGAAAGTGCATCCATTAGGTTCAGCAATTACAGGAAAAAAAGTAAAAAAAGCTTTTTATAATCGAATTTGACTTTATCATGGTTTACGTTGGTCCATGCTAGTTAATGCATTATCTAACTGAAGCAAATTACACGAATATAAATGACAAACTAATCCATTTTAACCCTGCAAAGGAAATCAAAAAATTTCCCCATAGGAAGGATCCAGGTGTTTAAGAAAATAGGGGTTGTAATCACCTTTTTTAAATGACATTATGGTCGAAAACTGAATATTTAAACCCCCCCATCCCAATTTAAAATAAAAATAAAAATAGTTCAAGTTTAGTCTCCACATATTAAGACTGATTTACCGGCAGAGACGACAGTTTCCACACCGGTGCCATTGATAAAAGCGCGTTTTATGGTCTGTGTACGGACATCTGACCAGTAGATCCGCTGTTCTAGGGCATCATAATCCACCACAGTGACGTTATCAATGTCAGGGACAGTGAAGGAGATAATGTAATTATAATATGGGTTGTCAATATCCACTCCACGGATTTCCATTTGACGAGCATAGAGTAGAAAGTTCCTAAACGCTATGAAGGAGAAACCCAAAAACAAGGTCAGTTTGGGTACATACAAGAATTGTCCAATATATACCGGTTTAGTAATAGCTAAACTAGAAATAAAGTTCTCCTGTGTTACAACAAAAAAGAATTTAAGCAGAAGATTAATGCAGTATCAGTATTCAGTCTTTGGTATCAAACAATACCCCTACGGATTTTAGAGGACTGATTGAAACGTAGAAAGTGATTGGCAGATTCAGTTAAAAAACAATTAGTGGTGACTCGGTGGGACATGAAGTTGTAAAATCGCTTTGGCCACTTGGTTGGTACTTAATTTGACCAGATACAGCTGGACGTAGCATGTCAGTAGATAAACTACGGTGTTTATCAATTGACATTCTTATTGAAGAAAAAAACAGACCTTTCCAACACAGCATGCAGAAGAGTAGGGAGACTTGGTGTTCAGACCTGGGCTACCCAACTATCTTGAGAAACCAAGCTTTTTATACATTATTCGTGAGAAATTGCAGCAAAAAACAGGATGCTTGCGACTGATGAAATGGTCACCAAAACTTACCCAGGCAGGTGTGTCTATCAGGGGAGAGCTTCATTAGATGTGGGCAAGCACATGAGAACGACTGATTGTATGTAATGAGACACAAATGGCTGCAAGGCCCACGTCCATCATTACCTGCGCATGGGTTGGGAGCTGAAACAAAGCAAAAACATATTTATAAATATTATATAGGACTATTGGGTGGATGCCATCATATAGGACTATTGGGTGGATGCTATCATATAGGACTATTGGGTGGACGCTATGTGAACATCACAATGGCATATCTGTGGACTTTAAATAAATATACGCACACACGTAAAATTGAGTTACATAGGACATTTTTATATTCGGTAACAGAATTAATTTTTAAAGTAATTTCTATTACCATCATTTTAACATGTTTAACCCTTTCGCTGCTGCGCCATTTCACCCCCGTGTGCGGAGCTCATTTTTACCGGTTTCGCTTACCATGTTTAAACGCGATTTGAAGTCACATTTTATTATACGACCCAGATAAATTATATATATATCGTTCTTTCCGGCAGACTTATAATATATCATTATTATATGTATACGTCATGTCCTGCCTGAATATTCTAACAAAAAAGTGCAATAAAATTTGAATTTTCAATCATCTACAGCGTGCAAAGTGTTTTTTTTTCACATTTTATCATGCAAGCCTTTGCGGTTATATTTTCTATGGGGTGCGATCTTTAAAAAATTTGAAATGGGGACTAGTTACGTTTTGAGCAAACCCCCCATAGAAAAAATGGTTAGTGGAGCATTATTGTTCACATTATAATTGAAATGGGAACAATCTTGCTGCATTAAACGCACAAAAAAAATTAAAATTATTCATATTTTTTTTATTACTTTTAACATGGTCAGGTTTGGTATCATTAGAAAGGCCATGCTCATTAACATTAACCCTTAGCTACCTCGAATCAGGAGATAGGTGGCAGCTAGGGGTTAACTCCCGAACTGATGTCTTCGTGTACATGTGCGATTACGCCAGTAGACCGGGGGAGATCCCAGAGGCTTGGCCGACATCCAAGAGGTCGGCCACCTCCGGGAGAAAAAAACGGTTTGGATGTCGATGCTACAAAAGACAGGGAAGCAGAGCAGTTGTGTGATTATTCTGACCATACCTTGGGGCTGTCGTGAAGGATGATACACCTGGAGATCGAAAGGTTGTGTGTTGGTACGCTGGACAACTGTCACATTGTGACCTGTCCACTTATTAGATTTTGCCAAGGTATTTGTCCGCCAGTCTGTCCAATATACCTCCCCACCATATAAAGTGACTGCAAAAGGGTGGGATAAGTACTCGTGACCCTTGAGGACTTCAATGTGCCCAGAGCCATCATACTTTGCCGAGTAAATTGCATCTGACCTAAGAAGAAAAAAAAGACACAGCTTAAGAAAAATTCATCCAATGCAATGTGATTAAAAGGAGGCGTCCAGACATCGGGAAAAAAAAAAATTCTATAGATCTCCACCCCCCTGACAATGACAGACGAGCTGGGTCAGGTTAGGCAGCGGTTTCTTGCCACCATGCAGCCTGGGGAGGGGGGGGGGGGCTGCATGATGGCACTGCCGGAATACACAGCACAAAATAAATTATTGCCCTCACTTAATTTCTACTCTCCAAATGCGAATAGGTGAGTGGAAATTTTGAGCCCTGGTTATAGCATTGCGCCCTGTGTTACCAGAATGCATGGTTTGGCACGCAATATGTTAGAATATTCGACCATGGCACACAAAAGTAAGCAGATATTCCAATAAGAGTTTAAACAGACAGGGAGCACAATACAACATTTCTGCCAATGGATCAAACGCACACCATTACATTCCTTTTATTGAACATCGCATTATGTAGATTTCTGCAATCATAAACCTCTGATGTTTTTTCCTATGTAACCGTCTCCTCATAGCTCAACTTCGACAGATAATAAGAATAATAAAAAATAATAGCCAATAACTTGAGACACTACATTAGGAACGTTTGAAAATTCTTCTAGCATGGCGATTACAGGAGGATGGATTCTGTGGGGTGGGCTGAATTTTGCAGTCACATAGTCTGCATGTTGCACAACCGACATCAACACATGTTAACAGGAATTATTATTGATAACATTTTGCATGTTTACGAATGCCTGCATTATCTAGCATTGCGTTTAACAGCACAAGCAGAGCAAGCGGAACAAGATGTTCTCTATTGTAATGCGTAAGACACTGTTCCAAAACATACAGTGCTGCTGGGAATCTACTACAAATTCCTAATGTGAAACAGATGAGAAACGCACTCATTTTAGATGCAAATTTACTGTAAACCAGACCAACACCCAGTCAATTCTTCTTTGTGGTCCAGCAGGTTCATGGACACCAATCTTCCTACTACTTATATTATTCACTTCTGAGTATCTCACAAAGACAGCTATGTGTGTAACAAATTCATCACAAACCTGGCATCTATCCACAAAATCCTTTCCTCCAGGTAGTCTACGGTAAGCCCGTTGGGCCAGCCACCTGAACCGGTTTCCTTATGAATGGTCCTGCGCCCCTCTCCGCTCATGGATGCAGCTTCAATGCGAGGCATGCTGGAATCCCAGTCAGTCCAGAACAGGATTCTAAAATGTAGGAAACAAGAACAGTTTTCCATCAATACCAGTAAGTGTGAAGTGTCCACAAACCTGTCAGGTTAACTGTGCTTCCAATCACGCAGTACAAAAGATGGACTAAAATCATAAAAAGGTCTTTAAAAACCTTGTAAGTTTTGCATTTTGGTGTGTTAAGTGCGAGGTGTTTTGTATCTTGTACCTGTTGGTCTCAGGACCATAGTTATATATGCATGCTCAGGGTTGCACCACCCTTCTGGTTATACAAGACGTCCGACGACTTTCCTGGTTATTACATCCCTGTCACCTGTACCCCATTTTCAATAAGGAGTCAAAGTCCATGCCTCATCTTATAAGAGCAACCATACCTCCTAAAACAAGGTACTCTGGTGTAGTGGTGGGATTACAGAACATGTGGCTTGCTTCTCAGACTAAAGATTACAATGCTTTCACCCCAATGTTTTTTTAGTCACTGCGAACATCATTATCTTCAGCATTGCTTGCTGCATTAAGAATCACCAAATTCTTTTTCCACTAACACTCTAAAAAGTTGTGAACTTGTTAACAAAAGAGGCAACAAGGACGGGGAGAATTATTTCCCCCACCCCATTGCTGAATCAGCTGCCTACTTTTCTAGTCACCTGTATGAAGCAGAGAGACGTCAATCGATACAGAATCCTACAGCCCATCAAACATTACTGAAAGTGAATAACTGCACCTCTATATTGGTGGATAGAGGAGTGAGGCTCTGCGTTTGTTTTTGAAGACTGCAAAATTTTTCTAATACAAATGTAAAATTCATTTTCAGAATAGGACTTTAAAAACCAAGGACCTCAATTAACCACGAGAACCAATTTTAAATCTGGCTCTTAAATTTTTCAAGTATTTTAGTCCCTAAAATTATGTAGTTTAGCTTAGAGATTTCTTATTAGTTGCCAGGATCGATATCAATGTAAAAGTTTAATCAGTCTGTACAAAGAGAATAAGGCAAATTGACACAATCAGTTGATATGAGCAGGGACCTTACCACTTTAAGTCAAATATTCTGGAGCTGGTGAGGAAGGTGAATAAGAAACTTTGATTCAGAGTGATGGTGTGATCAGTTAAGGGATTCATACCTGCACCTTCTATTCCTGTGCCTTTTAGGAGGCAGGACTTTAGCTAGTCCCTTGAAAGAGGGCTAAAATAAAATCGACAGCTGATTGATAATGAAAATTAGGGATGCACCGATACCACTTTTTTAAGAACGAGTACCGATACTTTTTAAAAGTACTCACCGAGTACCGATACTTTTATTTAATGTCATGTGACGCTTTCCAATAGGAACAGACCTCATATAAAAATTTATATGAGATTGACTGCAGCTCACATGGGTTTGCCCCCAGCTCACATGGGTTTGCCCCCAGCTCACATGGGTGTCCCTCAGGTCTCATGGATTTGCCCCAGGTCTCACGGATTTGCCCCAGGTCTCACGGGTTTGCCCCCAGCTCACATGGGTTTGCCCCCAGCTCTCATGGATTGGCCCCCAGGTCTCATGGATTGGCCCCCAGGTCTCATGGATTGGCCCCCAGGTCTCATGGATTGGCCCCCAGGTCTCATGGATTGGCCCCCAGGTCTCATGGATTGGCCCCCAGGTCTCATGGATTGGCCCCCAGGTCTCATGGATTGGCCCCCAGGTCTCATGGATTGGCCGCAGCTCTCATGGATTGGCCCGCAGCTCTCATGGATTGGCCCGCAGCTCTCATGGATTGGCCCGCAGCTCTCATGGATTGGCCCGCAGCTCGAAGGCTGGGGAAGCTGGCCGTGTGCATGTAAAGCACGCGGCCAGCGTTCCCCTCCGGCGCGCCAAATACTCACCCTTCCTGAAGTTCCGGCCTCTGGGCAGTGATGCGGTCACGTGGCCGCCGGCGCATCTGTGACGCTGCCTCCAGCCGAGAGGCAGCGTCACAGGAGCGCCCAGTGGCCGCGGGAACGCATCACTGCCCAGCGACCGGAACTTCAGGAAGGGTGAGTATTTGGCGCGCCGGAGGGGAACGCTGGCCGCGTGCTTTACATGCACACGGCCAGCTTCCCCAGCCCCGCGGATACCGGCAAGCCGGCCCAGCGCCGGCTTCCGGTATCGGCAGGATGTATCGGGCCGTTTGCACGAGTAACAAGTACTCGTGCAAACGGCAATATCGGCCCCGATACCGATACTAGTATCGGTATCGGTGCATCCCTAATGAAAATAGTTGCCAATTAATCACTAATGAGAATAGTTGTCTAGACCAGGCCTCAATTTCCACTCGCCTGCTTGCATTTGGCGAGTGGAAATTACATGAGGGCGCGTGGGAATGCAGAGGCATGGCTGGATAGGGGTTAGGTGGGGCAACTAGTGGTGAGTAACTCTTAAGGGCCTGGCTAGTAGCTTGGGACTTGAAATTTTGAGGCCTGCGCTAGACGATTGTTTATAGTCAGAGTTAAACAGAATTAACCTCAGATACTACCCTTTACCCTGCATTTTGTTCTAGGGTTATGCTGGACATCAAGGTATTATCCTTACTTTTTAGCTGGAAGCCTGTGCCACCACCCCACCCTCCTTCTGTGGTCCAGAGCTGCCATCACTCCCTTTGGTCACGGTCCCGCAAACTAACTCCCAAACTCCGGTCCAGTCCATTGCACAAACTCCCTTCCTCTACCCAATATGTTCACAACACCATTTTAAAAATGGACACAGTACGCACCCTGACCACATTAGCTTTTTAACATGGACAGGCTGCGTGGAGGGCATCCCACCTCCTCAATACTCTTAACCCTGCTGTCAACGTCGTGTCTATCCTAGTACTTGTAGCCAGGTCCAGATTTGCATTTCAGGAGCGTGTAGGCACAGAAATGTGGAGCACCCCCCCCCCCAACGGAAAAAAAATAAATACATGCAAAAATGACTTAATGTTTAGGGGCAAACTATAAAAGTTTTTTAAAAACTGGAACCGTGCGCCTCTGCGCTCAAATCAAAAGAAGGGGCAGAATCTGTTGCGTTAGTTGAGTTGTATTGCATGGTTTGTTATCTATATGCTGGTTGTAAAAGCATATATTGCCACGGCCGTAGGACAGAATAAATTATTTTGCATTTACTTTACCAGACTCTGACCTTTCCAATGACACCCCACTTAACCTTGTGCAGTGTGTACAATTCAGAGATGCAGGTCCCAAAGTCCCCCTGTATCTCCTCACTGCAGTGCCACGGTCTAAATTGTTGATGAAACGATGCATTGCATGATCAGGTTCACACTTGCTGACAGTGTGGGAAAGGAGAAGGTGAGTTAGCGCAGCATCATTGTTCACTTTAGAATTGTAAACTGAATAATAGTGCTGCATTAGAAATTATATATATATATATATATATATATATATAGTTTTATTCTTGCATAAATCTAGCCTGATTATATTAATCTGGCCTTTCCAAAGACACCTCATATGTCCCTCTAGCCATTAGGGCTCCAGAGATACAGCGGTCTAAATGATTATAAAAGGGTTTTTTTTTTTCCCCCTTTACAAACCGTGCAAAGCCCCCCACCTCTTGTGGCAGGCACCTGTAGGCACATGCCGCAAGGCCCCCCACCTCTTGTGGCAGGCACCTGTAGGCACATGCCACAAGCCCCCCCCACCTCTTGTGGCAGGCACCTGTAGGCACAAGCCCCCCCCTGGGGCAGGCACCTGTAAGCACATGCCTGCTCTGCCTAGTTATAAATCTGGTCCCGCTTGTAGCAGCGTTCATTCTGGGAGAAAGCAGACATCCGCTTGAGCTGTGCAAGCAGCATCAGTCCATCACTGACCAGGCGCTCGCGTAATGTGTGCGAAAAGTGCTCATGTTACAAGACATACATAATTTGTTTACGTATGCAAATTGCACAACAAAAAAAAAGTTTTTATTAACCAATGAATAGATTAATCAAAAAATTCATTGGCCAACTAATGGATTATGAAAATAATTTAGTTGCAGCCCTAGCGTTAACACTTTATTTCAGAAACAGGGACAGCTCCATAAAACCTATGTCAGGTGATTATTATTATTCTTCTTATTATTATTCTTTATTTATAAAGTGCCAGCATATTGCGCAGCGCTGTACAATAAGCACAGTATAGACAGGGTTACAATACATTGAACAACATTTGACAAACCGTACAGGAGGAGATGAGGGCCCTATTCCCGTAGGAACTCACAATCTGGGTGATGTGTGCAGACAGTTTTATAGAGTGGTAAAATCTATTCCCACTCACTGAATCCTTCAGATGGGAGGATAGGAATGCAGCCGTCAACTGCTGTATATCAACTTTTGCAGAGAGTATGCAGATTAACCCTGCTTTTCCCCATTTGCAAACAGGGGGGGGGGGGAGCACATTTATGCACTTTTTAGCTAACAGACACTTGAAACACCTTTGGAGCTTTCCCACAATGCTAAAAAGTCATTTTGTCTTTAATTTTCAATCTGTTCCTTTAGACTTCCAGGAATCTCCCACTAGAGCAAACAACAATATCAGTGACGGTCTCAAGAGCTTGCGTTTGGATGTGGACACTGGAAAACCTGACACAGGCCAAGGTTCTGTAGAATATCTAATGCATTAACCACAACATTCTGCTGAATTCAGCCCCGTTTCCCAAAAAAATATCAACACACACTAGACTTCTATAGTCGATATAAACCTAGGCTTTTTTCCAGGCACCCCTTCTGCTTTTTAATAGTGTTGTACATGTTCAGACTTTAAGCAGAGACGATACATTTGGCTTATGACTTTGTAGTCTTTACAAAACTAATCAACACATTGTTGAAAAGTTGTATTTAAGTAAACCTAGAGATACAACACTAGAGTAGCAGCCTTGTTTGCCCATCAAGCGGGTATTAAAAGAGACGCCTTACATCATTAACAATATCACAAAACGTATGTTTGAAGAATGAACAAACCCATTTCGTGGATCCAGAGCAATGGCGCGAGGATGTTCAATATCACCAGCCAGAAGTGTAGTCCTCATTGAACCGTTCAACTTTGCCACCTCTATCTGGTCAAGGTTACTCTCCACCCAGTAGATGTTGCCAGCAATCCAATCCACAGCTAATCCCTCAGGTGTTGCCAAGCCGTGTTGGATGATGACTTCGAAGCTGGTAAGGGCTGTGGAAATATAAAGTCATATGTAAAAGGCAATGCCACAGACCATCAGCAGCAATGGAGAAAACCCAACCAATGTTGCATAGAGACAGACATTGACGTCTGTTTTGTCAGACATGTTGCCTGGTTGCATATTTTGGCACGGATTGGTGATGTATTTGTTTTCAAAGTCCTTTGATGGTAACTTTGAAGAGTTTTATTATCTGTAAGCTGAATGGACATGGACATCCAGCTTCAGTACACGTTCTTTGGACTGCAAGTGCTTTGCCATAGCAAGGCTTTGTATTATAGATTTTGAGAAGAGATGTTCTGACCAACATAGCACCAGTTTCTATTTTAAGGAACCTTGATTTAGAAGTCATTTTCTAATGCCGGCAAGTTGTGTTTGGCTTGTTTGATGTGCTTACATGTTGGCGTCACTTGCCCATAAACCACTGAAGCTTTGCATGCATTGGGATGGTCAATCAACATGGAGGCCCAGCACAGCAAACCATTGGACTTCTAGCTACACATGTTACTTTTAATGTACAGAGGTAGGAGAATGGACGCATATTAGGTTCTTTCAGTAGCATGGCAAGAAAGTCTTTAGTGGAGCAGAACTTCTAATAAGAATATGTTCTCTGCACCTTTCCAACATTGTCCTCCAAAAAATACTCCGGTTGTGAGGTTTTGAACGGTGTTTACATTACAGGGTCAGCTGCCCAACTCCGTGGTAAAATAAACCAATTGCAGAGCCTAGAATGTGATACTGTATGGTCTTTGTGGGTAAGTATGGCACACTGAGGGGTATGGAGGCAGGATGGCTTCTGGTGATGAAACCTCAACGCTTTGATACAGTTTCAAAGGACTTCTGTGTTGCATCATATAAAGACATAATTAGACCCTGATTATACAGAGCCAGGAGGTCAAGTAGCGATACTTTGCCTTTTGCCTACAGGTTCTATCCTACAGCAAGTTACATAAAGAGACACAAAATATACAAAGGAAAAAAAAACAACACTTAACGGTAAATAAGCAGACAATCAATTGCTGTATCCGTGCATTCCTACGTGATCTACAGACCTGCTTGAATAGGAATAAGGGGGGGAATTTGCATTTTGTTTTCCCCGTTTATCCTCCTCCTTGTAATTGCCATCAGACTGCAATTATCATCAACAGCAAACTCTGAATGCTAATTAACTCTTGTATCATGATGAATGTTTTCCGGCTAGTAAGGGTATCATTAGGCGGGGTGTTGAATTGTGGTTAGAGGACACGCAGACACTGGTTATTATGGCTTATCCTGCCTGTTATCTCAGTCAGTCCTGTGCTCCACATTCAAACCCCTCCTGCATTAATATATAAAAACAAAGGTCTCCGGAATAGAGCGCTAAGGTGGCAATTACAACCGTAAAGGTTAATACACATAACCACAGTACATGTGGTTAATCACAGGTACCTAGATGTGAATGATCACAGATCTGTTTCCAAAACACATTATTTTGCCTTAGTTTCAATCTTACCGCCACTTTCAGAAAGCTTTCCACGGTATATCTTGTCCTCCACCACATCCGTCCAGTAGAGGGTACTCTGGTTCAAGTGGAAGTCCAACGCTATGGTGTTCCTCAGACCCGGAACCAGGACACTGTAATCCCCCTTGTGAAGATCTATTCGGCGAATTTCATGGCGGTTTGAGAATATGATGAATGGTTTAAAAGGATCTGAAAATTTGAAGGAGACATCATTATAAGCTTGGTGAATGTACTACAATTGAAATGAGAATGAACAATAATATGGGTGTAAACATATGATGAATGTGTAACATAGAAAGAAGAATTTCTAATTATTTGGGTACTAGCATCTTTGTCAGAACCAATTCCCTTTCGTGCTTCTATGCAAAAAAAAAATCATTAGTACCATTATTTGAACGGTCCTGACTCTTCCCTTTAGGGGAAAAAAATATTTAAGTGTGCTTAACACCTTATCCAAAAGAGGTTCACCTGTCTGCACTCAATTTTTAATTATCTGGGGTACTAGGCTTCAATGCATACAGATGAAAAATTCTTTGGAATAAAAGAAATCTACAGCAATAAAGGGAAAGCCAATTTTGCTAATGAGTCCTGCTTGTTGGGAGTCTGGCATAGGCATCTCTACAGGGGGGCAATTGCCCCCCCTCTGGGTAATTCCGTGTCCCCCTGCCAGGAATCAACATCCAGCTTCCCACCCTTCATTCGGACCCCTGTATCTCCATTCCTGTGAATGGTCGATTGAGGTGTCATTGGTAAGGACAGAGTCTGGCCTTACCAATGATACCCAACATTACCATATTCTGCGTAAAGAACAAATCATAAATAATAAAATATAAACTTAACTTTTTCTTTTGTTTCACAAGGTTGAAATGGCTCAGCAGTGAAGGGGTTAACAGTCAGGCTATATATCACATTGTGTATTACTTTAGTCGTTTATTAAGGGTTAATGGGCAGGCTTCCTCCATTACAGTATACATTGCATTTTTTCCTTGATTAATGGCATTTTAGGGGATAATGTGTAGGCTACATGCCCCACAGTGTATTCATTTAACGTTTTCCCTTGATTAATGCATTTTAGGGGTTAATGGGTAGGCTAAACGCTCCACTTTTATTTTTATTGCAATTCACTGGGTTTTATGGAAGTTTGTAAGGGAAGAATGTAAAGGGTTTATTCACCAAGCGACCATTTGCTTGGTCGCCACATTTTGGCAAATCCATTTCGCCAAAAATATAGTGAATTCCCTATTTAGCGACTGGTCACTGGTATTTTCGAAAATTGGAGTCGCTGAAGCAGTTATCGGATGTCTGCGAAACCATCGAACTGCGGCGAATAATATACGGAATTTAAGTATTTGGTTACTAGAACAAAAAGGTATCATTGCAACAGATTACTCTGGGATTATGGAATTTTATATATACTTTAGTGTTTTTTCAGTGGTATGATTTAGTGATGAAAATTTGTGGCCCCCAATATTGACTGTGGTATCTTCTGTGGTATTATATATATTGATCCTAGAGCCACCACTGGACTAGAGAGACATCACAGCTGGAAAAGTTCAGGAAAGATACATATTGGCACGGCTGTTTCTAAAGCATCCCATTTCCTGTATTTTACATCTGCATCAAACCGTCCCTCCACAATGGAGGCTTTAAAACCCATTTCGGTGTTCTTTCACAGCAGTTTCCACATATAGACCTTTAGAGCAGTCACATTATAAAAAAGGAGCTGTCAACCCAAAACATGTTTTTCTGTGTTCTTGAAAACTGAATCAAGGGGAAGAAACGTGTGGTTTATTATATTCGGATTGAACATAACTCACGCGAGACGAGCTATGCAGACAACGAGCGTGGTAAGTCTAAGGGAGTTTCCTCATTCTACGCAGTTGGCATACTGAGGGCCCGCTGAGCCAGAACACAAACCCATAAAACATGGCAAGGGAAGTGTTGTATAATCACTGGAAATAAGTGTTATGGCCGGGGGGGGGGGGTCAGCAAAATTGGCCCTCCAGATGTTTTAGAACTACATCACCCTTTGATGCTCAGCCACTAATCGGGCTCCCCGAGTCTCGTGGGAAATGTAGTTCCAATGCATCTGCAGGCCAAGATTGCCTACCCTTGTTTTAGGCAATCTGCGTCTCAGAGATCGAGGACGTGAAGTAATAAAAACAGAAAATTAACCATTTTAAGTCTCAAAGGTCAGTGCCAGATCAGCAATTTCAAGGGGATGGAGAACCCCATCCTGCCAAATCCCATTGTACCTCTGTTCCTATCACCAAGATTCCTCTACCTCATCCTTTGAGAATTCAAAATAGTTCAAATAGCCCCGCAACATTTTTATTACGGCTATAATGAAACTTGGGGCTTCACAAGAGGACTAAATTACATGCTGTGTAAGGCTGCGGCCACATGAGCGCACTGTGTGACCACACTTCCCTGCGTCCGTGTGACCGCTCTTCCCTGCATCCGTCGCAGCTTTGTGATGGATCGACAGGGAGTGACACACAGGATAGCGAGCACACTAATTGCACGCACTACCGACGGACGTCGAAAACAACAGACGCCAACAGAGGATCGAGCTTCTCCAAAGGAGGATCTTGCTTTGCAGCGCTGAGCGCACTGTCCTCAGCGAGGTGGCCACACGGGCGTCAGAGTGGAAGGAACATCCACTCACACAGACGTTCCTTCCGCTCTGAAAACGCTCGTGTGACCCCAGCCTAAGTGAATGCATTCTGGGATCGTATAAAAGGTTGTGCTCATGATGTTAAATAAAAGATTTATAAAATGCTCTTTTGTACTTGAGATCTGGGGATTATGCTTCACCAAATATTCTTGCATTCTGTGTTCGGCTCTTTAATCAGGGTGGTACTTTGAGGCTAATGTCAGACGAAAACATTCTGAGCACACTGTGCGTCTGCATAACTGACGTTACTTTCTGACCGATGATACTGTAGACACCACACGGTCAGTTTTTTTTTGACTGATGTAGATGGGAAATAAAATTAATATGTAAAATGAAAAAAAATTGATGCGTGATATGAAAAACCATTTCGTCAGTCAAAAATGATGGACGTCAAAAATGCAGTCCGTCTGACTACGTACCATCACTCACACACAAAGCTACGTGGAGCGCTCTGTGCGTCAGTCCTAGCGGTTTGAAGTTCTTGCCTAAATTGCGTCCAGTGCCACGTGCGTTGTGTGTCCGCACTTCTGTGCGGACGTACTTCGTGTGTGGGTCTATTGATCAGAATTTTATGCTACGACAGACGTTAAAATGTGCGGAAACACTGCGTGATCACTGCGTTTGTCTGACACGGGCCTTAAAAAAATAAATAAAAAAAAAAAAAAAAAAGACTTTTTCCTGTTTATACATTTTTTGAATGGAATCCATCCAGTGCCCAATGCCTCTAAAAGGTGGTTGGATTCGCTTGCTGCAGAAATCGGCACGTTGATGTTGAGCCTATTTTGGGACGAGGGCCTGGAGATTAAGATCATTCTGCCTGTTGATTATTCCAGCCTTGGGAAGGTGAATGAAAACAGGCGCCTCAGCAATTAGGCAAGGCAGAAATAAGAAGGTGTTAACAGTCGATACAGCCGCTTGTACTTGATAAAGATGGAATGCCACTACCGCCAGATTATTTATAGCCTTAAACGCGAGGCATTTTCCTTACTACAACAGATTATTGGTTTTAATCATCGGCTTTTATAAATCCCAAAACAATACTTTAAAAAAAAAAAAAAGATTTCAATTTAATTTAAGTGGGAGGGTGACCCAAAACAGGGAGTGAATGGGTTACACCAGCCCAAGGAGAAAGGATAGAAAATGTTCAGCACATCTTCTGTGTAAACAAAGCCTGCATCTTGGAGTCCCCTTTCATAGCACAAAGGCCCCATTATGGGAGCCTGTTAATATGCTGAGAGCACCTCTCAGAGGGACAGAAGCTGGATAAACGGCTCAGTCACCGTTTCCCCTGGCACACGTCAGGAACTGACTGACCTCATTTGGTCAGTTCTTGTCCCTTAAGTCATGGAAAAAGATATTCTTTTGTTTGTAGATAGATTAATAGGCTAGCGTCAAGGATACCGAGTAGGGGGACTCTAACAGAATGAGCATAAAGCAGTGGTTTCTCCATTGATTTTTTGGAAAGTATCAGTCCCTCTTTAGTACATTCTTTTTCGGATTTCCTTTTCTTAGCACAGCTCTCACTAGATCATCTCGCTTACTCCTTATGGTCTTTTCGAGAGTGATGCAAATCCCACAAGCTCATAAAATGCTGCCGTGAACCACGTTCTAACTATTGGATATGTTGAAGGCTCATGCTCAAACGGTCACTAATGTCTATGAAACGCCAGTCTTGCCTGTCAGTGGAAAGAAGAAACAATGATTTAATACTAGCTATGGGGCGAGTGATACCAGCACAGCTCCAATGCACTTTTTCAAGTCTGGAATGATCTGTTCATTCCAGAAACTTCCCAACTCTGGATCAGAGCATACTTTTAAACAGTGTTTAAACTCCTCTTCAGGCCAATGGTGCCTAGTGAAATCAGCTGGTAAATCCACCCTGTATATAGACTCTGACACCAGCTTAAATGGGGCTTTGTAAAAAGTAGAGCGAATAGACACCTGATTTACAAAGAGGCTACAGTTCCTTAACACAAGGATTTTCTACCTTTAATGCTGCGGTCACGCAAGCACACCGAGTGCGACCTTTGTAATGGATGAGATTGTGGTTACATTGTATCAGTTATGACAGACATTGAGGAGAAAAAAAAAAAAGCTGTATCAGTTTTGACTGACGTTGAGAAAAAGATTTAAGGCTGGGGTCACACGAGCGCACTTTTCACGTCCGTCTGACCGCACTGTTTGCTGTCCATCGTAGCTTTTCAAAGGAGTCAATAGAGAACAACACACAAAGCATTTGCACACTTTTTCCCGCGCGGGCAACGCATGTTGCAGCGGACGCCAAAATGGCACCGACGTGAAAAAGCTACAACGGAAGTAGAGAAACCCCTGCGTACAGCTTTAGTTTTCTTTTTATCAACGTCCGTCAAAGATAACGGATACAATGTAACCACAATATCATACATTATAAAGTGCATCCGTTACTGTGTGCAATCCGTACGCTCGTCTGACCCCAACCTAAAAAAGGCTGTATAGCATCAGTTAGTTATGACTGACCGAGAAGAAAAAAAAGCTGTATGCAGGGATTTCTTTATGTCCGTTGTAGATTTTTCAGGTCGATGTCATTTTACCGTCCGTTGCAACATGCGTTGCCCGTGCGTGACAAAGTGCACACGTGCCTCGTGTGTTGTGCTCTATGGACTTTGAAAAGCTCGACGGACAGTAAACGGTGCTGTCAGAAAGACGTGAAAATTGCGTTCGTGTGACCGCAGCCTTACAGGCAATTCTCGCCTTTCCCTTAAGACATCTCTAGTCATGTTGGAGATTCCAAAGCGTGAACTGTTCTAATGTGACCGCTACAGAATCAGGAGCTGACAAAACGAACATCACAGCTTTGAGTGGTCCACTTCTACTTCTGTCATCATTAGAGTATTTTGACGCACTATTTCTAAATTTTGCTTCACATATAGTTGAAACTAAGATAGTCTCTTGTCCCCTATAAATTATACAGTATATAAAAAACATTTTACATTCAGTAAAATAATCACAACAGTAAATGTCAAATTTAGGCCAGTGTCAGACGAACGCAGGGATCACGTCAGTTGCCGCCGCACAGTTTAAGGTCTGTCGTAGCATAGAATCATGAGCAATAGAGACCCCCACACGAAGTACTTGCGCACCGAACTGCGCACGCACAACACACGTGGCAAACGGGCGCAAGATAGGCAAGCACGTAAAGCCGCTAGACGGACGCGCAGATTGCGCCACGTCCGCGTAGCGTTCTGTGTGAGTGATGACATGTCAGACGCAGCGCATTTGCGACATCCAGCACCTTGACGCACACAATGGCTTTTCATATCCTTTTCAAATTATCATTTTTCATATTAATTTTGTTTCCCATAATCCCCTTTTATTCTACGTCCGTCAACAAAAACAGACCGTGTGGTGTCTACAGTATCTTCCGTCAGTACATCTGTCCGACGTGCACGCATGCAGAAAGCGCTCTGACTGCGTTCGTCTAATATTAGCCTTAATCAGAAAAGAAAGGGCTAATTCTACCGTCAGTTTAATATTATTTTTAACTAATCATTGAATGAAGACCAGTTGTTCCCAACCGTGGTCATCAAGTACCCCCAAACAGGTCAGGTTTTAAGGATTACCTTGGGGAAATGCAGACGTAATTCTGCAATCAATGAGCAGCAAAATCACCTGTGCTGTGCTTCACATATCTGTCAAACCTGGCCTACTAATGGGACTTGAGGACCGTGGTTGGGAACCTCTGATGTAGACGGACAGCGGTAAGCGGCATTGAATACCCCATAGTTGAGATACACACCTGTACTTCTGCAGTTCTCATTGTCTGCCTCCAGCACCCAACCGTCATAACAAGAGCACTTGACTGCTAGCTTTTCCTGCTCGCACCTTTGGCTGCACTTCAGATGTTTGGCACAGAAGCTCTGAATCTGGCAGGTCTTGTTGTCAGGTCCTGTTTCCATACCCAAAGGGCATGAACATACAATGCCTTCTCCAGGTGCCACAGTGCAGTTATGACTACATCCACCATTGTTTAGAGAGCATTGATCTGTTTAACAAAAGTTCAGCACAAGAATAATTTAAAAAATATATAACAGATTTAGTACATAAAGTGAATATTATTTATTATTATTATTTTGATCTAAATAGCACCAACAGTTTCTGCATCGCTTTACAATAAAGAACGTGGAATTTAACAAAATTCCGAACACTTGGAAACCAATACCAAAACAGTTGTAGAGCGACTGACAAACAATACACTACTGTAGAAATACAGCGGCAGAGTTGCAGAATGTTCTCTGGCGAATGTATGGTAAAATGAACTTCACGATACATCGAGCACATCAATCACACAGACCGGCATTACAAGATGAACACATTTTCTACTTGGGGCAAATGTATTTGATACACGTGGGCCAATAACATACTGCAGTACTGCAACCAACTTGTTTCCAGAGATTTTCTATCATATGGTCTGCAATGTGGTAGGCGAAGTGTGAAAAATCACATTGCAATAAAAATGTCAAAATGATGAATAGTTTGACGAAACTGAAAGCCCAGAGCCGCCTGTTGCATGTGTAGGTGGGATTTGGATTTACATATTTTATTTTTGTTTGCAGTCCAACGGATGGTTGACAACTTGCTAGGATGTCACTACACTGCTCAGAAACACACAGCATTAGTCTCCAAATTATTCCATCTTGTGATGGCGCTGATTGTTCCTGTATCTAACAGCAGTGACTCTTCACACATGGCCAGGATATCGATAAGAAACAATCAAAAGTGACAAAAGAGTGATTGGTCAATTCCTCCTGCAGTGGAGTGATTATTAGTGTCATACATTCATTTAATCAAAAAGAAGAAACCCAGTACTCTGCTCAATAAACTGCTCTTTTTACAGCACTAACAACGTTTCAGCTGTGACAACAGGCTTTCTCAAGCTCAGTAGTTAAACTGTTCTTATTACAGACTGGAGTGCTGGGTTCTTTCATTGCATCCCATGTTGACTTTTGTTTGGCCACTCCTTGGATCATAGAGCACCCACCATGAACTGGTTAAACGTGTGAGTGCACAATCCTTCAAATTTATTTTATATTCAATTAGGTCTTAAAAAGGCATCAGTGAGCAAAATGTGTGTTACATGAAGTCCGTGGAAAACATTCACTACATCAGCTACGCTTTCAGTTTTATAAATGTGGACTATAGGGTTTGAGCTGGTTGAGCTTGACATACATACCACATAGGTCTCCCTCATCAGAATCATCACCACAATCATCATTCCCATCGCAGAGCTTCTCCGGAGGAAGGCAGATGGAAGTGTTGTTGGCACATGTATGAGAAGGAGACTTGCAAACGAGCATCTCGCAGTTCTCTTCATCGGAGTTATCCTCACAGTCATTATCCCCATCGCAGACCCAAGCTTTGCTGATGCACCTTGCTGAAGAAAACAAAACAAACACCAGACATTAGCCAGGATTCACTAACCTGTTAAATTTACCGGCTGCATGGAGTAGAGGTAACATCACCTCTATATAACCGTTGAGACCCAGATTCGAATCTTGGCCAGAGCACCTCTCAAGTTAGTGTCCTTGGGCAAGACACCCAAAAGGTACATACTTGCCTACCACAAAATATCGGCAGTCGAGTCCAGTGGCAACATCTCTACCCTTTGACTGTGGAAAAGCAAGTCAAAATACCTTTTCAGCACATCCCTCCAATACAACTGGAGAAGAACGGTCGACTTTACGAAGTCGGGTAAACCTAACCACCAGGTCACTGATCTACAATTATGGAAAGACTACCCGATCCCACTCAGTCACCAGCGAGTGTCCTTGGGCAAGACACTTAACGATATGGAGGAGCCGACTTTACAAAATACTTGCACATCTCACAGATTATAAATTGCCTTGGGACCAGGGTCCCCCTGAATCAGGCCGTATCATCCATGCATGGTATTCTAATTTATGAACTCATTGTACATTGATCTTGTAAAGCGCTGTACTTGTGACGCTAAATAAAGAATAATAATAAATTTAGGAAGCCAGCATGCACCAGTAGGAAATTAAGTCAAGAATAAAAGCACTCTGTGCCCATACCATAGGAAGCAAAGCACTTCAATCTCAGACGAACATAAAATTAGAGTACATTCTAGGCTCGGTGACCAAATAATCAAAAAATTATTAAAGAAAGGGGTGAATATTTGCTTTTCACTTTTACAGAAACCTCCTAGCAGCAAAGAAAACAGGTTGAAAAATATCCAGGTTGGTTGGGCATAAGCAGTTGGCATAGTTTTGTGTCATCCCTACACCTGGTGGAAAGCGAGTAAACTCCATCCCGGCTTAATTCAGAAAACTATCAATACAATATTTCTAAAACACACAGTTGTTGGCAATTTTCATAAAGCAAGCTTAAACTATTTTGTTTGATTTCTTTAACTGCATAAGCGCATTAAATACTACAGGAATTATTTTACCTCGATACATACTGCAAATCTAGGTTATTTAATAAGTGCTTTGTAGAGCCTTAGATTTTTTTCCTCTCTGAAGAATGTCACCATTGTTACACAGGTTTGCAATACAATATTTAAAAATAAATGTACAGGACAAATGGTTTGATCCATGCTCACCAGAGTCCTTGCAGCCGAATTTCACATTAGGGTCGCAAGCATGT
Organism: Leptobrachium leishanense; assembly: GCA_009667805.1. Classification (NCBI taxonomy): domain Eukaryota; kingdom Metazoa; phylum Chordata; class Amphibia; order Anura; family Megophryidae; genus Leptobrachium; species Leptobrachium leishanense. The sequence goes on along the minus strand of CM019064.1, from coordinate 362,829,904 downwards.
GTTACACCATCACAATTCTTTTCATCGCTGGTGTCCATACAGTCAGTGTCTCCATCACATCGCCATCGGTTAGGAATGCAAAGGCCATCTAGCCAACACTGGAACTCATCAGTATGGCAGCCTCCAGGTGGACGTGTTGCTGTTTGAAGGTGAACACGTTACAGGTGTTAAGGATGAATCAAACAAAAACATCCTCACAAACTGCCAGTCCTGGGTCTTGTAATAAGGTCTAGAGTGCGATAGTACAATAGTTAAAAAAATTTACTATTTACCAAAATTTACCATTAGGCCGGTCCGTTCCTGCACAAAGTCTCCTGCAGCTAAACGAAGTGCAGAGACACACATTTTTTGGAGCTCATTGTAGGCTCTTCAAGCTTGAAACTGCATCCCAAACCCTTTCGACCTATAGCAAGGTTCTGAGTGTTAGCGATCAACACTGAGGAGTGACTGTGTCGGGGGGTTGATAAACGTGGCAGAGGGGAGGCAGCCGAATTCTAATGTGAAAGGGAGGTGGGGCTTAGTGTGACAGGGAGGTGTGGCTTAATGACAGGGAGGTGGGGGGGGTTAAAAGTTGTTACCTATAGCAGGTGTATGTGGACGGTATATGTGAAGGGAGTATAGGGGTGGAGCGGGTATATGTGAAGGGAGTGGTGGGGGGGGGGGTTAAATAATTTGGGCAAGTGATACATGTATGAGTGTATTACAGAGCTCCACAGCAGTAAAACTCAGTAATTTATGTGTATGAGACACAGGTCTTTCTTCAAAAACCTGAGACTTCAGTTTCATTAAATATAAAGTGTATTTAAATCCAAAATAGCCAATTAAGAATTCTCTCATTCCAGGCTTCGTGAATAATCCCTTCTGCGTATGCACATGTCAGGGACCATGAAGGCATACATTTGTACCGGCTTTTTTTTTTTCCCTCGTCCCACACCATTTTATTAGGTACATCTTGCTAGCACAGAGTTGGACCCCCTTTTGCCTTTAGAACTGAGTTAATTCTTCATGGCATAGATTCAACAAGGTGTTTGAAACATTACTCAGATTTTGGTCCATATTGACATGGCATCATGCAGTTGCTGCAGATTTGTTGGCTGCACATCAATGATGCAAATCTCATGGTCCACCGCATCCCAAAGATGCTCTATTGGATTGAGATCTGTGATTGTGGAGACCATTGGAGTACAGTTTACTCAAAGTCATGTTCAGGAAACCAGTTTGAGATTATTTGAGCTTTGTGACATGGTGCATTATCCTGCTGGAAATAGCCATCAGAAGATGGGTACACTGTGGTCATAAAGGAATGGTCATAGTCAGCAACAATACTCTGGAAGGCTATGATATTTAAACAACAGTCATTTGAAGGGCCCAAAGTGTGCCAAGAAAATATCCCCCTCACCATTACAACAACAGCACCACCAGTCTGAACCGTTGATACAAGGAAGGATGGATCCACGTTTTCATGTTTACAGCAAATTCTGCATACCGTGGCTGTAACTTGAGTTACTGTTGCTTTTCTATCAGCTCAAACCAGTCTGCCCATTCTCCTCTGACCTCCAACATCAACAAGGCATTTTCATGCACACAACTGCCGCTCACTGGATATTTTCGCTTTTTCTGACCATTCTTTGTAAACCCTAGAGATCGTTCTTCGTGAAAATACTAGTAGATCATCAGGTTTTGAAATACTCAGACCAGCCCGTCTGGCACCAAAAAGCATGCCACGTTCAAGGTCACTTAAATCCCCTTTCTTCTGATGCTCGGTTTGAACTTCAGCAAGTCGTCTTCACCACATCTAGATGCCTAAATGCATTGAGTTGCTGCCATGTTTATTGGCTAATTAGCAATTTGTGTTAACAAGCAAGTGAACAGGTTTACCTAATGAAGTGGCCAGTGAGTGTATATGTAAATAAATTGTGTACATCCGGCCTCCCGTTCCTACTTCAACACACAAGACGGCCTTCTATAACAAAGGCGTGTGGCAACCTTGATCTAGAACACCTACTTTATAAGGTGATGTATAGTGAAAGCAGTAAATTCAGGACATACCTTTAACATGATAAACTAGGAACAAAACACTTTTTAAAGGCAGTTATGGATCTTTTAAACCCAAAATCAATGAGGGGGCCTCTGTAGTTCTCATGCTTTGGCATTTCAGCTCTGGCCACTTTTGTTTGGCTACAGCATACGGATTTTCATAGGATTCAATCTTCTCTTTAATAGCACAGTCGAACTAAAACCTGCGAGACCTGAGCAGAAACCTAAAGGTTAGGCCATTAGTGCTACTGCCTGTTGACAGGACACACCATGTTTTTGCTCCATTTAAAATTTGTAGCTAGAAGATATCCCTCTGTGCAATAACTACCTTAGTGTGATATTTTGGTTGTATTCTGATGGTAACTGAAAGCTCGGAATCAATCGCCCAAATAACTGGCATAGACATTTTATTCTACCATTAACCTTTATGTGCCTACAAAGCTAGAACTTGGTAAATTCTTGGGATAGGGAGTCCCAGACATCTAGCTCCTTAATCTATGGAATATTTAATACAAATCTTCGCTGGACTCTAAAATGTGTTGTGTAGTTATGGGTAGGGTTTACCTTGGTTAGTGCAGTTGGCATGAGTCTCATCACTGTAGTCCCCGCAGTCATTGTCCCCATCACACGTCCAGTGCTCTGGGATACAGCGGCCGCTGTTGCATTTAAACTGGGTACTAGAACATGAGTGACTACAACCATCCTCATCGCTGTTGTCTCCACAGTCGTTATCTGAAGAGAAGAGAACCACTGTTATCAGAGCGCAGAGATGACTCTATAAAGGCAATCTATCAGCACAGAAAGAATTGCGCAGAAGCATCAACCCTACACATTGAAAAGAATAGGGGGTAGAATATAAATATACATCATATAAAGCAGGGTTTCTCAAACTTCTCCTCGGGACCCACAACTAGGCCAGATTTTACAGATCACCTTGGGGAAATTCAGACTGAATCCTGCAATCACTGAACATCAAATCATATCACCTGTGCTGTGCTTCAGATATCTGCAAACCTGGCTGGTTGCCGTTCCCGAGGAGAGGTTTGGGAAACACTGGTATAAAGCAGGATCTACCTTTTGAGCTCATGTATTTGCGATTACTGATGAATGTGCCTTGTGTCAATACTAGACACAGACCTTAAATAATTTGCGTTATTTTTCGTTCAATGTGCATCTACAAACATGTTAAATATTCTGTGTTAATCAAGTAAAGTCATTTTAAATACAGGTTATAGCAGAAAAGAACAAAGAAATCTCAAATGGATTTGAAAACATAGCCAACGCACTGTACAGTTTGTTTTAAAGAATACAGGATTAAGGAATGTCTTTGATGAAATCTGACAATTGTCAGGTATGAAGTGTACTTTGGGGCAAAGAATTCTATATTTGCAACAGTTTATACACGTCCATTGCAGGGCAGCATATGTTAAAGTGTCTAGGAAATAAGGCATACAGAACATTGTGCTTTTAAAATACAGGACACAAACTATAAAGATTTTCAGACATGAAGAAGGCAGAGAGAAGCTCCTTCCTCCTAACCCAACATTGCAAGCTTCCAATGGCAGAGTAGCCAGTGATGGCAACATTGCAGTGTCAGAGCTCTTGAACCAGAGTGCAGCTGCGTGTATTTAGCATATATGGTCATGTTAACATGCAAGAAAGCTAGATAACAAGCCCCTTCCAAAAAAAGACTGCTCGAAAGCAAAGCCAGAAATAACCCACCCCCAAGCTTGACTATCTAGACAGGAAATAAACACACACTGCATAGATCAGAACATGCACCATCTCAACGGGAGGACAGATTCCATATGCTAGAAATACATAGATGGCGTTATAAACTTGGGAACTCTTGAAAATAATGTTATAGGTTGTCCAGTCCCTCAAATACTAGACTAAAATATAGGCAAGAAGCAATGGCTATATTCCAAGTCAGGACTCCGAACATAGAATATATGGGGTTTGCAGGTTTACCAGACCTTTGGTTAAGGTTACTCTTCACTTGGTATCCAGCCTTCTCAGAGCAGTGTATTCTTTGTAACACAACTTTTCAGATTTACAGAACATTAGAAGCACAGGGATGTTCAGACACCAAGGGTTCGATTTAATTTGGCCCAACTGCCAAAATAGAGACCTTTTTCGGCACATTTCAGGTCATTTTTCAGTTTTGGGGGGGGGGGGGGGAGTCAAATGTAGGTTTATTGGCATTTCATTCCTAATAAAGTCCGAATCTACTTTTAAAATGGGAATATTGATAGAGTTCAAGTTTATTGGTATACTAATTTCCACAAAGAAAAAAAAAGTTAAAAGTGCTCAAAGTGCTGATAAACGGATTTTCAAGCAGGGAAATGGAGGGAATTGGACAAAAACCTATTAAAATTCAGATATTTATTGTCACTTTTAAAAAAGGCACACCTCTGCATGATGCTGGCCAAAAGTAAACTTTTTCAGGCATTTTCCTGGACAGACCCCAACCGGGAACATTATTCGAATATCAGCTCTGACTGAATATTTCTATAAATAACAGAATCAGCAGAGATTTGAGAAAGCATTTTACCAGGAAGGATACATTGAGATTTCTCTCGTTTTCCAGTATGTCCTGGGTGGCGAGTATGTACTGTTAGGTGTCTTACCCAAGGACACTTACTAGAGAGGTGCTCTGGCCGGGATCGGACCTGTGACTTCAGTCTCAATCCACAGTTATTGAGCAGTGATGTTACCTCTACTCCACCCAGCCGGCACATTACGAAAGCGAAAAAAAAAAAAAAAAATGGCCGCAAGCAGCCAATATTATTTCGAAATTCCACCAATAGAATTCAAATCGAGCCCCAAGTTGTAAGGCAGGCTTTCGAATGTGTAGATGTGGATGGCGTACATGTAACGTATGTGTATGTGAGTCTTGCAGCTAAGTATTTGAGTGACAATAGGAAAATAAAATGCCTGTGTTAGTTTGTTGGCTACTCTTCGAGATTCACCAGGTCAACTATGGAGAGACAATCTTGCATATCAATGAATATCCGGTCTATGCTTTGCTTTGTTGTTTTTTTTCCTTCGGAAAAGGAAAGTCGCCACAACAGAGAGGCTTTCAAACTCCACCATGAGTAGTTAGTTGTCAGATCTTTCCTGCTGCTAAGCAAAGAGTGCTGTCTATTTCTAGAAGCATTGCTCTCCCAGCCTCATCCTGTCTAAGGGGATGGTGCATGGTGATCTATGCACTAACCAGCAGTTTTTGGACAGTTCATTTCGTCAGAGCCATCCCCACAATCCTTTTCTGAAACACAGAAAGAAACCAACCAAAGACAAGACATTCGGGACATTGTTGGCACAAAAACAAAACAAAAAAAACACACAAACATAGAAAATACAATATCATAGCAACACAGAACACAAATACATCAGGGTTGTTAAGCCACATCAATAGGTAGACACAGAAAAGAACGAGGGGAAAAAAACAAATCTGTACAGCAGGGATCATGGACAAGATTTGTCCAAGTTTTGGTTTTCCCCATCTGTTAGCTTACCTGAGGTTTGTTTCCACCTCCTCGAATAGAACTTTATCTATCCCCCATGCCACCCTCGTTAAAGTAAATGCAGCAGCCTACAAACCCTATGCGTAATTGGAGTAGGACAAGCAACATTTCATACTTGGAAGCAGAAATCTGTCCATGGAACCATTGTTCCTCTATGTTCTAATATTTCTAGACTTTTTTTCTTCTCTTAGAGCAGGGTGTTCACACTTGTCCGTCCAGATGTTTTGGATCAACATTTCCCACAAGGTTCTGTCGGCCTAATGAGTGGCAGAGTATCATGGGAGATGTAGTTCTGAAACATCTGGAGGGCCAAGGCTGCGCACCCATGTCTTTTAGAGAATGGCCACAATAAAACAAACGCGCTCTCTATCATCCTAAATATGTATTGAATAGTAACCCATGTCAGTAAGTAGATCAGCCTTACATCAGATAATGAGTTGTATTTTTATTGTACGAACGGAGTTTAAATTCCTAATTTCGTTTGCAAATCATACAGTTCACTCAATTCAGATTTCATTAAATCAGGACACCGAGCCAAAACGAGTCATGTGAATCCGTTTAACACTGCTAATCACAAGCTTACTTTCTAGAAAAGCATTTTTAATGTTTTATTGAAAAGCTTAAAGACCAGTTGTGCTTTATGTAAAAACATGGTGCTCTCCATACGGTCTCACTTAGAGACTCTGCCAAGCAAGAACCACCTCTATCGCAGCATTGGTTATCAATGGAGAAGGAATGAGTGGAAGATTAAGAATCATCCTTGGCACCAGAGAAGGAAAAAAAAATCTATTTCTTAAACACTCACAAGGGATTGACCACCCAAATAGTGACACACAGATGTGTAAATGATCCTAGTGCTAAATAAGAAGACCTTACATAATGGCACAGGGTAACCATTAAGAAAAACGTGATGATGGCGATAAGTATCAGTGGCTCTAGGACAGGGTTCAGCATTCTTGACCATCCAGATGGTTTGAAACTACATTTTCCTAGATGCTCTGGCCAAGTTTCATGCAAACATTGCTCCAAAACATCTGGAGGGCCAAGGTTGCCTTTTTCCAACAGTTTGAGGTGCACAGAGATGAAAAAAAATGGAAAATGTTGTTTAACTATTACACAACATGCTGTCAAATGATGGAAAACGATATCAAAATCTTTTCCGTAGAAGTGCAATCTGAATCCATAAACGTGACAGTCCTATGTAAACTTTCTACGTTCTTCTTGCTGGAAGTACAGATAAAAGTTTTCAAGGAATACAGCTTGTTCACATGAGTATTGGGATACAACTTGACGCTAGAGCGAGTTAAAATGTTACATATGGAGAATAGGCTTTCCATAAAAAAGTATAAAGTTGGCAACAAGCATCTGCTGCATAGAACCCACGCGTTCCATCATTTAATTCTCTCTTCGGTAATCATTTTAATAATTGAGGGCCTCAAACATCCCAAATTGCACAAATACAGGTTTTGCTTTTTTTTATTCATCTTGTTGCATACCTACCATTATCACAACGCCAGTTGATGTTAATGCATCGGCCGCTGTTACAGGTGAACTGTGTCAGGGGGAAACAAGTTGGGTAAGCTGTAAACGCAAAAAATATTAAAATCAATAAACCAATGCGTGTGAAAAGTACCCATAACCAATCACAATGCAGAGCTCCTTTGAGCAGTAACCCTTTCACTACTACTTGTGGAAAGAAAGAAAAAAGTTAAAGTTAGAACATTATTTAGAATGGAATATATGTGATGTATAGTGAATACTTAAAAGTAGGGGAAATAGTAATTATGCATCGATTGGTTTTCTACCTCAGAATAACATTCATGTAAATTTGCACATTTTTAAATTATATTTTTGTAAGGGTTAAAAGAATAAAGAGATTACAAGGTTCTAAACTCTAGCTTGTGACCCTTACGCACAATTTCAGTCGGGGGCTGCATTATTCGCTCAAAAGGCAGAAATAATCCTTATATCATAAAGTAAAAGTAAGATAAAAATAAGGAACAGTAAAATAAATGGTAAGATATACTTTTACCGATCAAAATGAGATTATTATAAATACAGCTTCCACCCTTGGCCTGGAGCGGGATGAGAGCAGACGTGTAGGCTGATCTCTCCGTCCTGACGAGCAAAGAACCCGAGCTACACCGGAGCAGATTCCTTCCACGTCGACTCCCATCACCGCCGATCGCCTCCTGATGTCTCCCGCTAAGGTGTTGCGGGCAAAGGGGACCCCGGGCACGTTGGTGGCCCCGATCTTTCGCCCTCTCTCAGCCGGGCCTACTCCGCAAGATGGCGGCCGCAACTCCCCAGCAGCCTCCTCCGCGTGCTCTAGCCCCGGAGGGCCTCCTGAGGCGGCAACAAAGGGGGACGTGCAACAGATCCTCGGCCAACTGGTCGAGGTCCAACAGTTTTTGGCGGGGGAGCTGGACAGGTCGTCGCGCGCCATTCGGGGAGAGATCCACGCGGTTGGCGCCCGAACTTCTGCCTTGGAGGAAGCGGTGACTACGCTGTCCAAAGGCCATAACACCGTGGTAGACAGGTCCAACATATTGGCAGAGCGTATCCAGCACCTGGAACAACAAGTGGAGGACCTTTCCAACAGGTCGAGGCGCAATAACCTACGGCTCCGGGGGCTCCCGGAGTCGGTGACCTCCGCTGCCCTGGAGAGGACGGTAATGACTTTGCTACACACCCTGATGCCCGATTTTACCGCGGACCAACTTCTACTAGACCGAGTGCACCGCGCCCTGAGAGCGAGGGTGGCCCCCCCGGCAGGTCCTAGAGACATGATTTTCCATTTCCACTACTTTACATCAAAAGCAGCGGTACTGCGGGCTTTGCGTGACTCTCCCCTCAGGTACCAAGACGCAGAGCTACAGGTCTTCTAAGACCTGGCGCCTACCACGCTAGCCCGACGCCGTCCCTGGAAGCCCGTCGCTGACCACTTGAGGAGCCACGGAGTCCGCTTCGCTTGGGGCTTCCCCCTAAAGATGTTGGCCTTCCACAATGGCACCACGACCATCTGCACCTCGTTGGCGGGGGCTCCCGCCTTTCTGGCCCAACTCGGCCTCCCAGCCTTGGAGTTACAAACACCGGATTCCTCCCTGCAGCCTTTAGAACCGGTGGAGGTGGAATGGGAGGCTATTCCCCCATCAGGCTCCCCTCACCCTCCGTCGTGAGGGGGACATTTCGGTTGCACCGTGGATCCGGTCCCTCTCGCCCGGCTGACATCTCCCAGGTGACGATCTCCGCTCATGGGCGCCTACATGGGTAACATTGAGGGGTGCTGGGAACAGCGGGCCTGTGGTCACTTGGGAAGCTGTGCCCTGTTGGGGCAGAGGCTTCCCTACCTCCCCCTTCCCACGGCACTAGCGGGGCTTTGCATGCCGTTCTGTTTTCTGTCAAGTTCATCGATTATTTGTTTGATTTTCTGATCTGCGTTTACATTATCTTGTCATATTCTTGATTTTTGGGTTCCTTCTAAGTCCATATGTATGCTGCTTCACGCGTCAATTAAGGAGGTAGCATGTGTGGTTACCATGTCCTCCTTATCCGTCCCCCCCTATCGAGGGACTACCCGGGACTCTGTTGAGATTGTCTCGGGCTTTCCTTCAATGTCTTTCTCTGTTACTTTTTCTTCCCCCTTCTGTATCTCCCTCTTGGTGTCTTGTTCCTATCCGTTTTGTTTGTTTGCATGTTCCCCTGTCTATGTTATATGCGAGTCTGGCACTGACATAGACATAGAAAAATGTCGGCAGATAAGAACCTTTCGGCCCATCTAGTCTGCCCAATTACATGGATACTTGACCTGGATTTATCTTTTGTTTAGGATAGCCTTATGCCTATCCCATGCCTGCTTAAATTCAATTACTGTTTTGGCCTCTACCACTTCTACTGGAAGACTGTTCCATGTATCCACCACCCGCTCAGTAAAATAATGCTTCCTGATGTTACTTTTAAACCTTTGCCCCTCTAATCTAAGACTATGTCCTCTTGTTTTGCTACTTTGTTTTCCTTTACATATACTCCCTTCCTCTACCTTGTGGATTCCCTTTACGTATTTAAATGTTTCTATCATATCTCCTCTGTCTCGTCTTTTTTCCAAGCTGTACATGTTAAGATCATTAAGCCTTTCCTGGTAACTTTTCTCCTTCAAGCCGTACACCATTTTAGTAGCCCTTCTCTGAACTCTCTCTAAGATGTCTATATCCTTCTGGAGATACGGTCTCCAGTACTGCACACAGTACTCCAAGTACTGATGTGGGTTGAGAGCGCTGGAGTACAACGTCACCTCATTCCTAGGACCTATGATCCCACCTAGAAAGGTTACAGCCCTCTCACGTAATGTGAAGGGCTTAAACTCCCCCCAGAAGCAGAGATTATTATTTCGAGATCTTCGACGCAAACATGTTGATATAGCGTTTCTCCAAGAAACCAGGCTGCCTCGGCAGGAATCGAACAAGCTGCGAGATCCCCGTTTCCCCCAAGTGTTTTCCTCCTGCGCTCTCAAACGTAATGGAGTGGCTATCCTCATAAATAGAAACTGTCTTTTTACGAAACATGATGTATATACGGATCTAGCCGGACGCTATGTTATCCTATCTGGCACCCTTGGCCTGAGACCCGTCACCTTAGTTAATGTTTATGCTCCAAACGCGCCCGATAAACTTTTCTGGGATACCCTCCACGCTGACTTGGACAGGTGTGCCTCGGGGGACGTTCTTATGTGTGGGGACTTTAACGCGGTCCCCTGTCCCGCTATTGACCGGTCTCGCCCTGCCGCCGACCCTCCCCTGACAGTGGGCTCCAGACAGGACACCTTGTTTGGCTCTTTTTTGACCCAGAAGGCCTTGATAGATATTTGGCGGGTCTCCCACCCCTCCACTAAAGATTTTACCTTTTATTCTAATCCCCACGGGTCCTACTCCAGGATCGACAACATTCTCATCTCTCCCTCCCTCCTCCCATGGGTGGTGGCGGCTTCTATCGGGGTTATCAGTTGGTCAGACCACGCGGAGGTGGTCCTGGAGCTTGGTCTCCCTGACTGCTCCCCGGTGTGGAACTGGCGACTCGGCTCCCATACATTACAGGACACGGGGTTGGTCGAGGAGCTTACGGGGGAGCTGGAGGCATACTTCCGCGACAATGTCGCTGGGGAGGTTTCCTTTTTCCACCGTCTGGGCAGCACATAAAGCTGTACTGAGAGGGGAGATTATAATAAAGGTTTCCTATCGCAAGCGCCTCAAGTTGCAACGCGTATTAGACTTACAGCACACGCTACAGGCGCAGGAATCGGATCATAAATCTGCACCCTCACACGGGAGGGTTTTGACCGCATGCAAGGCACCCGACAGGCTCTGAACAGGTTGCTCGATGAGGTCGCTAGATCAATGACCTGGTCGAGGCGCAGGTACTATGAATCCGCGAACAAGATGGACACGCTGTTGGCGCGGCAGATACGCCCGCGTCCCCGTGACCCGCATTACCTCCCTCAGAGACTCGGCTAGTAGACCGATCAAATCCCCACAAAATATTAAGCAAACCTTTACAGACTACTGCTCTCTTTATAATCACTCCCCTCTACACTCGCCTCCCACATCTTCCCACTTAGCGGATATCAATTCTTTTCTTACCAGCGTTGACTTACCCAAACTCTCGTCGACACTAGGGGAAGTGCTTGCGAAGGACTTCTCTCTCGAGGAGATTTCAGAAGCCATAGCTTCACTAAAACCGAATAAAGCTCCCGGTCCAGACAGCTACACAGCCCGCTATTACAAGACATTCCTCCCGATACTTGGTCCCCACCTGGTAACTCTAATGCGGTCAAGGGGGGCAGCCCTTTTCCGTCCGACTCCCTGCTGGCGTACCTGGTAGTTCTTCCTAAACCGGGTAAAGACCTCTCTAACCCATCGGGTTACCGCCCCATATCCCTGTTGAACCTGGATGTCAAGATCTACGCCAAGGTGTTGGCTACCAGACTCAACCCGCTGTTGCCATTACTAATACACCCTGATCAGGTGGGATTCATACAGGGACGCCAGGCATATGAGAACACCCGTAGGGCGGCGGGAGCGATTTGGCACCTGGAGGCGAAGGGTCAACCTTCCTTGCTTTTGTCCCTGGACGCAGAGAAGGCGTTCGACCGTATCGAATGGCCCTTTCTCTTTGCCCTGCTGGAGCATATGTCCTTCCCCCCCTGACTTCTGTTCCGCGGTTCAGGCCCTCTATCATAAACCTAGGGCTGACGTTGTTGTTCTGCATTACTGTCCCGTTTTTCGGATGTTTCGGGGTATAGAGTTAATCTCGACAAATCAATTATCTTGCCTTTCCACCTCTCCCGCACAGGGATCCAAGACTTGGTTGCCCGATTCGGGTTTAAGATAGCGTCTACCTCAATCCCATATTTGGGTATTCACTTACTGAACAGGTATAAGGAACTGTACAAGGTCAATTACCCACCTTTATATGCTAAACTGCGGCGGGAGATGGAGGCGTGGAATGGGGAATGCATTTCCTGGCTTGGACGAGTACATTGAATTAAAATGAATCTTTTGCCTCGCCTGTTGTACCTGTTCCAGGCGCTTCCATCTCCCGTCGACCCAAGTGACCTCGGGTTTTTGCAGTCTCACATCGATGCGTTTGTGTGGAGGGGGGGGGGAGGCATCGGGTGGCTCGATCTACACTTTACCGCCCACGGGAATTGGGGGGCCTCGGACTTCCTAATCTACAATGGTACTTCCAGGCAGCGCAACTGTCCCAGGTGGTGGCACTACTCTCCGCCCAACACCCACCGCTGGGTAGACTTTGAGTCGGCATGCATGTTCCCGGAGGATCCCAGATACTGGATGTGGCTTCCTAAACGTCTACAATCCAAAGAACCAGTACCCTGCCCTCCACTAAGTCACTCAATGGCGATATGGGACTCCCTTGCCTCCTCCAAAAAGCTACGCCAAGTCTCATCTTCCATGCTCCCTCTGGAGAAATCCACAGTTCCCACCGGGGCAAGCGCCGGACCAATTCTCTAGATTTGTTAAGGGGGGCGTCCTGCGGCTCAGAGACCTGCGGGATCATACTGGATTATATTCTTTCGACTCCATGTCAGCCCGCTCCCAGCTGCTCCCGCGGGACTCCTTCCGCTACATACATCTCCATCATTTTGCCTCTACCATCGAAAATAAAACGGCTGGCTCCTCTCCTCTCACTTTCTTTGAACGGTTATGCTTGTCCGGAGACCCGCCCCAAGGTCTCATTTCCAGACTCTATATCCATTTGGCAAGCACACCCTCCTTGCCCACTATCACCTACATGGCCGCATGGGAGAGAGATCTTGGATCGACGCTCGAGGGGGACGAATGGCTGGACATCTGGGAGGCAGCACGGAAAGTATCCATATGCACGACCTTACAAGAGCAGGGGCTAAAGACTAGGATGAGGGGGTACACTACCCCTGTGCTCCTCCATAAAGCGAACGCTGCTATTCCTGACGATTGCTGGAGGGGGTGTGGAGAAAGGGGCACTCAGGCCCTTATGTGGTGGTCCTGCCCTGCGATTTCCAAATACTGGGACTCAGTATAAGCCCTGGTGGAACAGATCTTCGGATCCGGAGTGCCTAAAGACCCCTGGGGGAACAGATCTTCGGATCCGGAGTGCCTAAAGACCCCTGGACGTACCTATTCGCCAATCCGGTCCCGGACTTTTCTATATACCACAACCGTCTCCTCTCCAAAATTTTACTAGCAGCAAGGAAAGTGGTGGCTGAGTCCTGGAGATCTCCGAGGCTCCCTCCGCAGAGACGTATATTACAGATCATGGACCATATTCAATTGATGGACGAACTCTCGGCAAAAATGCATCATACATTGCCGGCGTACCAGAAAGTCTGGGTTGTGTGGGATGCCTTTGGGGTGTAGCGGACCCCTGGGAATAATTGGCTTGAAAACCTTCTGATCTAACCCAGTATATCATCGGCTCCTTTAGTGCCTTTGTCGGTTTTGTTTGTTAGTATGTCGGTGTTTCGTGTTGTCCAGTACTGTCGATGTCTTTGTGTGGCCTGTTCCCTCCCCCTCCCAGTGTGCCATTCACCTGTGATAGGTCTTCATTTTCTCCTTTCACTCTACTGCTCTATGCAGTATGTTTTGCTTATATGTTATCAACAATTGGGTCAGGGGTAAATCTTCACTCATTCAGATATTGTGGTGCTGTATGTACGGATTTGCCCTGACCGCTATAAATAAAGTCTTTAAAAAAAATAAATACAGCTTCCAAAAATACCAATCGAATATAAAAATAATATCTGTGTGCAGAATAATGCCTGTGTGTTGAAATGACAGTAACACCTTGTATCTGTACTGTACAGGAATGGTCAGTAATTATAAACCCCTGACGATCATTTATATAACACCAAGCAGTTTCTGCACTGCTGTACATTAAGAATTGGGAAATAAAACATTTAAAAACTTGGTAAGCAGAAATTAAAGATGTAGCGGGCTCTGCCCATACGTGCTTACAGTCTAGAAGATTTGGTGTGGAGGAGAGCAAGAGTGACCACACTATTAGTGGCAAGTAGCTTTTGTAACAGAAATTGTGTTCGGCACGGTGGTTATGGAAGGAAGTTATGAAAACTAGAATGGTGTGGAACAGGTAGGTGAGGAGATGGATTGGCCTGGAAAAAGATGGGTTTTGAGGGATTTTTTTGAAGGACCAAAGATGAGTAGGGAATAGGTCATTGCACCGAACCAGTGCTGGCCTTGAAAAGGATTGACGGTACGAGTTGACAGCACTAGAGGAAACCAGACAGTTGCTGCCTGCAGACTGGAGTGATATAAAAGGGTTACGTGTAGCATATTGAAGACATACAAGTAAGGGTCACGTTATTGAGGGGCTTTGAACATTAGCGTCAGTATTTTAAATTGTATCCTCAAAGGTTCAGGAAGTTAATGGGGGAAATGGTAGAGCGAGGAGGTATATGATGAGTGTGACTCCTGTATCCTACCCCTCTCCTTTGTTGTTGAAGTGCAGCAGCCAATGTTTATTAAGCTTTTTTAGTGAGGGTGGGGGCTGCTCCTTTTAGCTTCTTTACAGTAATAAAGGGTGACAGGAGTAAGATCTCACTGTAGACTTGTGTTTCTCCCCAGGGAGAACATTAATCTTGTAATGAAAAGCTAAGCGAATAAGGTTGTGTGTCAATTTTCCGGTTTTAACGCGCTTCATTGCAAAGTCTAGTTTACACATTTTAGGTGTTGAAAGGGTTAGGGGAAATCAAACACTGCAAAAAGCTTTGGTGACCAGTGACTTCAAGATAATGATGCAGGACAGAACCAATGGACATTTTCTCACCTCTGAGAGGTTAAGGAGGAAAATAATTTGAACTTGTTCTATATCGAGAAAGAATGGTAATCACTGTGCGAGAGCCAATCCTCCCTCGCCTAAATGGAAAGTGACGCCAAAGCCAGTCCTGTATCTTTGACTTTGTTGGATTCCCTGTATTCTATGTGGTTAAGTTTCAGCATTTATTAATTTATTGTTACTGTCAAGACGAGTTGGTTGATTTAATACTAAGGATAAATTGAAAACAGGCGAAATATAAAACCTACAGAACAAGGTTTAGGTTAAGTAGCGTTATAGATCAAAAACTGGAATGTGTGCTTCCCCCAGGCCTCACCACATGTTGAAGATTCATCAGATCGGTCGCCACAATCATCATCCAGATCACAAGTCCAGGAATTGGGGATACATCGGCCACTGGCACAAGAGAACTGATTGGGAGGACATGTACGAGCTGCAAAGATAAGCATGGAGGATCACAATGTGACGTTAGCACAAACCGTCCAGTTTGATTACAAAACCATAAAAACACAAAATGTATGGAGAGAGAAGAACATAAGGAATCTGATACCCAGGGGAATTGAGAAGCCATAGAGCAGGAGAGTCAAAAAATAGAATGAAAAATCTGTGGGGTATAAGAACAATGAAGAGAAGGAACCATATAATTTCACCTGAACATGTTGAGTTGGATTCATCTTCATTGTTTCCGCAGTCATTATCCCCGTCGCAAAGCCATCGGTTGGGGATGCAACGGTTGTTTTCACATTTGAAGCGGTCAGAGGGGCATGTGTGCTGATCTGATAAAGAATCAGAGCAAATCAATCAGGAAAGTCGATTTACATGTCAGCACAGATATAAAAAGGATAAACCAAATTACACAAGAATAAGTATCCAGCATTTACAGATTAAAGCAATAAAGCTAGCACCTAAAGGACATGACCCATTTCAATGAAGCACGTTGTAAATTCATGAACGGGCTGAAGAACCGTGTGTATAGATATAAATCTGCATAGTATGCATAGCTTGATAGGCACATAGCCAATTAGCGTGCAACGTGTTCCTATGATGATAGCGCAATAGCAGCTAGCCTAAGCAGATCCATCTGTTTGGGACAATATTTGCCATAAGGTTCAACATCACAGATGGCAAAGCCAGCAACAGCTAACTGTGTATTGGTCGATATAAAACGCGCAGTAAATACATCATTTGTTTCAGTTTTCATGTTCTTAGAGCGGTTTTAGTTTAATGAAAATTTTAAAAAGCCTTATTTTGTGATCCAAGCTACGTCCAGCTTCACACCATTTTTAAGAGTAATGAAGAGCAGAGTTTATACAAGAGTTGAGGGAAATGCATTAATATTGCATGGTTTCTAAACCAAATACCCATTTGAATTAACACCTATAAGAGCGACTACTTTGAGCGAGCACTTACGACACAACTCAGGGGCTTCATCGCTGTTGTCGAGGCAGTCATTATCCCCATCGCATTTCCAGCGCTCCTGGATACACCGACTATTCTTACAGGCAAACTCCCCTGGCTGGCACTGGGGGGGAGGGACGTAAGATGGGTTCGCTTGAAATAAAATATATTGATTAGTGTTGGATTTACTTCCAGTGGCAGTTTGGATACAGTGTTAAGTTATTTACTATGCGATGTGTATTGCAGTGCACTGTAACAGTACGACATACATATCCTAGGTATAAAGTGCATGAACAAGTGATAGAGCAAGTTAAATTCAGCCATTTTACGGTAATATTTTTTAAAATATTGTTTTAAAATCATAACCGATTATTATTATCAGCATTTATATAGTGTCAACAGTTTCCGCAGCGCTTTACAATAACCAAAGGGAGCGAGATACAGATAACTGGACATAAGGAAACAAGAGGCATAGATGGCCCTGCTCATAGGAGCTTACAGTCTAGAGGGATTGGGGCTGAGGAAGACAAGGGGAGTTTAATTGGACAACAGGATCATTAGTGCCAGTGGTTCGGGAATGGAGGGACCATAGAAGCAGCTTCAATCATGTGTGAGTATGGGCAGAGGGATGAGTTGCATCAGTGATGTTGTACACTAATCTGAAGAGATGAGTTTTGCGGAATTTCTTTAAGGCCTGAAGATGAGGGGAGAGTTTGATCGGACGAGGCAAGTCATTCCACAGAACAGGAGCCGCCCTTGCAAAGTCTTTAAGGCAAGAGTTGGCAGTGAAGGTGTAGACAGGACAGGAGGAGATCACCTGCTGATCTGAGTTGTCTAGATAGGATTTGCTTGCGGAGTAACGAAGACATGTAAGTAGGGGTCAAATTATTGAGTGATTTGAACGTGAGCGTCTGTATTTTAAGCTGTATCCTGAAACGTACAAGAAGCCAATGGAGGGATCGGCAAAGTGGGGGACATACGTGAGGTGAGTCTGGTGAGAAAAATAAGCCAGGCACCAGGAACCATTACAGATTGCAAAGGGGCAATACAAGCATTGGGGAGGAAAGACATCCAATTTGAGACAGAGAGACAGTCAGTGACTCGATCCAGGAGAGCAGGAGAGCGATCAGGGGAGGAGAAGTATATTTGAAAGTCATCAGCGTATAGGTGGTACTGAAATCCAAAAGGAGCTGATCAGTTTGCCTAGTGAGGCAGTGTAGATCAAAAAAACAAAGGGCTCTATTACATTCTGCGCGCAAACTTTAACGCGTGCGCAAAAACGCATTAATGCGAGGGGCAAAACCCTTTGCGCTGAACGTCGTATTACAACGTCCGCGCAAAAAATGCACGTTAACATCTAACGCGGGTGAACCTGCACGAACCCTTTGCGCGCGTAATGTACTTTGCGTGTCCTATACTTCACATTGTGAGCGTAAATGCGTTTGTGAACTGGGACGCGGATGGTATTACAATCTTTGCACAAATTTTAAAGGACAGCGTTTGCGCGCATAATTTTAATGTCTTTGAAAGGCTGGTGTTAATGGCAAATCTTAACGTCCTGGCCGAAACCAAATACACCAGCCCCAAAAAAAAAAAAAAAAAATACAGAAAAGTATAGTTACACATTCTACGCATACCCAAACAATAAAATTGCTAAGTTTTGTGTGTTTGGCAGGTGCAAAAACTAACGGGAGACAATTGTGGTTCTTAATTCTTAATTGGCTGAATCGTGTTAAAAAACAGTCCGCACACCGATTTTTGCACGCAAAATTTGCATCTTTTTTTTACGCATGAAAAAATGTGCACTGATTGTAATACCAACGTTATTTTTCACGCGATAACGTTTAACGCTTAACGCTTCGCGCAAAAAAAAAAAATAGCACTGCGCGTGCGCTTTTGCATGACGAATGTAATAGAGCCCAAAGAGGGCCCAGTACTGAACCTTGGCGCAGCACAACAGAGACAGGCTGCCGAGAGGAGGTACTTCCAGAAAATGAGGCACTAAATGATTGTTGAGACAGGTAGGACGAGAACCATGAAAGAACAGTACCTTGAAGGCCTAAATCACTAAGACTTAGAAGGAGGAGCAAGTGGTCAACTGTATCAAAGGCGGCAGAGAGGTCAAAAAGAATGAGAGTAGCACCCATTAGATTTAGCAGTTGCAAGGTCATTGGTCACAACAGCAGTTTCCGTTGAGTGCAGTGAGGGGAAACTCAGATTGCAGAGGGTCAAGGAGAGAGTGGGTGTTGAGATTGTCAGGCGGGCATACACAAGCTTTTCAAGGAGTTTGGAGGCAAAATGCGGTAGTTGGATGGAGCAGTAGGATCCCGAGATGGCTTTTTCTATGATCAGGACTACTGTGGCATGTTTGAGGGGAGCAGGAAAGACCCCAGAGGTTAAGGACAGATTAAAAGGTGGGGATCAAAGACGGTACAAGAGAAACAAAGTGTTTTAGTAAGATGCGAGCGAAGAGGGTCGCAGTTAGTGCTACAAGAGGATCGTAATAACGTAAAGACCTCTTGTTCAGTCACAGAAGGGAAGGAGTTAAACATGTGAGGATAGACAACACAGGATAATGCTCAGGCACTTACTGGCTTGGCAGAACCTCATGAGAAATGGGCTCCAAAACATCTGGATGGCCCAGGTTGATGACCCATGACATAAAGGTTCGTTAAGTTTTGCATTCATGGTTTTCAGAAGGCATTACAGCATACTGTGCTTGTTGCCCCATTAGTCCCCCAGTGACTGTAGAAGTTAGGCGCAACACACGGTCACTTACTATTTTTCAGTCAGTCATCACTTGAAATTTACTACTATACAGTAGAAAATGGCTCTATTACCATAGTACCAAATCCAAAGTGACCTTCCTCTGAAAAGTGTGTTGCGGTAAATAGTGTAACAAGTGCTTGTGACTAGCTTACCTTTACAAGTAACGCCATCATCATCCAAGATTTGGTCTTCAGCACAGGCACACTGTCTGCTGCCGGGCACAGCGAGACAGAGGCTGCTACAGCCTCCATTATTCACTCTGCAAGCATTGGATCCGACTGCAAGTGTGAGACATTGCAAGAGTCATTAAAAACTGTCCCACAATAATACACATTACAATAAAGTCCACAATATTAAAACCCATGAGGTTAGAAAAGAAAACACATAACTGATGTTATGCAGGCACTGACTCTTGTGATATACCATACAAAACTGTACTTTTTAAATCACCATACACCTTTGGTGTGAACATCGAAGCACACATTCACACATTACCCACAGGTCTTCATCTTCTCAACTGCATAGCAATCTGAAGTCTAACCAGAGCTGCTGACATTTACCGGTCCACAGAGATCAGAAAAGCAGGCTTATAGGAGACACGCAAGGGTGGCTACCACCAGGTGAGTATAACACGTGTAAGTTAAGTCATAAATCTAGATTTCAGATAGAAACCTGGTAAAGGCTTCACAAGTCAGGCTTCAAGGCTGTCAGGAGTTATTTGGTTTGAGACGTAGGGATAACGATACATTGGGTCCCCCCACCTCACCGATCAGAAACAAAACTATGAAGTAGTGCTGGCTGTGTGCCATACACCATTGCATGGAATGTGCAGAAATACGCAATTATAAAATGCTCTTCAGTTATCTCCGTGCATCTTCTTGAAAGCAGGACAGAAATTGTTAGCGCTTACTTTTAGCAACGGGACCATTGGTTTATTAAAGTGCGGCGCAACACGCTACCTTGTTGCTGCTGAGCATCATACATTCGGCTTTCGAAGACCGGCGGCCTTTCGTTTCTTAGCAAAGTGACCGTTTTAGAAACTTGGTCCAGACGATAAATGCTGCCGCTCCTGTATTCTGTCCAGAAGAGAAAGTTACGATAGTGGCACAAGCCGAAGGCATGGTTCAGTTCTGCACCTTCATAAACAGCCTAGCCAGGGGAGAAAACAGAAGAATCCTCAGTTGGAATAGTAAAATAGGACTTCATGATGCACAGTAAATCAAGCCTGTCAGGAGCCGCACATTCTGAATTTGAAGCACACAGGTTCCAAAATATAACACTAGGTTTATACAAAATAGATAAATGCTATTTTGCATTCATGGATGCCAAAAGTTTAGGGCTCTATTAACCCCTTAAGGACCGCTGACATACCATGTACGTCCTGCCCACGGGTCTCCCTTAGACCCGTGGATGTACATGGTACGTCAGCGGCGCCAAACCCCCCTCCCGCCCGATACTTACATCCCTCGCTACATCCCTCGCTGGATCCCTCGCAGATCTGGCAGGGAGGAAGCCTTCCCTCCTGATTTGCATGGGCCGGCGAGCTCGATGACGTCACCACGCTGCATGGTGACATCAGCAGGCGCCCCCATTGAAATCGATGGAGGGGAGGGGGGGCTCCTTCGGAGCCCTCTATCCCCAACCATTAAAGCTAGGAAGATGCTTTTTGCACCACTGGAAAGGGGAGAGTCTCCCCTTTTCAGCGACGTATAGCATTAACCATTTTGCTTCCGGATTAATTGGCGCCAAAACGCAATTCGAACCTCGAGGGGGGCTGACATCTTGGATGTCAGCCAAGCCTCCAGGTCCCCCCCACCCACCGACAACCTCACCATATGTGTGAGGATGTCAGTGGGCCAGTTAACCTTCAAGGGGATCCTAAGGATCCCCCTATCTCCCGACCCGTGGCAGCTAGATGGTCATATTTGACATCATTGGAAAGGCCTGATCATGGCCTTTCCAATGATACCAAACATGACCAGGTTTGGTATAAAAATAAAATAAAATAAAAAAGTGTTTTTTTTAAGGTTTTTTTGTCTGGGGGGGGGGGTTTAGTTAAATAGGACCTAGGCTGTCATCTCAAAATAATTAGCACAAAATGGTCAGAATGAGCGCAGCGCGCATAGGTGAACTGGCTCAGCAGTGAAGGGGTTAAAAAGCAAAAACATGTAAAAATTGGGTATTTCTAGTCTCGGGACAAAATTTTGAAACTATTTAGCCGGGGTCTTTTTTGGTGGTTGTAGATTTTGGGGATTACGAAAAAGTGTGTGTTTTTACCATTTTTTCCTCATATTTCATATTTTTTTTATAGTAAATTATTCAATATGATGGAAATAATGGTATTTCTAGAAGTCCATTTAATGGCGGGAAAAACGGTGTATAATATGTGTGGGTTGAATAAACGAGCAAGAGGAAAATTTGACCTAAACACTAACAGCGCAGAAACGTAAAAACAGCAGCGGTCACTAAAGGACGGATTTGTGTAAAACCGCATGGTCACTAAGGGGTTAAGATGCTAGCGTTAAAACGCGGGCGCAAAAGGAATAAGAACTGCGCCCACAGTTTACCCCCTTGCGCCCGCGTTTTAACACCACATCACAATGCAGGTGCAAAAAACACTGCCTGCATTGTTTGCAAGCGTTAAAATCCTGGATTCCATTGAGTTCTCCCCTGCTTCGCGAGATCCGGCCGGTCGGCGTAGTGATCCGCAGGGAGAGACTGGAGGGACTATTTCCCCCAGTCTTTTCCTGCTCCTGCCGGCCGGAGGAGGCAGACAGAGCCGCGGGACAGAGGGTGATTATAGGATTCCTTTTTTATTTTTAAGGCTGGTGTTAACAGATTCTGCAGAAGCAGAATCCGTTAACCAGAGCCAGGACCCGGTGTTAACTTTTCGCTGACCAGAGCCAGGCGTTAATCAGCGCTGGGGACTTTGTAATCCTAACGCTGATTAACACTTTGCGCTCCCTATACTTAACCTGGGGAGAGCAAAGTACAGTAACCTTGCGCAGAGGAGCGCAAGGTACAAACTTTTTTTTTAACCCGTTTGGATTGCAATATGCGGTAACTACCGTGGCAAACGTTAATGCTCACGCAAGTGAGCGTTAACATTGTAATATAGTCCTAGGTTTTTAGTCAGGTGTGTACATAAATGCCACATTATACACCAAAAAAGAAGATACAGAAAACAGTACTGTCAGCTTGTGTATAAAACAGCCATCAGATATGCCAAATGTTAAAATCAAAGTACAAGATAAAAATACAAAACATTTCACTACAAAAATACTGCACACAGGTAGATTGGTTTACATGTGTTGGTACAAAAAGATTACACATTGATAGCTTTAGGCATCCTTTCAAAAAGGAACAACGCCGTAAGAACACACACACCTCTTAGAAGCTAAAAATTACACAAAAACACAGGAGTAAAGCAAAATTTGCAATATAAAGAATAACGTATAGAAGCAGGTATCAGATTTAAGAGTCCATGGCTACCTGGACCTGTCAATCCCTGCTTTATGATCTGTATGAAACAACGTTCTTGATCTATTTCCCATACAGTCTCCCTGCACTCCATTACCACATACTCTGCTATTTACCCACACTTCTGTGCGTCACCCCAATACTCTTAGCTGTTAAGTTCACCAGAACAGGCTCTTTTCCCCATCGTTCTCTGTGTGTCAAACATACCTTAATTTTAGGTTTTGTCCTACCCATTATACAGCAATACAGAATCTGTTAACGCTTTTTACACAGCATTCTCCAGTAAAACCAGAGTGTTCCTCTATTTTTAATTGACATTGAGATTTGAATTTTTGCCTAACAACTGCATTTTATTTAGAATTTTGTCTCATGGGTGATGTGAGTCACATACTTTGGTATGCTCGTTAGGTGGAACATTCCATTTGCTACACTCACTTAAGCCCAGTTATACCAAACCCAGGCAAACCTAACGCATTAAGAATAAAACCGGGGTTTATTCTTTTTAACAGTGTTAAAAAAAAACATATACAGATGGAGAATCCATGATCTGAAATGGGCTAAAAATTGATTCCCCACCCGCCCCAGATTTTGGAAAATATGCTACATCTTGGCGATAGGACCCAAGTCTAAACCGGACATTAGTTTTAATATCAGCACTTCTGCACTTTTTTTTGTCATGTCAGCAGCATTCTAGATATTGGAATCTTGCATAAAGGGATCCTCAACAGATAACAGTATTTTTCTTTTTCCAGTCAACAGACACATGGTGCCAATTTCAGCAAACCCAAGAAAAATATTCTTTGTAATCTCACCTTGCGATTGGAGCCGTTGAGATGAACCATTTCAATCCGGTCATAATAGGCATCTACCCAATACAAGATCTCGTTGGGGATGTCGATACTTAGCCCATTTGGCCACAGAATAGCCTTGTTTGTGACAAAGACGTTACGGTTGGAACCATCCATCCAAGCCCTCTCGATCTTCCCTCTCTTGCTCTCCTTTGGGTCTTCCTCCCAGTCAGTCCAGTATATCCACCTTCACAAGACAGGAAATCTCATCAGAACACAAACGGATCACAAAAAGGCAAACCTCCTATAGAAAACGTTGGCGTCTGTGTGGAGCATTTCTAAGAGGTGTTAACCTGGCATCAATACAAAGCTGTTCAAATTAGGAGTTTGTAAGTATAAAAGAATACAATTTGCACTAATGAGAAACCAGGACAATTGACACAAAGGTCTACTGCACAAACATCTGCTAATTCTACTTTTTACAAACTGACCGTTGTATTCTTACTAGCCAGGTTGTTCGACAATCCTTTTATTTAGGATTTCTTTCAGCCATCACCAAACTCCTTAGCAATTTTTAACAAGTTCAGTTGCGCTGTTGTTACAATTCTAGCATGGTATTTGCAACATTTTGATGCTACGAGTGTCAGACATCGGAATCTCCCAATTAAAATGAATAGATGATTGACCCATTGAGTTGTATTAACCTAGATGTCCACAGATGAACAGGAGTCATGGATGGCAGACAGAATACAGCTTTGTTAAAACCTGTACCTGTGTGTACAGCTAGTATGTGCTTATAAGTAGTAACTTGAAGACTTAAGGCTTACCCATGCAGTGGGTCAACTGCAATAGCTCTAGGGTGAGTCATCTTCCCCTCTACCAAGGTCTTCCTGGTTTGTGTAGCCTTTTCTAGTCTGGCCACGCTGATAGTCTTCTTTGGGCCATCATCTGTCCAGTACAAGTTATTTCCCATCCAATCAACTGCAATGCCTTCAACATTATGGATACCTATACAATCCCAAATAGACAAATAAGCATGTGATTTTGTGCTTTGAGGTTCTTCGAACAAGAATAGCCTAATTATTTTAAGTGTTGAAAAGTAAGAAACCAAGTTGTGAATATACTTTATGTTTGAAGGAGCAAATGGCGACTACTGGTAGTAGACCATACATCCTTCAAGTATGGAGCTCATTTGATAGCATTCCTCCCCAAAACACCATGTATCCCTTAACAGAGGCATATAGCTAAATCTGGAAGAAAACACATTTGTCAATGATGAACTTAAAAGAGTGTCTATAAATCAAATAAAGAGCAACACTCATTCTTAATTGATCTGTAAAACACCGACGACTCTGTTCCATAGTGAACGCCAATGTTATTGTCCAAATATGCAGGGCAGCCATCGGGGTTGAAAGCCCATGATATGTTCAGGGGCCCAGGCCAAACCCTGTGTAGTTTGTCTAAGGGCCACAAAATTAAGGAAACGCCATGCCACCCAGGAATGGCCAACCAGGAGATCAATAAATTTCCTGGTGGGCCGAGGTATCAGGGGTCGGTAACAGTGCTCTGACTCACTGTGGGAGCGTTTAGCATTGTCGGCACCAGAATGAGGTGCAGACGAAAGCACTCCGATAAGGGAACACATTTTATCCTCTTACTGGAGGGGAAAGGTTTATTGAAATGGGCAGCCAATTGAAGGGGGCCCAAGCAATCGTTTAGTAAGGGGCCCCAAGTATAGTATTGTTTCTCTATTTATGTCATATTGTAACCGGCAATCTTGTGGGAGAGAAAGAGAAAAACGGGGAAAAAAAAGAAGAAGAAAGCACTCTCCAACATGGATCAGTAGGAAAAAAAATTAATTAGAGACCACAAGGCCCAAACAGGATCCAGCGGGTACAACCTCCAGAGACTTCATTTTTTTGTAAATATATGTTTATTAATATCAAAAGCATAGGTAAGACAGCTCGGAACACACAGGTTCCCAAATGCAGCATACCTCCAGAGACTTCTGTACCAAGAAAAAGAATGAGAACTCCAGGGGCCCTATTCCAAAGTTGGTGCTCACTTAACCAGAGCGGTTGTAAACTTTACATCCCCATAGAATGTAATGGCTCTGGTAAGTTTACAACAGCTCTGGTTAAGTGAGCACCAAGTTTGGAATATTGCCCCAGGTGTTTCTTCTTCTAGGGTTCATTTATAGGGGGTTTATACACAAGCAATTTCTGTTCCTCGCGAGCCTATTTTCAAGCCTAAAATCAAATCATGGCCAGGTAATCCAGAGATCGGAGATTTTACAAAGTGTGTAACATATAAAGTTACAACGGTGTTCTTCATACAACAATAATGGCAAAGAAGAAAAAAAAAAAAAATACTGGACAGACATGGACGGAGTGCGGAAACTAAACATTGAGGATCACAGCTGCTTTAATTTAGAAGCTTGCACAACTGCTGGAAGAGGCAATGTCTTCTTTGCATAAATACACTGGACTTAATTTTTTCCTTTCCCTCTATAGTACCCAAACACAAAGATACTCTATATACATAACCTGCCTTTATTCTCATCTGTTATGTCCATGCAGACCTATTAAAAACTCCTAATTCCTACTAAATGGAATCTTTGCGTAAATTAGACAATCTTAGTTGTTGAGTTGTCCTTTAACACTTTAAATATTAAAGAGTGCATGAGAGCAGTAATACAGTTTTGAGCAATTTTTGTAAAAATTTGTACAGTTCATAAATTAAACTCACTTGGGTATGTCTGAAGAGATTTAATACTTTCTTTTTTTCTTTAAGAGGGGAGAGGAAAAAAAAAAAAAACCTAAAAAATCATTTGCAGCTGCCATCTGTAATGACTAACAGCCAGAAATAGAAAACATTTCCGTAGAACGCAGTTTATCGTGGAACAATATTCACCATATGGGAAACCGTATCTGAACAAGCTACACGTGATGTGTCACAATCCTTGAGATTGCAACACACAAAATCTGCATCACTAATCTGCTATTTTCTGGAGCATTAAGTGGGGACGGGGTTAGGGGCATGAGGATGTGCTGGTGAAACACCATTACAAACCATAGGCAACATTCCAAAGTTGGTGCTAAGTTTACAACTGCTCGGGTTAAGTTAACTCCATGGACTATGAGCACTATTCCCCAGTGAACGCCAACGGTTGCACTCAGATGAGTGTTCACGCGAGGATAAGTGAATTTAACTCATGCCCTGCCATAATACTTTACTAACTCTAAACCCACAAAAAATCTGATCGCGCATCGGTGATTGTGCGAGCTTACTGTACCTTGCAAATCCTGCAGGTGCAGCTTTTCCTTGTTAGCCTCCCCCCTTTTAGCACACAACATGGAATAAGGCCCTATAATGGCTCTGGTAACTTTACAACAGATCTGGTTATGTTAGCACCAAACTGCCCTAGGTGTTGCTAAAAAACTGGACATATTGTGACCTTTAAACCTTGAGTGGTGACAGTGCTGAGTGGTCGGGGGCCGCATTGAAGCAGCTTAATCCTGCTAGAAACCCAGAACCTGAGCACTGGTCTCAGTTTAGGCTGGGTTCACACCTGGGCGTAGCGCTGCGTCGCGCAATGCGCACTTTTTTTTACGCGCATACAAAAAAACGCGCGAATGCGCGTTGCAGCGCGTTCGCGGCTATGATATGGCCGCGAACGCACTGCTGTATGCCCGAAAAGAAGCTCCCGGACTTCTTTTTGCGTCGGCCGTTTTAAAGCGCGTTCCTGCGTGCTGTAAAACGCTTAGGTCTGAATGGGTCCCATAGCAAAGCATGGGATTTCCCCGTTCCTGCGTTTTTTTTAAAGCGTGCACGAACGCGCGTTAAAACGGCTAGGTGTGAACGGGGCCTTACAGGCATTCAGGGCTTGAGATCCATTGGTGGGACTGTGCACATGGGATCACGTGACATGCTGCAGCGTACAGGAAGCCACATCACACATGGACCAGTGGAGAGGCAGTCCACCGATTTCAGGCTAGTTTAGTTTAACCCCTTCACTGCTGAGCCATTTCACGTCTAAAAAAAAAAAAAAAACATTTTTCCTTTTTTTATTATTAGTTTTTTCTTCTTTACTATAAACATGGTCATGTTTAGTATCATTGGAAAGGGCATGCTCTGACCTTTCTAATGATACCAAACATGACCCTGCTAGCTGCCAAACGTCGGGAGATATTGGGGTTCAAAAGGAACCCCCCATCTCCACCCCATCTTTCCTTAGGAGTCAATGAGGACGTTCCCCACACGTCCTCAGCAGTGAAAGGGTTAAAAGAGGGGTTAATATTTAACCCATCCAGTTCCCATCTTCCGGGTTTTTTTTTCAAATTATTTTGAAATCTGTACAGACACAAAGAATGCATACAAAAAAAGCGACGGCCTCGCATGGCCTCCTTGATACTACTTTCACATCTCTGAAAAGCTATAGTAAACAGAAGTTGGAAATAAAAATAAAAGGCATAAAACAACCTTAACGAAGTCCCATAGCAAGTCAACAGCTGTACCCATCTTCCTGTTTTAACCCTTCAAAATCCCTTTAACGCTGACCCAAGAAAGAATCAGAGCCAGTATGCTGCAACTCTTCCGCGTCCGTTACATTTCGGTCCTCAAGGTTCACAGATAAAATGTTTGCCAGGTAACACCAGGAAGTCGGCAGAGCGCAAGTGTGTGAGGTTGTAAAAGTTGAAGAGTCAGGTGTTTTTAGAAGAGTCGCAGATCCGCGCCCAGCAAAGGTAAACCTTGGCGGTTTCTAGGAGCCGTTAACGACAGGCCAGACTGAATAACTATTCTCTGGTAGCGCGTTATTCTCAGCTAGAGACTGCGTTCCCAAATTAAGCTTTTGAATGGGGGGGGGGCAAGTCACTTGACAAAAAAAATCCAAAAACTCAAAAAAATCCATTACACACCGATGGTCCCAAGATGCAAAAGGCAGCGCCAGCACAATATGCCAACCAACTCTGTACGTATGCAGAAAAACATTTTGAATAAACAGTTCCCAGCATCTCCGATACCAGTGACAGCACTGTATACCAGCACAGGTATGGTATCAGCTCTCTATGGTTACGACTAGAGTCACTAATGCAATGGATCGGTAAATGACCTGGTAAGGGGGGGGGCAGCTAAGGGTTACCTGCCTGCAACAATATTTCCTTTGATAGACTCCGTTATCAGCTACATTAGAAAAGAGCCCCAGGTTAGCTGTGCGGACTAACATGTCATGTCTGTACTGGTGTAGACAGCAAAGTTGACAAAGCTGAAAGAAGTAGTGAGGGTACAGAATACACCAGTCTTATTGACGGCATTTATAATATACACGGCTACTGGCTGGGCAACAAAAGAAAAATGAACCGTGCCTGTAAAATACCAGTCAGATTACACACACACACACACACACCACCCTAAATTACATTTTTTTATTGCGATCTGTGTTTTAGCTTCAGGTATAAGGTCCTTGCTCATATTTGTAAGTTTCCAATACTGTATATTGTATTTTTAAAAAAAAAAAAAACTTACCGATCACGAACCAAGGACCAAGGGCAGAAAGCGAAAACTTAGGCTGGTGTCAGACGAGCACGCTAGGTGCGCTGTACCGACGTGGCTACTGGCGTCCGTCGCAGCGTTGTGACGCTGTAACGGGGTCAGTCACACGCTGTAGCGAGCGCACAAAATGTGCATGCTACAAGTGTCCGTGCACAAAGCCTCATCGTCAAAACGCTAGACGCGCTTTGCAGCACTGCGCGCACTGACTGCGCTCAGCAAGGTGGCCAGACGGACGTCGAGTGGAAGAAACGTCCACTCTCAAGGACATTCCTTCCACTCCGAAGTGTGCTCGTCTGAACCCAGCCACAAAAGCGGCTTAGGTGCTATAGAAAATATTATCAATTTCACTACAAAGCACTTTGTTTACAAAAATATTAATACATTTATTGGAAAGGTGGGATGAACAGTTAACACTTAAATATAGGTTAAAATGGATATTTTTGTATTAAAAAGATGTAAAATGGAAATTTGATAAGTTGATTAAAAATATTGCTGGGGTGAAAAGCTCTACATTCTAAATACTGTCCCTCATCTTGTAGAATATTGAATGAGGTTTGCATTCTTGGTATACAGACCGAAGCTGCCTTTGTGTCAAATACCGTTAATATAAATTAATCAGCTATCTTTATAGTGTTCATACGAAAACTATTAACGTAACTGCCAGGAACTACCCACAGAATCTAAAGATATCTGTATGTGGCAATAATGCCTGTATATGGAAATTACAGTAACACATTGCATCTGTATTTATGGGGCTTTTCAGTCATTTAATAACCCTACGAGTCTTATCCCTGTACAGTAGTAATAGACCCCAGAGCACTCCCTGTATTTGCCCCGGATGTTTCATTGAATCAAACTATGTTGACCTGTTAGAGGGGCTACTCCTTGTATTTTCTTTAAAGTAACGCAGGAATGAGATCACACAAGATCAGTGTCCCAACTGGTGGAGGAGCCATTCTTATTATTTTTATTTTTGGTGTGCAGATGCCATTTTTGCTTTCCATTGTATTTCAAATTAAAAATAGCAAATACGCGGCTTTGGTAGTGAAGGGGTTAATGGAATGCGAGTGGAGTTAAAGAAAATGACAACTTGTGCTGATGGAAAGCCAATAAGAAACTTCACATTTTCAGCACATTGTGTAATAAAGGGAGGAGAAGAACACCATGCTATTTTGTATTAAGCCACCGGTAGAACTTCATCAAATGGGATTATTGAAAACCTATTAAATGCACCACATGTGACTTCCAAACATGGTTTCAGACCGTAGAACAGATCAGAATCACAAATCTTAATGCTACATGTATGGCTAAAAGGTTCCATAAAGGCTCTTTTAAATAATTGCGGGATCATACATTTAAGTGACTGTTTGCCTCCCTGGGAGAGGTCAATGTAAAACAAATCAAGAACAAGAATTCCTACATATTCTTGAACGTTATTCAGACATTGCAATCAAGTATGTTCATCTCCCTTCCAGCCCTCTTTACAATATATGACGGAGACGCACGATTTGGCTTGAAGGAATCATTAGGATCATCATAATATCATATTTTGTGAGCCTGAACAAGGAAAATGGTCATATATCTAAGTAAAAGCATACTATAGTGTTGACTGAGTGGGAACTATGTTCTCCCTGTACAAATAGTGAAGAAACGGCATTCCCAAGCAGCCCTGCTTGACTTGACCCCTGCACACGTAGCACAACTGGTTATTTGGAGAAGAGCAAAGCTGGTCTCTTATTTTCCTGGGCTCCAAAAACACCGCAGATGGGGACTGCAGCCAAGAAATTAAAAGACACTTGCTCCTGGGGAGGAAACCCATGGCAAATCTAGACAGCATACTAAAAAGCAGAGTCATCACCCTGTCAACAAACGTGCGTGTAGTCAAGGCTATGGTTTTCTCAGTTGCATTGTATGGGTGTGAACATTGGACCATAAGAAAGGCTGAGCACCAAAGAATTGAGGCCTTTGAACCATGGTGCTGGAGAAGACTCCTGCGAGTCCCTTGTACTGCAAGGCGATCAAACTGGTCAGTCCTAGAGGAGATTAACACTGACTGCTCTTTAGAAGGCCAGATCCTGAAGATGAAACTCCTATATTTTGGTCACCTAATGAGAAGGAAGGACTCACTGGAGAAGAGCCTAATGTTGGAAAAGGTTGAGGGCAAAAGAAGAAGGGGGGGGGGGGTCGACAGAGAATGAGGTGGCTGGAGTCACTGAAGCAGTAGGTGTTCGCTCAAGGCCCTGTTCACACCTCAGCGTTTTACAGCGCGCTGTAAAACGCTCAACCCCAGAAATCCCATGATTTCCTAAGGGGCTGATTCACACCTGAATGTCTAACAGCGTGCAGGAAAGCGCTGTAAAACGTCCGACGCCCAAAGAAGTACGGGAGCTTCTTTGGGCGTATAGAAGCGCGTTCGCAGCCAGAGACATAGCCGTGAATGCGCTGCAATGCGCGTTCACGTGTTTTTCATATGCGCGATACCCTCGTAAAAAACAGGCATATTGTGCATGCTGAGGTGTGAACCCATCCTAAGTGGACTCCTGAAGATGGTAGAGGACAGGAAGGCCTGGAGGAACGTTGTCCATGGGGTCATGACCGGTCGGACTCAACTTCGCAATCAACAACAACAAAGTTGGTGTCTTGCTTTTCCACAATCGTCAATTGTTAGATAAAGGGCCTGTGCACATACATCTATAAATTGATGGGAAGGGGGATAGATACTGACATTAATAGAGTCATTTGATATTGCATGAGTTTAAGGTTTATGCACTAAACCCTTTTGCCGACACCTAAATAATGCTTCCCTAAATTGCACATCAATATCTGGGACCCGAGATCGGCCTACTTTTCAAATTGTGAAGGACAACTGTAATGTCAGAAAGACAAGCAGCTAGGAGCCATCACACCTAGTTAATTAGCAGCATTTTACCAGGCCGGACAGCTCATGTCATACTATAAAAGAATGTATAAGCCTGGGGAAGAAGAGGAGGGGTGCAAAGGGGAATAATTTGGCAGCCAGAGCTGGTTCTATTCTTTAACTCATTCACTGCCCTACAGAACCTAGATTCCAGGTCTCATAAGGATTTAAAGTTTAACACTAACCAGATATAGCTGTAGTCTTGTATGTCAAAAACTACACTTTACAAAAAGGTAAAAGTGCCAATATTTCTAGTTCTGAATAAACAATTCTAAAACAAAGGTCTAAAAAAATTGCAAGAGGTGTAGTTACAGGAGCTAGTGGCTACTGGACACCTGGATTTGTCAAATATGTTATCTCTGCTCATAATATGGTTATCATAAAACTGCTTTTGTAACGTGTTGCCTCCACGTCAAAGTCACGGGCCACTGCTTATTACTCGTCGCACCACAAAACTATGCTGATAATTTTAACACAAAACGCAGGGAGAGGGCACCACCTATGATCCAAACCACAATGAAAAAGCGGCGAAGTAAGCGTAATCCAGCAATATAAAACAAAATAATGGGGGAGTGGGCTAGAAGAGGGGATACGGACCATAGAAATGGCTAACATACAAGTCTGAAAAGCATTCTATTAACTGAGTAAGGCAGCGCAAATGGTATTCCTTTAAAATCGCATTCTGTCGACAACTTCTGTTCTGATAACAGACGTTGTGTCAAGCAGGAACTCCCGGTAAAGCAGTACTGCTATTTTTGCAGCTGGGTTAGGGATACCATTTGCCTCATACTCTGAAGCCTTTATTTAGCTATTCACCTATATATATTTCATTGCATGGTGATTATTGTGATAATATATTACCCAAGGATCCTGCCCTCGAGGACGACCTACAGTCAAAACAGCCAAGGGTGCTCATTGAGACAAGTAAACAAAAATGAGGAGACAGCATTTCAGGTTCTTGTATTAAAAACCAAAACAATGTATTCAAATTCTTTAAATTAAAAAAAAAAATAGACGTTTCAGATCACATGCACAGCTTTCATCTGGGTAGATTTCTACCCTACAGAAAATGTGATAAAGATCATAAAAATGGCACGCTATCATGCTTATAGGGGTTTGTAGGGATCATAATGAGATTATTGGTAATGTGGCTTCCATAAATTGCCAATAAAATATAAAAATAATACATGTATATAGCATAACTGTATGCAAATTACAGTAAATATATATGAAATTTAGTTTGTGTCATGTGTAACTATATACATATAACTACATTTCAGAAAATCGTTAAAATGATGCATAAGTGTGCCTTCTTCCTCTTCATGCAGAGAAAAATACATAGCCAGTCAGGTCCAGAAATATTGGGACATCGACACAGTGATGGGAAGAGAAGAGTATGGAGAAGGAAAGGAACTGCTCATGATCCTAAGCATACCACCTCATCAGTGAAGCATGGTGGCGGTAGTGTCATGGCGTGGGCATGTATGGCTGCCAATGGAACTGGTTCTCTTGTATTTATTGATGATGTGACTGCTGACAAAAGCAGCAGGATGAATTCTGAAGTGTTTCCGGCAATATTATCTGCTCACATTCAGCCAAATGCTGCAGAACTCATTGGACGGCTCTTCACAGTGCAGATGGACAATGACCCAAAGCATACTGCAAAAGCAACCAAAGAGTTTTTGAAGGGACAGAAGTGGAATGTTATGCAATGGCCAAGTCAATCACCTGACCTGAATCCCATTGAGCATGCATTTCACTTGCTGAAGACAAAACTGAAGGGAAAATGCCCCAAGAACAAGCAGGAACTGAAAATAGTTGCAGTAGAGGCCTGGCAGAGCATCACCAGGGATGAAACCCAGCGTCTGGTGATGTCTATGCGTTCCAGACTTCAGGCTATGATTGACTGCAAAGGATTTGCAACCAAGTATTAAGAAGGGAAAGTTTGATTTATGATTATTATTCTGTCCCATTACCTTTGGTCCCTTAACAAGTGGGAGGCACATCTGCAAACTGCTGTAAGTCCTACACCGTTCACCTGAGTTGGATGTACATACCCTCAAATTAAAGCTGACAGTCTGCAGTTAAAGCACATTGTGTTTGTTTCATTCCAACTCCATTGTGGTGGTGTATAGAGCCAAAGATGTTAGAATTGTGTCGATGTCCCAATATTTCTGGACCTGACTGTAGCTCTCCGTGCGCATACCTGACTGTCATTCCCTCTGCAGCCCAAATTCCTTGTCAATGTGCCCAAACCCGTACATTTGCGACAGACATTAATCAAATTTAATGAGGGATGCTAGGTTAATAGTGAGACGAGTATCAAATTGAGTGTAGAAACACTAGCAAGTTCACACTTACATACTACTAGACAAAAATGTTCATATAATGACCGAAAACCTGAATAATATTAGCTTGAGAAACTGGAAATGCAAACATTAAGGCCGGCGTCAGACAAACGCAGTGATCACATCCGTGTTGCCGCACAGTTTAACGTCCGTCGTAGCATAGATTCATGAGCAATAGAGACCCACACACTAAGTGCGTCTACACCGAACTGCGCACGCACAACGCACGTGGCAAACAGACGCAAGTTGGGCAAGAACGTAAAACCGCTAGACTGACGTGCAGAGTGCGCCATGTCCCTGTAGTGTTGTGTGAGTGATGGGGAGATGTCAGACGCAGCACATTTGCGACGTCCAGCACCTTGACGCACACAATGGCTTTTCATAACCTTTTCAAATTTTTATCATTTTTCATAATTTTGTTTCCCATAGTTCTTTTTCTTTTCTACGTCCCTCAAGAAAAACAGATCGTGTGTTGTCTACAGTATCTTCCGTCAGTACGTCTGTCCGTTATGCACGCAGAGGGCGCTCAGACTGCGTTCGTCTGACTCTAGCCTAAAAGGTGATTTTTTTTTCCCCCCCGATCTAATGAAATGAACTGAGAACATGTAGCTTCAAAAAGATGTACAAACTGGCTTCTAGGGTTTAATGGGACTCTGCTAGGTATCATATCCGCTTATTGGTACTAAATCTGCAGAATATCTCCAAATGACGAACCCACAGAAACCGATATGCCACCCATTAAACCCACTGAGCGGTTTACTGCAATAAAATAAAATACAGGATTGGGGTTAAGCAAAATTAAACCAACTTAAAAAAAAAAAAAGTAGCCCTGTTTTTTCACGTGACCCAGGAAACAAACCCCAACCCTTTTCCATACCTTCTTTCAGTATAGTCTCTCGATCACTTCCGTCAATTTTTTGTCGTCCAATGAGAAAGTTTGTAGTGTCAGCAAAATATATGAAGCCGTATTCAGAATGAAAGTCCAGAGCACGAGGGTTCATCAGATTCTCTATGGGTATCATATGCTCATCGGGACTATTTGCTCCAATGTCCATCCCTCGAATAATTCCAGGGCGACCTCTTCCATATACCAGGAATAGCTCATGTTCAGGCTCTGAAAACAAGGGGGAAACAAAACATTCAAGATGGTTTGGCCCCAAGTAAAGATGGAGGACAGAAGAAGTGCGTACAAAAGGAAATAGTACAGCACACCCACAAACGGACTGCCAAGCATCTGAGTATCACTTGGACTACAGGCTTATTCAGTAGCCAATAGCAACATCTGAGCAAGCTCATTAGCAATATCCAGGCTCACAGAAACAAATCTTCAACAGAAAGGATATGTAAATCATGACAACAGGACGTCTACAATAAAATAATGCTGTTATTTTTCTGACTACTCTAAATTAAATGTCATAAACCTATCGTTCATAAAAAGAATGAATGCCATAAACAGAGTGTGCATTTAGAGAAGAACTCTCCACCCCCCCAACAATGGTTAGTTTTCTTAGCTTTCCCAAATGCAACATTAGAAACCCCAGGGCAGCAAACACAAAAACTGCAGGAAAAAGAGGATGTGATCAGACAACTTTCCATGACCAAATCCCCCCCCCCCCCCGGAAATTCTTTCATGAAATGCTAGGAGAGACAGATGCGGACACCAGGAGAGCCATCTACAGAACAAGTTAGTTCATGCTCTTATTCTCTTCCAGCTTGCCCATCTTGTCAAAAACAGGTCTCCACTATTGGCCTGTTCTAGCAAGTCCCTGCACGGGTTTCAGTGTTTTAGGCCATTTGTGCCACATACATTTTGTATAGCCTCCTCTGCAATGGCATCACCAGGCTAAAACTGTATCAGGAGACATAAGTGGGTAGACAAAAACAAGCATTGTTTCTGGATAAGCGGACACACACAGCGGAATATAAGTAATTGTAATGGTATCAGAGAGTACTGGGGAAACACTTTTTGATCAGACAACATTGTTCCGGCTCACTCAACACCAAATCACTTTTTATTTACTTACTTTTGCAGGATTTACCATCACTTCCCAAACTAAATCCAGACCGGCATCGGCATGTCCTGTTCTTGTGATTGTTGCTGATGAGACATATGGCCGAGCAGCCGCCAGGCTTCTTATATTGGTCTAGTTCACAGGCATGACTCCGCACTGCAAAAGGAAACATCACAAAGGAAAAGCCATTAAGAAACAAAACATAATCATCTAACAAAGTAAAAACGTTTTTGCCTTTGAAGTAAAACCATTAAGCCCAAAACTGGCATCACCTTTACTAGATCGGCTGGGTAGACTAACGGTAGCATCACTACTCTGCAACCTTTGAGACACAGGTTTGAAACTCAAGCCAAACACCTGTCCAGCAAGTGTCCTTTGGCAATGCACCTAACCATACATACTTTCCTACCACATATCATCTACATTTGTGTTCAAAATTATTCAACCCCCAATGCTGTAAAGGGTTTTAGGGAATTTAGTGTACATTTGTAATTGTATTCAGAATGAAATCCTACAAGGACTTTTTAAAGAACCATATGCAACTAAAATGACATCAATTGGTTTTGTAATACAGTAGTAAATGTTTCTTTTGTGAATTCTTCATTGACACAATTATTCAACCCCTTAAAGACTACCACTCTGAAGAACAGAGGTTCATTCAAGTGTTTTCAATCAGGTATTGAAAACACCTGTGGATGTCACGGAGCAGCAATAAAGCATAATAAGCACCAATTAGGCTAGGGACAGATGAGCGCATTTTCTGCGGCCACCGTCAAAATGTACGTCGATGCTGCGCACGCATTTTTTCAACGGAATACGCTTAAGTGGTCAGACGATGCGCAATTCTGGACGTATTTCATGACGATGGGGTGAAAAGAAGTCTAGGGAAATCCGGCTGTTTGAACGTTATGTAGCCGCACACTAGCAGCGTCTGACATCTCCTAATCACGCACACACGCTGCTATGCGGCCGCAGCGCACTCTGTACGTCAGTACCAGCGGTTTAACGTTCTCGGAAAATGCGTTCATTTTCCACTTGCGTTGCGGGCCGGACTTTTGTGCGACCGTACTTCGTATATTGGCTGTCATTGCCCGGCATCTGCTGCTAGTGCGGCCGTGATTATGTGCGCCAGAACGCGCGTTCGCACTGCCTCAGTCTGACCCTAGCCTTAGGCAGCTTTAAAATGACTGTGATACTCAGCTCCTTCTAGACATTTACTGGTGTGGTTACAAACATGGTGAAGTCAAGAGAATGGTCCAGGAAGACAAGAGAAGAGGTGATTACTCTTCACAGGAAGGGCAATGGCTATAAGAAGATTGCAAAGATGTTAAACATACCAAGAGAGACCATAGGAAGCATCATTCGCAAATTCAAGGCAAAGGGCACTGTTGAAACGCTACCTGGTCGTGGCAGAAAGAAGATGCTGACTTTGACTGCTGTGCGCTACCTGAAGCGTAGAGTGGAGAAAAGTCCCCGTGTGACTGCTGAGGAACCGAGAAAAGATTTGTCAGATGTGGGTACTGAAGTTTCAGCTCAGACAAAATGGGGCACACTGCATAATGAAGGCCTCCATGCCAGAACTCCCAGGCGCACCCCCTTGCTGTCTCCAAAGAATAAGAAGTGTTGACTGCAGTATGCCAAAAAGTCATGTGGACAAACCACAGAAGTTTGGGATAGTGTTCTGTGGACTGATGAAACAAAATTAGAACGGTTTGGGCCCATGGATCAACGCTATGTTTGGAGGAGGAAGAACAAGGCCTATGAAGAAAAGAACACCTTGCCTACTGTGAAGCATGGCGGGGGGGGGGTCAATCATGCTTTGGGGCTGTTTTGCTTCTGCAGGTACAGGGACGCTTCAGCGTGTGCAAGGTACCATGAATTCACTTCAGTACCAGGAGATATTGGATGACAATGTGATGCAGTCCGTCACGAACCTGAGGCTTGGGAGACGTTGGACCTTTCAACAGGACAATGATCCCAAGCATACCTCCAATCCACTAGAGCATGGTTGCAGATTAAAGGCTGGAACATTTTGGAGTGGCCATCGCAGTCACCTGACTTAAATCCGATTGAGAACCTCTGGTGGGACTTAAAGAAAGCAGTTGCAGTGCGCAAGCCTAAGAATGTGACTGAACTGGAGGCTTTTGCCCATGACGAATGGGCGAAGATACCCGTAGATCGCTGCAAGACACTTGTGTCAAGCTATGCTTCACCTTTAAAAGCGGTTATAACTGTAAAAGGATGTTGTACCAAGTACTAAGATTGAATATCACTTGTGGGTTGAATAAAACTGATAATAATGTGAGCACAGAAAAGACATTTGTGGTGATTTCATTATAAATGTTATGTTATATTTGTCTGACCTACACGTGCCTCTTTGATTTAATTGTAAGCAAGATGACTGAATGATCAAAATCAATGTCAAACTGGCCAAAACACTCAATTTCAGTGGGGGTTGAATAATTTTGAACACATACAGTGTTGCCATATGTAGTGCTCCGGCAATGACTCTACAATCATGGAAAAGTAGCATCCAATCACAATCAGACCACCTGACCAGGATCTCTTCCCTACAACTGCGGAGAAGCAAGCTAAAGTTCACCAGCATGTCTTGGCTCTACATCCATTTGGATCCAAGCTTGGAACATCTTCGTGTCCTTGCACAAAACACCTAACATGCAGACTTCACAATACAGGGTGTCCATAAAGTCTCTTTACCATTTCAAAACTTTATTACAATAGCAATTGATGAGCTATCTTCAGATTTGTTCTATGTACTCCGTGGTGATCAAGGTTTTTATCTCATTGCATGGTTTTAGTGACGAGGTAACCCTTCAGGTTTCAGGGAAACTGAACACACATAATGTGAGAATCTGGGGATCAGAAAACCCCCATGTGACTAGGGAACTTCAACGAGATAGTACGAAGATGAATGTGTGGTGTGGGATCATGTGCAATAAAATCACTGGTCCGTTTTTCTTCGGCGAGACATCAATAAATGCAAAGGTTTTCCTTGACCTTTTGACTGAATACGTGGCACCACAACTACATAACCTTCAATCAACCATCATTTTCCAGCAAGATGGTGCACCACCACATTGGCGACTGCATGTTCGTGGGTTCTTAAATGAAACATTTCAAGACCGGTGGATTGGAAGGGATGGCCCAATTCGCTGGCCCCCTCGTTCACCAGATATCACTTCTTTCTATGGGGTTATGTTAAAGATATGGTGTATGGAACAAAGGTGTGGGACATCACTAATCTAAAGCAGAGGATCACTGATGCCATTGCCACCATTGATGAGGGTATGCTATAGTGAACATGGCAGGAAATCGAGGACAGTCTTTACTTTTGTATTTCTGTAACCACTCAATGTTCTTGAACCCAGGACATACTTGAAAACGAGAGAAAGCTCAATGTATCCTTCCTGGTAAAATCCTTTATAAATAAATAAGCTTCCTGCAACTAATGGTGCCCATATAGAGGTGTATTAAATTAGGCAAAATAAACCTTAACTATATACGTCTCATTTTTGTAATAATTTTCACTTATGTCTTTTCGATTACAATGGTAAAAATTTATTAATTACAAAAGGCGAAAGAGACTTTATGGACACCCTGTATATATCCCTTACCGATTGGTTCTGAGCAAACAGTGTTGCCATATAAGGTATTACGATTAAAAGAATGATTAGTTCATTTGAGCCCTTTAACTTTACACAGACATTGAAAAATAAAAGAAAAATGACTGGAGCTGTCTAAATATATGTGCACGGCACAACACATTATTTCAGTGAATAGCTAGGATTTCATCACTGGTTGCTATTACCAATGAAATCTATAAACATTAATAGAGAATACAAAATAAAAGGATATGCAGCAGTTTTTGTTGTTTGTTACAATCAAACTGCAAATATATAAATCGCACATTATATAAAATCACACACATGCATTTGTTAAACATCTGCCCAAACCTCCCAAACAAAGCCTAGATGGTATAAAACAAAACACTGTTACAGTTAACGTTTTCATATACAAGACTAATTTACACACACAAGGAATAAATGTGAGATCACGTTTAGGTGCCAGGGATTTCTTCTTGCAAACTAATTATACAAACCAAAGGATGCACTAATTAATTCAGTTTTATAGCAACTCATGTGGGATTGAAATAAAAACAGACTTCCAGACAGGCCCACAACCTATAAAAAGGTTGAATGACAAGAGTAAGATACCAAATAAAAATCATAAAGCCGTGAAACCAGCTTCCTGATTCTAAAACAATACCTAGATTCCACGATGCTACACAAACATTGATTATGGAAGCCAGGTTTTATTTCACGGATGTGTCATCATTAATCTGTATGTGCCACATAGTCAGAAACCATTAAACGTCTCAGCTGGTTTTCTGCGGTAAGCGGTGATTGCCTGAAAACAAATTTTATTTATTTTTTTATACCCAACGATCCTCCCTGACACTATTGATGGAAATTTTCAAGGAGGTGTTAGGGGAATGATTCAGGGAGCTTACACATTATATTTGTAGAATGAGGTTTTAGTTGTAACCATCTTACGGACATAAAGAAAATTATGATCTGGAGTTTAAGGTCCCTAGAGATGCCCGTTTACAATAAATTAAATAAGTCTAAAATGAAAATCGAAAAAAAATAAAATTTACACCCCCATTTAAAAAGAAAAATATCCAGGACATGAAACCGGCATTTTTTTTTTAATCTACTAGTTCCTCTGTTATTTTATACAGTGAAACTAGTTCAGAATGGAAAATTTCAGAATCCGCAGAGTCGGAAAAGATGC
Source organism: Leptobrachium leishanense (assembly GCA_009667805.1). NCBI lineage: Eukaryota > Metazoa > Chordata > Amphibia > Anura > Megophryidae > Leptobrachium > Leptobrachium leishanense. The sequence goes on along the minus strand of CM019064.1, from coordinate 362,788,915 downwards.
TTTTGAAATTATCCAGTAGCAATCCTATTAAGAATAACAGACTTGTCTGATCTAGTTGGTAGTTTCAGATATTTGGGACAGCGACAGATTTAGGGTTATGGTTACTGTTGCTTCTTTATGGTTGGGGTTACTGCAAGGGTTAAAGTTTCTGCTTGTTTTATGATTACAGTTTTTGCTTGTTTCTCGATTAGGTTTACGGTTTCAGATCAACGCTAGCATATCTTTGAATTACCATTAATATTTCGAATTTATCCGGATACATTTATAATAGGATCTGGACAATTATATTCTTATTGGTGTGAATACCAATCAGTTCAGATATTGGCAATTTAGATCGATCCGAAGCACCATTTATTTTGGCCAAATTCCCAATAAATTGCACAGGTCTACTGTTTTTGTACAAATTGAGCACAGTTTAACTGAGCTCCAGTTGGTCACGTGATATCTGCGTCTTAAGAGGAAAGGGAAAAGAAGTTTTATTTTTCAACTTCATCAATACTTAACAGGAAACGCACTTCTCACATCGAAATCCCTTCTGTTACCAAGATGGAAAGTAAAAGAACAGGAGTACAAAATTCAGTGAGTACCGTGCCAGGTCAGTTGGGCATGATTTAGTAATGGGAATATACGGTGAGAAATGCTGGCATTTAACAAAATTCGAAAAACCAATGGGCAACAGAAGTTGCACAATAAAGTTTATTTGTGAATCTGCGGATTCAGGATTTGTGAATTGCCAGTGTTTGATGGCACTGCAATACCGGCGTTTCCCGCCAGTCTTTTCAACACAGGCAGACACCAGAGCTTAGTGCAAACTCCTATAGAGTCTGCATCAGTCTGTAGTTTTAGGTCTTCATTTAATTACACAGTTACATAGGCTGAAAAAAGACATGCGTCCAACGGGTTCAGCCTCTAAATAAAATCTATTAAAATCTTTTGTATCTCCGTTACTACGGTGAGGATAGTACCAGACATTGTGAATACCCAAGCTGTACCTGTTGGCTGCCGGCGTTGGTGGTAGATGTGCAATGCTCCTCCTTTATCCACCCTGGTCACTACTTGGTATTCAGTGCTGTTAAAACGATTGACACGGATGACACTGGTTTTATGTTGGGCATTGGCATGGTCCGTGTTGGTAGCATACAGATAGTTCTCAAAGACAGTCAAGCAATACAAGTGCTCAGTCTAAGGGGAACAATAAATAAAAGGGAAAGCATGTGTTAGCAGGATAACGAAAACTGGTACAAATTTGGAAGGGATTGTAGAGTAGATTTAGTAATATTCTGGGAACAAACCTAGATGTATGACCAATAACTTACCAGGAGCCCATGTATTATGGTGTGTCTGTTTTTGCCTTCATAGTCTACCACTTCAATGTAGTCCAAGTAAGCATCAGCCCAATAAACCAACTTGTTCACAAGATCCAAAGTAACCCCATGTGGAAAGACAATTTTACTGTCAACCAATTTGGTTCGATTTTGCCCATCCATATCACATCTCTCCACTTTGGGAATATGTCCATAATCTGTAAAGAATAACTTCCTAAAAAAAGAAACAAAATGGTTAAAAGTATTTCAAGAGCAAATTACACATAGTAATAAAGCACATAAATGTAGTTAAGGGAAAATAAAATATAATGCAGCACTGAAACTTGGTCTACTGGAGGACAAGGTAAATTGCAATTATGCAATAAACCTACAAGAATATCACACCTGGGCTATAAAGGCGTTTGGGAGGCATAAGCGCATAACTGAAGATGATGCTTTGTATAACTAATGCACTGTGTCACATTTGCACCAATTGTGAAACACTGGCAAATGACAAAGGTTGGCAGCCACCATCGATTGCTTAAGTGTAACCAAGCCAACCCAATAGACCCCCACCTCCCAAATCAAGATTCAGATCTGTCCACTCTGGATTCAATGTAACCAACATAACTAAAAACAGCAATAAGGGTTAGTAATAGGGTCTAATAAAAAAAGATGGACCAGATAATGCCTATATACTGAAGATTAAAAAAAAAATAAAAAATTGACTGACTAAACCATACAGCAAAAATCCATGAATAATAAAAGCCTGATAATTGGATAGGGGGCTGAAAACCAGATCGTGACCTTTGCTCAGCCAAGCGCAAAATCTATCAGTTTGGCTCAGTGTTTGTCTTTTTCATTGCTGTCAAAAGTGTTCAAATCGAGCTTTGCAGAAATCATACAAAAACGGCTCTTAAAAACTTAAGAAAACCTAACACATTCAGAGGCAGTCATTTTGGGTGTCACATCATGTTTTATTATATTCTTTATCCAACCAAGAAAAAAAAATTAATCAAATGTATAAAAGGAAAACCAGAGACTTCCAACCCTGTCCTCACATAGCACTAACATACCAGATGTTAAGGATTACTTTTGATACTGAACACGGGAATCATGGAGCAGCAAATAATGGACCTCATCACAATCTGGCCGCAATGCACAGCGCTTAACCTCCCCGGCGGTCTGTTTTTTTTACATTTTCATGTCAAAAAGCACTCAATTTTTAATTCCCCCCCCCCCCCAGCAGTATCCTGAGTGTGGCTCCGGGTTAAATTCCTATGTTGGAAGCGGTAAACCCGAGCAACACTCGGGATGCCGCTGGGTACATCACCTGTCCCTGCGCTCCCTTGATGTCACTGCAGTCTCCTCCGGCAAACACGACCCTCATACTTCCTGGATGCCTTCTCGCAAGAAGGCATCCAGGAAGTAAAACGCTGCGATCGATGGAGAAAGCGAGGATCAGCAAGTGAGCGCAGGGAGAGGTGATGTATGCAGCCCGAGTGTGTCTCAGGGATAACGCTTTCAGCAATGAAGTTTAACCCCGAGATACACTCGAGAAAACAGTCAGGGGGGGGGGGTTAAGCTGTAAAACAGAATGGCTCAAGCGCTGTGCTTATTTCGTCTGAGACCTAAGCTCAGCTTGCATCTCGGATGTTGCGCCAGGTTACTGTACATTAGCGTCCCTTATACTTTGTAGGGGAGATGCTAAGGTGGCCTCAACAGATTAAGAAAGAGCTATTCCAACCAGCTCGCTCCCCATCTGCATTCGACATTCTGGTGTTAAGTGATTTGGTTCAGCACAAATCACATAACTCACAACCCTAAACCAACCTAAAAATCCCATATGTACCTCAGAACATACAGTGGCGAGAGCGGTGCGATCCGCCACTTTCTCGCTCTGAGGTACACTGGGAACAGTTTCTCCACGTATCCCTTCGCCGACCCGATCTCCTTCGCATGAGATCTCCTATGGACTCCTGGAGCAGATAACACCCACTATGTTTAGTATGGCTGGTGTTATCTCCCTACGGATTGACAGTATAAAGACTTGAGCTGCTGGCAAAGTGGCTCTGTCATAATGCGGACGATAAACATGAGCCGCAAATAAAAAACAGCAGGCGCAAACATTTTCCATTTGTGTTTTGCCTTTAATGCTAAGGTTGTGATGAGGTCCCCGTCATCTATGCTGTGCTGTGCTTCCAATATCTGGCAATATCCTGCAGATAACCTAGTGTAGCGTTGGTTTTAATTCACTGTCATTGTAGTACTCGCTTTTGGCCACCAGAGGGAGACAGGCGCGATGTAAGACATTGGACATTGGGACTACATTTTCCAGCATGCTTTGCGGGCGGGAACAGGACGTGGGTGGGAAAGAGAGACTGACATCCGCAGCCTAGTGGAGAGAACAGGCAGAGCGGCCGAGGAGTGAGAAGAGCAAGACGCAAGTGACGGAGATAGCGATCGCGACCAGGCCAGAGCGCAGGTGCGGCCTAGCAGAGCTGGAGATCGGTTTCCCCTTTTACTGGTCGAAAGACCTAGTGATCCACCGCTAGTAACCCTACACAGATACAGAGTAAGCTGAAGGACCCCGAGTTAGGCTAGGGTCAGACGAACGCATTTTCACGTTGTCTGTGAAAAAGTGCGTTCGAACGAATGGACGCATTTTTTCACAGAGTACGCGATAGCGGTCATACGATGCGCATTTGCATCCGTGATTTTGTACGGATCATCAATAAAACACTTTGTGCATCTGGACGTTATGTTGGCCGGACATTAGCAGTGTCTGACATCTCCAATTCATGCACACACGCCTCTAGCGGACGCAGCGCACTCTGTACAACCGTACTAGAGGTTTGACGTTCGACAAAATGCGTTCGTTTTCCACTTGCGTTGCGCAGCCGGACATTTGTGCGACCGTACTTCGTATATTGGCCATCATTGCCCGGCACTTGCTGCTACTACGGCCGTGATTAAGTGCGCCTGCACGCGCGTTCGCACTGCCTCAGTCTGACCCTAGCCTTAGGAGACCGCAGACGATCTAACGGAGTGCAGGCGGTGAGCTGGACATCTTGTGGCAGACAAAGACAAGCAAGACAGCGAATCCAGTGGCACAGAATCCCAGTCAAGATCGAGCGGAGAGACGTCCTGAGTCGAGCGGAGCGCAGAGTATCTGGCGGATGGGTGAGAGACCTTCCCAGCCACCGTAAAATAATAAAGCACGCTGCAGTTTTGTCAAAACCTACAGGGCCCCAACGTGACTAGTCGAAGATACACCTGAAATCATTCACTGGCCAGTTGAATATTGTACCCGGGTACCAATACACGCATACACCTACACTTTCTTGGGACACAACCTGTACGGGACTCACACTCCAACCACGAAGGGGTTAAAATTCCTTTTCCGCTACGCGTTTCTCGCATTACGAACTACTGTAAATATATATACGTATACCGTGTTACTCTTTATATGCCAGTTTATTCAGTAAACTATATAATTTATAAAATCCACAACGGTGCTGGAGTATATTTATTCCCTAGTGCGGGGAGACTGACCCGAGGTTTAAATTCAGCGGCTCCTCCGGGAGTGAGCGCTACACTAGATATGGCTACCAGCCTAGATGTAAACTTAGCAATAAAAAGAAAATTAAATGTGTACAAGCCTAAAGATTTAACAATTGAAAAATAAAAAGCAAGGTGGAGGTATTGTGCATGCCTGGTATAACTTGGGCAGTTGCGGTTACCATCCATCATAGCTGGATTTACGGCGTCTGTGCCGGTGTTTCACATGGTCTGACACTGCAAGAACAATCAGATTTTTCCCTTCTCCTAGCAGCATTGTCTTAGACATAGGGTATTAGGAACATTGTAATTTATTGCCCAAACTACATCTGCAATATGCCTACGGCACGTTCATGCAGGTGAGCACAAAACCTAGACATCTATCTTTTTGGTGATTTCTGTGTCGGTAGAAAAGGTCTCTTTGGGATTTGCCTATAGTCTATAAGCTGTCAGTGTCTTATGGTATTCCATTCTTGTTCAATTATTATCATCCTTTATATAGCACCACATATTCCGCAGCGCTTTACAAGATCTGTGTACAAGTGTTGATACATTGATATACCACATATGGAGGATGACCCGATTCAGGGGAACCCTGTTCAAAGGAATTTACAATCTATTGTGACGTTTGGGGGCCCACAGAGCACGTGCACAATGTCTTTCACAAACAAAACAGTTTTATTCACCCTTTCAGGGCAATCAAAAAAGGCAACATAATAAGTACACGCTTTGGTTCAGCGAAATTAAAGCAAAGTCCTGATCTTCAGCACAAATAAACAGAGAAATAATAGTGGCTCACCAACGCTTTAAACAGTCCCAAACCTAGGGAATCCTTTCCCCAGTATGTAGAAGCCTCTCCAGCAAGGCACAGCACGTCTCCTGCTTTTGGAACACAAACACACAGCTTCCACTGATTACTTTCCTTTTCCTGAACTCCCACAATCCTATCTGGGAGTTGCTGGCTTTAAAACTCTTCCTGGACAGGAAGATTAACCCTGTGGTTGCCCTTAAAGGGTCCACAACCCAAATAGGGGTGAAACATATTGTCCATCCAGGACCCAGCCCTGCCGACCTCTACATATCCCCCCCCTCTGTCTCAACGCGGAGGTGTTTGAGGCAACAGTAGACAGCCCACAATGCATCCGGGACAGGGCATCAGCATTTTGGTGCTGTTTCCCAGGCCTGTGTTCCACCACAAAGTTAAACTCCTGGAGAGACAGGAACCACCTGGTAACCCTGGCATTAGCATGGCGGTGCTGCCTCATCCAGGTCAATGGGGCATGGTCAGACACTAAACGGAACTTCCTGCCCAACAGGAAGTATCTCAAAGAATCCAAGGCCCACTTTATGGCCAAGCCCTCTCTTTCCACCACAGCATAGTTTTTCTCCGCTGCCGTCAGTTTCCTACTAAGAAAAACCACGGGGTGCTCTTCCCCATTGACTTCTTGGGATAGCACAGCCCCCAAACCCTCACTTGAGGCATCCGTCTGTACAATGAACTCCCTCATGAAATCAGGGACTACCAGCACTGGGTGCTGACACAACGCAGTTTTAAGCTTCTCGAAGGCATCTTCAGCATTGGCATTCCATTGAATCATCACTGACTTCCTACCTTTCGTCAGGTCAGTCAGTGGTGCAGCAATAGAGGCAAAATTGGGGACAAACCGCCGGTAATACCCCACTATACCCAGAAAAGCACGAACCTGCTTTTTCGTGAGGGGGCGTGGCCAGTTCTGGATAGCCTCTACTTTGTTAAATTGTGGCTTTACCAGACCCCTGCCTACGACATATCCCAGGTACTTAGCTTCCTCCATCCCTACCGCACTTTTCTCAGGGTTAACAGTAAAGCCCGCTTTTCTCAAACCGTCCAAAACTGTCTGAACCCGGGGAAGATGGGACTCCCAATCTGGACTGAAGATGACAATGTCATCCAGGTAGACCGAGGTATATCTCAGGTAGGGGCGGAGCACCCTATCCATCGCTCGTTGGAAGGTGGCCGGGGCTGAGTGTAACCCAAAAGGCATCCGCTTATAATGAAAATGACCCTCTGGAGTGGAAAAAGCAGTCTTTTCCCTGGCTTCCTTGGTCAGGGGTATCTGCCAGTATCCCTTAGTAAGGTCCAGGGTGGTGATATAACGGGCCGGACCCAATTTCTCTATTAATTCATCCACCCTTGGCATGGGATACGCGTCAAATTTTGACACCTCGTTAAGTTTCCTGAAGTCATTGCAGAATCGCAGAGTGCCGTTGGGCTTCGGTACCAACACAATGGGGCTCGACCAGTCACTCTGTGACTCCTCAATGACATCAAGCTGAAGCATTTTTTTAACCTCTTCAGAAACAGCCTTTCTATGGGCTTCTGGGATGCGGTACGGCTTTACCCGAACCTTTACATGGGGTTCCGTCACAATATCATGTTTAATCCCGGACGCGTGTCCGGTAGTCCTGAAAACATGCCTTTGTTTCTTTGCAGAAACTCCTTAACTTCTTGGGTTTGGGGTTTGGACAGGGTGGCAGCAATGTGTACTGCGTCAACACCATCAGACTCTATACCCACCCCAACCATGGCGGACACCTCTCGGTCTCTCCAGGGTTTTAACAAATTTATGTGGTAGATCTGGTATGGTTTTCTTTTCCCAGGCTGATGCACTCGGTAGTTTACTTCCCCTACTTTTTCAACCACCTCATATGGTCCCTGCCACTTGGCTAGGAACCGACTTTCCACCGTGGGTATAAGTACTGCTACCCGGTCCCCCACCTGAAATTGCCGCAGCTTGGCTGACCGGTTGTACACCCTTTTCTGGGCCTCCTGAGCTTTCTGCAAATGTTCCTGTACCAAAGGCATCACTTTAGAAATTCTCTCTCTCATCTGAGAGATATGTTCAATGAGCGATTTGTGTGGAGAGGACTCACTTTCCCATGTCTCCTTTACCAAATCTAGCAATCCCCGGGGTCTGCGACCATAAACCAGCTCAAAAGGTGAAAACCCCGTGGAGGCCTGAGGAACCTCTCGAATTGCAAACAGCAGTGCGGGAAGCAAATGATCCCAGTCTCTTCCATCTCTCTGCACAACCCTTTTAAGCATCATTTTCAGAGTTTTGTTGAATCTTTCTACCAGACCATCCGTCTGAGGGTGATAAACAGATGTTCGCAACTGCTTGATTTGGAACAACTTGCACACATCTGCCATCACCCGAGACATAAATGGGGTCCCCTGGTCTGTCAAAATTTCCCTTGGCAGGCCAGTTCTCGAAAACATAAAAAACAACTCCCGCGCAATGGCCTTTGATGTAGGGTTTCTTAAAGGAACCGCCTCTGGATACCTTGTGGCATAATCAAGAACCACCAGGATATATCGGTGTCCCCGAGCAGACTTCTCTAAGGGACCCACTATATCCATAGCGATGCGCTCAAAGGGCACCTCAATTATTGGCAGAGGCACCAAGGGGTTCCTATAATGGGGTGCTGGGGCAGTTAACTGGCAAACAGGGCAGGAGGAACAGTACCTCTTAACTGCGGCACCAATCCCTGGCCAGTAAAACCGGTCTGTTATCCGGGCCTCGGTTTTCTCAGCTCCCAGGTGACCACCTAGAGCATCATTGTGAGCCAGATCCAGCACCATTCTCTGGTAGGGCTGGGGTACTAGTAATTGTTCCACAATTTCTCCCCGAATTTCTGATACCCGGTAGAACAGATCATTATTGACCGCAAAGTGAGGAAATCTTTTCTCTGCATCTGGTGCTTGAGGTACCCCACTGACAACAGTTACCTGTTCGCGAGCATTTATCAACATCGGGTCACCCATTTGAGCCCTGCCAAATGCACCTCTGGACACCTCTAAGTCAGGGTGTACTGGATAATTAGAACCCTCCCCCTCATCCACCCCAAGTGTAATATCTACAGGGGATAATTCCTCTTCATCCTCTCCTACCATAACCGGCACGGGAGAGGATTCCCCTCCTTGGGTGTCAACTCAGGTTGAGGAGCTAGGACACTCACATCAGTTACAACATTCTTATTTTGAACACATTTGAGCAACTCCTCATCAACAGTGTCCACAGTCATGTTTGGTGGGGGTGACCCTGAATTGTTCCCCAGTTCGATGGGCAGTTCAGTTTGTGCCAAGCACCACAGTTCAGCAAACAAGGGGCAGTCCCGTCCCACAATCACATCATGTATCAGAGTACTCACCACCCCGACCTCTTGGGTGACCGAAGTGTTCCTGGCGGAAATGGTGACAGGGATCAGCGGATACTCCCGAGTATCCCCATGGATACAGACAACCCGGAGGGTTCTTTGTACTGGACCGAGCCTTCCGACTACCCGGGCATGCACCAGGGTGACCATACTCCCAGAGTCCAGGAGAGCTTTGGCTGGGCGGTGATTCACCCACACAGTACATTCAAACTGACCCCCCTCTAGGTCAAGGTGGGTAGTGCACGTTGTGAGGGTGTAGAAAGACACTCTCCGAGCGGATCCACACTCCATGGGCTCCTCCTTAGCTGTGAACTTCAGTGCAGCCTTAGCCCAGGACATGCAATCAGAACACTGTCCTTTAAAAATGTCAGTTTTTTTTTTTTTTTTTTTCTTCTTTTCACAAAAATTCCTCTTGCTTGGCGTGTGAGGGGTAGCAAATTGCCCGCATTCGAAACACCAGTTGTGACGTTTGGGGGCCCACAGAGCACGTGCACAATGTCTTTCACAAACAAAACAGTTTTATTCACCCTTTCAGGGCAATCAAAAAAGGCAACATAATAAGTACACGCTTTGGTTCAGCGAAATTAAAGCAAAGTCCTGATCTTCAGCACAAATAAACAGAGAAATAATAGTGGCTCACCAACGCTTTAAACAGTCCCAAACTAGGGAATCCTTTCCCCAGTATGTAGAAGCCTCTCCAGCAAGGCACAGCACGTCTCCTGCTTTTGGAACACAAACACACAGCTTCCACTGATTACTTTCCTTTTCCTGAAATCCCACCATCCTCTCTGGGAGCTGCTGGCTTTAAAACTCTTCCTGGACAGGAAGATTAACCCTGTGGTTGCCCTTAAAGGGTCCACAACCCAAATAGGGGTGAAACATATTGTCCATCCAGGACCCAGCCCTGCCGACCTCTACACTATATATGAGAAGTACAACTATTTTGTGAGGTAGGTGCATCCATATAGTTAGGCGTCTTTCCAAGGACACTTGCTAGTGGTGCCTTCCGGGTGAGATCGGAGTCTGCTTTTCCACGATTGTAGATCAGTGACCTGATGGTTCGGTTGAGCCGGCTTCTCATAAAGTCGAGACTTGCTTCTCCACTGTTTTATTGGAGGGCTGTACCGAATGGGATTTGACTTGCATCTCCAATGTACAAGGGCAGAGATGTTGCCACTGGACTCCACAGCAGATTTTTTGTGGTAGGCAAGTATGTACCATTAGGTGTCTTGCCAAAGGACACTTACTGGAGAGGTTCAATGAACCATAATTAAGTCATGCACCTGTGGAATGGTCATTACATCCTATCCAATACCTGCAGAGTTCATTTTGATTTTTTTGAAAATTATACTTCAAATACAGTATGCTGAGAACAGGAGGTTGTGTTTTGAGATGCAGACACACTCTTTTGTTTTGAAGTACACATTCTTTATGCCATATGCAGGTGGTTAAATTCTGTGTGATAAATCAAATTTAACTACCTGCTATGAGCCATTAACAGAAAATAAAAACAACTGTCAATGTCATACCCAATTAAACCATTACAATAAGGCCCATATTACATTCTTTGCGCACTGTGTTTTGCGTGCACAAATGCGCATTTGCGCGAAGAGCAAAACACTTTGCACTGAACGTCATATTACAACGTTCACGCAAACGATGCGCGTTATTGTTTAACGCGGATGGACCTACGCGAGCGTGATGAACTGTGCGCGTCCTATACTTAACATTGTGAGTGCAAATTCGTTTGTGCTCTGGAATGCGGATGGTATTCCAAATCGATGCGCAACTTTTTCCGAACGACGTTTGCGCGCATAATTTTAACGTCTTTGAAAAGCTGGTGGTAACTGCAAATCGTAACGTTCTGGCCGAAACGAAAAACACCAGCACAAAAAAAAACAAAAAAAAAACAGCACAGTATAATTACACATTCTACACATACCAAACAATAAAATTGTGAATTTGTGCGGTTTTTTGCTGCAGCATGTATACTCAGATTTACTTTGACAGGCGCAAAAACTTAAATGAGTCAATTAAGGTAAATTGATGTCAATTAAGTTTCTTAATTAGGATTGGCTGAATCCCGCGGAAAATAAAACAGTCCGTACACCGATTTACGTACGCAATGTTACTGCGCGCGTATTACACTTCGTTTTGCGCGTCGTTTTGCTCGTCGTTTTTACGAACGTTATTTTTTTGACAGATGAGAAAATGCGTTCAAATCGTAATACGTTAATTTTCGTGCGATAACGCTGGACGATGCGCGCAAAGACAATACATGAACCAACCATACACAGAGGAAAAAATAAAGTTTATCCTTTTCCACCTTTCTCAATATTTCAGTCTGTGTTTAAAGTTATACACCCACACACAATGGACCATGGAACTGCAACTGTATTTCCTCCATTTTGCTATAGTGATTAAGAGATTATGGTTGAAGCCACTGCTTACCCAACAACTATCATTTTGCCACTACATTGGAGGAGGATAGCCTACGCATAACTGTGCGTCATAACCTGAATGTATGACTGCCAAGACCAACTACATAGGAAGTGTGATGATTAAAGTGATGTTGAGGGAGCCCAGAGTACGAAATTGGCGTGTGAAATGGGATTCATTATCCTGGAGCACACACTAAATAGGCATGAGCAACTATTATTTCAGAGAAGCAGTCATTTAAATGAGAATGATGGATATATACTGACTGAGCGCGAGTAAGCCAGGTTATAGAAGATGGGGGACAATGGAGACGTCCAGGATATGGCTGGAATGGTGAAGAACTCATGAGGGTAATCGTAGATCTAGATTTTGAGCAGGATAGAAGATTCACAAAAAAAAAGTACATCTGAAAGCGGTAGGAAGGTAATGAATAAAGAGCAGAGGTAATGGGGACTCAGAAGGTGATATATAAAAAAAATAAAAAAAAAATACATAAAAAAATGGCACCCATGTACAGTAGTAAGTGGTAGAATGGTGCATCTTTTCATCTGAAGTCATACCCTTTGCAGTAAATCTGTTTCAAAACATCTGGTAGATGTTCATCACAAAATGTAATTTAACAAATCTTTATATACATTAACTACAGTATGAGGAGTTAAAGGAAAGGCTTTGTAATTCAGGTGGTTTCAAGAACCGGAGACCGTATAATGGCTGTAGGTTTGCCGTGTCAAGGAACAAAATAAAGGCTTTTGAAAACCTTTCTTGTGCCAAGATTTGACATCATTGCACTAAGCGTAGGCACGGCGCATATCGGTTTATAAATATGCATGCATTCCAGTGACATCACAAGACATCATGAATGAGTCCCCTGTTTGTTCCATAACAGTACCGAGGCAAGAGAGCCTACATTGGATTTTTCCCCTCAAAACCACAAGGACCACTTTAGCAGCACATTGGCTAAGGCTTGTGTCAGACGAGCGCAGTGTTCACGTGCGTGTTGCCGCACACAATTGTGGTAAATGGAGCCCCACACACGAAGTACGTCCGCGGCAAACGGACGCAGGTTAAGCAAGAACGTAAAACCGCTAGAACGGACGTGCGGAGTGCGCCACGTCCGCATAGCTTTGTATGAGTGATGGAACGTGGTAAGATGGACTGCATTTATAAGTCCAGCATTTTTGACGGACAAAAGTTTTTTTTTATTTTATTTTTTATTAAATTTATTTTCCCTCCTACATCTGTCAAAAATAACGTCAGTCACAAAAACGGACTGTATGGCCACTACTGGGTCTTCCGTCAAAACCTGCGTGCGTACTGCACGGGCGCAGTGTCCGTAGAAAATGCGCTCGTCTGACCGTAGCCTTAAAGAGTTCTTTTTGTCATTTTCATAGCGAATGCAGAATACGAGTATGGATTTACAGACGGGGGAGCATTGTCCTACGTCCATTGAAGAGTATGAAGTGAATATACACACACAAAAAAAAAACATCCAAACTTTTAGAATCATTGAATTTGCTCAGATTCCCAGAGGGATTTCACAATAACATGTCTTACATCTACATTACGGTATTGTGAAATACAGAGAAAAAGGACATTGTTCATGTTGCAATAAAAAGTAACCCCACTCTGGAGTTTTGATTCTTCGGAAGAGACACACCACAGTTTTGGCAGTTGTTATTAACCACATTTACCTACTCAGCAAAATACAAGCCAGCTGCTCTTCCCCAACTGGGCCCTCCAAAATAAAAAGCGGAATCAAAAATGATATTAAAATGCAGTATCATTGAACAACTTCATTTGTTGTCTGTGATTCCGCATATGGGCTCACATGAAAAAATCCTAACACCTGGATGTGCATATCTCAATTACATAATACTATTAAATGACACAATTTGAGGTGGGGGGGGGGGACACCAGGCAAATGCGACTTATTCACCATTTTTAATAGACAAACGTAGGGGATTTAATAACATTTTGAAAAAAAGGCCCAACCCTCGATTATGTTGGCCAAAGTCTTCCAAACACTTCTGCAATGGTAGAAGTGGTGTGCAAGTTTAAATTTGACAGATCTTAACATTAGTAAGATCAGGAGCTGGTGCTATCAATATTGCCATACATGTCGGGGATAACATGTTTTACGGATTATAAAAGGCAGACATGTGTTATCTTGCATGTGCCATTATCAACAACTAAAGAATTATCCATAGAAAAAGCAGCGCGGCTACACAAAATGGGAAACTACACCATGCTGCCAAATTGTACATCTTGGCCCGGGCTGCCTCTGAATCTTTTGGCCATCAGAGAGATATCAATTAGCCACCTTTACTCCTGGGTCTCAGAAAACAAGAAAGCTTGCCCAAACGTCCCATCCATGCCACACTGGACAGAGCATTGGGGAATCCTTGTTAACATTTGGCAATCTAGAACCACCACTAGCGAAGAGAAAGTTAATGTTGGTAATAGGAACTCAATGACGTATTGATTCGCTTTTAACCTGCTACCCAAAAGGTTTGTTTTTTTTAGTCTTCAAAAACAAGGGTAAACCACAGGTAACCCTCTGTATCAATATGTGTGGAACCAGGAAGGAGAGTGTTTGTAACCAGGGGGAAGGATATATGTGTTACACTGCAGCTCAGCAGGATATAGGGGAGGAGTCACATGGACACGGACTAGTTAGCAGAACTGTAGATTAGAACCTGTTATAAGATGATCTCTTAATAAATATATAAAAGCCTGCAGCTGGAGTCCGAGACAATATTTACAGAATCAGTCTCATTTATACATGGTGGCAGCGGATCTAATTTGAAAACTACTCCAAAAGCAGATATGGAAGGTTTAAAAGCACCCAGTCTCCTGGATTTTCAGGCAAGAAATCTGTCTCAGGCATGGAAGAGATGGAAAGAAGAAATGCTTCTATACACAGACCTGGTCCTGGTTGATAAACCAGAAGAGATGAAGGTAAAGCTGTTCCTGTACTTGATTGGGGATAAAGGCAGAGAGGTTAAAGACACCCTTCTCCCAGGAGTGGCAGCTCCCTCACTGACTGTCCTAATGAAAGCATTTGATGATTATTGTGAGCCAAAACAAAATGAGACTGTGGAAAGATATAATTTTTTTTCACGGAGTCAGAGGGAAGAAGAAGGCATAGACGCATATGTCACAGAGCTGCGTACACTGGCAGCCACCTGCAATTTTGGTAATATCAGAGACTCTTTAATAAGGGACAGAATTATATGTGGCACAAGAGATTCTAACCTCAGGGAACGTTTACTGAGAGAAGTGGACTTAACACTTGATAAATGTCTACAAATCGGCAGAGCTGCTGAACTGTCTACAGAGAGGGTGAAGCTCCTGGAGAGGTCCAGCACCGGTGCAGTGTCAGTCCATGGAATGGAAACAAGCTACACTCTTAGGAAGAGTCCGAGCAGAATGGCAGAGACTCCACATAAGATAATACAGTGCATATATTGTGGTAAGCGTCACGAGAAACTGAAAGAGAAATGCCCAGCATTTGGAAAGCAATGTAAGGGGTGCGGTAAGGCCAATCATTTCATTAACCAGTGCCGTGCCAGCCTGCACCAACAAAGGAAGCCGGCAGTACAAGCTGTATATAAGGAAACAGCGGATTCAGAGGAATACGAAGACATTCTGGGTCTGACTTTGGAACCAGCTTTTCAGATTTGTGCACTGAAGAAATCTACGAGCAAATTTTCATCAGCTTTGTTTGCTACCATGCTCATCGACCAGCAAGCTGTGAGATTCCAAATGGATTGTGGGGCGGACTGCAATGTCCTACCAGCAAGGATGGTGAAAGACCAATCTAAAATTCTACCCTGTGATAAGATACTAAGGATGTACAATAAGCGTACACTGACACCAGTAGGGATATGTAAGCTCAAAATAAGGAACCCATGCAATCAAAAGTTATATCAGGCTGAATTTGTTGTCATTGACTCAGAGCTGTGTCATCCTATACTAGGAAGTAGAGCTATCCAAGCCATGGATCTGATCTCGGTGCAGCACCAAAATATCCTAACTGTGGAACAAGACAGCAAACAGTCAGATAGCGCTATGTGGGGCTGGTCAACCATCAACAAGGAGTATGCTGATATTTTTCAAGGAGTGGGCTGTCTAGAGGGAAAATTGAAATTGGAAGTGGATGCTCTTGTACAGCCTGTTAGACTTCCAAAACGAAAAGTTCCTGTATCATTACTCAAACCCCTTCAAGAGGAGCTCGCCAGTTTAGAAAAACAGGGGATTATCACCCCTGTAGAGAGAAGCACAGACTGGATTAGTAGTATGGTGATAGTGAAGAAACCATCAGGGAAGTTAAGGATTTGCATTGACCCTAAGCCTCTAAATAAAGCTTTGAAAAGGAGCCACTATCCTTTGCCTACACTTGATGACATACTTCCTGATCTAGCAAGGGCAAGAATTTTTTCAGTGTGTGATGTAAAGAGTGGATTTTGGCATATCGAATTAGAGGAAGACTCCAGCTACTTAACCACTTTTTCTACTCCTTTTGGCCGATACCGGTGGGTTAGGATGCCTATGGGTATTAGTCCTGCCCCAGAGGTTTTTCAGAGAAAACTAAATCATGCACTGGAAGGGCTACCAGGTATCAGGGTTATTGCAGATGATATCCTGATTGTAGGAGAAGGAGAAACTGATGTGGAAGCCATTAAAGATCACGATCAGAAGCTGAGGAAGTTACTAGATCGTTGCAGAGAACGACAGCTCAAACTAAATCCAGAGAAATTCCAGTTAAGAAAAACTGAAGTACCTTATATTGGTCACTTATTGTCAGCCCAGGGACTTCAAGCAGACCCCAGCAAAGTAAAAGCCATTACTGAAATGCCCAGACCCACAGACGTTAAAGGAGTACAGAGATTTTTGGGGATGGTGAACTATCTTTCAAGGTTTTGTGAGAACATATCAGATGCAGGTGAACCTCTGCGCCAACTAACCCAGAAGGATGCAGTGTGGGAGTGGACTGAAGTGCAGGAAGGGGCATTTCAGCAGATCAAATCAAAAATCAGTTGTGCGCCAGTACTCAAGTATTATAACCCAGAAGAACCATTGGAACTACAATGCGATGCGTCAGAGAGAGGTCTGGGAGCAGCACTGATGCAGAGTAAGCAACCGTTAGCTTTTGCAAGCAGAGCATTGACGGAGACAGAGCAAGGTTATGCCCAGATTGAGAAGGAGTTGTTAGCAGTCCTCTTTGGCATGGAAAAATTTCATCAATTTACATTTGGACAAACAGTAGCTGTACAGTCCGACCATAAGCCCCTTGAAAGCATTATGAAGAAACCTTTACTTAAAGCACCCCGACGTCTTCAGCGTATGAGGTTACGTCTTCAAATGTACGATGCATGTATCAGATACTGCCCAGGAAAGTCTCTGGCAGTGGCAGACACATTGAGTAGGGCTTATCTGGACGAGGGTTCCGTGGAGGGCTCAGTGGAGCACCAGATTGAAACGGTAAACATGCTCCAATATCTACCCATCTCAAACAGGAGACTTGACGCTATACAAAAAAGCACCGATAAAGACAAGACTTTACAAGCAGTGAAGCACATTGTTTTGAAGGGATGGCCTCATGCAAAGGAACTGGTACCTCTAGAGGCTTCACCATTTTACCACATACGTGATGAACTGAGTGTACAGGATGGTGTACTATTCAAAGGCGAGCGAGTTGTTATACCATCTGAACTTCGATCTGATATTATGTTTCGGATCCATTCTTCACATTTCGGCGTGGAAGGATGTCTACGTAGAGCCAGGGAATCGGTTTACTGGCCAGGAATGAATGCGCAGTTGAAAGAGTACATTGACCAATGTGACATATGCCGGTCATTTGATACTAAACAACAAAAGGAGACCTTGAGGCCTCATGAGATCCCAACTAGACCATGGGAAAAGATCGGTACTGATTTGTTCACATTCCACGGACACGAGTATTTAATAACGGTGGACTATGACTCTAACTTCTGGGAGATAGACCAGATTCAGGATACAAGATCAACAACAGTGATAAGAAAATTGAAGGCTCATTTTTCCAGATATGGAATCCCAGACACTGTATGTTCAGATAATGGACCCCAGTTTATTTCGATGGAGTTTAAAGAATTCAGTATGAATTGGGACTTTGACCACATTACCTCATCACCAGGATACCCCCAAAGTAATGGGAAGGTAGAGTCGGCAGTAAAAACGGCCAAGAGACTACTGCAAAAGGCTGTGTCCTCTGGTAATGATCCCTACCTAGCATTATTGGATCATCGCAACACACCAACGCAAGGTCTGGAGTGCAGTCCTGCTCAAAGACTGATGGGTCGAAGGACCAAATCGTTACTTCCCATGAGAGGAAGTCTGTTAATGAAGGATCACGGGATGAATGACAGGCACCAAATTCTATGCACAAAACAACGTGCATTGCAAGCCGCTCAATATAATAGGGGAGCCAAAGACCTGCGGCCTCTAAATGTTGGCGAACAGGTGTGGGTACAACCACCAATTAACCAGGGAAAAGAGTGGCGGAAAGCTTGCCTAAGAGCCCCTGCTGGAATCAGGTCCTATGAAGTTGTAACAGAGTCAGGACAAGTTCTGAGAAGAAATAGGAGGCACCTGAGAGGCACTGGACGATACAGGCCTCAAATAAGGACCCAAAGTAGCAATCAAGAGGAATATGACACAGACGAGACAAACCAGCCATCAATAGCAAATACCCCAGAAGAAGATCAGGAAGAACCACACTGTGAAATATCAGACACAGAAAGACTGGGGGATGACACCAATGTTCTACGAGAACAACCACAAGGATACAGAAACACCCAGACTAGAAGCGGGAGATCCATCCTAAAACCAGCATATCTAAATGATTATGTGGACTAACATGTGACCCACTACAAGAATCCGTTTCACGATCCATCTACCTCCTAGACTTGAGCTAAAGGAAACAACTTCCATTTTCCCAAAAAGGGAAAGATGTATCAATATGTGTGGAACCAGGAAGGAGAGTGTTTGTAACCAGGGGGAAGGATATATGTGTTACACTGCAGCTCAGCAGGATATAGGGGAGGAGTCTCATGGACACGGACTAGTTAGCAGAACTGTAGATTAGAACCTGTTATAAGATGATCTCTTAAAAATATATAAAACCCTGCAGCTGGAGTCAGAGACAATATTTACAGAATCAGTCTCATTTATACACCCTCCAATCATTAAAATCCATTTTCCTTGTACAGCACCTGCAGAGAGAACCATTGGCTTCAGAAGAAATCTGGATGCAATTTCTAGCGGGCTGAACTGGGACAAACAGCCCTGGACTTCATCCAGTCCGGCCCACGATATGCAAACACGCAGGGCCCGGATTCATA
Source organism: Leptobrachium leishanense (assembly GCA_009667805.1). Classification (NCBI taxonomy): domain Eukaryota; kingdom Metazoa; phylum Chordata; class Amphibia; order Anura; family Megophryidae; genus Leptobrachium; species Leptobrachium leishanense. The sequence continues at coordinate 362,770,032 of CM019064.1, read as the reverse complement.
TATTGATATGGACTGGAGCAGGGCCAGCACAAGACATTGTGCTGCCTGGATCCAAGGATGAAATACTGACCCCCCCCCCCCCTTGTCCACCAAACCCTCCCCCCCATGTCCACCAAAACATGTGAATGCATATCAGAGCTCCACAGCCATAAAACTCACAGTAATGTGCAGTGTGTATGAGTGTATCACAGAATCCACAGCTATAGAATTAAAAAATTATGGATTATTAAAATAAATTGTATTTTAATATGAATTATATATTCATGTAAATGTAATTTACACAATTAAAATAAATATGCATTAAAATATACTTCCTTTAATCAATATTCTAATTTAAAATTAGTTATATAAAAAAAAAATATTAAACTATACTTTACTAAAATGTAATTAGGGGACACTTCTAAGAAGGGGCTCAGAACTGTGACATATACAGGGTTAATCAGAAAGAGGTGAAAACCAGGAGAATGGCAGGAGAAGAGAACAATCTAGACCAAATAGTCGATTTGGAAAGCGAGATAAAAGGGAGAATTTTTCTGGTTTAGCTATTTTGACCTAGAATTTTCGTTTCTCCAGTCATTCTCCTGGTTTTCACCTCCTCTGAATAACCCTTATCGGGTTATTCAGAGAGAGGTGAAAACCTTGAGAATTGCCAGGAGAATGAACAATCTAGACCAAATAGCCAATTTGGAAAGTGAGATAAATTGGAGAATATTTCTGGTTTGACTATTTTGACCTAGAATTTTCCCTTCTCCAGTCATTCTCAAAGTTTTCACCTGAATAACCCTGATAGTGTTGGATTAAGGGGGTACAGAGCTCTGAAAATTAATCCCTGTTCAACCCCAGCCATGTAACAGGCAGACAAGTCCAGAGAGATTGTCCAGCTCAGGAGCTGCTGGATTTACAGTATATGAATAAAAAAAGGGTACACGTTTTCTAAATTCGAAGCAAAGGTAGACTCTATCCCTGGACAGGTCTCCCTGCTACATGGCTATGGCCGATTAGCAAATACTTTCCTGAGCTCTGTGCAGACTCCTGTGATAATTAACCCCTTGCGTGCTCCCAGGGCTGTAGGAAGGGCGAGGCGAGTGAGGCACGTGCCTCGGGCACAGCTGTGAAGGGGTGCAGCCATGGCTCGAGTCCTGCGGGAACGCTGCGGAAACGCAGGTTGCGGGAACCTGTGTTCCCGCAGCTTTCCAGCAGGACTCGAGCCATGGCTGTGCCCCTTCACAGCTGTGAAGCGCCCATCCCGAAACGATTGCCGACGGCCGCTTGTTTCCTGCTTGAATGGCCGCTGACAGGAAGTGCAGCCGCTCGCCTGGGATCTAACAGGCAGGCTGTTTCATCGATCCCAGACAAGCGGCTGCACTTCCTGTCAGCGTCCGTTCAAGCAGGAAGCACGCGACTGCCGGCAATGAGAGGTGAGCTGGGGCAATATCCAGGAGACCTGGGGGACACTATCCATGAGACCTGGGGGGGGGCATTATCCATGAGACCTGGGGGGGCATTATCCATGAGACCTGGGGGGGGCATTATCCATGAGACCTGGGGGGGGCATTATCCATGAGACCTGGGGGGGGGCATTATCCATGAGACCTGGGGGGGCATTATCCATGAGACCTGGGGGGGGGCATTATCCATGAGACCTGGGGGGGGCATTATCCATGAGACCTGGGGGGGCATTATCCGTGAGACCTGGGGGGGGCATTATCCGTGAGACCTGGGGGGGGGCGGCATTATCCGTGAGACCTGGGGGGGGGCATTATCCGTGAGACCTGGGGGGGGGCATTATCCGTGAGACCTGGGGGGGGGCATTATCCATGAGACCTGGGGGGGCATTATCCATGAGACCTGGGGGGGGCATTATCCATGAGACCTGGGGGGGGGGCGGCATTATCCATGAGACCTGGGGGGGCATTATCCATGAGACCTGGGGGGGCATTATCCATGAGACCTGGGGGGGCATTATCCATGAGACCTGGGGGGGGGCATTATCCATGAGACCTGGGGGGGGGCATTATCCATGAGACCTGGGGGGGGCATTATCCATGAGACCTGGGGGGGGGCATTATCCATGAGACCTGGGGGGGCATTATCCATGAGACCTGGGGGGGGGCATTATCCATGAGACCTGGGGGGGGGCATTATCCATGAGACCTGGGGGGGGCATTATCCATGAGACCTGGGGGGGGGCATTATCCATGAGACCTGGGGGGGGGCATTATCCATGAGAGCTGGGGGGCATTATCCATGAGAGCTGGGGGCATTACCCATGAGAGCTGGGGTCAATAATATCCATGTGAACTGGGGAAAATAGTCTGGGGGCTCAGTGCTGTGTATATTATTCTGGGGGGGTGTATATTATGCTAAATGTTCTTTTGCTATACATGCATGTATTCTGTGTGTACTGTATTTGTACACGTACTGTGTGTGCACTATATATGTAGGGCCCCATCACCTCAACGCTAGCACTCACACATAAGAGCGTTGGTGCTAGGTTAAATGAGGTTACTGCATGTGCCCATATCACATCCTAGCACAGGACCCTCATATTACAATCCCAACGGTAACAGGTTAAAAAATCCAGGAGATTGTGCTTTTCAGCGCGAGATTACTGTACTTTGCGCTCCCCATGTTAAGTATAGGGAGTGCAAAGAGTAAATAGCGTTAGGATTACAAAGTCCTAACGCTAATTATCATCCCGCCATAGCTACAAAAGTTACCCACAGCTAGACGCTGGTGCTAAGTGATGCCGCTTCCACAGAATCAGTCAGCACCAGCTGGAACCCCCCCCCCAAAAATCACATACTTGCCTCTCATCCCACAGCGCAAAGGGTGGTCCGATCCACTGCTTCTGGTCGCGGGGAGCATCCAGGAGCTTAGCACTGCACTACTGGTCGGGGACTCAGATTTTTTAAATTATGTGGGGGGGGGCACAATTTTCTGGTTTTGCCTCGGGTGCAAAAGGAGCTAGCTACGGCTCTGCGTGCTCCTATAGAGAAAGCAGAGCACTGCCACACTGAGCTCTGGCTTAATAGGCTATAGAAAGGGAGGGGGGAACTGTCAGATCTACGGCTCCCTGCATGCCTGGCTGTGAGTCTGGCTGCCACACTGCTATCAAGCTTCGCATCAGTGCCCAGGTATAAGACATAACGGTGGGATTCACCCGCACTTGGCATGTTTAGTCAATACCTTAGGTATTTTCACATTTTGAGGATGGCTCCTCCTGGTCACAGCAGACTGCACAGGAGGAGGTGTGTAGGGCTGCTGCTGGCTTCAAAGTCTGAAGCCATAGTCACTGGAAGGAGAAACTAAGTAAAATGTGGAGCGGAATCCTCACAGTCTCTGTGGATTCCGCTCCTTTACACACAATAAAGCCTCAGTCAGCTCCTGAATCCATGTGTGGGTGTCCAAGGAAGCCCCCCTAACCCACTCCTGCAATGCAGAAATCTTTCAGACCTTTGAAACAAGTGCTGACATTCCACACTTGTGTTATCCAGTCCTGGTTATACAAAGTGCTGGACTAAGTTAAAAAAAAAAAGCATCCCCAGGCTCAGCCGACCCACTGACCCATCGGCTCTTCTGGATTCTCCCGGTGCTCCCAATGGCCAGTACATGCCTGGTTTCTAGGCAGGAACATCTGTATCCTTGTGAGCAATTTTGATATGGTACAGTAAGAAAAATCTTTTCCTTACATCGCTTCTTCACTGAACTCCAGCAATCTGATCTAGTCTGATGGACTTAACCAGGCTGTCAGAAATGTGCCGCTGTGCTCCCAGAACAAACCTGCTTGAACTGTGGCATTCTTACCCCATGGCTGGATCCAGAGCGATGCCTTTGGGATTGTGGAGCTCTCTGTCCAGAAGTGTGACGCATGTGTCTCCGTTCCTATTACAGACAAATATCCTATCATCAATGTCATCCACAAAGTAGAAGTTCCCCGTCAGCCAGTCAATAGCCATCTGCTCCACATCTGGGATAGGGGTGGAATAAAAGAAAAGGAGGTTATTCATGGAATAAATAAAAACAGAATACCTTCACAACATACCGATGACTTTTGAGGTGTTTTTTCACTGGCTGCTTCAGGCAAACTAGATATCCATATTGTACTGGATCACATGACACAAAGCAATTGATAGGACAGAATTAACGAGAATAAAGCATTGTATGTACTGGGATGAAATATAAAAGCAAATATGAAGGCTCTGCAGGTCCAAGAAGAGTAAAAAACACACACACACACTTTGTGTGGTTTCGTTTTTGCGAGAAGTAGATATAGCATGATGCTGTTATATTTAACTTTGAAGATGCCAGTAGTAAAAGGTTTAGGAGCCACTGGATTTGTCAAGCCCTTAGATAGCAGACACTCCTGGCAGAAAAATGTTACGTGTTTGTAATAACTTAAAACATATCAAAGTCGAGAGAAAAGTCCCATTTACATGGTATGCAATGGTGGCTTCAGAAAGGCTGTTGTAGCTCCCAAAATGTCACATTTGTCCCAGTAAAAGGTGCCATTATACTCTCTCAGATGTGCCTGGTCCACCTTGTCATAAAGGGTACACAAAGCACATGGATCTGACGAAGTGAGCAAATGCCTACACATACCTAGGTTCAGGTTGCCAACTATAACATAATTCAGCATAAAGCCGAACGGATCCATGGAGGAACACTTAAAAGCAGAAAAATAAAATCTACCATATACATGTTAGAGGTTATTTTTTCCTTTTGTCTTAATAGATCAGTGCACATCCTGGTGTTACATCGCCCCCCCCCCTCCTTTTGAACCATGGAAGAATAGATTAGAACTGGTGAGGAGCTCATGTCCCTGGCCAAAGGTCACTAGCAGCAAGGGCGCCAGAGTGGGTTTGCAGAAAATCTATAATTTAGCAGTGAGAAGCACACACAGCATGAGAAAACAGAAACAAGGCTCACAGTTCGAAATCAATATTTCTGGGAACGCTCATGGTTTGACCTCAAGTAGTTGTCCGTATGTAGAACAATTCCCCAGTTGCACAGACCAATCCTGTGGTAAACATATCGTTGTATGTTACACAAGCCTCTAAACAAATCTACTAACAGAGACGGCCTGCTTTAAGACCAATAACATTGGCAGAGATCCAATTCAAGCCTCGGGTAAGTAGCTGTATCGGTATCAAAGGAGAATAAGCATGCACCTACCAGACATACTTTCAAATAATTAGTTTGACCGGTATAAAAACTTCTTGTTTAGTGTATCTATTAAAATGTACACACACACACGATCAGCCGTTCTGTATCCATTAGTAATCACTATCAAAATGCCAAATATCCAGAAAACAAGTCAAGGAATATGGCAGAAGTTTGAAGGCAGGATATGACTGCATTCCAAAGTAGATGTCGATCAGCTCACTGATTATAAAGCACTGGACAGTTTTCAGGGGTTACGACTAGGACTGAAAGAAACCAATCGATTAAATCGATGAGAATAGTTGCCAATTGGCACGTGTTAAGCTCACACTGTTTAGAGTCAGACTGAGTTAAACATTAATAACCTCAGACGCTACAATCGGAGAAGATGTGCTATTGCTCTATTCGGTAGGATTTCGATCTAACGTTATGTCAGATATAACCAGTTGGCTTTTATTTAGTATACAACAGCAGCACAATTATAGCACAGACCCTGGGTGGAGGAGCTGTACCATTGGTGTTTTAACCTTATTTGGACCTGGAGCCCTGTGTCACCACCTCACCCTTCCTGCCTCAATTTCTCCAGTCCAGCGCTACCATCCCTCCCTGTGGTACAGTCCCTTTCCCAAAACTCCCTCGCACGCTCTGGTCTGGTCCCACGCCCAGACTCACTCCCTCCCACATCCAGTCCCTCCCCCCACTCAGTTTGTTCATGAAATGGTATTAAATAAAAGAGACACTATGTACTGACCACTTAAGTTTATTAACCCCTTACTGGCAGGCAGAAGGGTGTTAATGCTGGCGGGGCATACTAGGTACACCCCACAATTTGGCTGCTGTGGTAGGCCCCTCCTCTCACCCACCTACACAGTTGAAGTGCAGTGCGTGTCGTCGCACAACTTTAAATACACAGAAATGTCGGCCTTTGCCCATCACCTTAGTCAGTGTGGCCACTTCCACTTCTGCAGGTTTTTCATCTAACCCATTGGGTAAGGAGTAATCCTCAAACACCGCTCTAAAACCTGTCCCTGTTACTTCAGCAATCCCAATTCACCCTCATTTCTTCAGGTAGTGGAATGCAATTAACTGCTGCCATGACGCAGGTTTTTCCATTGCTTTCAATGCTCATCATCAAGGCAGTGCTAATTTTGACAGCAAATATTGATTTGGTCTTCATCAAATTTTAGTCATCTGAATTGCTTTAAGTTTAGTCGACTAAAATCTAGTGTAAATGTAGTCGACTAAAATCTAATGGGCTTAGTTAAAGTGTAATTAATGCATTATTTCAGCATTTCTCATTCTATACGAGTAAACCTCAATTAACCTGTTAATATTTATGGTATTAAATATGTTATTTATAACATAAGTTATATCTTAAAACCAGTTTCCATTTTGACAGCAAATGGATTTAGAAAATAGACATCAGCAAGGGGTGCCAAGGCTACAAGGTTAGTAGGTGCTTCACTATTACAGACAGTGAAAAATAGAGAAGCTAGAAAAAAAAAAAAAACTTTATTTGAAGTATTCAAAAACGAAAAAAAAAATATTATTTGAAGCGTTAGGGGTGCTTCCTGCAGTTGGAGTATCAAACCTTGTTCCAATGTTACTCGAATTGCCAATTGCAGCTGGTATTAGGTTCAGGTAAATGTCAAAGGGGTATTAGGCAGTTACCTGACCCTAATAGCAGCTGCAATTGGCAATTCGAGTGCATGTAACATTGGAACAAGGTTTGATACTCCAACTGCAGGAAGCACCCCATACGCGTCAAATATTTTTTTTTTTCCGTTTTTCTATACTTCAAATAAAGTTTTTTGTTTTTTTCTGGCTTACCATTGCCAGTTTTATTCTATCCCATCTATTTTCACTGCCTGTAATAGTGAAGCACCTACTAGCCTTGTAGCCTTAGCACCCCTTGCTGAGGTCCATTTTCTTTGTGCATTGAAGGGTTACCCCCTAGTGGATGCTAATCTATTTGGCACAATACTTTCAGCAAATTGATTTAGTTTTAGTCGTAGTCTTGACTAAATTGCCATTTATACTGAAAAAAACGGCGCGCGCCTTTGCTCACCTCAGGCTGTTGCAGCCGCTCTAACAACCCAGTTCATGTATAAAACAAAAAAAACAAAAAAAAAGGATGTCATCTGCGCTCATTAAATTGCCTTTTAAATTTAGTCACCTGACTGATTTTAATTTTAGGCATACTTTAGTCAAAAACATGTTATATTTAGTCAACTAAACCTAGACAACATTTTTTAGTCCATTCCTTTGGGCCTCTTAGGTCTTTCTTCCGCTCTCCTCTTTTTCCGTGCTTGATGCCCAACTCTCCACTTAACAGAACTCAACTCATGGTGTGGAGATGGTTTCTGACCACCCCCATGATCACACCGATATTGTGTCATACTGGATGGGTTTTCTTTTACTCTGTCAATGGGATCCTTCCTTGGACCACCCATACTATGTAATGTTATTTGAACATTGTTACATGTTTCTATACATACGTTACCATCTGCGACTCTATTGTATATAACTCATGTCGTCAAGAAGATCTGCTTGCTTTTACTTTCAATGAACTTTTAACTGATAAATTATTTTTAGTTGACGAAATTAACACGGCTTCCAGGACAGTAGTAACTGCTAAGGTAGGCCACAATCGGTCAAAGGTTTCTTGCTGCAAACTCTTAACTTGGATGGTTTTCACACACTCAACATGTTACGTGTGGTGCAAATAACAAGAGTGCAAGTCATTAAATGTATGGCAGCCACGTTCACGAAACAAATGACCAAACAGCCCCAATTGTCAGGTTTGTTTTTTGGTTTCCACCCCTCCCAACAGTTAAGAAGTGCAATAGTAATGATCCATAGCGTTGCATGCAAACCAAACCAAACATCCGTAACACCATATTACAGGGCAGCCATGTTGGTTAATTCAGTGGAAGAAGGCATGACAAGCCTGGATCAGTCTATAAACAGGCACAATATTTGTATTCCTGTTACTCATAATGTGATACTCCGGCAGGAAAAACAACACATCCACCTCTGTATTATAAATGTATTCCATTGTGTATGGCCTTATAACTATTTATAGGCCTTATTCTATATCTCCAAGTGATCTAAACAAAATTATAGAACAAAAGGATGAATTATTATCCAAGTTTAAGACCACTATTCCAAGTCACGCGGTGAAATAACGGCTAAGAGTTCTACCAGCGTTACAGTGCCCATACCCCATGGCGGTATCCCAGGGTGTGTGTTATAGTGCTGCTACAGTTGTTAACTGCATATAAACAAACTGGTTAGGTCTGACCTAACCCTAGAACTAAATCATACAGAGTAAAGCAGTCAGCAAGTCTTCTGCAATCAGCTCTGAAGCAGAGTCTGAGGTTATAATGTTTAACGCGGTCTGGCTCTAAATAGACTGCTGTATACAAATTAATTAAAAATCGATGAGAATAGCTGGCAACTATTTTCATTATTTATTAAAAAAAAAAAAAAAAAAACGATTAGTAGTTTCAGCCCTACAATACTGTTAAAGTTACACCATCTCTGGCTTAAAAAAACTAGAATATAAAAAATAAAAAAAACAACACAAGTTCCACTTACATATTGTATGAAGTAGAATATATATTTATACATATCACCCGAACATGCACACTTGAAACGCCTCCTGCAAATACTTTAAGAAGTCTGTAAAAACCATAATTTATATAGCAACAAAAGATTCTGCAGTATAGAATACCCCCCTGGACACATTAGGAAGGGGGTGGCATGACTGCTGGTCTGGGGCTGGGTCGTAAGGTGGCCTGATTGAAGGTGATTGATGGTGGTGTAAATATGTTTGTAAATAATGTTGGGGGTCATACAAGAGTGAGAAGGGCGGGGTCTTACCTTTTCTGATTCTTCCAGCGTGGATGACACATCAGAAATTTCACACCCTCCCACCCATTGTGGGTTGCATGATCTTAAAGTAACAGCTGCGGAAAGAACCCTGGCCAGTGTAAGATAAGATTTAAAGGTAAGCCGCCGAATGGTGGCTCTGGGGAGACGCGCCTGGTGGCTGGCTGATGGTGGCTTGCTGATGGCGCCACAGGTAGCAAGCTCATGGTTTATGCGAAGGAGAAACTGTCACCCATTCGGTGCTGTGGGTGGGCAGATGTTAAGCATGGAATATAAATTTATTAAGTTATGTGGTTAATGTGCTTTAAAATAAAGCTGTGGTCTGTGCCCTTCCAAACAAAAGATCGTGTTGTGTGTTTTATTAACGGTGGGCATGGATATGTATGACAGATCACAGACATCAGCAGTCATGTACAATAAAGAGTGAGAACTAATCTGACAAAACAAACATTAGGAGCCAGATAGAAGAGGTGAAGAGAGCCCGGCTCATGAGCTTCCAGTCTAAAGAACTAGTGGCAAATGTAGGGAATTTAAATAAAAAAAAATTGTGAAGCTCACTGTGTTACCTGTGAGGAAAAGGGGGGTTTGTGAGGGTCCTGAGAACGAGCAACAGCACTAGTGGCCTGCTCTACGGTGGGGCCCGCTCAGGTCTCCCAAGGTTTTAGCTCGATTGTGCCATTACAGGGACGAATGCTTCACATGTAAATCGGCCTGCTCTCACCCAGAAAGGGTGGCCAGTACTGATTGCCAAGGACATCATCCCGGCACGAGAGATGCAGCAACCCCCGACAATCGTTTCAGCCTTGTTAGGCCTCATCCGGAGGGTATAGCTGACACACCTCTAGGCACACCAAGCAAGGGGTCCATGTCTGGATAACCCTGTATACTTCTAGTGAAGAACAGTGTTACCGATTATGCGATTCACATTTTCTTGAGATAACATGAACAAAGGAGATCTTGAGGCATTTAAGTCAACCTTGGGAGTCAGAGGAACGCTTCAAAAGGTCCAACCAAAAGGTTTGCAGAATAATTTTAGGAGCCTGAATTAAGATCGTCAAGCCAGTGGCTACCTGGCCCCATGTTTATCAAGCATCACATTAGCCATGCAATCACTTGGTCTGCTTTTCATTTAACTTGGAGTCAAATGGATCTTTATCTGCAGAAAAAAATAAGAAGAATAAGAATAATAATAGTCGAGAAAGCAGTTCAGAAAGCCCCCTAGTCCTCTTTCCAAAAGGGAAAAAAAGGGGTCTTTGAGACCAAGATCAAAAGGTCTATATAAGTTCGAAGACGAAGCATGTTCAATTATTGACAGAAAATATAAAAAGGTCTGGTACAAATCTTTAAATATACAAAGCAGCTTGCTGGTTTCACTCAGGCTGACTCAGAATCACGGGATTACAGATTAATGCGCAAGCACTTAAAGAAAACAACTGCCATGTAACAAGAAATTATTTCCTATTGTTCACTTAGATTACACATAGCAATAACAAAGGCAACCCAAGCCAAGAAAGGCAGAAAGACATGCAATGCCGTTAGCTCTATTAGTTTTAATTGTCAGTGTACTTTCTAATAATCACCTGTAATTGTAGCTGAAATAAGCTTTTCTATTGGAAATTTTACATTAAATCTATGAAATCCTTAAGAACTGTGCAGTATTTATTAGATAATGTTCCCTCAACTCCACACCGCAGGTGATGGTGCTTTGCTTGTAGAGGTGGCTCTAGAGTTAGAGGGGCATTTTATTTGAGTTTTGCCCAAGCCCCTCACCAATTATAGAAATAAAGCAGAAATTAAATATTTTAATTACTCGACAGAGGTATCTGAATCTGCATGGGGAAAATCGCATTAAGATTCATAATCAAACTAGCCACAGAATTCCATAATCGGTGGCCCCTCTTTGAAGGCGGCCCTGGGCAGCTGCCTATTTTACCGGTCGTAAAATGGATCATAGGTTCTGAAGTAACTGAGGTGTGAAAGATCATAAAGCACCAATTTAAGGAACCTTGAGGTAGAACTCAACCACTTATAATATGACAGGCATGTCTTCGATCATATTCGCCATGTCTCACTTCTGTTGTCACATAATCACTTCATGATTAGGGACAGCAGAACTGTCATGCACATGGTTTCCCACCCGCTCATGGCTTGTGGTTGACTGCCAAAGTTTCTCCAAAAAGTAGTGGAAATGTTTGGACACAGCATCAACCGTTGGGTCTTTAGAATCAGGATCTACATGTCGAATTATATCAAAATTTTCCCACAATGCATTTGTTATAGATCTGATCAATATGCCCCAGTACAGTCATTATTTTGGTGCCGATAAGAACATGGGATTACTCAATTTATAAAGTTTATGCGGCAACATTTATGCCTGACATCTTGGTTTCAGGTTGTAGAGAACTGTCAAACACAGCCAGGACCGTTTTTTTTTTTGTTTGCTTTTTTTCTTTCTCATGAACTGGTAGTAACAAAATGGAAACCAGGGGTGATAAAGCATCGCAGGATTTCTCCAGCGCCACACCAGGAAGAGCAGGTTGGTGTCCTGGAAGCACTGCACAGTGCCCATTATGTAAGATTGATAGGTGAAGTTTTTATGTAAATATAGATTTGTTGGTAAATAAATTCATTCCACTACAGGCATTGTAAATTGATTAAAAGACTTAATCGAAACATCTTTTCTCCTTTCCATGCTTTACAGCTTCATAAAATGGTTTGCAACGCAAGACTAGATTTTTGCCGAAGTGCTTGCCACCTTACTCTATTTTTATTTCAATTTAGAAGTTACACTGTATGGCAAAACCGGTTCAGTGAGCAGCTCACAGACCTTCAATATTAAATTGTCGAGAAACACTCTTTCGCTCCTCCTTCCGAGTCTGGTCTCCAAATACCGGACAAGTGAGAATAATGGCCTGGCTTTCGCCAAAGACTGGTGGATAGTCAGTGGAAGGACTGCTCACCTACTAATGCCATGCAAACGTAAAACTGGATGGCTGGGAATCAGAATCGCAAGCTTAAGACCACCAGGGAGTAATGCCATGGAAATATTGGGATCGACCACCATTTTTCAAACGATTGATAAATTTGGCATCTTGGGAATAGGACCACTATCGCATTAATGTGAAGGGGACATAAATTGGCTGCCCTGGCAAAACAAAGGGCAACTAATTAGTTCCTGCCAAAGAATTCGCAGGCGGGAAGCAGCACTCCAGGAACTTGGGGGTTTGACAAAATTAAGCAATAAAAACAAGCACAGTTATCGTATAGACCCATCATGTGACCCTCATCAAGAAAAACTTTGACAGCGTTAATATATCCTTGCTATACATCATTTCTATTGGACTTCTGCCATCCCCCGTGGCCTGTTAGGGCAGACTCGGAAAACAGCAAGGTCAACAAACTCAAAGCACGAAGTCTATAAAAGCGTATTTGGAAAGAGCATTCAGTACATGTGTTTATCTAAGGCCTTAGTTCATTGTAGCAATGTATATATTTGAAGAGCAATTTGTGCATTGTGGAGTCCAGGTTGCATCCATATGTGGCGGCCCACAAAAACTCAATGGGAAAACACAGGAAATGGACTGACTGGGTGGGCCAACAGGACCTTAGGGAGTTGCATTTCCACTATTTTTAGTGAAGCAATGAAGAAGAAAAAAAAAAATCATTAAATATTGAGAAAGATCAAGCAGAAAGCAAATTTTATAACTTATTTTTCAGACAATTCCTTTGCATATCGTGTGATTAAAGTGCCTGTCACCAGACATAGCTTATACACCATCATACTGCATTACACAGCAGATAAAATAGTCTTCAAAACCAGCCTAAGAACTGTTGGTGTAGCAGTTTAAGATGTTAAACCAATCTTTTTCTATAGAATTTGATAAACTAAATTCCTAAAGATATTGCTAAAAGCAAGGGCACAGCGCCTAATCCGAAAGATCAATTAGCCTCGCATTAATACAATGGCAGGTACTGGAAGTTACCCTAAAAGAGTCCAAGATTCAACTGATCTCACATTCTCTCACGAGCATCAGCTTTTTACAATCAGTAGCAATCACCCAAGTTTTAAAAAAAATTGATAACGTTCCAAGATGGCGGACCCACAATGAAACACTGACGTGTGTGCGCATGCACACCCGCAAATAAATTGTACAACAGATGGACTCCAATTCTAGAGGTCTGTGGAAAAAAAAAAGTGCATTAAAAAGACTCACAGGTTCACTATATGGATATAGAATTTGTTCAAATGAACATGACTGCACTTTAACAATTTAAGAACTAGAACATTCATTTGATTTTTAATATTCTTTAAAGACTCTTCCCCACCCTCCACATCCAAGTATAATCCCACCACGACTCAGGCTGTGGTTAGACAAGCACAATAAGTGCGTGCGTATTGACCCGCCTCCCTTTGTCCATCGCAGCGTACCAAAACCCTCCCCTTCGAAAATGCTATGATGCGCTTTCGACAGGGCGTCAAAGCGCGATCCTCCATGGGAGGATCGCGCTTTGTAGCGCTGAGTGCACTCTGCTACATCTCCCATGATGCTCAGTCACCCATTAGGCTGACTGAGCCACATGGGACATCTAGTTCCCAAAACATCTGGGAGTCAAGGTTGCTGACCCCTGGTTTAGGGTAAGAGTTGAGCATTTTCTAGGAAGTTCAAGACAGGGACCATTAACTCAAGCAAGAGGCCACCTCCTGAGAGCCTGCACCTTTACATGCAGATTATAAAAAGATATAAGAACCAAGGTGATCAACAAGACTAGGTAACAACATGACTAACAGGAGATTAGAATAGCAGGCACATCACAATAAAACATTTTCCTGCCATTTCATAATATGAGAAGAATAACACATACCAGGCAGAGCGAGATGCAGCAGATATAAGGAAGCCACATGTGCCTGTTAACAGGAGGTCGGTCCCTGTATACAGTAACCTATCTACCACCCTGATCCCTGAATGGACGGTAGAGCTGATCAACTTCAGGGACTCAACCCTTGCTGAGTGTATAAGGATCAACAGGCCACAGAGTAGAAACAGAGCAGGCCCAGACAGTATTGATCTTTATGCCAGGAAAGAGGGTCACACTTCTACCAAGGATTATGTTCAAAGCAGGGTTACCAAGACTAGCGGTCAGTGTACAAAGCGTGGTTCTCAGTAACAGCCGGGTCAGTATACAAAGAGTGGTTCTCCGTAACAGCAGAGTCGAAACACAATGCAGGGATCTCAGAAATAGCCGGGTCGGTACATATAGTGTTCTCAGAATAGCCAAAAGTCAAACAAATACAGAAGAATCACCAAAGCACTGGGGGAAGAAAACTCTGTTAGATTTTGTACCTGGCAGCTACACGTCATCATGCCTCACCCTTCTCCCGGCCACCCACGTGACTGCAGTGGGCCGGCATATCACTGGGCATCGGCCAGCAAGTAGCAAGGTTGGGGCTACAGGGAAGCTGAAACGCCAGACATGACATTAACACATCACTTCCATTCAGGTACTAAAGCACCCCAGATCTCTGGAATACCAATCAATCCAAAGCAATGGATACCTCAAATATTCTGCTAAAACACTAAAAAGCTTAATTTGACAGCATGGAACCAGCAAAGACCTCAATACATATCAGAAAGTATATAATAAACATACTAGTAGGTATACTATACACAATAGATTATTTACCAATGTAGATTTGCGTAGCCAATCTAGAAATTTAGAGGTGGATGTAAAAGTCGGAGTGAATGGCTACATAGAACCTGGCTTTGTCAAGTAACAAGGATTCTACCCACCCACACAAACCAGGAACTGGTCGAGAATTTATTGCCAATGTGACTGGGCTGGGGAAAAATATATTAAAAAAAATCTGTAGAATTAGAAACGTTTTAATTGATATTCTAAACGTAAAATTAGTTTTCGCAGAATTTTTGGTTTTGTTGAAAAGGAAATAAGACCGGCCTGCGGAGCACTTCAAAAAGGACCTTACCGATACTTTTCTATATATTAGTCTGCATTTTTCTTGACATAATTTGAAATATCAACCACCTCTACCCGTGCCTCACAGTGCTCTTTAGAATCAAATGAACAAGGTCTTTCCTCGTGGAGTGGACTTGCATAGAGGGCACAAATGATTACTCATGGTTAGTCTACATTTAAGTGGTCTACCCTGTTAAAGACCATAGGAGGGTAGACATTAGACGTTCCAAGAACACAATGTTCAAAAGCCAAACAAAGCTAGGAACATGACGAAATCGGGATGACAAATGGTAAGTGTTATGGTGAAAGTGTTTTAGTTTACTCCATTTGTCATATTTGTGACAAGAAAATGGAAAAACAAAAACAGTTGTTCGGCACAAAGTTATACAAGCCCAGTAGAATACAGTCTACTTAACAGAAAAATACAAAGTAAAGCTACGTATGTACTCTTCTCCCACCAGTGACCTAATGCTCTCACACATGTACCTGTAAAATGTTTTGTCCAATGCGGTGTCCCCCCCCCTACTTTTTCCAGGTTTGTGTGTAACTATGTAAGAAAAAACTAACAGATGTGTGCTCAACACGTTAACACCTAGCTACCGCATGCAATTAACCTTGTTCTTGATAACCCTAGGGTTAAGGATTTGTAGGCCTTTCTAAACCTCAACATTTTACTGCACCACAACTACACTAAGCAAAATAAACAAAAGGTGTTTGAAACCATGCTGTTCTTAAAGACACGACAAAGCTTGTTCACCTCCATCGTTTTCCTAGTGCCATTCATTGGCACATGGTCATCACACAGATTAATAGATGCCAGCCTCTGGATAAACAATGCCAGTTTCGCAACACTAAGCGGCTTTTCTGGGCAAGACAGATTACAGGGTCTGAAAGGTGGGAAAACATGAGCATGGTGATTATCGGCAGATTTCGACTCCAAGGGGTCTATAATTGCTTCTATAATTAGATGTCTGCCTGGGCAGCAGTATTACAAATGGCACACTAAACATCTACTGAACATAACTCACCCTGGAAGTCCTTTTTTAAAATCAATGGGTGCTCCTCATCTCTAAAAACCCAAAATCAATACAGCAAAAGCCACATGGAGAAATCCTGCGCACGGTGCAGTAAGTGACAGTACCAACCGTTTTTCCATGAAGACCGACTGAATCGTTTCAAAGAGAAGAATACAAACCATAGTCCTAAACCAAGATGACCTTCCTCTTCATTCGATCACAAAAACAGGAATGTCTAAAAGATTAACCCCTATGAATTTGTTAATCCAGATTATTCACTTCATGCAGAGAGACCTGCTGAGTGCAAACACATTCTACGTTTTACTTACGGCAGTTACAGATTAGTTCATTATAAACATTACGTGATATAAAGTGAAACCCGTTGCCCTTTCTCAGGACTCTCAAACATCATTTCTGCCCCCTTATACAAAGTTTACTGTAAAAAGTTCCAAATCTAAAGTTTTTGGCAATCTACTGAAGAATACCCCGGTCCTGGTTATACCACTAATGTATGAATAGCACATGGAGAGGGTCTCGCCCTGTCCATGCAATATCCTCATCCTCATGGTTTAAAAGCAATTACTACTGATGTCTCTTTGTACAATACTCTAAATGTTTTGGTCAACCCTGGTTTTAGGATCTCAGAAACCAGGCTTAACCATAACCTCAGTCAGGTACTCCAGCTTGGCATAAGCAATCACTTAAAAAGGTCAACTGCATTCCAGTGATGGGATCTTCCTGTGTGCCTATCTGGAATGGCAGGGTCTGCTTCTTCTTGAAGCGGCCCTGGGTCGCTGGGCAGAGTGCTCAGCCAACTCAATGTCTCTTAATGTAAACAAGCACTGTAGGCAAGCATGACAGGTGCGCTTTCTCCAACCCCTGTTGGATGACAGCAGGGCTTTCGGACGGATCCAGTCTCAAATGTTTCTTTCCAATCAAGGCGAGCAGATGGAATAATAGCCAAGCCATCCAGAGTAAGTAAATGTTCTAGTCTCACTCCTTTAGACTTCTAGGATGTCAATGGCCAACCTAAATTAACATTGCAGAGTTTTCTGTAGGCCTTAGAGGTTTCCTGTAAATAACCTAATAACCTGACTAGTGATAGGACTAGAATTCACCAATCTGCCATGTCATAGAAGGCTCTTTTTTTTTAATGAGGGGTGAGGTTCTCACCACCATTCACCCAGTTACACTGTATATGTGTTTATTAAAAATCTTATTTTCCAATTAACTATTTTGGTCACACTGCTGTCAGCTCCATGTGTTAACCCTCTTCTCTGAAGGGCGACACAGTGAGGATTCAGCCATCCAAATGCAGGCGTTTAGTTCTTCCCAGAACCACCTCTGTGGTATTCTTCAGCTCATAACCCCTTTTAATCCTATAGAATCCCTTTAAAATTACCTTACAAATCATTGTCTATAGTTTGAACCAGACCACAGAGAGATTTCAAAACATATACCTTAGAAATAGGAGTATAATTTGCTTCTGATCTTACTACCTTACTTGGCATTATTACTATTATCGGCTCATCCTGAAAACTGTTACTGAAAACTGAAGACTACACAAGTGAGAGGATCCCCAATACAATGACCCCCAATCACCTTTGTACACTGTGTCAGTAATCCACACACTATAGGTAAAATTGCGGTTCATGGGATCATGGCCAAGCTGAACTAATCATTAAGGCTGCCCAAGTGTTTACTACAATAAGCCCCAGTCCATTGTGTTTAACGCCAGGAATTTTCAAAATCAGATTCTTTCCGGGATAATATAGTTTAAAACTCTGGGGCATGAAGGGTTTATTTTGTCGTGTTAGCAGGAACTGTAAATCTGCTTAATACTAAAAGCACCGTTACATGGCACCTAAATCCAAAACCACTTTCAATACAAGTTCCCTGTAAGAAACATCCGTGTCCTTGTTAAGAGTCGCATAAGGAATAATCCATAACAGACTAAAATTACGATAAAACCTTTGGAGGTTTTAAAAAGAACAAACTTGTAAACCTTCGGACATAAAGACGCACTCATGACAAAAATGATACTGAAGAATCCAACCAAGTCAAGCGTTGAAGACCACTTTGACAGCTGTTCTCATTCTACAGAAGGGTTTATGAAGGTCAAAGCCAACTTCGAATCTATAGAATATGCACATAGCCCGCAGTTAGGGGGCTCTATAGACTCCATAAACCAACTTTCGTAGCATGTTCACTCACATAACTCCCGTTATTCAGAAATGTACAATATTTTCAAAGACAATTCCATTCCATTCTAAAGAAATGTAACCTTCCTAACATGTTCAGGTTTTCCATCACAATCTGGTAAATCCAACAGGAGACAACTTTCACTCTGGGTAATGAATGAACCAATGTAACAAAACAGGCTAACATGTAGAAAAAAAAATGGAAGCCAACGGAGGGTTCTTATCTGAGGTTTTAGTACTTCGGTGTAGAAAAAAAAAAGAGTATTACTTAATGTTCTCGCTACAACACCATATTAACAAGGAAACCTTTGAAAAAGGAAAAAAAAAACTCAACAATACAGGCATTAGCAGGGCTTTGTGCTTGACTGAAAATCCATTTATGTTCAAGGTAACAGATCCACTCTAATGAAGGTTGCTTATTTAGCTTACTAGGCAACATCAGGTAATAAACATGCGTCAACATAATGAAATGTTATCGCCATTTGAAGGAAGCCCTGCAGGATAAAGGTTTATAACAAAATAAAACCACAAGCGGTGGATTGATCATCCTCTAAATATAAATATGTCTGATTTGACTTTTCTACAAGATACATCTGCAACCATGAGGTTTGAGTGGGCTATACTGGAGACTCATTTCCCTTCATGAAGTCCATTAAGCAAAACAATTTGGAAGAGAAAAACAAACAACACCAAAAGCACAAGTCAAGTGTAAAAAAATAAAACGATTGGGTCCTAATTCAACCTAGCTTTTAAGCCAAGGGTCAGCAACTAGTTATTTTGGACCTACATTTCCCATGAGGCTAGTGTAAGGTCTACCTGAGCACATCATGGGAGGTGTAGTTTCTAGTGCCAAAGTTGCTGACCGTTTAAGCCAAACTGTTGGAACACCATCTGTTGACTCCACTGCCCATATGCAGAACACTTTGAGAATATAGTTTCCACTGCTCTTTTGGAGTCCCATTGGGTTCTAGCGTGAACAGGGCCAATCAAGGTTCCATGGAGTCATATCCGTCGATATTAGTCGTTGTGTATGTAGAGGTGCAGCCAGCATTTATTTGCAGATCCAAAACATTTTTACTTGAGCCTCTAATACAGAGGCTCAATCCGAACAGAGCAATTCTAGTGAGCCTCTAATGTTTAAACTGTTAGTGCATCCCTAACTGGGACATCGTGCACAATTAAAGTCTAGTCAGAAAAGGGCCCTGGATTTCTGTTACCACCCTTTTCTACTAATTTGCAATGACTTGCTTTATGGAAACAAGCAGGATATCACAACCACACACATAAAACTGCTGGAATAGAGAGAGGGAAGATGACTTCTCCAATTACAACCAAAGTTCATACGATTTGCAGATTTAGGGTGGGAGCACATACAGCAGTCTTCGCCAGCTTTTGCACAGTGTATACTTTTCTAAAATAGTCATTCCTTTACATCTTCCCTTTTGTCTGTTTTGGCTTTTGGCTAAGCGCTCATGAAAAATGCTGAAATGTACTCAATGTGACTAAGCATCAGCTTAAATCACCCGGCTGTCTGTACAGATTGTCTCTTTGGCCTGGCAGAAGAACTCGGGTCCATGACACATCAAACCCACCCTGCCAGGACTCTCCAAAAAGAGACCGAGGCTGCGGAACGTCTACACACTAACATAACAGTACATCCCTTTTAACCTTGGCCCACAGAAATACAACCCAAAGGATTAAAATACTTTGAGAAATTCTATATATTTTTTCAAAGCAGTCACAGCAATATATTAAAAAGAATTCCCATTTGAGTGTTCAGGAGTCATATAGAGTTTGCGAGGTACAATGTACACATACCTATGACTCCTAGTTTAACTAGATCAGTGCATAATGTCTCACATAATACAACAGATCAAAATAATTAATGTCACCCTTCGCAAACATCCTCAAAATAGCAAACACCATGCAATAAAATGAACCAAAGTCTCATGTTGCTAGCTAGATTTCAAAGATACATATAGAAAGCAGACACACAGACTGTATCTACAGGCGAGGCGAGTCGAGGGGCGAGGAGAGGCGAAGACCCATAAAGCTTCTGCATAGCTAATGATGCCATTTTACATATACAAATATGAGCCTTTTTACTAAATTTAGGTACATTTTAGAGTTGAATTTTCAGAGCAGTGACACATGTCAAAATTCAAGGGTTACAAGAAGCTGAAAATTGTGCAGTTGAACTTACGATGAAGGCTCAGTGAAATGTTGATGGTACGCGTGTCGGTAAAGCCCTTCAGGTTGGAAATCTTGGCACAGTTTAGAGTAGTTTGGGCAGGACTATCCCCCATGTGGATCCAGCAAACGGTTTCCTCTGCATAATTGAAATCCATGGCGGTGGTTTGCTTGGTACTGCTGGGGACAATGGTTGCCACCGGAGCTCCACTTAAGTATGTGGCCAGAATGTTTTTTGTACTGGCAATAAGAAGAACCGTGGGTCTGTCTACTGGCTCTGAAAAGCAAAGTACACAAACAAAAGTGTCAGTTTAACCAAACCATATATATAAGGATACATTGGCGTATAATGTAATATTCAGTTAGAACACTGAACTACTCTTACTAGTCGACATGGATATACCAGATTTTGGATGAAAATATGCTCTTCAAGCTAAACAGTTTGAAAGAAAATGGTTTTCACGAATGCACATTGATATAATAATATCACACACACATCACACAAAGTCTCTAGCAAAAGCAAGAAGCACAAATACATACCATTCTTGGCTTTACAAGACTTGTTATCTGGTTGCAACAGATATCCCTCCACACACCTACACGTATACGAGCCGTCTGTGTTAATACAGGTCTGGCTGCAGCTACCATATACTGTGCACTCATCAAAATCTGTGGAAAAAAAGACACATTTAATAAATGTTGCAAAAGGGAAGTGTTTAGCAAGAAAAGAACTCTTAAAATGTGCAAAGCAAAACCCATCAGTTGCCTTAGACGTTATAGAATATGGGAACCTGCTTGCTCTTAGTCCTGATCAGAATATATGCCAAAAGGTACCTGATCACTCAGCCTTTGTTATGGTCATCATTTATTAGTAAATCTTAAGGACACACAGTTGCTTATAAAGCGCTAACAAGTTCCTTAGCGCTGTACAATGGGTGAGACAAAATAACAAATATACATACAAGTTAAACACACGGAGCAGTAGGAGAGAGGACCCTGCTTGGGAGCTTACAATCTAAGAGGAGAGGGGTGACACATTAGGTGAGGGTAATAATAATAGAGGACATGAAGTAGCGCGGTGCATGTGGGCTGGGTGGGAAGATGGTGCCAGAAATGTACAGTTGGGGAATCTCCAGTAATGTTTTTTCAAAGACTTCTTGAAGGACTGGAGAGACGGGGAGAGTCTGATGTTGCGGGGGAGGGAGTTCCATAGAAAGGGGGAGCTCGGGAGAAGTCTTGAAGGCGGGAGTTGGGGTGCAGGTATGTGGAGCTGATAGCCAGGACAGGATGTACCTGTTAATAAGGGAGGAGATGCAGGCAGGGGCGCGGTTATGGGGAGCTTTGTATGTGAGCACCAGTATTTTGAACTAGGTTCTAAAACGAAACAGGAAGCCAGTGTAGAGATTGACAAAGAGGCGAGGTGTGAGATTCATGAGGTGAATGAGCCTAGCACAGGCATTCTTAACAGAGAGAATCTGGGATCTCTTAAGGCCAGAGAGAAGGGGGTTACAGTAGTCAAGGAGGGAGATAAGAGCTTGGATGAGCATTTTAGCAGAGTCCCGATTAAGACAGGGACGGACGAGTGCAATGTTTATTTAGGTGGAAGTAGCAAGATTTGGTTAGAGACTGAATGTGAGGAGTAAAGGAGAGCTCAGAGTCGAAGAGAACCCCAAGAGGTAGAAGTAATGGTGGCACCTTTCACCTGAAGGGAAATGGGTGCAGGAATGAGGTTTTTAGAGGGAGGGAAGACAAGAAGTTCAGTTTTGGAAATGTTAAACTTTAGGAAACAGTAAGTCATCCAGTTTGACACAGCCAATATGCAGGCTGCAATACAGTCCATACATACAAAACAGCACCTCACAAATAAAGAGCAACTGGCTAATAAGCACCCGCATGTTGACCCTCTATCCCTTTCTGCCGATGGAATAGCCGTTTGACCCTAACTAACCCATCTCTTTTTTTCTTTATGTAATACAGTCCAACACAGGAGGAGAGAAATCAGGGGAGGAAAGGTAGATTTGGATGTTGTCAGCATAGAGGCAATATTGGAGTCCATAGGAAGAAATGAGGTTACCCAGAGAGGCGGTATATATCAAGAAGCGTAAGGAACCCAGAGCAGAGCCTGAGGTCTCCCAACAGAGAGTAACTTTGGATAAAGGCCTCACACTGTCAAGCTGAACCTGAAAAGTACTGTCAGCTGACAAATTCATCTATTGGGGGAGGAAACAAATAATGATTGACAGCTGTAGCCAATAAATACTGCATGCAGGAATTCTAGAGGTCTGCTGAAAAATTGCAGCTTATGATAATGACTGCTCTAGTCTTGTAGCGCCGCTTCCAGTCTCTACAGTAAGGTCTGTGTTGAGCAGACCGACCCCTGATCAATGGCTGTTATTCAGGACGAAAGGCACATTGAGCAGCTTAACGGAAAGGCTCGGAGTGTTGATAATTAATAGAGTCTTTCAGGCGTCTATAAAATGTTGCTATTGTACACTTTGTGGAGAAAAAAAAATAATCTATAAATCAGATTTCTTCTGGCTTATCTGGACAATGTCTGAATCAATTGGATTGTTTAATCTACTCACACTTAAAAGATAAAGTTGCTTCAGGGGAAACCTAGAACTGTTTTTTACGACTTTTGATTAATGTTTTTTCCAACAACCCCCATGTTCATAGAAAGCACAAACAGTTTATGGAGGTTTCTCAAGGTCTATGCAAATGAAGCAGTAAGAGCGGGATGTGTAAAGAACACGCACGTAAACACTTCTAGGTTATCTGTAAAGTTTAAACCAGATCTCCTTAAATGACTGTGCTTTATAGGAAGAGCCTCGTACACCATTATCATCGACAACATTGTATATACAGCAACAACAGTTCCAGCAGCACTTTGAAATAAAGAGTGGGGAATTCAAAAAATAAACGTACAAGGGCAGGTTGACCACCATGGTCATTTTTAATGAATTTTAAGTGGATCATGAGTGGCTGAGTGTGTTCTCCATGGCAGCAAAGCTGTCAACCATCCTGCACTGATCATCTTTTCCGGGGTTTAAACTACTATCACAAGCAATTGTATTGCTGGACACGCAAGCGAGAGCCCCACCCCCGTCAGTTCACCAACATCTTCAATGGAAGTTGCAACCTGTCAACGGAAGTTGCAACCTAGAGCAGCGCCAAGGCTTCAAATGGTGGATATTAATGGATCACAAACAGATAACACCAGAGCCGCGTTCAATACCTCAGCCGCTGCAAGTGCTAAGTTAGCAACTTGCCATTGAACGCCGTTCAACCGCTCAGCGCTCAGCAGTGCTAACCTAGCACTTGCAGCGACCCGAGGAGATGCTGCGAGTAGCTGAGTGTGACGTATTAAAGATGGCCGCCGCCATGAAGCAAGTAATTCCGTACAGCAAGATGGCCGCCACCACGAAGCAAGTAATAATTCCGTACAGCAATGTTAATTTTGAGATTTTTGTTCACCAAAGCACAAAATATTTATTTATTATTTCCCCCTGCACATAGACATATTACAGTTCAATTTATATATTGTTTCAGAAGTAAACATAACGTTTATTCATTAAAAACTATCATTTGTGGTGTGTGCATAAAAAACGGAATTGTGCTGACTGCTTCTCTTTATATTTTGTCCGAGTGATCCGAAAAACAATCTGAATTTTTCATTAAGAAATCGGCCATTTTGGATTCAAAATTCACATCCAAAGCATTCAATGACACTGCTGCAGCAAACTGAATTGCTGCGCTGCAGCAAACTGAATTGCTGCGCTGCAGCAAACTGAATTGCTGCGCTGCAGCAAACTGAATTGCTGCGCTGCAGCAATTCAGCAGCTGCTGAGGTATTGAACGGGCCTCAGGGCTGACTCTGCAGGCAGGGATTCAATGAGGATTTTTTTTTTGAGAAAGGATTTTACCAGGAAGGATACATTGAGATTTCTCTCGTTTTCAAGTATGTCCTGGGTGGCGAGTCTGTACTGTTAGGTGTCTTGCCAAGGACACTTACTGGAGAGGTCGCTCGCTGGGAATCGAACCCATGACTCCACAGGCTCTCTCTACAATTAGAGGGACCCTTTAAAAATCAGAGACAGTTCCAGGTACTTCTAAAGCGCTAACAAGTGCCGTGGCACTGTACAATGGGTGAGCGAACAACAAATATACAATTTTAAACACAAAAAAGTAGGAGAGAGGACTCTGCTCGAGAGCTTACAATCGAAGAGGAGAGGGGTGACACACTTAGGTGAGGGTAAATCGAGTATGTGAAGTAGCAGGGCGCATGTGGGAAGATGGCACAAGAAATATACAGTGATGGATTATTAAGTGTGCCAATGTGTTTTCAGAGACTTCTTGAAGGACTGGAGAGACTGGGAGAGTCTAATGTCACAGAGGAGGGAGTTCCATGAAAGAGGGCAGCACAGGATAAGTCCTGAAGGTGAGAGTT
The DNA here is from genome assembly GCA_009667805.1 of Leptobrachium leishanense. NCBI lineage: Eukaryota > Metazoa > Chordata > Amphibia > Anura > Megophryidae > Leptobrachium > Leptobrachium leishanense. The sequence continues at coordinate 362,745,148 of CM019064.1, read as the reverse complement.
GGGAGTTCGGGTTCGAGGAGAGGATAATATCGGATCATTGGCACAGCGAAGAGTCCGGGAGGAGATATACCCGCCAAGAAGGGAGGATATGTAGGCAGGGACACGGTTATGGAGAGCTTCGTATGCGAGGACCAGTATTTTGGATTCTAAAAGGAAACCGGGAGCCAGTGTAGAGATTGACAAAGGGGTGAGGTGTGTGGTGCAGAAGGTGAGGTGGATGAGCCTGGCACCTGAGACAAGTGGGTTAGAGTGACCAACTAAAGGAATTCAGGTGGAGGAGAACCAAATTGTGGTGGAGATCATGTAGAAGAAAAAAAAAAAACTGCAAAATATGCATACAAAGCAGGCTGTGAAACATTTAGTAATGTGGGTAGGAGAGGTGTAAATTCGGATTATCTGGGAATTCAAAGAGGTCTGCCTGCCCCCCGCCCCGTATTAAATCGTTTTCATCTCACAGTAGGCCCACATTTGAAAGGGGCTTTGAAAGGAGAGACGTGGATGAAACCTAAAGCTTTTTGGTGTCTGGGCCAAATGGGAACTCCGTTCCTCCTGCAGAAATAGTTGTGGAATTACATTCCCACATGACTAGAGTCCTGCTTGTGAAGTGGGGAAGAGAAAAAAGGATGGTTAGAGTAGCTCAGGGCTTGATGGGAGCCTCAGTATTTTAAATTGGATCTTAGAAGACGGTACAGAGAGCAATGCAGGAACTGGCAGAAGGGAGAGGTATGTGAGAAATATAAGCCGGTCAGCATCATTTGTTATGCAGTGCAACAGAGCAACGCAGGCGATGGCGAGGCCATGAGGACCACATTAAAAAGTTGATGTTCATCACTGTAGGTGTACGTCATGAAGAATTCCACAAGGTGTCAATACGGCCAAATTAAATGCATAGTTTATACAACTTTGCCTTTTTTTTTTTAATTCCTCTAACTGGAGTTTTGAAATAATCCAACGTCTTCTAGGCTTTTCTACAAAAAAAGAATTTGTGATAGAAAACGACCCAAATTGTACCGGCTGGGTGGAGTAGAGGTAACATCACTGCTCTGCATGGAGAGAGCCTGTGGGGTCATGGGTTCGATCCCAGCGAGCACCTCTCCAGTAAGTGTCCTTGGGCAAGACCCTCCCCAAGATGGTTCTGAACTACAACTCCCTTGATTCCCTGGTGCTGTGTTCCTATAAAGGATTCTGGGTATTGTCTGTGGGCCGGTGTTTGGCATCGCTGCTCTAGGAGAGATTTTATCACCACACCAGAGATGCCATTTCAGCCCTGGAATTACCTGTTGGTGATTATCTTGGAAGGAGGTCACGGTTATGTCCCGTGATGATGGACTCCAGGAGATGACCAACTCCCATTCCAACCAGGAGGGGGTAACAAAGTACCTGCTATGTGCCTACTTTGTATTCACTTCTTATGAGTGATATTCTAGCGGGGCTCGATTGCTATATACTTTTATCTGCTATCTGCACTATGGTTGTGTAATTTATTTTACAGATACCGTTCCTACTTGACTATTTATACTTTCAGCACTGGGGGGGGGGGGACAGTGCTTTGCAGTACGCAGATACGTATTGTTTTATTACTATTGACACAGGGGTGGTCCCGTTTATATTCGTAAGACACCTAACAGTACATACTCGCCACCTAGGACATACTTGAAAACGAGAGAAATCCCAATGTATCCTTCCTGGTAAAATCCTCTCTTTTCTGATGCTTTTTTTTTGTTTTGAGAAGATAAAATAATCCTTCAAATAGTTCAATGCGTCCCTTCATATAGAAAATTAAGGGTCCTATTCTATAGTGGATGCCAACATGGAGACAAAGCGGGAAAATGCGCGCTTGCAGATTTTTCCTTTACCATCTCCATGTTATTGACATATTTTTTTTTTATTTTTTTGTGAAAGGATTTTACCAGGAAGGATACATTGAGATTTCTCTCGTTTTCAAGTATGTCCTGGGTGGCAAGTATGTACCGTTAGGTGTCTTGCCAAGGACACTTACTGGAGAGGTTGCTGGCTGGGATCGAACCCATGTCTCCACAGGCTCTCTCCATGCAGAGCGGTGACATTACCTCTACTCCACCCAGCCGATATTCTGGGTGAGGTGCTGAGATAGCCTCCCCAATACTCACAGTAGTGCTTCTGCGCTACAACGAATATCGGGTCCTTGAGTCTAAAGGACTCAGTGGAGGCTTGTACTTCCGTGCCGCGCGACTGAGCGATCACAGTGGGAGACTAGGAACTATTTGTACCCTTGTCTAATCTGCTCCCCGTGAGCGGAAACGCCTTGGGCCATCCTTTTTCTGCAGGATTAGGAGGAGAGTATGAGAGTTTTAGGGATGGGGGGTTCAGAGCATGTGACATGATTTTGCAGAATCATTTAGCTAGATTTCAGCTCTCGCATCCCAACAAAAAATTTGCACTTTGTAATATTTCACTTGTCGAGAGATAGAATAAAAAAATAAAAGAATAAATAAGTGGCAGGAGGCACTTTGTGTCTTTAAAAATCCAAATTTTATTGATTCCATGTAAGAGATCCCTTTTACATGGACTAAATAATTTAGATTTACATATGAATGTACATACGGGAGAGCAAAGTACAGTAAAATCGAAGGGTTAATGGATTTCACACGAGTGTAGCGTCAACTATGGAATATCATCGCCAGACATTAAAAACTCACTTCTAGCGCTTACATATCGCGACACATTAGCACCAATTATGGAATGGAGACTCAGGTATTTTAAAGACATGACGGTACTATTTTTTTTTCCTGTTAAAAAAAAACAAAACACTACAACGTCCTAGAATACGTTGAATTTACAGACACAGTCTTTAATTTTGGTTTTTGGTTTTGTGTTTTTTTGACATTGCTCCTGGGAATTAAGCAAAACCCCTGTTCCAGAGCGCTCAAAGGGTCACGTTAGCCTTACAATTTCACAATCTTTCTTTAGTTACACATAGCAAGCAATTGTCAGCACCACATCCTTCCTAAATATTGTGCTCTCGAGATGCATTTTAGGCGCCCTGTGCACAAATTAACGTCAACAATGAATCACATGTGAACTTTCTGGGATTAAAGTAGAATACTGACCTTTGCAAGTCTTGCCATCTTCAGCAAGTTGATAGGACGTATTACAGTAACACATGGGTCCGAACGTGGTGGGTGCGCAGTTATGTGTACATCCCAATGTGTTATGGCTGCAGTTGTGATAATACTCTGGAAAGACATTGGAATGAGGGTCAAGGTGGATAATACAAAGATGATCGAAACACAACATTTTGCAAATAAAAGTTGTCGTTTTTTAAAAAAACTTTAAAGATATAATATATATACATACACACCACAGCCCAGCCCTATCTAGACTACCAAATTACCTCTAAACATAAAGAAGCATCAAATTTGATTATTTCAATGCATTCGTAATTGTCACTAACATACAGAACTATAGAATTGTTCTTAAAGGAAAAGCAATAGCAAGAATGCCGCAATGTTTATTCCACTGGGTCCTGACAGGTAAATTGGCTTAAACAATGAAGTCCCTGCTTGCAATCAAGGAAATGGTTTCATCCATTTTATTTTTATTTTTGTATAGACCAGACATAAGAGTCTCCCGGGGCCTGGCATTCCACAGGCATAGCAGTTAAAGGGACGGCTTAATTACTATGTGCAATGATCCCATAAAGTGTTACTGTATCACCGCGCGGGAGCCTGCAGTGCAGTCCCATCCATGGGATGCCAAACCACAAAAGAATTCTCCATCTTCGAGGATTCACAATTTTTACAGCAGTACTACAATATAACACACACACTTTTTATATACATGTTACGGTTACACCCTGAAGTGCAGTTAATTTTAAGATCACCCAGATAATCTTGACATTACCCAAAACTGCCAGGTAAAGCTGGAAAAAAAAATAAAAAAAAATATGAAAAACTCGGACTTTACCTGGGTAATTTTAGGACTAACCAACTGCCCTTTGGCAACAGTCTGGAAGAGCTGAAAAATCCGCACTTTACCCGGATGATCTGCAGACTATCCAACCCTGTTTGGTTAAAATCTAATTTTGTTATCGTTCATATAAAAGTCTGAATCTTTACCCGGGTGATCTGAGGATTATCCACCGCTTCACTTGGGTAATCTGTAGAGCATCCAACCCCCATTATAGTGAATTTTGCTATTATCTATGGATATTATCAATGAAAATGACAAAAGACACATTAAAATGTATTGCGGATATAATGAATATACAGAATAACAGGAGATGTTTGTTAAAGAGTTACATGATCTTTATTATGTGCCATATGTGCTTATATATATATATCGTTTATAAAACATAATAACTATTCAGTTACTCTTTATATCATATCTTGATCTTCATAAATTAATTTTCAGACAATTCGTGCACAGAGTAACCCGACGGTTATTTAGTGTGGTATGTGACTGGATATAATTTGGTTAAAAATAACAAAACACACAAATTTTGTTACAAATCAGGTAACATTTTGCAGCTTTACCCGGGTAATCCTCCGAATTCAGTCAACTGTAACCTGCTGAAAACCAGAGAACTGAGAGGCGTTTATCTGGGTAATCTGCAAAGTATCCAAAGTCCGATGTTTCTTTTCACATCACACTTTATTCAACAACACTAGGGTAATGTGTGTTTTACCCAGGTAAAATACAGCAGAAAACCAGGGTACCCAGAGATCTCTGGATACTTTGCAGATTACCCGGATAAAGTCCGAAATTTCATTTCACTTCAGACTTTTGCTAATGTCAGGATTACTTTAAAATTAACCGCACTTTGAATGTATGTTATGGTTAAAGCCCAAAGACTTCAACAGCAGTTTATACATTGAGAGCACACACACACACACACACTTTAGGAAAGCAGGTTTGAGAAATATATAGACATAGCGAACATCTAATGCTCAAACGTGCTTTCCTAAATGTCTGATTTAGAAGTCGTTGGACATCAACATACAGAAAACATAGGGTACTTTTGGGACAGAGGAATTCCTTGCAGAGTTTAGAAATCTAGACCTTCATGAACTAAACACCAAAGATTACATCAAATCATCAAAAGTAACAACCAGCAGTAAAACCTTCAGACGCAATGGCGTTGTCACCTTGATTGTGACCCACTTTTCCCAGTGTAGAAAAACACTAAGTTAGAATTGAGGAGCATTTTGTAAACAGCCACTACCACCAAAAAAAGGAAATGTCCTTATTGTGTATCTTGCTGATATCTTACATGTGCTTTGTTTTTCTCTTGAAGAAAATATTTTACTCCGTGTCACTGTGTGCATCAATATTGTGATCTTTTGCGTCATAAACTGCCCCCCCCAAGTATCTTTACATTACTTGGTCCTCACTGGGTGGATTTTGGCCATAGACTGGACTCTGGGTTGATCACTGACTCAAATCATTGTTTTGTGTGGGATGTATTCAAAGGATGTCACCAGTGGGTAGATTAGAACTCTTTTAAGCTCCCCGTTTTAGCCTGGAGCCATTTTGGCCCCTCTCATCCCCCCACATAATTGCCCCATCTCTCATCCCATCCCTGGAGACAGAGCAGACATTCTATTACAAGGGATTATATTCTCCATCCAGTAAATGTCATGATCTACTCCTCATGCTGTTAACTATACACTTTGCACATCACCACCCCTGTGGACAATCACCACCATCATGTCATGCAATCTGGTATACAGCTCCTAATATTCTATATATAACTCCTGTTTCACAATATAGCCTCTATAGGTTGCCCAGGCAAACACTAATGTTGGGTGACAAGATACTCTTTCACAGCCAACATTGACGTTTTAGATGTCCCTTTATCTAATTCATGATGAACAGCATAAAAACGGACCATCTCTGATTACTGGCTTATTATTTCTAATGAAATGTTTAGAATATTTTGCACAAAATACTAATTTAAGTTCTCAATTAAAGTTCTATGTGTGCATACCCTAATCTAACAGGCTATGCATGCCATTGGACCCAGGCAACACAAGGTCATGGCCTGGCCCTATAAGGAGCATACTGGTGTGCGCCCCCTATATTTTTAGTTAATACGAGCGTATGCCATCTTTCCATTGGTGGCTCACTGTCCGACGCTTTATGATGCTTCTTTGTGAGTAACCCCACCTGTTTTTCTAGAAAAAAAAGCACTGCATGTACCCATCTTTAAGCTGAGGCTAAGGTACTGGAGAAAGGCATGGGAGTCACAAGGAGAACCCAGCAAGGAAGGTGCATTGGCAGATGTGACAGGGTGGTGAAATCTGTTAGCTTTTAAAACAATGGTGGGGGGTTATATAGTCGCTCCTTTGTGCCAATGATGAGTTTTGTGCTGACCACTATACCGGCTGACAAAGCTATATCATGGGTGATTAAGATTTTGCAGTTGTTACTTTATTGGGTTGTAAATACTTGTGGTACAAAACATCCCATTTTAAAAACACAAAACGCCTGACCCTATGGTGCTGAGTGAATGAATTCTCGCCCACAAGTCAGGAGGGATGAGGTCGTAATTCACGTTTAGATTAACATCAAGTGCATGGTCACAAATTAGCTTAGGAGTTTGTTTAGAGTTAATGGACCTTCTAATCACAGGCCCTTCAAGGAAACAACCATGCTCATTATACACCTCAAGAAATGCTCACTGCAATGTAGGCAAAACACCTTTTTTTTTTTAAATCAATATGTTCAATAGTATATCCTCCCCAACCAAAAATATACAAAAAAGCAACAATCAACTATTTTACCAGTGAAACCGAATTCACCAGAGTGTTTTTTTTTTTTTTTTACTGGAAACAAAGTTAAAAATTTACAGAAAGATATGAGAATTTATTAAGATGTAAAGAAAAAGGCCAGGATATCTCTTCTCTATGGTATGGAACATGAAAATTGGTAGAGTCACAAATGTCTGTCACACACACACACTCCACTGTAGAATTAAAATTCTAAATCCTTACCCTGACCTACAAAGCGCTCACTAACTCAGCTCCCCACTAAATCACCAAATACACCCCAACCCGCTCCCTAAGATCAAACAGCGACCTATGCCTAGCTTCTCCCCGCATCACCTCTTCCCATGATAGACTGCAGGACTTCTCACACGCCGCCCCCATCCTCTGGAACGCTCTCCCTCGTACGGTCAGACTTTCCCCTAGTTTCCCTTCCTTCAAACGTTCCCTATCCAGGCAACGGGGCTGCAAAGTGATTCTCCATAGGAGGATCAAGCAGTCAAGCTGAGCGCACTATCTGCACCCAGCAAGGTGGCCAGACGAGCATCAGAGTGGAAGGAACGTCCACTCACACGGACGTTCCTTCCACTCTGAAAAACGCTGGTGTGACACTGGCCCAAGTATGGTGCGCGAGTATGTGTCTTTTCGTGCGTGTTTGAATGTGTGATATTAAACAGGCAAACAAGAACATGAAAATTTAAATTTATTGCACTTCATGAAAAGAAAAAAAAATGATGGTGTCATGATTTACGAAAAATGCCCCATCATGAGAAGTGTCTTGATAGAGTATCAAAGAATTGTGAAAAAATGTTTTCGCCTACATGAAGAATTGCAAAGCATTCACTGTTTACAACGTGTAACCTATTCAGTAGTGCAGCCCAATAACTCACCAGCGTGCTCAGACACAGAATGTTAGCGCTAAATATTAAGACTTCCACACCATGAATGAGATAAATGAGTGCTGTAAGGGGACACTGTATCTCCACAGGACTAAAGAGCCTACCTCCAGCTCGATGGGACATCATTAAAGTGCAGAAGCAAACTATGTTCTCAGGGCACACAAAGTACCCATTGTAGAAAATGAGGCAGCTGAGTGCTTCTTGCACTTGTTCTGTGTCAAATCAATTTAACAGGAGAGCCCTGATGAATCCTGATGAGCGCGCGCATGGCCAACAATTTGCAATTCTTTGATATGGTTTCCTCCTATGCTCACTCCACCATAAAGAAAGGAAAGGCATGATCTTGCGCAGGAAGAGCAGTTGGCAATGACCCACAGCAATTAAAAGGGAAATAACTGGTCGTCTCTAGGGGTGCATCAAATTCTGAGCATGTAACCAGCTAGGAGGGTTTAGACATGCCTGTGGTAAGGATGAGGATACAAATAGTCCTTTGTAGGCTTTGCGAAAAAGTAAAAGAAAACCAATGCATAGCAAGCAATGTTCTTATGCAGAAAGACATGAGCTAGCATTTCATTTCAGGGACTGTATGAAAAATGTGTAGGTAAGCCTATATGTCAACCTGTAATTTAGGGGACGTGGGGTTTCACCCGGCCATGTTCCTCAAGGGGCTGACACGTGATCATTACAAAAGAGAAATCTGCACAACGCCTGCACAATTTGCAAAACTTTGGTACATTCTGAATTGAAAGCCCTGAGCACAGAACAGGGACAGCGAGGGTGGGGAGTAGGTTTAGATTTATGTCCATACACACAAAATCTATTTTACATATATTAAATATACAAAGGCTATTCCTATTATACACTGACTTTTCTATTGAGTGCCATGCCATGATCATTTTTTATTGCTTATTAGTTTGGATTATTAAACCGGTTGAAAGTAAAAATTAATAAGTCCACGTCAAAGCCTTGTAATTGGTTAAAAGCAATAGAGGCCAGAGTCAAAACGACATTCTAGATACTGTGGCTAATCAAATGTAAAACGAGTGGTCACAGTGCACGGCACCTCACTTCTCTTCCGTTAGTTTAGTTCTTTGCCAGACGCGTCGATCACCAAGCACTGATCTGTGCCTCAGGGATCAAGAACAGGAAGATGCACCCAGGTCCCTCCAATGTCTCGTGCCATGCTGTGGTTTACAGGACGACGGCAGCATGGCTTGTCCAAGGGAGCCTGGTGTTGGATTCCAGGCAAGTTTTAAAATTATCTCAAGAGTCAACTCATGAGGGGTGTGTGGCGAGGGCACTTAAATGGTTTTCCTTTAAGTAAACATCAGGATAGCATTAGCTATCCAAGAAACAAGCTGGATAAAATGATCAGAAGTCATAATTGACTCAGGCCTGAAATACCAGGGGGGGGGGGGTGTCTGTGTGTGGGACTTGTAAGATGGTTTATTGCAGAGGTGTAGTGTACATGTTCAGAGTTTTCATTTGTGATGCTGACAGACATGTGCGGTCAGCAGAAGAATATATGACTTGTGTCGGTGATACATTTTCGAATCCGAATAAGTGAACAGATAATAGATGGGAGTGAAGCCAAGTGGATTTTGGCATTTTAAGCAAGCAGTCTTTGAACACGAATCTTCAGACAAGCTATACAAAAAAATTTTTTTAAAAAAAAATATATCAAAAAGAAGTATGTCTGTCCAGATAAATAAGCCATTTGGGTCCTGAAGGGGTTTCACCTAGCAGATTCACTTCATAACACTCTGAAGATTATTAATACACTATTCTACGAACTTCCATATGTCAGCCTTGATTGCTGTCAAACTACCAAGACATCGTGCCAAACAAGAAGCAGAACAACCTGCTCTAATGAAGCCATGGTGCTGTCCAAAACCACAAAAACCACAGATAGCACAAGCCAACAAGAAGAAAGAACTTAAGATTCACCTGCTCAAAGAAACAACCTTTATAGAAGGAGTCAAGATTAGAGATGAGTAAATCAACAAGCCACGTGGGCTCATTGCTCATCAGTAGCCACCCTGCCCCGCAGGAAAAAGTTTCTGGGACAGAGTTTAAATTTGGTAATAAATGAGCTTCTCGCACAAAAATGAGGGGACAAACTGTAAACCTCCAGCAGTTGCTAGTCAATGCGAAATGCACTGTCCTTTGAGAAAAAGGTGAATTTGTGCTCTTTTCAAGAACCATATCATGGTACAAAACTAGGGATGCACCGATACCGAGTACAAGTACCAATACATTTAATGTCACGTGACTGTTTTCCAATAAATAATTTAGGGTTTTTGCTGAAAGCCTGTCCGGTTTATGTTATTATTGAAATGTATGGCCAGACACCCCATTTACCCACCTGCACATACACTGACCACTCACACCAGACCTCACCTCAGACCTAACTGTATACCCCACCTCAGACCTTACTGTATACCCGCACACAGACCTCACTGCTAGCGGAATGCATTACGAGCATCATTCTGCTAGCATTCCCCTCTAGCTGTCCGCCAGCTGACTGTGTCACATGGTCCTCAGAGCAAAAGCTGGACTGCAACACAGCCTCCAGCCACAACCTGCAATCCCAGCCAGCGCTCGGACCACGTAGACAACCGGAGGGGAATGCTAGCAGAATGCTCTTAATGCTTCTGCTAGCAGCCCCAGCCCCTCTGATACAGACAAGCCAGTCCAGTGCTGGCTTCCAGAAATAGAGGGCGGTATCAGGGCTTTGTACTCGTGCACATGCAGTATCAGCACTGATACTAGTATCGGCGCATCCCTAGTACAAAGCATATTTAATAACAAATGCTGCCATCTTTGGAACCTTACAAAAAGTAAACAAGTACAATTAAAACCAGTAAAGCTTTTTCTTTTAAAAACTTCAAATAGCTGTGAGGGTTTTTTCTAGTTCTCCATCTGACTCCTCATGGAAGCAGCCACTTTTATCTACTTGTGGAAGTCTACCTTTTTTAAAGCCATGTGATTGACAGCTCATGTGTGTGTAGCCAGGAGCACTCAAAGAGGGAGGGGGTGTTTAGAATGCATAGAATGAATGAAATTTTAACTATCACAGTTAAGGTTTTGTTTTGTTTTTTCCCTCCCCATCCCACTGCTTAGCTGCAGTGCAAACACGCACAAACTATGTATTTATTTAGCTGGCACTCAAACAGAAGAGAGCAATGCGTTGTAGGTTTTGGGCATGATTGGTGCACTTTAATAACAGAAATAAATACCGAGAAGTTCCAACGCGGTCAACCCATTCCATATATTTTTGGATGGAAGAATGAACCATGGGAACATGTATGGTTGCATGCAAAGAGAGAAAAATTTATGAGAGCGCCGGGAACAGGCACAGGCATACTCTACAAAAACGATACAGCAACACTGACAAATAATTTTTGCCTAATTCGGCCTCATCAGGATGTTATAGCCAATAAACCCCAGGCGCATCACGTAAATATCAGTCCCTAATTTCAAACAGCAGGATGGTGTCTCAAGACACCAGAGGTATGTCTTGATAATGTTAGCACCTTGTCAGTGTGCCGGACATTGAGAAATGCTGCAAATCAGTGACCTAGACAGGCTTTGCTGACTAAACCTCTTTCTAAAAGAGACCAGAAGCTTGTGTGGGGGGGGGGGGGGGTGCAGAATTGAGATTTTTATAAGCCATTAGATCATTTTTTTGGAAAATTGCAAACAAGCAGGCAATATGTCCATTATGACTTTGCTGTGGATTTACATGCCAATCTGTTATTCTCAAAGACTATTCGAGACAGGTTTTAGGAAATCAAGAATGTCTTGACGCCAACCTCAGACACTGAACTTCAATGTATGCGTGATGAGCTTATGAACCAGCTTTCTCTTGATCTTATTTGAAAGTCTGAGTGAGGTGGTGTATGCCGCATGGAAAAAGCATTTCAGATGAGCTTGGGGATCTGTCCCAATGACAATTGGGTAGCAACTAATGGATGGGTAGCAACTAATGGATGGGTAGCAACTAATGGATGGGTAGCAACTAACGGGTGGGTAGCAACTAATTGGGTGGGTAGCAACTAACGGGTGGGTAGCAACTAATTGGGTGGGTAACAGCGGCATGTGGGGGGGGGGTGGGGCAGGCCCCGGGCATCCACTTCAGCGGGGCATCCAAGGAACTGCTCTACCCCCGAGAAAGTATTGCCGGCGGCCGCATGTTGTTCCCTCCTATGAGCGGCCACCAGCATAAAGCTCTGCCGCTCACTTGGGGATCTATACACCAGTCAGCCGCGATCTCGGAGTTCACGTGAAATCCGCGATCTCGCGAGATCGCAGCCGGCTGGTGTATAGATCCCAGGTGAGCGGCAGAGCTTTATGCTGGTGGCCGCTCGCAGGAGGGAAAGCACGCGGCCGCCGGCAATATTTTCTCGTGGAGAGCAGAGAGCAGACAGGAGAGGTGAGCTGCTGGGGCAAATATATCCACGTGAGAGCTGCTGGTGCAAATATATCCACGTGAGAGCTGCTGGGGCAAATATATCCACGTGAGAGCTGCTGGGGCAAATATATCCACGTGTGAGCTGCTGGGGCAAATATATCCACGTGTGAGCTGCTGGGGCAAATATATCCACGTGTGAGCTGCTGGGGCAAATATATCCACGTGTGAGCTGCTGGGGCAAATATATCCACGTGTGAGCTGCTGGGGCAAATATATCCACGTGTGAGTTGCTGGGGCAAATATATCCACGTGTGAGCTGCTGGGGCAAATATATCCACGTGTGAGCTGCTGGGGCAATATATCCACGTGTGAGCAGCTGGGGCAATATATCCACGTGTGAGCAGCTGGGGCAATATATCCACGTGTGAGCAGCTGGGGCAATATATCCACGTGTGAGCAGCTGGGGCAATATATCCACGTGTGAGCAGCTGGGGCAATATATCCATGTGAGCTGGGAGGGGGTACCCTGGGTCCATGGTATGGAAAGGGTTCGCAGGGCTTTTCTCACATGTCTTCCTACTAGATCTTGTACTTGATTGGGGGGGGGGGCGTGTAATCAAAGGGTTGGCCCCAGGCATCAAAATCCCTCTGCATGCCACTGGGTGGGTTTACAACGTTTCCATGCAAACAACTAAGTCAACCTAAGAAATCTAACTAGGTCATCAAGATGCTTTGCTGTGACTGGAATAAAGAGTTGCATGACCCTGAGCTGGTAGTTGCACTTCAATGAAAGACGATGGTTGGGCAAAATATGGGATGAGGGTGAGGAGAATTGGTAAATTCATCTGATGACAAGTTTGGGGCATGAATAAAAGGTTGCTGGAATTGTGGTCAAAGTGTGACAGTGGCGACATCCCATTGGGTGCTAGACAACATTAAAAAGAAAACAATTGTTCCAACGCAGAAATAAGAAAAAAAACTGAGCAGGTTTTGATTAAATTCAAGGTATCAAAAAAAAAAAAAACAATTAGTCGTCTCTATATATACACATTTACATTTTTGCATGACAGTAAGGTTTAAAGCTCACTGGATTTATTTCCTGAACTTACCCCTACAGAACGCCCCCTCATCAGAGCCTTCGGGGCAGTCTGGATGCGCATTGCACAGCTTGTTCATGGGTATACAAAGATCCGTTCCTGCACAGTGAATTTCGTTTGGCTGGCATTTTGATACCGAGTGTTGCGGACCTGATGAATGGAATAGGGAAAAAAGGAAAATAAGTTATGGATGTTTCGGTAGGCGATTAATACATGCATTACTCCGATACAGCAGACTGGCAATCTCCTGTCAAATTCTTGGATTTGGTCAGGGCATCAAATTGTGCTTTCTACCACTAAGGATTAAAGTAGGGATCTCCAACTCCAGCCTCTCAGGTGTTTATTGCCTACAACTTCCATAATTTTTAGAATGCAATAGAAGGCCCGAGACTCAAGGGAGATGCAGTTCGGAAACATCGGGGGGGGGGGGGGGACCGGAGTGTGAGATACTTGGATTAAAGCAACACTGAACGAACACACACACATTATGACACTACTTTGTTTCAAGGACATATACTTAAGTTTTAAAAACCAAAAAAGTCCATGAAAATCTTTCACCATTACCATTAGTTGAAAGGGGGGAGAAAACCCAAAACATAAGAAAAAAGGTCAGTGCATCTCAACTCATCCAATAACTGGAAACTTTATTGCATGACCATTTTTAATTTTCCTGAAGTATTTTGAGTGACTACCTCTACAAATTTACCAATGGTTACAGCGTTCGGGCTAGTGGAAATACCTACTTATTTGTTTTGAGAAATGAATTTATGAAATAAGCATAATGAAAATTAAGAGTATTGTACAGTAATTATGTTTATTACCGACACACCACAATTTAACGTTACATATCTGATTAGATGCTGTGATATATAGCGAGAGCGTCCGGTGGCAGGAGTCAATTTCCTGAAAACAATATGATATTCTGGGTCCAGGTGAAAGAATTTAAAATAAATAAATCACTTGTTCTCAGTGAAGTCCTCAACCAAGGCTGACCACCACTGGTCATCATAGACAGTCATTGGGCTCTATCACCTCCTTCAAGCTAACACTAGCGTCAGCGCTACCTTAGAGGTCATAGTGCTGCACCTAGATCACCTTTGAATTGCTAATGGATTAAAAAAAAAAAAAAATGTTAGCGCTTGTAAATTTGCAATTCGTAGCGCGAGTTTACTGTACTTTGCGTTCCCCAGGTTAGGTATAGAGAGCGCAAAGTGCAAGCACAGATTAACTAGTGTTAGTAACTAGCGTTAAAGTTACCACCAGCTCAGGTGTAGGTAAAGGATTCCGCTGCTCCAGAATTTGTTACCTGCACCTCAACACCCCCCCCCCCCCAGAAAAAAAAAAAAAAATCACACACTCACCCCTCATGCTGCAGCAAAAACAGCGGACCGATCTGCTGCTTCTAGCCACCGGTAGCAGAGGGAGACTGGGGGCAGAACGTCCCCGTCTCCCTCCACGATCACTCTGCCAACCAGCAGGATCTCGTAAGAGGTGAGATCCTGCCAGTCATGTGACCCGGCAGCCTGACCCTCCATGTCGTCCCATTGATGCCAAGGAGGGGATTCTGGGACACACTGTCCCCAGCATCCACGAGCCTAGCGATCACCAAGGGGCACGCTGCCCCGCGATCTGCTGGAGAAACCAGGATGTATAGAAGAAATTAGCAAATGATAGTGCCCATTATTTGATATAATTATACTGGTATAAAGTTTAGTTTTTGTGAAGAACGCACACTTTGGTCATTATGTAACCATCTTGGCAACCATGAAACGGTTTGCCTGACATTTTTGTCATTCTCCCAAGAATTAAGCCAATTGTGAATCTGTTGGTTTTACTGCAATCCTTTTACAAATAAAAAGTCACTTTCCACTATTCTATACATCACATTAATATCTTTCTCTATGATGGTTATGGTATGTTACAGGAGTAATAAATAAAAAATAAAAATGACCATCTATAGAGGATTTAAAAGGGATAGGATTAGAGGTCTTAAAAGCCCTAAATACCTACAAAACTCGCATGTGAAATAAACCTCCAGCATCAGGAGTTGCAAAAGAAACCGTCATAATGAATTCTGAATACAACGCTGGCAGTGCAAAAGCTGTTCGTCACAAAGCAAAAAAGAATGGTTTTCCTCTCAATGAAAAGCGCTTATTGCTTGGCGAGCTGAGCTCATGAAGAAAGCTTTCCACACGACCCACCGCTCACTGAATACACGAGCCTAGCAACCAGCCCACAGAGAGCTGCAAGGAACGCATGTTAAGAGGGGGCTGATGCAGGGAAGTTTCCTCGGCCTGACAGGCTGCATGGCAGTGTGTGATATCTGCTCATTATATGTGCACATTTGAGAGGATCTCTGTATGTAGCGGTGGTGGTGTCACCACTTACATAAGGCAAGGGGCTTTCCTTTCCCACACTCGTTTTGCAAGAGCCATAGCAGGAAAGAAAAACGTACATAGACATATTCACACAAACATGTAACACACATTTTGAAACCCTGACGTTCCAAGGTTGAGAACCTTCATGACATGCTTCTACAGGTAGGGATCTACCATTTGGTGTTCTTTAGACCGGTTGTCAGCACCCTTGACCCTCCAGATTTTGAGATTACATTTTCCATGAGGCACAGCCAATCTAATGATCACCTGATCATCCTGGAAGATGTAGCTGCAAAACATCTTGAGGGTCAAAAGTGCTGACAACTGGTCTAGAGTAAACACCAAATAATAGATCCTTACCTGCAAAGACCTTTCAATATTTGGTGTTCTTTAGACCAGTTCACACCTTTGCTCCTACAGATATTTTAGAGCTACATCTCCAAGGACACTCAGGTAATCAGACTGGCTGAGCCTCATGGGAAATGTAGTTCCAAAACATCTGGAAGGCCAAGGTTACAGACAACCTGCTTTAGACAGATAAAATGAACCTTTTGTCAGAATCCTTGCTCGGGAGTGCAAAGGAACCACAAAGTGACAGGTGCTAGAGCTGCTCCTGTTGTCAACTAAGGCTGGGGTCAAACAAGCGGTAGTAAGAGAGGAAGGAACTTCCGTGAGAGTGGACGTTCCTGCCACTCGCTGCCCGTCTGGCCACCTCTCTGAGCCGTTAGTGCGCTCAGTACTGCAAGGCTCTATCCTCCTACAGAGGATCACGCTTTGCAGCACAGTCAACGCACGTCCTAGCGCTTTGATGGGGAGGCCTGCTGCACGGACACCGCATGGTCGCTGTTGCGCCCGCAACAGAGTGTGGCCATCCCCTTCACAGCATCACAACACTGCGATGGACGCCGGATGACATGTCAGTACAAGCCCACATAGTGTGCTCGTCTGACCCCAGTCTAACCCGGCAGCACCTTTCCAGTCTTGCCCCAGCTTTAGCCAGTCCAGGGTTTTCTACTTGCCAAGCCTGAAGAAAGCCTCACATGTTGTTTTCTACCCAGCCGGCTTAACCTAGGACTTCTATTTAAGGGAATTGCTGCAGTATTGACGTTCTGTTCATGGTGCCATCTGGAGCCATATTTTTCCGTCTCATTGCTTGTATTCCTAGTCACCCCTTGTTCCTGCCAGTATCCAGCTGTGCCCTCGTGTTGTAGCCCATTTCCCCACGATAAGCCATGCTTAGAGCACACACGCCTTTGACAGGAGAAGTCAAAGGTTTCTGGTAACCACAGGAAAATAGTAGGCCATTAGTGTTTACAGAAGATGAATCGCCTGCCCTTTGTGGTCTTTAACACAACATTAGTCGTCGTTAAAACCTGTTTAAATCTCCAGACCCACACATACACCGTTTTAATGTCACTTCATGTACTACATGTATCAAATTATGGGGAAATTGCAGGTGGCTGGTGTACACGTGCTCTGAATTGTAAGCCACATAGTGGCACGTTTTTGGAATATAAAAAAAAAGGGTGACTGACCAGCATTCAGCATATGGAGGACCCAAGGGGGGACCAGAACAAGACGACCATCATTGCAGAAAAAAAAACCGACTGTACATTGTGAAATTGAGAGAGGTGGTACCGGAAGCAGTCTGTGGATATCCCAGCTGCACAGCAAAGAGCTGTTTAGCATACTTTCCAGACACCATCACCCACCCACCTCCCCCCACTTCTATTACCATATTTCAACTGCCCCTCCTCCTCCTTCCCCTCTCGGATGCTGCCAAGATGAAAGGGAAAGCAGGAAGATAAGGTTCTTTCCCAACAAGGGTTCCCCAGCATTCTCTTGGCACCTCTTCTGTTAAAGGCAATTAGTGCACAAAATGCATTTCTTTAATACAGGTTTTTTTTTCTCCTTGGTCATATTTTAGCTATACTCCCGAAATAGGTGACATAAGGATCACAGAAAGTTGTTTTTATGGGAGGGGTTATTGAATTTAAATTTTCCGATACAAGAAGTTAAAACTAAAACACCAGAGGTGCGTTCAGTTCCTCAGCAGCTGCTGAATTGCTACATTTACAGCGGGTTCGTTTGCACCAGCAGACTCACTGAACGCTTTGGCTGTGAATATGGAAGCGAAAGGGCAGAGGATTGCTTAATGAAAGGTGCCGTTTCTGCAATATCCACTGTTGTCCATTTTATTAACACTTTAGTGCTAACGGTTACCATCAGGGGTCAAGTCCTGGGGAAAAAGTGAGGGAACTCACCCAAGAATTTCACAACCCCCATTACCTGAAGAAAAATATACATACATATAACGAGTATAGCAGTACGTGGTGATACCATTTTTATTGGATTAACGTTACATTTAAAAAGACAAGCTTTCAAGAGTATAACGCTCTTCAGGTCTGGAAGCTATACTGATCAGTGAAAGGTATCACTACGTACCAGGTATACTCGTGATTTTGGCAACTAGACTAACACGGTATATATATCCAGGTACAGACCCCCCCCCCCCCCCGAATTACATACCCTGGCACTGGACCCCCAGAATAATATACCCAGGCACTGGACCCCCAGAATAATATACCCAGGCAGACCCCCAGAATACTATGCACAGGCTGACCCCCAGAATACTATGCACAGGCTGACCCCCAGAATACTATGCACAGGCTGACCCCCAGAATACTATGCACAGGCTGACCCCCAGAATACTATACCCAGGCTGACCCCCAGAATTATGCACAAGCTGACCCCCAGAATTATGCACAAGCTGACCCCCAGAATAATACTTACCCAGCAGCTCAGACCTCCCGCGCTGCGTCTTCCTCCCTGCTCCAGCGTGCCCCAGCGTGCTCCTGCACACGGCCCGCGAGATCTCAGCTGCAGGCCGTGTCACAGCCTTCACAGGGCTGGGGACTGCGGCCACGCACAGGAAGCAGACAGGCAGGCGCTCGGGGAACGCGGCCAGTCGAGGCGGCTGCTAGCGAAATGCGGTTTAATGCATTTCGCTAGCAGCCCCAGCGATAAGTCGGCCGACAGCAGGAACGTGCGTTCCCACAATGTTCCCGCTGCGGGAATGGCGTTCCCGCTGCGGGAGAAGTGCGGGAATGGCGTTCCCGCTGCGGGAGAAGTGCGGGAATGGCGTTCCCGCTGCGGGAGAAGTGCGGGAATGGCGTTCCCGCTGCGGGAGAAGTGCGGGAATGGCGTTCCCGCTGCGGGAGAAGTGCGGGAATGGCGTTCCCGCTGCGGGAGAAGTGCGGGAATGGCGTTCCCGCAGGACTCAAGCTCTGGTTACCATGTTACAATAAATATTTGGTGTTTTGGTCAAAAAAAAAAAAAAAATTCAAACTGAACATTTCCTTATTGGATTATTTGCTCCGTGGAGGCAGCCATCTTTCCCATGTCACACTCCGCTGCAATTGATAAGTTAGCAGCGCTGAACCGCAGCACAACATTCAGTGCCGATTTGCTAACTTGGCACTTGCAGCGGCTGAGGAACTGAATGAGCTTCTGGATCGGGAGGTGGGTTATCTTTAAAACCACAAAATAGAATGGGGGGTGTTGTGGGCGCCAAAGGAGCAAATTGCATAGGAGAAAAAAGGGGGATTCAAGGGTTATTTGTGGTTTCTTGTGACTCATCCCCTGCTACATTGCACCCCTGGCGAATGGAACCCTGTCTGTCAGACCCAGTTAGCCCAGACTCTGTCTGCGGGTTCTCCAGTGCTGTTGGAGGGGAAATGTTGGTGTGCGGCCGGTCTCTGTGGCCGTTTTGGAGGCACCTTCCACGTGCTGCGGCCACTCCGGCGTTGGTTCGACGACCTGGTAGCCCACCGAGAGATGGGGGAAGAAGACGGGGGAAGAAGACGGGGGAAGAAGACGGGGGAAGAAGACGGGGGAAGAAGACGGGGGAAGAAGACGGGGGAAGAAGACGGGGGAAGAAGTCCCTGCTTCCGCTTGGCCCCCGGCAGCGGGACAGAGATTCTCTGTAAGAGGACTGTCAGCAGCGGCAGAGTAACCCCCAGAAGTACCCCACCCCAGCGATGACCTCATCGGACAAGGAAGACCCATACTGGTCAGAGACCTCTGCAGTTGCTCAGAAATCGCCACGGAACCCAGGGATGGCGCAGCTAAAATCTGACAGTCCTGGTGGTGCAAAGTCTGCGGTGGTGCACACGCTCTCAGACGTGGCGGGGACAGCCCGTGCTACTGGTACCGCGTCTCTGGATGTGCTCGAGACGCCCGACGGCGGCAACCTTCCTCCCTCCATAAAGGGATGACATTCAACGTATGCTGGGAGAGATGAAGGCGAAAAGGAGCATGGTAAGGAATTTGAAAGGCTATAATAAAAAAAATAGAAAAAAAGAATAATTAAGCCATTTTGCACATTTTCAGGAAGATAACACCTACTTTCCAAAATCTACAGTAGTGGAACAGTCCTGCAATGATAAATATCAATGGAGGGAAAGTGCGGATCCTCAGGAAAATTTCAAAAATGTATTGGAATTCTTGTACCCGCGTTGGGTATGGTGTCCTTAATAAAAACAAGATCCTCTAGGGTTACATAGAGGAGTTCTGTAACTTTATTGTATTGACTTCAGCGGGCAGCAGTATCAGCATACAAAAAAACAAAGACACCCCTACAAACAAAATCCTGGCTCCTCTTGAGCTCTTACTAACAAAGAGATCCCTTACTATCAGGGTTTATACCAAACAAAACACAGGCTTCAAGCGTCAGAGATTGCAGCACCCAGGTTTCTGCTTGGAACCAATCAGGCTGCTTCCAGCACGCACAGGCATCTCTCTCAGACTGAAGGTCAGGCAGTGATTTAATTTACTGCTGCTAATGACATACAGCTGACCAGTGTGTTGGAGTCTACTTAATGAAGTCCAGGAGTTTTTTTTTTATGTTATACAGCATGTGTCAGTGTAGCAATGGTGACGAACACCGGTGTGTCTGAAGCTTCTCCTGTTGCGCTTTGGATTCTACTTTTGTAAAATGTCACTTGAACACCGTAAAATAAATAAAATACGTTTAAAAATAAAAACAATTGCTGTTCTTTGCAACACTAGAAGTCACTGACTGAATAACCCCCATAACGTCTACTGGCGGCACCAAATCGTGAAGTACTTTACAAAGATTCAAACTAGGTTTTTGGATAAGGAGGCTGGAATGCTTTGATGCCATGGTTGTGGCCCAGGAGAGACAATCTGGAATAGAAATACAGCAAACAGGAGCACGATTAAGAGGTTTGCCTCTGCAGACTGATGCTTGGATTAAATTACTCGGCCACGTGGCTCAAAGTAGCTTAAAAGGGTGTCAAATTTAAGAGTTGCACGCACACACTTAAAATCAAAGCACACCGTCAAACACCAATCCTGCCATTCACGTTCTTTTCATTTTCTCTTTATTAAAGCAATAGAACTGATGTCACACAGCAGGAATCAGCCTCAAAAGCATTTAAGGCATAAGCGCAAACGTGACGTCTATATTTCCTACATTTAACCTTCAGTTTAATTTACGTAACTCATTCAAGACTTTTTTTTGCAGGCATTGTAAGCTTACACGTAGATCTAGCACTTCAGTCTGTTACAACATTTACTTATTTTTGGACCAGATATAGTTGCAACCATAGATTGCATAAAAGCAAACTCACCAGTCACATAACACTGAAACAGAAATGGACTTGTCTAGAAATCTAGAATTCCCCCTGATCCGTCGGTGAAAAGGACAGCACGATCCACCGTAACCTCTGCCTGCACAGATCAGTTTCCAGCGTTTGTGTCGCTACTCAAGTGAACTTCCACAGAGTCGAATGAAGCACCACTGCCAGTTTCCATGAGCAGCTCCCATATATTCAGACGCTAAAAAAGTAGCCAAGTCTCAATAGAGTATGAGGCAGAGGCAGAACAACCAGGGTCGCAGCGGTCGCACTTGCGACTGGGCCCTGGCATTCCACCACTGGAGGGGGGCCCCCCAGGTACAAGTAGTAACAGAGGAAGCCGAGGTTTCTTTAACCTCCCTGGCGGTCTATTTATTTAGAAAATTCCTGGCTGAAAACTGTCTATTTTATTATTCCCCCCCAGCAGCATCCCGAGTGTGGCTCAGGGTTAAATTCCTATGTTTGAAGTGGTAACCCTGAGAAACACTCGGGATGCCGTTGGATACTTCACCTCTCCCTATGCCCCCCCCCCTCGATGTCCCCAGCTGTCTCTTCCGGCGACCTTATACTTCTTGGTTCCCTCCTCGCAAGAAGGAATCCAGGAAGTAAAACGCCACGATCGCCGGAGGAGACTGCAGAGATCGAGGGAGAGCAGGGAGAGGTGATGTATACAGCCCGAGTGTGTCTCAGTGTTACCGCTCTCAGCGGTGAAATCTAACCTTGAGACACACTCAGGAACACCGCCATGAAGGTTAATTAGGTGGCAGATTTCAGCGCCGCCCACCTGCACTATTTTGTATCAGAGCGTCGGGTCGACATATTGGAAGTAGTGCCGCCGGCTGAAGACGCCCATGCAGCCAGCCGGGGCAGGAGTGGCTGTGGAAGAGACAAGAGCAGGATAATGGCACGTGGACGGATCCTTCCCCAGCTTGTTTGCCGGACCAGCGGCAAGTAATGTAGCCTGGAAGCTGAAGATGATGGGCCGTGCTAGCGGTGGACACTGTCTTCGGGAGGGGCTCCAGAGACCAACGATGGGGATGTGCTGGCACCTGCTGAGTTTGGGGGGGGTCGCAGTGGCGGTGTCCACGATGACTGCCACATGTCCCCGGGTCATCAGTGCTACAGGAGACTGTCCACCAGTGGGTTGAGGTCCCGTCCTTGGTCCCACAGTGCGGCTCTTGCAGCAGCCTGCCCCCAGGATTATGGCGCTTGTGGGCAGATCATTCCCCCAGCTCGTCTCCCGCCGGACCAGCAGCAGCAGGTAATGTAGGTGGCGTGCGCGAATGTGTTATGACATGAGGCACTGCTGGCTCCGGCCCAGACAAATTCAATTTCTTCCGGGCCTGCATGTTCCAGGCTTGTATTCATGTAAAAAAATATTTTGGATTGGGCCCGGCCTTAGAGCAAGCCGGCCCATTTTCTGACAAGCCTCGGCTCAGGCTTACTAGGCAGAGATTAACATTGTATCCAACTAGCATGTGTAAAGTAATACACGTGCGTGGGCTGGTGGGGAGGGTCTGATCTCTCAGGCCAAAGATCCTCTGTGCTTGTACAATCTTATCAGAGAGTCGACTGATCAGCCCTTCGATTCTGACCCTGCTCTTCTGAAAGAAAACAGCCCTTCTCCCCATATACAGGCCACATTCTGGATCCCTGTTTGGGCCAACCTATTGAATGAACTATGAAGGGCATTGCACTTGTCAATACATTAAAATACACATCATGCCAGTCAGGCATAACAGAGGATGCAGGAAGGAGGGCTTCCATTACAGTAAAAAAAAAAAACACCATAACACCAGTGTGCCATACCAGTGTGCCAGCCATAATACCAGTGTGCCAGCCATAATACCAGTGTGCCATGCATACCACGTGCCATAATTTATACTCTACAAAAGAAATGGCCGCCCAAACCCAACACTAGAGTGTTCAGGTTTGACTTGATGAAAAGGTGGCAACCCTACTTCCCAGAGCCATTAAAGACTAGAGTGGCTAAGTTCACAAAAACTCTGATTACGTTTACACCAGTATATCGCCCTAAGCTGGCTCAAGGGAAGTGTAGTTCCACAACATCTGGAGGGTCGAGGCTGCAGACCTCTGGCCTAGAATCTTAGGTTAACAATATGACACCATCGGCCTTCGCTTTCTTTTTCCATGTGGCCGACAGCCTGGCCCACTTTTATCTTCTTGAATGTATAAAAAGAGGAGATGAGGAGCGAATAAAACAAATAACGGCACGGATACAGGATTATCAGATTTTGTGTGAGTGTTTTCCTATCTTATCCTTTTAAAAACAGACAAATATTCGAGGAAGCATACAAACCAGTGAGCTCATTACCGTGCCTGTGAACAATTCAACTTCTACCTATACACAGTTTTCATCCCGGTAGGAATGTGATTGTTCTCCACAAACCCTCCCCAATTTAATAATTTAACATTTTATAGCCTGTCAAAAACACTGACTTCCCCACATTGGAACAAGATTCAATTCCATTGGATGTCATCGGGAGAAAGAGCTGGAGGGATGAGCTGGGAAGCTCCGAAGTATACAAAAAAAAAATTAGAAGAAATGTATAATATAAAAAGAACTGCGTGCTACCAATATAAAGCAGCGACACAAAACGTGTCTCTTATGAACTAGAATATAGACCTAAATACAGCAGTTTTTCCTCCATAGTTGCTTGCAGCAAGGGCAACGGTGGTGGAACAAGATTATTGTCACACAGAGCACATCGTAGCATTAACTCAGATTACCACTGCCTGCACAAGGATAGTATCTGCAACAGGCCCGGACTGGCCTTTGGGATTACAGAACTCACCGCAGGGTCGGCAAAATGGAATCGCCGACGTATACTGAACTAGATGCACTGACATTTCTGTGCTTTCCGAATAATATAATAAGTTGTGTGTGTTAGGGGATCACAGAGCTCTACAGCAATAAAACAAATAAAACCGTATCGAAAAGAAAAAGAAGTGGTCTGTTCAGTCCAAAATGCCTGGCCCAGTTTGGGGCTGATCTGCAATGATCATTCACCAAAAAAAATAATTAGATTAAAAAAATATTCATCGAGACTCCTGTTCATGCAATTGTGTCTACGAGCATTAACCCTTTACTATTCCATTAGTAAGGCATGTACTGGCCATAGGGACTACAGGGCGATACCCGGTGGGCCGATGGCTCAGTGGGCCAGTGTGAATGCTGGTTCACCGCACAGCTCGCACTGCCCTTAATGGGTGAGGTGAGAAATTCCTCACCGTCTGTAAAACATATGCAGTCTGCCACAATCTCATATTGGGGCCACCGTGCTGGTGAGACCCCCTGCACATCCACCTTAAGACATGGTACGCACTCAACCTCAGTGCTGCCGTGTTGCTTTACCCAATGGCTCTGCAGCAACTCTGGCAGCTGTAGAGTGACTGGTTGAGCGATCCGGTTCGTTTAACGATCCG
Source organism: Leptobrachium leishanense (assembly GCA_009667805.1). NCBI lineage: Eukaryota > Metazoa > Chordata > Amphibia > Anura > Megophryidae > Leptobrachium > Leptobrachium leishanense. The sequence continues at coordinate 362,720,507 of CM019064.1, read as the reverse complement.
GTTGGTTTATATACCATTTTTGTGCATGTTTGCATAATTACAGTGGGCCGGTCTGGATGAAGTCCAGCCCTGCCATTAGTACATAAAACCCCCACACGCAAACAGAATTTAGTCGATAAAACATTTTTAAATCAGTATTTTCCATGAAGAAATGAAACACATTTAGAACCCATTCATCTCACTGTATAGCTGCAAAGGAGCTGGGAGGAGCAGCTTCTACCCCCATTATTGTAAAACAAATTTTTTAATAAACTTTTGTTGCTTTACAACAGCCAGCAAGAGAGCAGAATACAGTGAGAGTTCTGGGGTCACTCACTACTACAGGGATAAGATTGAGGGGGTTGTTATAATTATTGTGAAAATCCATACCCAAGTATTATGCCACATACAGATTGGTATTTTGTGGAAGCTGACAATCGTATCACAAATCTCCATATGCAGGACATCACATTTACTGTATATTTGAAACAAATATCTTTTCCCGTATGCTAAAGCAGGCCACGACCAATTAAATAGATTAAGAAATTAATTTATCATGAGCCAACCTTCATCATTACACTACTGGACCCAAACTGCCACGAGATGCCCCCGACTCGTTTCTCACCAACTTTCATATGCATGGTCTTCTGTTCTATCTCCGCATACTAGCCCCGCTCGACAAATACACGTGCCCCCTGACCACATTTGAATGCCTATTGGGTAGACAGGCCCCCCTCGCCATGGTAGATCCATGATGTACAGTATTTTTCAGGATCTCTCCTACCCCACACCCTCATATGTAGCCAAGTGGAAGCGGAATCTACAACACCACTTCACTGGTGAAGAATGGGCACAAATTTACACGCTTTCCACGGCTTGCTCTACGGCAACCAAACCCAAGAGACAGCCTACAAATTGCTATTGAGATGGTACAGGGCACCGTCCACGACTGCTGCCTATACAACTGCACCTGACACGTCTTGCTGGCGCTGACCTGCTGCACGTCTGGTGGTCATGCCTGGTGATTCAACCCTTTTGGACCCAAATCCACAATGCCATCAGCAAATTGTCTGGCTCACCACTGGCCTTTAGACCAGCTGCCATGCTGCTACATCATACGCCCCTACCTGTTGAAACATAAGCGTTCCCTTGACATACGATTCCTGAACTCTGACAAAGCACTCATCCCTAGGCATTGGAAATCACCTTCTGCCCCACCTTTCGTGAATGGCTGGACGAAGTCCAACACCTCAGAGACAGGATCTGCTACACCAATCCTCTGGCACGACTGTCACATCTGCGGCATTGGTTCTACTGGTCAGTACATGGCCGTTCTAGCAGGGGGGGGGGGGTACTATGGGCACCAGCGGGAGGAGACCGACTCCCCCATCACCCCCCTCCTGAGTGATGCTCCCTCTCCTACGTCCGACCCAACCTTTCTGGTATGTACTGATCCTGACAGCCGCTGCTGGTCAGGCCTCCTGAATAGTTGCTTAAGTCTATATATCGCTTACTGCTCTCACTTATCGCATATATGTATGTTGTGACACATGTGATTGTGCTGTTCAGCTTGTAGCTGTGATGCATGCTTTTGTACTCATGAACATTGTACATCCAACTTTTCTCTTTGTAAATGTGAAAACTTTAAAAAAAATAAAAATAAAACTCCCGTTAGCCCTAGCCTAACGAAGCTACGCATCCAGGTTATGTGCCGGTCACGCACAATTGGTAGTTTTCTTGGTAACAAATCATTTCAGTGTAATAAATTGCTTGTGTAAGAGAGGTAAACAATAAATCATCCAGCTGCTGTTTGACAGGAGTCCTTGAAAATGTTATTTACATTTTTTCTACAGCTCTTTAGAAAATGGAAAACCAGAGAAAGCGGCTTCAAGATCAACTAAACTTTGTCCTGTGTAACATTGGGGAAGGGGGAATAATGCTAGGATCTTAAAGGGATTGGGGGGGGGGGGTCGGAGGAACGAACCCACAAAACATGTCCATTTACAAAAAAACTCTAATACAAGTCAAATAACACACGTTCAATTTTAGATGCCAGTTAAAACAAATATATATATATATATATATATATATATTACGGGTAAAGCCCGGAGTGCGGTTAATCCTAGCATTACCCAGGCCTCATTAGCAAAAATCCAATTAAATTCCGGACTTTACCCGGGTAATCTGCAAAGTATCCAGAAGCCTCTGGATACCCCGGTTTTCCGCACCGTTTTAACCGGGTAATTCGCAAATTACCCTAGCGTTGCTGGATAAAGTGAGATGTGCGTCGAAACATCCATACTTCATCCGGGTAATCTGCAAAGTATCTAAACACCTCTGGGTACTCCGCCTTTCTCGGGTTTCCAGCAGGTTACAGGTGACTGAATCCCGAGGAAAACTCGATTTACGAATACAAAAGGTGTTCTATGAAGAGTAACCCGACGGTTGTTATGTATTATAAACGTATATATTGGCACACATGACACATAGTAAAGATCACGTAACTTTTTCACATTTCACATGAGAAACATATCCCGTCGCTCTGTATATTCGTTCTATCCTCAATACATTTTAAATGTTTGTCTTTTGCCATTTTCATTGATAATATCCATAGATAATAGCAAAAAATTGACTGTTACCCAAGCGGGGTTGGATGCTCTGCAGATTACCCAGGTGAAGCTGTGGATAGTCCTCAGATTACCCGGGTGAAGCTTCAGACTTGCACATTATCCGGGTAAGGCTGGGGTCAGACCAGCGCACTTTTAACGTGCGTTCTGGCGCACATAATTACGGCCGCACTAGCAGCAGATGACGGGCAATGACGGCCAATATACGATGTACGGCCGCACAAAAGTCCGGCCGTGCAACGCAAGTGGAATTTGAACGCATTTTTTTTGAGAACGCTGAACCGCTAGTACGGACGTACTGAGTGCGCAGCTGCGGCATAGCGGCGTGTTTGCGTGATTAGGAGATGTCAGACACTGCTAATGTCCAGCCTACATAACGTCCAGACGCAAAAAGAGTTTTGACGATCCGTACAAAATCACCCCCGAAAATGCGCGTCGTCTGACCGTTTTTGCCCATTCCGTCAAAAAAATACGTCAATGCGTTCGGACGCACTTTTTCACGTTCGTGGGGAAAAATGCTTTCGTCTGACCCTAGCCTTAAGTGTGGATTTTTCAGCTCTTCCAGACTGTTACCCAAGGACAGTTGGTTAGTCCTAAGATTACCCGGGCAATGTCCGAAATTTTCATTTTTTGCAGCTTTACCCAGCGGTTTTGGGTAATGTCAGGATTAACCGGGTAATCCTAGGATTGACCGCACTTCGGGCTTTACCCGTAACATATATACATACAGCCAGGACTCAACATTGTGCGGCCAACTAGTGTAGTTGCATGGTCTCAGGACACTCATAAACCAGGTTTTTGCTCCCTTCAAATTGTACAGGGTCATCTAGATGTGGACCCATTGCTTGAGGTGCCTAGAGAAGTATCCGCTATGCCCTCCTGGTGAGACCTAACAAGGCCGAAATGATAGTCAGGGGTTGGGATTTCTTTCGTGCAGAGGAGACTGCTTTGGCATTTCATCTCTGGACAACCATTCTGGGAAACCGACCGATTTGCATATGGGTCTGTAATGGCACCATTGAGCCAAAAACTTGATACCTGAGGGAGGACCCAACATAGTGCAGGCCGCTCTCCATAATCTCAAACCTTGTACATACAACAATGGTACTGCTGCACTCACTGACTTCGATGCAGTCACATGCCCAGTGATCAGCTCCATGCCATATCCAGACAGTCTCCAAAACGTGCCAGCACTCCAGGGATGAATCTTCCCCATTTCATATCCAGAAAATCAGCATTGCAGTTTTTAACAATAAGCTTTCATAAAGACAACACTGAAGTGTTGACTACTTGAGGCTTTAAATCACATACAAAAAAAAAAAATATTCCTGGACTGCCGGTACTTTTTGGAGATATACACAATAGAAAAAAAAGTCTACACACCCCTGGTAAAATGTCAGGTTTCTGTAATGTTAAAAAAAAGTGACAAAATTAAATTTCAGAACTTTTTCCACCTTTAATGTGACCTATAAAGTGTACAACTCCACGAAAAACAAACGGAAATCTTTTAGGTGGAGTGAGAAAAAATAAACTAAAATAATGGTTGCATAAGTGTGTGCACCCTTCAACTAATACTTTGTTGAAGCACCTTTTGATTTTATTACATCACTAACCGGGTTATTCAAAGAGATCCGAATTGTGGCCGAAAGGTAACCGAACAGTGAAATTCAGCGTATGGTTACCTTTCCTGGCCATTCGGCTATTCTGAGAGCAGGCAGTTCGCCAAATGCTGGAGAATAGCCTGCACATACGGTGCCTGTTCGAGGGCAGTGAAATCCCCATAGAGAAGCAATGCTTTGTCTATTCAGCGAACAAAAACCAGCAGTGAAAAGTTGCCAAAATGCACTGTTCGGTGGTCTCATTCGACAGGTTTATTCAGGCGAATCCCATAGGCTTCAATGTTAACAATATTCCCATTTAATTTGATATCTAATAAACCGTTTAATATTCTATTCTGCAGTAAAAAATCTCTAGATATTTTAGGATCTTTTAGGCATTTAAGATTTTTATTTCGAAACATCTCAGTTTTTTTGTTTTTTTAAATGGTTTCTGTAAAAGCCCTTTTTATTATCATTCATTGGATCTTATATGTAAATTCCAGACATTTTCGCTCTGTAGTTTTTTTTTCTTCTTCAAACAGCGTTTCAATTTACCAACTTTCAAGCGTACGTTTTTGGTGTTCTTTTTCACCTCATCCGTCTGCGTGTCTGTTTTTTCCGGCGGCTGCTCTGCGTTGTGATTGGCAGCTAGTCGGGTTTCTCCGGCGTGCTCTGTGGGCTTAATCCAGATGTTTTTGCGGGTTTTGGTGAGCGTTCGCTGGGTTTGCGGCGGCTTTTCCCTGCACTACGACAGCCCTGTGGTGCTGGCTGAATACACCACAGGGTCACCAAAATCGCAATGAATTGAAGAGAACGAAAAGTCGCCGACCGTGCGGTGACTTTAATACTCTTTGAATAACCCTGTCAGTCTTTTTGGTCAACGGAAGTCTATCAGCATGGCACATCTGGACTTGGCAATACTTGCCCTCCCAATCTGACCGATTTTAGAGTGATTTTGCAACGAGTGGGCATCTGTGCACAGCACTCAGATCACCCCAAAGATTTTCTTTAAATTTTCTTGTAGTGAAGCCATTCCTTTGTTGATTTGGATGTTTGCTTTGGTTGTTATCAGATGAAGTTCCTCCTCCTCATGGTCAGCTTTCTAGCCGAAGCCTGAATGTTTTGTGCCAATTGAGGCCCCTATTACATTTTTCTCGCAATTTCGTTCGCGCAGCGCAAATTTTTTGAGCGCATCGTCTGGAGTTAACGTGTGAAACTTAACGGAGTATTCCACTCCGAAATGCATTTTCTCATCCGTCCGAAAATAACGTTCGTAAAAACGACGTGCGAAACGAAGAGTAATACGCGCGCAGTAACGTAGCACATGTAAATCAGTGTGCGGACTGTTTTTTTTTCGTGGGATTCAGCCAATCAGAATTAACATCAATTTACCTTAATTGGCTCAAGTTTTTGCACCTGTCACAGTAAATCTGAGTATACATGCTGCAGCAATAAAAGAAAAAATATGCACGAATTCACAATTTTATTGTTTGGGTATGTGTAGAATGTAACTTTACGGTGCTGTATTTTTTTTCGTGCTGGTGTATTTCGTTTCGGCCAGAACGTTCCGATTTTCAGTTACCAGCTTTTCAAAGACGTTAAAATTATGCGCGCAAACGTCATTCGTAAAAAGCTGCGCATCGATTGTAATACCATCCGCATACCAGCGCCCGAACGAATTTGCGCTCACAATGTTAAGTATAGGACGCGCACAGTTCATGACGCTCGCGCAGGTCCATCCGCATTAAACGATAACGCGCATCATTTGCGCGAACGTTGTAATGCGACGTCCACGCAAAGGGTTTTGCCACTTGCGCAAAGAATATAATAGGGCCCATAGACTTTTATTGGGAATCGTTCAGAATTCCTTCTACCTTGACTAAGCCCCACAGCTTGATGCTGCCACCACCATGCTTCACTGTGGGTATGGCGTTCTTTTGGTGATGTGCAGTGTTGTTTTTGCGCCAAACATATATATCTTTTGGAATTATGGCCTATAAAAGGTTCAAGCTTGGTTTCATCAGACCATAACATTTTTCCCACATGCGTTTGGGACACTTCAGAGGTGTTTTTGCAACATTTAGCCGGGCTTGGATATATTTTTTTCGTAAGAAAAGGCTTCCGCCTTGCCACTCTACCCATAGCCCAGACATATGAAGCACACAGGCGATTGTTGTCATCTGTACCACACAAACCGTACTTGCCAGATATTCTTGCAGCTCCTTTAATGTGGCTGTAGGTCTCTGGACATCCTCCCTCATCTTTCCATCACATTTGGAGGGACGTCCAGCTCTTGGTAATGTTGCAGTTGCACCATATTTTCTGCACTTGATGACCATCTTCATTGTGTTCCATGGTATATCTAATGCCGTGGAAATTCTTTTGTACCTTCTGACTGATACCTTTTAACAATGAGATCCCTCTAATGCTTTTGAAGCTTCTCTGTGGACCATGGCTTTTTCTGTAGGATACGACTAAGAAAATGTCAGGAAAGACCGGCTAGAACAGCTAAACTTTATTTTGGGTTAATCAGAGGCACTTTAAATGATGGCAGGTGTGTACTGACTCCTATTTAACATGATTTTGAAAGTGATGGCTTAATTCTGAACACAACTACATCCCCAGTTATAAGAGGGCGTGCACACTTAGGCCCTGTTCACACTGTGCCATTTATCGTGCGGATTTTGCCGTGATATCGCAGCGAAATCCGTGCTATGTAGCATCTCCAATGCATTTCAATGCAGCTGTTCACATCCTGCCGTGCGAGGTCGCGTGTCGCTGTTGCAGGTCGCTGGTACATAACCCTTTTTTTTGCGATTTCCATTGGTGGCGTTTTGCAAAATCGCGCAAAACCGCGACATTATCGCGCATATGAACAATCACGCGATTTTCAAATCGCACAGTGTGAACAGGGCCTTACACAACCATATTATTTTATAGTTTATTTTTACATCCCTCCACCTAAAAGATTTCAGTTTGTTTTTCAGTTGAGTTGTACGGTTTAGGCTAAGGTCAGACGAAAGCAGTTTTAAGGTGCGTTTAGCTGCACGAAATCACGGCCGTGCTAGCAGCAAATGACGTCCAATGCCGGGGAACATACGACAAACGGCCGCACGAAAGTTCGGCCGTGCAACGCAAGTGGCAAACGAACGCATTTTTTCGAGAACGTCAAACCGCTACTACTGACGTACAGAGTGCGCTGCGTCCGCATAGCGGCGTGTTTGGGAGACGTCAGACGCTGCACACGTCCGGCCAACATAACGTCCAGACGCAAAAAGTGTTTTATTGATGATCCGTACAAAATCACGGACGAAACTGCGCATCGTATGACCGCTATCGCGTATTCCGTGAACAAATACGTCCATTCGTTCGAACGCACTTTTTCACGGACAACGTGAAAAATGCGTTCGTCTGACCCTAGCCTTATAAGTCACAATAAAAAGGTGGAAAAAGTTCTGAAATTTATCTCGGTCTCATTTTTATTACATCACAAACCTGACATTTTAACAGGGGTGTGTAGACTTTTCCTATCCACAGTATATGGAAAGTTTGTTTGAAGGTATGAAAATGACTAGGATTTGAGAGTCAGAAGATTTACTGAAAGCGAAATTCAAGTATTCCAAAACATCGCAATGACGTGTCTCTTCAAGATTCTCTTTTTAAAGCACACCAGTCATGCACACCTGCATGGCACTCCTACTGTTGGGCTCATACAAGTCAGCTATTCTAATCTCACCTGACAGTTAAATATTGTCAGGTCTGAACAGACCTCAGATTGGTTGTGCCATTGCCATTACCAATATGGCAGCTTCAAGCAGGCAAGTATGACAAGTGCACTTAAACTGTAGGCTTGCTGAAATGGGGTGGGGTAGGTTCCTGCGCAGTTTTCGTATTTTGGAAAAAAAAATTATCCAAAAGTCCAGACAAAATGGAACCATGTAGCACTACTAAAAATAAAAAATAAAAAACCATACCACACATATAAGAATTACATTTTGTGTTAAAAAGCAATGGTACGGTCCATTTGTCATGTATAAAATTAGCAATACCACTGCCATTACTTACCTTATTTCCCACGCTTTGAGCAAGGTCAGTGTTTTATACAGTCATATTATTCATAAAACATAATGCAGCAAAATAAAAGCAAAAAAATTTCGTTTTTTTTCAGTTTTAGTTAAAATGGTGTATTTTCTCACAAAAATGCAGTAAAGGGTTCCATTTCTATATTTATTGGGGGGGGGGGGAGAGAATGCCGCCATATAGATTATATAACCACAAAAAGGTTTTGGATGATAACGTATGAGAAAAAGAAATAATTTAGTAGCTGTAAATGACTGAAATTTGCTTTTTTTTTTTAATAGCATGACATGACGTATACAAATGATATATTTTTGAATATGCCGAGTCTGCTGAAAAGAAGGATATAGAATTGGTCTGAGTTTTAGAATAAAACAGGATTTCAAATACGACCAGATTGAGCTTAGCACACAGGGGTGAAATGGCTCTGTAGTGAAAGGTTAAGGGCCACGGCACCACCACCCCCCCCCCCTCACAGAACTCCTCCGCAGCAGCACAGGGAGGAAGGGATTGTGTAATGTATCACTTCCAGAGTTGTATGGCAGCTGCGCGGGAGGAAAGAGCGTAGCTTTGCTGAATCCAGGATAAAGGCTCCTCGTGGCTGGGACTGTTCAGGGAGAGGGGGCAATGAGACTTGGAGGAGCATGCAGAATGGGGGGTGATAATGAACAGGAAGAGGGGCCATTAATCGAGGGGTGGTGAATAGGGAAAGGAGGCATTAAATAGCCCATGAAAATTGTCCCAGTCATCGCAAGTCTTTTGCAATATTGCGAGAAAAGAGATGCAGGTTAATACACAGAAAAGAATAGGAGGGGGGGGGTGTTAAAGGAGGACTTGTCCTCGGGCCCCTCATGACCTTGCTACTAGGGATGAGCTGTTCGATCAGTTCGGAGTTCGATTCGAACTTTGGCCATTCACAAGTTCACGAACTTCAAACTTTTTGGCGTGTTTGGTTCGAGTTTGCAAAAAAATTTTTAAAAAAAGTATAACAAATGCTTAAAAAACATACTAAAAAAATCTGGAAATAAAAGAGACTCTTTAGTGCAGAATATTATAAGCAATGGTTGATCAGATATTGAATTAAAAACTAAATGTGTACGTGCAAAGATTCTCACCTCTAAGGCTAGGGACAGATGAGCGCATTTTCTGCGGCCACCGTCAAAATGTACGTCGATGCGTGCGCACGCATTTTTTCACGGAATACGCTTAAGTGGTCAGACGACCACAGTCGCACAGTCGCAGGTACTCACCAACGCAATTCTAGGGAAATCCGGCTGTTTGAACGTTATGTAGGCCGCACACTAGCAGCGTCTGACGTCTCCTAATCACGCACACACGCTGCCATGCGGCCGCAGCGCACTCTGTACGTCTGTAGCAGCGGTTTCACGTTCTGAGAAAAATGCGTTCATTTGCCGGTTGCGTGGTGTCGGCGCACTTTTGTACGCACGTACTGCGTATATTGGCCGTCATTGGCCGTTATGTGCTGCTACTCCCGCCGTGATTTAGTTCGCCTGCACGCGCGTTCCGACTGCCCCACTCTGACCCTAGCCTAAATGATTTGTGTGCTCAAACGGTAAACAACAGGTGTTTTTAGTCTGGTCTAATCAATTTGATACATTGTATGTATGTAGACTATACTGAGGGTGTGGTGTCTGCTTCTGAGAAGTGTTAATTTCTCTACTAAATCTTCCTCTAATATGCTGCATTTCACTGCTGTGTGCTCAGCTCATTTTTACCGCTTTCGCTCATCATGTTTAAACACGATTTGAAGCCACATTTTATTAAATAACCCAGACATATTAGATATTGTTCTTTCCGGCAGACTCCGCAGATTCATAATATATCATTTGTATATGTATACGTCATGTCCTGTCTGTATATTATGACAAACAATGCAATAAAAATAGAATTTTTAAATCATCTGCAGTGTGTAAAGTGGGTTTTTCCCCCAAATTTTAGCACATGAGCGTTTGCGATTATGTTTTCTATGGGGTGCGCTTGTACAAAAATTAGAAATGGGGACTTGTTACATTTTGTGGGGGGGAATTACGTGATTTATAGCAAACGCACCCCATAGAATAAAATCATTAGTGCATCATCGTTCACATTAGAATTGAAAAGTGAACAATATTGCTGCATTAATAAAAATAACAAAAAAAATACATGTTTTTATCTTCTTTAGACCTGGTCATGTTGGGTATCATTCGAAAGACCATGCTCCGGCCTTTCAATTGACCCCCTAGATGCCTGGAGATATCGGGGTTCAGATGAACCCCCCCCCCCCCAGGGGATTGGCCTGGGCTATAAATATATATATAATATATATACATAATGGCGCATCTGTGACTGTGAGCTGGGATATATATATATATATATACACAGTTGTGTTCAAATTTATTCAACCCCCAATGCTGTAAAGTGTTTTAGGGAATTTAGTGTACATTTGTAATTGTATTCAGAATTAAATCCTACAAGGACTTTTTAAAGAACCATATGCAACTAAAATGACATCAATTGGTTTTGTAATACAGTAGAAAATGTTTCTTTTGTGAATTCTTCATTGACACAATTATTCAACCCCGTAAAGCCTACCACTCTGAAGAACAGAGGTTCATTCACGTGTTTTCAATCAGGTATTGAAAACACCTGTGGATGTCACGGAGCAGCAATAAAGCATAATAAGCACCAATTAGGCAGCTTTAAAATGACTGTGATACTCAGCTCCTTCTAGACATTTACTGGTGTGGTTGCAAACATGGTGAAGTCAAGAGAATGGTCCAGGAAGACAAGAGAAGAGGTGATTACTCTTCACAGGAAGGGCAATGGCTATAAGAAGATTGCAAAGATGTTAAACATACCAAGAGAGACCATAGGAAGCATCATTCGCAAATTCAAGGCAAAGGGCACTGTTGAAACCCTACCTGGTCGTGGCAGAAAGAAGATGCTGACTTCGACTGCTGTGCGCTACCTGAAGCGTAGAGTGGAGAAAAGTCCCCGTGTGACTGCTGAGGAACTGAGAAAAGATTTGTCAGATGTGGGTACTGAAGTTTCAGCTCAGACAAAATGGGGCACACTGCATAATGAAGACCTCCATGCCAGAACTCCCAGGCGCACCCCCTTGCTGTCTCCAAAGAATAAGAAGAGTCGACTGCAGTATGCCAAAAGTCATGTGGACAAACCACAGAAGTTTTGGGATAGTGTTCTGTGGACTGATTAAACAAAATTAGAACTGTTTGGGCCCACGGATCAACGCTATGTTTGGAGGAGGAAGAACAAGGCCTATGAAGAAAAGAACACCTTGCCTACTGTGAAGCATGGCGGGGGGTCAATCATGCTTTGGGGCTGTTTTGCTTCTGCAGGTACAGGGAAGCTTCAGCGTGTGCAAGGTACCATGAATTCTCTTCAGTACCAGGAGATATTGGATGACAATGTGATGCAGTCCGTCACAAACCTGAGGCTTGGGAGACGTTGGACCTTTCAACAGAACAATGATCCCAAGCATACCTCCAAGTCCACTAGAGCATGGTTGCAGATTATAGGCTGGAACATTTTGGAGTGGCCATCGCAGTCACCTGACTTAAATCCGATTGAGAAAGAAAGCAGTTGCAGTGCACAAGCCTAAGAATGTGACCGAACTGGAGGCTTTTGCCCATGACGAATGGGCGAAGATACCCGTAGATCGCTGCAAGACACTTGTGTCAAGCTATGCTTCACGTTTAAAAGCTGTTATAATTATAAAAGGATGTTGTACTAAGTACTAAGAATGAATGTCACTTGGGGGTTGAATAAAACTGATAATGATGTGAGCACAGAAAAGACATTTGTGGTTATTTCATTATAAATGTTATGTTATATTTGTCTGACCTACACGTGCCTCTTTGATTTAATTGTAAGCAAGATGACTGCTCAAAATCAATGTCAAACTGGCCAAAACTCAATTTCAGTGGGGGTTGAATAATTTTGAACACAACTGTATATATACATATACACACACACGCATGATGAAAATTTGCAAAGGATAAGGCACGCAAAGTGAAATTTTGATGTGTCTGAAATTGAAACTTACGGGACAAATCTTATTTTTTTTTCGTTAATTTATATTTGTTCAATACAGTTAATTTTAATTTGTTTAATAGAGTTAATTTAAAATGGTTTAACAATTTATTTATTTTATCTTTACTATTGGTGCTTTTCAAACTTTATTCTTAAATAAATAGAAATTTAGCAGTTTCATGTGTCTTTTTTTTTTGGGGGGGGGGTGCAAGTAGCTGGTCTTGCCTAGGGCGCAAAATAGTCTAGCACTGGCCCTGACCGCATGGTCCACCCCTGCACTCTTCCACAATACCACAGAGGGGTTACTGTATGATGGCACTTGCTGGCCTGGCACCAAAGGCACAATATCTGGGTGCACTGCCACTGACGCCTGTACCAGATTCATATCCTCAGAGGGATTACGGTGTGACGGCACTGTTGCCGACGCTAAAAGCCCAATTTTAAAGCACCTATTGTTACTTTCATCCAAAGCCTGCATAAGTTTCACCATTATTTAGCCCAAAAAAGTCACTAAACCTTTTCTGCGAGACCTAAAATGTCTTTTCATACAGACTGCCGCCCCAAGCAGTGGTTTATGCATAGATTTAAAGGAAAAGCAATTACCGTCATTTGAAATGTCATTTTTTTTTTTTTTTTTTTTAAGTGTTTCTATACATCCTAGAAATCCGCCACTTCACGGGCAGGTTATGGGGACCTCCTAGGCACGATATTTGAAGGAATTTTTCGTTTTTATTTCATGGAAAACTCACTGTCCTTTTTTTTTTTTTTTTTTTTTTTACTTTTTGTCCTTGTTTCCTGTCCCCCATGGCACTACCAGGACCCCCATACACCTTTTATGGCAAATATCTAGCATATATGCCCTCTTGGAGGGCACTCTAAAAATCGAATTTTGAGTCCCATTGACTTGCATTGAGTTCGAGTTCAAACATTTGGAAAGTTTGAGTTCGAATGCGAACCGAACTCGGGGGTGTTCGGCTCATCACTACTTGCCACCCCTCTGGGCTGAGAGGGGGCTCTCATCACATCCTGGCAATCTTAAAACTATAAAGTGGTCAGGATGTGTAGCGCGGTCTTTCGAAAGGAAGACAATAGAGGAGAAAAAGTCAGAAACAAGAACCTAGACCAGAAAATGTGCTGGCTGGGTGGAGCAGAGGTAACATCACTGCTCTATAACCGTGGCGAGAGACTGGAGACACAGGTTTGATCCCGACAAGAGCACCTCTCCAGTAAGTGTCCTTGGGCAAGACACCCAACGGTACATTCGCCACCCAGGACATACTTGAAAATGAGAGAAATCTCAACGTATCCTTCCTGGTAAAATCCTTTCTCAAAAAAAATGAAAAAAAAGGGAAGAGCAAAGGATGTGAGAATTTGTAAAAGGCAAGGAATTCTATCATATAGGGCTGCAGTACTCGCAATAAAGTTTTTTTATTTTTTTCCTCTTTTAAAACACAGAAGTAAAAATCTATTTATCACTAGCACAAGTCACATGCAAGAATGACTTTCTTTGCTCAAGGAAACATGAGCTAGACATTAGGCCACCGAAACAGCAGTTCTGCTACACCGGTTTCCCTGTAGTTGAAGGATAATACCATCAATCAACAAGCAGACTTTTTAACAGCTTTTTAGATGTGCATTTCAAATCACCTTGTCCAGTGAAGGAGATGCTCATGGTGGCTTGTACAACAGTGCATAAGACCTTTAAGAGCTTGGAGATTCATGGCTTCATCACAAACTGGAGATGTTCTGTGGAAGTGTGCAACATCCGTGCTCACCATTATTTGCCATGAACAATCCCTATTCTCCGTCCCAGTCAAGCCTTCCTAATAGAAACAAATTATCTCCTAGATATCTGCTCTCTGGACCAGTGATAATCTCAAAAAAAAAGGAACCATTAATTTTACTTCATCCCCCCCCCCCCGCATCAATACAATGGAGACTGAAACCAAACATTAAACCTAAAATAATATGTGGCTCATTAAATATTTTGTACTTTAACCTCTTACTGACCGGGGGTTTTTACAAAAGTCCGTTAAAAAGTGCCCGCTGCTGTTTTTACGTTTCTGCGCCGATGTGTTTTGGTAAATTTTTCCTCGTTTATGCAACCCACACATATTATATATACTGTTTTTCCCTCCCGCCATTAAATGGACTTTCTAACGATACCATTATTTCCATACATATCGTATAACTTACTTAAAAAAATATGAAATATGATTGGGGGGGGGGGGGGGAGAGATATACTTTTTCAAACTTTAAATCCAAAAAAGGAGCCGCCCCCCCTCCCCATCCTCATTTTTTCCTGCAGGCGCTGGGGAGGGGGGGGGGGGGGAGGTTGCCTAGCGATGAGGTCATCATGCACAATGATGTCATCGCACCTGCCGGGCCCCCTGAAAAGGTTAATATTAGTCATACATTTACGTGTCAATAATTTTCTTATTATTATTATTATTTTTGAGAAAGGATTTTACCAGGCAGGATACATGGAGATTTCTCTCGTTTTCAAGTATGTCCTGGGTGACGAGTATGTACCATTAGGTGTCTTGCCCAAGGACACTTACAGGAGAGGTACTCTTGTCGGGATCGAACCCGTGTCTCCACAGTCTCCACGGTTATAGAGCAGTGATGTTAAATCTACTCCACCCAGCCGGCACATAAACTTTACCTGCGTTGGCCAGGAAACAAACCTGGGAAAACTGCTTGGAAGGCAGCTATGCTCACCACTATACCACCAATGCTGAGCTGCAATTCATAATTCCTTTCATAAAAATGTAATGCCATTTAGAATACTGGTTAAGATCATAAAGACAATAAAAGTGAATTGAAAAAAACAGACTTTACTACACGAAAAGTAAGATTTAAAAGAAAAACCCAACTTATTGGAGGAGAATATATAGTAAAGCAATCCTTACTTTGAAATTAACAATATTCGTGTTACTAGCATCTGTTCTTTCACTGAAAGAATGGTGGCTTTACTTCAGTAAACTAAGCAGGATGAAGTGACACTATGGCCAATTCACTATTTAGCAAACTGCTGTTTCAGTTCACCATACTTTTCTGTGTTCTTTTCCCCATAGTTGCCTAGCGAAGATGTCAATGGGGTTTCTGTCCTAGTAATTTAGTGTAGAGGTCACCCTAGTTTGTACGGATGTTTCAGTTGAGGTTGTCTAGAGTTGTTTTTAACGTTAGTTTGCATGGGAGGTCTATGAAGGTCGCCACATGAAGAATCACCAGAGTATATTCCCAGGTGTTGAAAACACCAACGAAACAACGAGAATTGGTGAATAGCCAGGTTTTTGATGCTTTACATAAAAATAATGGTAGTGTCTTGATCAGTGCTGGTCACAGTTTGTTATATTTTCTTTCGATTGTCAACATTCACCATAGTTGTAAAAACCGTGATTTCATAATGTATGGAACAACACGGCTGGTTAATCCAGGACGTTTCCATGGCTGTGCCCTGAATTCCCGTAAACTCAGCGGTCAGAGGTCTTTTGCCAGTGTTGTTTGTTATTTGTATTTATTATTGACATAGTCAGCAGTTCCTAGTCTGCATGCCTCCCTACACGTAGCACACTGGAGCTTTGTGCAATTCTTCCAAGCACAGGCAAAGGGGCCCTGATTGCAGGTCCCAAAACATCAGAATAAAATGAATGAGACACTGTGACATGGCTTCCCAAGCCAGGAGGCTAGCCAAGCGCTGGGCGTCTGCAGGGAGGAAGGGCCACCAAGCTTCAGACGAGTTTAATGATCCATTTCTTGTGAGGAGGGTGGGAATGCAATGCTCGACTGACTGACTGACCCTAGCCACTCCACACACCTTCATTTCTAAAGCCAAGCAATATTATTTTATGTAGAAATAATTCATATAACTGCAGACACAAGGCAACATAAAAAAACACAAATTTAAGCAATAACAAAACACATTGTAACATCTTCTAAAAGGAACACTGTTCCAGATTTAACATTAACGTCACATTTATTTTATGAAAAGTATGCAAGGAGGGTTCTGCCGTTTTGACAGTCCAATTCCCTATTCTTTATAGTAGAGAGCTGCAGAAACTGCTGGCACTATATACATGATAATAATACAAGCAGAAAACGGAAGTAAAGGTAAATTAGAGGTGTAGAGAGCCCTGTTAAGAGGAAATTGCATTTTAGGAGTTTTCTGTGGAAGAGAACAAGACAAGAAACAAACTTTTTAGTGGTCAGGAAGGATGTCAGCCATTAGAGTTTCCATCAGAAATGTAGATGTACATGTAGTAAAGTGAGCTTTAGGAAACCAATAATGATGTGGGAAGAGTAGGCGAGGAGAGAGGTTGGTACATCACATGCCTGACTAATCGGAGGTGGGGGGAGGGGGGGTAATATTTTTTTTTTATATGAATGTCTTGAACGGCCCAAGATTAGTGGAGAGTCTGGGGTGGGTAGGGTGAGGAGGTTATTGCACAGGACCATTTCTGACCATCTCATTAGCCCGACGCTGCCACTTTTCGATTCTGACCCAATGTTCTCTCCAAGTCCATAGTGACCAAATCCTGTTACTAATCAACTTAAGATCATTGCCTGCGTCTGCCCCTTTCTGACGGAACATACCACGAAGGTGCTGTTTCATGTGCTTGTCATTTCACAACTTGATTACTGCAATACGCTCCTTATTGGACTCATCAATGTCCGTATTGCCCCTTTGCAATCTAATGAATGCGGGTGCCAGGCTTATTTTTCTCACCAGAAGCACCTCCCCCCTCTGCCGGTCCCTCCATTGGCTTCCTGTACTTTCCAGGATACAGTTTAAAATACTGACACGCACGTTCAAATCACTCAACCCCTTCCTGCAGGTCTTTGTTACTCCGCAAGCACTTCCCATCTAGACAACTCCAGTCAGAAGGCAATCTTAGTCTGTCCACTGTCTGCACCCGCACTGCCAACTCTACACCAAGACTTTGCAAGAGCTGCTCCAGTCCTGTGGAACACCTTACCTCACCCCAACAAACTCTACCCTTCAGTCCTTTAAGAAATCCATCAAAACCCGTCTCTTCAGATTAGCATACCACATCACTGATGCAACTCACTCCTCTGCTCACCCACTCACAGGATTGAAGCGGCTTCCATTGTCCCACCATTCCTGAACCGCTGGCACCAATGATCCTGTTGTCCAGTAAAACTCCTAGCCGTCCTCAACCCCAATCCCTCTGGACTGTAAGCTCCTATGAGCAGGGCCCTCTACACCTCGTTTCCATCCTATGTCCGTTTATCTGTATTTCGTTTCCTTTGGTTATTGTAAAGCGCTGGGGAAACTGTTGGCACTATATAAAATGCTGACAATAATGATCTGAACATGTCAAGGTTTGCCTATCCACACATTAGTTACTGAACACTGGGTACCCATTTGCAGAAATGCATTTAGGCATTCGATTCAATATTGCTGATTTTTTTCCGAGGCACACATTCCAGGTTTTAATTATAAAGAGTTACTGATGAACACATGAGCAGAAAATGAGACTCGTCTTTAAGACACTTTGGGTTGAGTAGTAAATGATCGTATTCAGTCGCCTTGGACAGTACATTTGCTATTTTACAATAAAAGCCAGACTTCCCCTGGAAGAACAGATTATGGGATCAAACCTTCAACGATCCTGTCATTCACGTCAACTTAACATTGGTATAAACTTACATATATCGTGGGCCTCGTCCGAACCATCGGGACAATCCTTTTCGCCATCACATCTCCAGCCTTTAGATATGCAGGTCACCTGGTCCTTACAGGCAAAGTGCCTTGGGCTACAGGTCTTGGAAGCTGGAACACAAAAGAAATATATAATTGTATTATCAGAGAATGATGAAATCACATTTTTGTTAATCTACACATGCTTTGTGTTAAAGTATTGACGGAGTAAGAAACGTAAGATTTTTGCATGGTATATTTTGTTGGGGTGGATCACCAACTAAATTCCTATTTATAGCTTTAAAGTTTACAGAAAGGTCTTTTAGTAACTAAAATAGGGCTGCAACTAACGATTATTCTCATAAATCAATTGAAATAAAAATCGGCCAACTATTCGGATCAAAAAAAAAATAGAAAATAAAATTCCTTTTAAGTAAACATTAAGAAAAAAAAAAGAAAATAAGCAATTTGTGAAGTGTACGTAACTTTCGTATGTACATACGCAAATTGTGTAGCTTGCGTACTTTTCACACAAGGTATGCGAGTGCTTGGTCAGAGGGATGGGTTGATGCTGCATGCGCAGCTTAAGCCCATGTTTGCTTTCTCAAATAAACGCAGCTACGAGCACTTGGACAGAGATGAGGTCGGAATGAGATCGGGGTTAATAAGCTAAAGTGGTCAGGGTGCGTAGAGTGTCCCTTTTAAATAATTTTGTGAACAAACTGAGTGAGAGGAGGGACTGGAGGTGGAAGGGAGTGACTTTGCTCAAGTGACTTGACCTGAGTGTGAGCGGGAGCGGGTATGGACAAGAGCGTGGGAGTGAGTTTGGGGAAAGGGACCAGACCAAAGAAAGGGAATGGCAGTTCCTGACCAAAGCGGTTGTGGCAGGGAGGGTGGCACAGGACTCCAGCTTCAAGTAAGAATTAAACACAGGCATACAGCTCCTTCACCCAGTGGCAGTATCCTATGGTTTGTGTTATAGTTCTGCTATGGTTGTAAACTGAATAAAAAACTGGTCGTGTCTGACATAACCCTAGAACTAAAGCATACCTAGTAGAGCAGCGGCGCGTCTTCTCCAATCAGCTCCGAAGCTGAGGTTTACATTGCACTCAGTCTGACTCTACAACACCGATTAAATCGATAATGGAAATAATTGACAGCTATTTTAATCAATCGATTAGTTGTCAATTAAAAATCGATCATTTGTTTCAGCCCTAAACTAAAATGATATTTTCAAAACAAGAATATAAACTAGAAGTTCATTAGCACATTGTTCTCCTGCTAGAGGAAATTGTCAAGGTCTGATTTCTAAACCATGCGACGGGGGTAGCCCACAAGAGAAAGTAAGGATTAAGGCAGTTCTGGTTGGTCACCTTGCTGCCCCTCTGTTCTGGTCGTTTTTGGGGCCCTCCATCCCAACCTTGCGACCGTGTTTATTTTTTTTCTTCGTAACCATGGAATAAACTGCCAAAAGCAAGTCTTACCCCTTCTATGCAAACAGAATTCAAATGGCAACAAAGTACAGGTCTGCATTTAACTGGGTTTAAACATCCAAATACTTTGGTGTAAACCTTAAGGCTAGGGTCAGACTGAGGCAGTGCGAACGCGCGTGCAGGCGCACTTAATTACGGCCACAGTAGCAGCAAATGCCGGGCAATGACGGCCAATATACGAAGTACGGCTGCACGAAAGTCCGGCCTCGCAACGCAAGTGGCAAACGAACGCATTTTGTCGAGAACGTAAAACCGCTAGTACGGTTGTACAGAGTGCGCTGTGTCCGCTAGCGGCGTGTGTGCGTGAATTGGAGATGTCAGACGCTGCTAATGTCCGGCCAACATAACGTCCAGATGCACAAAGGGTTTTATTGATGATCCGTACAAAATCACGAACGCAAATGCGCATAGTATGACCGCTATTGCGTACTCCGTGAAAAAATGCGTCTATTCGTTCGAACACACTTTTTCACAGACAACGTGAAAATGCGTTAGTCTGACCCTAGCCTAAATGGTGGAGCAATAGGGACTTTAATACAACAGAACTTAAACCCCAGAAATACTAAAAACTATGCACATTTTAGAACTCTAGCAGAGTATGGGCCACTGTAGGGACCAGAAGGTGCCACCAACGCTCAGTATTAGGCCAAGCATTCATTGGGGCAGGCAACCCAAAAATGGTATTGTCCCTTGTCTAAAATGGGGAAAATGTGTTTGTATGTGGACACTGCCCCAATCAGCTGCTAAACCAAGCTTCGATGGATAGTAAAAGCTGCAGATTAATTTACAGGAACACTGGGATAACCATATAAATTTTTTCCCCTTTTTATAAAAAAAAAAAACTGTCATTTGCTAAATGATAGGGAAATTATGTAAAACTTTAAATACGTTTCTGGAACATACTAGTTCTCAAAACAGTCAAGTATATTATTTACCACAGCATTTGAAGCATAGGCATCTGAAATTTACAAGAAAGAAAACAACACAAACCAAACAAAAACCCACGCAGGTCATGCTAACATTTGTAAATAGTTCAGCATTGCCTATGGTTTGCACAACTTTTGCAAGCGTCCTTTCGACCCTTGTACCGAGAACACTTCTCAGCATGAACCAGGTCTTCATGTTCTGCAATGTAACCCGTTTCCTGTTAAAACAGGTCATAGCTGGTACAGAAAACATACGTTTTAGGCCTAGAGATGTGCGTTTAAACATTGTATCAAATAAGGTAGTCTAAAAGATCTTGTAGCCCGTCATATTGGACTCCTTGGAGGCGTAAGGTAAGGAAGGCCTGGTAGACCCCCAGAAGGGAATCCTCTCCAATATGGATTCCAGCAATCAACAGACAAGGATGCATCAGGGCCCTCTAAGACGCAGCAAGAGGATTAAAAGCCGATGGAAACAACCTGGTTTTACCACTTTGGCATCCTAGTATTATTATGACAAAACCAAATCTAAACCTACGCTGGAAACGACACGTGTACAATGGTTTTCTTACATGGTAAAGAAAAATGAAATTAACACAACTTCAAAGAAGTTTAAGAGAACTGTAATAAGATGTAGTGGGCTCCGTTGAAGTTAACTTGCAACACAGAAGAGTTGGTGTAATGGGAATACAAGAAGAACAACTTTATTGGTTGTAATGAGAAATTATGGTTTGCTAAATTTACATCTGCAAGCACTGGTAATCCAACCATTGAAATTCTTTCAATGCAATAAATTGCAAGAGGATGATGGGCGGTTTAGTTCAGAAACATCTGGGGGCCAGATTGTTGTCGTCATTTATATAGCGCCAACAGTTTCAGCAGCGCTTTACAATAAGCAAAGGGAACGAGATACAGATAAACGGACATAGGATGGAAACAAGAGGTGTAGAGGGCCCTGCTCATAGGTTACAGTCTAGAGGGATTGGGGTTGAGGAATGTAACGGATCACCGCTACCCTGCACGGGTAGATCCGCCGTCAGCGCCGAGCTTGTCTGGAGGTGTAGAGTCAGGGGTAGCGGGCTGTATGAATTCGGCAGTGATTAAGCGCTTTTGCACGATCCTTGAAGCGTTGCGGTTCCCCAAGCCCTGTTATCCCCAATTACTAGCCGAGGCAGGAGAAAAAGGTTCAAACAGGTACCAGTTTATTTAACATGGGGGATACAGGAGTATTTATGGGGAATGAAACCATTGTTCTCCCTCGGCCCGCCCCCAGTCCTCCTGCGGTGATCTTTACCTTGAGCCATTGCCCAATCTGCCTTGGTTAACCTGGGGGACCCCTGCAGTGCGCAGCCCTTATCTCGGGTCTTGGCGCCAGCTCATCTGTCCCCCCCCTCCCAGAACCTCTCCCTGTCCGGGCAGCGCCCGGCCCCCCTGTGGTGTGAGCGCTCCTTTGTCCTGGCGGCTCCCTGTGGCTTTCAGCCCGAGTTTGGGGTTTTACCAGGGATTTCGGGGTGATCACCTGGGAGCGGCGGCACGCTGGGGGTACAGCCTGGTAGCTCGGGTCCGGGGGCTGGTTCAGTCCAAAAAGCGCCCTGATCGGATCAACAGAGCCCGAGCTGTGGAGGGGGAAAGTCCGGCGGCTGTACCCGAGCAGAAGTCACTGTTTGCCAGCCGCTCCAGGCGAGGGATCCCTGGTCGGCGTTCGGGTTTCCCGGGGCGCTTCGTTCTGAAATTCGCACCCCCGTAAGAACCTATTTTTAGGAACCTACTGGCCAAGAAGCGCTCTTCTGCGTGGTTTCCACGCTGCGGGGCAAGGCGGGCAAGTTTGGGCGGCTTGGCAGAGACAGTGGCGGCTCGAGGCATTCACAGACCGGGCGTCTTCCCGGGGCTGTGGACATGCGGGGAACAGGTCACCAATGGGGAGAATTACAGGGGGAACTTATAAAAATACAACCTAACGAATTCTTTAATACACCACACCAAATCAACATTTTAAAACTTGTACCGCGCTACAGTATAGTGGCGGCCGTTCCGTCACAAGGAAGATGGGGGGAATTTTACTGGACCGCAGGATTAGTGCCAGTGATTCGGGAATAATGGGGGCCATAGAAGCATCTTCAATCAAGTGTGATTAGGTGAACAGAGGGATGAGTTGCATCAGTGATGTGGTACGCTAATCTGAAGAGACGGGTTTTGAGGCCCGACGCTCAGGGGAGAGTTTTATAGGACACGGAAAGTCATTCCACAGGACCGGAACTGCCCTTGAGAAGTCTTGAAGGCGAGAGTTGGCCATGCGGGTGTAGACAGATTACAGAGATCCCTGTATAGAGATTGGGTGGTTTAAAAGAACAGCTAAATCTGTGGACTAGCTTCAATATTTGAGACAAACTTTTCATAGTGCTATCTCTGGTTCCATGTATATTCGACTAGAATAGCCTGATGAAGATGTATTGTGCCATATATATAGTTTAATATTGGTACATTACTCATATTTAACAAGGGTACCAATATTAATGTAAAGAAGGCTGTAAAAAGAAACTAGAGGCACAACAAAACTTTATAAACCTGTGTTGTATACAATTGTTTTATGAATGGGAAAAAAAAAAAAAAAAGTCTGAAAATTTGTGGCACAATTATTGGGAACTTAATTCATGAAAGAGGTGCCCATTTCCACCATCAGGGCAATGATAATTTCCAGTCAACGGGAAACATTATGAATCAGCATGGAAGAGGACAGGTGTCTATATTGTGTCATCGCTCTGAAGAGGAGGTCAAAGCGACCGCAAATATCTCCAAAGATCACAGCTGGAGAATTGCAGAAGTTAGGAGTCAGAAAGTCTCCAAAACTAGACATCTATACCACAAGTTGTTTGGAAGGGTTTCAAGAAATAACGCCTCTGCCCTTCACCCTTTCCCACCACGAGGCGTACCAGGGATGGGCAAATCCTATCGCCGGACTCCCGGGACTGGCAGTTTTGGGAGCCGGGCAGGAGGTTTCTTCCCCCAATTAGTCCTGCTTCGGGCAAGCAGAGCAGGGTCTGAGTGGATACCGGAGTCCTGACTGCTCAGCACTCGCGTGTGCTGAGCACCAAGTGCTTCCGGTATCCTGTAGTGCCCTACACTGTGTGAACGTGCGTGGAGTGTCCTGGGGATTCCCTCCCCACCGCAGAGGACGCTCCACGCCCGTCCTGTTGCGTCCCTGCTTTCTGCCTATCTGGCTCCAAGCACGGACGTCAGCCCACCCCACTCTGTGGGACTGCCCCCAGGCTGCGGGCGTCATCACGCATGTGCGATGACGTCACTAAAAACGGGGATTCCCCTCCTGACTGGCAGGGGAATCCCACAGGAGATGCTGGGGTCCTTTTGGAACCTCTGTATCTCTGGTTCCGTATGTCCTATAAGGACAATTGAGATATCGTTGGAAAAGGCCAGAGTCTGGCCTTTTCAATGATATACTAGATGGCCAAATAGTATGGAAATATTAAAATAAAATGTAAAAAAAAAAAAAATGAATTTATATATAAATTCCATCTAAATGCAGCAACCCCTTTTTAACAATGCAGCTGCACTAGTTTATATAATTTTAAAAATTTTAATGTATATATATTTATTAAAGTATATTTTAATGTTCTTAGATGCTTTCATTTAATTAATATAATTCAAATAAACAGCATAATTGTTTGAGTTTTATTGCCACGGAGCTCTGATACGCTCATACACACTGCACATTACTGTGATCAGTAATGTGTGGGTTGTATGGTGTGAGAAAGCTGCAATGCAAGAAGTGTTCTCTTTAAACTAAATTTCTATGTTCGCTGATCACATTAATGTGTTTGTTAACGGTGGTTAAGAATAAAGACCTAATTCTATTTTTGTCTAAATTATATTTATCGGGACAAGTAGATTGTCACGGGGGACAAGTAGATTGGGCTTCCACTTTAGTCCTTGGACAAGTAGATTTTTTTAAAATTTCAACACCCCTGCGTACCATGCCACATTTGCCGCAGTGGGTGGCTTAAAAAAAGTGGGGCATAATAGTACGCCCTGTTGACTTCTATGTGCCGCCTCGGCCCCGCGTGCTGCTGCGAGATGCCACGAACTTGGGTCATCCCCCTGCAGCCAATGACACGTGTCAGCTGTGTGGGCAGGCTGAATCAAGTCCTGCAGCACCTGCCGGTGGGGCGTACTAGAACATCCCGTCAGCATTAACCCCCTTCCAACGGGCACCACCTGCCTGTCTTTAACCCACTCAAGCATTTCCAGTTTTACCAGACACTACTGGACTGGTACTTCAAATGGGAAAGGGTTCTATGATCAGATGCGCCCAAAATATAGATTTGGCAATAAACGCCAGAGGAGGGTTTGGCACACAGAGGTAGCCATAGGGAGAGTACCTCGGTCCCACAATTAAATATGGCGACAGCTCTTTAATGTTTTGGGGCAGTTCTGCCAGTGGACCTGGACATTATGTATCTGAAATATTAACATATTCATCCCGTAAAACGCAAAGGATGTGCGTGGCGTGCCCTCACTTTTCACTCCTGTACACGGAGGATGTGCCACACAAACACTTATTTAGTTTGCCCCAGCTTGGCCTTCAATCAATCACAGCAGTTCCACATCTTGAGGTCAGCACTCGCTGTGGGAATGATCCATGTCAGAAAAGGGGTATTCTCCATGCATGGCAATTTCGGTTATTAAATTGGTTAAAGTTGCATATTTCCTTTGAGAAATACAGTAACACAAGGTCTACAAAATAGAAACACCAGAAGAGTAACCCATAGAATATCCAACCACAAAAGTTGGGATGATGAAATGTGAAAAAAATATATATTTACACGCTGCAAATGATTGAAATCCGAATTGAATTTTAGATTTTACATTTGTTATAGCATTCTGACGTTACATGACATCTAAACATAGGAAGGATAGAATTTTAATTTGTGTCTAGAGAAAAGAACGATTATACGATTTGTCCAGGTCCCGTCCTGCAAAAAAGCATGGTTTCAAATTTCGTTTAAACGTAGCAAGGAAAAATGGTCACAAGGAGCCCAGCAGCAAAAGCCTTACATTAAACAGCCGACTACCTCTGCCAGAGAACTTAAAATGGGCCACGGTTCGACCTTCCAGCAGGACAATGACCCAAAACATACAAGGTCAACACTAAACTGTTTATGGACCACATATCAAGGTCCTGCGATGGCCATCCCAGTCCCGATTTGAACCCCATAAAAACATGCGAGGTTGAACTGAAGAGCAGAGTCAACCAGCGTCAACCTCAATATTTGAAGGTTTTGGAGAGGTTCTGTATGGAGGAATAATGGAAGTTCTAGTACTGGAACATCTTGGTAGGGTTGCACCGATACCGATACTAGTATCGGTATCGGGGCCGATACTGGGTACTGCAGGAGTACTTGGTACTCGTGCAGTACCCCCGTTATTTTTTCCGATACCGGAAGCCGGCATTGAGCCGGCTTCCGGCATCCGAGGGGCTGCGGCGGCTGTCCGAATGCTCTATCGGCAATCGGACAGCCGGCCCCGCACTCTCCGCAATACTTACCTTCCTGGGTGCCGCCGGGGAATGTCTCCACGCGCGCGCTCGTTGGAAGGACCCCAGCCGCGACCACGTGATCCCGGCTGGGGTCCTTCCAACGAGCGCGCGCGCGCGGAGACATTCCCCGGCGGCGCCCAGGAAGGTAAGTATTAAACACACTGAGCAGCTGCAGGGCCTGTCTGAATGCTGATAGAGCATTCAGACAGGCCCTGCAGCTGCTCTCCGCGACGATACTTCCCTTCCTGGGCGCCGCCGGGAAAGTTTCCCCGCGCGCGCTCGTTGGAAGGCCCCCAGCCGGGATCACGTGGTCGCGGCTGGGGTCCTTCCAACGAGCGCGCGCGCGGAGACATTCTCGGCGGCGCCCAGGAAGGTAAGTATCGTCGGGGGGGCGGGGCATATCCATGAGCTGGAGGCAATATCCATGACCTGGAGGCAATATCCATGAGGGGGCATATCCATGACCTGGAGGCAATATCCATGAGGGGGCATATCCATGAGGGGGCAATATCCATGAGGGGGCATATCCATGAGGGGGCATATCCATGAGCTGGAGGCAATATCCATGAGCTGGAGGCAATATCCATGAGCTGGAGGCAATATCCATGAGCTGGAGGCAATATCCATGAGGGGGCATATCCATGAGCTGGAGGCAATATCCATGAGCTGGAGGCAATATCCATGAGGGGGCATATCCATGAGCTGGAGGCAATATCCATGAGCTGGAGGCAATATCCATGAGCTGGAGGCAATATCCATGAGCTGGAGGCAATATCCATGAGCTGGAGGCAATATCCATGAGCTGGAGGCAATATCCATGAGCTGGAGGCAATATCCATGAGCTGGAGGCAATATCCATGATGGGGCATATCCATGAGCTGGAGGCAATATCCATGAGGGGGCATATCCATGAGCTGGAGGCAATATCCATGAGGGGGCATATCCATGACCTGGAGGCAATATCCATGAGGGGGCATATCCATGACCTGGAGGCAATATCCATGATGGGGCATATCCATGAGCTGGAGGCAATATCCATGTGGGGGCATATCCATGAGCTGGGGGGCATACTCATGTGTGAGCTGTGGGGGCATAATAACCCATGTGTGTGCTGGGGCATTATCCATGTGCTGGGGCAAATCCATGAGTGAGCTGGGGCAAATCCATGAGTGAGCTGGGGCAAATCCATGAGTTGGGGCAGTATGAATATATATATATATATCGGGGGGATATACATGTGAGCGGGGGGCATTTTTATATGGTCTGTTCTTATTGGAAAGCGGTCACATGACATTAAATAAAAGTATCGGTACTTGGTATCGGTGAGTACTTTTAAAAAGTATCGGTACTCATACTCGGTCTTAAAAAAGTGGTATCGGTGCATCCCTACATCTTGGGGGGGCATAGTTTAACTTCTCTACTGTACACAATGTGTAAACTCAAGGACTAGTCCTATTCAATTCCATTTAAAAATAAAAAAATAAAGAGTGTGAAAAATTCAAAGCAGGGTCACTTGTGTGTGCGTGCACGTGTGTGTTAAGGTCTTTTTTCTTTTAGCGATTAAAATGATCTGTATGGACTTTTGTGATCGCCCAAGGATTAAACAAACACATTTATTTGCGGTTTCTGGAAAGCCATAACTCAGCGCCAAGTGATTTATTGGACTATTAATGATTTTCTGTAAAAACCACCTTTAAAAAATTACAGGCTACTCCATTAAGTTGGCATTTTCACATAAAACCAGTTTATGCTATAGACTAGATATATATTCCACGAATGATATAGTATAGGATTTCTAAGAAACGCAAAACAGGTTTTCAGCCACATCAGATAATGATCTGCAGTTCTGATTACTATCTGGATGTTGGAGGAGTGGACTAAAACACTTTAGAAATATAAAAGGATACTAGACACTTGTGTGGTTATGACGACTGACTAAAACCGCAGAGACTGGGACTTAAATTTTTTTTTATTTTTTTTGTAAACCTGCCGTGAAGTGGGGAGGGGGGGGGGGGAACATATTTTTGTACTAATAAAAATGTTTTTTCCTGACCAGAGGTTTGTTTTTCCTTCGTCAATATTGCACAGACATTAAATGGCATTTACATCAATATACAAAACTGTCAGTCCCATCATTAGAGATATGGCTGGATGGATATTAGACCCAAATCCATCTTTTGGCCCCCACATTAAAAACTCCTCTAAACTTGATCCCAAACTAGATGTCCTGTACAGAAACCAATCCTGCCTGAGCCCCGCGGTAAGAAAGATTGTACAACAAATGCTTATGCCGGTCATTGAATACGGAGATTTAGTGGATGCAGCTGCCCCGCAAACGCACCTTCATAAACGTACTACAATTGTATAACTCATTCTGCTGCCTTGTGCCACAATGTAACTACATGATCCACCATTGTGACATTTTAAGAGCTAAATTGGCCATCACTGGAATCTAGACACACCCTTCACCTTTCCAACCTGGTGTTTAAGAGCTTTTCTCAGAAGTTACCACCCTACCTGAATAGGCTGCTTCCCCAGCAGTTCATGCTAGAACCTCCGATCCAGGTCCAGCAGCTTACTTGCAATACCACAATACAAAAGAAAGTGGCTCAATCCTCATTTTCCTTCAGAGCACCACAATTATGGAATAACCTCTCAAATACTCAATTTTCCCCCAGTCTAAAGTCACTTAAGAGATCTCTATTAACATACCGATACAGAATGCACCTGTAAACATGTAACAGACTATATTTTCTACATATTTATTTTCTGTGGTAATCTGTATATTTACATTTTGTTTTTAATATCTTACAGATGAAATACAAAGTAATAAATGCAACAATTCAATGTTCTTGAACCCAGGACATACTTGAAAAACAAAGAAATCTCAATTTATCCTTGTTGGTAAAATACTTTACAAATAAACCTAATGTAATAATGAGGATTGCTAATAAAATATAGAAGGATTTCAAAAATTTGGTATATGCCAAAAGGTAGTGTTTATATGCCAACCCACAATCCTCCAGGGCAAATGGAAAGGGCTCCAATAAGGATAATAAATGGGAAGAATAAAGTCAAACTCCAAATTAAACCAATGGTTAATGCAAGATAAAATCCTGTGGGGATTATCCAAGCATGGTGTTGCAAATACCAGTTAAGGTTGCCAGTATTGCAGAGCAGAAAAACTTTGGTGCTTCGTTAAACTATAATCCAGACAACGACAAGGAGAAACTTTACAGGAAAGCTTCTACTTTTGTTGTTTAGATTATCACTTTAACCTCCCTGGCGTTACGATTCCGACATTTTATATGACAGAATCGGTACAATTTTTTTTTTAACCCCCCCCCCCAGCGGTATTCCCGAGTGTGGCTTGGGGTTAAATTCCTATGCTGAAAGCGATAACCCCGAGCCACTCTGGCTGGATACATACCTGTCCCTGCGCTCGCTTGCTGTTCCCCGCAGTCACACTCTGGCTGATTGCGGCGTCCTACTTCCTGGTTCCCATCTCACGAGAAGGGAACCAGGATGCCGCAATCGGACAGAGAAGAATAATGCAACTGCGGAGGACAGCGAGAGAGCGCAGGTAAAGTTACGTATCCAGCCCGATCGTGGCTCGGGATTACCGTTTTCAGCAGTGAAATTTAACTCCGAGCCACACTCTGGAATACCGCCAGGGAGGTTAATAAGCGCTGATTTATCTCGGCACTGCGACGTCAGTCAGTAATTGCAATGCCAGAAAACAATGGTGCTTAGAGGTTCTTTGACGACAAGCCAACATAAAAATAAAATAAAAAAAACACCTTAGAGACACACACTAAAGTTTATTTTTCCACTTTATTGGAAAAATCTTCACCCCCAAATAAAAGCAAAAAAAAAAAAATAGTACTCATGGACCATTAACTACTGCTGAAGTACGAGACCTAGCATTAAATTGACAGCATCCAAAATAATTGCAAAGTAATAGAGTGCTGGATAATGGTATCCAAATCAAAATGAAGTTACATTTTATATCATTCCAAAAATCCTATTTAGCCACCTGGAAATATATTAAGTTGCCATTTATCAAGTTTAGAATTTTGTTATCCTGACATTAAAATATACATTTAACATTTTCTTTTTCTGGAAAGTAGTCCCGTCCCCCCCCCCCTTCATTTTTGTAAAACTTCACATGAGTAAAAGGAACTTCTATAGCACGATTAATCTATGTTAGAGTTGTATCTCTTTGACATGGAGTGATTAGAAAAATAAGTGTACAATTATTGTGGGAATGCTGAAGGAAAAGACCTTCAGTCATTAAGAATACACGTGCAAAGAATAATTTTTTAAATCTCAAAATGTCAGGATGGGTAAACAAATACCAAGATAGGCAAGCATAAGAAATAAAATCATAAATGCAGGTTTTTATTTAGCCCCAAATTTGGCAGTGGTGAAAAAAAATAAAACTACGCCTTCTGTGGGAAAGATCATGGGCAGAAGAAAGAAAATAAAAAAAGAACAGTTGCAATCATGCCTCACTTGAAGCAGGCCACTGCCGCCACACCCTCGCCTCATGTGGAGCCGCTTATCTGACATATGCAGTCCCGATTCAGACAAGTTAAATCAGGGTATAGGCCCAAATACTAACAATTCAGTACCAAGATCTATAAAGCGTTGGTGCCCTTGGAGGGGTCCTAGAGGGTTACCAACAACCATACGGTATAATTCTAAAGGACATTAAATATAAAAGATAATTTCTGGGTTGGGAGGGGATGATTTTCTGAGATCATTGATTCTAACATAGGCTACCCAGTTATGCATACTGGGATACTTCTAAACTCCCTTGCATACCTCTATTTTGTTTATATATTTGTACCATAACCTTGCTTTTTCCACCACAGGGCGAACCATGTGGTCCCTGTGGTGGGTGGACTTTGAAGATGTGGGGAAAACTAGTATGCCCTGTTGACATCTATGGGCCCCACCCAGCAGCCAGCGCATGCCGCTAGTGGATGCAGGATGGCCTGAACTCCGGCAACCAATGATGCACGTCAGCAGCTAGGTGGGCCCAAGGCATTAAAGTAACCGCTTAAAATGTTCCCCTTTGTCTAGGTGTACGCATTGAACCACAAAATACTTAAAGAAAGCTTGTCACACTGATATTCTTTAACATACACTGTATCTGACTGGGCACTATTCAGGGCCAGATTAACAGGGGGGCAATTTGAGCAGCAGCTCCAGGCCCGTGCCCCATAATAGGGCCAGAGAAGGATAACTAGGTCTGCATTGATTGGTATTTGGATCCCTGTATCTCTGACTCCATAGCATCTACAGAGTCATGGGAGGTATCACTGGAAAGACCAAAGAATGACCAGGTTTAATGCAACAGTAAAAGGATTTTAATTTTTCTTTCTAGCAATATTGTTCACTTTTCAATTAAAGTGAACAATGATGCTGCACTAACCATCTCATTTCACCAACAAGTGTGAAGGCGATGGCACAATCCATTATTACGCATTGTTCCATTAAAAATCTAAACCGCCGCACTGCAATGAGAAGCACTGGGGGAGGGGCCTTTGGAACCCTGCGTCTCTAATCTTTACGGCGCACAAGGTAAAGTGAGGCGTCATTGGACAGGTCAAAGTCTGGCCCTTGCATTTATACCATGTAAAATAAAAAAATAAATTTGTTCCAAAGCAATAGCATTGGTCCATTTCGCAAATATAAAAATGTGCAATACCACCGCTATTGCTCACCTTCTCATTTCCCACGCCGGGAGCAAGTTCAGTATTTTCTACAGTCAAATTATTTTAGAACACAAGCCTCCAAAACATGTGAAAATTTACCTTTTTTTTCCAGTTTTGGTTGAAATGGTATATTTTCTCAGAAAAATGCAGCATCCCACTTTCAATTTTTTAATTTATTTAAAGGATGGCCTAATATATATCCACAAAAAGGTTTGGATGATAAAGTGAAGAAAAAAATTCCTCGCTGTAAATGATCGAGATCTGCTCACACGGTATCTGCACTATTATATAACCTAAAATGGGTTTACATTTCACTATTTAAAAAAAAAAAAAAAAAAATCTTCAGCTCCAGGCCCATAGACAGTGCCAGGGCCAAATTAACACATTTAAAAAATAAAACATAGAATATGTATTATGAACTCCGTTCTATATAGCTTGAAGTCACAAAAACATTTTGGATACATTAACCATTTTTAAACATACATATATTATAAACCTTTTAAATTTTAAGACCTTTGTTTTTTCCTTCTTGGTCAAGGAATGCGTCGACAGATGTACCATAACATTCTGTTATAAAGAACTAGAGAGAATAAGCAGCTTCCAAGGGTCTCATCAACATGACATCGTCCACTCATTCACTGCATCCCCAGTGCCTTCTGGCAGAAGACACAGTGGACGTGACTAATGAAAGATCTTTGACATTTTGGTCACATGCTCCAAATTGTTGGCACATTTGAGAGGACAAATACATAAACAAATTACGTAACAAACAAACCAAATAGCTTGGTTAAGAGAAAACCAAAAAAACAGTAGCTGAAAGAACTTGGCACATACAAAAGTGACTCCTCCATCCCAAGTCTTCATTGCAATGGCTTTGACATACAGGTTTCAAAAGTTAAATGATCAAGATGGTATAAAACGCTGCTCATGCCTCCAAAAAGGGCTCCTTCCTGCGTATTTTTGTTAAGTGCTCATCAGTAATTCAAAGGAATCCATAAAATAGCATATCGGGCTTTAGATCATTGCTGGTCAATGTTGCACAATAGAACTTCCTCTTTAGCTCCATCTTCCAAAAGTATTAAACTTCTACTGGTCAGCAAAGTAATAAATGAATAACGGGGTGCATGTCGTAATTCAGAGGGAACAGAATATAAACGCGGGATTAGGGCAGATTGAATTCTAGGCACCTGCAGGCTACACAACAGGGCGAGAAGAGCCATAAAGGGCCCCATCACCCAATAAATGGTAGGGAATATCTGCATAATGCAGAAAAGTTTTGAAAAATACTTGGGGGTGCTGTATTGAACTATTACACAGCCACAAAAATAGAAACGATTACTTAAAGGTTATAGTGGATGAATTGATCTCACAAACCTGTTAGACCTTGGCAAGATGAACGGTCTACCCTTGACCTTTACCATAAATCCTAATTGTGAAAATGTTCAGCTAGATGTAAATGGTCGGTGAAAATAGAACAATTACAGTTACTGGACCAAACTTCAATTACAGTCACCTCGAAGATCTAGTACCCTGGCAGAAACCCGCCTAAAAATAGCATGCTCCAAACATCACTAACGGTATCAAATAGATTTTTACCTCGACAGATCTTGCCTGATACCAAGTCCAGAGTACCTTATGCTCGGCAACACCAACGGTGGCAAAGTCGTAAGACCAGCTCGTCAATCATTAAATCCTATACACGTACCGCGGCAGAATCTGCCTACAATTACCATGCTGAAAACATCATTATACCACCTATTACTAACAACTATATTGTTAGTCACAACTAGGTATACTAGAACAGCCACCCCTTCCCAAAATACATGTTACAGCATGGTGTCTGGTGACAGACTTTAAGGATGGCGGTCCAATGCCAATGCAAACCATTCAATAATCTCATACGGCATTTCAACATAATATGTTGGAGGAGATGACGACACCCACCTCCATCTTATATTAAAAGGTTTTCTCTGGGCCCACGCATTTTCAGTTTACGTTAATAATTTCTCGTTTACTGTATTACCTGCAGATGTCGTACTCCAGTGCTTTTTGTTTTACATATAACAGCATACTTTGTGTAGAGTTGTGCTTTTTAAACTTTTTTCCCTTCCTTCATTTTGATGGCTCCAAGGAGGCGATTGGTATTGGAGTTGGTTGAGTTGAGAGTGGTATTATTATTATTATTATTATTATTTGAAGAGGGTCAGTGACAGACTCGCCCTTGGTGTGCCATGACATGTTTAGGATACTGTATATGGAGTTTTGCGGAAATATTTTCCTGCGCATATGTTTCTCTATGCGTTCATAATAAATACAGCAACTTTACTGATCTGAAAGTACAATTTAACGCTTATACAGTTAATGGAGCATGATAAAATTCCCAATAAAATTGAAAAAAAAGCTGATCTCTGCCACTGCTCCCTAACAGATTCATCATACGGTTGATGCAACATTGTTATGCAGCAATAACTATTAGAGATGTGCATTCGTTTCGGAAAAATTCGGGAACGAAATTTGATAATTCGTAGTTCAGAAGTACTTCCTAATAACGATACGGTATATAACGAATTTATTTTGCTTTACACTGTGTCATCATAAAAAAGAAGAATTTGAATGATTGATATCAACTATTTAATTTGAAATGATCAAATTGATAAACTAAATCGAATTGATCTTAACTTACAAGTAATAGTAAGCAAAGGACTTTATGAAACAAATTTTGTTTCACCGTTTAATTTGACTCAAATACTAAATCTGTGACAGCTTAAAATTTAACCCTAGCTTTTCTTTTAAAACAGCAAAATTTGATTAATTGGGATTTTATTTAGTGATCCAAATTTCAAATCGATAATCGAATTGATATGAAATTCGAAATTTCAAAAATAAATAAAAAAAAAAAAAAAAAAAAAAAATCCAAAACTAAACGAAATGCGATACAAAATTCCGAAAATGAAATTTAAAAACGTGACGAAACTAAACAAATTTGTTCAGCCATGTACAACCCCAATAACTATACGAGACAGAATCGTCTGAAAACATGATTTCAAGCGGTCATCTAGCAAAAGCATTTTATATTCAGCTCTTGATAGAAGGGGGGGGGGCGCAAATGCAAAAGAAACAAAAAAAAAATTACATTTGCCTGCAGAGGTGAAAGGATTCTACATCTTTTGTGATTAGGAGGCTCATGGAAGGATCACAAAGCCTAAGACACAGACTGTACGTGGCTTTGTCACTTACTGAAGCCCCTGTTGAGACACGCAGATCTGGTTTACAGCTTCTACAGTGACAATTAAAAGAAAATCCCTAGTTATGGGAAATTAAGTTATTCTTGTTCCCAGAGTGTGGTTTCTACGTATAAGCTCGTTTCTCTGATCAACGGTGATTGGTGGCACACAGAAGAGTCCTGTTCAGGAAAAATATAGCAATATACAGACTTCAGAGACCAAACCCGAAGAGAAAGAAGTGAAGAATAGGTTTAGAATGTGGAAATACAGACATTGTTATGCATGGCGTCTAATTATTTCACGATCATGCAGCACCGAGAAGCAGATTAGGATGTAGAGGTGCAATGCTAAAGAAGTGGATGCTATAGGAAGAACAGATGGAAAAATTAAAATTTTAGCAGATAATTTTATGATTCATGAATTATGCATGATCTCAAAACCTGAACAGAACTTCTGGAAGACCGACTTCAGAAACCATTCTAGTCAAAGAAAAATAAATAAAAATTCTTAAGGTGTCGGCAAGTACTGCAGTGCTACAAAAACAGGTTTCACTGGCACAAAATAATGTTTCATTGTATGCAGAGTAGCTGAGTGTGGGCTATAGAAACACGCTGGTGACGCATTGCTATGAGAAGACATCAGCATCCTAACGGGCTTGAGAGCCTCCCATACAATCCGAAACTTCAACCTGTAGGACCAGTAAGATAATTCAATTCAAATAATCTTTACTGGCAGGACCAAATACATTTTAGCATTGTCAAAGCATATGGGGGGAAAATGGGTAAGTCCATAGACATTATCAGGGGTAAGGGATAATATGAAGGGGAATGGGGGGGGGGGGGGAGAGAGAAAAGAGTCCAGGTTGGGGATTTATAAGTCTGGGATCTCCCACGTTCCTCTAAGTGTTACATATTGTGCAGATATTTTCACCACCGGCTCCTCTTCTCCCAGTATGATGGAGTTTCCTTGTCTCTTCTATAGTGGTGAAGTCCGCCACATCTGTTTTGCCACTGAATGTAGATCACTTGCTCCCACACTAGATAACAATCACTCTCCCACTCCTGACAAAAGCCAAGGGATGCAGAGTTGTAACAGGATTGACTAAGAGCCGGGACACACACACCAACACAAGTCCATAAACTAAGCGACACACTAAAATTAAATGGATATTTAATTGGATATCTAGTCCCAATTGGATATCATTGGATATCTAGTCCCAAAACGTCTAAGCCAAGCTAAACCAGTGAGGAAAGGGGGGGGGGTAGTGAGGGTCCTGAGAACGGGCAACAGCACTAGTGGCCTGCTCTACGGTGGGACCCACTCAGGTCTCACAAGCTTTTAGCTTGTTTGTGCCATTACAGGGATGAATGCTCCATGTGCAAATCCACCTGCTCTCACCCAAAAAGGGTGGCCAGTGCTGATTGCCAAGGACGTCATCCCTGCACGAGAGATGCAGCAACCCCCGACGATCAATTCAGCCTTGTTAGGCCTAGTCAGGAGGGTAGGGATGCACCGATACTTTTCTTCAAGTACTCACCGATACCAAGTACCGATACTTTATGTCATGTGACGCTTTCCAATAAGAACAGACCTCATAAAAATGCCCCCCAGCTCATGGATTATGCCCCAGCTCATGGGATATTCGCCCCCCCAGCTCACCTGGAGCTCTCCGCGATACTCACCTTCCTGGGCAACGCCGGGAAAGTCTTTGCGCGGTGCGCTCGTTGGAAGGACCCCAGCCGCGATCACGTGGGACCATGTGATCGCAGCTGGGGTCCTTCCAACGAGCACATGCGGGGAAACTTCCCCGGCGTCGCCCAGGAAGGCAAGTATCATCGCGGAGAGCTCCAGGTGCCTGTCCGAATGCTCTATCGGCATTCGGACAGGCCCTGCAGCTGCTCTCGGCGATACTTACCTTCCTGGGCGACGCCGGGAAAGCTTCTGCGCGTGCGCTCGTTGGAAGGACCCCAGCCGCAATCACATTGTCCCACGTGATCGCGGCTGGGGCCCTTCCAACGAGCGCAATGCGCAAAGACTTTCCCGGCGTCGCCCAGGAAGGCAAGTATCGCGAGAGCAGCTGCAGGGCCTGTCCGAATGCCAATAGAGCATTCGGACAGCCGCCCCAGCCCCTCCGATGCCGGCAAGCCGGCTCAATGCCGGCTTCCGGTATCGGGAAAATATCGGGGGGGTACTGCAGGAGTACCAAGTACTCCTGCAGTACCCGGTATCGGCACCAATACTAGTATCGGTGCAACCCTACAGGAGGGTATAGCTGACACACCTCTAGGCACACCAAGCAAGGGGTCCAAGTCTGGATAACCTTGTATACTAATAGTGAGGAAAGGAGGGGTTTGTGAGGGTCCTGAGAACAAGCAACAGCACTAGTGGCCTGCTCTATGGTGGGGGCCCGCTCAGGTCTCACAAGCTTTTAGCTTGTTTGTGCCATTACAGGGATGAATGCTCCATGTGCAAATCCACCTGCTCTCACCCAAAAAGGGCGGCCAATACTGACTGCCAAGGACGTCATCCCTGCACGAGAGGTACAGCAACCCCCCAACGATTGTTTTGGCCTGGTTAGGCCTCGTCGGGAGGGTATAGCTAACACCCGGCTAAAACCTTGTGAGACCTGAGCGGGCCCCACCGTAGAGCAGGCCACTAGTGCTGTTGCTCGTGCTCAGGACCCTCACAAACCCCCCCTTTCTCCCACTATAAGTTTACAGTGTCATCCAGACGTAGACCCCTTGCTTGATGTGCCTAGAGGGGGTGTCAGCTATACCCTCCTGACGAGGCCTAACAAGGCCAAAATTATCGACGGGGGTTGCTGCACCTCTCGTGCAGGGATGACGTCCTTGGCAATCAGCACTGGCCACCCTTTTTGGGTGATTGCAGTCTGATTTGCATATGGAGCATTCATCCCTGTAATGGCACAAGCAAGCTAAAACCTTGTGAGACCTGAGCGGGCCCCACCGTAGAGCAGGTTACTAGTGCTGTTGCTCGTCCTCAGGACCCTAACAAACCAGACTTTCTCCCAAGCTAGAACGGTGAGCGCGAGGTGGCGGAACGTGGACATTCATTCAAGCACTCCTCCAATCCAAGTGCACAGAGAGGCATAGGCAGGTCAGCAGGGCACGGTTCTGTGTATTACTGTCTTTAGCCCCATAAAACTGCCCAGCGTGAGCAGATTGACATGGTGAGCGAAACGGTCAAAGTTTAAAAAAGAAAAAAAAATGATTATAGCAGCCAAAGTTCTCCTTTAAACCATTATAAAAGAAGATAATGGCGTGTTAAGAGTCTTGAACAAGTAAACTTCAAAGAGGCCTTACCAGAGAAATACCGGATGAGACAGGGAGACCGCTTTGATGCATCCATGGAAATCAGTGCAGTCTGCCATGTGAACGCATCAAGCTTTAGGCCTTTCAAAATAAAACTCTGTACAAACTAAACAAGCGCTCCAATATTATGGTTGGCGAGTTGCATTCGAACACAGTACACACAGCTGGTTCCCAAGAGGAGATGAATATTTAAGGTCACATACTGGGTTCCACAACAAATTATTTTGTAGCGGAAGCCAATGTCTTTGCATAAAGCCATCCTAATTCTAGGCTCCATTTTCACATGGAGGGGGGGGGGGGGGTTTCTCTTTATGCTGTTCTTCCTAGTTTAGTTACCGCTGGTGTAATGTACTAAACACCACACCAAAACACTTCAAAATGTAGATGGAGTCAAAGGGATTTTTTTATTAAGTCCTTGGCCCACCCAAAATATTAAATTTAATAAAATTAAAATTCGTGTCAAACATACCAAAATTCTGCCACCAATTATTTGATGCCAAGCTGCAAGGAGAATTATTAACTCAAATTTACAATGGAGGGGATTATATGTACATGAGAAACTTTATATAATTAGATCCAAATGCAAAGTTTTAGTTACATATTTAAAACAAATGGAAACCAATAAAGTTTCTGGGCAAATACCTTCTTCGGTTAAGAACATCCCATCACATTAAGATGTGAATCTCGTATTGCAAGGATTTAGTAACGTTTCGTGACTTTAGCTTCTACTGCGCATTCCCTTCAATCTCTCCCAATATGCAGATTATTGGATATATGCACTACTAAAGAGAACAACATGACGTTTTAGTGGTTGGCGGATTATTTGGTTTTTGGATCTGGCCTGTCTACATGTTTTGATCTATGGACGTGTTCCCAGATGTTTCTGAATGGCATTTGAATCCAAGAACCAGTGTACAGGAGCATTCACCAGGTGTCGGATTGTAAAGTCAGGAATGCGTTTACATTGACTAAGAACTACCCATAAATTGTTCCTGGTCATGGTTCAATGCGCTTATAAAAAGGAGGGGTGAAACTTTATAAAAATGCAAATTAAATATGTGATTTTATGCCCATGCATGCGGTTTCTCAGTGAAGCACTACCTTGAAGTGATAAAATCATTATTTTAGATCATGGCACACAGGCAGCGGCCACATGGCCTCACAAGTTTCTCCTGTCACATTTCCAAGCTCAGATTGTTAATGAGAGGTAATAGCACTGGGACTTGACATCTCTCCTGCTATCCGGAGATTTATCTCGATGGTGATCAGGTTACCTCACGTTATGCCACGCTCCTATCTCACGCTTCAATTTATGAGGACATGCATGGCTGCCTACAGGAGTACAGGAAAAGCAAGTTCAAGAGATTCCTTTAGCACCAGTACCACAATACATAAGGTATGTTAACCATGTAAACCATTTTATTTGTATTATACCTTTTTAAAAAAATCACCTGAATAAAGTGTTCACAGCTGGGAAATTATTGCAGCCCACGTAGAACACTTTAAATTCAGATTTCGTAACAGCAAGGTTTGATCCTATTATCCAAGTGTAAACAAGAGACTTTCCTAAACACAGTAACCAGTACACAAGCAGTATATTCCCTATTACCTGTAAAGAACAAAACATTAAAACCTAAAAGCGGAAAATTAAAACTATAGAAAAAAACCAAATACACAAATAGGGGGACTGTAAACAGACATTACAAAAATATCTAGCCATAGAGGGTTCACCTGTAACCTATATTAAACAACGAAATAAACACAAGAGAGAACACACCCCTAGTAAGTTTCCTTATCATCAAGTGTTGGTCTTTTAACAGCGTGGAACTCATAGCATGTTTTTCCACGCGATTTTCATATTCGCGAAATTGAGCGATGATCTCCCCATTATGCGTGGGGAGGGGGGGGGGAAGAGAGAAAGGAAAGGAGAGAGAAAGGAAAGGAGAGAGAAAGGAAAGGAGAGAGAAAGGAAAGGAGAGAGAAAGGAAAGGAGAGAGAAAGGAAAGGAGAGAGAAAGGAAAGGAGAGAGAAAGGAAAGGAGAGAGAAAGGAAAGGAGAGAGAAAGGAAAGGAGAGAGAAAGGAAAGGAGAGAGAAAGGAAAGGAGAGAGAAAGATCTATACACAGAGTTTGAGATTCCTGCTTTATCCATTTCACCCACCACCCCAGATGTTGTTGCACCTGGTTGATATTTGTTATTTTGTTGAGAGTTCCATGCGGTTAAAGACCAGCAAAGAAAGTTAAGGGGGGGGGGTATTAAAAATAACTAGTTCATTGCTTACCGCTCGTCTTGAGCACCCTTTATCCAGAAAGGTTTGAAAACCAGAACTTTCAGAGCATCTGAATTTTACAATTTCCAGACCAGAGCTGCTACGGCAAGACGCTGCCACTCGTGAATAATGGTCATGAATGCTTCAACAAACCGTGGCACAGAGCGGGAGCCTCTGGTGCCACCCCAGTGTGTGACATGCAGCTCCGAGCCATACCAACTCCAGGCAGCATGTACGTAACAAAATTCAGAGCACTCCCAGTGTTTGTACACACTGGAAGCTATAGAAGGAAGGGGATCATAGCCCTCATTCCTCTAAACAGATTCTCCCAGATTCTGAAATCCAGAGCGCTCATGTCACAAGCATTCCAATTAAAAGGTGCT
The DNA here is from genome assembly GCA_009667805.1 of Leptobrachium leishanense. NCBI lineage: Eukaryota > Metazoa > Chordata > Amphibia > Anura > Megophryidae > Leptobrachium > Leptobrachium leishanense. The sequence continues at coordinate 362,679,611 of CM019064.1, read as the reverse complement.
CAACCTGCGGTAATTTTGCATAGATTTTACCTTAGTTTGCACTGGTGTTTCAGTTGTCGAGCATGGTTTTCACTGTAGTTCATATAAAAAGGTCTATAGCGACCACCACTTTAACGGCGAAACAACGGTATAGTAAAAAAAGCCGCAGATTACGTTTTCTACGGAACAGCCAGACTGGTATGGGCATTGACCCAGCAGAATATTTTAGATTTTTTCTAGATAAGTGTTATAGAATTTAGTATTGTCCGTGTAGTGAACAAACATATCTGGCCAGTTCTGTGCCATAAACTGGACGATAAGGGTCAATAGATATCCGAAAGAATCACTCCGGCAAAGATTCAGAAAGCTCTACCAATTAAATATAACTTAATTAAGATAAATCTTTATAAATTGCTTCTGAGAACCTGAACATTCTCTTTAATCATATTTGCTCTGCAAATCCTTGACTGGCAGGAAAGAAAAAAAGAATTGACAAACTAAAGAGACTTAATAGCGTGCAGAAAACAACATTGATAATAGCAAGGTTGTCACAACTGGGTTCCATGGTGCCATGATGAACAATGAGGGAAGACCAAATAAAATGAAAAAAATAAGTTTATTATATAATATATATGATTTTAAACAGGAAGGATACATTGAGATAAATATTTCTTGCTGGATGTGGAGAACATTAAACGATTTACTTGATTCCCTAAAATAAATGCAAAACATTTTTTCCAAGTAAAACCTCACAGTCAGCAGTTGTGCATTCTGTGAACGGTTCTCCAGACTACGGTTGGAGATCTCCTGGTTTTCTTCAGACGATAGATATTTGCATATATTTGACAAAGATTACAATGTTGTGTCATATCAAATTAGGACAAGTACCAGTTTTCGGAATAAACGAAAGGGTAACATAAGCAAAGGATAAAGCGTAAACAGCGTGCTAAAGGAAACCATAAAAAAAAATATAAAAAAAACACGATGAATTGACCAGGAACATCCCCTTAATGACCATGCAGGGGATTTACAGGATAGGTTTATGTTGTCAAGTCGTATGGGCTCAAGAACATCCTGACAAGGCAAAAGGCTCAATGACTTTTAGACAATACTAGATCAATAAAAAGCATCCCTTTGTTCAATAAATCTCATCTGAAATTGGTAATAACCAGAATCTGACAATCAGTGTAGAAACAAATTATAAAAAATTAAAAAACATTTGTGCCCCAAAGATCTTGGAAAACAGCCAACAGTTGAAAGATGCAGTCGAATAGTCAATGCCAAGCTTCAGCACAACCACACTTCTGTTTTTATGACATTAAAAAGGGCATCACTGAGTTGCTGCCTCGATGCAATCTGGAAAAATAAGAAAGACCCCAATCGTAGATGAAGCAGACAGAAACCACCAAGGACTTAATGTCAAGCCTGGTGTAAGCTTCCCAGAGCCATTAACGTTTATGACGTGGAGTTTACCAGAGTGCTGGTTAAGTTTACACCACACTTGGGATCTAGCCAATAACCAAAAAATGTGGGGAAAAAGCCACTTTGGCTCCTGTTAGATTATAGTATTATAGGAATACAGTGGTTATCAAGGAAGCCGCATAAAAGTCTGATCTAAAAGGTTTGAGGGCTTACACACTTTGAGACTATGTATTTTTTACAAATGTCATGCATCTGACTTTATTAAGACAATTCCCTTATTCATTCTATTCCTACAAAAGCTGTAGGGCGACAGACCACTGGGAGACAGATTTCCAAGCAGATACACCAATTGTGTTTGAAAATGCCAGCAAGCTAGAGGTGTTGTCCACCATGTTTTAAGGACCTTCAAACCTAAGCACTTCTTGAAGCACTGGTGAAAACGGCTCAAACAACTTCTACACAGGTGCATACAGCTCTGCCTATTTGAATCCCAATAACATGACTTTATATAATTATGGTCATTGACTAGATCTATTAACCCAGAACCTGACCATTTGATTCTTGCTTTGAGCAAAGCAAAGGTTTTATATGTAGATTTGCTATAACACCAAGAAAATGAATTCCCGAAAGGACAGGGATGGCCACCCTTGGAATCCGAGAAATGTTTTAACTACAAGTTCCATTATGCTTACTCACACTTAAGACTGGCTGAGCACCATGGGTCAAGGCTCTTGTGACCTCCACAAGTGGCATCCTAAGTGGACGTTCAGAGTTGATTTCCTGGAGTTACGGGACTGGAGGAAGGAACTGCAAGGCCCACTTTTTACTCTGGGTAAACACACGTCTATATCATGCTTTCTCTCACGCTTCTGCTCTTTACTTCTACCTTTCTCCTTAAATGGAACTCCTGCCCCTCTACCACCGACCCCTACACTATCTGCATCTCTCCCTCCCTCCTCTCGTCCCACATGATGGCCTCGCATGAGCTCCTTTGTTTCCTCAGAACATGGTCTCCCTCTCTCGTGCTGCCAATCACTCCCACAAATCCCATTCCCACCTTCTCTTTCTCACCCTCCTGCTGTTACTCTATTCAGGTGACATATCCCCTAACCCTGGCCCCACAACACATCCAATACTTCCCTCTCATCCTATCTCCATCGCACATAAATCACCTCCCTGCAAGCCCAGCAACCTCATTCCCATAATCCCTCAGCGCCTGTCCTTTCTCCTGCGCCCTCTGGAACGCTCGCTCTGTGTGCAACAAACTCACAGCAATCCATGACCTCTTCCTTTCAAACTCCTTCAACCTCCTAGCTTTAACTGAAACCTGGCCAACTCCCTCTGACACGGCCTCCGTTGCTGCTCTCTCACATGGCGGTCTACACTTGAGCCATACCCCCAGACCGGGTGAGAAATGGTGGTGGGGTCGGAATCCTGCTCTCTCCCACCTGCACCTACCAGCATCTCCCTCCACCCCCATCCTTCGAGACACACTGCATCCGCCTGTTCTCTCCTCTGGCTCTCAGGGTGGCAGTCATCTACCGCCCACTGGGACCAACCTCCCAGTTCTTTGACCACTTTGCTACCTGGCTTTCTCACTTCCTGTCTTCTAATCTTCCATGCCTAATTCTCGGGGACTTCAACATTCCCATTGATGATCCTTCCGCCCCTGCTGCCTCCAAACTTCTTTCACTCACGTCCTCCCTACCCACCGCGATGGTCACGCTATTGACCTTGTCTTTTCCAACCTCTGCTCCATTTCTGAGTTCAAATGTCGCCCTTTCCCCATCTCTGACCACCACTTTCTCTCTTTCAACCTATCTGGACTTCCTAAACACCCCACACACACACACACACACAAATCTACATGCTGTGGACCCCCATCAATTCTCCAACCTACTTCACCACCTCCCTCATACCTCATCCTTCACCTGCCCTGATGCTGCCACTAATCACTACAACACTACGCTTATCTCTGCTCTAGACACTCTTGCTCCTCTTCGACTCTGTAAGGCCCCACGCCGCCAGCTTCAGCCCTGGCACACCCTCCAGACTCGCTACCTGCAAAGATGCTCCCGCACTGCAGAGCGTGCCTGGAGGAAATCCCGCTCTGAAGCGGATTTTGTTCACTTCAAGTTTATTCTCCGGTCATACACCTCTGCCCTCCACTTGGCCAAACAATCCTTCTCATCTCTTATATCTACGCTGTCCTCCAACCCTAAACAGCTCTGGTCCACCTTCAACACCCTCCTCTACCCACCTGCACCTCCCCCCACAGCTGCCTTCAGCGCTCAAGACCTGGCAGACTACTTCCTCAGTAAAACTCTAAATATCAGAAGCAACATCCCAACACAAGATAGTTATCTGCCACCTCCACTCCCAGAGGTCCCCTCTGCCACTTCCTCCCAGCCACTGAGGAGGAAGTCAATTCCTTATTGTCCTCACATCTCACCACGTGCCCGCGCGACCCCATTCCCTCACATCTAATTCCCCTCCCCTCCCCTCTCCTCTCCTCTCCTCCCTCACAACTCACCCCTGCTCTCACACACATCTTCAACCTCTCTCTCTCCACTGGCTCCTTTCCATCTGCCTTCAAACACGCGCTAGTTACCCCTTTACTAAAGAAACCATCCCTAGATCCCAACTCTCCATCCAACTACCGCCCTGTATCCCTGCTTCCCTTCACATCAAAGCTCTTAGAAAAACTAGTCTTCCACCGCCTCTCCCTCTTCCTGTCCTCCAATTCCCTACTTGACCCCCTGCAATCTGGCTTCCGTCCCCTACACTCAACTGAAACGGCCCTCAAAGTCACCAACGATCTCCTAACTGCTATAAAACACGGCCACTTTCCTATTCTCATCCTGCTTGACCTCTCGGCTGCTTTTGACACGGTTGACCACCCCTTCCTTCTACAGACCCTCAACTCTCTGGGTCTCGGTAACACTGCACTTGCTTGGGTTGACTCCTATTTATCCAACAGGTCCTTCTGTGTGTCCTTTGCTGGTAACTCCTCCCCCTCCTCATTGCCTCTATCCGTTGGTGTACCTCAAGGCTCTGTCCTTGGTCCTCTGCTCTTTTCCATCTACACCTCCTCCCTGGGCAAAATCATCAACAGCTTTGGCTTTAATTACCACCTCTACCTCTCTACCCCTGATCTCTCTCCCCCTGTCCTTTCCAAAGTCAGTGACTGTTTATCTGGCATCTCCTCCTGGATGGCCTCCCACCACCTAAAGATCAACATGTCAAAGACTGAACTCCTACTTATTCCTCCCTCCAATGCCTCCCCACCTCCTGACTTCTCCATCACGGTGGAGGGTATCACCACTTCCCCATCAAACCAAGTTCGCTGTCTTTGAGTTATACTTGACTCTGCTCTTTCCTTCATCCCCCACATCAAGTCTCTTTCCTCCTGCCGATACCAACTGCGTAATATTTCCAGAATTCGGCCATTTCTTACCGCTGTCACCACAAAACAAGTCATACACGCCCTGGTAATCTCCCGACTCGACTATTGCAATAATCTCTTATCTGGCCTCCCTCTGTCCCGCCTCTCCCCCCTACAATCCATCCTGAATGCCTCCGCCAGGCTAATTCACCTCACCCGCCGCTCTGTCTCTGCCGCTCCCCTCTGCGAGTCCCTTCACTGGCTCCCATCAATCACTCTCACCTTACAGTCCTCTCCTCCCGTTTCCAACCCCAAACCCTCCCAGATTGTGAGTTCCTACGGGAATAGGGCCCTCATCTCCTCCTGTACTGTTTGTCGAAGGTTGTTCAATGTATTGTAACCCTGTCTATACTGTGCTTATTGTACAGCGCTGTGGAATATGTTGGCGCTTTATAAATAAAGAATAATAATAATAATAATAATAATAATAAGATCAACAGGGATTCAAATGTTCACTGTTCTAGGTAGTGATGCACCGAAATGAAAATATTGGGCCAATACCGAAACCGAAAATACAGGCTGACCATGGAGACTGAAAACCGGAGACCGAAACCAAAAATCAGTCATTCGAACCTGGGCCTGGGGGCCCAAATCACAATTTTGGGGGCGAGATTGCATTAGCTTACATACTTACCTACATTCACCATTTTGTGCTGGTCCCGAATCTGCTGCGGTCGCTGCTCAACGAGGGCGAGCTGCAGGAGCACAATCTGCTTGAGGCTGACCCTTGTCCCATGGTAGCCAACCCGAAAGCTCCCCCACTGCCTTTGTCAGTCAGTGCCCCTGCAGGGGTTGCTCAGTCCCACTTGGTGTCTGCCCTGCTCACCAGTCGTTCTTCCCTCCCATTCCATCTGCTGTTCAGTTCTGTGCACGAAAACCAGCAAGTGTTGCCAGTGGCCCAACGAGCCCTCACCAAGTGGAGAGCCTCCGGAAAATTCAGGTCTCGCTGCCGCACCCAGAGAGCTGGGCCAGAGAGCAGGGCCAGAGAGCAGGGCAGGCGCTAAGCAGGACCGAGTGACTTCTGCAGCAGCAAGGTAGGGGTGCTGGCAGACAAAGGCAGCCAAGGAGCTGCCAGGGCGGCTACCACGGGACAAGGGCCAGCCTGAAGTAGTCCTCATGCAGCTCAACCTCATTGGAGCAGCAACAGCAGCGGATCCAGGATCGGCACAAAATGATGAATGTAGGCAAGCATGTACAGCAACATGATCTCAACCCCAAAATCAGTCACCCGAATCTGGGCCCGGTCAGGCCGGGGGAAATCACCTAGGCCTGGAGGCCAGTCAACCACCCGCCCTGGCCGTAAGGCTCAGACGAGCCTCCAGGCCCAGGTGACTGGATTTTTGGCTTGTTTTTCCTTTTCAGCCGAAAACAGCAAATTTTTAGCCGATAAGGTTCTAGGTGATCCTAGTTACATATTTTTTTTCCAAGCACAGTGATGTAGTGTTCCAAGAGATCTTTAACTGCAATATTAAAGTGGTCATTGATCATTTCAAACCCTAAAACAGGATGACCAATAAGAATTACTATTCTAGATCCAGGCGGTCAGGAGATCATTTCACATCACTTAACACACAAAGCGATTTGTCAGCATGTATCCCCAGTCCTATGTTGCCAACATCATGTAGCCATTTCAGAGTTCTTGAAAAATAACCAAGGAAGAGTTCTGGCATTGCCAGGTGTATCCAAACATGTAGTAAAAAGGGAGGATTAAGCTTTTAATGGTAGCTTCCTTCTACCCTGGATCCTTTGAAGCAAGACCGCAAAAGAAAACAGCAATGGCAATAGGTTGAGAGCAAATTCAGTGTGGAATAAAGCTGAGAAACTCCACTCCGTCAGGGTACAACAAATGTGTAAGGAACAGGGAAGAAAACATACCTTTTAGGAGCCAAACTTTCCTATGTTCATGTAGAATACCGGGACGCAAAGGGGAAATTAGCAAACGCTAATTTTTCCTCCGAGTACCTGTTTTAGCGAGGGACACTCGATCGTGCCCTTCGATATGGGAAACACATTCGCACAAAGACGTTTGCATTTGTGTTTGAGGCTGAGGTCTTTGTTCTTCCAGATATGGCACATGCTCAACATTGAGCTACGACCAAACGCAATTCATCCCCTTTTCTGGGTTGCAATCATAGCTTCTAAGAGGAAGAAATCACCAACACAGTTGAACCTGTCACCATTGATTATTATAACAACTGCTCCCTTTCCAGCTGTTCTGATCTACATCTTTTTATGTTGAGCTGAAGAACCACCTTTTAGCTTTACTTTTTTGATTATAATCTTCAGTTTCTGACAATAAGGATTGAGTTACTAGTGGAGGCTTCAAAAAAACTGGATCTGAAAGGAATTTGATCATTTCTGCATAATTGAAAAGGGGCCAAAATACAACCCTGTTGTAACCGTTTTACCAATCATGACCCACTCTGCATGGTGTGTTGACGATTGCTTGTTTGTGTAAAGGAGACGTCGCCTCTTGTGGACATGACATAACCTCTACAGCATCAGTGACGTGCTGGAGCAACGTCACGTCACCTCTAGCATCAATGATGTTTTGAAGGCATATATCCTACCCACCCAGGGGGAAGGTCTGCCCAACATGTCTGCAATCTAGAAATTAAGCCATGCAAGACTTGCCTTGGCATGACCGCAGTCACGGTTTTTAAAAATCAGGAATCTTAATTCTTGGGTGGCTAGAAGGGTGTTACATAGACCGAGGGCGGTGGGAGGTTTGGGAGTTCCGAGTTTGTTACAATATTATCATGCTGCCCAACTAGCACAGTTTGTTACCTTTCATGCACCACCTGGTACACACCGTTGGGCGGCCTTGGAGTCGCATCTCTTTGCTCCTGACTTGCCACAATTCTATTTTTGGCTTCCCAAAACCTATCGTCCAATCCTTCGCTCCACCTGCACTGCCACCATTAACTCTCTACAAATTTGGGACACTGAACCGTCACTTCACTTTTGCTAAAGAAAATTCAGCTATGATGCCTTTTCTCCGCAACCAAAAGTTTCGAACGGGCCTATGCCCTCGCCCTTTTGCGAATCTAGAGGACTTGGGCCTTCAGAGGATCCACCACCTCTACTCAGCGGGTGCACCGCTTCAGTTTGCGAACATTCGACACAGAGGTCCGGTTGGACCGGCGGACTTCTTTCGCTACTTGCAGGTCATGGATTATGCGCAGACGCCAGAAGTCCGTACGGCCGCCACGTCTTCCTTGACGGCGTTTGAGGCTCGTTGTAATGACGCTCGCATCACGAAATCAATGATCTCCTCGCTTTATGTCTCCCTCTGCTCAGGCTCTCCGATATGGGGGGACCCAACTTATGTTGCACGCTGGGAGCGAGATGTGGGAGATGCCCTGCCCAGTGAAGAATGGGAGGATATTTGGGACAATGTGGCACACTGCTCCATCAATGTGGCCCACCAGGAACAGGCTTATTAGATGTTGTTTTGCTGGTATGTTACCCCCTCACAGCTTTCTCACATGGACGGGTCCCTCCTCTGACTTATGCTGGAGAGGTTGTGGCACTAAGGGCTCGATTTACCACATGTGGTGGACGTGCCCCCTGATACGACGCTTCTGGCTTCAGATTCTCTCATCCAAGAGGTCCTGCAGTGTGGAGTGGCTCTCGACCCATGGACATTCCTTCTTCACCGCACCCAGGACGCCCTATCGAGACCGGAGAATAAGCTGTTGCATAAAATGGTGTTGGCGGCTAGAAGAGCGGTGGCCCAAGGCTGGAGATCTATGTCCCTTCCGTCTATGGCGCAGGTGCACCTTCGGATTAGAGATAATATGGACATGGATCGTTTATCGGCTCTTGTACATGATACCATGCCCCAATATAGCAAGATCTGGGACCCCTGGTTGGAGTTTGATGTGGGTTGAGGGCTGGACTGTTGGATTTTCGGGCGGGTTGTGTTACCTGGGTTTTGTACTCCTTTGGGGCGGCACCCTATCCCCTTCCCCCTCCTTATGAGGTCTCTTCCGCTTTCTTTTTCCTCTATGTTTGTGTTTCTTCGATCTTTTTATTATTTCTTCTTCTCCCCCCTCTTCGGGGTCCCTCCCCTGCGGTCTTCTGGCAGGGGCTCCTCAGGGCTAACCAGTAGCAGTCTCTAAAATTGTTTTTGTGATATGATGCCCTTTTTGTCTTTGAAAAATGGAAAATAAAGAGTTATAAAAAAAAAAGGAATCTTAATTCTTATACTTTATATAGCGCTAGTATATTCCACAGCGCTGAACAATGGGCACAATATAGACAGGGCTACAATACATTGAACAACATGTGATAAACCATTACAGGAGGAAACGAGGGCCCTATTCCCGTTGGAATTTATAATCTAGAAGGGTTGGGGGATGGAAACAGGAGAGGACTACAAATTGAGAGTGACCGATTGGGGCAGTGAGATGTATTAGTGAGTCGAGTGGTTGGCTTGCCTGAATAGCAATGTCTTAAGGGAGCATTTGTAGGGGGAAAGTGTTTCAGAGGATGGGGGCTGTGTGAGAGAAATCCTACAGATCTAGCATTGGAAGAGGGGATACGGGGAGAAGCTAAGTGCAGGTCACCGTTGCAAAACTTTTTCTTCATAAAATAAACCTGGTTTAGGCTGGGGGTCAGATGAGCGCACTCTGCGACTGCGCCCGTACTGACGTGCATTCCAACATCCGTTGCAGCATTGTGAGTAGAGGTAACATCACTGCTCTATAACTGGAGAGAGACTGGAGACACAGGTTTGATCCAGGCAAGAGCACCTCTCCAGTAAGTGTCCTTGGTAAAGCCACATAACGGTACATACTCGCCACCCAGGACATACTAGAAAACAAGAGCAAGCTCATTGTATCCTTCCTGGTAAAATTCTTATAATAAAAATAAAAAATAAATCCAATATAAAAAGGGGTTATTTTTGTGAGTTCTCAGACACACCGTTCGGTGAATAAAGTTGTAAGGTTATCCAGTAATTAATATCCCTCTCCGACTTGAAGCCGCTTTATCAAGTAGGACCGTCATGCAAGGATTGTGACCAACCCCCATCCTTAAGGCTAGGGTCAGACGAGCGTAGTGTTCACGTCCGTGATTGCGCCTAAAAGTACGTCCGTGATAGCATGAAAGAAAGTCCATTGGAGCCTGACACATGAAGTACGTCCGCACTGAACTGCGGACGCATGACGGACGCTGCAAACGGACGCAAGGCAGGCAAGAACGTACAACCCCTAGAACGGCCGCACAAAGTGCGCTGCGTCCGCAACGTCTGCATAGCTTTGTGTGTGAGTGATGGAACGTGGTCAGACGGACTGCATTTCTACGTCCAGCATTTTTCACGGACAAAATGGTTTTGCTTTTTAATTTATTTTCCCTCCTACATCCGTCAAAAAATAAACGTCAGTGAAAAAACCGGTCTGTGTGACCACTACTGTGTCTTCCGTACTGACGTACGTCCGTGTGCAAGGACGTACAGTCCGTAGAAATCACGCTCGTCTGACCCTAGCCTTAATGTTTGGGTAGGCCTGCCCTGCATGCAGATTACAGACATTGCTGTTGGCTGTGGGGTCAGTGTTGTTTCCTGTGTAAACCGAAAAACACAGATTAAGAATCTACATATATAAAAAAGTTAAATAAAAAAAAAAGTCAATTTTCATACCACTACTCTCTGAATATTATATTTCTGTATATTGTTACACAGTCCAGGACACCGGATCCTGCCCAGTTTGCAGATGTCCATATGGTTTTGGCTGAGGGTCTAATCAAAAGGAAATTGCCATAATAATTGAAAGGAAAAAAAAAAAAAAAGGGAATATTGTATTGTTGGCTGAGCAGCGAATACACATTCATTTAGGACAGTGTGTCTCAACACCGTTCCACAGGTCCCCAAAATAGGCCAGATTTTAGGAATTACCTTGAGGAAATACAGATTGAATCCTGCAATCACTGAGCAGCAAATCACATATCTGGTAAACCTGGCCTATTAGTGGGTCCTGGGGACCGAGAAACGCTGATTTAAGAGGTTTCAGAGAGCTACAAAGCCTGTGGGAGAAGACAGCAGAGAAAGTAAAAATGGCTGCGCCACACATTGGTGGGTAGCCATTTTAACTTCCAGTAAGACTACTTTTAATTAGGGCTGCAGCTAACGATTATTCTCATAAAAATCGATTAATTGAATAAAAAAAAAAAAATGGTTTACTTAAATAAGCAATTTGCCTAGTGTAGGCAACTTTTGTACGTAGATAAGCAAATTGCGTATCTTGCGTACTTTTCTCACAAGGTATGAGAGTGCTTGGTCAGAGGGATAGGCTGATGCTGCATGCGCAGCTTAAGGTCCCGCTCACACAGTGGGATTTTATTGCGCAGATTTTGCCGCGACGTCGCAGCAAAATCCACGCGACGTCGTACTATGTAGCTTCTCCAATGCATTTCAATGGAGCTGTTCACATCTTGCCACGCAATGTCACTGGTACAGGACCCTTTGTGATTTTTGTGATTTGCATTGGTGGAGCTTTGCAAAACCGCAACATCGCGTGACATTATCGCTCTAGATGATTATGTCAGCATGAAAATCGGGGTTAATAAGCTAAAGTGGTCAGGGTGCATAGTGTCCCTTTTTAACCCCTTAGGGACCGGCCGGTTTTACACAAATCTGTCCTATAGTGCCGCTGCTGTTTTTACGTTTCTGCGCTGCTCGTGTTTAGATCAAATTTTCTAGTTTTTCCCACCATTTAATGGACTTTCTAAAAATACCATTATTTCCATCATATCGTATAATTTACAATAAAAAAAAATGAAAAAAGGTAAAAACACACACCTTTTCGTAATTGAATCCCCAAAATCTACAAACACCAAAAAAGACCCCAGCTCAATAGTTTAAAAATTTTGTCCCGAGAATAGATATACAATTTTTACTTTTTAACCCCTATGTGCGCAGAGCTCATTCTGACCGTTTTATGCTCAGTTTTATATGACAGCCTAGGTCCTATTTAACTAACCCCCCCCCACAAAAAAAATATACAATGTTTTTTAAAAAATAAAAATGTTTAAATAAATGTTATTTGTGAATCAAACCTGGTCAGGTTTGGCATCATTGGAAAGGCCATGATCGGCCTTTCCAATGATGAAAAATATGACCATCTAGCTGCTACGGATCGGGAGATGTCAGCATGGCAGCTAGGGGCTTAACAGGCCCACTGACATCCTCACTCATATGGCGAGGTTGTCAGTGGGGGGGGGCTGGAGGCTTGGCTGACAGTGAAGAGGTCAGCCCCCTCCAGGTTTGAATCACGATTCGGCGCCGATTTGTGCCAAATCGCGATCCGGCAGCGAAAATGTTAATGCTTTACACTGCTGAAAAGGGGAGACTCTCCCCTTTCCAGTGGTGCAAAAAGCATCGCTGTAAGTTAAATGGTTGGGGAGATAGAGGGCTCCAAATGAGCCCCCTCCCCTTCCTGAATTTTCCCTACAGGCACCTGCCAATGACATCACGCAGCGTGATGACGTCATCGGATCTGCCGGCCCTCAGGAAACGGCGAGGCAAGCTTCCAGCTTGCCATAAACGCCGTGGGAACCAGCGAGCGTGGCAAGTATCGGGCGGGAGGGAGGTTAGGAGCCGCTGACGTACTATGTACAAGCATGGGTCTAAGGGAGACCCGTGGGCAGGACGTACATGATACATCAGCGGTCATTAAGGGGTTAATAATTTTGGGAACAAACTGAGTGGGAGGAGGGACTGAGGTGGAAGGGAGTGACTTTGCTCAAGTGACTTGACCTGAGTGTGAGAGCGAGTGGGTATGGACAAAAGACCGGATCTGTGTGTGGGAGTGAGTCTGGGGAAAGGGACCAGACCAAAAGGAGGGAATGGCAGTTCCCGACCAAAAGGTGTGGTAGAGCGGGTGGGTGGTGGCACAGGACTCCAGCTTCAAGGATAAAACACAGGCATACAGCGCCTTCACCCAGTGGCAGTATCCTATGGTTTGTGTTATAGTTCTGCTACTGTTGTAAACGGAATAAAAACAAACTGTCTGACATAACCCTAGAACTAAATCGTACCTAGTATAGCAGCGGCGCGTCTTCTCCAATCAGCTCCGAAGCTGAGGTTTACGTTTAACTCAGTCGGACTCTACACAATGTGTGCTATACACAAGACGATTAATTGACAGATTAAATCGATAATAGAAATAGTTGACAACTATTTTAATTAGCTGTTTCAGCCCTACTTTAAGGTTTGCAACCAGAAAAAAATGGCAGCCGATTCAGCCCATCCTTTCACATGGCACTGAGATGGTTATTCTCACAACCAAATAGTTTGTGGCACTCAAAAAAAAAAAAAAAATTCAAATCTTTACTTTCCAAGACCGCACATTCTTCGGTACATGTTATCAACCTGCATTAAATGAAAGATCAAAACCAGACTCCAGGGTGCCATGATAATCAAGATACAGCAAAGCCCCCACTCTTGGTTCACTAAAAGATTAAAGTATCAGATTTTTCGAATATAAAAATTGGAAAAGTGCTCATACAAATATCTAGAAAGGCCAGTGTCAGACAAGCGTTTTTCAGAGCAGGTTGGAAGGAACGTCCATGAGAGTGGATGTTCCTTCCACTCTGATGCCCATCTGGCCACATCACTGAGCGCAGTTAGTGCACTCAGCGTTGCAATACTTGATCCTCTCATGGAGGATGACGCTTTGCAGCCCCATTGAACGCACGTTGTGGCGTTTCGGCAGGGAGGCTTTCAGCATGTCTGCTGTAGAGCATGCAATTTGTGCGCACGCTACAGCGTGTGGCTGGCCCTGAAGCATCAACGCTGCGATGGATGCCAGGAGGCACGTCAGTACAGGCGCACGTAGTGCTCTCATCTAACCCCGGCCTAAATTACAGGCTCCACTGCATGTTCTGACTTACGTTGGCTGCTCCTATGGAGCGCAGGTAATTGAGCCTTTGCATGGAAGCCGCACTACCAAAAAGTTAGATGGCTCAGAGGACATTTCATTTGCTTTCCACATGTGCTTGTGCAATAATTTGTATTTGTAGGGTTTTGTAGACATTAAGCATCTTGCTGTAAATCCAAGATGGCCGTTCCCATGAAGCAGAGATAAATGTGAAGTTGAATCGGAAGACTCATTTACTGTTTGTGGGCTACACAATAAAAACAAATAAAATAATTACATTCGATACAGATTAAGGAATATGGTTTGCTTAACAATACAGCAAATGCATGACAGTAAAATTAGAAATTAAAAAACCTGTCCATGGTGTAAACCGGGAAAGTACTACCCGGCAGTATCCAAAATTCACATGCAGCAAATCTTTCATTTATGCTTTTTAAATTAAAAACACCACTTACCACCTAGCAGCATTTTTTCTTCCACTGCTTAACAGACTGAATCGCTAGGGTTCCAGAAAAAAGTATGGCAACCATAGAAGCCACATGTATGGCTCCGTGGGATGTTATGGCACACACATGAGCCCACATAGACTGTGATGGCCATATTTGTGGTATTTAAACTTAAAGACAGCTGTGAGTATGAACATGTGAAACAGAAAATCCCAATGTAATATCCAGGGTTTGAAGAGTGAGGAAATGAAGAACCAGTATGAGAACATCCAAGTCATATTTTAATTTGAATCCTATCAAATGTGTGCTTGGCCTTTTCCGGCCATCAAACACATCAAGACCTTCCACTATTATTACATCAATGCTGAGGGGTACTTAAAGCTCTCTGCTTCTGGCCATAAACACATCTGCCATCAGAAGGGTGATAGCCCTTCATATGTTCAGGGGCCCAGTGTCTGGAGGGGGCCCTGTCCCTATCCAAATACTGGGCAACCTATGTGTCACAGATGTATTGGTCGCTCCATGTCACCCTGGACTGGCACACCAAGCTACCAATAAATTCCACAGTGGGCCACAGCATCTGGAACAGGTAAAAGCACTCGACTCCTCACCAAGGGAGCAGTTTGTATGGCCGGCACCAGGCAGAGGTGCAGAGCGTACACTCTCCCACCATGGAGCAGTTTTAATTGCCTGGCTTATCCACCAGGTCAAAAAAATTAAGAATATGGAAATGTGTCAGCAGCTTTTCTGTGGTGCTTTATGACATTACAAAGATAGACTGAAAAAACAAACTATAAAATGTTACGTTAAGCATATTGCTGGAAAGAGACAACTACAGGTCATGTCTCATGGCAACCCATACCCACCCGAGAAAGCATTAAAAAAAAGAAAAGTATTTTCATGCATTTTGCTCATCGATATGTACAAATAAAAGGTTTCCTGTGTAAGCTATGTAGTATGATTATATATCATATAAAGAGATACAGAATAACTTCTCCATTTAGGCCACAGAATTTCAAAAACTTTCTATGCAAACATGCAGTGGTCACATCTAAACACCACATGCCTATAAGCCAGCTCTGCGGCCAACCCCAGTTTTAAATCAAACCAGCTTTTCTGAAGCTCATTGTGGCCTAGGGATGTCACACAATACTGATTTAATAGTCCTGAAGACTTCATTAAATCGCATAATGTCTCATCTCAGACAAAAACAACATTTTTTGTTTGCAATAAAAACAGTCAATTCAGAGCGGCCAATATTGGTTTATTCTGTCCAAATTTCAGTTAATGGAAGCCCAAAGATGTATTTTTTTTTAAAAATAAATAGAAACAATATCGAGGAGTTTAATAATTCCCAAATGAGGCCGGGGGGGGGGGGGGAGCCATCATCCACCCTATCCATTTGTATTAAGAGTCATGATCCATATTTTTCAGTTTAAGGGGAGCAGCTTATGCACGATGAGCGATGAGCGTGTAAGCGTGTCCAGCCAAAATAAAAAACACAATTATTTTTCAGGCCAACGCTGACTCTTGTGACTTTATCCGGCTTACCGGTAGGTGTTGCTGTTCTCAGAAACCAAACCCAACTTTGTTTCTGTGTATAACGGCACATTTTCTATTTCAGCAATTTCTGATGGCGTCAGTGGCACGATGATCACAAAAGCAAATTAGTTTTTTCCTTTAATAGGAGTTTAATAACATTTTCTACACATTTGCTTTTTCCTTTCTTGTATCAAGGTTAAGTTAAAGACAACTTATCAGCATTAAGTTGATGTGGCAAAGTAATCAGTTTATCACAATCGGATCGCCTCTTCCGGACGAGATTTTTAGCTGTATGCCGGGGTTTAATACAAAACTAAAAATGTGAAACCTAGGAGCCAGTAAGAAAAAACTAAGCAAACGCTTACCACTGTTTTAAATTATCTAGAAGCGTTCGTACAAGACAGAAATAAAATTCTAGAAGCCATTTGCTTCTTGGTTCCTTCGAGTCCTGCTGTGCACTTTTTTTTAAGGCATCAATGCATTGCATAGTAAAGCATAAGATTATTAGGCTTAAATAAAAGATGAAAGATGTTCCACACAAAAAGTTGAAAGTCCAAGGCATAGTAATTGCCGAGAAAATAATCAACAATCCAAAATTATTATATCACTGTTTGTATTATGGCCAATTATACACACAAAGTGCAGCTCTCCTTTTATGTGGGTCAGCGTTATTTCATGGAGAAATTGTTATATATATATATATATATATAACATTCTCCCTCTCCAGAGTCGTCGCCATGTTTCAGGTGAGGGAGCACTGCGAGCAGAGAGATGTCCAGACGGGCGTGTGCATACACACACACACACACACACACACCCTTGCCCTCAGCCATCCTCCTCACTGCGGCATGCCACAGTCACGGCGGGGGGGGGCGACGACTTTAAAACAGAATATCCATTGTACATCTATATGAAGGGTGAGACACCTTGCCGCTCCCCTCTGCGAGTCCCTTCACTGACTCCCCATCCACTGCAGAATTAAGTTCAAAATCCTTATCCTTACCTACAAAACCCTCACTAACTCAGCTCCCCACTACCTGTCCTCACTAATCACCAAATACACCCCAGCCCGCTCCCTAAGGTCAAACAGTGACCTGCGCCTAGCTTCTCCCCGCATCACCTCTTCCCATGATAGACTGCAGGATTTCTCACGCGCAGCCCCCACTCTCTGGAACGCTCTCCCTCGTACTGTCAGACTTTCCCCTAACTTCTCTTCCTTCAAACGCTCCCTTAAAATGTTCCTATTTAGGGAAGCCTACCACCCAACTCACTGACGCAACCATCACTCTCACCTTACAGTCCTCTCCTCCTGTTTCCAACCCCAACCCTCCTAGATTGTGAGTTCCTACGGGAATAGGGCCCTCATCTCCTCCTGTACTGTTTGTCAAATGTTGTTCAATGTATTGTAACCCTGTCTATACTGTGCTTATTGTACAGCGCTGCGGAATATGCTGGCGCTTTATAAATAAAGAATAATAATAATAATAATAAGTAAATTTTGTCTGTGACGGTGGCACCAAGTCCAATGATATTCCGTCCCCATAGTTCTTTATGGAGTATCTCCAAAAGGCAGGTAGAGAGATTCACAAGTGGATCCCAGTGAACTGTATCAGACCTGGTAAAAAGAAGTGGATTAAAAGAAAAAAAATCTTGAGTTGATGTGATGCATGCAATCCAAGCTCGCAGCATCCTCACCAAGTTCCAGGTTAAGGTTTGGAAGGAATCCTATATAAAAAAGTCTTCCACATCCAAAAGACCCTTTAAAAAGTCATTTTCTATTAAAAAAGGTTAAGAAAAAAAATTGCTGCCTATTAAGTAAAAAACTGCGGTTTTAGGAAAGATGTAGAAAACTAGGAGATTTCACGTAGAGAAGAAAAAAAAAAAACTCCAGAGGCTAGATATATATATAGCTATGTGACAACATCCTGCAGCAAAGTAATACATTTATGATGTTATGTAATGTGAGACTTTGAGGAAAGGGTGGGGAAGACCAAGATTTATTCCTCCACCTGGTCCCAGTCACACCTGCCTTACGGATCATAACAGGATGACTGGCAGCAAGAATTACAAATCACACGTAATATTCTAGTATTAAGTGTAAAAACATGCACATTGTAAGAACAGTGGAAAAAAATATATAAAAATCACATACACTCAATAATACCTAGACTAGTTCTCATTTAAAATAAATGGATTGGATAATGAATGGATGTCAATAAAGCTATTTTCAGTCGTGCTCGTCTCCACGGTGAATAATGATGGAAAAGACCCGCTCAGTCATAGAATATTAAAAAGGGAATAGATTGAATCCATGAGCCTTCTCACCTCCCCCACCCAGACGTCTACCAGAAGATTGCACGAATAATGGATGTAAATTAGAAGATTGCTTATTTCATCATGCTGAATTGATTAAGGGAAGATTCAAAAGCGAAAAGAATGTCCCTTCAAAGTACATTGATGCAGGACAAAATGCAAACGTACCCTGCAGTCAAAGGTTATTCAGACCCTCTTAATTTTCTAGTTTCTTTTAAATACAATTTTTATGTATCAGTCCTATGCTAAAAATTGTCTAGTTCGTCATTATGGGCATCGAGTGTATATTGATTGACAAAATCATAAATTGAAAAATAAATTTTACATTGAGTTAAATATTCAGACCCTTTACTAAGGTATTTTAAATTTAGCTCTGATGCATCCCTCTCCTCTGGACCATCGAGATTTTTCTATATTTTGACCTTCAACCTGTGGCATAGGACATGATTTGTAAAGACACATCTATCTATCTACACAAAATCTCCAAGTTCTTACGGCATACCAGAGCAACAAATACCAAGCCAATACAAGGAGCTGCCTGCAGAGCTCAGAGACAGGATTGTGTTGAGACACAGGTCTCTGCCAATCCTAGAAATATATACAATATATGAAGTATTCAACAGGAAGGCAGCAAAAAGGTTTTGGCCACATAGACTGTCCAATAGTACAGCGTCCTTCAGGTTTCTTAAATGAAAGAAGTTTGGAAAACCCAGGACTCATTGTAGAGTTGACCAACCGGCAAGACTGAGCAATCAAAGGAGGGCCTCTGTTAAAAGATCTGACCAGAAACTCAATGGTCACTGTGTGTGAGCTCCAGAGATCGTGTGCTGATATAGGATAATACTCAAATCCAGGGGGGGGGTGCTATCCAACCCTGGTGCAAAACTCAATCATTATAGCTTACGGAGCAGTAACCCAATAGTTTACACCAGCATTGGAATACAGCCTCTGTCCTTTATTGTAAATGGACCAGATGAAGACTTCTTCACACTGCAAGACAGAAAGCACCAGTTTGAACATGCGGACACAACAAAAGATCTGAGAAACTATTCTATGGTCTGATGAAGCAAAGATACAATCATTTCAGCCTC
Organism: Leptobrachium leishanense; assembly: GCA_009667805.1. NCBI lineage: Eukaryota > Metazoa > Chordata > Amphibia > Anura > Megophryidae > Leptobrachium > Leptobrachium leishanense. Next base: position 362,660,491 of record CM019064.1, on the reverse strand, counting down.
AAAGCACAGTGCCTGGTCTGGAGAGAACCAGGCACCGTTCAGTCCCTGCACCATAACATTGCAGTAGTGAAACATGGCAATAGAGTCATGCTTTGGTGAGGTTTTTCAGCAGCAGAGACACTGGTCAGGATTGAGCGAAAGCCAACCACAACAAAATACAGAAATATCCTTAAGAAATGAACACTCCACATCCTGACTACATTCGATTTTTAAAATGGTCAGAATGTGAAGCGTGACCACCCCCCCCATCCCAGCCTCCCCATTTTTGTCAAAACACTGGGTGAAGTGGATGAGTTTCCTCCCATCCCAGCGTCACCAGCAGCCAGAAAACTTGATTTTCCCAACTGCCGGCATAGGCAGGGAGCGTGCTGGTGTTCACCATCTAGTGAACGGTCTCAGAGAGGCCGCGATGGATCAAAGCTGCGCATGTGTGCAGCTCAGATCCATCATTCTGCACAGGGTGTTACAGGACTTTGGGAACCCAAATTGCACACCACATGCTACACAAGTAGCTCAGGAAGCGCAACGTGAGCAGAAAAGCATCAGGGACTTCCAGGTTTGAGAAGAGGAGCAGCAGAGTACGACGAGGGAAAAAGGCGAGTAAAAACACAAAAAGGAAGAAAATAAAATAGAGCAGAGGCTGTCAGCAAAAAAACAAAACACCACTTTACGTTTCAGTTGAGTGGTCCTTTAATGAAAAGCTTGTCCAGAGCGCCAAAATGATACAAGAGGGCTGACGGCCAGCTCTTTGAATGCCCGCCAGTAGTTGAGCCAGAACTCCGACTTGAACCCAAATCATTGTTCACCAACAGGCCTTATCCAACCTGACCATGCTCAAGAGGATTTGTGGAGATGCACAGCAGAAACAACCCAAATCCAGGAGTGCAAAGCTCGTCAAGTCACACCCAAAGACTTGAGGTTCCAAACGTCTGCTAAAAAGGTGATCCAACCGAACACCGAGATAAGCGTTTGAAGCGTTGATATGTGATATCCCCCTACCCTTAAGGAATCTGGAATGTGTAGAAAGTAAAGAAAAAAAAAAAAAGGATTTTGCTGTCATTATGGCAACATAAAAAAAAGTTGAGAAAACTGAAGGGTCTGAATGCAGTGTTGTTTTTTTTTTTTTTACACCTCTCTAAAATATTGTTCAGCAAATGGCAGAACCCCAAAGGTCTGAGTATTCGTTTTTCAAAACAAACACTTTCAGATTTCGACCATACAATACAAATGAGTGACGTCAAAACCCTTCTAATGATCGAATGCAAACGGTCGGTTCCCTCTTCCACATGATCATTCGTGTGTTTGTGCAGATTTGGAGTCAGGGATTATGGCAAATGCAGGGTTTAAAAACCTGACAAGTGAGTGGGTTTAAGAGATGTCATTGCCGTTCACAACGCAACCTCTTGATGTCGAAACAATTACAAGGAGGACAGGATTAGCTGTAGAACAGTGCTTTGCAAAGGCTGTGACCAGGTAGCCAGTGTCAAAATCGAGTAATAACTCTGTGGAATAATCCACAAATTTAGGAGCCAAACACACAAAAAAAAATTAAGAAATTTACACACATCAATATAGTTGGTGGAATAGATGTAACATCACTGCTCCATGACCATGGAGACACAGGTTCGATCACGGCAAGAGCACCTCTCCAGTAAGTGTCTTTGGGCAAGACACCTAACTGTACACATTCGCCACACAGGACATACTTGAAAAAAACGAGAGAAATCTCAATGTATCCTTCCTGGTAAAAAAAAAAATATATAAAATAAAAAAAATCAAGTTTCATATAAGGGGCCATTCACAAAATGCCACTGATGCAATGCCGATATGTCAGATTCACTAGGAAGTTTCTCCTGCTTCTCTTTGGATTTTACTTTGAAATGCCGTTGTCTGTAGTCTCTGCAACACCATCACTTTCAGGGTTATTCAGAGCGGTGAAAACCAGGAGAATGAAGTGAAAATTCTAGGTCAAAATAGCCAAATCAGAAAAATTCTCCCATTTATCTCACTTTCCAAATCGGCTATTTGGTCTACTCTAGATTGAATAACCCTGTTTGTCTTTACGTGCTCTGGAACCACTACTAAAAGCACTGTACTAAAAGGGAGTGAGAGCCACGACTGTATTCTACCTTCTCTTTCAGTCATTCTGTAGTTAGGGGAGCGGGGAAAAAAATACTCGGGCCTAGCAGGCAAGCTACCGCTGAGAATTTGCCGAGAGGCTTCATCTTTCTCATAGCATTAGCAGCTCAAACTGCAGACCAGATGCTTTCTCTCAGCAGACAGAAAAGCCGGGTTGCAGTGTCAATCCACTCATGACGAGAAGGATTTCTGACCAGGCGATGATATGAAATCAGACTGCTAGAAAAAGCTTTCTCTAGATGAAGGCCTGCCACGGCAATCCCTCCCCCTCTCCCAATATAAGTAGATATGGCATCTACTCAACTCCAGGAATACCTGGCCCCATCACCATCTGTCTGATACAATCTGCCACATTTAAAAAACTACCATTTCCCAAAGCCTCCATTTAATTACTATATAGTCTGTACCGCACGCCGCTTCCCAGTAACTCGCATGTGCAAACCTGCTAGTGAGCTCACCTGGTGCGTCTCGGCTCATTATTTGGCAAGCACGCCATATTAAAAAGGCGATAGAGGTCATACTCAAGCTTATAGTTGACCCTGTGTTTACCATCTTGTAAAACAGACACAAACCCAGGGCCGGATTAACATAGGGGCAGATGGAGCGGCAGCTCCAGGCCCATGCCCCAAAATAGGCCCAGAGAAAAAATAACAATGTCTGCATTTATGAACATGTGGACCCCATTATCTCCATCACCATAGCAGCTACAGGGTCATATGAGATATCACTGGAAATGCCAAAGTATGCCCTTTCCAATGATACCAAACATGACCAGGTTTTATGTAGCAATAAAAAATAAAATAATAAATATTACTTTATTTTTTCTTTCTAACACCGCAATACTTTCCACTTTTCAATTATAAAGTGAACAATGATGCTGCACTAACTCACGATCCGTTAATACGTATTGTTACACCAAAAACCTAAACCACCGCACTGCAGCAACGTGCACTGGGGGAGTGACTTTGGAACCCTGCGTTACTAATCTTTACACCTTACAAGGTCAAGGGAGGTGTCATTGGACAGGTCAGCATCTGGCCTTTGCATTAATACCAAACATGACCATGTAAAATCTAAAAAGAAAACCCAAAAACTTTTTATCTTTTTATTTTTAGTTCCAATGCAATGGCATTGTCCATTTGTCACTTATAAAATGAGCAATACCACTGCCATTACTCACCTTCTCATTTCCCACGCTGGGAGCAAGATCAGTGTTTTATACATTGTTATATTATTCAAAAAACACAAGGGAAATATTTCATTTTTTTTGGTTAAAATTGTATATTTTCTCAGAAAAATGCAGTAACAGGATCCCATTTTAAAAAAATTAACAAGAATTCCCTATAGAATATATAACCACAAAGGTTTGGATGATAAAATGTGAAAAAATTATTTTACATGCTTTAAATGATTGAAATCTGAATGTAAATTTACTCACACAGTATCTGCCTGGTTAGATATATCAGTATCTGCACTATAACCTAAAATATGCTTTCAATTCACTAAATTCCAAAAAAAGCCACCAAAATCTTCAGCTCCAGGCCCATAGAGATCTTAATCCGGCCCTGCACAAACCACAGATATGGACTTGGGAGACATTTTAAAAATATTTGCCAACGGAAACAAAAAGAATACATGACATTGCTATGAAATTTTGATGTGGGAGAAAAAAAAAAAACGGAATAAAAAAAAAGTCTGTTTCTAACTACAAAATTTAAAACATTAGGGTTAATATAAAAAGGAGTCGAACTGCAAGAACTCCCCAGGAAAGTGAGACGACCCTCATTAATCCACAAGACGTCAAACGGAAATGATACTGCCAATAGCAACTCCTCCAGTGCCACGCATCAGTCTAAATGCTCGGCTTCTAGCCATGAGAAAGGCTAGAATTGTGATTTCAGAGCACAAATGGATGGCTTCTGGTCAGAAATGTTTGGTGCCTTCTAAATTTGTAATTTCTACAGAAGACAAGGATGTTCAGAGAATACTAACTTGACATGTAATATAGAAGGATGTGAAATTATTAACAAAAAGACCTTACAGATGATTAAGGTCTCAGTATACTGTAGGTCAGGGAATGACTACATAAAATCAAATTCAGTAGCCAATGCGAATAACGAATGAGACAATTAAATTCTGGTTCCAAAAATGTGTCCTTATGTTCTGGATGCATAAATTACAAGCCTTGAGAAGCTTGGAAGATTAGGAAACCAAGCCAAAAATAGACTTTGACAGTGTCATAATCCTACTTACTTATTTTCTTGAACAACAGGATGCCATGTTTGATACTAAACGTAAGTGAAGGGAAATGGGTGCAGGAATGTTAGCCTTAGAGGAGACGAGAGGTTCTGTTTTAGAGAGGTTGAGCTTTAGGAAACTAAAGTCATCCAGTTGGAGTCAGCCGATAGGCAGGCAGTAACACAGTCTGACGCCGGAGGAGAGAGAAGGGAGCGGAAAGGTAGATTTGTGTGTCGGCAGCATACAGAGAATATTGGAATCCATAGGATGCGATGGGGTTACCAAGAGAGCAGGTATATGTCCAGAAGAGTAGGGGAACTAGAACAGAGTCTTGAGGTACCCCAACTGAGAGAGGAACTGGGGGTGAAGAGGCACCATGAAGGAGGCAATGAATGAGAGAAGCAGGAGAGAGCGGTGTCACTGAGGCGAAGTTGAAGCAGTGCAAGGAGCAGGAGAGGGTGGTCAACAGTGTCAAATGCGGCAGAAAGGTCAAGAAGATTAAGCAAAGAGAAATGACCTTTGATTTTAGCAGCAACTAAAATCATTACACACCTTGGTCAGAGCAATCTCAGTGCTGGCAGCGAAAGCCAGAAAGGTGCGGATCAAGTAGGGAGTTAGCAACAAGAAAACTGGTGAGCTGGTTATAGAACAGGCGTTCTAAGATTTGAGGCAAAGGGGAGCAAGAAGGTAGGACAGTAGTTCGAAGGGGAGGTAGAATCAAGAGACGACTTCTTCATAATGGTGGCGATTAGAGAAGAATTCTCCAGAGAAGAGGGAGAGGTTGAAAATGTGAGTCTAAAAAGGAGGAGCAATAACCAGTAGGGATGCACCGATACCACTTTTTTAAGACCGAGTACGAGTACCGATACTTTTGTTCAAGTACTCACTTTTATTTTACGTCATGTGACGCTTTCCAATAAGAACAGACCTCCTATAAAGCCCCCAGGTCTCATGGATATATGCCCGCCCTTGCTCATGGATATGCCCGCCCTTGCTCATGGATATGCCCGCCCTTGCTCATGGATATGCCCGCCCTTGCTCATGGATATGCCCGCCCTTGCTCATGGATATGCCCGCCCTTGCTCATGGATATGCCCGCCCTTGCTCATGGATATGCCCGCCCTTGCTCATGGATATGCCCGCCCTTGTTCATGGATATGCCCCCACTCTCCGCTCATACTTACCTTCCTTCAGCGCCGCCAGTAAAGTCTTCGCGCGCGCGCTCCTTGGAAGGACCCCAGCCGCGACCACGTGGGACCATGTGATCGCGGCTGGGGTCCTTCCAACGAGCGCACGCGCGGAAACTTTCCCGGCGTCGCTGAAGGAAGGTAAGTATGAGCGGAGAGCAGCTGCAGGGCCTGTCCGAATGCTCTATCGGCATTCGGACAGGCCCTGCAGCTGCTCACTTTGTTTAATACTTACCTTCCTTCAGCGACGCCGGAAAGTTTCTGCGCGTGCGCTCGTTGGAAGGACCCCAGCCGCGATCACATGGTCCCACGTGGTCGCGGCTGGGGTCTTTCCAAGGAGCGCACGCGCGCAAAGACTTTACCGGCGTCGCTAAAGGAAGGTAAGTATTAAACAAAGTGAGCAGCTGCAGGGCCTGTCCGAATGCCGATAGAGCATTCGGACAGGCGCCGCAGCCCCTCAGATACCGGCAAGCCGGCTCAATGCCGGCTTCCGGTATCGGAAAAAAATATTGGGGGTACTGCAGGAGTACCAAGTACTCCTGCAGTACCCGGTATCGGCACCGATATCGATACTAGTATCGGTATCGGTGCATCCCTAATAACCAGTAGGACAGACCGAATGTGTGTGGGGATGCGATCAAGTAGACAGGTAGAACTTGCGAAGTGCCAAAACGTTCTGAGGCTGGAGAAAAGGAAGACTATCAGGTCTATCCAATAAAGGCGAAAACACAGGCGAATTGGCAGGAGAAGGGAAAATTCTAGGTCAAAATAGCTAAACACGAAAAATTCTCCCATTTATCTCACTTTAAAAATCAGCTATTTGGACTACATTGTTCTCTTCTGCCAATTCGGAGTGTGACCTTTCAGTGAATAGACCCGATAGAAGTGGGGGCAGGGAGAGGGAGTGAAGTTGAATGGTTAACCTCCCTGACTGTGTTCCCGAGTGTGGCTTAGGGTTAACTTTCAGTGCTGAAAGCGGTAACCCCGAGTCACACTGACTGCATACATTACCTGTCCTGTGCTCCTTCGCTGACCTCCGCGATTGCTTCACTGACCACGTTTTGCTTCCTGGTTACCTTCTCGCGAGAAAGGAACCAGGAAGTGTGATGTCGCTATTGTCCAGAGGTCAGCGAGGGAGTGCAGAGCCAGGTAATGTATGCAGCCTGAGTGTGACTCGCGGGATAACGCTTTCTGCAATGCATGTAACTCCGAGCCACACTATTTACCACCGGGGGGGGGTCAATTAAAGCGTTACGATTCGGACATATAAAATATGTCCGAAACGTATCGCCAGGTATGTTAACGGAGGAGGGCAGCGAAGAGATTTCTAAGTTTATTAGTCTTATCGGTGAAGTAGTCAGCAAAGCTGACAGCAGTGAGGAACATACGTGATATGAGAGCGATAGATACAAAACATGCTTATTTAGGTTAGGGTCAGACGAGCGTCTTCGGAGAGCAGAAGGAATGTCTGAGAGTGGACGTTCCTTCCACTCGACGCCCGTCTGTACAGCGCTGCAGAGCGCGATCCTTTGCAGCCCTGTCGACGTGCGTCCTAGCGCATCGACGGGGAGGCTTTGATAATGGACGCTTGTGCGCGTGCACAAGCGTGTGACTGGCCCCGATGCAGCGTCATAACGCTGCACCAGTAAGCACATTAGTACGGGCGCAGACTCACGTGCTTAGTGGCGCAGTGCTGCAACGGGGGTGGTCACACGCTTGTGCGCACGTATGAAATGCGTGCGCAACAAGCGTCTGTTATCAAAGCCTCCCTGTCGATGCACTAGTATGCACGTTGACGGGGCTGCAAAGTGCACTGTGTGCGCTCAGCGAGGTGGCCAGACGGGCATCGAGTGGAAGGAACGTCCACTCTCACGGACGTTCCTTCCGCTCTATAATGACGCTCGTCTGACCCTAGCCTTAATAGAATAAAGATAAACGATCTTACAACCACCATTTGATGTGTGTGTAATGCAGCTCTGATGACTAAATAAAAATATTGGGAGGTTTCTGATCACGTGTTAAATACATAAAAGAGGAGTTTGGAAAGTTGTAGCCGCCATCTATAATGCTTTACACCAAAAAGAGGCATTATTGTGAAAAATATCCTTATAAATTGCAACAGTAAAAATGAATAGATTATAAAAATAATCAAAACTGAGAGGAGTTTGCCAACCACAGTGTTTTGTTTTTTTGGTTAAATATTTTTCGGGGGGGGGGGGGGCAGGGGTTCTGTGCTCAAAAGAAACTCATGAATTTTGAGTATCCAATATAATAAAAAAATTCTCATAGCAAATCATGAAAGGACCCTGACATCCCCCAGCGAGCATTATGAGGACTGATAAAATGAGCACAAGCGGTCAGGAGAAACAGTTTAAATTCGGAACACCGCTGCGCTGTAAGCTAGTAACAAGTTGAATTTCCATGAATTCTGAATCCTATTAATGCAGGATTAACAGGAACACAGGAAAAGAAATCCTGTCTTTAGGTGAACAGAAGAATGTCAACCAACTGCATAGAGTCGCCTTTCCTCAGATTAGAGTAATAAAACCCATTATGAATCAGGTGCCTACAGATATTACAGAACAGATGCTAAACGGCATGATGGCATCGCCAAACATGAGGCCACATGCAAAGAAATGGCTTTATCACATATCTAGAACACCTTGGATTTCCATGTGACTTTTGCACAAAAAGTTCGCTACAAAGATTAGTGATTTGGAAAAGGTGGGCAGCATGTAAAAAAAGGGTCACATAATGGAATTTCAATCAACGTGGGAAGAAAACCATGCTCCAGCGCCCATCACCAAGGTATTCAATGGGTTCCATGGCATCAGGAGATAATTAAAGGAAAGTTTCCTCCTCCCTCTTAAAAGACAGAACATCTTTGAGTGTTTACAGCGGCCATATCGGTCATAATTAAAAGAAAAATGTACACGTTAGTAATGATGAACTTAAAAATTTGCCAAAAATGGGTCACGTAAGGCTGGGGTCAGACGAGCGTGATGTCTACGGGCTGTACGTCCGTGCAGTACGGACATCGTCAGTACGGATGACGCAGTAGTGGTCACACAGTCCGTTTTTTCACTGAAGTTATTTTTTGACGGATGTAGGAGGGAAAAATAAATTACAATGAAAAAACATTCTGTCCGTCAAAAATGCTGGACGTATAAATGCAGTCCGTCTGACCATGCTCCATCACTCACACACAAAGCTATGCAGACGTTGTGGACGTGGCGCACTCCGCACGTCCGTTCTAGCAGTATTACGTTCTTGCCTAACCTGCGTCCGTTTGCCGCGGCCGTTGTGCGTCCGCAGTTCAGTGCGGACGTACTTCATGTGTCAGGCTCCAATGGACTTTCTTTCATGCTATCACGGACGTACTTTTAGGCGCAATCACGGACGTGAACACTACGCTCGTCTGACCCCAGCCTAAAAGCCAGATCCATTAATTTTTTGGGGAAATCACGCCAGGTCTTTGCATTTTTAGAATAACACGACTATCCTTCAGGATCCGGCACCCCCCCCCCAAAGGAAGTGCTTTCTCATTTTAAAAGTGCCAGGTCCTGAAGGAGAATATTGGGTTATTGAAAAATGCAAAGACGCAGTGTGATCGAAGAAAAACGAAAAAAATAATTGTATGAATCTGGCACTATTAAAAATATCCAAAAATAAAATAGAAATATGCATAGATCCAGCACTTTCATGATAAAAGTATTGATCCGGCTTTTACCCAGACCCCCCCAAAATGACAGCTTGGCTGGGCTAGTGATCATGCACTGTAGAAACCAGGCTGGCACAAAAGGTGTAAAATAGTAAACTAAAAAGTGACTAGAAAAGCTGCAGTTTTATTTGTGCATTCATGAAAACAACTGCAGCACAGACTCTGCATCTGATGTATCCCTACATTAAGGTACCTCTGTGCTGCTCGAAAATAAATGTATACATACAATAGACCAAGGTTTGGGAGGTCCATGGGCTCCCAGCACTGTACCCCTGGCTTGAAGGGAATTCTAATTTCCTTGTAAAAAAAAAAAAAAAAATATAAGAGCATAACCAGTTCCTAGCAGATTCAATGTCAAATATATATTGGTCAATTAATGCAGTAGGAGTCTTCGGTTTCAACAAAAAAAAGGCAAGTGAGAATATATGTAAAACCTAATTGTGCACAAACAGAATGAGCATTTAGCCTAGAAAAAAAATCATCCAAGGACCGTACAATAGTCAAACCAAACTGGAAGCGAATATACAGCTTTGTGCAGCAGAAAGTGTGTCCAATTAACAATGCAGGGAAGAAAAATACCAAATATGATGGAGAGGCCAACTTGGCGACATGTAACCATGACAACAGACTTCAAGAATGTGGTACATAAGAAACAGATAAACACCTGCCATAAAGATATTTATTCTTCTGGCAATATATTTTAGTTTATTAACAGTAAACGAGACATTCCATATATTGGCCAAGAAGATGAAGCCACCTTTGTCCTTCAGCCCCACCCCACTTATCCTTTTCCGCTCCTAAACAGAAGTTTAAACTGAGCGCAATTACACGCAAGAATCAGACATTTTCTACAGGGGTTTCAGGATACTGAACAATCACTTTAACAGGACACATCCGAATATAAAAAAATACAGCGTGCATGTATAAGAACTGAAAAAGGATAGGGCAACTGGGTTCATATTGTGTCCATTTGATCTGATCGGTCATGTCAACAGGGCTTCACGTGAAACTAAAACGCAGACCTTCAGAATGAGAAAAAATAAAATAAAATAATATAAAAGCATAAGAATCATGTCCCTAACCAGGCCTGGGTTAAACAGCCATTCATGTATTATGGTGAAAATAATTACTTTCCCAGATTTAATTATTTGAAAGAGAAAATAAAAAAAAAAAATATATATATATATTTTCCTCCCTCACTGTTCTAACCAGCTGTTTTTTTTTTATGTAAAAACCCTCATTTATTTAGATTAAAAAAATAAGTGAACTTTTTCATCAGGAGAGATTTCAAGACGACTCCCATAGTAGAATATGTACAAACATACGTATACACAAACACATATTGCAATATAGGCAGAGAGGCAATACACACGATAAGGTACTGAGAATTTGAGGATGCTCATGGCTCTTTGATGTCAGTAGCGCAATTTGTGTGTCACATTACATTTGTATCTCAAGCACTCATTCATTTTCAACTCATTACCTCACAGTACAGACAGGGCTACACGCAGGCGGCAAATCTATGACCCAGTCATTTCCAAACGGTGCCTGCTCTTATCAAGCCTCAGTAGACTTCTCATTAAGCCCTTTCCATGAGGATTTAAAAGACAAAACTACACATGGTCAGATATCCAATGGTGTATTTGTTGAAGCAGAAGTAATTAGGCAGAAGAATGAATAGCTATTAAGATGAATTGCTGTCACTGTCCCAGAAACAGGCAAATAATATATGTGGCCCAAATGATCTCTGCATAACATTGTATCATATGGCTTCATCTGATGCCGTGATTGATTGTTCTCGGATATGACAAACATTGTTAAGTAATAGTTATCACATGGGAGACTGATATTGGATACTCATTTTCTGAAACATAGAAACATAGAAAAATGTCGGCAGATAAGAACCTGTCGGCCCATCTAGTCTGCCCAATTACATGGATACTTTACCTGGATTTATCTTTTCTTTAGGATAGCCTTATGCCTATCCCATGCTTGCTTAAATTCAATTACTGTTTTGGCCTCTACCACTTCTACTGGAAGACTGTTCCATGTATCCACCACCCGCTCAGTAAAATAATGCTTCCTGATGTTACTTTTAAACCTTTGCCCCTCTAATCTAAGACTATGTCCTCTTGTTTTGCTATTTTGTTTCCTTTTAAATATACTCCCTTCCTCTACCTTGTGGATTCCCTTTACGTATTTAAATGTTTCTATCATATCTCCTCTGTCTCGTCTTTTTTCCAAGCTGTACATGTTAAGATCATTAAGCCTTTCTTGGTAACTTTTCTCCTTCAAGCCGTACACCATTTTAGTAGCCCTTCTCTGAACTCTCTCCAAGATGTCTATATCCTTCTGGAGATACGGTCTCCAGTACTGCACACAGTACTCCAAGTGAGGTCTCACCAGTGCTCTGTACAGTGGCATGAGCACTTCCCTTTTCCTACTGCTAATACCTCTCCCTACACAACCAAGCATTCTGTCAGCATTTCCTGCTGCTCTATTACATTGACTACTTACCCTTAGATCCTCGGAAATAATAACGCCTAAATCCCTTTCCTCAGATGTTGAGGTTAGGCCTGTATCAAATATTCTATATTCAGCCCTTGGGTTTTTACGTCCCAGGTGCATTATCTTGCACTTATCCACATTAAAACTCAATTGCCACAACTCCGACCATTTTTTTAGTTTACCTAAATCATTTGTCATTTGGCTGATCCCTCCAGGAACGTCAACCCTGTTGCAAATCTTTGTGTCATCAGCAAAAAGACATACTTTTCCATTAATACCTTCTGCAATATCACTAATAAAAATATTAAAGAGAATGGGTCCAAGTACTGACCCCTGAGGTACCCCACTGGTAACAAGACCTTGTGCCGAATAAACTCCATTTACCACAACCCTCTGTTGCCTGTCACTCAGCCACTGCCTAATCCAGTCAACAATATTGGAATCAAAGCTCAAAGATTGCATTTTATTGATAAGCCTTCTATGCGGAACAGTATCAAAAGCCTTACTGAAATCTAAATAAGCAATGTCTACTGCACCACCTGTGTCTACTATTTTTGTTACCCAATCAAAAAAAATCAATAAGATTAGTTTGGCATGATCTCCCTGAGGTAAACCCAGAATACATGAGGTTCACCCCATTTTAGGCCCCGTTCACACTGTGCGATCGTGCGGATTTTGCCACAAAGTCACAGCAAAATCCACGTGACGTCGCACTGTGTAGCTTCTCCAATGGAGCTGTTCACATCTTGCCGCACGACATCGCATGTCGCAGAAGCAGGTCACTGGTACATGACCTTTTTTTGCGATTTGCTATCTGCGAATTTGCGATTTGTATTGGCGGTGGTTTGGAGATCGATATCGATCACAAAACAGCGATGTCACGCGCGACATTATCGCACCATGTCACGCGATTTTCAAAATTGCACATTGTGAACGGGACCAACACAGCAACTTTCAGGATACTGTAGACATAAGCGATGTGATCCTTCCTCATCTTCCCCAATCATAGCAAGGAATGAGAATTTCTGCCATTTTTCATGGCCGAGAAGGAAGAGGGTGACCGTTTCCAGCCACGTCAACCTCAAATTGCAACGTATTCCATTAAAAAGCTAAACCACGTCATTATTTGCCAAACCGTCTCAATTATATAGATCATCATGATGCAGTTTTGTAGTGTATAGAAAAGATTTAGGGGGCATTTGAATACTATTAAAGAAGAAATTACCAATAGACCATTTTTAGGCTCATTTCCAGAGAAATAATCAGTGTACAGTTTGCATATTAGTTTTAATTAAGCCCTTCAGTACAAAAAAAAAACAAAAAAAACCGCATACGTAGTTTTGCATTAAGAAAAATAAAACTGAAAACTGGCGTAGAATAATCTCCTGTGCATACATTCAGTACAAGATTGGCACGTTCCCTACAGAGAAAAATTCTCACCGTCACCGCATATTACTGTAAAGAAGCTACAAGAAGCCTCACCCTCACGAAAATTGATTAAAAAATAAATAAAAAAAATTGACCTTATATTTACTTTAAAATGTATTTAGGAATGCAAATAACCGTAAGCGGAATGTGACCCTTTGTATTACGTTTATCATATTTAACACAAGGCCATTGGATGCCAATAAAAATGACCTGGTGCGAAATTGTGCAAGATAAAAGGGACGCCATTGGAGTTTAGAACCTTTCATCCCAGTCAGTATTCCTGTACTGGCTAAATGAACACATGGAAATAGAAAAGTAAATCTTTTACCACCCCCCCCCCCCAATCTCTGAATACAGTATTTACGCTAAATAGCTATAACCTACATTTAATCAAAGCAACCTGTTTTTCAAATAAATTGTACATCAACAAAAAGTGATTATTAACTCTTTCACTAGACGACAAAAATAAAAATCATCAACAGCTGCAATGCATTTATACCGTCAAGAGCAGTGGAAACGAGAGCTTTGAATCCATCGGAAAACCATTGCCATCTAACTATGTGTATCATAGGTTACACTTCGACACTAGAGTTGGGTCTGGCATCTGCACAGAAAAAGGCACCAAGGAAACCGCACAAATATCATTATCAAATGGGCAGAGATGGGATATTTGGTCCAGCCAAGAAATTCTCTATGCATAAAATAAAAAGATTTGCCCCTCCAGATGATTTTTTTCTCTCCATTTCTTTCTATTTCCTGTGGTTTAGGAATCCATCACACCACAAAATATGAGCTCCAAACGCGCAATCAACTGGGGCCTTGCCATCCCCGAAGAGTCAAACTCCGTACAATCACGCTTTGTTTCACATATATTTAAGATATATACCATTTTATAAGAGTGATTGCCAAAGCACATTTGCAGAACGAAATTCCACATCCTTCTCTCCCCCTTTTTTGCTCCATCCCCCATGGAATATCATCTAGCATGATGGAATTTCCTCTACATTCCTTTCGCAGAACTTCCACCCATTTCATAAGACGAACTGCGCTGCAATGCGTCCCGGTTGTGGTCAGCAGAAAGAGCTACTTAGAAAAACATGCTCCTCTACAGACAAGGCAAATAATTACCTCAACTGCTTTCTGGATTGAAGCAGAGTCGAATGGCACTTACTGGAGATGGAAGAGAAAACGCAGTGGCCATTTAGACCTCGTTTCCTATAAACTCAAATTTACAGTCTTTTCCTCACTTTGCTGCAGATGTCAAAACGGAAACATAAGTTCTCTCTACTAGATCCATCTGCGTCAGTATAGATTTATTTGCTAATCTACATCCTACTGGGTAAAAAGGCATCCAAAGATAAACACTTTCATTGAAGAATAAGTATTCAACGGACCTCACAGCAGGTTCATTTGATCGGATGAACAAGAAGAAAGCTATAAATAAATAATTTTCATTACGAAAAAAACAAAAAACAAAACAGATCTCTGGGAGCAAAACCAGTAAACTCTCTACACTGGCTCCCTGTTTCCTTTAGAATCCAGTTCAAAATACTGGTACTCCCGTACAAAGCTCCCTATAACCGCGCCCCTGCCTACATCTCCTCCCTTAGCAGGTATAACCCATCCTGCCCACTTCGCTCGGCCAATGATCTGATGCTATCAGCTTCGTGTAGCCGCACCCAACTGTCGCCTTCAGGACTTCTGAGCTGCCCCCTTTCTATGGAACTCCCTCCCCCACAACATTCTCTCCCATCTCTCCAGTCCTTCAAGAAGTCTAATCAATCAGGGTTATTCAAAGAGAAATCGAAAAGCCACTGCACATTCGGTGACTTTTTGTTCTCTTCAATTTGGTGAGATTTGGCGATCCCATTTCGGCAACCCTGCGGGGTTGGGGCTGGGGGGGGGGCTGAAAAAGCCAAGGACGTACATTTACGTCCTGCGGCGCCAAAGTCCGCCTAATGCAGGGCGTAAATGTACGTCCTGCGGCGTTAAGGGGTTAAAGAAGTATGTCGGCTTGCTCCATAATCCCCCACTGTCAATTCCTGCTCCTCTTACCATTCAGTCCTCATGCAACCAGCCACTTCACCTACCCTAGTGTGTCACCCCTCTCTTCGAGTGTAAGCTCTCGAGCAGTGTCCTTTCTCCTCCTGTTCCATATGTGTAACGTGTATGTATATTTGTTATTCTGTCTCCCATTGTACAACACTAAGGAGTTAGTGCTTTATAGATACTTCCAACTGTAACCATTGTTTCAAAACAACTCTGAATCACATCGTTGTTACAAACACTATAGGACTTTCAATTTCCCTTATGGGAAATGCCAAACCGTGGCAGAAGAAGCTTCCTGCCACCATTCAAATTTCCTTCTCAGGAGGATTGCCATAGTTATTAAATCATTTCAACCATGGCCCTTGATGGAAGGTGGAAATTATATGGTTTTATACCTAGCTACAGAACTCCAGTGGACATAAAAAGAGACTCCAGAGAAGACATCTTTTAACAATCTGCACCATTAATCAGTGTTCTTCATTGAAAGTAAAATCTACTAGTTAACATTGCCAGGTAATGCTATTACGGTGTTACTAGTGAATATATGATGCATGGGTGCAGGACAGAAGCATTGTAGCAAGTGAAGGGATACAAGAGCAGATTAGAATCAGTCAGAGGAACATTCCACTTCTAGACCTATACAAGTCTTTCAAGTAACAAACCAGCAGCAGGAACTCCTGTACTCAATGTGGGTTATGTATAAATAACAGATCTTGTTTCAATGTAAAATAGAGTTGACTTTGCAACTATAAGGCTATATACTTTTCTCTCCGGAAATAGTGCACTATGTTGAATACAAAAAAAAAATATATACACAATTTATCTTCACACACACGCTAATGTCATGAACATAGTCTGAGCGCACTCTGCGTGCGTGCATAATGGACGGACGTACTGACAAAAGATACTGTAGATGCCACACGGTCTGTTTAACGGATGTAGAACAAGAAAGGGAAATATGGGAATCAAAATTAATAATTAAAATACAGGTAGAGTCAGCCAGACCATAAAAACCTGAGCGTCAACGTGATGGATGTCGCAAATGCGCTGCGTCTAACGTTGCAGCATAACGCACACAGGCTGCTACATGACATGGCGCACTCTCTGCGTCCGTCTTAACGGTTTTACGTTCTTGCCTAGCTTGTGTCAGTTTGTCACGTGCGTTGTACGTGCACAGTCCGGTGCGCACGTACTTCGTATGTTGGTCTCTATTGATCAGGATGCTATGCTACGATGGACGTTAAACTGTGCGGCAACACAGACATGATTACTGCGTTCGTCTGTCGCGGGCCTTAACGTGCACCATCTAATAGAATTTCCAAAAATTTTACTTAACTATTTTAGACATTGGCAAGAGAAAATAAAAAATGCAACAAAAAGAACATTTCTAAAAGGCAAGTGAAGGTTAACAAAAATATTACAAGACTCCATAAAACATGTAAAGAATATTGATGTAGAATAATAGAGTTCTCGTTAGATGATTGATATTTAGCACAGAGTTTTAAGATCTACCACCTCTACCTCTCAAAGAATAAATGCCCTACAGCTACAGTTCAAGCATGTTGAGGTCTCCTCACTGAATGTCACCTACAGATTTAATAATTGTGTACATTGGGGCTAACCAATGGTTCCTAAAAATTTGGACTCATTCTGCACAAATCTACAGAAGCATGCGCAGGGGGCGTGCCCAGGCACACCCTAACGGAGGATAAGGAGGTACTCCTAAGATAAGGTTTCACCTCCTACAACGACATTTTAGATATTCATCAGGATCCTGATACAGGATGGCATGAAAACTGACTAGATCTTTGAATAGAGGCTTAGGTTTAGATGATTTTGCACAAAATACACAAGATATTAATAAATGTTCCATGGGCTTTTGTTTTGAGAAAGTATTTTTACCAGGAGGGATACACGGAGGCTAATGTCAGACGAACACAGTCTGAGCGCACTGTCTGCGTGCATAACGGACAGACGTACTGTAGACACCACACGGTACCCTGTTTTTGTTGACGGACGTAGGAGGAAAAGAAAAAAAGGGAATTATGGGAAACAAAATTAACCTCCCCTGGTGGTATTCCCGAGTGTGACTCTGGGTTAAATTTCGCTACCGCGAACGGTAACCCAGAGCCACACGCGGGCTGCATACCTACCGCCTCCTGCGCTCCCTCGCTGTCCCCCGCAATGTGATCGCAGCGCGTTGCTTCCTGGTAACGCTCCCTGCGAGTCACAGGATGCAAGGGGGGGGGCGGGACCAGGCAGCAAACTGAATTTTTTTTTTATAATCCACTGTATTCCAATGTCATGAACGGCCACTAGGTGGCACTACAGGATAAACAGACCCTCACCCTTGTTTTCAGACAGATTTCAGTGTTGGTTTTATTTTATTGAATATCATTTATTTGCATTATTTTGGGGATAATAAATTATTATCTCGTGTTTCTTTATCGGACTCCGTGTATTTACCATTTATTTATAAAGGATTTTGCCAGTAAGGACTCTTGCTTGCACGAATTTCAGTGCGTGATTCCTAATTATTATTACAGGCTAACTATGTACGAAAACACGTTTCCTTTAATAAAAAAAATTGAGACGCTTTTAGACAAAATGTTTAAAAATTTAGACCGCCAGGGAGGTTAATATGAAAAAGGAGAAGAATTTGAAAAGAATAGGAAATGCCATTTTGTCTGTCAAGGTGCTGGACGTCGCAATTGCGCTGCATCTGACATCCGACTCACACAGAACACTACGCGGACGTGGCACACTATGCGCGTCAGTCTAGAGGTTTTACGTCCTTGCCTAACTTGCGTCCATTCGCCACGTGTGTTGTGCGTGCACAGTTCGGTGCGCACGTACTTCGTGTGTGGGTCTCTATTGATCAGGATTCTATGCTACAGCGGACGTGATAACTGCGTTCGTCTGATGCGGGCCTGAGATGTCTCTCGTTTTCACCCAATGTAAACGGGCGTCAAACGCCAGTGCAGGCTGGATCAACTTTTAATTCTAAATTAAGGAAGGCTTTCTGAGCTTTTCAGTCATAGTTACAACTTCCCTTCCGGCTGTGTCATCCTCCATTGCTCCCAGATGCAGGGTTTCCTCAGCACCAAAGTGATGCGCTGGGCAGCGTCAGTGAGAAACACTCGAACTGTTCATGTCCCCAAACCCTCTGGCTATTTAGAATCCTGCGTATTCCAAAATCCTCCAGTTCAGAAAGCTCATGGTCCCTAACATTTGGATTAGGAGTGCTCAATCTGTACAGACATGTTTGCCTCACTTATGAAAATGAAGTTTGCACTCAAGCTTGGTATCAAAATGCCAAGCCCCGGTACACAAGGCCGATTAAGGCTACCGACACATGAGCATTTGTCAGAAAGGAACGTCCGTGAGTTGACGTTCTTTCCACTGTGCGCTCAGCACTACAAAAGCACGATCCTCCTATAAAGGAGCAAGAGCAAGAACGGTTCAGAGATTACTAGTACCAAATATAGAAAAATGGAACAAAATAAACATCCATTCAGGTCTAGTATAGAAATTTTTAAGCCATTGGAGAAAAAAAAATTATATATATGCACCATGGAGTAGGCTTACAAACTAAAATTTAAATTTTGTCACACTTGAAATAAGTTTTGTATTTAGTAACTTGAATTAGCTTTTTATAATTTTATCTTTTGTTTCAAATGGAACAAGCAAGGACTGTATATGATACTTCTCATACTAACAACTATGAGAACAAGTAACCACACCTCCGCTTCCTGAAGAGCAACAATAAAAGAAACATACATACAAGCAATCAAATTTGCCCTTTAGCATCAATAGCAAAAAGGAAGTAACTGCTTGATATATATATATATATAATCTCATTTTCTGATCTATCATTTTCTGTTTTCTTCTTAGGCTGGGGTCAGACCAGCGCACTTTTAACGTGCGTTCTGGCGCACATAATTACGGCCGCACTAGCAGCAGATGACGGGCAATGACGGCCAATATACAATGTACGGCCGCTCAAAAGTCCGGCCATGCAACGCAAGTGGAATTTGAACCCATTTTTTTGAAAACGCTGAACCGCTAGTACTGACGTACAGAGTGCGCAGCTGCGGCATAGCGGCGTGTTTGCGTGATTAGGAGGAGATGTCAGACACTGCTAATGTCCAGCCTACATAACATCCAGACGCAAAGAGTTTTGACGATCTGTACAAAATCACGACCGAAAATGCACGTC
This sequence comes from Leptobrachium leishanense, assembly GCA_009667805.1. Classification (NCBI taxonomy): domain Eukaryota; kingdom Metazoa; phylum Chordata; class Amphibia; order Anura; family Megophryidae; genus Leptobrachium; species Leptobrachium leishanense. The sequence continues at coordinate 362,641,002 of CM019064.1, read as the reverse complement.
GTCTGACCGTTTTTGCGCATTCCGTGAAATAATACGTCAATGCGTTCGGATGCACTTTTTCACGTTCGCGGGGAAAAATGCTTTTGTCTGACCCTAGCCTTACTCTCCGTATCAGTAGTTTTTCTCATTGACTTCTAAAAATGTAAGGTTTGCACGGATTGAAACAAGAGTTTCTCCCCTTTCACGAGTTAGTTTGTTTGAGTTGCTATGAATATTAGCAAACAGAGCAGATTCTCTCACAGCAGCAGCAGAAGATTCAGAATCTGCAGGAAGCGAGATGCAAGAGGTGACAGAGGTCGTGTTGTGCAGAGACCTTGCCACCATGTTGCAGGAGGGATATTTTTTCCAGAATCCCAGACTGTACTGAAGAGAACATTAATAGGGATCAAATAGGCCCAAAATCTAACCTCTTACCTGTTAATTATTGTGCAAATGTCTGAATACTATTGTGTAAATGTTGATAAATCCAGTAGTGTGGGCTCCCTTGTGGTTTCCTTTTGGCCCCTGAATTCATTGATTATGCCACACAAGCCTCCAAATATTAGACTTTGACTGGCTCCTGTTTTTCACCTGGGAGACCAAGGTTGAGGTACATTTTTTTTTAATCCTTGCTACAGTAGATAATGTCCAAATTGTGCCAAAAAAAAAAAAAAAAAAAAAAAAAGAACCTAGTTGTAGATGTAAATTAAATTCACTGATTGGCCAGCTGGTTCGTTAACCACCGTTTGAGTGATTTATGAAAACATCTCACTCAAGTCTGGAACCCATAGTATCAACCTGGCAAACCCAACGACGAGCTTGGAAGAAGCTTGTGAACCGGTGTGAAAAATGCCATAACAAAATACTCCTCTAGCATTGTAAAATCCTTAAGGTTGGGAAAAAAGAAATCCTTTCCCTGACAGATGGCCATTTCAGGCAACAAGCGAATAATTGATTTCCGGACAGAGTCATACCTTTGCTAATGCCAAGACTGGTGTAGTCATGTCTCACTTCACCTACGAAAGGAGACAGAAATGTGACGACCTGCCGTGCAATCGTTCACTACCCTGGCAAAAATAAGAGGATGTTTTCAAAAGCACGCCAATGTGAAGGTGGAGTTCCAGGCAGTCTACGTTTTTTCAAAGTTTCACATTTTTTCCATTAATAGCAATATCTTGGCTGAGAGAACAAAATCCATGGCTGAAAGTAGGAGACTGACCAATACGGAGTACTGCGTATGCCAAAAATCTTCCATACAAATTCCTTGGAGGAAGCGTTCGTGAAGTTATTCACCAAAAAGGCAGGAATTTAAGGAAACCGACATGAGAAATCATGACATTTCAGGGATAAAGGGAAATCTGAAATTTTTCAGCAGTGAATCCAACTTAAATATTTGGCCCTAAACCTTAACAGTATAACCATTAAAGTATTACATTCAGCTTTCAAACTAGCATTTGTTTTGTATTTCTTCTATGTACCAAATTCTGTGGCACCAGTAAATTTAACCCTTTCGCTGCTGAGGCATTTCCCGCCTCTGTGCTGAGGTCATTTTTACTGGTTTCGCTCATCATGTTTAAACGTGTTTTGAAGGCTTATTTTAGTATATGACCCAGACATATTATATATCATTCTTTCCGGCAGACTCGGCAGATTCATAATATGTCATTATATGTATACGTCATGACCTGTCTGTATATTATAACAAAAAATGCAATAAAATATGAATTCAATAATTTACAACGTGTAAAGTGTTTTTGTTTTTTTTTCACATTTTAACATGCGAGCAATTGGGGTTATATTTTGTATGGGGTGCGCTATTTAAAAAAAAAAAAAATAGAGATGGGGTCTCGTTACATTTTTTTTTGGGGAAAATTACGCGATTTTTAACAAACGCACCGCATACAAAAATCGTTAGTGCAGCATCATTGTTCACATTATAATTGAAATGGGAGCAATATTCTGCATTAACGAACCAAAAAATATTTTTTTTTTTTAAATATTTTTTTATTTTTATTTCTTTTTCAAAAACTTTTTTCATACTCCTGTTTGGTATCGTGGCATGCTCTGGCCGATCCAACAATATCAAACATTAACCCCTAACTGCCACGTATCGGGAGATAGGGGGTTCCAATGAACCCCCTATCTCCACCATTGGTGCCAGTTAGGGGTTGACGCCAGTCCTCAGGGGGCATTCCCGGAAGCTTAGCCGACAAAGATGACGGCCAGCTCCGGGAAAGGATCACAAACCGTCACCGACTCGTGATCCGGCCCCCATGGGGTTAATTCCAGGTACCGTTAGGAAGGGCAGGCTGTGCCCTTCCAAACGGTGCCTGGTATAACCCCCTGCACGCCGGCGATCAGGAGGGAGAGAGGACCTCCCCCCTCCCCGCACATGCGGGGGGGGGGTGCCTAAATTAGATGTCATCGCGCCGCCGCGATGACCTCTAATTGTGCCGGCGGCGGTTCCAGGTGCTGGGCTGACATTGAGGATGTCAGCCCGCACCAGGGGGCAAAGCGATCGGCCGGAACCCGGCCGATCGCTGGCCCCAAAGGGAGGATGCGCTGAGCGCGTTCTCCGCAAGGAACGCTACCTGCGGGTGGACGCGCTGAGCGTGTCCTCCGCAGCGAAAGGGTTAAAGGGCCACTACCACAAAAAAAAAAAAAGGAAAAGTCCTTATTGTGTTTATTTTTTGTTGCCGATACCTTACAAGAGAAAAACAAAGCTCATGTATGTTTAGTTAAGAAAATATTTTCCTCTGCATCAGTCACTTGGTGCATCCATTGTGTGATCTTTTATGTTGCAAACTGCAACTCCCAACATGCTCCTCTGGGTTCAATGGGTCTAACGTCCAGTCTGCCGACTCACATCCTTGTTTTGTGTGGGATGTATTCAAAGGACATCACCAGGAGGTAGCTTAGAAGTCTTTTAAGCTCCTCGTCTTATCTCGTTCGACTGCCAACTCATATCTGGAGTAGCCCAAATCATAATACTCCCCCTGCTGCCTTATCTAAACATCACCCCTCCACCACATTTACTGTTAAAGCACAACCACAAAATAAAACTCACCATAGGGTTTTGGTAAATGAGGAGTCAAGGGAAAAGTGCACAAAATGTAAAAGATATTTTTTCCTCCCTTTTTACATGCAGTTACTTCAGACAAAGAAAAAAACAGCTGCACGTGTTTTAGAAGGTGGTTTTGTTTGTAATGTGCAAGTAATCTAGTTACTGCTTATGTAAGTGGTAGTGTCCCTTTAACCCCTTGGCTGCGGATGAAGTATGGGGACATCCTGGGGATTCCCCGAAACATGGAGGATGTCATCACTTACTGGCAGCTCCAGGTGAGGAATCCCAGTCTGGCTGTAAGCTCTCAAGCAAGGTCCTCTCTCCTACGGTTCGGTGTGTTTAACTTGTATATTTGTTATTCTGTCTCATTGTACAGCACTTTATAAAAACCTTTAACAGTAAACGACTTAATGTAAGCCAGACCACAGCTTGGGACCTCCCCCAACCACTGATATCATCACATATGGCAGCGATGACATCAAAAAGGGTCCTCCCTCCAGCCGGGCAGGAAAATCCCTATGGGAAGATACAGGGGGCCTTTTGGACCCCCGTAACTTTGGAGTCATAGTACATACAAAGTCAAGTGAGGCATCATTGAAAAGGCCAGAACAAAGAGCTACATACAACCTGGACGTTTGGCAAGAAAGGAAGGAAAAAAAAAAAAAAACACTTTAACGCAGCACTATTCATTTTTCAATTATAAAGTGAACCATGATGCTGCATTAACTCACCATCTCATTTCACATGGCGCTAGTGTGATGGCACAATGTTTTTACGCACTTTTCCATCAAAAACCTAAACCGCCACACTGCAGCGAGGAGATTTTGGAACCCTGTGTCTCTAATCTTTCCACTGCACAAGGTCAAGTTAAGCATCATTGGAAAGGTCAGGGTATGGCCTTTCCAACAATACCAAATATGACCACATAACATGTAACAATAGAAGAAAAAAAAAGAAAAGAAAAACGAAATTAACTTTTTGTTCTCTGTTCTAAAAGGCAGCATTATGTGCTTTTACCTAGTGCTGATGCATGGTTTTCTTTATAAATTACCTTCTCAATGCCAACAACGGGAGCAAATGGGGAGGTGATGGCACAATGCAGTATTACACATTTGTCCATCTACATCACAAGCAGCCACACGGTTGACGGCTTTGAGGAGAATGGGGGTCTTTTGGACCACAAAGTCAAGTTAGAGGTCATTGGACAGGTCAGTCTGGCCTTTCCAATGATTCCAAACATGACCATGTAAAATCTAAAAAAAATAAAAAGATATATATATATATTTTGCTTATTTTTGTTCCAAAGCAGTGACATTGGGCATTTGTCAAGTATAAAATGAGCAATACCATTGCTATAATGCGGTTTCTCATTTCCCATGTTGGTAGCAAGTTCTTTGTTATATACAGTCATATTATACGTAAACCACAAGTGAAAATTGCCACGTTTAAAGTCAGACGCCTGCGAAGTGTTCCTTGCCCTGACGTGGTTCTCACTCCTCAGTGCTTGCTATACTATTCTGATTGATATTTGGTGTACTGACTTTGCTTGCCCATAGTCTCTAATACCTTGGCTCCTGTACCAACTACCAGCTCTGGCATTCCTCTGACGTCCCGAGTTGGTGTTAAACAAGCATACACTGGGGTTAATATGTTCAGGTACTCCTCTGGTTTAGGTAGACATACCGACCATTTGATGGATTGGAAGTGTAGGATAGTTGTTCTGCGTACAGGGATCAGACATTTATATCTTGGAAGGTATGTGAGGGATTCCATTTCAATTATTTATTTTAGTTATTTATTTTATCTTAACAAGAGTGTCCCATAGAATATATAACCACAAAAGGTATGGATGACACAAGGGGGGGGGGGGGGAGAGAATTTCGCTGCTGTAAAAAAAAAATAAGAAAAATAAAAAATGTATAAAGTATTTTACCAGGAAGGATACATTGAGATTTCTTTCGTTTGCAAGTAAATCCTGGGTGGCAAGTATGTACCGTTAGGTGCTCTTACCAGGATTCAAACCTGTGTCTCCACAGTTATAGAGCAGTGATGTTGCCTCTACTCCATCCAGCTGGTACTAAAAGCTCTGAATTGAAATTAACATTTCTAACATTCTTTAATTACTACAGTATTCTGACGCAGCAGGACATCTACACCCAATGATATTTTTTAATCTGCTGAAAAACAAGGATATATAAATTTGTCTGTGTCTTACAATAAAACACAACTTCAAGACCGCGTTTAAACGTGATGAGCACAAATGTTCGAAATGAGCTCAGCACACGGGGGGGGGGGGGGTGAAATGGCACAACAGCGAAGGGGGTTAAGGAAGACAGATTGGATTTACCCTCAGCCACAGAGCCTGCTTCTGGACTCTGAATTTAAAAGGTAACTGCAATCAACAGGTCTTCTGCAATTCTACGCCACAATTTTTGACTTTAAATCGTACTGTTGATATGTTATGCTTGCATCTATTAATATTTTGGCTGTTTTCTTGTTTTGTTAACCCTTTAACGCCGCAGGACGTTCCATGACGTCCTGGCGGCGGGCAGGCTTTGAAGACGCGGGGCCTACAGGTACGCCCCGCTGTCTTCAATGGGGCCGCCTCGGCCCCTCCCCGCGGTCTGCGCGCACTGACTCGTGGCGCACATCATTGGCTGCAGAGGGACAGCCTGAAATAAAGCCGTCCCCTGCAGCCAATGACGTGCACTGCACGCCAGCTGCGGGGAGGGCTCGAAATCAGTGCCGCGCGACGGCACCTGTCGGCGAGGCGTACCTGTACGCCTCGCCAGCAAATTCAAACCCCTTAAGGACACAGGGGTGGCGCCCTTAAGGGGTTAAACCCATGCTCTCATATGGCTGCCCCTCCCCCACCCCAGGTTGTAAACAAATTGACCCAATACAACCCACACGATCTGATTCTTCAAACTCTTTCTGCAACAGCCCGGCCACAAGCTCCCATCACCCTCCGCCACAGAGCCTGCTTCTGGACTCGGCTGTCCCATCCACCCAGTGCTGGTCTGAAATTTGTAGCTTACTTTCCAGCTGCTTCAACTTTGCAAATCACCCTAATTAACCCAAGGTTCTAGCCTTTCCCATGATAGGTTAACCCCTTAAGGACGGGAGTAATTTTACAACTTCGGCGCTGTTTCGGAAGTAGAAGTTTGCTGAGCTCATTTTGACCATTTTTAAGTCACGTATTCTTATACCACCCAGACAAATTATATATCGTTCTTTCCGGCAGACTCGGCAGATTAATAATATATCATTATTATATGTATATGTCATGCCCTGCCAAAATGCTATAACAAAAAATGTAAAAAAATTTGAATTTTCAATAAAATTTCAATCTTCCACAGTGTGTAAAGTGTTTTTTTTTTTTAATTTTATTATCCGAGGCTCTGCGGTCATATTCTATTGGGTAGATTTGTTAAAAAAATTAGAACGGTGAACCCATTTTTTTTTTGGGGAGAAATTGCGTGATTTTAGCTAAACCCCCCAAAAAAAAAAAAAATCATTAGTGAAGCATCATTGTTCACATTATAATTGAAATGTGAACAATAGTGCTGCATTAAAAAAAAAAAATTTTTTTATTATTATATTTATTATTTTTTTATTATTTAATTTATTATTTTTTTTTTTACTTTTTTTACACTTTTATTTCACTTTTACCATGGTCATGTTTGATATCATTGGAAAGGCCATGCTCTGGCCTTTCCAGCAATATCAGCCATGACCCCCTAGCTGCCACCGATCAGGAGATAAAGGGGTTCAAAGAACCCCCCTATCTCCTGCAAGGGATTTCCATGGGAAATCCCTTTGCAGCTAGGGGGTTCCCGGTTAACTGACATCATCGCGCATGGCGCGATGAGTCAGTTGACCGGGGGGTGACCCAGAGGTGGGGGCTGCCATCCAAGATGGCGGCCCCCACCGGAAATAGGCCGCGATCGGGCACAAACTAGTGCCCGGTCGCGACCTGGCAACAAAGGGGTTAACCCCCCATACATCGCTGGAAAGGTCAGGCTGTGACCCTTCCAGCGATGCTGGCCACAGCCGCCGGGGACCAGGCGATCGGGAGATAGAGGGATCCGAAGGATCCCTCCCCTCCCCTCCAGGCGCTTCCCCTGCTCCGGCGGGGGGGGACGTCTGAAACTGACGTCATCGCGCCACCGGCGCGATGACGTCACAACGCCGGAGGAGGGATCACACTGATCTGACTCCGGGGGAGTCAGAACAGCGTGGGAGCGACCGGAGAAGGTGAGTATCTCCCGGGGGGGCTCTAAACGCCGAGGACGTACATTTACGTCCTGCGGCGGCAAAGCCCGCCTAATGCAGGACGTAAATGTACGTCCTGCGGCGTTAAGGGGTTAATCTGTAGATTTGTGTTTTGTTTTTAATAGTTTGCATTTTATTACTTTGTATTTGTGTAACCACTCAATGTTCTTGAACCCAGGACATACTTGAAAACAAGAGAAATCTCAATGTATCCTTCCCGGTAAAATCCTTTCCAAATAAATAAATTTAGATACAACAATCCACATTGTTGCAGCAAATGCGTTCAATATCTGGCAAAATAGTGGGACCTTTGAATTTAAAGGTGTACTCTAAACCTGAAAACAGGGGGGGGGGGACTGGAGAAGTAGATGAAATACTAGTTGCAAACAGCGTTGCACATCAACCATCCAGATAGCTAGAAAAGCAAAATATAAAACAGCACCACCATTATTATTCAGTATAAAATCAGACTACAACTATTCTCCGTTTTCTATTCCACTGTTGCTTGCAAGAACAGTGAATACACATTTTAAAAAGAGACATTCTTCATAAAAGTTCTGATCGAAATAAAACTGGAGTGTACCTCACCCCTGTTCGGCAGAACAAATCAGCTGCCAGATTAGGTTGCATGCGCAGCACAGATCCCCTAAATTGCATACCTTGCATGCAAAGTTTCATAAGTTACGCAAATTTATGCAAGTAGCTCCTGGAGCTTCTGCTTTGTAGAAGCCCCGGAGAGGAAGAGGAGGAGCAAAGGTAGGTTTTTAAACCTAAATGAAGTATAAAAAAATATTAATGAGTGGAAGGGTTAAACTTTATGTAGAGCGTTCCTTTAAACCAGTGTTTCCCAAACCTGTACTCCGGACCCTCTGCCTCGCCAGATATGTGAAGCACGGCACAGGTGATATGATTTGCTGCTCAGTGATTGCAGGATTCAGTCTGCATTTCCCAAGGTGATCTGCAAAATCTGGCCTGGTTAAATGTCCCAAAGACAGGTTTGGAAACCACGGCTTTAAACTATGGAGAAAAATGGTGAATTCTATGCAGAACAACCTCAGCAGGAACTATACTGTAGGGATAGACCGATAGTTTTTTTCCAGGCCGATACCGATAATCGGCCTTCTCTCAGGCCGATAACAGGGGCTGATAGTCTGTGCGCTTAAATTTTTGAAATCCAGCTCATGGATATTATATTGCCCCAGCTCATTATGGATATTATTTTGCCCCAGCGGCAGCCGCTTGCTTATCCTATTCTGGACGAGCGGACACCGCTCGCAGGTATAAAAGCACTCGGCCGCCGGCAACATTTCTCTCGGGGGGCCACCCCACCGGATCCGCCCCTGTAGCGAAAGGGAGCAGACCCTGACTGTAACTGCAACAGTAACAGGCAGCCAGCACATTTCAGGGGCCGGTGACCGGGTCTTACCCTGCTCTCTGAGATCCGCATGCAGGGTTTCCGGATATGCCGAGTGCTGACGCGAGGAGGACCATGTGGTAGGCAGCGCAGCTCCTCATTGGTCGGTTTCTCCTGCAAAGGAACGAGAGCATCGCATGCACTTCGCAGTGACTGGCGCGCTAGGGAGTGGCAAGTACGAATCGGCAATATCGGGGACTTTAACACCGATACGTAAACAAAAAAAAAAAACAGCCCAAAATAGCGCCAGATCTGATAATCGGTCGATCCCTACTATACGGTAGTATTCAGTGGGATTTCTACTGTAGTGGAATATCTCTAGTAGTTTATCATTCTCAGTTTGCCAAACTAAATCCACTGTTCTTACAATAAAACGGCTTCATGAACCACTTCGAAGCCCAACATTTGCAGCTGCATGTTAGTGAATAGTACACCCAATGTACATACAGTATAGGTTAAATATTTACAAAGCAACTTCAACTAAATGATCAATATAGAAAGTATTGGATGGTTACCGCACACTTGGTCGTCAGTGTGCCTTCACAAATCACCAAAAGGGGTTATATTCTTCTAAAACTCGAAATGAAAAAAACTCATTTTGAATGAAAGGAGACCTGACCAAGTCAGCAAAACACGATCTACATGGACGTCAGCAAATATCTCAAACATAACATATGTCTTCTCGTCTAGACAGTGACTAGCAATGTAACTCCGAATTACTTCCTGGCAAGCCAAGGAAGATTTGAGAAAGAAAAATAAAGATCAAGAAAAAATTAACTCCGATATCCATCTATGCAACTGGGGTTTACTGGTCTCCAGCTTGAGGACCAGACTCAAACCTGTTACAGTATCCGTCCCTTCTCTACAGTCAAGCAAATCCGCAGCAGCTTTCCGTCTCTTGACAGTTATACAGCACTCCTTCAAGTTCTGGCTAATTGATGCATCAATCCCAAAACACTAGACAAGACTTTGTGTGGAAGAGGAATAATCTTTAATTTGAAATGGGGACTAGTTCTATGGGTAACAGGGAGGTAACATTACATAATCAACAGAATACACCGACTACATGAGGGGGATGTGAATTCCTTCAGGAGACAGAAACCTGATCAGTTACACACTAGACAAGCTTCGCCAATAAACATCAAATTTATCTAGGGTCAAACAGTTAGCAAGAACAAGAAGTCTACATTATATTGATAACACAATCCAACTCCTAAAATACAAAACAGCAATACATTTATCCTGTTAACCGAAAGGTGGCCACTTATGCTCATTTGGTCCACAGTCCCTTGGCAGGAGGCCAGCATCCACACTTCAACAGGCACAGAGGCCATTTATAGTGTGGGCAAGGGTGGCAAGGAGGGCGTGGGCACAAACCTGTGTGTTAAATATATAATCCTGAACCTGCAAAAAATATAATAAAATTGACACTATACATACAGTGTGAGCACTCAATCTTAGCGGAGTGCTTAAACTGCTGTGAGCTCCGTGCTCACACTCAGAACAAGGCTCAGAGAGTTAATTATCCCGGGCAAATGCAAGGGTTTAATCATACCCAGAGCCTCAGGTTTCCTGGGCTGGGAGTACTTTGGATACCAGTCACATCCAATGTCAAAGGCTTCCTGCATTAAGAGCCACTGGACTGGCTGGAATGCCCAACCACTCAGGTCATATCTTGCAGGGCTCAAGAGAGAAATCAGCGCCGAGTCAGGTACATTTTAAAAAGGAAACCAATTGGTAAAACAGGAGGTAGGAGTTTGGAGAGAATCTGGGTTTAACCCCTCTCTGTTTTCTTTTAAGAATAGCTAGCCTTTATAAATAAAATTGGGCAAAGTATAATTTTACCAGGAAGGATAGAGATTTCTCTCGTTTGCAAGTGTGTCCTGGGATCAAGAACATTGAATTTTTACAGTAGGTACAGAAATAAAGTACTAAATGCAAGAGCTTAAAAACAAAACCCAGAAAATAAATATGTAGGAAATATACTCCCTATGTTACATGTTTACAGGAGGTATATTAGAGACCTCTTAAGTGACTTTAGACTGGGGGTTAGATTTGATGGCATCTGGGAAGTTATTCCATATTTGCGGTGCTCTGTAGGAAAATGAGGATCGAGCCACTGTCTTTTTGTATTGTGGTACTGAAAGTAAGGTGCTTGTCCTGGATTGGAGGCTACATGATGAGGGAACTGCTAGAAGAAGCAGCCTATTCAGGTAGGGTGGTAGCTTCCCAGAAAAGCTCTTCAGCACCAGGTTGGAAAGGTGAAGGGTGCATCTGGATTCCAGTGATGGCCAGTTTAGCTCTTTTAACATGTCACAATGGTGGGTCATGTAGTTACATTGTAGCACAAAGCGGCAGAATGAGTTATACAATGTAGCAAGTTTATGAAGGTGCGTTTACGGGGCAGCTGCATACACTACATCTCCATATTCAATGACCGGCATAAGCATTTGTTGTACAATCTGCTTTCTTACCACAGGGCTCTGGCAGGATTTCTTTCTGTACAGGGCACCAAGTTTGAAAAACGCTTATAAACTTTACCCCAATGGTGGGGCCAAAGGATAGATTTGGGTCTAACCACATACCTAGGTATTTGAGAGAACAGACTGGTCAGTGTGCCATTTAATTTTGTCCCGACGCATAGATGGGAAGTTTGTAATTTACGTAGTTTAGGTACTGTTCCAAACAGCATTGAGAGACAGTTTTGTCCGTATTTAGAAAAAGCTTGTTATATGCATTCCACTTTTCTACGTCTGAATTGTTCTTGCAGCACAGCCTCCAGCCACGGGAGATTTGGTTTGCTAGTATAGATTGTTTTTTATTTTACATCACTACTGTCAGACAGTTGTTGATCTGTCAGAGTAATTTGGTACCGTATATTGTACCAGAGAGTGAAATCGGGGATTTGAACTTTGAAATAAAGTCAGCAGGTCAAGATAGAGATTTAGAAAATTTTTCTCCATTACATCCATTGTTAGACTGTTCCCCTCCAGACGCACTATACTTTCCAGCCAAGTCCCACACAAAACTACTGTTGCTGGGGGGGGGTAAAACCCAATAAAGGCTAGAGCATCCATGCAAAAAGAATATGAAGACTAATTATTCAATCAATGCAACCTTTTTGGTGCTGTAGAATTATAAACACAACTTTTAATCTTTCATTCTTAAAAAAGGGATACCTTAGGGATGACGCACTGGAGCAGGCAATAGAGAAATTAAACATTGACCCCCTCCTGTTTTCACTCTCTGGTCTGTGTTTTAAGCTCAATTATACTTCAGCACTGGACATGACATCCTGCGGCTCGAGTGGAAGCTACAGTATATCACATGATCAGGAGGCTAGAGACTCAAGAGTGTGTCCAGCCAATCCAATGGCTCTCAATGTGAATGCATTAAGAGCAACTGGTTGCGGGAGAGACCAGATACATGAAGCTGAAATCAACCTGTGTTGATCTCGCTACTGGGCAGAGCCAATTCCCTCGCTCTTTGAATTAATAGGCCATTCAATATGCCCTGAAAAGGGGTGAGGACACTCTTGTGACGACTCAAATTACATTATGTTATAGTGTGTAGAGAGTCCCTTTAACTTTTAGTTTCATGTATGTCTGTATGACTTTTAAAAATGCCATGAGCAATCTAGGAAGGCTGAGGTATCAAAGTCCTAGGCTTGTTATTCTCTTACATGCAGGCTATAAAACACACAACACATTTCCTACATAAAGCTGTAAAACATTTTTTTTGTAAATATCAATTTATTAAGTTTTTCAGATAGGACACGCAGGTCCAAACAGTGGCAATACGCCATAAGAATGCAAAGCTATAAGTAAGTAAAAGAGGGTAGACATGCAAGCTGGGTGGAGTAGAGGTAATGTCACTGCTCTGCATGGAGAGAGCCTGTGGAGTCATGGGTTCGATCCCGGCGAGCAACCTCTCCAGTAAGTGTCCTTGGCAAGACACCTAACGGTACGTACTCGCCACCCAGGACATACTTGAAAACGAGAGAAATCTCAATGTATCCTTCCTGGTAAAATCCTTTAAAAAAAAAAAAAAAAAAAAAGTCTGACACATATTTACAACAGGGCATGCAGGCTCCCAGGCAGAATCAAAGGGTGAGAAAGCTAGGGGGGGAATAGAACAGCGAGAACGAAAACCAGGTGATCACAGTCTGGGGAGGGGAGCGCGCACAATTTCACTCAGGCGTAGGTGTGGGAGGGGCAGGGACTGACGGGACCTGGTCCAGGCGAGCAAGAAAGGCGGGTGAAGTAGACTGTGTGCCATTGGGACCAAATTAAAAAAGGTAGAGGAAGTTGGTCAGTGGCCGACATATAAAAATGTTCCACCACCCTAAGTTCCTCCATACGGCAGAACCATTCCTGCAAAGGTGGTGGGGCGACCTGCTTCCAGTATAAGGGGATCAGGATCTTAGCAACATTCAATATGTGGGGCAGGATGGTCTTTTTGTATGACGCTATAGATGTATAGGTATGGTGAAGCAGCATAGAAGCCAGGGTAAAAGGTGGTGGAGTGCCTAGCAAATCGCTGGCGATGGAGTGGATACTTAACCAAAATGGGCGTATCAGGGGACATTCCCACCACAGGTGGATAACCGAGCCCAGGGCCCCAAAGCAGCGCCAACAATCTGGGGAGATGTCTGGGGAAAAGGTGTGTAAGCGGATAGGAGTATAATACCACAGTGTGAGCAGTTTATAAGCAGTTTCTTGGGTTCTGCTGTTCGCAGAACATCGGTGTGTCAGCTCACAAATGTCGAACCACTGTTCCTCTGTAAACGTGCATTCCAACATCATTTCCCATTTACCCATGAACGCTGGGGGGTAAAATCGCAGAGGATGCATCTCGTAGAAGAGAGTATATTAGGGACACCCCATTGGTTAGAGGAGAGGGTGATGCACAAGTACGTTCTAGGTGGGTTAGGGGATGGTTAAGCATGTGGGGTCGCGGTGCATGTCGGAGGCAGTTGGTGACCTGACGATATTTAAAGTGGTGCAAAAAGGTAGGCGGTCTATCCTCCAGCAGGGAGCCAAGGGGTATGGCACCCGAACTAGTGAGAAAGTGGTGGACCCTGGGAATGGGGGTGGTAGTCAAGGCCACCAACGATCTTGGTCCCGAATGTGACAGGAACCCATCGTAATAGGTGATCGGGGTCATCGGGGAGGGATAGGTTGTCAGGCCCGAGCGAGTCACCTCCCTATGCCAACATCGTAGGGTGGCCAATGTGAACGGTGATGTTCGTGCCAATCGTATGCCCCGCGGACGAGGCAGCCACGGGAGAACTGCTAATGGGACCTCCAGTATCGTCTGCTCCACAGACTTCAACCTCTTCACCACCCCCTCCCTGGTCCACTCCGCCGCCCGCAGAATGTGGCAAGAGGCGTAATAGCGGGGGAAGTCAGGAACCCCCAACCCTCCGATGTCTAGAACGTGTCATGGTGTCATAACTAATTCTGGGCCTGGCACGACGCCATATATATAGGATATCACCAGTGAGCGCAGAGTAGCAAAAAAGGAGCGGGGGATGGTAATAGGCAGCGTTTGGAACAGGTAGAGAAGACGGGGTAGGATATTAATTTTGAGGACGGAGACCCTCCCTAGCCATGAAATATGGGGGTAGTCCCATGCACTAAGGTCTCGGCGGAAAGTTGCCATCAACTGGGCAAAATTTGTTTTGTGTAGGCGGGTCTCCAGTCCACAGTCAACCACAGTCCCAAATACTTCAGTCGGGATCCCGCCCAACGAAAGGGCAGTGTATGGCACATGGAGACTACCCTGTGCGATGGGACCGAAATGTTTAAGATAGAGGACTTCGAGAAATTCATCTTGAGGTTAGCTAGTGTACGATATTCCTCAAAGACCGACAAAATGTTTGGGAGAGAGATCAGCAGGTTAGAGACAAAGAAGAGAAGGTCGTCAGCGTATGCCGGCTCCTTATGTGTTTCCGCCCCCCCCGAAACCCCTGAGATATCCAGGTGTTGGCGAACCGCCTCTACAAAGGGTTCTAAAGAAAGAATGAAAAGGAGAGGTGAGAGGGGGCAACCCTGACGCGTACCATTGCATATAGGGAAGCTATCAGTAAATGCACCATTAACGCATACCCTTGCCGAGGGGCCCGTGTACAGCGCCTGTATCCAAGAGCGGAGCAGGAGGCCCAAACCGAGGTGGCGGAGCGTGGCGAAAAGGAAGTCCCAGCCTACCCTGTCGAACGCTTTTTCTGCATCCGTTGACAGGAGTAGAAGGCCTCCCTGGACTTTAGGGGCTGCATGTATAATGTGAAGAGCGCGTATCGTGTTATCTCTGGCCTCTGTGCGGTACAAATCCCACTTGGTCTAAGTGTATCAGTGACGGGATGTATGGATTCAGGCGAGTCGCTATAATTTTGGCAAACAGCTTCACGTCGCAATTAAGGGATATCAGCCTGTAGCTAGAGCATTGTTCTTTAGCTTTCCCTTCCTTTGGGATCAAGACTATGTTGGCCGTTAAAGATTGAGTGGGTAGGGGTTTCGTCTCACACAGGGAGTTAAAGGCCCATACAAAGTGTGGAGAGAGGACAAAGAAATGTTTGTAATACCGGGTCGGGAAGCCATCAGGTCCCGGGCATTTGCCCGATTGTGTGGACTTGATGGCCAGGCTCAATTCCTCTACAGTGATCGGCTCATCCAGGAGCTCAGCTGTGTTCGCAGAGACTTTTCGTTTAAGATAGCGGGTGAGGTAGTTGTCAATATCTAGGCGGATTTGCACCCGTGCCTCCTCCGTAGGAGAGCCAGGGACTGTGTATAGGGATTTATAGTAATCTGTAATGGATTGCATAATTTGTGTGGGGAGGTGATGCAAGTTGCCTTTCTTGTCTCTAATGTTAGGGATATATGTTGCAGCACGTTTTTTAGCCAATTGCCTGGCCAAAAGTCGACCGCTCTTGTTGCCATGTACGTGAAAGAACGCCTGAGAGCGAAGTAACGCTCTGATGCCTAGCGTGCATGGTATCGGCCAGGGAGCATCTCAGGTCTGTAAGAGAGGTGAGAAGGGAAGGGTCCCCCGTACGTTTATGTTGAAGCTCTGTTTTGTCAATCTGGGCATGAAGGTCCAAAATCTGGGCATCCCTTCGTTTTTTAATTGCCGAACCCACGCTAATGTAGTGACCTCTCACACACTTATGTGCCTCCCATACCATACCATAGCCGGGGGTACCTCCTGATCAGTGTTTTCCACAAAAAAAAAAAATCGTTCCAAGTCCTTTCCTTCTTTCAGCCAAAAGCGTCAGATCCGCCAAGTGTGCGTCATTCAGGCGCCAGTTTGCGGTTGACGGGCGAAAGGTCGGGGATTTAACCCCTTAAGGACCGCTGACGTACCCTGTACGTCCTGTCCTCGGGTCTCCTAGACCCGCGGACGTACAGGGTACATCAGCGGCACCTAATCCCCCTCCCGCCCGATACTCACCGCCCTCGGCGATCTGGCAGGGAGGAAGCCTGCCCATGTGATTTACATGTGCAGGCGAGGCTGATGACGTCGCCACGCTGCGTGGCGACGTCATCAGCAGGCGTCCCCATGCAAAGCAATGGAGGGGAGCGGGGGGGCTCCTTTGGAGCCCTCTATCCAACTATTGCAGCTAGGGAGATGCTTTTTACACCGCTGAAAAGGGGAGAGTCTCCCCTTTTCAGCGGTGTATAGCATTAACGGTTTCGCCGCTGGATCACGTTTCGGCGCCAAAATGTGATTCGAACCTGGAGGGGGGCTGACATCTTGGATGTCAGCCAAGCCTCCAGGTCCCCCGCCACCCACTGACAACCTCACCATATGTGTGAGGATGTCAGTGGGCCAGTTAAGGGGATCCTAAGGATCCCCTTATCTCCCGATCCATGGCAGCTAGATGGTCATATTTGACATCATTTGAAAGGCCTGATTATGGTCTTTCCAATGATACCAAACATGACCAGGTTTGGTTTAAAAAAAATTGTCGGGGGGGTTAATTAAATAGGACCTAGGCGGTCATCTAAAAATAATTAGCACAAAATGGTCAGAATGAGCGCAGCGCACATAGGTGAACTGTCTCAGCAGTGAAGGGGTTAAAAAGTTGGGTATTTCTAGTCTCGGGACAAAATTTTGAATCTATTTAGCCGGGGTCTTTTTGGGTGGTTGTAGATTTTGGGGATTAAATTACGAAAAAGTGTGTTTTTACCAGTTTTTCCTCATATTTCATTTTTTTTTTATAGTAAATTATTGGATATGATGGAAATAATGGTATTTCTAGAAAGTCCATTTAATGGCGGGAAAAAGGGTGTATAATATGTGTGGGTTGAATAATCGAGTAAGAGGAAAATTTGACCTAAACACTAACAGCGCAGAAACGTAAAAACAGCAGCGATACTAGGCCACTCGCCGAGGCAGCCGCCACAGACGAGGGTAGCACCCACCCGGGGGAGTAGGGAGGAACACTCAACCTCAGGAAATGTAGAGACGCGGCTCGGCAGCCGGCCAAAAGACCGTCAGGACCGCACGACAAACAGGCGTACGGAAACGAGGATCCTAGTGTGACAGGGAACGGATAGCGCATCGACCCTAGTGATCAAACAAGATAAAACATATTTAAACCAGCATTTAGCAGAAAGAAAAAGGATATGCAGCACTAGAAATAAACCAGCAAAGGATATTGACGCCGCCTCGTGCCTGGAGGACGCGAGGTCCATATTGCGAGACTTCACATCGGGACTATCGAGTCAGTGGGCAGGCAACTTTGTAGTACCGAGTCCAGCAACGGTCCAAAGATCAAACAGCCAGTATGAGTCCCGTAATCTGGAGCCCACATACACCGCATATTCAGGATCGAGATCTCTGGAGTATCATCTTTGTGCCACTACAGAAGACACGTGGCAGAGTCCCGATGAGAGTGGCACGGGCGGCAAGTGCAGAAAGACTTCTGGGAAAAACCTTGAAACGATCGGGACGCCCAAAAGCCACCGGCCCGTGACCACGTGTGTGGGTCCCCATACACCGAGCGGCAAAGTCCAACAGGAAGGCAAGCTAACTTAGGGCCCATCAGCCATAACATTTCGAATGTGAACAACACAGGCTGTTATCCTTCATTTAAAAAGGAACAGAGGTTCAGCCAACAGCTCCAGGTCTCCTCGGGGTCTGAGAGCCAGACCTCGGGGGTCTCTGAGGAAGACCCTGCTGGGGTGGACGTCCGCGGGGTGTGGAGTATAGGGCAAGTGGGTCCGGCCAATGAAGTTGGATGGGTGGAAGTTGTAAGTCCGTCAAAAGTGGAGGTATGTCTTCTACCATGGACACCAAATACAGACCCGCCACCACCAGCCCGATGGGTACGTTCCACCTGTAGCGGATCTTTTGGGCTATCAGTTGACCCGTGAGGGGTTTCAGGGCCCTGCTGTAGGCCAGGGTGGCCGGTGAAAGGTCAGGAAAGCGCTGCAGCGGTGATCCTTCATACGAAAACTGTAATTCTGCGAGTGTCATAATAAATCCTCTTTAAGGCTAAAATTGGCGAGACAGCAAACAACATCTCGTGGCGAGCCCCCCGCAGGACCACTTGGGCGAAGGGCTCTGTGGGCTTGGACATAATCCTGGTATCAGCGGATCGTTCCAGCAAAGAGTTAAAAATAGTTGTTAGTGCCAATCTGAGTTCAGCTGGAGATTCCTCGGTTTCTGGGAGACCCCTGAGGCGCAGGTTGTTGCGGCGGCCCCTGTTATCCAGATCCATTATGTGCTGCACCATGCTTCTCATTTGGGCTGAGCGGAGATCTAGCAAATCTGGCGTGGCGGTCTGACGGTGCCTTGCCGTGTCAGTATCTGCTTCCAAGGAGGCAACCCTGTCATGTAGGCCTTGGACATCCGTCCTTATGTGATGAAATTCCGCCATTAGAGTTCTGTAGCGCCTGTATGTCTGCGCGTGTGGGGAGAGCCCTCAATAACTCACCCCATGTGGCTGAGTCTTCTGCCTGGGCCCTGGCAGGGGATCTTGGCGGGGTGGTATCCTCCATGTGCCTCGGGAGCGAGGGTGGGTCCGTCGGTGGATCTGCAGGCAGATCTACTATAGGCCCCAGCTTCACTGCGGCCTTCGGGAGTACCTCCAGGTGGTAGGAGAAAAGAGCGCAAATGCGAGGCGCCGCTACACCGCACACCCTCCTGAGGCTTCTTGATGGCGGAGGGCTTATTTGTTTTCCCCATTAGAGCGGCTGGAGTGAGGCTGTATGGTGCTGGTCAGTGCGGAGCTCCCAAATCAAGCGGCCATCGCGATCGGCAGCCAAGCCACGCCCACCTAAAGCTGTAAAACTTAACCGTACACTACATTATAGAACTTTGGACTAATAGGTCGTAGGTTTGCAACCCTATAAAGGTTAAAAAAAAATAAA
This sequence comes from Leptobrachium leishanense, assembly GCA_009667805.1. NCBI lineage: Eukaryota > Metazoa > Chordata > Amphibia > Anura > Megophryidae > Leptobrachium > Leptobrachium leishanense. The sequence continues at coordinate 362,621,894 of CM019064.1, read as the reverse complement.
ATAATAAGTTTATATATAAAGACATAGGAAAGAGTCTGTATAGATCTGCACTAGCAGTATCCAGCTTCAGAATTTACGTGTCGGCCATACCAATTTAGGAACCAGAGAAAATATATTGGATTTGCAAAGAATAGTCCAGGAATTTTAGGAGTCAGCAGCAAAACTCTGGGACCTAGTACCACCCGAGATTACACACATAAATCCAGAAATATAAAGTCTTGAATGGTGACAGTACCCTATGGGAGTATTATTTCCCAGGTATTTCAGCGTCACTTCCTTTGGAAAGACATCATAAAAGTGGAAGTCCACCAATACACAGCAAAAGGTTTCTATGTGGGCCCTGCAGGGCTATTCCTTTAATACGATAAATACTTTGTGAAATAAGCGACTTGTTATTTCACCGTGCTGATACTCTGCCATTATTTTGTCGATGAGGGGAAGACATCTGCAGAATTCCCATCCTGTGACAGATGTGCAGGCCCTTGACAGAAATGAATAAACGGAGGAAGCAATTGAATTGAATATTTCCTTGTCAAAACAATAAAAGTACAGCTAAATGGCTCAAACAAAGGCCTTACTCCAGAGATAGGTAATCTCTTGCATTTCCTCTAAAGCCAGAGGATTCCGGGCTGTATTCCCAAAGAACCCCCCACGCAAACTATTTTTTAATGCCACCCCACAGAGTTTAAGGAAAATATATATATCTTACATGAAGACACATGCACGTGAAAAAACAGACACTACAATTAAAAAGAGCTTTACTTGGCGCACAATGAGAAGAAAAGAAAAAGCCGTCTGCAACCTATTAGAGGCATAAAACTGCTATTTCTTGAATGTTTTATACGTTCAGGGCTTTTTTTTTCTTCCTTGTGTATTTAAATCTCATGAGGAATCCTACAAAAATACCAACAGGATCAAAACTTAAAGTGACTGTGGCACACCAGACATAAGTACATTCCTTATAACCCCCCCCCTCCCCGAAATCTTGATTAAATTTGGAAAGAAAAGGTCAGCCATATCCAAATTTCAAAAAAGTCTCCGTTTAACTATTTCGCATTGTATTGCACTGAAAAGCAATCATTGGCCCATCAAAAGCCCAATTTCACACCTTTTTAACCCCTAAATACAGGGGGCAATTTTACAAGTGCAGAACACTTCTAAAAAAGTAGACTTTCAGCTATACACCTGTTCAAGCATAAATTTACCTCTTCATATTAAGTGCACCCACCCTTATATATCATTTTGTTCAGGAGAAATAGGGGTTTCATTTTCCAGCAAAGATTTATATACAGGGTTATTCAGAGAGTGGTGAAACTCAGGAGAATGGGAAATTCTAGGTCAAAATATCCAAACCAGAAGAATTCTCCCATTTATCACACTTTCCAAATCGGCTATTTTGACTTCGAATTTTCCATTCTCCAGCCATTCTCCTGCTTTTCACCTCTTTGAATAACCTTGATAGCAAATATATTTTAATATTAAAAGGGAAAAAAAAAATCTAAAACCCTGTGAGAAAATAGGAAATGTTGCCATTTTCGAAGTTCTGCACTTCTGCCTCCCTCGCCTTAGATCTAAGTGAGGGGAATAGAGAGGCAGGGACCATGTTACAAGCCTTGGCTGAGACATTTGGCCAGTGACAAGCTGTCATGTCACGCAGATCGCCGCTATCGGCTGCCAGGAGACTGGCAACCCCTGCAGCCAGCGATCTGCATGCTGGGAAGGAAGGTGGGCTGTTTGACAAGCATTTGCAGATCAAACGCTGCAGGATGTGCTATGCCACCCTGTGGCATTAAAGCCCACTTGCTGCAAGATGGCATAGCACGCCTGGGGTCGGCAATGTCTAAAAGAAAGTGTGGTGAAACAAAACCCTTTGTTTAACCCTTCACTGCAGAGCCATTTCACGACAAAAAACACATTTTTATCTTTTGTCTTATTGCTTTGGTCATGTTTGGTGTCATTGGAAAGGCCATGCTCTGGCCTTTCTAAGGATACCAAACAGGAGATATCGGGGTTCAAAGGAACACTCATCTCCACCCCTATCTTTCCTTAGTCAATGAGGACGTTCCCCACACGTCCTCAGCAGTGAAAGGGTTAATATCCCTCCAATCACCCTGAAGAGACAAAACAAGCTGCAAATACCAGCCCCAAATGTCACTGTAACAAGATGTTCAAACAATTGGCTGCTACATTACAACAGCCAGGGAGATCTCCGGGATCACTCACTACTATACAGGAATCAGATTCAGATTCATCAGATTCAATCAGATTCATTTTTTAAAAATGACCGAAAACCCCCTGTACAGATGCAGCTGTAATTTCTATACACAGGAATTATATCCCAAATATTTTTAGATTCTATTAGGTATTGTTTGGAAGCTGCATTGATCAAAATCTCACTATGCCATACATAAATCTGCACAAAAAGGAGATCTGGCCCTTTTTATCATTATTCTTTATAAAGCGCCAGCATATTCCGCAGCGCTGTACAATAAGCACAGTATAGACAGGGTTACAATACATTGAACAACATTTGACAAACAGTACAGGAGGAGATGAGGGCCTTATTCCCGTAGGAACTCACAATCTGGGAGGGTTGGGGTTGGAAACAGGAGGAGAGGACTGTAAGGTGAGAGGGATTGATGGTTGTGTCAGTGAGTTGGGTGGTAGGCTTCCCTAAATAGGAATGTTTTAAGGGAGCGTTTGAAGAAAGAGAAGTTAGGGGAAAGTCTGACAGTACGAGGGAGAGCGTTCCAGAGAGTGGGAGCTGCGCGTGTGAAGTCCTGCAGTCTATCATGGGAAGAGGTGATGCGGGGAGAAGCTAGGCGCAGGTCACTGACCTTAGGGAGCGGGCTGGGGTGTATTTGGTGATTAGTGAGGACAGGTAGTGGGGTGCTGAGTTAGTGAGGGTTTTGTAGGTAAGGATAAGGATTTTGAACTTAATTCTGCAGTGGATGGGGAGTCAGTGAAGGGACTCGCAGAGGGGAGCGGCAGAGACAGAGCGGCGGGTGAGGCGAATTAGCCTGGCGGAGGCGTTCAGGATGGATTGTAGGGGGGAGAGGCGAGACAGAGGGATGCCAGATAAGAGATTATTGCAATAGTCGAGTCGGGAGATTACCAGGGCGTGTATGAGTTGTTTTGTGGTGACAGCAGTAAGAAATGGCCGAATTCTGGAAATAGTACGCAGTTGGTATCGGCAGGAGGAGGAAAGAGACTGGATGTGGGGGATGAAGGAAAGAGCAGAGTCAAGTGTAACTCCAAGACAGCGAACTTGGTTTGATGGGGAGATGGTGATACCCTCCACCGTGATAGAGAAGTCAGGAGGTGGGGAGGCATTGGAGGGAGGAATAAGTAGGAGCTCAGTCTTTGACATGTTGATCTTTAGGTGGTGGGAGGCCATCCAGGAGGAGATGCCAGAGATAAACAGTCACTGACTTTTGAAAGGATAGGGGGAGAGAGATCAGGGGTAGAGAGGTAGATCTGAGTGTCATCAGCGTAGAGGTGGTAATTAAAGCCAAAGCTGTTGATGATTTTGCCCAGGGAGGAGGTGTAGATGGAAAAGAGCAGAGGACCAAGGACAGAGCCTTGAGGTACACCAACAGATAGAGGCAATGAGGAGGAGGAGGAGTTACCAGCAAAGGACACACAGAAGGACCTGTTGGATAAATAGGAGTCAACCCAAGCAAGTGCAGTGTCACCGAGACCCAGAGAGTTGAGGGTCTGTAGAAGGAGGGGGTGGTCAAGTGTCAAAAGCAGCCGAGAGGTCAAGCAGGATGAGAATAGAAATTATTAAACTTTATCACGGTTACTGTATCCAACACAGGGCATTTCTGCCATTGGTGTTAATGCAGACCGTGTGTCAAATTGCACAAGATAAAAAAGGGACACCATAGAGTTTAGTATCTTTCACTTAACATTTCTGTAATGAGTAAGGCTGGCGTCAGACGAGCATTTGAAGAGCAGAAGGAAGGTCCGTGTGAGTGGACCTTTCTTCCACTCGACGCCTGTCTGGCCACCTAGCTGAGTGCAGTTAGTGCGCTCACCGCTGCAAGGCTCGATCCTCCTATGGAGGATTGTGCTTTGCAGCCCAGTCAATGGACGTCCTAGTGCTTTGACGAGAAGGCTTGCTGCACAGCCGCTGTCACGCGCGCAACAGCGTGTGGCCAGCCCAGTTGCAGCGGTGTGCTGCCGCATCACCTCTTCCCATGATAGATCTGTAGGATTTTTTTACGCAAAGCCACATCCTCTGGAACACTCCCTCATACTGTCAGACTTTCCCCTCCTTATTGGTTTTTTTTAAAAGCCCAAAAATCAGTACATATGTGTTCACGTATACTTACTATTTTACAATATGAAGTGAAACACTGAAAGTCTTATTGCAATTTCTTTTTACCGCACATCTTGTAAACGCGAGTGTTACAGTCAACACAACCGCCCAGCATTTACAGTAACAGTGGAAATACCAACGTATTAATTTGAAGGGTGAAAATATAACTGAAACATTGAAAAGGTATGGACCTGCACGTTCTAGCTAGGAGAGTGCAGGTTTTCAAGTACGGACTAGCAAGATTCAAGTTTACATGAAAATGGGATTCCATGTGTGACCGATTCAGAGGAAAAAAAAAAAAAAAAAAAAAAAAAAAAAAAAAAATCGAAAAAGCAGATTAAAAAAAAAAAAAAAAAAAAATATTATTAATTATTAGCTGTCAAGCCCTGGATACCGAAAAATTGGATTATGAGGGGGTGGGGCAGGGGGACTTACCCATTACTGCCCTTACAGGTAAGTGGGACATTTGCATGGCGGAGCTAGAAGAGAATTGAATTTTAAATAGGTAAAATAATAAGGCTTAACCACGCAGAGACGATCAATGCTACAACTATCTATATATACAGCAGTCACAGTAATAGTCTATAAAGTTATTTAACAACCCACTCCCCCCAGAAAACGTTGTCAATATACAAACTAACATAATAAAAAATAAATAAAATCGACACAGACTGATAAACAGAAATCTTTTTATTGTTGCATTTTGCCATTTCACACATTTAATATTCTTGCAATGCTTAGATGAATAGATATTCATACTTTAAAATGCAAGCTTCTCGGTTAGCAGCGCCTGCTCTGCCTCAGGTCTCTGTGGATCTAGATTTGCCCCAATTTATTGTAACCCTCGTACCTCACTGCGAAATATGTTGCCGCAATACAAATAGACCTGTTTATGTTCTGCAAGATGACACACCCTGACAAATCAGGTTTCTACAATTGTTCCAGAAGGCAGAGTTCTGAATGAATTCAAAAACAAGAAATCTGTAAGCCTTTAATTTGTAAAGTTCAATGGAAATGTGGGACAGCAACGATTAGGAATGGGAGGAGAGTTACACATGTCAACAGCCCTTAGTCACAGATGATTGAAAGTTGCATAGGTGACCTTGAATACACTGGAACTCAGAACTGATCACAAAACCGCAGTTTACCAGAGGCAATGAGATGCTCATTTGGAAATCTGCAGCTAATAAAATAAATAAAAATAAAATCCGCACAATAAAAAATAAAATCTAAACATAAAAGAGCACAGGAATTTAGAAACTGAAGCCATTTCCAGCTCTCAATTTTTTTTTGCATTGGCATCCCAAAGCCTTAATTTAACTTGTACCAAATCAGGTGGTTTTGCAAAAGATGTAAAATTGGCCAAAAGAACAGAGTAGAAATACACTATATTGCCAAAAGTATTCGCTCCCCTGCCTTGACTCGCATATGAATTTAAGGGACATCCCATTCCTAATCCATAGGGTTTGATATAGCTGCAAAGGGTGGACCGACGTCATAACAGCTTCAACTCTTCTGGGAAGGCCGTCCACAAGGTTTAGGAGCGTGTTTATGGGAATTTTTGACCATTCTTCCAGAAGCGCATTTGTGAGGTCACACACTGATGTTGGACGAGAAGGCCTGGCTCTCAGTCTCCTCTCTAATTCATCCCAAAGGTGTTCTAACGGGTTGAGGTCAGGACTCTGTGCAGGCCAGTCAAGTTCATCCACACCAGACTGTCATCCATGTCTTTATGGACCTTGCTTTGTGCAGTGGTGCACAGTCATGTTGGAAGAGGAAGGGACCAGCTCCGAACTGTTCCCACAAAGTTGGGAGCATGGAATTGTCCAAAATGTCTTGGTATGCTGAAGCATTCAGAGTCCCTTTCACTGGAACTAAGGGGCCAAGCCCAGCTCCTGAAAAACAACCCCACACCATAATCCCCCCTCCAAACTTTACACTTAGCACAATGCAGTCAGACAAGTACCGTTCTCCTGGCAACCACCAAACCCAGACTCGTCCATCAGATTGCCAGATGAAGAAGCGCGATTCGTCACTCCAGCATCTCCACTGCTCTAGAGTCTAGTGGCGGCGTGCTTTACACCACTGCATCCAACGCTTTGCATTGCACTTTGTGATATATAGCTTGGATGCAGCTGCTCGGCCATGGAAACCCATTCCATGAAGCTCTCTGCGCACTGTTCTTGAGCTAATCTGAAGGCCACATGAAATTTGGAGGTCTGTAGCGACTGACTCTGCAGAAAGTTGGCGACCTCTTCGCACTATACGCCTCAGCATCCGCTGACCCTGCTCCGTCAGTTTACCTGGCCTACCACTTCATGACTGAGTTGCTGTCATTCCCAAATACTTCCACGTTCTTATTATACAGCTGACAGTTGACTGGAATATTTAGGAGCGAGGAAATTTCACGACTGGATTTGTTGCACAGGTGGCATCCTATCACAGTTCCACGCTGGAATTCACTGTGCTCCTGAGAGCGACCCATTCTTTCACGAATGTTTGTAAAAACAGTCTGCATGCCTAGGGGCTTGATTTTATACACCTGTGGCCATGGAAGTGATTGGAACACCTGATTCGGATTATTTGGATGGGTGAGCGAATACTTTTGGCAATATAGTGTATATGTCACTTGCCTTTCCAGCAGTCACCTGTGCAAGTTGATGGTTAAAGGCATTGTGGATCAGCAGGTTCATAAGAAGTGAATGTCACATACAGGATATGATTGAAGTCAGATAGCGTAACTCATCCCCTTTTGAAAGCACAGAAAGTCCTTTACATTATTTTTCTTCACTTTGAGAAAGTAGCAGCAAATAAAAGGTGTCTTGTGGGTAGAGAGCTTCTCTGTTGAAGTTTGTTATGGAAGGAAGGTGGGCAGAGGTTCTCTGCAGTCTGTATTAGGCGTTGGTATGGGAGGAAAATGGGTAGAGAGCTTCTCTTTATGTTTCTAGTAGGAGGAAGATAAAAACAGAATGCATCTGCCCAGTAAAAACAGGACGCTACGCACAAGCCTCCATGGATAGAATGAAGTGAAGCTTTGCTGAACAGGAAATGGGGCAGGGCCAAACTATACGAGTTAGAGGGGAGAGAGGCCTAATCCATTGTTAAGTAAAAGCATAGAGAGAAAAAAAATAAAATAACTATACCTATTGCTTGGCCATCTCAGTTGATATTATCATAAAGCAGGAGAGAGTTACCTTGGCCCTCTAGACTAGTGTCGCTCCACTAGTCTCCAATATAGGGAGAGGTTGAGCATTATGATGTAGTACCAAATATATGTAAAGTAAAGATGGTCGGCCTGTGCATTAAAAACAAGAAAAGAAAAGTATACAAATCCTATCTTTTTAGCCTCGGCTGCAAAGAGCTATGGATTAGTTCTGCACCTGCATGCGTAATAAGCTGCGGTGAGCATTAAGAGACAGGATGATGTCAGTACACAAAGTGTGCCGATGTCACCTTTCCAAGTTGGTACCTGCCAGGCAGGATATTCAAAAATCCTATCTATCGCGTGACAGCTGTGTGGGTGATTGAGACTCCTCCGCTTCACATAGCGATGTCAATCACGGCTAGATTGAGGGGTGGGCACTCCAAGGAGCCCAACACTTAGTGTCCATGTAAGCATGGCCAAGGAGGACCCATGTGGCGTAACAAAAACGTATAAAATGAAAAAATTAAATTAATGCAAAATCGTCTCAGATTGCAGAAATTTAACACCTTCTGCAATATATAGGAATCCTCCTTCAGGACAAGTATATATACCAAATAGGTGCAAGGGGGTGACAAACACCTTTGTTTCTAACACAGCTTAGACTCTACAGAACCCCGGCATCGAAGAATAAAGCACAATCACGCATGAGTGTAAACATGAGAGTTTCCATGTTGGTTCATGGAGCTAGTGGCATCTTTTGGACAGTCAAGGAGTTAACATCCCCCCCTTCTGAACCTCAGAAGTCAAAGAGTCCTAGTCAATGGTGAAGTCTGCCAACAGATTTAATCACAAACACATGAAAAACAAATCCTCCGTTCTATGAAGATCTGTTTTTATTAAAACTTTGAGACACATAATCCCTGTTTAATACATGCGTAACTGCAGCGTTCATTTGCGATGACAATGGCAAGAGTGGAAATTACTAGGAAAGGGGGGGGGGACCCTCACGAGCAGCAAAGTAATACTTCATAGAGCACTAGCTCCACGTAGTGCAGACGTCTAATGCCATGGATCTCTGGGAATAATGAAAATCTTACTCAGTAGCCTCGTGACTGCAGACACATTGTTTCCAGGCTCTCGCCTATGTCATTCCTGAAAGCTCTGAAAAGAAGACAATGTTGATCAACCCCATAGTGTCAGTGTGACCTCCAATGAAAGATGGATCGTTCCTGCTCATCACCTTCAAGAGGCAATAACCTACCTGACCTAGGCCCCTTTTCTAACCCTGCCGGTACATGGCTCCACCAAGGGAAAAATAGCAGTGTGATCTGATTGTCGTTATGGACTCTATTCCGACAGAGATGCTCGATTAGCGTTTTGAGTACATATTACAGTACAGTGTACAGGAATATCTGGGAGCCGCAAGTGGATAGCAGCAATACTTCTGCCAGTATCAGCTCTTGGAGATCACAGGACTAGGTGGACCCAAGTGACCCCCCTTCATGCCGGAGTCAGAAGAGTGATGCTGGACAGCTAAATTCAACAGGACTCTTAAATAGACCGCCAGGGAGGTTAATTTTAAATTTTCCTGTCTAAAAACGCTTAATTTGTTTTGCCGCCCCCCCCCCCCCCAGCGGTATGCCCAAGTGTGGCTTGGGGTTAAATTAATTCCTATGCTGGAAGCGGTAACCCCGAACAACACTCGAGATGCAGCTGGATACATCACCTCTCCCTGCGCTCCCTCCAGCGATCGCAACCCTCATACTTCCTGGTTCCGTCTTCGCGAGAAGGAATCCAGGAAGTATGAGGTCGCGATCGCCGGAGGAGACTGCAGAGATCGAGGGAGCGCAGGGAGAGGTAATGTATTACAGCCTGAGTGTGTTTCAGGGGTTACCGCTCTCAGCAGTGAAATTTAACCCCGAGACACACTCTGGATAACTGTCCGGGGGGGGGGGGGTTAATAAGCTTTTGAATACCTGGCTGGAGTCACAACTCTGGGCAAAAAGATACAAAAAAAAAAAAAAAAAACACATCCAAGTTTCGCACCAGACATGAATAACATGGGTTGGTCTTCAACAAAACAAGTTCAAGTATGACACAAACCCTGATGTGTCAAACACGATTGTGCAGGTGGGAATTCACTTTCACGATGACCACCAGGACAGATCCAGCTTTCAAGAGGGAAAGTGGCAGATCTTTCACCAGCTGAAGCAATGTTATATGAATCCTTCATGGAAATGTGTTTTGCTTCTGTAAATTCCTGCCTGTTGTTTCAGCAAATACAAAGTGGTAAAGTAGTACTGTACTTTGCACATCTGGAAATCTATCCCGTGCGGAGTGATTGAGAATACCAACAACTATAAAAGGCGTCATCTATTTATGCAGACAGATTTGTGTGTGGTTTTGTGCAACGTTTGAGGCATAGAAGGGGCACAGAAAAAAAATACATGATTGTGTAGTTACAACTTTCCAGAGAATAACCCTAGTAATAAATCTAGCAAACAAACGTAATATTTGTAAAGATGACATACATACACTAACACAACCCAAAAGTTCCCAAAGAGAATTGCACACACTTTCTGCTGTAACTCAGGAGGTAAGAGTTCTGCGTGGTTCTACTTAAATCGTGGATAATTGAGAGCCACAGTTCTCGCAGGTCCTGGTAGGCAGAACGAATTCCCAACATAATACGCCAGAAATGCACAGTCAGCTCAATGAGGCATAAGTATTTCCATGGAACTTCCCAACGGTGTTTTTTGTTATCAATTAGCTCTGCTCCCTTGGACAGCGAGACCTCAAGCTCTCGGATCCATGAAGTTTGAAGCACAGGAGAAGGAATACCTCCATAAACATCTCGGTTGTGTGCCAGCATAATAAAAGGGATCAAAATCTGGGCGATTTCTTGCGTGCGTAATCCTTAGAACTTCAGGTATATAGAAATGGTTTTAAACTTGGCCGTTTAACAGTAGTTGTATTATCAGACTGTTACACAGCTCTCCATCAGTGATAGATCATGGATAGTGGAGGTCAACCAATATTGAAGTTAAGAAAAAGCAGCCAATAGCCATATCAATCCTGGCCCACAAAACCAAAGGCATTAGTATATTGGAGGCTTCTTTCGGCATCAACCAAGGGACAAAGCAACTTTTTTGGTAAGCTTTTTGGTCATCAAGAGGGGAGATAACGGAGGCGTGGCTAGGTGCCTGAAGAGAGCAGTCGCATGTCCGGGCAGCTCCCGCAGAATCACCCTGATTTAATATACTTTAACGCTGCCATCGGACTTTCCCTGCTTTCCCCTCACGCAGCCACATACCCAGGAACGGGTGGTGTCAAATATTGACCAAGAGAAGTTCCCTGGCTTAGACTGACATCGCTGTTGGTTTTCGGCCTAGGTGTGGAGTGAGGCTGACCGGCATCTTTGCTGCCTCGTGCTGCTGTTTAGCCCCTTCCTCCGAGATACCGGTACGTCGGAGTGCCCCAATCTTCCGGATATTAGGGTCGTGCTGGCGGGCCCGAAGGAGGCGAACGCCCTGCCCTGACCACCGGCGGAAACGGCACCCGGGGAGGTGGGCCATGCTGCTTCCCTGCAAGCCCCAAAACTGACGACGAAGGACTCTGAGGACCTTCCGGCGACGAGGCGGGACATCAGAGGCCTTCTGGCAGACGCCCGCTCCTCGTGGGCATCGGAGCTGGCAGAGGTGCGCCGTGATCTCTCCTCCCTATGCACAGAGGTGGCAGATATTGGCTCCCGAACTGGCACCTTAGCGACTACACAAGCCGAGGCCTCTTCACAGGTTCGGGCACTCCAGACCCAGGTCACTGGACTGCAATCTGCCTTACTGGCTCTGGAGGCCCGACATAGACAGAATCTGAAGCTGAGGGGGTATCTCGGACGCTGTTCCTACCTCTGATCTCCTGCACATGGTCAACCGGTTGGTAAAGACCGTCCTCTCTCTCCCTGCCGAAGCCCCAGATCCGGTGATATCAGCGCATAGAATCCCCAAGGCAGCGGCGGCCCCTCAGACTGCCACGAAGGACGTCATTGTGTTCGGAGATGTCCTTTTACAGGAACGCTTTCTGGGGGCGACGATTCGAGCTCCCCCGATCCGATTTGAGGGACTGCATGTCACAGTGTTTCGCAACCTCCCGTTTTTGGCCCTGGCAGCACGGCGACAGTTTCGACCGATTACGACCATGCTTCGAACCCACGAAGTTCGTTATCGCTGGGGAGTCTTGGGCTCCCTGCTCATTCCCCATGGCTCTGCGATTTTGGTAGCCTCGACGCTGGATGAAGCGCAGACTCACTTATTGACTCTGGGTCTACCCCATCATGTGGTTACTGCTTGTAGGGAGCAGTTGTGGTCCCCTTCGGATGGGCAACCTTATGATCCGGACTAGTCTGTGGTACTCGTACGTACTACACTCTCTAAGACCGACACCTGTCGCTTCCTGACCTTGGCTATTCTCTGATCGACTGTATGCTGACTTCATGCCCCCCCCCTTCTCATATTATTCTATCTTCCCCACTAATTAACTCCCTTTTTTTTTTCCTTCTTTTCCTCTTCCCCATTCCCCCTTTTATTCCCCCCCTTATTATGTCCTGAGACCTATTACGATAATAGCTGTCCTGTATTACGTTGATTGTACTTGCTTATCTTTCCAGCTGCCACACACCGTTAATGGATTGATTCCCTTGCATTGTCTATGGCATGGCCCTACGGGGTCTTTGTTTTTGTTTCTCTGGCTTTATTGCATTCACTTGTGATTTGCTTAAATCAAAGAATTTCAAAATAAAAAAAATAAAAAAGCGGGGAGATAACGACCAAAGATCAGTCTTATCTTGAGCCTATGCAGCTAGATTTTACACAAAAATGCAAACACCAGAACAGGTCACCCACATCTAGTTCTTGCAAGTTGGCATCATGAACTATTTGCCAACGTCTATTCAGGACCAGCTTAAGAAAAGATATCGAAGGTCCATTGAGTGGCAGACTCCATCCAAATCCCATTCTCATACTATTGGAAGAAGCAATGATTTTCTGCACACAGAGAGGGTCACCTGAACCAACATTGCTTAAAGTCAACCAAAAAGAAAATGTTTTAGCCTCAATTAAGTCATACTTTAAGTAAGGGGGTGGGGGGGGGGGTCTCTACGGGTTGGGGGGGGGGGGGGGAGAGAAAAAAAGAAATGCTGACCACCGAAGTCATTGCAGTGTTGGCAGATGTTCATTAGAAGCTTGCAGTACATGGCTTTGCCCATGACGCTGGCATCCAGACCTGCCGTGGCCAGCCTGGGCATGAAACTGGATACATCAACTTGCAGTACAAAAGGAAATAAGCAGATGGAAACCAGCCAGCTTAAAAATAGAAAAACACCAAATGGATGAACAAATTCAGGCAAAGGACTCTAGATGTTTGGATATGTATGAACAGCCTGTAAAATGTACAGGTATCAGGAAATTCTAATTACCCGTTAAAGGTTGTATGTATGAATGAGCAGCAACATTAAAGGAATACTCCATCAGAAAAAAAGGGTTTCTTTTTTTACCCTTAAATAATTGGGTAGCCTCTGTCCAATCATTTTGGAGCTCCTGTTTTCCAGGGTTTCGTTTTTTTAAATCCCTTCTCCCACGCCACGCGCAGCTCCTCCTCTCGAAGGGTTTTGAAGTCTCTGAACTTTTCTACGCAAATTGCGTAACCTAAGGGGTGTAAATTGTGCAGCGCCGACGGGACTACGGTCTTGGCATATGCAAGCGCTTGCGCATAAGAATGGATCGGGCCTGCGCACGCAAATCTGATGATTCAATCGGCATTCTCCCTGACAACAACCACCGGCCTCACAGAGGCTGACAACAGCCACTTCACAATCACGCCCCCCCATGCGCTGCGCCTCCTCTTTAGCTCTGGGACTGCTCACCCATGAGTCCCTGGTGCTTTCTAAACACAATGTGTGGTCCTACACAACTTGAATAGCCACAAGTTGTGCACCGCAACGGGACTTGCACACTTTACGTACTCAAGTTCTGTAGCGCCTGGAGACGAATGACTGATCGGAGCTTTAAGAGTATGTCATCCACCAGCTACCTCTGAGACACATTGGTGACCACAGTTTTGCTGCTGGAGGAATCCCCCCCCACCACAGCTGCTGGAGGAATCTCCCCCACTTCACCTAGCATTTTCACCAGGTCAATGGAGCTGCTGTGGGGGGGGGGGGGGCACTTCTCAAACCCTGACCACTATATAACTGTAAAGCGATCAGTATGAGTAGAGTATCTCTTTATAAAAAAAAAGGAAATTGGGTGTAAAGGGGGCTTACTTATTGCGATGGACAGTAATTGCATCAGAAAGCCCCCCCAATGATCCGTGTGTGGTCAAATAGCAAGTTGGAAGCCTAGCTATGGTCCCAAAACCAAACTGCTGAAGTTTGTCCAACAGAAACGGAATTCGTCGGGAAGGAAAACCTCCACTTTGAAGGTGTGTCTCAGGTCCCTGCGATCAAAGTAGCAAGATCGTGGCCAGTAAAGGCATAAAGAACAAGTTATTGTAGCGCTTTTCATGGCAATGCCCTCATCTACTCTTGCCAGAAGTAGCATAACATTCCAAGATGCCATGCGATAGCAGATATAAGAGAGACAGCTTCTTGATACAAGACACACCTATACAAACACTGCTTTTAGCACAATTGCAACGTTATGACAAGCATTGACAAGTATGGAAACAAATACATGATAAAAAAAGGCAGGAAAATTGAAATAATTCTATAAATATATATATATATATAATTAAAGAGGACCACAAAGATGTGAAAAGATCACATTTAGTAAGACGCACAGGGCAGGAACAAAAGAGGAAGGAACATTTGTGGCAGGTATTTAATGGCCACTCAGTGCCCTGTCGGCAACAATCCATCAGCACTTTATCTTCATAATTTCCCATATCACAGTTCATTATTCTACAAGCCTGCAGGTAATCTCGTGATAATAACACTTATCCATCAAACTGACACGGCCATCACTTAGTATACCAGCATTCCACTGGTTTCACACAGCACCCACCATTTCCCCCCCCCCTCTTTTAGATGGAAAGCTCCTATTCTTCCCCTTTGCTAGACATGCCATATGTTACTAAAAGACTGGCAGAAATCTTCAAATGGTTGAAATTTAGGTTCAAGATTTGAAATGAAATGTTGCATTGCTACAAAAAAAAAAAAAAAAAACGCTTCTCTATTGTGATGTGTGAGCGAGATTCCTTTGGTTTATTTTGTACACAACTCATGACCCACACAGCACTACTGCCCTTGCTCCAGCATCTCCAAAGCTTGTAGAAATTACCAATAGGTAAATTCCCTAACACACACACGGCAAGGAATGATGCTGCGACCCTGCGAGTGCATGAAAAGTTCCAATCTATCTCCTGCGTAGGCACTGAAAAACCTGTAAGTGAAAGAACAAGTTCCAAGTAACGCACATTACTTTTAATGTATTCTGCCTAAGAAACTGTAGAGTCTTCTGCATTTTGGAAGCCATCAGCCAAAAGGGAGGAGCAACCCAGCGCCAAGGAAGAATATGTGACTATTTAGAAGACCTAAATTATTTAAGGGGATAAGGTTTCTTTTTTTAATAGAGTTGCCTTTAATGACTGCAGTGGAACAAGCAAGAAGATCAGATCCAACCCATTACATTGTCCAGCTCTTCCACTCCAAGGACATGCAGTAAACATCCAGACTCGACGGTGGCCCTAATGACAAAGTTACCACGGAGGGAGACAAGCTCTGTCCACACAACTATCGACTAGACACTTGGAGTGGTAAAAATGAATGAAGTAAATACACTTTAGTCAATAAGTCAGTCACCATAGGCATGTTATCCCCGGCTTTGGAGAAGAAGCAAAGTGGCATTGACTTGTATCACTTGCATAGTAAATATTGGGTGGGCTGCTACAATTGTCCAGATATTGCCAGTAATTTGTGCCAGCTGGGTGGAGTAGAGGTCACTGCTCTATAACTGGAGACTGTGGAGACACAGGTTCGATCCCGGCAAGAGCACCTCTCCAGTAAGTGCCCTTGGGCAAGACACCTAAAATGGTACACTCGCCACACAGGACATAGCGGAAAACGAGAGAAATCTCAATGTATCCTCCCTGGTAAAATTATTTTTTTTTGAGAAAAAGGAAACACCTCAAGCAGTCCAGAGTGTTTGCGATGGACGATAGGTCTTAGACAAAGTTTTTTAATAAGGAACTTGTTATTTTTAGTTAAACGTTTCAGTGCGCGTGATAACGAGATTGAATCAAAACCTAGTAATCCTTTTGCTAAAATAAATGCTTCCCAATCCAAAGAGATGTGACGGCTTCCATTGCTACCTATTCATCTGCTACATAACTTTGGCCTTGGATAGGAATTCATGGATATCAGTAAAAGAGAAGATGTGACCTGCGTTTCTGCTCCTAGGAATGAAAAGGAAAAACAAGGGGGGGCGCACAAAAGGGCTCCTTTTTAACAGCATTCTTCTGCAGAAACCATTACATTGCATCACAGCACCGCTCCAGAATTATAATGAAACTCCCATCTGTCCCCACCCCCCTTCTCCCAACAACCCATCCCGCAACCCCACCACCACATTTGCTCCAAAGCCATATTGACTATGGCATAAAAACACACAAACCAACCAAGGTAGGAGATTAGATTTGCATCAGGAACCGTATATGAAGAGTGACCGTAGAATAAAGAGAGAGAAGAGGGTGAGGAGTGTGAATTGGCCAGACAAAAACAAAAAAAAACAAAAAAAAAAAAAAACAACCCCACACAATCAAGGAGTGTGACATTTTCATAGAAAGTTGAGGCTAGAAGTAAAAGGTCTAATAAAAGTGGGAGACCGGCGAACGCATTCAAGGCCAATGGCAAAATATTAAAAGGTCACAGCCTGAGGCCGGGGTCAGATGAGAGACTTTGAGAGCAGAAGGAACGCCGTGAGAGTGGACGTTTCTTCCACACTGACGTCCGTCTGGCCACCTCGCTGAGCGTAGTTAGCGCTGCAAGGCTCGATCCCCTATGGAGGATCACGCTTTGCAGCCTCGTCAATGCGCATCTAGCGTTTTCACAGGGAGGCTTTCTGCACAGACACTCGTAGTACGCGGAATTCGCTCGTGCTACTGCATGTGACCGGTCCTGTCAAAGCGTCACAACGCTGCAATGGACGCTGGGAGGCACGTCAGGACGGGCGCACCTAGTGCGTTCATCTGACCCCGGCCTTTAAGTGCACTGGATTAGGAATCACTCTGGTTTTAGAGACATAGATATCTATTAGTAACTCCCTACCAAAGTTTAGCGGTCACTCACTTCCAGGTTGATTGACAGCTGTTACTGGAATAGGTGTACAGGACGACCCTCCACACATTCTAAATTGGTTGGCCAACAAGCTTAGTCAATGCTCCAACGTCACCGCTGGAGCGCAACTTAGACAACGCTGCAAGGCAGGCAGCATACAGCTCGACCCACGGAGGACAGCCATGGCACATGCCCACAGTGGCATCGGTTGAGTATAGGCAACAACAGCTCATCAAGGGATGAGGTTTTTTTTATTTTTTTTGAGAAAGGATTTTACCAGGAAGGTTACATTGAGATTTCTCTCGTTTTCAAATATGTCCTGGGTGACGAGTATGTACCGTTAGGTGTCTTGCCCAAGGACACTTACTGGAGAGGTGCAGCATTGAACTGTAAGAGCAACGTGATATGCAACCCCGATGTGATTTTACAGCCAAAGTGTACCTGGCGGATTCAGGTTTACTTTAATTACCCAATGAGAAATCCATAAATTTTTTCGATGTTTATTAACACCATTCCGAAACACTTAACATATTTAACCAATTCTGCAGCGGGAGTTGCGAGAGAGAGGGGACTTGCGTTCTTTCCAACATTTAACGCACCACAAAGTAATATGACGCGAGCTTGTCATCATGTACTTCACTTCCAACCGAAGACACAAAATCGGCGGCCCGTAATGATTACAAGTAGCTTTGTAAGGAGACAGTCCCACAGAGCTGTATACAAACACCTACAGGTGTCATACTCTGAGAAACCATAACATGTATCATTAAGAGACAACAAAGGGCATTTGTTTATCCTAAAAAAGGAAAAATAAACACTGGCAACTTGTTACTTTGTAACAGCTCCAGATAAGCCAATCCCAGCCATATACAGGACCCTTCAGGCTGTGAATGTCTTCCGACACATTCCTCTAGGATTTTAAAAAAACACAAGGTCAAGCAAGACCGGAAAGGGTTAAAAAGCCCAACTAGGCATTTGGACTAACTTTAAGTCGTGTAGGATCGACATGAGTGGCGTCTGCCTGGTTATTTTGGTAAAAGCAATTTTGCAACAGAAAATGTCGCAGGTTTTGTCATTGCACACGCATTTTCCATGAGAAAACCCGTCACAAAATTAAGCAGTACTTTTGTTCAAGACGCTTCGACCCAAGCGGCCATGAGGAGGATAAAGATTAAGAATCCCAAATCATATGGTATCTGCTAGGCGGGCACAGATGTTACGCAGCTTCTTCAAATAAAAGCTTTAAAGAGAAAAAACTTTTAGAGGATGCAGTGATTGCCTTCACATCTGGTTTTCAAACATAATCCCTCTCCCTGCGCCCCCCCCTCTCCAGCCCCAGCCTGTGTTAAATGCCATGTCACGCACTAGAGGCGCACTGCAGCCTCGCAGCCGCCGCCGTGTATAGGAAGCTTGCAGATGAGGTCTGTGAAATTGCAATGGAGATGCCTTCATAATGTCAGCCTTGTATTCCCCTCTTTTTTTTTTCTTCTGGTAGTGGTGCGCGTAGCGGTTTTTAAAAGAATATAAAAACGGGAGTAGAAAAAGAAAAGCGCATGGTTTTATAAAAACGTAAACTCGTTTCCGTGAATGAAAAATATGCATTATATCAGATTAAAGAATTATTAGAACCATGGGAATGCCAGGCCTAAATGAGAGGCCTTATGTGTATACAAACTGCTTACACGCGTATACATAAACACAGCTATAGATGCCTTTTCTTTTTAGGAATATTAGAAGGTGTTGGGATTAAACGGAGGGTAATATAACCCTCTTTCCATCTTTTTGAATGGAGGAGGTGATTGAGCTGTACAGTTAAATGGAACTCAGCAGGAATGTGGACATCTAGGTGATGAATTTGGAAGCCCAAGAAAGTTGGCCCCATGGACAGCCAATGCATGTCTGCAGCGCCCTAGTATATGGCACCAACGACTTGCAAAGCCCACTCGACTTGCAAAGCCCACTCGTGTGAAATGAAAGAAATCAGGTGACTGATCGGCTGCATAGGTTGATCATTCCTCACCCCATCAATTAAAAAGAAACATGAAAAGCCCTGTAGCTTGATCGGATTCAGCCTTGCAATTAAAACGCACATTTTTTGATGAAGGCAGCGGAGTAAGGAGAATAAATAAATTTAGTTTTGATTGAAGGGCAGATGCTCTTTGTCAGGATTATGAAAAACACAGCACCCACCCCCTCCCCCATATTTTTTCCCCTTACTTGGAGAGGCTCCCCATTTAAAAACAGATGACATGTCATTGTTAAGGCAAGCAGGACAATAGACATCAGGGATGGAGACAGTGTATGAGACTGGCCCTCAGCATTGGGGTAATTAACTGCACTGCCTTGTGTCATTAACTCATTATTACCCAGAGAGGCCTAGGGAGGAAAAGATGGCCTAAATGGTGGACATTTAACCCTGTGGGTTCCAAGAAGAGATCTAGATACATACATACATATACACACGTATAGATACACATATATATACACACACACACACACATTAATAAATTCTGCTAGCTCGGTGTCGCCTGCACACAGCCCCATACAGGATTGATAGGAATGGGGATTGCTGCATACAATGGGAGGCTTTGATGCAGCATACAGGGAATAGACATGTTCCCTCTAAGCAGCTGCTGTCCAGATGAAAGCAGGGGGAGGCTAGGTGTGTTGCAGCCATTCCATGCATTGCTGCACACTACTGAGATTGCAATCAGGGATCAAGGCCTTCAGGAAAGGAAAAAAATGAGAAAAACGGTACAATAAAAGACCCATTCCTCCACCCCCCCCCCAATACCTGCACCCCTCAAAGGGTTAAAGCTAGCATGGCAGCAGCAGTGCAGCACTTACTATCACTGACAGAGGTGGCAAGGACGTGCAGGGCACAGCAGAGAAATCCCAATGCGAGCACAGCTGGCACATCTGTCCTCAAAGCCGGCATGGTGGGTCCAGGGACCGGCGAGGGTTAAAAGATGGAGGGGATTTGGGGGGGGGGGAAGGGTAGGGGGTGAGGGGGTGCCTTGTTCCTTCACAGCCTGGCCTTCCAATGTAAAGCTCCTTCCAGATAGCTGCTCACCGGCAGAAAAAAAAAAAAAAAAAAAACACATGAAAGGGGTCTCCCCCCTCCCAGCAAAACGAGGAGGAGGTGGTGGTGGTGGTGGTGCTGCTGCTGGAGCAGGAGGCAGCGGGGTCTATGGAGCAGAATGGAGCCAAGGTCTCTCTGTAGTCCAGTGGTGAGGAAGGGGCTGTAGGTCCCGGTGCATGCAGGCTCTGCTCTCCCAGCCGCTTCACAGGGTGTCCCCCAGCTCCTGAGGGGCTGAGGATCCCAGCAGTGTTATTAATGAGGGGGAATGGCTGCAGAGGATGAGTGGGAGAGGAGGAGGAGGAGGAGGGGAGGGAGGGCAGTGCTGGGGGAGGTGGCCTGGCAGACACTCCCCACCTCCAGCTCTGGATCAGAATCTAGATCAGGCTGCTGTGTGCCTGCCAATAGACACAGAGGTGATGGCTCAGGAAAGCATGCTGGGGACACCCCCTCCTCCTCCCCTCCATCCAACAATTCTAAAGTAATGCTATGACCCCAGCCCCTCACCATGCATGTGTTACTTCATGCAGACACCATGACTGACAGCTCCAGCAATGCCCTGCAATCACACACACACAGCTCTACTTGCACTGCATGATGTGCACATATAACAATACACACACAATATCTGCCCATTTTATAGTTCTGCTTAAACTATATTCACATATATCATAATACATAAAATAGGGACAGATTATATGTGTATGTATATAGTGTAAGATGTATATCAATGTACACACAATACAAAATATAAATAATATTTAAAAAAATGCCTTAAAAAAATTGGGAATCAGAATTTACAGCTAAAAAAATCCAAAAGAATAAAAAAAAAAAAGATTCCAAGAATAAATAAATAAAAAAGAAGGTTTGCTAAAAATGAAAAGAATAATCCGGTTAGATAAAAAATTTTGAAAACGATAATAATTTTTTAACATTGAATCCTATGGAATTCTTCTGTTTAAGCCTGTCGAACTGAATCACTGAAAATCTGGGCATTTTAACCACACTTCAGTGTTCTCTGAATAGATTAACCATTACTTCTCTATGGGACAATTTCACTACTGCCGAAGATCGCAGAATTGCAGCGATCTGCAACAAACTGCACCATATTTCACTGTCAATTCGCCAGTATTTGGAGATTTGACAGCTTTCCAAATAGACGAACTGCCGAGAAATTGCACCATATGGTGAAATTCACTGTTTGGAGCAATCCGGTGGCAAATTCGGCGCTCTTTGTATAACTCTTAGGCTGGGGTCAGACTAGCGCATTTTTAACGTGCGTTTAGGCGCACTTAATCACGGCCGCAGTAGCAGCAAATGACGGGCAATAACGGCCAATATATTAAGTACGGCCGCACGAAAGTCTGGCCGCGCAACGCAAGTGGAAAATGAACGCATTTTTTCGAGAACGCAGAATCGCTAGTACTGACGTACAGAGTGCGCTGCAGCGGCATAGCAGCGTGTGTGCGTGATTAGGAGACGTCAGACCCTGCTAATGTCCAGTCTACATAACGTCCAGACGCAAAAAGGGTTTTATTTATCACGCACGAAATCACGCACGAAAATGCACGTCGTCTGACCGTTTTCACGCATTCCGTGAAAAAATACATCAATGCATTCGGACGCACTTTTTGACGGTCGCTGCAAATAATGCGTTCGTTTGACCCTAGCCTTAGGCTAGGGTCAGACGACTGCATTTTCTACGGACTGTGCGCCGTGCGGTACGGACGCACTTTTTGACGGAAGACGTAGTAGTGGCCACACAGTCCGTTTTGGTGACTGACGTTATTTTTTGACTGATGTAGGAGGGAAAATAAATTAAAATGAAAAAACATTTTGTCTGTCAAAAATGCTGGATGTATAAATGCAGTCTGTCTGACCACGTTCTATCACTCACACAAAGCTATGCCGATGTTGAGGTCGTTGCGCACTCCGCACGTCCGTCCTAGCGGTTCGACGTTCTTGCTAACCTGCGTCCGTTTGCCGCGTCCGTAGTGCGTCTGCACTTCCGTGCGGACGTACTTCCTGTGTGGGCCTTCATTGGTCATGATTATCTGCTACCCCGGACGTACTAAAGAGCGGCTACACGGACGTTAACACTGCGTTCGTCTGACCCCAGCCTTATAGTGCCCTCCCCTAATATTGGCACCACTGTTAAATATGAGCAAAGAAGGCTATGAAAAATTGTCTTTGTTTTTTAACCATTTGCTCTTTTGTTCAAAATTTCAAAAACAAAGTCTGCTCTCATGATATCAAACAATTACCATTACAACACAGGTTTATCCAAAAAATATAAATTGTTAAAATTATGCGTGGCACAAATTTTGGCACCAGTATGGATACAAATACAGAGAAAAATACATTTGAAGTATATTCCCTTTAATATGTTTTTTTTGTACATCCAAGTGACTAGGAGCAGGAAAATCTGCATCCATGGTTCACAGAGCTATACTTATGAGCATAGGTGTGCGCAGGGGGTGTTCCTGAGGCGCGTTCAATACCTCAGCCGCTGCAAGTGCTAAGTTAGCAACTTGCCATTGAACGCCGTTCAGCCACTCAGCGCTCAGCAGTGCTAACATAGCACTTGCAGCAACCCGAGGAGATGCTGCGAGTAGCTGAATGTGACGTAGTAAAGATGGCCGCCGCCATGAAGCAAGTAACAATTCCGTACAGCAAGATGGCCGCCGCCACGAAGCAAGTAATAATTCCGTACAGCAATGTTAATTTTGAGGTTTTTGTTCACCAAAGCACAAAATATGTATTTATTATTTACCCCTGCACATAGACATATATTACAGTTCAATTTATATTTTGTTTCAGAAGTAAACATAACGTTTATTCAATAAAAACTGTCATTTGTGGTGTGTGCGTACAAAACGGAATTGTGCTGACTGCATTTCTTTATTATATTTTGTCCGAGTGATACGAAAAACAATCTGCATCTTTCATTAAAAAATCATCGGCCATATTGGATTTAAAATTCGCATCCAAAGCATTCAACGACACTGCTGCAGCAGCTGAGGTATTGAACGGGGCTCGGGTGTGCCCCTTATTTGGTTCATGATGAAAAGCATAAAAACCGTCTGTATTTTCGATTACAGGCTTCTTATTGCTAATGAAAAATGTGTATTTTGAAGAATGTCTTTTAAATCTAAGTCTTAAATGAATAAATGTTCCATTGGTGCACACGCTAATGTAACGGGCTGTGCACGCCAGTGACTATGAGCTAAAGCATAGGCCAAATTCCCTTAGTCATTCATCATGAAGGGTAAGACCTAGGAATATAGCTGTGACGTGTGGCAAAAGGTTGTCGAGCTCTTAAATGTACGTGTGGCCCAGTTATTGGCAGCCTTTTTATTCAACACTTTGTGTATGTGTTTCCCAACCCTGTCCTCAAGTCCCCTTAACAGGCCAGGTTTGTCAGATATGTGAAGCACAGCACAGGTGATATGATTTGCTGCTCAGTGATTGCAGGATTCAGTCTGCATTTCCCCAAGGTAATCCTTAAAACCTGACCTGTTAGGGGTACTTGAGAACCAGAATTGGGAGACACTGCTTTGTGCTACCCCCCCCCCCCCTTGCCATGATAACATCTCTGACTCTTCTCCTTTGACGTTTCATGAAGTTGGAGAATACACTGCAAAAGATCTGAGACCAAATGTTGATGTCCATTAGGGATGTGCGTTTCGGGTTTCAGAATTTCGGAATTTTCACGAAATTTCCCGATTCGTGCATTCGGATTCGGCCGATTTTCCGAAAATTTTCGGAACCGAAAATGGCAGATCCGAACAAATTTTCGAGCCGAAACGAAAACTTTTCGGAATTTTAGAATGGACTAGAAATGTGTAAAATCGAAATTCATTTTCGTTCCATTCGTGATTTCGGCTCCATTCTTGATTTCGGTTCCATTTCAGTAATTTCGGACATCGTATTTATATAGCTGATTCTGTAATTAAATTTTGTATCATTCCCATCTCAATGTATCCTTCCTGGAAAACCAGAGAAATCTCAATGTATCCTTCTTGTAAAACATGAGAAATCTCAATGTATCCTTCTTGTAAAGCCAGAGAAATCTCAATGTATCCTTCTTGTAAAACATGAGAAATCTCAATGTATCCTTCCTGGAAATCCAAAGAAATCTCAATGTATCCTTCTTGTAAAACATGAGAAATCTCAATGTATCCTTTTTGTAAAAAATGAGAAATCTCAATGTATCCTTCTTGTAAAACATGAGAAATCTCAATGTATCATTCTTGTAAAACATGAGAAATCAAAATGTATCCTTCTTATAAAACATGAGAAATCTCAATGTATCATTCCTGGAAATCCTGAGAAATCTCAATGTATCCTTCTTGTAAAACATGAGAAATCAAAATGTATCCTTCTTATAAAACATGAGAAATCTCAATGTATCATTCCTGGAAATCCTGAGAAATCTCAATGTATCCTTCTTGTAAAACATGAGAAATCTCAATGTATCCTTCTTGTAAAACATGAGAAATCTCAATGGCAGAATTATCGTATCGGCAGAATTATCGTAGCGTATAATTATCATATCCGAAAAACCATTAGTTTACGTCAAAACGAATAGACACTTTGAAACGAGGAGAACAGATGATCCGAAAAACACGAAAATTTCCGAAATCACGAAAAAATAGTCGATACGAAAAATGAACCGAAACGAACCGAAACGAAACGGAAATCGGCCAAAAAGAGTCGAAACAAAAATTTACAAAATCCGAACGAACCGAACCCGAAAAAAATAATTCGGTGCACAAGCCTAATGTTCATGCTGGTGGATTCTCCTCTTTAGCTCGCCACATTAGTTCTTCTATAGGGTTTAAGTCAGGGAGCGGGGTGACCCTGGCAAGACTTTGATTTTGTGGTCAGTAAACCATTTTGGGGTGGATTTTAATGTATGTTTTGAATCATTGTCCTGCTGGAAGATCTAACCTTGGTCCATTCCATTCCCATCAAATTACCCAGGTTCTCTAGCAGAAAAACAGCCTCAAAACAGCCCCAAGAGCCATTGACATATTTAACAGTAGACATGAGGTACTTTGCCATACTTTGCTACCCCTCTGTGTGAGCCAAACCCACCTGGTGTTTATTGCCAAAAAGCTCAGTTTATGACCATAGAACCTGACTCCATTAGAGCAGTGTTTCCCAAACCTCTCTTCAGGACCCTCAATCAGGCCAGATTTTGCAGATCACCTTGGGGAAATGCAGACTGAATCCTGCAATCACTGAGCAGCAAATCATATCACCTGTGCTGTGCTTCAGATATCTGGAAAACCTGGTGTCAGCGCGTCCTGAGGACAGGTTTGGGAAACACTGCATTAGAGGTTCCAGTAGTGACTGGCAAACTGAAGATGCTTGATCTGTTTAGAGACGAGACCCTAAGACGCCACTAAGTCCTCAATTCTCCATCTGTGATCCTTGGTGATTGTTTGGCCTCTCACACTATCCTCTTCACAGTGCATTGAGCCAATATAGACAGACATCCTCCTCCACGTTGATTCATAACATTTCCAGTTGACCGGAACCTATTAATTATTACCCTGATGGTGTAAATAGCCATTTTCTATGCTTTTGCTATTTTCTTTTAGCCACTTCCCATTTTGTGATGCTTAGCAACCTTTTGCTTCACTCCACAGATGTATTCCTTGTTTTTACCCATTGTGATAAATGACTAAGGGAATTTGGCTTATCCGTTACCTCAAATGCGGAACATGTATTCTGGAACCCCCGGGGTCATATGCGAGAAGTGAATGTCACATGCAGGATATGATTAAAGTCAGATAGCTTTATTTCATTCCCTTTTGAAAGCACACAAAGTCCTTTGTATTTACTTCACTTTATTGATGGGGAAAGTAACAGCAAATAAAAGATGTCTTGTAGGAAGAGCTTCTCAGGTGTACCTTGTTATGGGAGGACGGTAAAAACAAGATGCAATCACCCGGTACAGACAGATGCTTGCTGACAGCCTCTGTGGTTAGACTGGGGGATAGGCTGCGTGCTGTAGCAGGAAATGGGGCTGGACCAAACTAACTATGTGAGTTAGACAGGGAGAGTGGAATAATCCATTTTAAGTAAAAGCATAGGGGAAAAAAACAAGGAATCTCTTCCATGACAACATGGTTAAAGAATTTCCTGTTCCTACTCACCCAGATGTGCAAAAAGATGGAAAATATCAATGGGAATATACTTCAATTATATTAAACTCATGTGAATTCACAGTGGTGCCAATAATTGTGCCACACATAAGGGGATATTTAGAAAGCACTGAATTTCCAGTGAAATTTCAGTGCTTTCTGGTTCGGTGCACTTTGGTGTGTTTGGTCAATTCCATTTCTTCAACTCAGCAGTGATTTCACTATTCACCGCAGGGTCCCCGAAGACCACCAAATACTGCTAAAGACCATCAAACTGACCTCCGAAAGCTGCCGAAGACCGCTGAATGCCGCAGAACTGCAAAAAAACCCATAACTCTGCTATTCTTCTAATAGGTGTTTAACCACTTGGCTGCTAACGACGTTCTCAGCGCGTCCTGCCAAGTGCACCTCCTGTGCTATGGACGCGCTGAGTGCGTCCTAGCACAGGAAGCAGCAATCAGCTGGGATTCCGGCTGATTGCTGGCCCCCCCCCCCCCGGTGCGGGCTGACATCTTGCATGTCAGCCCGGCACTCCGGGACCCCGGGGGGGCAGATAGATGTCATTGCGGCGGCGCAATGACATCTATTTCAGGCACACACCCCCCCCCGCGAGTGCGGAACTCCGGATCGCCGGGGTCCAGCGCCTAAAGGCAGGCACGGTTTGGAAGGGCACAGCCTGCCCTTCCAAACCGTGCCTGGCTTTAACCCCTTGGGTGCGGGATCACGATTTGGCACCGAAAGCGTCGAATCGTGATCCTCTCCCGGAGCTGGCCGACATCTTGGATGTTTTCGGCCAAGCTTCCGGGAACTTCCCCTGATGACTGGCGTCATCGTGCATAGCGCGATGATGTCAGTCCTGGAGTTAACCCCTAGTTGCCACCAATGGTGGAGATAGGGGGTTCCAATGAACCCCCTATCTCCTGATCCGTGGCAGCTAGGGGTTAATGTTTGGTATGGCCTTTCCAACGATACCAAATATGACCATGTAAAAGTTAAGAAAAAATAAATAAAAATCAAAATAAAAAAATATTTTAAAAAGTCATAATTTTTTTTTCGTTTGTTTTGTTAATGCAGCAATATTGTTCCCATTTCAATTATAATGTGAACAATGATGCTGCACTAACGATTTTTGTATGGGGTGCGTTTGTTAAAAATCGTGTAATTTCCCCCCCAAAAAAATGTAACGAGACCCCATTTCTAATTTTTTTAACAAGCGCAACCCATAGAAAATATAACCGCAAGTGCTTGAATGTTAAAATGTGAAAAAAAACACTTTACACATTGTAAATTTTTGAAAATTCTTATTTTATTGCATTTTTTTGTTATAATATACAGACAGGGCATGACGTATACATATAATAATGACATATTATGAATCTGCGGAGTCTGCCGGAAAGAACGATATATAATATGTTTGGGTCATATAATAAAAAAAGGCTTAGAAACGCGCTTAAACATGATGAGCGAAACCAGTAAAAATTAGCTCAGCACACAGGCGTGAAATGCCTCAGCAGTGAAAGGGTTAAACCAATAAAATGCATTAAAATGTGACGTAATAATAGAAAGGTCCTATAAAAAATAATATAAAGGTCTGTTATATATATATGCTTTTTAAAAAATTGGGAATCAAATTTTGCATAATAAATACAAAAAATACAAAAAGATTTAAATAAATAAATAAATAAATGAAAAAGAGGGTTTGCTTAAAATGAATAGAATAAGCGGATGAAAAAATAAATAAATAAAAACAATAAGATTTTTTTACATTGATTCCTATGTGATTCGCCTGTTAAAACTTGTTGAACTGAACCACTGAAAATCAGGGCATTTCACTGACGCTTCAGGGCAGTTCGGTTTTCTCTGAATAGATTAGCCATTACTTCTCTATGGGATAGTTTTGCTGTCGCCGAAAATCGCCGATCTGCCGTGAGCTGCACTGTATTTCGTTGTCAGTTCTCCAGTATTTGGCGAATTGATAGTTTAGTGAATAGACAAACTGCCCCTAAATTGCACCGTATCAGTGAAATTCACCATGCGGTGCAATTCGGTGGCAAGTTCGTTGCTTTGTGAATAACCCTGAAGTGCATCTACTGGTATAATTTTTAAATTCAGTTTCTTCATGATAACAACCCTCAAATTTTTTTTTTTTTCAGGCCTCAAAGATGTCTTTATTATGCTATTTTGCAGGGGTCAAGTCGAGGGGGAACGCGTGGGAACTGAGTTCATGCACTAATTTTGCAGAGAGAACGGAGTTCCCTTTGGTCCCATACTCTATAAAGCTTAAGTCACAATAAATATAGGATTTATCATATATTTTTTCTATATTCCACATATTTATTTATTTATTTATAAAGTATTTTACCAGGAAGGAGACATTGAGATTTCTCTTTTTCAAGTATGTCCTGGGTTTAAGAAATTGAATTGTTACAGTAGGTACAGAAATACAAGGAACACAAACGGTTAGGCAGGCATATTATGGATATATACACACACAGGCAGGTACAGTAATACAAAGTAATAAAATGCAAGATATTAAAAAAACAACACAAATACACAGATTAACCCAGAAAATAAATATGTAGGAAATATAGTCCTTATGTCACATGTTTACAGGTGCATTCTGTATTGAGGTATGTTAATAGGGAGCTCTTGAGTGACTTTAGACTGGGGGAAGATTTGATGGCGCCTGGGAGATTATTCCATAATTGTGGTGCTTTGTAGGAAAATGAGGATCGAGACACTTTCTTTTTGTATTTTGGTATTGCAAGTAAGGTGCTGGTCGTGGATCGGAGGTTATAGGATGAGGGAACTGCTGGGGAAGCAGCCTATTCCGGTAGGGTGGTAGCTTCCCAGAAAAGCTCTTAAACACCAGGTTGGAAAGGTGAAGAGTGCATCTGGATTAATAAAGCGATGGCCAGTTTAGCTCTTTTAACATGTCACAATGGTGGGTCATGTAGTTACATTGTAGTGCAAAGCGACAGAATGAGTTATACAATGTAGTAAGTTTCTGGAGGTGTGTTTGCGGGGTGGCTGCATACACTACATCTCCATATTCAATAGCCAGCATAAGCATTTGTTGTATAGTCTGCTTTCTCAATGACATATATACATTTAATATATCAGATCTGAGTGTATGTTTGTGTTACGTGCGAGGTGATAATTGCTTATTGGAAGACAGAAATCCTGGCGATTTCCCACACTTCTTTTTTTAGGACTTGATCCCATTTGCTAAACTCAACCCTGGTTATTTTTCTTGTCTGTTTCAGGGTGTTATGTTACTAAATGCATTCCATTGAATTACACTGCTTTAGATTTTACAAGAAACCTCTGTATTACCCCAAAATTCACACACATAATAAAAAAAATCATATAGTGGAGGGCACATTTACTTATGCTTCCTGTAGCTTTACAAATTTCCACCAACCATTTGCACTTTGATGAAAGGTAGTCTTGCTCAACAGCTTCATATGGTAAAGGGTGCTATGCAAATGTACTAGTGTTAATATGTGAATTTGTGGTATTTTTCAGTCTTGGCAAGAGGTCTTGGAAACCAAGGGCTTGATTTAATTCTATCAGCCTTTTTTTTTCTTTTGCAAAAAAATATCAGCTGATTTTTGCGGATATTACACTCAAAATATCCTCTGTTTCCACAAAAAAATTCCAGCCCTAGCTGAACCCCAAAAAATGTCGCTCGTTAGAAAACATAAAAGTCTAGTAGTAGCCCAAAAAAGAGAGAGTAAATATCTGCGCATGGATGCGCTTTCCATGTTCTATTGTCTTTTTGTAAATCCTTACACATTTTAATTTCTAAATCCTTTGCATTCGTGTTTTAATCTGAAAAGCATGATATGAGCGTTATAATCTTAAATCCCCGACATGTGCATTTTATTCTTAAATCCTTGACATTAGAGGACACATGCATTTTACTGTAAATCCTGTAAATGCGTGTTATACTGTAAATCCCAGACATGTGCATCTTATTGTAAATATTGTAAACGCGAGTTTTACTGTAAATCCTGGAAATGTGTGATTTTACTGTACTAGTGGAAATATTAAAACAGGGTCCTGCAGGTTGTAAATATAACAGTAAAATGATAACTCTTTCATGCCTACAGCAGGTGGGACTGAACGTTGCGGGACAGCATAGCACCCCCCCCCCGCTGTCGTCCTGTCGTCTATGGGCCACTTCCATCCTGCCCAGCAGCTGGCGCAAGGCACAAGTCATTCGCTGTCATGGAACGACTTGAACTCCACCTGCCGGAGAAGGTGCTCGCTGCAGCTTGAACCTGCTGCAGGAAGGGCCCGACGCAGCAGCCGGATGTCAGGGCGTACTAGTACGCCATGCCACCATTAAGACCCACCCGCCGGGCACAATCCATCTGGCGGTAAGGAGTTAAAGTACTGATATGACAGCAATCACTTAGGAGTTGGAGAATATGTAGTAGTTGATTTTGGGAGGTGTGGGACTGCGCATTTTAGTGGATCTGACATTTTATCTTATCCAGAATTTAAGATTAAAATGTGCAATCTTCACACAGTAGGAGCCGGACCAATACATTGAATGGGGCTACTAGCATCTGAAAATCCATTTATCAACACCTTTCAGCATTTGATATGTTTTTGGAAATCGGCTTACCGATAAACTCGGATTGAATTGCTAAAACCGATATTTCCATTGAAAAGTATAGCCGTGAGTGCCAATATTTGATCTGAATTTTTAATGGGAACCGCAATGCCATAAAGTCCGAATTTTAATCTCCTGAAACAAGAAGTGCTCACAGTGGGGCCGAACTAGATGTTGATTTCAACTATTGGGCCAAATTAAATGGAGGCCCAATTTGAAAGACCAGGAAATCTTGGCACTGTAATTGGCTTCAAGAGATGAGGGAGGAAAGTGTTCCTGGATTATATACAGATACCTGTGTGTGTGCACCATTAATCACGCTCTACATCTCCCATAGCTGGAGACCACCTGAACATTCTGGGTATATAAGGGGTTATTCAAAGAGTAATGAAATTTCACTGAAAATTCTGTGCTCTTTTATTCGGCGCACTTCAGCGATCTCAATTTGCTGACCCTGCAGCAAATTCAGCATTCACCGCAGGGTCCCGCGAAGTGTGCAGAACACTACCGATAAACCCGCCGAATTGATCCAATAAACCGCTGAACACATCCTCAAACCACCGAGAAAGCAGCAAATGCATCCTCAAACCACCGAGAAAGCAGCAAATGCATCCTCAAAGTCCCGAATCAATCTGATAAACCGCCGAAAAACCAATGAATTGTTCCGATAAACCGCAGCCAAACGCATAAACTGTCGAATGCATCCGCTGATCCACCGAACAGACTGCCAAACACCTCCTAAAAATAGGCGACCAGCACGGGTAAAAAACAAAAAAAAACAAAAAAAAAAGAAGGAGCACAGTGAAAATTCTTCCTTAATCAATAATTAGTGCGCTTCAGGAGGAAAATTAATTACGTAATCAAGGAAGGTCATCTTGGCTTCCTTTTTTGAATGTTTTTACCAGCAGCAAATCAATTTTGAATGTTGTGGAATTGATGTTTTCAGATACTGACCACCATCATCTTGAATAAATTATATGTGTTCAGGAAAATCTTGAAGATCCTGTACTCTTACCAGGAAATAACAAATGAGTATCCAACCTATACTATATATGGAGGACATCCACTCTTTGTCATTCAATTGTGAAAATGCTTTGCAGGAACCTCAAACCACCATTGTTTTGTATTGTACTCTTAGTAACAGAACAAAATGATATGCTCTTGTTGACTTTATCTGGTTGAGCAGAAAAGTAAAATATGCAGGGTAATTCAAAGAGAATCGAAAAGTCACCGCACGTTCGGTGACTTTTCGTTCTCTTCAATTCGGTGCCATTCGGCAATCCCATTTCGGCAACCCTGCGGTGTATTCAGCAAGCACCATAGGGCCGTCGAAGCGCAGGGAAAAGTTGCCGCAAACCCAACGAAAAGTCACTGCAAAAACCCGGCGAATGCACGCCGAAAACCCGCAAAAACATCTGGATTAACCCATCGAAGACGCCGGAAAAACCCGAGCAGGAGCCGATCACACACAGCGCAGCCTCTGGAAAAAGCTGACACCGCAGACGAATGAAGTGAATAAATTAGGAAAACAAGTTGCTTGAGTGTTTGAAAAGTTAAACGCTGTTTGCAAAGAAACTACTGAGCGAAAATGTCTGAAATTGACATATGAGGTCCAGGGAATGATAATAAAAAGTGCGGTTACAGAAAAAATAAGTAAACTTATTGGAAAAAAAAAAAAAAGAAAAATGCTTAAAAGATCCTAAAAATATCTATAAATAAAGAGACTCTTTACTGCAGAATTTTATAATGAATGATTTATTAGATATTGAATTAAAACGGGAATATTTTTAACATTGAAGCCTATGGGATTCGCCTGAATAAACCTGACGAAATAAATCACCGAATGGCAGGGCATTTCAGGAACCTTTCACTGCTGGTTTGTATTCTCTGAATAGACGAAGCAGTGCTTTTTTATGGGGATTCACTGCCCTCGAACAGGCACCGAACAGGCACCGTATGTTCAGGCAATTCGCCAGGATTTGGCGAATTGCCTGCTCTCTGGATAGCGGAATGGCCAAGAAAGGTAACCAAACGCTGATTTTCAGCGTTTGGTTACCTTTCTCAAGCAATTCGGATCTCTTTGAATTACCCTGATGGTGTCCTCCACCCTTATGTAACCATTACCCCTTTTGTACTTAGGACATACTTGAAAACGAGAGAAATCTCAATGTAAAATACTTTGTAAATACATAAATAAATGTTCTTGAAATGGATTATTGTTCATTTATTTTTTTAATTTTGTATTTGTTGAAATTTGTTTTATCTCTTCATCATCATTATTATCATCCATTATTTCAATGCTTGGCAATTCGGTATTTTCACGCACAACCTGATGCTTGACCATGAATTTTCTCCTGCTCTCCACCCTCGCTGATGGCACCATTTGTACCGCTTGTATGCTTGTTACTTTATGTACACTGTTCTATACTGTTGATACTGATACTGTACTCCTGTGACTGGAGCCTAGTCTAATAAAAATATTTTACACAAAAAAAGAAACACAGAAGAGAGCTCGGAGAGGAAACGTCAGGTTAATATATATTCCTTCCTCTCCCTCCCAACCTCCTCCTCCAAAGAAGGGAACTTATCTAAAAGGGTATATTTGCAAAACGTGTGTATCCCTGAGGAGTAACCACTGGTGTTGAGGAGGTTGCAAAAGCCTCACTATCTGGGGGGCCAGGATAAGATGATGTTGGCAGAAGGTTGGCGCCGGCAAACGGATCTGTCATGCCCCGCATTCAGACAGCTGACATCACTCTGCTCCCACACAATGCCTTCTGCAGCTGTATAAGATCTAAGCCAAAATCCAGAGTGTTGTTCACTAGGAGGGGCAGCACTGCAGAACAGCCGAAATATTAAGCCAGGGACACAAATAGAGGTGGGGATTGGAAAAGGCACACAAAGTTATAAATTGGGCCATAGACTGAAATAAGCCAGAGACACAAGAGAGGGAATTGTAATGGGTCAGAGACAACGTAGAATAGACCAGACATACATGAAGGATGGAATGACCAGAGAGACTGGAAGTAAATGGTCCAGGCCCAAGGGAGAGGAAGTGGAATGATCCAGTAACATACGGAGCTGGTGGAATGGGATAAAGAAGGTCGAGCAGTAATGTATATGGCAAGGTTAGGCGGCATGGTGAGAAGCACATCAGAGAAAGAAGAAATTTGGCTAAAAGGCAGAACATGTAAATATCCACAAATAAGTGGGGGACTTCTTAATACGGACTGAACCCACTGCATATGATAGCTCATAAATAAACAAAACAGAAACAAAAATGATTTGCGGTGGCAACTATACCTTAGAAGGCTAAAAGAACTTAACTATACTTAAATATACAGCATTTAAAATAAGGCACAAATTCATTGAGAAAAATAAAGTAGTGAGTGAATAATGCATTGGTCCATAAAGAGTCTGACCTAAGTGCCAAAAACAATATGATGCTCTATTATATCATCCTCTTAAAATCAGTCAACAATGTCTCTAGATTGTAAGCTTCTATAAGTAGGGCCCTCTACACCTCTTGTTTCCATCATATGTCTGTTTATCTCGTTCCCTTTGGTTATTGTAAAGCGCTGCGGAAACTGTTGGCGCTATATAAATGATGATAGTAATAATAATGTATCTCGTCCCAATAACAAACAAGGAAAGAATCAAGCATTTTTTTTTCTTGTTTAAGAGTTGGGGCTGACTGCTAGCAATGTGATACGCCTCCCAGGGGTGGACTGACCCATCGGACTCTCGGGCGCTGCCTGAGAGCCCAGATGGA
Source organism: Leptobrachium leishanense (assembly GCA_009667805.1). Taxonomy (NCBI): domain Eukaryota; kingdom Metazoa; phylum Chordata; class Amphibia; order Anura; family Megophryidae; genus Leptobrachium; species Leptobrachium leishanense. The sequence continues at coordinate 362,587,470 of CM019064.1, read as the reverse complement.
GAGGGGCCCAGTCCGGATTGGCCTTGCTGCCCCTGCAGTTCAGGACGTGTGTGGAGCATCATGTGGACTCTCTCCCCAGCACGCAGGATGCTCCAGCTCTCTGAAAAAACCCTTAAGTAGAAAGCGAAATAGGATATTACCACCTTGCTATTTTAGAGGTGTGTCAGGATGTGCATTGGCCCACATTTTGTGGTCAGGGTATCCTTGTTGTTCTTAAAAGAGGAGATAATTTGTGAACGGTATGTCTGGTACTTCACTAGATTAGGAGAACTCAGTATCAGTAACTGTAAAAAAAGTGTTACATTTGCATGGAATGATGAATTTTATTATTTACAATGAAAGTGAATTCAGTCACGGGTATGTGATGTAACCAGTCATCCCGGGGATCAGTTATTAAGCAACATATGTGCTACTCAGGGGTGTGGTTAGCATTCTTCATTGGTCCACTTGATTGAAAGTGAAGAACAGTCAAATTATATCCGAAACCTTTACACAAAAGTATATATTTAAGTAAACTAGACACCGCAGGGTATGTACCAGAGGCATACTGACATTTTGTATTTGCATCATCAGTCTATGTCAGTGTTTCTCAACTCTGGTCCTCAAGTACCCCTAACAGGCCAGCTTTTAAGGATAACCTTGGGGAAATGCAGACTGAAGCCTGCAATCACTGAGCAGAAAATCCTATCACGTGTGCTGTGCTTCACATATCTGGCAAACCTGATATGTATGGGGTTCTTGAGGACTGGAGGTGAGAAACACTGGTATATGTTATACCAATTAGGATTTTTTTTTGAATCACACATACCACTGGCATTTTAATCCTGATCTTGGTTAACACAAAAATAAATATCTATTTGTGGTCAGTTACCTTCCTTGAGGAAAACAATGACCCATTTTAAGAACAATAACCCGTTTTATAGATTACTTCTTTGTAAGGAAATTATTGGGTTAAATTTTAAATCTGCACATATCAGAATTCAGATAATGGTAATTTCTGCAGATTGATCTACTGGTCCTATATTACTATTGCAGCAGTGTAGCTGCCCTTATTACAAAATAACTCCACCATAGTATGCCATTTTCATAAGATGATTACATAGGCATGTACACCCACCAAACCTTCATTTGGCATCCCGAAATGGGATTTAAAAAAAAGAACATGGTATCTATTAATTCCTGTGCCACTCAGGACCGCACAGTGAAAAAGTGCTTAGATAAAAATCAGTGCTCAAATAGAAGTTCTGCTGGACTGGAGGGATCAGCACATCACTACTTGGGCTGAATTGGGACCACCGAACACTGGCATTTTAGTAATGCTGCCCCCTGGTGGAAATTGGGGCATGGGCACTAAATATAGACATTGCTGGAATGGTCCACAACTCAATGTAGGTTCCTTCCCTGCCTGATTAAAGTCCCTGCTTGTAACTGGGAACATGTTTCCCTAACAACAAAACTAGGGCTCCGTGACCAATGAAAATCCAAGCATGGCCAATTAAAGATAGAATAATGGACAAAAAACACTTCTGTGGGGTCCACTTTGTCCACATATTGATTCTTTGCAGCTGCTGCTCAATCTACTAATCTTTTTTTCCCCACTGTGGAAATTTTGTGCCATTTCCAACATAAACCATTGTGAGGGATGTGGTAATTACTGCTTCTTCTCACATAGTTGCTACATCTCAACCTGCAATTCCTTCATCCTGATGAGGCTTTTGCTTATTCGAAATGTTCTTTAGTGCTACCCTGTTCATCGGATATGACTCAAAAGATTTACTTGCCCATAAATAATGTGACACACCAATTCATTTGTTATTCTCAGTGAAAGCTTTGAGTGCTTAAACACATACCACAACCTAAAATTGTTGCAAAGTGATTTTGTGAATGTATAATCATCATAAAATTATAATTTATTTATTTATTTATAAAGTATTTTAACAGGAAGGATGCATTGAGATTTCTCTCGTTTTCAAGTATGTCCAAGAACAATGAATTGTTACAGTTGTTCCAGAAACACTAAGTAATAAAATGCAAGATATTAAAAAACAGCACAATTATACAGAATGACACAGAAATTAAATATGTTGGAAATATATTCACTATGTTACATGTTTACAGGTGCATTCTGTATCGAGGTATTTTAATAGGGAGCTCTTAAATGACTTTAGACTGGGGGAAGATTTGGGAGGTTATTCCATAATTGCGGTGCTCTGTAGGAAAATGAGGATCGAGACACTTTCTTTTTGTATTATGGTACTGGAAGTAAGGTGCTGGTCCTATATCGGACGTTATAGGATGGGGGAACTGCTGGGGGAAGCAGTCTATTCAGGTAGGGTGGTAGCTTCCCAGAAAATCTCTTAAACACCAGGTTGGAAATGTGAAGGGTGTGTCTAGATTCCAGTGACGGACATTTTAGCTCTTTTAACATGTCACAGTGGTGGGTCATGTAGTTACATTGTAGCACAAAGCGGCAGAATGAGATATACAGTGCAGTAAGTTTATGAAGGTGCATTTGGGGGCAGCCGCATACACTACATCTCCATATTCAATAGCCGGCATAAGCATTTGTTGCACAATCTGCTTTCTTACCGCGGGGCTCAGGCAGGATTTGTTTCTGTACAGGGCTCCTAGTTTGGGGTAAAGTTTAGATGAGAGTTTTTCGATGTGGGGGCCAAAGGATAGATTTGGGTCTAACCACTTACTTAGATATTTGAGAGAAGTGACTGTGGTCAGCGTGCTATTTGATCTTGTCCTGACACATAGATGGGGTGTTTGCAATTTGTGTAGTTTAGGTGCTGTTCCAAAGAGCATTGTAACAGTTTTGTGAGTATTTAGAAAAAGTTTGTTGTGTTTGATCCACTCTTCTACCTCTGTGAATTGTTCTTGCAGCACGGCCTCCAGCTGCGGGAGATTTGGTTTGCTGGTATAGATTACAGTGTCGTCTGCATACATGTGTACAGTTGAGGCTTTGCAGACATTGGGCAGATCATTTATTAATATTGTGAATAGCAGGGAGCCGAGTATTGAGCCTTGGGGTACACCGCATGTGACTGGGAGGGGGAGGGAAGCGCCGTCAGCAATGGACACATATTGCAATCAATTGGATACATATGATTGAAACCAGGTTAGCGTGTGATCACCAATACCAGAGTTTTTAAGATTTTGTAATAGGATTCCATGGTCTGCTGTATCAAAGGTCTTGGAAAAATCAAGGAAGATGGCTCCAGTTAGGTTTCATTGTTCCATGCCAGCTTAGATATCATTGCAAACTTTTATAAAGGCGGATGTATTTGAATGATTTGGACGAAAGCCGGATTGATCTGAGGTTAAATAGTTTGAATATTGATAATAATCTATATTTACTTGATAGATTTTTTCCAAAGCCAGAATCTGCCATGCTAGGAAAAATTCTAAGATCAAATATCACCTTCAAAATTTTACCCCCAAAATTTGCTTTATTCCAAGAAAAACATCACTGCGAACTGCAGAATGGTAATTGCTAGCAACATTAGCATTGGCCATTAAAACACCAATACTTAGCTATATGTTACCCTACTTGTGGTTTTGGGTTATCAAAAGTGTTATCTTCATGAATTATTAGAAATGCGCACAGTCAAAAACTATGGTTTGGATTAAAAAAAATTGGAATCCAAATATTATGGGTTCGTAAATATTTTAGATTTGGAAATTTCCTATTTGGACTTATCTGACATTGGATCTGTATGGAAAATGTGGAGGTGTGCATATTTTACCCCTGTACTCCACTCTGTTTTTTTCCCTCTACATCCCTATACCACTCTGCAGCACACCACGTTTTACTTCCACTATTACTCCTCTCTATTCTACCCCTTATACTCTCCTCCTCAATACCACCATACCAGACGTTAATTAGGGTTAGGGTTACTTTTAGGAGTAGGGTTATGGTTCATTTTAAGCTTAGCTGGAAGTTTATGGTTACTTTTAGAGTTAGGGTTACTTTTTAGGGTTAGAGTTATGGTTACTATTTCTGCTTGATTTATAATTAGTGATTGGTTTCCTTATAAGGTTAGGGTTACCTTTATGGTTAGCATTTTGGTTTGGGTTACTATTTCTGCTTGTTTTACTATTAAGGTTGGAAATACTTCACTGCACAGTGAGGGCAATCTCTTTCAGTCCTCCGACTGAATCTGGGTCGATCCAAATACATTCGGTTTGTTTTGGATCGATACACTAAAGCTATTTCACATTGATTCGGTTCAGCGGCTGAATGATTTTGAATCATAAATATTTGGCAGAATTTGTATTCACACCACACTGAATCACACATGTCTACAAATTAATGCTCCATGGAGCTTGAGACCTAGATGTGAGTTGGCATTGCAGATGAAAAAATTGGATTGGTGGTCAACAGCCCACTGGAGGAGACAAAAAGAGGTGAAGGTGTGAATCGGATAAGATATGTAATTTTGGCTTATTCATTGATTTGTTAAAAACACAAATCAAAAATGCAGCAACTCAGCAATTTACTGAAATCTGAATCACACAAGCTTGTTTTTAGTTTTGGTACATGCAAAATTTGAGGATGCATTACATTACTCACAAACCCCATGACCTGCCAAGATAGGGACTACTCCTGTCCCCCTATATTTTCCCACCTGTGACCAGTGGTTCAGGGATTAAATCATGGCTAGTGGGTGAAGACTTGGAGCAGGCGCACTATTTGACATCATCTGATTTAATCCCTGAACCACTTGTCACAGGTGGGAAAGTAAAGGGGGACAGGAGTAGCCCCTATCTTTGCAGGTCATGGGGTTCGTGAGTGGATGTTTTTCCTGACAGCGCACCTGCTCTACCAAACAACTCCTGATGCGCTGCAAACTGGTAAAGGTTTAAATATATAATCAATTAGTTGTCTGGTACAGGATTTTATGCATGCGCACAGACTCATTTACGAGCAACATTTTCATTTTAACTAAATTAAATATTTATCATGAATTTCAGACGAGCAGAATAAATGGTCAAACAAAATTAGGATGAATCGAGGCATTGCTAATTTTTGGACAAAAATTGCAAACACAATTTTTTCGCTTGGACATATGTCTTGATGTAAGGAGGGGTGTAATTAAAGGTTTTTGAAATAAGTGTTAGAATTGATAAATTTGCATTAAAATACTCCAAAATTAATTAAAATAAAATTTCACCTTTGACATACTTTGATTTGCTGTAAACTCCACACCATTGATGTGACAGCTGTGAGCTGTGCACCATCAACCTGACAAGATGCTTTTAATTATCTTCAGTGGGAGCAAAATCTAATACATTAATCACTTACCAGCAGAAGATATGGGTTGTGTAGCAAAGCACTCAGGAGCAGTTCCATTCATCAGATAAGATGAACAAAAATGTTATTTAATCTGAAAACACTGTAGCTACTGAACGCTCCATGTACAGTTTTGTGAATGGAATTTACAATGCCGTTATTTAACACTGCAGACACCATTCAAGCAAATGTTGGCCCAAATTCAATACTGATAAACATACTGCAGGGAAATAAAATATTTGAAGAATCTACAGGCAGGCTTATTCACAGAGAGCCAATCTGTCCCCGAAATGGCACCGAACAGTGAATGTCCCTGTATGGTGCCATTACGTGGCCAGAAAGGAGGCAGTTCGTGAAATTTTGGTGAATTGCCAGAAAATACAGTGCCTGTTCGACGGCAGTGAAAGTCACCGTAGAGAAGCAATGGTTAATCTATTCAGAGAACACCCGAACAGCAGTGAAAAGTTGCCGAAATGCCCTGATGTTCGGTGTTTTCATTCGGCAGGTTTAATCAGGAGAATCCCATAGGCTTCAATGTTAAAAAATATTCCTGTTGGGGGTGTGTCCGGACCGTGAACCAAGATGGCCGCACACTTAGGGCTCTCCGAGTCACCCTCCGACTTTAAGCCTGTTATCCGCTGTTTCCACCCTAATATGGTACGCACTAAGGGCTCCACCAACAGCCAGAAGACGCTGGCCAAACATACCCGCGCCGCGGTCCGCCCGCTGGACGAGTTCCTGGTATCGACGCCGAGGTCCACGCCGAGCGCAACACCACCTAAGATGGCGGACACTGCAGCACCTGCTTCTTCCCAGGATCCGACGTGGCCATCACGAGGCTGGAGCTCTGGTTGGTTGGAGTCCCTCCTGGCTGGCATGCCCACCAAGTCCGACCTGGCCGAGATGCTCACGGACCTCTGCGGCTCCTTCCATCGCGACGTGGAGGAGGTGAGAGAGGAGATTACGGCCCTGTCTTCCAGGGTGACTCACCTAGAAAACGCAGCCCCAGGCCGCGCACCTTTGACGGCTGACGCAGCTCACGGCTTCTCCGGCCTCCGGCGCTTAGTAGATGATCTCGACAACCGGGGCCGGAGATGCAATATCAGGATTCGTGGACTGTGGGAGCCGGACCAACCGAAAAATCTGGATGAGGTACTCGGCCGGCTCTTCACTGCGATCTCGGGTTGCGAAATACGGCCCGCACGTGATCTACCTCGCGCCCACAGGGCCCTGTGCCCAAAGCCCCAGCAAGGAGAACCCCCGCGAGACGTAATTTGCTGCTTTTCAAATTTCAGACTGAAAGAGGTGATTATGCAGCGAGTTCGGAATACTAGAACCTGGGATTTCGAGGGACAGCAACTTGAACTATTTAATGATCTGTCGGCCTTCACCCTCGCAGCGCGCCGCCATCTTCGCCCAATTACGCAAGCACTACGTCACCGCAATGTTCCTTACCACTGGGGCTTTCCATTCTCCCTGATGGTCCGCCTTGATGGAGTACAGCACACTATATATTGCCCTAAAGATGTACTTGACTTCCTAGAGGCCTTACACATGGCGCCACTAGAGATTCCGGACTGGGAGCGGGAGGAACCAGGAGGTAGAGCGCCCAGAACGCAACGCCAGCCACAGCGCCGCTGCCCCGGAGCGGCGAGAGAGGCTGCCAACCCGGATCATTAGAAAAGCCTGCGCCGCTGCAGTAATGGCGCCCCACCTTGTCCGCCACGGTCATGGCTCTCTCAGAATGGACATGTATCTGGCACTTAAGCCCTGAAGACCCGGTTTCCCTAATGAGGGTTATTGTTTCCTGTCATCTACGCAGGCCTGCGTGGCCAGCTTTGGGATCACGCCGCTGGACTGACAGAGTGGACGGGACCTCTTGACTGGGACTGTGGCGGGGCCTGTGAGACACGAATAATGTTGCCTGCACCACGTGTTTATGCCTGACACTAACACTGACCCGGGCCCTGCATATGAGGAAACCGCGCCACTGCTTCCCTGCCTTGGTTTGAGGGGAGCTACTTACACAGTTGAACCTACCCATCTCCCCAAAGGGGATTGAGACTCGCATGTGAAATGGAGAAACACCACGACGAACTCTAGTACTGTACTTCGAACCAGCTAACCGCAAGTCGCTTTACGCACGCATTGCACGAGTAGTCTTCGCTTCAACACGGGCCTGGAGTCTCTCAGTTATTTGGGAGGTGGGATACGCCGAGAGGGTCTCCATACGACATGGGTGGCTGCTGGTCTCGGTCGGGACTGGGTGGGCCGCCCGCGTGGAACCCAGACACTGCTGGTGGCGCTGTCGCCCGCGCTCGAGCATTGATGGGGGCGCTGCGGGATGGGCAGCGGGCGATTTCCCTTAGAAATATGGGTGGTCGCCGGAGATTGTAACCAAGCGTGCGACGTGCCACCAAGGTGGCGGGGTGCGGCGGTGCGCACAGGGAAGGTACACAGCCACACTGGTTGAGCCGGAGTGCGCCCGGCGATAGAAATAGTAGTTAGCTTCTTTTGCAATGCTGGGTGGATCCAAATGGGTGGGGATGCCATGCTGCGCGGCAGCTGTATTAAGCTACGGGACTCCTGTTAATACCGTATTTACTGTTCTTGTATATGCCTAGCACAGTGGTTACACATTGTTATACGTTGTTTATAAGTCGGAGGGGACTGGACTATAGCCAGTTCCTTACATATTCTTTCTGTTTTTCTGAAACAAAATTTTTGTTCCTTGAAATCATTTTGCCTCCTGAGGCATCTTGGTGAATCACGTGGTACCTCCCACGTCCCCCTGGGCAGGGCGCAATTATCAGTCGATGTGAGCCCAGAGATCCCCGGCCTACGAAGTAAGGTCGGGATTCTCACCTCACACGACCTGTGCCTCCAACCCCGATACAGACCCACTCCCTGTAGTGGGATCCTGACCATCTCTCCTTCCTCAAGAGAGACTCCTACCTTCTACTGACCTCCCTCACACATTTACTCAGTCAGATATTCCCCTCCTTTGCCCTCCTCTACCCACGGAACCCCCCCATCCTACCTCCCTCCCTCCTACGAACCAAAGTGTGTGTGCTCACATACCCTCCACTCTTTCTCCCCCCCTTCTTTTTTTTTTTTTACACCACTCTTCAACCGGAACACCATGCCGGGTTCGGGTGGCCGGATGGGGGGGCTGGCACTGGTGGATATCAGAGTCGTGAGTTACAATGTCCGCGGCCTCAATAAACCAGAGAAAAGGATCGGCTACTTCGAGACTTGGCTGCGCTGCGTACATCAGTAGCATTCATTCAAGAGATTCATTTCTGCTCTTTATCTCCTCCGTTGCTACGAGACCGCAGATACCTGACGGGATATTACGATCATAACCCCGATTCCAAGTCGAAGGGGACGGCGATTTTGTTCGCAGGTTCCCTCCCCTTCATACACCGCGATGCACTCTCACAAGGGGACGGAAGGTGCCTGTTTGTGAAGGGCGAAATAGCTGGAGCGGTCTACACCTTCGCGAATCTCTATCTGCATAATACGAACCAGCACCGATACTTGGCCAAAGCACTGCGCTCCCTGGAGGAGTTTTCCGAGGGAGTGCTGATACGGGGAGGGGATCTTAACATCCCTCTAAACCCGATTGAGGACTCGTCTAACACGTCCCACAGAACACCCAGAAGAATTTTACGCCAGATCCATCACTCCCTGCGGAACTTATGACTGGTGGATGTTTGGAGAGCACATCACCCACTGGTCAGGAATTACACCTACTACTCGACAGTACACGACTCCTACACCAGATTGGACTATTTTTTCGTACCCCAATATGACCTACCTTTGGCCCGAAGGTCGGAGATTCAGGCCACTACGTGGTCGGACCACACCCCTGTGGTGCTCACGATGAGGTCTCCGCTGCAAAGACCCCGGGAGCGATGCTGGCAGCTGAACACGTCGCTACTCTCGGATGCCATGGTTGTGGCAGAGGTCGAGCAGTCGGTACGATCCTTCTTCGACGATAACAGAGGGACAGACGTCCCTGCCCCCACGGTGTGGGAGGCGCACAAGGCGGTGTTACGGGGCAAACTGATATCCATCGCCACGGAGAAAAAGAGGGCCTTTAAAGAGGAACTGGACGCCCTACACACCAACATAAGGACTCTTGAACTGGAGCATCAGGCGACCGGGGAGGTAGGCACGTACACTAGACTGCTGCAGCACCGCACACAACTGGCGAACGCACTTAACCCCAGGATTCAAAGGGCAATGATTCAGACGCGCTGTTTTTTCGCGATGAATGAAGATAAGTCGGGACGCCTGCTATCGCGCCTCCTGAAACAGAGACGGAGTCAGATGTACGTCCCGTCGGTACGCACGAACACGGGCCCGTTAACTCTCGATCCGCTGCAAATAGCTCGATCATTCAGGGACTACTATTCGACCCTCTACCATTCTGTAGAGGAAGCTGGCCCGCCACCGGAACACCTCCTCGAGGACTACCTCGCGAGCAGAGTTCCTCGCCGTCTCACTCCAGAGCAGGGTGCGCCGCCTGGTCTTCCCATCACGGCCGAGGAATTAGCGCAAACAATTAAAACCCAGAAGAATGGTAAAGCCCCAGGTCCGGATGGATTTCCGGCCCTTTATTACACAAAATTTGGGAAGGTTTTGATATCACAAATGGTGCGAACTTTCAACGCACTGCTCTCACACGACAAGCTCCACGCACATTCACTGTCCGCCACGATAGTGGTGCTCCCTAAGGAAGGGAAAGACCCTCATCTGTGCTCCAGTTTCAGGCCAATCTCACTCCTCAATAGCGATTTGAAAATCTTCGCCGCCACCCTCACGGGTCGCCTCAAAATGGTTCTCCCCACCCTTGTGAGGAAGGACCAGGTGGGATTCATCCCGACCAGGGAAGCGAGAGATGGCACGATCTGGACACTGAATGTGATTCAGTCGGCACAACGATCAGACATATCGCTACTGCTTTTATCGACGGACGCCGAAAAGGCGTTCGATCGGGTATCCTGGCCCTTTATGTACTCAACCTTGCGAACCATGAATATACCGGCGGAGTTCATCAAGTGGATAACAGCTCTGTATAGCGAGCCCAACGCCAAGTCCGGGTTAATGGCGTATTCTCCGAGACGTTTCAGATCCGGAATGGGACCAGACAGGGGTGCCCCCTGTCCCCTATCCTCTTTGCCCTGACGCTGGAACCATTTCTTGAGTCTGTACGGAGAAATGCAGCCATCCTGGGCTGGGAGGGCCGACGCCACACGCATATAGTCTCGGCCTACGCAGACAACCTATTATTCTACGTGTTAGACCCACTACATACCCTTCCAGAGATCGTTACGGAGTTTGAGGTCTACGGCCGATTAGCGAACCTCAAGTTGAATATGGACAAATCTGAAATTCTGAACCTAACGGCCGGCGCGGCGACGGAGCGCACAATTCGCCGCACCCACCCATTTGCGTGGTGTACCACGCGAATGAAATATTTGGGACTGTGGCTAACGAAACGTCCGCAAGACCTTTTTAAGGAGAACTTCTTACCTATGTGGGCTGGTCATATGCCGCGATTTGGCGCGTTGGAAGCCGCTGAAGGTGTCCTGGTTCGGGAAAATAAGTATACTTAAGATGAATGTCCTGCCAAGACTGCTTTATCTCTTCCAGACGCTGCCCATACATGTCCCGACCACCTTTCTCAACCAGATTCGCTCCTCTAGCTCCCGCTTTGTCTGGGGATCCTCTAGGGCGCGGATTAGTAACCGCACCTTGTCGCGCCCGAAATCGGTCGGGGGGTCTCTCACTGCCAAATTGGGCTTCCTACTACCAAGCTGCCCACTTGGTTAGGGTGGTGGAGTGGTCCACGGGGGGAAGACAGGTGCTATGGCAGGACCTGGAGGGGGACGCTTCACCCCACGACCTCGCAGCCCTACCATGGATAGCGCTGACCAAACGCTCCACAGCTACAACTCATCATCCATTCATGGGCGCTACGCTGTGGGTCTGGGCCTCGGTGACCCGACGATGTTCCTTCTCCACTTACCCCTCGCCAATGCTCCCACTGCTGCATAACCCAGATTTCCAGGTAGGGGTACACCCTAGATTTCGTAGAAGACTGGAACCGGTGGTGGTCCCCAGGGCTACTCACTTTATCGTGGGACAGAACCTGACCCCCCCCTGGGAGAGACCTGCCCCAACTGTAGCCCCGACGATGCTGGAGAGGTTTAATTACTCACAGATCACGCACTACCTACTCTCATTACCGGCACGTCATCGATTGACCCGACCCCTCACCACCTTTGAGATGCTCTGTCAGTCAAGACATTCACTGTCTCATGGCATCTCGGTGGTCTACCGCATGCTGCAGATACACCCTACGCCGGAACCTCTGAAATTTGAGGAAACATGGGAGCGGATGCTTGATATCACCATTGAGGAGGAGCAGTGGAGGGACTCATACGAGCTTATCCATCGTGGGTCCATACAGGCTCGCCTGCAATCCACTTCATACAAACTTGTATCACTCTGGTACTGCACGCCCACGCTTCTATTCCGCATGGGCTTGAGGCTCACGCCGAACTGTTGGAGGTGTGATGCCCCCTCAGGCACCTACCTCCACGTGTGGTGGGAGTGTGCGGCCCTCACACCTTTCTGGCGCCAGATTAAGGATACGGTGATGGATGTTACTGACCTTGATCTGCCATTTACACCTGCGGTGTTCCTCCTTACACATACGCAATGTTCGGTAAAAGCACTGAAAAAATCGGTCGTGCTGCCGATGCTGTTGACGGCGAGACTCCTGGTGGCCCGCTTCTGGAAGTCGGCACACACACCTGCCAACCGGGACTGGTTAGCTAGAGTGGAGGAGGTGAGAACGCAAGAAGACCTGGCTGCTAGAATGGCAGACGCCATGGAAAAGCACTTGCGTAAATGGCTCCACTGGTGCACGTACCTGACTACACCGCAATGCCGCAGACGAGCCGAGCCTTAGTGGAGACACACGACTATATATCAAGATATGACACCTCACAGGCCCGACATGTTTAAACAGGCGGAGAGCCGAGAGGTCCGCTGCACCGGCCCGCGCTCACCCGACCCAGCATGGAGGAGAGAGTTCCTTACCTCTGTTGGAACTAAACCAGCATCCCTTGCCATCCCCTCATACTACCTATACACTCCCACTTTTTTTTTTTTTCTCCTCTTCTCTCCTCTTCTCTCCCTCTTTGCACCCTCTCCCACCTACCCGCCTCTCATCCGCATCGCCCCCCTCCCCCCCCTTCCTCACCTGCTATCTCACTAACCCACCTCCGCCTTCCTTACTTCTTCGGAATGTGCCCCCCCCAGCCGCTACTACAAGAGCCGTTCCATGCACTCCCATTTCTGACTTTGCAGCACCTGTCTCTGGGCAGATGATATAGACGCCCCCACACACAGTTCGGCTGCTCCCTCGTATCAAGGTCCTCGAGGACGCCTGACGGGACGACGTAATGTCGGACCAAAGAGCCTTGGTCCACATTTACTAGTAGGCTATCAACCAGAGGTCCTGCATTGTACCAGGGGGACCGTTGTTGATTCACCAGACTGCTCGGAGAGCTGGAACTCAGATTGCTGATACCAGACCCGACAAGTCGGGATAAGTCACAGCAGTGGAGATACCAATCTAGTTGCACACGCCAGTACATGTATCGCTGTTATTTTGAAATGCATTGAAAAATCTACAGGGTACACAGTAATCACATCGCTTGGGCGATGCGCTTAATATGTATGCTTTCTTGCTTTCACTAATGCTTCCCATTGATGCTACATTTCATATGTCTGCTACCTTGCTCTGATGACTGCACTTCTTCGATGATGTATTCCATATGTATGTTTCCTTACTTTGATGACTACATTTCTTTGATGCATATGGACTGTACTACATTTTACTTTGACAACTGCATTTCTTTATTGCCGCACTTGATATGTATGTTATCTTGCTTTGAATAAAAAAATTCCTGTTTTTATTCAATATCTAATAAACTGTTCATTCTTTTAATCTGCAGCAAAAAGTCTCTTTATTGATTTTTTAAGAGCTTTTAGGCATTTTTTGAGATTTTTTTGACAAATTTTTTCTCCATTCTTTTTAAATAGGGTTTTTTCTTTTTTCTGTTTCAGACCTTTTTATTATCATTCATAGGATCTTATGTTAAATCCAGAAATCCAGCAGTTTTTTTGCAAACAGCGTTTAAATTTTTGACACTTTCAGTTGTTTTTATTTTTTTTATACCCCGTTCGTTGGCTTGTCGGCTTTTTCCAGTGGCTGGTCGGCGCTGTGTGCGGCAGATCGCCACCTTTTTCTGGACATGTTTGATCCACTTTTTTGCAGCGGTTTGAGTGATCCGATACTTCGGATCATATCGGATGCGTTTTCTGGCCCATTTTCCTCTTATTTTGCGGCATTTTTGCCCCAGATTTTCGGGCCCGTTCCCTGCATTGAATTCACCGCAGGATCGGGAAATTTGATTCCCCAAACTGCACGGAACGAGAGAGCACCCTCTCTGAATAACCCCTTTAGTATTACGTATAAGTGTAAGCATGTTTCTACTCATGCCCATTTAGTTGTTGTTTAGTTTTATTTGAAACCTAGAATTTCCATAATTTTACGTGAAACTTTAATTAGTATTTTTTTCACAATTCCTCTTCTTTCAATTTTTGCATATTTTTTTATGATTCATACATTTTTTTCCCATGTATGTATAAGTATAAGCATGTTTCTACTCTTGCCCTTTTGGTTGAGGTTTAGCTTTATTTGAAACCTGGAATTGTCATCATTTTATATATGAAACTTTTTTTCACAATTTTCTCCTTCTTTTGCTTGTTGATTATTCTTTATTTTATGATTTATATATTTTTTTCTAAATATGTTATATGTATCCTCACTTTGGCTGTGATTAAATGTCAGTCTCTGTGGATATACTCTGTTTAAGAGCTATCAGGCTAGCAGTAGTTAAAGATAAGGTCCAAAGTTCCAAAGGTCAGGCTGGAAACACAGGGTAAAACAATTCCAAAGTTTGCAGTGACAGCAGAGTACGAAGGTATTTACAGCATCAAAATGTTTATAAACTGGAAGTTCGTGTAATAATCAAGTTAAACATCAAAGTACCGTAACTATAAATTGTAAAGCACATTTGATCATGATCTCCTGCACCTTTTTCTCTTTCATTCATCTAAATATTTTGGTACTGTTTGCTTTACCTCTACACTAAAACAATTCTTGCTAGCATTGATAAATGGCAGATTTTAGTGTTCCTCTGCCATAAATAGGGGTCTTCATCTACATGTCATTTCCATGATACCAGAAGTATCCAGCCCACTTCATGTATAAAACATAACACGAAAAAAAATGTCATTTGCACTGATCCCCATAGCTCCATGTGAAACGTGGCAGGTGGGCTTACACTTTAATGGCCATTCAAGTAAATCAAAACCTCGGATTGTTTTGTTTTGCATGGAGCTATGGGGATGAGCGCAAATGACAACCTGTTTTCTTGTTATGTTTTATACATCTAATGGGCTGGGTACGTCTGGATGATGCAACCACCCTGGTAGGGAATAGGTGCAAACCCGTTTTTTCTGCATCTATGTATATATTATTGTATCCCCAGCAAGGTCATTTTTGCTGCTGCCCGTTTTCTGTGCTTTCTTTTTCAATCCCAAAGTGGAAATGTTTGTGGTGACGGTATAAATATATACCCACCACCCTGTCTCTTAGCTGAGAAGCAGCATGAGGATATGTAGTTGCTCAGAAAGCAGCACTTGGTTTCATTAGGTTAGGACCCACCTGACCAGAGGTGCCGTGACGTGCGGGTGGGCTTACACTTTAATGGCCATTCAAGTAAACTAAAACCTCTGATTGTTTTGTTTCGCATGGAGCTATGGGGATGAGTGCAAATGACAACCTTTTTTCATTTTCATTTATACCCTGTTTCTCTGTTAAATGCTTAGGATCCTCAAAATCCATGTGTGGAAAGATAATTGTCTGACAATCAAAATTTTTTATTATTAGACATGTGCACAATGAAAAAAATTGTTTTGTTTTGGACTAATTCGTTAAGTTTTTAATTTGTTTCGGTGCATTTGTTATATTACCGTGTTAGTATTTTGGATCGATTTGTAATTTCCGGAGATTAGTAATGGAATGGTGAAACAGATGAATTAATTACTGTTAAAAAAAAGAAGGTTAAAAGATACGTTATTCCATCTGTCCTTGGTGCTGAAAAAATGTTTCAACACCAAGGACAGCAGCACCATCGTGCTCCAGAGCAAAAGAAAAAAAAACTGTCGTTGGTGCTGAAATGTGTTTCAGTACCAAGAACAGCAGCACCGTGGGGCTCCGGAGCAAAAAAATCCCACTGTCCTTGGTGCTAAAATAGGTTTCAGTACCAAAGACAGCATCCACCGAATGCAGCCAGACTGTAGGAAAGTAAAAAAAAATGCTGCGTTCAGCAAAGAGAAAAAGCCTTGTCTTTTTATAATAATTGGTAATCCGAAAATGTCACCTGAAAAATACAAAAAATACAATTTTTGTTTTTTAAAAAAATCAATAAATAAAAAGCCTTTTTGCTGCAAATGAAAAGAAGTTGAATAAATATTTAATAAAACCAGGGAATTTTTTTTTTACATTGAAACCTATGGGATTCGCCTGTTTAAACCTGTCAAACAAAACCACTGAAAATCAGAGTATTTCACTGATATTTGACTGCTGTTCGGTGTTCTCTGAATAGATTAACCATTACTTCTCTATGGGGAATTTCACTGCAGCCGAATCGAACCGAACGGCACTGCATGTTGCTGTCAATGGTCTGTAGTGCTGAATGCAACAGATTCAACACCCAGGGCCGGTGCAAGCTTTTTTGCCTAGTCAGGCGAAGGTCTGTTTTGGTGCCCCCCCCCCGTCATGTCAAGCCAATCAGGATAGAGATGCATAATAATCTCTATCGTGAGTGTTCGGTGTCGTCACGCAGAGATTAAAGGATGCTTAAAGTTGGTCTTGCAAGGACAACCTTTAGCAGCGTTGTGAGTCACTGATTGGGGGGACAGCCACCAGTGCTGTCTTTATGGACTTATATAAACACTGTCTTTCTTCTGGAAAGGCAGTAGTTACATTTGTCAGACTGTAGGAACAACATATTTGGGTATATATTTGCGGCCCCCAGCTCATGTATGGGTATATATTTGCGGCCCCCAGCTGCTCATATGGGTATATTTGCGGCCCCCTGCTCATGTATGGGTATATATTTGCGGCCCCCAGCTCATGTATGGGTATATTTGCGGCCCCCAGCTGCTCATATGGGTATTATTTATGGTATAAATTTTCCCCCAGCAAGTCTCTTACCTCTCTGCTCAGCTGACTGTGTCTGATTGACTGTGACAGTGTGCACAGCACTGCTCACTGCTGCCTGCTGACTTCTGCTGCCTCACCTTGGCACTGCAGGCCCCCCCGTCGCCCGCTGGCGTTCTAGTTCTACTCAGTCCACACTCTCAGGCAGTCAGGGAGGGAGTGAGACGAGAGACCAGACCACCAGGGACAATCAGGGACCAGACCAGGTAGTAGGTTTTTTAGTAGCAACAATTTTTTAGGCTTAGCTTAAGCTAGGCACCGCCACCGTCGCTCTCTGCGTCCCCCTCGTGTGACACGTGACGTCACGTCTCGAGGCGACTGGTGCGAGCGGCCGCTGGCGCTGGCCAGGCATATGATGCACACGTGCACACGCACCTTTCCCGCTCGCCTGTGATTGGATTCGGGAAGCAAGGCCAGGCAGGGAACCACGTGGTGCTTGTTGTCCCCTCCCTCTCATTGCCCCCTTCCAATCCCAGGCAGGGGCGGATCCAGAGACTAGTCTCGGGAGGGGCACTTACAGAAAATAAGGTGTTTTAGCAGAGAGCCCGACTCACGAGAATTTACAGAGGGCCCGGCTCACAGGAGCTTACAATCTAGAGGAGCAGAGGGCCCGGCTCACAGGAGCTTACAATCTAGAGGAGCAGAGGGCACCCAGGAGCTTACAATCTAGAGGAGCAGAGGGCACCCAGGAGCTTACAATCTAGAGGAGCAGAGGACACCCAGGAGCTTACAATCTAGAGGAGCAGAGGGCACCCCGGATTTTACAATCTAGAGGAGCAGAGGGCACCCCGGATTTTACAATCTAGAGGAGCAGAGAGCCCCCAGCTCACACATGAATTTGCCCCCAGCTCAAGGATTTGCCCAGCTCATGGATTTGCCCCCAGGTCATGGATTTGCCCAGCTCATGGATTTGCCCCCAGGTCATGGATTTGCCCAGCACATGGATTTGCCCCCAGCTCATGGATTTGCCCCCAGGTCATGGATTTGCCCCCAGGTCATGGATTTGCCCAGCACATGGATTTGCCCAGCTCATGGATTTGCCCCCAGGTCATGGATTTGCCCAGCTCATGTATTTGCCCAGCTCATGTATTTGCCCCCAGGTCATGGATTTGCCCAGCACATGGATTTGCCCAGCTCATGGATTTGCCCCCAGGTCATGGATTTGCCCAGCACATGGATTTGCCCCCAGCTCATGGATTTGCCCCCAGGTCATGGATTTGCCCCCAGGTCATGGATTTGCCCAGCACATGGATTTGCCCAGCTCATGGATTTGCCCCCAGGTCATGGATTTGCCCAGCTCATGGATTTGCCCAGCTCATGTATTTGCCCCCAGGTCATGGATTTGCCCAGCACATGGATTTGCCCAGCACATGGATTTGCCCCCAGCTCATGGATTTGCCCCCAGGTCATGGATTTGCCCAGCTCATGGATTTGCCTCCAGGTCATGGATTTGCCCAGCACATGGATTTGCCCTCAGGTCATGGATTTGCCCAGCTCATGTATTTGCCCAGCTCATGTATTTGCCCCCAGGTCATGGATTTGCCCCCAGGTCATGGATTTGCCCCAGCTCTCACCTGGATCGTTGCTCCAGCTCCGGCAGGGGGTTGAGGGACCCAGATGCCGGGCAGCGCGGGAGCGCCTGCCCGATCTTGAACAGTCCGTCCTGTGAAGTGGATGCGGCTGTGTGCGTGCGCAGCCGGTCACGCGGTCCGGCCAGTCAGGTGGTACTGAGACTCAGTACCACCTGATTAGCCGGACCACGTGACCGGCTGCGCACGCACACAGCCGCATCCACTTCACAGGACGGACTGTTCAAGACCGGGCAGGCGCTCTCGCGCTGCCCGGCATCTGGGTCCCTCAACCCCCGGGCCAAATCTCGGGGGTCGGTCATCCGATTACACCCCGGGCCGGCGCCCCTCACACTGGCAGGACGCCAGACAGTAAGGCGGCCGCCTGTGCCGCCTTACGTTAGCGCCGGCCCTGTCAACACCACAGGCAATGGACAGGGACGCGGTGCTGACTCTAAATAAAACAGTATAACGAATCAGTTCGTGAAAATGGAATCAATTTGTTATACAGCATTTTGCTTTGTTATGTTTTCGTTCCGTGTCGTATGAAATCGATTCGTTATTTCTGAAGTGCTTCTGAAATACAAATTGGTATAATTTCGCCCGTATTGCGATTTGGAACGAAATGCACATATATAGTTATTATTTGTGGTATAATTTAAGTGGAGAGGACACCTGGGAAATGTATGCTTTCAATCTGGATTGCACCTAACATGTCTCACACATCTTCTGTCACATTTACTCATTGTCCAAATCTGACATAGAGTGGCATATACTCCTCTGGCAATGCAGTCTGTACACTGTCACCCCACTGGGAATTGCAAGATGACTGCTGTCATGCTTATGTACGTACAGTATATGGTGACATCAGCAAAACCCCTAACCCCAGTACAGCTGAGAAGGATATGGAACTGTATGTGTGTGTGGGGTCATTAAACCATTATGTCTCTCCTTCCATAAATCAATTGAATATGGAGATGTAGTGTACGCAGCCGCCCCGCTAACACATCTTCAGAAACTTAATACATTGTATAACTCATTCTGCCGCTTTGCATTACAATGTAACTACATGACCCACCATTGTGACATGTTAAAAGAGCTAAACTGGCCATCGCTGGAGTCTAAACGCACCCTTCACCTTTCCAGCCTGGTGTTTAAGAGCTTTTCTGGGAAGCTGCCACCCTACCTGAATAAGCTGCTTCCCCCAGCAGCTCCCTCATCCTATAACCTCCGATCCAGGACCAGCACCTTACTTGCAATACCACAATACAAAAAGAAAGTGGCTCGGTCCTCATTTTCCTACAGTGCACCACAATTATGGAATAACCTCCCAGACACCATCAAATCTCCCCCCAGTCTTAAGTCACTCAAGAGCTCCTTACTAACATACCTCAATACAGAATGCACCTGTAAACATGTAACCTAGTGACTTTATTTCCTACATATTTATTTTCTGTTAATCAGTATATTTGTGTTGTTTATTTAATATCTTGCATTGTATTACTTTTTATTTCTGTAACTTTGTATTTCTGTAACCATGTTCTTGAACCCAGAACATACTTGAAAACGAGAGAAATCTCAATGTATCCTTCCTGGTAAAATCCTTTATAAATAAATAAAACCCCTGAATATGCATCATTTGAGAAGATAACTGTTCTTCTACATGTGAGTTGTGCGCTTGAGCATATTGTTGATGTGTCTTTTGGATAGTTTGCTGCGTGATATTGAAGATATTGAGAATCCATTCAATGTTTTCTTAATATGTTTGCCCCCAATAATTTAGGGTGCCGTCTGACATCTTGCATCCCCATCTTATGACTGATGATCATTTTTTACCCCAAACACTGGCTTGATATGTAAAGGAATGAAGAAAGGTGTGACAATATCTGAGCTTCCATGGTTTATTGGAGGACTTGCCCTGGGAAGAGACAAAAGACTTTAAGTAATCAACAGATAAGGCCGCCCAACACAATGCAGGCGCCAGGACTTAAAGAGATTAGGAAATACCTACATTCTTAGAGCTCCAGGTAGCCAGGCGTGCCAGAGTCTAAATAGGGTCCCTGTACCCTCTATTAATATTCATTTTCTTGCAGGGAGATTGTCTCTGGTTTGTGATTAAAATTGCCTGTAGCAGAAAGTAAACATTGTTCCTGTTGGGCACCTGAATAATAAAGCCCTGGCCCGTTCTTGGGTGTATGTGGTTGGGGATGCTGGAGCAGAGATCTGACTGATCAAGGAGGACACGGCTATATGGGACTGAGCAGTCGTGACAGGAGGGCTACTGCTTTCTATCAGGAGCTTGTCCTTGGTGATAGCATTTAATGGTCACCCTGACTTAGTTAATAAATTTATTTAGCAGTTCTGGTTGTTTTACACTTCCGTCTCCCAGACACTTAGGAATTCCAGATGTCTATCAGGGTTATTCAGAGAGCACCGAAATGTCACCAACATTTCAGGTGCTCTTTTGTTCCCCGCACTTCGGGGAATCAGATTCCCTGACCCTGTTGTGAATTCACCATTCACTGCAGGGTCCCTGAAGTTCAGGGAAAAAAATCCATACGGATCCGAAAATCCGCCGTATAACCGCCGCCTCGAACAGAAAAACCTTCACAAAACCACCGAAAAAACACTGAACGCATCTGAAAAAAGCCTACCAACTGCCGCAAAATCACTGAAAAAACCCCGAAGGCTTCCGAAAAAAGCTGAAAATCCGCCGGGCACAGCGCTGACCAGCCATCGGAAAAAGCCAACAAGCCAACGAACGTGGTAAAAAAAGAAATGATTGAAAGTTTCAAATTTGAAATTCTGTTTGCAAAAAAACTACTGGAGGAAAATGTCTGGAATTAACATGTAAGGTTCTATGAATAATAATAGAAAGTCTGTTACAGGATTTAGAAAAAACCCTATTTTAAAAAAATTAAAAATGGAAAAAAAATTGCCAAAACAATTCTGAAAATGCCTAAAATAAACTAAAATAATAAATAAAAGAGAAATTTTGCTGCAGATTAAAAGAGTAATTGGTTTAATAGATATTGGATGAGAACAGGAATATTTTTTACATTGAAACCTATGGGATTCGCCTGAATAAACCTGCCGAATGAAACCACCGAACATCAGGGCATTTCACAGACATGTCACTGCTGTTCGGTGTCTCTGAATAGATTAACCATTGGTTCTCTATGGGGGAGTTCACTGCCATCGAACAGTATTGTATTTTCCTGGCAATTTTCCAAAATTGGCGAACTGCCTACGTTCTGAATAGCTGAATGGCCCCGAAATTGCACGGTACGTGGATATTCATTGTTCGGTGAAATTTTGCAGCCAGATCGGCACTAGTTTACAAAAACTAGAGAACATTGTAGAATAAATAAATAACCTTATATATTTATATTATGTTATTTAGTGTGGTGTTTACAAAACCCTGTAAAGCATGTGGAAAAACCACATATATTAAAGTGCCAAATGCAACGAAGTGCAATGGTAATCCTGCGCTATAAAGCGCTGAATATATAAAATGTGATAAGTATAACAGCAATAAAGTGCAAAATCTGTGTGCGGTATATAGTGGAAAATGGAATACATAAAGAAATATAAAATAATAAAACATGAGAATATACAGTCAGGTCCAGAAATATTGAGACATCGACACAATTCTAACATCTTTGGCTCTATACACCACCACAATGGAGTTGGAATGAAACAAACACAATGTGCTTTATCTGCAGACTGTCGGCTTTACTTTGAGGGTATGTTCATCCAACTCAGGTGAACGGTGTAGGACTTACAGCAGTTTGCAGATGTGCCTCCCACTTGTTAAGGGACCAAAGGTAATGGGACAATTGGCTTCTCAGCTGTTCCATGGCCAGGTGTGTGATATTCCCTCATTACCCCAATTACAATGTGCAGATAAAAGGCCCAGAGTTCATTTCAAGTGTGCTATTTGCATTTGGAATCTGTTGCTGTCAGCTCTCAAGATGAGATCCAAAGAGCTGTCACTATCAGTGAAGCAAGCCATCATTAGGCTGAAGAAACAAAACAAACCCATCAGAGAGATAGCAAGAACATTAGGCATGGCCAAAACAACTGTTTGGAACATTCTCAAAAAGAAGGAACTCACCGGTGAGCTCAGCAACCCCAAAAGACCCGGGAGACCACGGAAAACAACTGTGGTGGATGACCAAAGAATTCTTTCCCGGGTGAAGAAAGCACCCTTCACAACAGTTGGCCAGATCAAGAACACTCTCCAAGAGGTAGGTGTATGTGTGTCAAAGTCAACAATCAAGAGAAGACTTCATCAGAGTGAATACAGAGGGTTCACCACAAGATGTAAACCATTGGTGAGCCTCAAAAATAGGAAGGCCAAATTAGAGTTTGCCAAACAACACCTAACAAAGCCTTCACAGTTCTAGAACAAGATCCTATGGAAAGATGAGACCAACATCAACTTGTACCAGAGTGATGGGAAGAGAAGAGTATGGAGAAGGAAAGGAACTGCTCATGATCCTAAGCATACCACCTCATCAGTGAAGCATGGTGGTGGTAGTGTCATGGCGTGGGCATGTATGGCTGCCAATGGAACTGGTTCTCTTGTATTTATTGATGATGTGACTGCTGACAAAAGCAGCAGGATGAATTCTGAAGTGTTTCGGGCAATATTATCTGCTCACATTCAGCCAAATGCTGCAGAACTCATTGGACGGCGCTTCGCAGTGCAGATGGACAATGACCCAAAGCATACTGCAAAAGCAACCAAAGAGTTTTTGAAGGGACAGAAGTGGAATGTTATGCAATGGCCAAGTCAATCACCTGACCTGAATCCCATTGAGCATGCATTTCACTTGCTGAAGACAAAACTGAAGGGAAAATGCCCCAAGAACAAGGAGGAACTGAAAACAGTTGCAGTAGAGGTCTGGCAGAGCATCACCAGGGATGAAACCCAGCGTCTGGTGATGTCTATGCGTTCTAGACTTCAGGCTGTGTTTGACTGCAAAGGATTTTCAATCAAGTATTAAGAAGGGAAAGTTTGCTTTATGAATATTATTCTGTCCCATTTGCTTTGGTCCCTTAACAAGTGGGAGGCACATCTGCAAACTGCTGTAAGTCCTACACCGTTCACCTGAGTTGATGTACATACCCTCAAATTAAAGCTGACAGTCTGCAGTTAAAGCACATTGTGTTTGTTTCATTCCAACTCCATTGTGGTGGTGTATAGAGCCAAAGATGTTAGAATTGTGTCAATGTCCCAATATTTCTGGACCTGACTGTATCTAAAAAATACAAAATATATAAAGTATATTTTACTTCAAGAGGAAGTGTGCGCTCAGTTCCGTTACTTTTCAAAATTCCCTTCCCTTCTCAGGAAAAGTAGTCTCAGAAGAAAAAATCTGCAAAAAAAAAAAGATTTAAAATGGAGAATAAAACATACAATAATGCAAATTTTCAAACACATGTAAATAAGTTCAGTAGACTGCAAAAGAACAATCTAAAAATGACTACAAAAATATCTATAAAGTGGCCATAAAAAATACTCAGAAAACGGCTTGGAGAAACTATGGGCTCTATTTTTTTTATTTTTTTTTCGAGAAAGGATTTTACCAGGAAGGATACATTGAGATTTCTCTTGTTTTCAAGTATGTCCTGGGTGGCAAGTATGTACTGTTAGGTGTCTTGCCCAAGGACACTTACTGGAGAGGTGCTAGTCGGGATCGAAACCCATGTCTCCACAGGCTCTCTCCACGCAGAGATGTTACCTCTACTCCACCCAGCCGGTTACTTCTACTCCACTCTTCGCGCAAAAATGTGCGCGTGTGCAAAAACGCATTAACGCGAGGGGCAAAACCCTTCGCGCTGAACGTCGTATTACGACATTCGCGCAAACGATGCACGTTAACTTCTAACGCGAGTCACCCTGCGCGAACGCAAGTTCATGCGCGCATTCCATACTTAACATTGTGAGCGCAAATGCATTTGTGCGCTGGTACGCGGATAGTATTACAATCGATGCGCACATTTTTACGAATGACGTTTGCACGCATAATTTTAACGTCTTTTAAAAGCTGGTGGTAACTGCAAATCTGAACGTTCTGTCCAAAACCAAATACACCAGCACGAAAAAAAAACAAACAGCACAGTATAGTTACACATTCTACACATACCCAAATAATAAAATAGAGAGGTTGTGCGTGTTTTTATTATTGCTGCAGCATAGATACACAGATTGATTTTGGAGGGGCGCAAAAACTGAACAGGAGACAATTGTGGTTCTTAATTCTGATTGGCTGAATCGTGTGAAAAAACAGTCTGCCCACCGATTTCTGCGCGCAACGTTAATGCGCGCGTGTTTTTTGTACACACGTTATTTTTTGACGGATGAAAAAATGCACTCGAATCTTAATACCAGCATTAGTTTACGCACGTTAACGTTTAACACTGCGCGCAAAAAAATTGAATTCGCGCGCAGAATGTAATAGAGCCATATGTGTCAAACATATAGAAAATATTAAACAGTAGAGGGTATCCCACTCATGGATGGAAGAGCCTCCCGATGGCTCTATGCACTGCGTATTGTGTCAGCTTCGACGGAGTAACACCATCCACCACCTTCCAAGAAGTGTTCAAGTTTCCTCAAGTGGAAAGTAACAGAAAAAGCCTTATGGTGTAGTACGTCCTTATAATATAGGACAGCAGCATAAACAGAGATATGCTCAGCTGGCTTAGAGCCTGTAAACCTGGCTCTAGCTTTTTCCGCCTTTGACAACCATAGAGGTGCTGTCACTCCATTCTTTATCCAACTTGATGGTCCTAAAATTGGGTCAGGTGCAGGGTATAGGTGGAGCCACAAAATGGATATGGAGTATATCTCTCCTTTAGATTGTAAGCTCTCGAGCAGGGTCCTCCTTCCTTCTGTTCTGCGTGTGTAACATGTATGTATATTTGTTATTCTTTCTCTCTCATTGTTAAGCGCCATGGAATTTATTGGCGCTTTATAAATACTTGTAACTAACTGTAAATATATGGGGCCACAAGATAAATGTGAATTGTATATGTATTTATTTAGGCAAAAGAATATGCATAAAACAAATATAATAAATACTTTCTTCTACATAGGCTTCTGGGTCATAGATACGCGTTTCGCCGGTGTTGGAAGACTATGGAAGCTGGTAATATGGTAACACGTTTTGGTATTATTTGGGAGGATTTCTACCCACTGATTCCATTGTAGAGCAGCATCTGTAAACGTTTCAGCACCCTATAAGGGACACTCATGATTCAAACCCTTGGTGGTAGGAGGTTCGGCTAGAGAGCTGACATATACACGTTTCTTTATTACCGTATGCCAGACCAGTCTAATTTTTCTAGTCAGTTGTAGTGGATATGTTTATTGAATAAATGGTGTTCTTGTGATGCCTTGCTACTTGTATTTAATGGACATAGCCTTTTGACATTGTAATCTTCAGTTAAGCATTCTTAGAGTTCATTTGACGATGTCACGTTTTTATCTGCTTCATATCAGTGGTTTGTTTCTTCTGGCAACTGCTTTTTTTTGTACCATCAGCTAGGTCTGAGAATCATGGAACCATTTTAATGACAGGTATAGGTTATGGCGGCATTCCGGTTCACTTCAGACATTTTCTTAAATTTTGGGGATTGTGAATACATACTAATTTTCCTTTAATTGTGCCAGTGGACTGTTTTCTGTCATAAGTGAGGACTTTGATCGATATCACACATTTTAAAGTGTTTAACTGTAAGACAGGCATTTTAGTAATTGTGCAAGATTGTGTATTGAGCAAGTATGTTATAATGGTTCATACTATGGACAAAAGGGACCATGTCACCCATTAGATAACTCATTTTAATGTTGTTTTATTAGGTAAGACTGTCAAAATCACATTCTCACGAAGACTCAAGTTTGCTTTGCTGGTCCTGAAATTTGATATGGTTACCTGGCAATGGTTACATAGCAACGTTTAAGACTGTCAGGTTGGTTTCAAGCCTTAATAAAGATGAGTGGTCGAAACATTGTCAAGTCCATATGATTGTGGAATAAATTTTGAAACTATTATTGGAGCGTGGAATCCTCTTTTCCTGATTTTGGCTATTCCCTAGTAGTGGCAGCCAGTATTCTGGCCCCTCTGCTCTCCCTCAGCTACACCGGTGGGTTGTGACAACCTTCCAAAGTGTCACGGCTACTGGAGTGCAAGGCTTAACAGCTGACCAGGTTACATAGTTACATAGTTACATAGTTATATAGGCTGAAAAAAGACATGCGTCCATCGGGTTCAGCCTCTCCCACATAACCTACTGCTGTTGATCCAAAAGAAGGCAAAAAACCCAGTCTGAAATATGCAACATACCGGGAAAAAATTCCTTCTTGACCCCAGAATGGCGTCAGATTTCTCCTTGGATCAAGAAGCTTTTACCCACATATTAAATATTATAACCCTTAATATTCTGTGTCTGCAAGAAGTCATCCAGTCGTTTATTAAAAGTCTGTACAGACTCTGACCCAACCACCTCAACAGGCAGAGAATTCCACAGCTTTATTAATCTCACCGTAAAATAACCCTTCCTATGCTTTAAGCTAAATTTTCTTTCTTCCAGTCTAAATGGATGACCCCTTGTCCTATGTATAGACCTGTTAATGAATAGGTTATCAGACAATGGTTGATAATGGTCCCGTATATATTTATATAAGGTTATCAGATCCCCTCTAAGGCGCCGTTTCTCTAAACTAAACAGGATTAAGCTTGTTAGTCTTGCCTCATAACTTAACCCTTCCATTCCCCTTATTAATTTAGTTGCCCGTCTCTGCACTTTTTCTAACGCTATAATATCTTTTTTTAAGACACGTGCCCAAAATTGCACGGCATATTCAAGGTGCGGCCTGACCATTGATTTATACAGAGGCAAAATTATGTTTTCATCCCGTGAGTGAACTCCCCTTTTAATGCATGCCAATACTTTGTTGGCCTTGCCGGCTGCTGTTTGACATTGCACATTGTTACTTAGTTTGAAGTCTATGATTATTCCCAAATCCTTCTCCTGCTTGGATTTCCCTAACTCCGTACCATTTAGGGTATAAATTACTTGCGTGTTCTTCACTCCAAAGTGCATAACTTTGCATTTATCTAGATTAAATCTCATCTGCCATTTAAGTGCCCAGTCCCCCAATTTATCTAAATCCCTCTGCAGCGAAGTAACATCCTGCTCACATTGTATTACTTTTCCTAGTTTTGTGTCATCTGCAAACACTGATACATGACTTTCAATGCCTATCTCAAGGTCATTTATAAATAAATTGAATAGTATTGGTCCTATAACAGACCCCTGAGGGACACCGCTTACCACTGGTGTCCATCTTGAAAATGTACCATTTATGACCACTCTCTGTACCCTATCTTTTAGCCAGTTTTCTATCCAAGAACAAGTATTTTCATCTAGACCATTTTTTCTCAATTTAAATAGTAACCTTTTGTGTGGAACTGTGTCGAAAGCTTTGGCAAAATCTAAGTAAATCACATCCACTGCGACCCCCTGATCTATACTTCTACTTACTTCCTCATAGAACGTAATTAGGTTAGTCTGACATGATCTGTGTTTCATGAAACCATGCTGATTTTTGCCAATTACATTATACCTCCCAATAAATTCCTGAATATTATCCCTTAGTAACCCCTCAAATACTTTCCCAGCCACAGATGTTAAGCTCACAGGTCTATAATTCCCAGGCACAAATTTTAACCTTTCTTAAATATAGGGACCACGTCAGCTTTTCTCCAATCCTCTGGTACTATTCCTGAAAGAAAAGAATCTTGAAAGATTAAGAACAGAGGTTTACATATTTCAACACATAGCTCTCTCAGTACTCGTGGGTGAATTCCATCTGGCCCTGGGGCTTTATTCACATTCACATTGTTTAATTTCTGCAAAACCTTGTCCTGAGTCAACCAGTCACTTTGTATTAGTAAGTTTTTATTAATGAATTTCGTGTCTCTTGTTATAGGTTTCTCTTTGATAAATACTGAAGAAAAATAATCATTTAAAATTTCTGCCTTATCCTGATCTTCCGTTAATAATAACCCTGACTCAGATTTTAGTGAACCTACATTTTCACTTTTGGGTTTTTTAGAATTTATGTACCTAAAGAATCTTTTAGGGTTGGTCTTGCTCTCGTTGGCTATTTCTTTTTCATTTTCTAGTTTAGCCCATCTAATCGCAATTTTACATGCTTTATTGGCTGCCCTATATGCTTTATAGGATGCCTCAGATTTATCAAATTTAAAAGCTTTAAATACCTTCTTTTTATTTTTCATTTCCTTAGTTACCTTCCTACTAAGCCACATTGGTTTCAGTCTGTTTCTTTTATATTTATTAACCAGTGGAATATATTGTGACGTGTACTTTTCTAGTGTTAGTTTAAAGATATTCCACTTATCCTCAGTGTTTTTCCCGTGAAAGAGTTTCTGCCAGTCAATGACATTAAGAGCTTCCTTTATTTTAATAAAGTTGGCCTTTTTAAAATTATATGTTTTAGCATGCCCCTTATGAATGTGTTTTTTTGAGTTAATTTCAAAAGTCACCATATTATGGTCACTGTTTCCCAACTGTTCCTTTACATTAATATTTGAGAAAAGATCCACATTATTTGTTATAACCAGGTCCAGACAGTTATCCTCTCTAGTTGGTGTTTCTACCAGTTGTGACATGAAGGTATCATTTAAAATGTTCAGAAACCGGATTCCCTTTGCTGAATTACTAGTCCCACTATCCCAATTAATGTCCGGGTAATTAAAATCTCCAATAATTAAAGTGCTACCATGATGTGCAGCCTTCCTAATTTGTTCTAACAGTTGTTCTTCCTCATCATTATCTATATTAGGTGGTTTATAGCATATGCCAACCAATATTGACTTCCCTGTTTATTCCCCAACTAAATATTTACCCATAAGGATTCCACATTTCCCTCATCGCTTACCAGTTGTGTAATATTAGGCTTTAAATCCTGATTTACATATAAACACACTCCACCCCCTTTCTTATGTTTCCTATCCTTTCTAAACAATGTATAACCGTTTAAGTTTACAGCCCAGTCATGCGTTTCGTCCCACCACGTTTCTGTTATTCCTATAATGTCGTATTGCTTAGTGTATGCTATTACCTCTAGTTCCCCCATCTTGTTATTGAGGCTCCTTGCATTAGCAAGCATACATTTAATGTTGTCTCTACCCACACATGCTGAATGCGACTTTACATTACATGCCTCCACTGTTCTGACATTACCCATCCCCCCAGCTCCACCCCCCTTAGTCTGAACTGAAACCCTTCTGCTATCTGTTCTGTCTCCATTTTGTAAGATACTGTATCCCTCCCCCCTTCCACTAGTTTAAAGTCTCCAACATTTTAACCATCCTCTCCCCTAGCACAGCAGACCCTCTTCCATTCAGGTGCAATCTATCACGACTATACAGATTGTACCCCAGTGCAAAATGAGCCCAGTGCTCTAAAAACCCAAAGCCCTCCTTCCTGCACCAAGCTTTAAGCCACGCATTGACCTCCCTGATCTCCCGCTGCCTTTCCACTGTAGCACGTGGCACAGGTAGGATCTCAGAAAATACTACCTTGGAGGACCTCTTCTTCAGTTTACTTCCTAATTCCCTGAAATCATTCTTCAGGTCCTTCCATCTTCCTCTTACTTTGTCATTGGTACCAATATGGACCATGACAGCTGGGTCATCTCCAGCCCCTCCCAATAATCTATCAACTCTGTCAACCACATGCCTAACATGGGCACCCGGCAGACAGCAAACTGTCCGGTTAAGGCGATCAGCGCGACAGATTACCCTATCTACTCTCTTAATAATAGAGTCCCCTACCACCACAACCTGTCTAGGCTTACTTGTCCTCTTTATCCCTCCCTTACTTGGTGGGCTGATCCCCCTGCTGTTAGAGGGAGCAGCCTCCTCCAGTACTGCTACACCTGAGCTGATGCACCCAACATTTTCACTCAAAGGGGCAAATCTGTTGGTGTGTGCAAGATCAGGACTAGCCAACCTTTTCCTCTTCCCTCCCCCCCTGCTACCACGTGTCACTGACACCCAGCTACCAACCTGTTCCCCGGTTAACTCCACTCCTCCCACACCCCTAGATTCCTCAACTATACTTTGCTCCGTGAGAAGCAGGCTCCTTTCAAGATTGTCAATCTGCCTCAGCGTTACGATTTGCCCTTCCAGATCTCCAATATGAGCTTCCAGAAGAGCTACACGTTCACACTTGCTACAGAGATATGGACCCTGGAAGGATTCCTCCAGACATGCATGCATGCAGCAGGATGTGCACTGGGTCAAACCTTTGTAGCGCTCACTCCCGGAGGAGCCGCTGAAAATGAACCACGGGTCAGTCTCCCCGCACTAGGGAATAAATATACTCCAACACCGCTGTAAGTTTTACAAGTTAAAAGGTTTACTAAAAAGGTTTGCAGCTCTTGAGACACGGTATATGCAGGAAGATTTACAGTACTTTCGTAACACGATAAACGCGTAGCGGTAAAAGAAACGAAAACACAAGGGCTTCGTATTTTCGGGAAAAAAAAAACCCCGACCGAGCAGAAATTTAAACGATACGAAATTCGAGGAAAAACCGCGTAGCGGGACACAATAAAATACACAGTTCTCGTATCACGGTAAACGCGCAGCGGGGAAAAAAGAAAGGAAAAGGTGTTCGGAACGTAACTTTAACTTTGCCCCCTTGTCCCGATTCGGAAAAGGAAACTGAGTCCTGCACAGGTTAAGTCCCAGAACATGAAGTGGTGTGTATTCGTGTGTATATGGTACCCGGGTACTTTTCAACTGGCCAGTGAGTTTACTTTAAGGATGTCTTCGACTAGTCAGTTGGGGCCCTGTGGGTTTCAGAAGGAAAACAGCAGCGTACGCTATTATTTACATACGGCCTTGGGGGCCTCTCACCCATCCAGCGCAAGCTTGAGGTTCTGCTGACCCAGGACGTCTCTCCGCTCGATGTTGACTGGGGACGCCGACCACCGGATCTGTTGTCTGGCCCTCTGTCTGTCAGCCGCGACTCATCCAGCTTACCGCCTGCTCCCCGCTTCGATCGACCGCGGTACTCCTCACTCGAGGGGTCTTCTCTCCTTCAACTGCACTCGGATAGCATAGAGGGTGATGTCTGTGTCCCGCAAGGCTGGGTGACCCAATCCTAAGGCCCGATCCACTCTGTCTGCGCTCCGGCCTATCTTTTGGTCTCTCCTTCTGCTGTGTGCATCCGCTCCCTTTACTCCCTGGCGCGCTCTGCCTGTTCTCCACGAGGTGCAGGATGTACATGTCTCCAAAACCCACCCACTTCCTGTTTCTTCGCAAAGCATGCCGGGACATGTAGTTCGAATGTCCAGTGTCTCTAATCGCGATTGTCTCCATCTTGTGGCCAAAAATGGGTACTGCCACAGTAAATTTTAACACATCGCTACACTCTCCCCCTCCTAGAACTCTTGGGTCTCTCCAAGGAGGTACAACAGTTACATTATCCTTTTACAATTTGCACACAGTTTATACAGCATATACAGGTTCAGCAGCATACATGCAGTGGGTTAGAAACACTTTCTCAAGCTGACTCACGTTCTGGGCTACCTCAGCTAACATAGCAGACACTTCGGGCAATCTCTGCACAGTGGTGATGGCCTCTTCAGTGCTATGTCCTGGTGAGTCATAGGTAAGTCGGGGGCGGCCGAATAGAGCGTTTTTGTTCAGGCTCCTTCCGTTCCTCTTCAGGTGGAAGTACTATAGGTATAGGCTCAGTCCTTATGTCTGCCACTGGAGCAGACACTTCCTCCGAGTACGATCCCTCCAGGGAAGGCATAGAACTGTAGTCGTAAGGTTCGTCTTCAGGAGCTACAGGGTCTCCAACAGTATCGGGACCCTTAACGGAAGTTCAAGGGTTTCAGGGAGTTCCATATTCTCGGGGAATTCCCACTGAAATTCAGGAGCTTCAGCCCTCAAATTACTTTCCCATCGACAAGGAACTGGGACGACCTCTTCAGGTTCTGGTGAGCGCATCCAATCTAAACAGAAACTCTCTTCGTCGCTGTCTCTTTCGCTCTCTCCAACAACCCGAGTCTGTTGAGACCGAGTAACAGGAGGGACACGTGGAGCATGCGGATTCGCCGGAGGAAGTTCGTTTTCCACTGGTATCCTCACAGCCTCTCTCAAAGGTAACAAGTGATTTCGGTGCCAATTCTTGAGGGGACCAGCCTTTCCATCAGGGCGAATCTGATACACCGGCAGACCTGGCAGTTGTTTGCAAACAATGTAAACCTGAGAACTCCATCTATCCGCCAGCTTGTGTCTCGCAGCAGCACCCAAGTTCTTCAACAGAACCCTATCACCGGGTTGTAGATCTTGTATTCGAACCTTGAAATCATAGTTCTTCTTGTTCCTTCTGCTCCCTGTTACCTGAAGTCAAACGGGGCTGTTCAAACGCAGAAGCCAGATTCTTCCGAAGTCTATCCACGTAGTTTCTATGAGAAGCTACCGACGTCTGGTCTAGAGATAACCCAAATGCCAAATCAACCGGCAGTCGAGCTTCTCTTCCGAACATAAGACGGTACGGTGAATATCCAGTGGCATCACTCTCCGTACTGTTATATGCATGCACCAGAGTAGCTATGTGACGACTCCAACTCTGCTTCTCTACGTTAGACAAGGTCCCCAGCATATTTAGCAGCGTGCGATTAAACCTTTCAGGCTGAGCATCACCCTGAGGGTGGTATGGCGTAGTTCGAGTCTTTTGAATTCCCAACAACTCCAGCAATTGCCCGACCAATCTACTTTCAAAGTCTCTTCCCTGATCAGAGTGTATTCTTCTTGCAGGCCGTAATGAACAAAAAACTTTTCCATCAGCACCTTCGCCACTGTCGGAGCGCGTTGGTCTTTTGTAGAAAAAGCTTGGGCATAACGGGTGAAATGATCAGTCACTATCAAAATGTTCCCTTGCCCACTAGCATCCGGCTCTAAGCACAGGAAGTCAATGCACACCAAATCCATGGGTCCCTGACTCTGTAGATGGCTCATTGGAGCAGCTCGGGTTGGTAGAGTTTTCCTCTGAATGCACCTCAGACAGGAATGGCAGTAACTCTCAACTTCAGCCCTCATGCAAGGCCAATAAAACCTATCTCGCACCAATTTAAAAGTTCTCTCAGCACCCAAATGTCCATGCTCATCATGTAGTGATCGCAACACACTCTCCCTGTGTTTAGTAGGGAGAAATAACTGTTGAATCTCTTCGGAATTGGTCGAGGGGCCCTTCGGTAGACCACCCCATCCAACATCTTCAACCGCTCCACTCTTTGTAGACCAGTCTGGCTCCCTCCGGGGAATTGGTTAACAGAATCTCTCGCTGGTTTGCAGTCAGGGCCTTTATGGTCAATGCAATCAAAGGGTCTCTAGCTTGATCCGCTTTCAGGTCCTGCTTGGAAAAGTAGGTAGATTTTCATCCCTCAATTGCGTAGGGTTACAGTAGAACTCAGGAACAGCCGCGGCCATGACTCCTATGGCCTCCGCTTCAACTCCTCCCTTGACCCGGCGTTCTGTTCCTTGACACAAAGCTTGTACCCCCGTCTGGAGTTACTGAGTCCATTCTGTAGTGTAGGGTCTTCTTGATAAAGCATCAGCATCTCGATTGTTCACCCCAGGGCGATACTTCAGGCTGAACCGAAACCCTGACAGAGCGGCCAACCACCGATGTCCTGTTGCGTCCAGTTTGGCAGTAGTGAGGATATAGGTAAGAGGATTGTTATCCGTCTTGATCACGAACTCCGCTCCATACAGATAGTCTTTCAACTTGTCTACCACCGCCCACTTTAAGGCTAGAAATTCCAGTTTGTGAGTAGGGTAGTTCTTTTCTGAAGGCGTAAGGCTCCGGCTCACGTACGCTACAGGTCTCAGCAATCCACCATACTCCTGATACAGGACTTCCCCCAGACCTTCTCGGCTGGCATCCACATGTAACTCATACGGCTTATGAGGGTCCGCATAGGCCAGAACAGGAGCTTGGGTTAGACTCTCTTTCAGCTTCCCAAACGCACCTTCACATTGACTAGTCCATTCACCTTGTATGGACTCTTTAGCTTTCCTTGGTCCTGGAGCGGAGGGGTTTCTGTCAGAGACCTTACAGCCTTCTTCGGTGGTTTCTCTCTGCAGGAGTTTGTTCAGCGGCTGAGCTATCTTTGCGAATCCTCCCACAAATCTTCGATAGTATGAGCAGAATCCCAAGAAAGATCTAAGTTCAGTGACGTTTCGAGGTCTAGGCCAAGAAGCTACGGCCTCCAACTTTCGAGGATCTGTCGAAACACCTTCTGCCGAGACCACGTGTCCCAGATATGTGACTGACGGTAAACAGAACTGGCATTTCTCCAGAGACAATTTCAACCCCTCTTCATGGAGCCTCTTCAAGACCTTCTCCAAACGTTGCTCATGCTCTACCAGAGTCTTCCCGAACACAATTATGTCATCCAGGTACACTAACACTTCGATTAAATTCATATCCCGACTGTCTTCTCCATCAACCGTTGGAACGTAGCTGGAGCTCCCGTCAGACCTTGAGGCATTCTATTGAACTCAAAGAACCCCAGTGGACAAATGAACGCAGTTTTCTCTTTGTCTTCAGGATGCATCGGCATCTGATGATATCCGCTTCGCAGGTCTAGTACACTGAACCACTTGGCTCCAGACAAACACTGTAAGGCATCTTCAATCCGAGGAGTGGCATATTGGTCGGGGATGGTTCTTCGGTTCAAGGTGCGATAGTCTATGCACAAGCGGACAGAACCATTCTTCTTCCTGACCAGCACTATTGGAGATGCATATGGGCTCCTGGACTCTTGAATCACATTGGTTCTCTGCAACTCATTTAGCTGTTCTCGCAGATCATCCAAGTCTCCCAGCGGAACTCGCCTTGACCTTTCACGAAACGGCTTGTCTTCTTGCAACCGAATGCGGTGTTCCGTACTCTTAGCCAGGCCCACATCGAACTCATCTTTCGAGAATAATTCTTTCCACTTTAGAACTTGAGACTGAAGACGTTTCT
This sequence comes from Leptobrachium leishanense, assembly GCA_009667805.1. Taxonomy (NCBI): domain Eukaryota; kingdom Metazoa; phylum Chordata; class Amphibia; order Anura; family Megophryidae; genus Leptobrachium; species Leptobrachium leishanense. The sequence goes on along the minus strand of CM019064.1, from coordinate 362,552,135 downwards.
TCCACTCAGGTGAAATGGGGGCGTCCTTAGGGTAGAATCTTTCATCTGGAATCTCTTTATCCACTCCCCTCCTAAATCGGTGGAGAGGGGTGTAGCAGACTCTACTTGCCCGATAGGCATTCGTGCTTTAAGGACTACTGGAGAATCTGTCACATTGCACACACTGACCGAGACTCTTCCTCGTGTTCTCTTCAGGGCTTTGGTGGAGATTATTTCAGGAATTACTTCGACTCCCGTTTCACTCCCATGATTGACATCGGTTCCCAGCACACATAGGGACCTGGTTGCGATCCGTTCAACTTGACTGAAACCCGGAAGCTCGCTACTTCTCCTGCTTGCAGAATGCTTTAAGCTAAATTTTTTTCTTCCAGTCTAATGGATGACCCCTTGTCCTATGTATAGTCCTGTTAATGAATAGGTTATCAGACAATGGTTGATAATGGCCCCGTATATATTTAGATCTGATAACCTTATATAAATATATACGGGGCCATTATCAACCATTGTCTGATACCTATTCATTAACAGGACTATACATAGGACAAGGGGTCATCCATTTAGACTGGAAGAAAGAAATTTAGCTTAAAGCATAGGAAGGGGTTATTTTACGGTGAGAACAATAAAGCTGTGGAATTCTCTGCCTGTTGAGGTGGTTGGGTCAGAGTCTGTACAGACTTTTAAAAAACGACTGGATGACTTTCTGCAGACACAGATATTAAGGTTATAATATTTAATATGTGGGTAAAAGCTTCTTGATTCAAGGAGATCTGACTGCCATTCTGGGGTCAAGAAGGAATTTTTTCCCAGTATGTTGCATATTGGCAAGCATTCAGACTGGGTTTTTTGGCCTTCTTTTGGATCAACAGCAGTAGGTTATGTTGGAGAGGCTGAACCCGATGGACGCATGTCTTTTTCCAGCCTATATAACTATGTAACATGTAACTATGTAACCTTCTCTGTCCCACCCAGTCTCCACAGTCTTCCCACCTCAGCAGGTGCTTTCCGTTCTTCAACCATCCTCTGATAGACCGGCCGTAACATGGGGGTGCACTCCTTGAGTTTGACCCTTCTTCGACCAATACGATGGGGGTCAGGAGACGCCGCACTAGGTCCGTATTCGTCCCCACTATCAGAGAGCTTCTGTTCGACCCGAGGGTCGGGGACACACAATGGCCAAGGCGTCACAGCCTCCGGACTGTCCGATGACTTCAGATCCGATCTCCAACCTACTTGCAGGTACCCGTCATAGGGGAGTTTCTCAGTGCCGATACCCCACGAAGATTTCAAATCCTTCAGTTCTTGCAAAGGAATGTGTTTCAAGTGTTTTCTCGTAGAAATCTCGGTAGATCAAGGTCACTTGGGCCCCTGAATCAACAGGGCTTTGTAGTAGACTCCCTCCACTTGGATTGGCACAATAGGAGAAGGACCTATCAGTTGATCAGGAAACTTGGTGGCGGTATCCGGACGTTTAGACCCAGTCTGCTGTACCCTGGCCCTTTTTCTGGCCCGTGTAGGTTTTAGGTGTGCATTGCCTCCCCATGACACAGACCCGGACGCTAAGGGAGTGACTCTTTCAGTCCTGACAGGCCTCAGCAATTGGCCATGCCTTGGGCCCTCTTGCCCTCTTAGCTTTAAATAGTTTTTTGGAGCGAGGTTCAACTTCTGGGCACCTAAGTTGCTCCTTTACTGGTGCCCTCTGGCGTTTCCCGCTGGTGGAGTAGATAACAGTCCCGCTAGAGCTTTCAGCAGCCACTCAACTTTATCCCTCTCAGGCTTCCGGCCTTTACATTGCGCACGGAAATGGCCCATTTCTCCACAACCGAAACATCTCTTCCTCGAAAGTGGAGACACAGTTGCTGGTTGAGGTTCTAATAAGAGATTTGAACCAGACGCCACGGCAACTTCGGTCGTCTGCATACCTGTTAGGAACTTTTGCATCTCCCCCTGCATCTCGGTCACCTTCATCAACACCCTGCACAGTTCAGCGTGCGCTTGCTGCAGTTCAGTTTGAGCTTCCTGTACCTTCTTTACAGTCTTGAACAACTCGCTTCGTTCGGAAGGGTTCGATTCTTTGGCAGCCTTTTCGATGAATTTAAAACCCACTAACTGTTCCTGTTCATCCAGGTCAGATCCATAGGTGTCTAACGAGTCGTTTTCAGGCTGCAGACCGTCGTTATATCTGGCAGGTTGTGCATAAGCCCTTTCTCCCCGTCTGAAGGATTTCTCTTCCAGCAGAGCCTCCTCCTCTCGTACAACTCGGATCAGTTCCAGGTACTTCAACTCTTGATTAACTGCTCTGCTTCTCAGCTGCATCATCACCGATCCAACGGTTGAGAGCCCCTCAGGATCTGCTTTATTCGAATCTTATCTACGTCAGCCGGTTTGGCCCCTTTCTTGAGGAGTATTTGGTGCAAAATCTTATCCAGGCGCCTCATGTAATCAATCATTCTCTCACCTCTCTTCTGATAGGTATGTTCGTACTGATATACCAGTTCCGCTGCCTTTTCTGTTTGCCCAAAGACGTCTTCAAGAACGTTCAAATAATCCAAAGCAGTACAATCTTTTCTACTCAGTTTTAGGTTTCTCACCGCTTCTGACGCAGGTCCCTTTAAACTCTCGGTGATCCTTTGCTTTTTCTGGGCCTCAGGGACGTCCCACTCATCCAGTGCCTGCATCGCCTGTTCCACCCATTCCTCAAAGGTTTCTTCTCCCGCCGGAGTTGGTACGTTTCCTGTAAGTTCCTTAACCGTCGATAACCGAAATTAGTGTGAGGAGGGCTTGTTTTCTGACATTTTGCCAGCAAATCTCCAATAGCCACGATAAATTCAGGCCCGATCATGGCCAACGGACTGGGCGCAGGAACACTTGCGGATTCACCACGTGGCGCACTTGGCTGAATTAGTTGGACTTCCACCTCATCTTCCAGCTTCACGCTCACGCCCCGAAAACATGCTGGAACACCTTTTCTCCATTCAAGAAGAACATGCGTGTGAGAGGTATCTGGGTTTTTCTTAATGTCCAGGATTAACCCCCGATGATCTGGTGCTAGCGTGGCCACGGCCTGGCGAATCTGATCTTCGGCCCAAGTGTCTGCGGGAATATCCATGACTATGCAACATGCTAACTGACTACTGTGCTCCCCACACCATTCGGCAGCAGTGTCTGGATCCATATTTAACCCTTTAGATGCGGTTTTTCAGAGACTGGATCCCGGAAACGAGCCCCCACGTGTAGCGCTCACTCCCGGAGGAGCCGCTGAAAATGAACCACGGGTCAGTCTCCCCGCACTAGGAATAAATATAATCCAACACCGCTGTAAGTTTTACAAGTTAAAAGGTTTACTAAAAAGGTTTGCAGCTCTTGAGACACGGTATATGCAGGAAGATTTACAGTACTTTCGTAACACGATAAACGCGTAGCGGTAAAAGAAACGAAAACACGAGGGCTTCGTATTTTCGGAAAAAAAAAACCCCCGACCGAGCAGAAATTTAAACGATACGAAATTCGAGGAAAAACCGCGTAGCGGGACACAATAAAATACACAGTTCTCGTATCACGGTAAACGCGCAGCGGGGAAAAAAGAAAGGAAAAGGTGTTCGGAACGTAACTTTAACTTTGCCCCCTTGTCCCGATTCGGAAAAGGAAACTGAGTCCTGCACAGGTTAAGTCCCAGAACATGAAGTGGTGTGTATTCGTGTGTATATGGTACCCGGGTACTTTTCAACTGGCCAGTGAGTTTACTTTAAGGATGTCTTCGACTAGTCAGTTGGGGCCCTGTGGGTTTCAGAAGGAAAACAGCAGCGTACGCTATTATTTACATACGGCCTTGGGGGCCTCTCACCCATCCAGCGCAAGCTTGAGGTTCTGCTGACCAGGACGTCTCTCCGCTCGATGTTGACTGGGGACGCCGACCACCGGATCTGTTGTCTGGCCCTCTGTCTGTCAGCCGCGACTCATCCAGCTTACCGCCTGCTCCCCGCTTCGATCGACCGCGGTACTCCTCACTCGAGGGGTCTTCTCTCCTTCAACTGCACTCAGATAGCATAGAGGGTGATGTCTGTGTCCCGCAAGGCTGGGTGACCCAATCCTAAGGCCCGATCCACTCTGTCTGCGCTCCGGCCTATCTTTTGGTCTCTCCTTCTGCTGTGTGCATCCGCTCCCCTTTACTCCCTGGCGCGCTCTGCCTGTTCTCCACGAGGTGCAGGATGTACAGTGTCTCCAAAACCCACCCACTTCCTGTTTCTTCGCAAAGCATGCCGGGACATGTAGTTCGAATGTCCAGTGTCTCTAATCGCGATTGTCTCCATCTTGTGGCCAAAAATGGGTACTGCCACAGTAAATTTTAACACATCGCTACACCTTCAAGCTTGCTAACACTCATACCCACAAGAGAGCAAATATATATCACAATTTGTACCTGTTATTTGAATTCCTGTTTTTAACTCCACTTGAAAATAGCCCACTTAGGAGTAGACCACTGACAAGCCCTTGTGAGCAAGCTCAGTGAGCTGCCATTGAGTCTATGTAGCCATACAAGTGAAATCACCTGACAGGCTACACGCCCCCAATTAACAAGCCACCAGCCACTAAGGGAAAAAAAAGCACAACAGAAAAAAAACAGCAGAAAAAAAAAAAAAAAAGAAATTAAACAAATTGATAAATAAACCAGAGGTTTCTCTCCCTCTAGAGATACAAACCACAGACCAGTACAGGTAGAATTCCTGTTTTTAACTCCACTTGAAAATAGCCCACTTAGGAGTAGACCACTGACAAGCCCTTGTGAGCAGATGACACCCATTTAAGCAGCTACCGCAAGAGCACCATTTCACTTCCAACTGCTAGTGATTCTGACACTGGCCACTCGCAGATCGACTCGCACTCGAGTCATTTCATTCTCCGTTCCTACCGCATCATTCTCACAGTCTCCCATAGCCTTTAGCTACATGTTCTGTTCAGTACTATTGTTTTTGGACTTGCTTGTTCACCTTTGCCCTTTTGGGTACTATTGTGCCACTTTGGTTTCTCTCTGTATATACAGTATATCCCACCACACTACGGACTGGAGGCTAGGATTAATTGTGTATTTTCATTTACCTTTGTGTTAGTCCTCAACTCTGTTGCCATTATTGCAAAACCCAGCCATATTAAGGACTGGTACCGCACTTGGCGTAAGGGATTCTTGGTTTTACAAAAGACATACCGAAACAGTTACACAAAGCAGAGGCTTTCCTTCTCCCTGAAGGCTGTCAATCAGCTCAAGCCGATGGAGTCAACTGCATTCCAGTCATAGCTTAGATACAGTCAATGTTCCTTAACGCATAACTCAAACTAAAATATAGGATTTTGAGCATCACCAAACAGAACAACTGCAAATATATGTTTTTTGTAAGATCCTTTTTAATTTTTAGTCTATATTTATGATTCCATATACTCTTCTCTTTATGGTTAGTTTAAAATAGTCCCTCTTGAGAAACAAGATATAAACAGACTATAACTCAATCTGATTGACCGTATAGGTTAAACGTGAACAGATGTTAAATCCCAAAACAGCGGAAGGGGGTTATAGTTATAAAAATGGCCCATTCAAAGTAATTTTCCATTTAAACCATGTTTTTTTATTGCATAATCTCAATGACATCCTACTCCTTAAAATGTAAACATGATGCAATTATTTTCTTTTAAGATAATAATTTTACATTTTAAAGATAATAATTGCAATATTTTTAGACTGTAACAAATTACTTGGCAAACATCAATTCGGACTTCATTCTTGTACATTATCCGTCATTCCCGTAGCGCACAATGTGTCAATGCAAGCAGGCGGCTTGTGATGATTGTGTCTGTTAAGGACTGTTTGAAAACCACTTTACTAGACTAATGATTTCGGTGAAATGTGTCAAGGAAGTAGGTACAATAACAAAGTCCATAACATTCCTACAGACCAAAGAATGGACGCTCAGTTAAAATAAAGAAGATGAAGCTTTATTTGCATTCCTTGTTTATCTACCCTTCAACCGACTTAATAAAAAGGCAGGAAGTTTATTAAAATGACGGCTGTATAAATAAACTGCTATGGTTTCAAAGATTTTATGCAACTTATGCAAATGCATGTATCGAGGGCTTTGGTTATACATGTTAGGGCACGACTAAATATAAAAATCAAAGCTAACGTCAGCAAATCTGTGAACAACAAAAATTATAGAAAGGCAAACAAACATGGAATAGAAACAAATTAGGGTTAGGGAATGTCTATCTCTTAGGGGAAGTGAACTGGACTGCAACTGCCATAATTCTCACTCGGCTCATCATTATTTAAGGTCAATGAATCACATCTGGTCACAAAGGAATTGAACAAATAAAATAATTTCTATAACTGTACATTATATCCTGTACTGTGTGAAAGTTAGAATTTATAATTGAAAATGTAAAAATTATATATATATTACATGATAATAAAGTATAGAAGGCCATTGAGCTTTCGTTTGCTTTGTCATGTTGCCCTTCAGGTTATCAGCTAGAGCAGACATCTCAATCTCTGGCCTCTCAGATATATCTGAATTACAACTCCCATAATTCTATGGTCATCTTCTGCATTCAAATCATTTTGGAAATTGCAGGCCAACAGCATCTGGGGGCTGGAGTTTGAAATACCTGGGCTAGAGACACAGTACGGTGGAAAAATGCATAGGTTGCTAGTTGAGAAGTACTATTCGGGGTCTTTATGGGCAACAGAAAAAAAACAGGAAGGCAGCAACTGGCGATAATAAAGTAGCCTGAAAAGCTGTTTACTTGGAGTAATATGGCAGATTTAATAGAAGCAGGTATGTAGATAAATGACACAGGAATCAGCCTGGACGCCTGGTATAGTATCAGGCTTTATACTTGGAGTAGGATGGCAGGTGAGTATGAAAGCTGGTATGCAGATGGACAAACAGGTATCAGACTGGACACTAGAGTAGGGTGGCATATATGGAACACTTAAAGGTGCTGGCATTCTAGAACAATGTGAGGCACTGGTACTCGGGAACATTGTGAGGCACTGGAAGTCTGGAGTATTACAAGGCACTAGTACTCTGGCGAGGTGCTGTCACTCTGGACTACTGAAACACTGCAAGGTGGTGTGGGCACACTGAAACACAGCAAGGTGGTGTGGGCACACTGAAACACAGCAAGGTGGTGAGGGCACACTGGAACAAAGCAAGGTGGTGTGGACAGAATGGAACACAGCAAGGTGGTATAGATGCATTGGAACACACCATGGTGGTGTGGACAGACTGGAACACAGCAAGGTGGTTAGGGTACTTTGTAGCCCAGCATTAACCCATTTTAATAATGCATCAAATATTCAGAGGCTCAGGTGGGCAGAGCCTGTGTACATAGAAAGGACCATTTGCACACCAAGAATACTTATGATCCCTGAGGGATCAAGGTAACACCATTAAATACGGAGGTCTTTCAAAGGGAGTAGACCTGGAACAATCAGGAAGCAACACCTGGTGCTTACTACAGGTGCTGCATGAAAACAAGCCAAGCTTAGCATAGCATTTGGAAAGCAGGGTTTCAGGCCCCCACAGACATAATTTGAGTACGAGACCCCCTGCCTTTCCTTTTGTGCTCCGGGCCAAGGTACCTGACAATTATAAATGATGAGGAGAGAGAGCACAACAGACTTAGGGTCAGCGGTAATGGATAAAATAAAATGCCAAGAAGGGGCCCATGTGATAATTTGTTTTAAAAGGCAGCTGAAAAGCAAACCAAAATACAGTAGCAAATATCTATTTGTAATATGTTGTAACAGTGTGGTTAGGGGCAGTGTGGCAGACCACAGGTTTATCAGCAAGCGGATGGAAGACTACCTTTTTCCCTATAGGGTTAACCAACAGCCAATGCCTAATTAGGACTGCCCTGCCCTTTATAGGATGTGGTCTCTCTGAGATGTCAGTCTTGGTGCTGGCTGCAGAAGGGAAGGAACTGCAATCCTGAACACAGAAGGGAAGTATTGTACATCAGATTTTTGTTTTCACTGGTTGGTAAGAGGCTTAGCTGCCCATATGTCACGGGTCCCCCTAGGATCTATGGTACAGATCCCTGTACGCAGAACGCTAACTACCCTTCTGATCCTTGTATGGTCGGTAAAGCTACCTACAGAGCAGATAGATACGTATCCACAAAGGGTTAACAGACACCAGAAAAGAACAATCTACTTGGTCAGTATAAATGCAAGGGTCTTAGCACCATCGGAGGTAGTCAGCTGTATGCCATGGTCAGTACAAAGAAGGGTTCTCATACAAATCAGGATTGGTTCACAAGGCAGGTTCTCAGATTTGCCAGGTATGGTATACATTGAGGGTAGTCAGGAATAACCAAAAGTCAGTACACAAAGCGGGTTGTCACAGAGAGCATTGAGGGATGTAAAACCATGTCAGGGCACTGGACTGATTGAGATGCTGGGTTTTAAACCTGGTGGGTGCCGTGTCGTAAGGCCACGCCCAAACCACCCCTTGGCATCTCACATGACCGCCATGGTCCTGCTCTTCACTCAGCGCCCGGCCAGCGAGCAGTGAGGAAGATGCTGCTGTGCCCCAGGCAACGCCTGCATGGGATGTGAAGATGCAAAAGTAGATCTCTCTCTTATATATATATATATATATATATATATATCTTATTTGGGTTGTGGTGGAGGGCAAAAAAGTTGATAAAAAGCCTCTACGCAATAACCAATAAGGTTTATTATTGCAGAAGCCATTTGACATCACAGCAATTCAGAGAACTGCATCACAGAGCTCCTGTGCAACATTCCACATATGCAGCAAGGAACTCTGGGCTAAGACATGCAAATTAAATCTGTCTCACTTTTTTGCATCCAATGGTCTGTTTTCACACCAACCCTTCAATCAATGTCATGTGATACTAGATGGCTTTTTTTTTAGCAGAGATCAGGTATACAGTATACATATACATACACACAGATTTTTGCATTAGAAAATTACTATTTATATATAAGTACAGTGTATAGATATAATCTGTAGGAACAAGCTTCCTGCAGTTGAAGAAAATAGTTAACTAAAGGGCTGCATTGGACAGTTAGCACATAATGATTAATGTGGTGAGGATTTCTTAGAGTTTGTACTGAATTCTTATCTATGGGCAACAGAAGTTGCAGTGCAGAGCCCACTCATCCATTACCCAGCGACAGCTTTCTGGAGCAGACAAAGCCACCTTCTTCCAGCCTGACTCTGACAGGTGTGTGGGTTGTAGATTGGAGTCCATCAAATCCGGATTCAGGCAATGTGGAGGCAAAGTAAAGCAAGAGTCAATAGAGGATGAGTTTATATCAAGAGTGTGTATATACAGTATATATATATATATATCATCACGTTTATAATTGTAGAAGACATTTACATATCCCAGCAATTCAGAGAACTGCTTCACAGAGCTCATGTGCTACATTCCCCATTTGCAGTAAGGAACTCTGGGAAGGACATGCAAATGAAGTGGGAATTTCCCACTTTTTTGCATCCTGGATCTGTTTTAACACAGAACCCTCTTACCAGTGCCATGCCATACTAGATGGCTTTTTTTTAGCAAAGGTCAAGTTATGCAACGAGCCACAGCCACTCCTGGACAGCTTTTTCAGGCTTATTATTCCTTCATCAGCAGGAGATAGGTTGTGACTCATTGCTATTTGATGCATAACCCGTAGGTGGAAGACAAAAAGTGATATCAAAAGCCTCCACAAATAATCAAGTTTATGATTGTGGAAGACATTTACACATCCCACCAATTCAGAGAACCGCTTTACAGAGCTCATGTGCTACATTCTAGACTCTGCCCTTTCCAATGATGTATAGGTCGACCATGTATGACACAGAGGGACATAGATACATTGGTCCGAAGGGCCCCTGTGCCTAGTGGGACAGACAGCACAGCATCTCTCTACCTGCCTCTGTGATGGGATGGATCAGCATCTCCCATCACTTTAATTACAAACATCACTTATAACCATCCAGCATAGCAGGTACGATGGAGGTCACTAAAGGGATTGGGTCCCCGTAAATAAACTTTAAAATCAACAAAAATAAATCTATCCTCTAAAAACACAAAAAATGAGTAAAGTGTAGCAGTGATATCTGATGGAGGAATTTGCTCAGATGTACTTTGCAGATTAAACGTAATTAAGAGCCACCACATAAAGCTCAATATAAACAATAGAGGTTGAATCTTTCAATAGGCAATTGTTTTCAAAAAACCATCTATTTCAGCCGTGCTTAAATGAACACATGGTGTCCACCAGAATACCACAAATTCAGAAGAATTATTACATGGGAAAGAAGACTTCTTCTTGTAATAATTCTTCTGAATTTGTGGTATTCTGGTGGACACCATGTGTACCTGCTATGCTGGATGGTTATAAGTGTTGTTTGTAATTACTACTAGGTGGGTTAGGGCCTTGATTTGGGTGCACCGTTGTGTTAGCCCCGTGTGGAGTTTACCTGTTGTTCAATCTCCCATCACTTTGGCTGGTAGGGTGCATCTGTTAGAGGCAGAGGGAGCTTTTGGGGCCCAGAGGGACAGATAACATCCACGTCTCTCTCCCTCCCTGTGTGATACCTGCAGCGGATGGTATGGGGGGGAGCTGGATGCCAATCCCTGGCGTGGGCACATTGGAGGAAAGGAATAACCTACCTGCGGGGGGGGGTGTACTTACATCACTGGCCCTGCAACTCCATCCTCTCTGACTTGTCCCTGTTCCCTGGCTGCAGTTTAGCTCCATCTCCTCCTCAGCAGCCCCTGTAACAGTGTCTGATGCGCGGGGGACAGGATGATGAAGGTAGAAAGGGGAGGAGCCCGATGCATAAGTCCTGTATCCTCTCCCTGCACATCTGGGACTGCATCAGTGGGCAGCACACTGGTAATCTAGTGACACCGCTGCGCAGTCTCAGGTTGCGTGGGGCAAAATAGGCAGCCTCGAGGCCTCAGTAGCGCGAGGCCTTAGGCAGCCGCCTACTTTGCCTAATTAGGGAGCCACCACTGAAGGAGAATGTAGTAGTTCTAGAAGAAATACCCTCTCCCAAATGGAAGCGCATGCACCTTGGAATAACTTTCATTGTGAGGCACAAATGAACGCCTTTTATACAAAGATATAGGAGATGTTAATTTACGGTAGGGATGTGCAGCTTGGAATAGGGATTCCAGGAGATAAGGTAAATTCTCGAAAACGTTATGTATAACGTCTCAAGAACTTACCTTGTCGCCAGCCTTGAAATAGAGCCCATTTTGCAGCTTCTCCTGCCCCTGTTAGGCTTTTTCTTTTGTGAAACAGCAGTTCTCTTTGAATAGACCCCTATGTGATTTCATCATAAGCTCTTGTGGCTAACAGTATGTCTACAGCACAGTAAGAAAATTATACAGATGTAGTTAAAATTAGTTTAAGAATATGTGCAAAAATCTTTGCGGCCTAACGTGGTCATCTTCATCGTGCCCTGCTCTTCAGCAACTCACCCACGGATGGGTAAGAAAATTAAGAGTGGAGAGGCAGCGGGTGCCCCACGCACCCCTGACATACGAATATCCCTGGGAAGAGGGCTTGGGAGGCGACAGCCACATTCAGCCACAGCGGAACCAGAGCAACCTGGAGTGGCAGTGGACAGGGGCCTGTCATCTACCCCCTTGGAGCTACATATGGGGATGGAGGAAGACGACCTTCTGGCAACAAGGCAAGATATCCGCTCCTTGTTGGCTGATGCCAGGACCTCCTGGCAAGCCGATCTGCAACTGCTTAACATCGCCATAGCAGAAACGCAGTCGCAGCTCGTGGAGGTTAGGGCCCGAGTGCAAGAGATCGAGGGAGTGCAGGCTTCTACCTCTACTGACCTACTCGCGCTCCAGAAACCGATCCTCACCCTGCAAGCTGCGGTGGTGTCCAGGCATCGCCGCAAGAATGTTAAAATATGCGTTCTCCCGGAAACTGTGCCGGACCCAGAACTTCTGGCCTTTACAACCCGTTTTGTGACCTCCATCATCCCCGTAACTGAAGACCCGGGTACTGTGGTTGTCTCTGCTAACTGGGTGCGGAGGGCTGCAACAGCCCCCGTTGGGGCACCTCGCAACGTGATCGTAGTTGTCCGCGACATCACCTTACAATCTGCCATTCTGCGGATGGCCCGCAATACCCCTGCATTTCTATTCAAGGGAGCTCAGATGGCTGTATTCCGGGATCTCCCCTTTTTTGTGTCGGCAGCTCGATGCCGTTTTAAGTCCACAACGGCTACTTTGCGTGATAACAGCATACGTTATAAATGGGGCGCCCTTGGAACCCTCTTGATTTCTCGAGGCGACAGGTGCACCCTACAAGCATCCACACCTGAGGAGGCGGCCAATCATCTTCGGGCCCTGGGGCTTGCTCCCGATACCCAAGGAACTGCGACTGGGACTGCATCCGCCGACTCCTCTTCCCCTCTATGGGACCCGACCTGAGTTGCTGGATTGCTTACATGGCACTTTTACTATTTTTTCTGGCCCTGGTCTATGTCTCCCTGGTTTTGTTTCACCTCGTCCTGAATAGCCCCCCTGCAGTTTACTGACATGGTTCCCAGCCCATGACTCCCTGCCACCCCCACATCCCTCCCTATCGCAGCAATGCGCTTTGGACTTTTTTTGACTATTGCTCTCCATCACTCCACAATGTGCAGTCATACAGGACTTGACCTGCGGCGAGTCAAGGTGGGCTCCGGACCCTAATCCATGCCTCCACACCCACCCATTTCCCCTCGTACCCCTCGTAGGGGGTTCTTCTTGCCACCACCCACCTTTTTTTTTTCTTTTTGGCATCTTCTGGGCAGTCTCGAGGTGTGCCATCACGGCCTTTTATTTGTCGTGCCTGGCTCTCGGGCCACGTGACAGTATCACTCCATGGCCTCCTTCGGGAGCGTGCCAGGAGCGTCACGGTGAAGGCTGTTGCCACCCCTTTCCCCCTCCCCCATCTCCCTCCCCCCCTTTTCTCTTTCTCTCTTTTCTCTCTTCATCCCTCCCGGAAGGTATGGTTTTGGTTTTCCCAATCTTGCCTGCCTCTTGCGTTGGTAGGACCATGGTCATTTCTCTCCCGAGGCATACCTCTATGTGCAACCCCCCCTCCCAGTAGCTTCATGCGTTTTACCTGTTTCGTTGGCCCTGCGTGGCTGTTTCAATGGGTCTATGTGTGACCTTTTGTGTGCATTATACTAAAATAAAAATTACATAAAATAAAAAAGAATATGTGCAATAGGTAATAAAACAGAGCATTTTCTGGTTCCATATAATAGAATGCAATGTGGTTTTTTTTGGCATTCCTAGGAATAATTAAAGTGCTAAATCACTGTTGCGATACAATTATATAAGAGTAATGATAGAGGTGGCTGTTTCAAGTTAATTAGATGTAATGGCCTAAACAGTGATTTATATTTAATTTAGTGTTTGTATCATAATTTGGTTTATATATATTAATTATATTTATTTAGAAAGTATAATAAAATTGTTACATTATTTAAAATCCATTTGATTACAGGATTTGGAAATCAATATTTTAGAGATTTGAATTTTAAGGGGTTATTCAAAGAGAACCGATCTGGCTCCCGAAATGTCACCGAACAGGGAATTTCCTTGTACGGTGATATTTCGGGGCTTTTTGGCAATTCAGAGAGCAGGCAGTTCGCCAAATTTTGGCAAACTGCCAGCCAGTACGATGCCTGTTCAAAGGCAGTGAAATCCCCCATAGAGAAACAATGGTTAATCTATTCAGAGAACACCGAACAGCAGAGAAAAGTTGCCAAAGTGCCCAGAGAAAAGTGCCCCGAAGTGCAGGGGCTGTTTGGTGCTTTCATTTGGCAGGTTTATTCTGGCGAACCCCATAGACTTCAATGTAAATAGTATTCCCGTTTTTAGTCAATATCTAATAAACCATTTATTATTTTAATCTGAATTAAAAAGTCTATTTATTGATTTTTTTTTTAGGATCTTTTAGGCATTTTTTGGGATTTTTTCAGCAAATTTATATCCATTTTTTTTAAAAGGCGTTTTTTCTTTTTTCTGTAACAGACCTTATTATTATCATTCATAGGACCTTATATGTAAATTACAGCCATTTTCATTCAGTATTTTTTTTGCAAACAGCGTTTCAATTTTGACACTTTCAATCATATTGGTTTTTTTTTTACCCACTTCATCAAGTTGGCGGCTGGTCTGTGCTGTGATTGGGGTTGTCGACTTTTTTCAACGTGTTTTTTTGCGGCGGTTCCGGCGGGTGTTCGGTGGGTTTTCGGCAGGGTTGCAGCATGTTTTAGGTGGGTTTTCGCCGTACTCCCAGAAGTGCAGGAATGTCATTTCAGTGCTCTCTGAATAACCACCTTAGTATTGAGCAAATATTTAATAAGGTAGTTATTTGAGGTTTAATGGGTGCTAGAAACAATTTAATTTGGCAATATATCAGAAAATACTTAATTACCTATTGTTTTGGATTTATTACATGGAATAACATGAGATATGACATCATACTCTAATAACAAATGTGTATATGACTTAAAGGGTTATACCAGTGGATTTTAAAGTAATAACTTCAGTCTGGTAAAATAAGCATATGTGAAATAAGGACTTGGCAATCATCCAAATCCCTATTTCTTCGTATACTAGAGGTGTGCACAGCTCAAAAATTTGTTTTGTTTTGTTTAATAATTTTGTTTTTCGGAATTTAATTTCATAATTTCGTTACGCTTTGATTCATTTTGTTTCGCTATTTTGTTTTAGTTTGGTATCTCAGATCACTAAAAAAAAATTGTAATTTGGGACCGATTCGATATGTGATATCGATTCGAATTTCGGATCACTAAATAAAGCCCCAATATATCTAATTTTGCTTTTAAAAGGCAAGCTTGGGTTAAATATTGAGCCTTCCATTGGCCTGTGGTGTGACAACAGATTCAGCACCACAGGCCAATTTACAGGGACAGGGTGGTTTGTGAAATAGTCAAACCCATCTGTTTCATTTCGTAATGTTGCTTGCTTTAGCACTGACTTGTATGTTTGTAAGTTGAGTCGAGTCAATATTTGATATCGATTCGAATTTCAGGTCACTAAATAAAACCCCAATGAATCAAATCCTGCTAAGGATTCATTTAATCAATGGTTCTTTTGTGAAACAGTATAATACAGTGGTTCCCAACCGCGGTCCTCAAGTACCCCCAACAGGCCATGTTTTCCAGAAAGCTGATGCATAGCACAGGTGAAATTATTTGCTGCTTAGTGATTGCAGGATTCAGTCTGCATTTCCCCAAGGCAATCCTTAAATCCTGGCCTGTTAAGGATACTTGAGGACTGCGGTGTAACGGGCGCTGTAGCGCTCACACAAGAGTAGCAGAGTAGTGATCTTAATGGACAGAAATATCTGCTTGACGGTGGCAAAACACTCGGTAAATACAGATTTATACTCTGTGGCGGAATGGGAGTATCCGCCTGCGGTCCTGCTCTATCTGACCCCCTTCTTTGGTGTTGCCAAGCCCGACTACCGAGTGGCACGGCACCCAGCGTCTCGAGCGGCTTGGGTAGAAGACTACGTGGCGGTGGAGATCTGGAGAGTAGATGGGGCACCCACGGCGGAAATCCGCCCGACTACCGAGTGGCACGGCACTCGGCGTCTCGAGCAGCGGATCTACTGACCATTGAAGGGCTGGAGACGTCTGCGTGGCGAACCGCGGTTCGGTAGAGTCTCCTTGCAGATGCAGGCACGGCGCTCAGCCGAGGTCCCGATTCGGGGTGGTTGCGGTATCCCAAGATACCGATTCAAGGTGGCGCAACGGCGCGGCGAATCAATGTTCTGCTGCGGAGTTAGAGTGACCCGTTCCTGGGTGGTGGTGATATGTAGCCGACGTGAAATGACAACACCAGGCAGAGCTGTATGTTTCAAAACACTCAGATGAACTGAACTCTTTTAATTACACGCCACTATTTATGCTGAAGTATAACAGTCATAATTTGCATACCCATACTAATGAGTTAGGTCAGTTATTTACAATCAACATTCTTCACATTCTCTTAGCCTTCAGTTCACACAACGTTTGTACAGCCATTGTTCCAGCACATCAGATTAAACACACACTATCGATGATCCCTTAAATTAAACATGTAGCTAGATAATGGGGAAAATCCCTGACGCATAAATTACACAGCAGCAAAACTTATTTACTAGCTACAGAAAAACACATTTATCTACAAGAATATAAGTATATTTTAAAACCAAAGCTATGTCATTTCACTAAACTAAATTAAACTAAAACCAAACGAGCTAAAATATTTAAAATCACACGATAAAACCGACCATAAAGTCTTTTGAGGTTTGAAGCATGTAGCGTTGCCTCAGCTGCATGACATAGGTCCTTTTAAAAATGTCTTGGGTTTGCGTCCTGGGCTCGCTGCGCCGAGCCTCTTGGGTCATTCCGTGACACTCCTCCCCCTTTCCAAAGTCCGACGGACCCGGTTGGACCCCAACGGGTCGCACCGGGGAAGTCGGTGCAGTCCTTGCGGCCCATAGTCTGTGGGAAGGAGGCGAGTCACCAGGCTTCTCCATTTGTCCTGGAGGCAGTGCCTGACGTGTAGGGGGTACGAGTCTTTGGGGTTACCCCCTCCGGGATAGGATTCCTGTGGTCGGGGAGGGTTACCGCCTGTACCATCTCCGGAGGTACCGTGCACCCGGGAAAAACGGGTGCCAAGTGCACGCGCCCCGAGTGTCCTGGTCAGCCGTTGGGGAAAACAGTGGCTGCATGGGGCCTCCGGGCCAAAGGGTTGTGGAGATGGGCAGAGGGGGACCAGGCTCTGCCCCATTGCCAGCGCGTCGGCTGGGTGGTTCAATGCCGATAAAGGGTCCCCGGGCAGGAGAATGGCATCCTCCAGCTCCGGTGGGGTCCGTGGCTGCGGGATAAGTAGCCCGAGGGTACCCCCCTTCTGCTCCTCGGGGCAGATGGTGGAGGATGGGCAGAGGCCAGCGGCCCTCTGCCCCGTTGCCAGCTCTTCTGCTGGGGGAGTGGGCACAGGAACAACGTCCAGGGGGTCAGATGGGGTCAACGGCTGCGGGCTAAGCAGCTCGGGTAAATTCTGCTGTTCCTCAGGGCAGACGACGGAGAGTGGGCAGAGGCCAGCGGCACTCTGCCCCGTTGCCAGCTCTTCTGCTGGGGAAGTGGGCGCAGAAATGACATCCCGGGTGTCAGGTTGGGTCAACGGCTGTGAGACAAGCAGCTCGGGTAAACTCGCCTGCTCCTCAGGGCAGACGATGGGGAGTGGGCAGAGGCCGGCGGCACTCTGCCCCGTTGCCAGCGCTTCTGCTGGGCAGGCGGGTGCGGGAGCAACGTCCAGCGGGGAAGATGGGGTCAAGGGCTGCACAACAATCAGCCCGGGGAAATCCTCCTTCTGCCCTTCGGGACAGGCGTCAGAGGGTGGACAGAGGCCAGATGCACTCTGCCCCGTTGCCAGCTCTTCTGCTGGGGAGGTGGGTACCGGAACAAAGTCCAGGGGGTTAGATGGGGTCAATGGCTGCGAGATCAGCAGCGCGAAGGTATCCCCTTTCTGCTCCTCGGGGCAGAGGGTGGGAGATGGGCAGAGGCCAGCGGCGCTCTGCCCCATTGCCAGCCCTTCCACTGGGTGGGGGTCTCCTTGCGGGAGGGTCATTTCTTCCATCCCCAGGGCGGTCAATGGCTGCGGACAACCCAGCCCGGGGAAACCATCGGTCTGCTCCACCTGGCAGACTGTGAGAAGGGGGCAGAGGCCAGCTGCGCTCTGCCCCGTTGCCAGCTCTTCCGCTGGCCCGCAGGCACGGCCACCGTGTCTTCCTGCGGGTGTAAGGGAATAACTTCCTCTGCTGCTGAGGGTGGGCAGAGGCCAGCGGCGCTCTGCCCCGTTGCCAACTCTTCCGCTGAGCCCGCGGGCACGGACACCTTGTCTTCCTGCGGGTTTAAGGAGGTATCTTCTTCTGCTGGGGCCCCAACGGAGACCCCTGGGAACATCTCGGCCTCCCATGCTTCAAGGTCCCTTGGACTGTCGGTGCCTTCGGCCGGACAGTCCCAGTACAGGGAACTTAGACCCGACTGCGGAACGCTGTCCAACAGTCTCTTGTAGGCCTTCTCGAGCTCCCATTCCCGCTCTGCTAGGAACTCCAGTTCCTCCAGCTCAGAGTCCCTGCTCTCGTACGGGAGCTCTTTTTCCCGTCGCTCCAGAATCTCCTCCGACCGCTCTTCTGTCTCTTCGCCGAACCCAGGGTCCTTGCACATGCTCTCGTAGAGCAGCCCTGTGCCGCCGTAGTGGGAGCCTGCGGTGGAGGCGCCGTCAATGGTGCGGGGTAGCAGGGGGCCGGTCAGCCACCGGAGCGCGCGGTACGCGGCGTCCAGTGCAATCTCCTGTTGCACCAGGTATTGGAGCTCTGCTTCCCACTCCTCCGGGGGCCGATCTTGCAGGAACGCTGCTCGAGCGTTATACTGCACCTGGTGGATGACAGCGTCAGAGGGAACATGGACGTCATGGTAGTCCCTTTCATGGTACAGGGCCTCGTACCAAAGTTCTTGGCGGATCTCGTCCCGCCACTCATACCCAGTGGGCTCCACTGTGGACCCGTGGTACCGGACCAGGCCCTCCTGCAGCCTTCTCGGAAATTCCACCCTCGAGTCCGCGAGGGTGCTGAGACAGTGGCACTGCCACTCGCTGGGGGGTGTGGCGTCCTCGGATGCAGCTCCAGGCGAGCTGTAAGCCTCCACCCAAGGGTCGCTGGGATGTGCGATTTCCCCAATACAGACTCCAGGCGAGCTGTAAGTCCCGAAAGGGGTATCACTGGGGGGTGCAGATTCCCGGGGTGAAGCTCCAGTCGAGCTGTAAACCTCGACCCAGGGTTCTACGGGTTTAGGGACGGGGTTAGAAAGTTCACCACTCCTCATACAGAGCGCCGCCATCCGCAACTCGTGCGCTTGGAGGTCCACCATTACCCGGCTCACCATGTCCTCGGAGGGGGTGAGGCCGCATCCCATGATCAATGACCGAGTGCTCTGCCGGAGGCGCTCGTTAGGGTCCTGGGCCAGGGTTGGGGCCCTCACTCTTTGCTGGTCCATCCGGGTCAGCTCCTTCACTAGGGTTTTCTTCTTTTTGTTGCCGGGGTCCCTCCCCGATTCTCCAACATGCCCCGCAGGACGTCCCGCTGGTAAACGCTGTACCCGGCCATGGTATGGGTCTTCTTGGGGGTTGCAGAGAGCTATCCCACCGCTTGCCACCAGTGTGGCGGAATGGGCGTATCCGCCTGCGGTCCTGCTCTATCTGACCCCCTTCTTTGGTGTTGCCAAGCCCGACTACCGAGTGGCACGGCACCCACCGTCTCGAGCGGCTTGGGTAGAAGACTACGTGGCGGTGGAGATCTGGAGAGTAGATGGGGCACCCACGGCGGAAATCCGCCCGACTACCGAGTGGCACGGCACTCGGCGTCTCGAGCAGCGGATCTACTGACCATTGAAGGGCTGGAGACGTCTGCGTGGCGAACCGCGGTTCGGTAGAGTCTCCTTGCAGATGCAGGCACGGCGCTCAGCCGAGGTCCCGATTCGGGGTGGTTGCGGTATCCCAAGATACCGATTCAAGGTGGCGCAACGGCGCGGCGAATCGATGTTCTGCTGCGGAGTTAGAGTGACCCGTTCCTGGGTGGTGGTGATATGTAGCCGACGTGAAATGACAACACCAGGCAGAGCTGTATGTTTCAAAACACTCAGATGAACTGAACTCTTTTAATCACACGCCACTATTTATGCTGAAGTATAACAGTCATAATTTGCATACCCATACTAATGAGTTAGGTCAGTTATTTACAATCAACATTCTTCACATTCTCTTAGCCTTCAGTTCACACAACGTTTGTACAGCCATTGTTCCAGCACATCAGATTAAACACACACTATCGATGATCCCTTAAATTAAACATGTAGCTAGATAATGGGGAAAATCCCTGACGCATAAATTACACAGCAGCAACATTTATTTACTAGCTACAGAAAAACACATTTATCTACAAGAATATAAGTATATTTTAAAACCAAAGCTATGTCATTTCACTAAACTAAATTAAACTAAAACCAAACGAGCTAAAATATTTAAAATCACACGATAAAACCGACCATAAAATCTTTTGAGGTTTGAAGCATGTAGCGTTGCCTCAGCTGCATGACATAGGTCCTTTTAAAAATGTCTTGGGTTTGCGTCCTGGGCTCGCTGCGCCGAGCCTCTTGGGTCATTCCGTGACATACTCCAAAGCCAAGGAATATAAAAGCACAACTGAATTGCAACTAAGCTCAGATGGTTTCAAGACCAAAAGACAACTTAGTGCACATACAGGGACTTTCAACAATACAGATGACTTCGATAATGGAGTATATTTCTCAGGCTGGTTTCCCAGCAGATTTGTTTGACAGTCGATGAATTAATTAGACTGCAGGGCAGTCACAGAATAAACAGATAACACGTTTTTGGATAAACCCGACTGGGTTTGCAATACCTTGATATAACCAGAGTCTGATGACACACGTGATAGTATTGAGCTGATAATGATCGGGTTACACTTGGCGTATGTATTACAATAATACTTTGTAGAAAACAAGCTGTACCTATCTTTCCCTGATCTCACATAAAGACAGCGTAATACAGATTCGGAAACCTTAGGTCTCGAACGCAACCCTGATAAGGTTGCAGATATTACCCCAGAGCGAGAGGTGTATAGACCAAGGTGGCGGGCCCAAACCCCAGCGGCAAACATAGGGTTAAACAAGCAGCAATATGAATCGATATGGGATAAGCAGAATAATGGTCAAAGATAAGCTGGGTCAGAAACAGGAGCAGGATTCGTAGACAAAATGGGTCGGCAACTGGAAACACAATGATTGCAATAGCAGGCGATGCGGGAACTAGACTCCACGTCAGGGCGACGAGGCAACTCCTCGCGCCCTGCTTTAAACCCGGCACCTCCTCGTGACCACGCCAGGTCCCGCACCCTCAGAATACGATCGGCCATCACAATGTGCTGGCACTTGACCAGCCAGTGGCACAGAACCATGCCCAGACCCCCAAGGGAGCGCAGCAGGGGCCGAGAACGTAACACATGGTTGGGAACCACTGGTATAATAAATTATTTTTGTTCCATTTTCGTTTCAAATTGGATAAAATCAATTTATTATTTCGGAAGTACTTCTGAAATACGAATTTCATAACGAATTGAGGTTCCTTACGAAACGAATGCACACCTCTATCGTATTCATTCATTTCATGTCAAAAGTACCTCCAAGAAAAGAAAAATACTTATAGTGGAGATCAATCAGGACATTTAAATAAAATCAGCTTATTTCTGGGGGTTATTCCACTGCGATGTAGAGCCTCTATTCGTGTGGCTCAGTATTTTGCATTGTTGGATCTGTCAAGGCGACGCCCTCCTTCTTTCTCTCTCCATCTGGGGTGATCTATTCTGTAACCTCATGTTCACATTTCCTCAGTATAGATAAATATAATATGGCATAAATTACCCCAAAACACCATAGCCCATAATCAAGATTCAAGGTCTACTCGCATTTATCCGTGTTTCTTCCCTAAAACTGAAACCAAATTTTAAGTTCCGGTGACCAGAAAGGAGTACTGAATCTCCTTTCACTCTCAACCTGCTCCATTCAAGATTGGTCTGCAGGCAAAAGCAAGTAAGACTTTAATAGCATCAATAAACAATATAAAATCCTACCAATACGCGTTTTGCATTGGTAATTAGCTTCCACAGTTGGTATATTTTACTCCCATTATGTCCTTTTTTAAATACCCTGTCCCCCCGGTGTATGGCGCTGGTTACTTCCTGGGATTTGCCAACTTCTGACGTCTTGCGATCCATTCATCCAAATTGCGTTTTATTCCTGACCACCCACAATGAATATCTTTCATTTTTGCAAGATGGCTGTGCATTCCATCTTGCTTTTCATCACCGCAGGGACATTATACTACCTTAAAAGTCAAAACCTGTCCTATAAAAACTAATGGCAAGGTCTCCATACAGAATCAATTCATAATTACACATTTTAAGTCATATTGTATCCCAATTGTATTTCTTCCATTTCTTCTGATGACAAAATATATTCTCAGAATTCTTTCTAATAGAGATCTATAATAAATTATTTAATCAAAAGCGTATTACCATAATTTTACCTCGCTTGTGTACTATGAATTCTTTTAACAATTAGTTAATTTATTGATATTCTATACTCTAATAAATAAATATATATATACAAAACACAATATATACTGTATAGAGATATAAAAATCTAAAAAATGGACTGCCCTTTATGAATATTAACCAAGAATCTATCATCTTCTACTTGTCCCTATTTATGTACAGTAAAATATTTAACAATTCAGTAAATTATTTATAATTAGTATTTATTATTATTATTATTCTTTATTTATAAAGCGCCAGCATATTCCGCAGCGCTGTAAAATAAGCACAGTATAGACAGGGTTACAATACATTGAACAACATTTGACAAACAGTACAGGAGGAGATGAGGGCCCTATTCCCGTAGGAACTCACAATCTAGGAGGGTTGGGGTTGAAAACAGGAGGAGAGGACTGTAAGGTGAGAGTGATTAATGGTTGTGTCAGTGAGTTGGGTGGTAGGCTTCCCTAAATAGGAATGTTTTAAGGGAGCGTTTGAAGGAAGAGAAGTTAGGGGAAAGTCTGACAGTATGAGGGAGAGCGTTCCAGAGAGTGGGGGCTGCGCGTGAGAAATCCTGCAGTCTATCATGGGAAGAGGTGATGCGGGGAGAAGCTAGGCGCAGGTCACTGTTTGACCTTAGGGAGCGGGCTGGGGTGTATTTGGTGATTAGTGAGGACAGGTAGTGGGGCGCTGAGTTAGTGAGGTTTTGTAGGTAAGGATAAGGATTTTGAACTTAATTCTGCAGTGGATGGGGAGTCAGTGAAGGGACTCGCAGAGGGGAGCGGCAGAGACAGAGCGGCGGGTGAGGTGAATTAGCCTGGCGGAGGCGTTCAGGATGGATTGTAGGGGGGAGAGGCGGGACAGAGGGAGGCCAGATAAGAGATTATTGCAATAGTCGAGTCGGGAGATTACCAGGGCGTGTATGAGTTGTTTTGTGGTGACAGCGGTAAGAAATGGCCGAATTCTGGAAATATTACGCAGTTGGTATCGGCAGGAGGAGGAAAGAGACTGGATGTGGGGGATGAAGGAAAGAGCAGAGTCAAGTGTAACTCCAAGACAGCGAACTTGGTTTGATGGGGAGATGGTGATACCCTCCACCGTGATAGAGAAGTCAGGAGGTGGGGAGGCATTGGAGGGAGGAATAAGTAGGAGCTCAGTCTTTGACATGTTGATCTTTAGGTGGTGGGAGGCCATCCAGGAGGAGATGCCAGATAAACAGTCACTGACTTTTGAAAGGACAGGGGGAGAGAGATCAGGGGTAGAGAGGTAGATCTGAGTGTCATCAGCGTAGAGGTGGTAATTAAAGCCAAAGCTGTTGATGATTTTGCCCAGGGAGGAGGTGTAGATGGAAAAGAGCAGAGGACCAAGGACAGAGCCTTGAGGTACACCAACAGATAGAGGCAATGAAGAGGAGGAGTTACCAGCAAAGGACACACAGAAGGACCTGTTGGATAAATAGGAGTCAACTCAAGCAAGTGCAGCGTCACCGAGACCCAGAGAGTTGAGGGTCTGTAGAAGGAGGGGGTGGTCAACAGTGTCAAAAGCAGCCGAGAGGTCAAGCAGGATGAGAATAGAATAGTGGCCGTGTTTTTTAGCAGTTAGGAGGTCGTTGGTGACTTTGGTGAGGACAGTTTCAGTTGAGTGTAGGGGACGGAAGCCAGATTGCAGGGGGTCAAGTAGGGAATTGGAGGACAGGAAGAGGGAGAGGCGGTTGAAGACTAGTTTTTCTAAGAGCTTTGATGTGAAGGGAAGCAGGGATACAGGGCGGTAGTTGGATGGAGAGTTGGGGTCTAGGGATGGTTTCTTTAGTAAAGGGGTAACTAGCACGTGCTTGAAGGCGGATGGAAAGGAGCCAGTGGAGAGAGATAGGTTGAAGATGTGTGTGAGAGCAGGGGTGAGGGAGGAGGAGAGGGGAGGAATTAGATGTGAGGGAATGGGGTCGAGCGGGCACGTGGTGAGATGTGAGGAGGACAATAAGGAATTGACTTCCTCCTCAGTGGCTGGGAGGAAGCGGCAGAGGGTGGCAGAGGGGACCTGTGGGAGTGGAGGTGGCAGATAACTATCTTGTGTTGGGATGTTGCTTCTGATAGTTAGAGTTTTACTGAGGAAGTAGTCTGCCAGGTCTTGAGCACTGAAGGCAGCTGAGGGGGGAGGTGCAGGTGGGTAGAGGAGGGTGTTGAAGGTGGACCAGAGCCGTTTAGGGTTGGAGGACAGCGTAGATATAAGAGATGAGAAGAAGGATTGTTTGGCCAAGTGGAGGGCAGAGGTGTATGACCGGAGAATAAACTTGAAGTGAACAAAATCAGCTTCAGAGCGGGATTTCCTCCAGGCACGCTCTGTGGTGCGGAAGCATCTTTGCAGGTAGAGAGTCTGGAGGGTGTGCCAGGGCTGAAGCTGGCGGCGTGGGGCCTTACAGAGTCGAAGAGGAGCAAGAGTGTCTAGAGCAGAGATAAGCGTAGTGTTGTAGTGATTAGTGGCAGCATCAGGGCAGGTGAAGGATGAGGTATGAGGGAGGTGGTGAAGTAGGTTGGAGAATTGATGGGGGTCCACAGCATGTAGATTTCTGCGAGTGTGTGTGCGGGGTGCGGGAGCAGGGTGTTTAGGAAGTCCAGATAGGTTGAAAGAGAGAAGGTGGTGGTCAGAGATGGGGAAAGGGCGACATTTGAACTCAGAAATGGAGCAGAGGTTGGAAAAGACCAGGTCAATAACGTGACCATCGCGGTGGGTAGGGGGAGGGAGGATTGTGTGAGTCCAAGGGAGGACGTGAGTGAAAGAAGTTTGGAGGCAGCAGGAGAGGAAGGATCGTCAATGGGAATGTTGAAGTCCCCGAGAATTAGGCATGGAAGATTAGAAGACAGGAAGTGAGAAAGCCAGGTAGCAAAGTGGTCAAAGAACTGGGAGGTTGGTCCCGGTGGGCGGTAGATGACTGCCACCCTGAGAGCCAGAGGAGAGAACAGGTGGATGCAGTGTGTCTCGAAGGAGGAGAAGGAGAGGGATGGGGTGGAGGGAGATGCTGGTAGGTGCAGGGGAGAGAGCAGGAGTCCGACCCCGCCACCATTTCTCTCACCCGGTCTGGGGGTATGGCTCAAGTGTAGACCGCCATGTGAGAGAGCAGCAACGGAGGCCGTGTCAGAGGGAGTTAGCCAGGTTTCAGTTAAAGCTAGGAGGTTGAAGGAGTTTGAAAGGAAGAGGTCATGGACGGCTGTGAGTTTGTTGCACACAGAGCGAGCGTTCCAGAGGGCGCAGGGAAAGAGGACAGGCGCTGAGGGATTATGGGAATGAGGTTGCTGGGCTTGCAGGGAGGTGATTTATGTGCGATGGAGATAGGATGAGAGGGAAGTATTGGATGT
The DNA here is from genome assembly GCA_009667805.1 of Leptobrachium leishanense. Taxonomy (NCBI): domain Eukaryota; kingdom Metazoa; phylum Chordata; class Amphibia; order Anura; family Megophryidae; genus Leptobrachium; species Leptobrachium leishanense. The sequence goes on along the minus strand of CM019064.1, from coordinate 362,526,557 downwards.
GTTGGGGGCCAGGGTTAGGGGATATGTCACCTGAATAGAGTAACAGCAGGAGGGTGAGAAAGAGAAGGTGGGAATGGGATTTGTGGGAGTGGGAGTGATTGGCAGCACGAGAGTTAGAGGGAGACCATGTTCTGAGGAAACAAAGGAGCTCATGCGAGGCCATCATGTGGGACAAGAGGAGGGAGGGAGAGATGCAGATTGTGTAGGGGTCGGTGGTAGAGGGGCAGGAGTTCCATTTAAGGAGAAAGGTAGAAGTAAAGAGCAGAAGCGTGAGAGAAAGCATGATATAGATGTGAGTTTACCAGAGTAAAAAGTGGGCCTTGCAGTTTTGCAGTGCCTTCCTCCAGTCCCGCAACTCCAGGAATCAACTCTGAACGTCCACTTAAGAATGCCACTGAACTCCAGGAATCAACTCTGAACATCCACTTAAGAATGCCACTGAACTCCAGGAATCAACTCTGAACGTCCACTTAAGAATGCCACTGAACTCCAGGAATCAACTCTGAACGTCCACTTAAGAATGCCACTGAACACCAGGAATCAACTCTGAACGTCCACTTAAGAATGCCACTTGGAAATGACACTGGAGCCTGGCTCAATGGAGCCTGGTATAGTTGTTATATAGGGCGGACTGATTGCATTCAGGCAGTTAAAAAGTCAACAGCTGGAAGGGCTGTGTCAATAGGGCAGGAGATTCACCTGCTAATTAGCAAAGCAAATGGTGGAGAAAAACAAAAATAAATAAAAAAACAGAAAAAAAACAAGGAAACGTTATAATGTGGGTGCCTGCGAATACTGGGTGATGGGGGTCCTACCAGCAAAAGTATGCAGGGGATCAGTTGAGATGTGGGTGTCTGTGGATGATGGGTGATGGGTGATAATGCCTACCAGCAAAAGTATGCAGGGGATCAGTTGAGATGTGGTGTCTGTGGATGATGGGTGATGGGTGATAATGCCTACCAGCAAAAGTATGCAGGGGATCAGTTGAGATGTGGGTGTCTGTGGATGATGGGTGATGGGTGATAATGCCTACCAGCAAAAGTATGCAGGGAATCAGTTGAGATGTGGGTGTCTGTGGATGATGGGTGATGGGTGATAATGCCTACCAGCAAAAGTATGCAGGGGATCAGTTGAGATGTGGGTGTCTGTGGATGATGGGTGATGGGTGATAATGCCTACCAGCAAAAGTATGCAGGGGATCAGTTGAGATGTGGGTGTCTGTGGATGATGGGTGATGGGTGATAATGCCTACCAGCAAAAGTATGCAGGGGATCAGTTGAGATGTGGTGTCTGTGGATGATGGGTGATGGGTGATAATGCCTACCAGCAAAAGTATGCAGGGGATCAGTTGAGATGTGGGTGTCTGTGGATGATGGGTGATGGGTGATAATGCCTACCAGCAAAAGTATGCAGGGAATCAGTTGAGATGTGGGTGTCTGTGGATGATGGGTGATGGGTGATAATGCCTACCAGCAAAAGTATGCAGGGGATCAGTTGAGATGTGGGTGTCTGTGGATGATGGGTGATGGGTGATAATGCCTACCAGCAAAAGTATGCAGGGGATCAGTTGAGATGTGGGTGTCTGTGGATGATGGGTGATGGGTGATAATGCCTACCAGCAAAAGTATGCAGGGGATCAGTTGAGATGTGGGTGTTTGTGGATGATGGGTGATGGGTGATAATGCCTACCAGCAAAAGTATGCAGGGGATCAGTTGAGATGTGGGTGTCTGTGGATGATGGGTGATAATGCCTACCAGCAAAAGTATGCAGGGGATCAGTTGAGATGTGGGTGTCTGTGGATGATGGATGATGGGTGATGCGTGATAATGCCTACCTGTGGAGAGAGGAGACACAGGAATTAGGGATCGTGATGGCGTAGGGGATCTTGGATAAAACTCCAGGAATCAACTCTGAACGTCCACTTAAGAATGCCACTTGGAAATGACACTGGAGCCAGTGTCAAATATAGTACAAATATATTCACTATATTGCCAAATGTATTCGCTCACCCATCCATATGCGAGTCAAGGCAAGTGAGCGAATACTTTTGGCAATATAGTGTATATCGGTACTGCTACGTCCATGCTCTTGTGAGATCTTACAGCTCTTGTGAGAGAGCAGCAGCAGGCCCTAGCAGAGCCACATTATAACCTACGCACACCGTCGCTCGGTGGAATGCAGCCAGCCAGGGGAACCTAGTAGAATGCTGTTACGGCATTCTCTCAGCTGCCCTAGCCCTCAGATATTGCCTAGCAAGCCAGTCCAGCGCTTGCTTCCAGTATCGGTATTAGTATTTGGGAGAACAAGTACATATATATATATTTAAATTATATAAATTAACCTTTTTCTAGTGATCTTTGATATATTTAAATTAAATCTATTCGTGTTCCCTATATTAACATTTTAATATGGCAATATATCAGGAAATGCTTAATTACCTATTCTTTTGGATTTATTACATGGAATAACAGAGAGAAATATTGTGTTATACCTCTACTAACAAATGTGTATATGATTTTGAAGGTTATACCAGTGGATTTTAAACTCCATTCTGGTAAAATAAGCATGTTATCCTTGAATATTATTAATTTTATACTTACAAGCTGTTATTCCTATTCATTCTGTGGCCCTTAGGATACTGCAAGCTCAGCTCCGACTTCTTAACTTCCTTGTTCAGAGTAGGGGTGGGAGTTTCTGCTTTTCTGTGCAGGGGTAAAACCAGTGCTGTATCTTGGCCTAGGCCAAGAAGGCCTAGGCCTAGGGCGGCACTTTCCATGGGGTGCAAAAAAAGCCTCTCTCCGTACGAAAAAAGCAGCCCCAGCATGAAACAATCTGCCCCCTGCGTTGCTCCGCCCAAAACAAAAACTGGGCACTTTGAGGGGGCAGGAAAATGGAACGTATAGAGGAAGGAGTGGGGTTTAAACAGGAGGAGGTGTGGCCTTGACAGGATGGGGGGTGTCAAATTTAAATTGGGGGGTGCACGGGTTTAGTCAGGCCTAGGGCAGCATAAAACCTAAATACACCACTGTATAAAACATTCATAGAAAGTAGAATGTGAGATGGAGACAATCTAGGATAAGACAAAATATGCTTGTAGAGGGTCACTCACTAGGATCAATGTATATTGCACCTCAAAGTGTCTGGATCAACACCACTGCACATGCCTTCTCCTTCCGTAAGAAGCCTCCACACTACAATCCGATGAAATAGATTGTTTTACCTATTTGAAGATAAATAAAGACATAATCAAGTGAACTGATAATATGAACATGTCTGATGCTTTTCCACACGTATACAGGTCAAGCGGAAACTGTTGGTGCTATATATGAGAGATGATAATAATAATACCAATGTCTGGAAGTGTTACTAGTAGATAATACCTTATAAAATCGTAGTTATGGCTCCATCCTAAATAAAACAGAGGTTTTAGTTTATTTGAATTGCCATTAAAGTGTTAAGCCCACTTGCCACGACACGGCAACCTCTTTCAAGGAGCCATGGAGTCATAGGAATAAGCACAAATGACAACCTTTATTCTTGTTATGTTTTATACATAAAGTGGGCTGGATACTCCAGGTTTACTCAGCCACCCAGGTAGAGAACTATGCGTGAAACTGCTTTTTGTGTATATTTGTATATTTTGTTGTATTCCCAGCCAGGTCAGTTTTGCTGCTGTCCGTTTCCGTGTTCTCTTTTTCAATCCCAAATTGGAAATGTTTTGGTGAGGGTATAAATATAAAACCACCATTTTGTCTCTTAGCTGAGAAGCAGAAGGAGAACGTGTGGTTGCTTGTAAGGCAACTTTTTGTTTCATTAGGTTAGGACCCACCTTGAAAGAGGTTGCCGTGACGTGGCGGGTGGGCTTAACACTTCAATGGCCATTCAAGTAAACTAAAACCTCTGTTTTGTTTTGCATCGAGCCACAGGGGTAAGCGCAATTGACAACCTTTTTTCTTGTTATGTTTTAAACATGAAATGGACTGGATACTTCTGGTTTACGAAGCCGCCCAGGTAGGGAACAGTGCGCAAAACTGCTTTTTGTGTGTAAAGAACATTGATATCAGATTACAGAGACTGGAAGACAAAGTTTACCTGTGAAATACAAAATCTTAATTTACTTCTCTTTTTTGTTAAAATGGTAACCAATGTATTTATTTGTTAAGCTTTTTTCTGTATTAGTTATTTTATTAACCCCTTCCATTCAATATGAAGTATACTCTATCTTCAAAGTAAACAATGATTCCCGATATTGAGTATACTCAATTTGATCTAATTTTGGAGCAATGCAAAGGAATTTCTTTTGTTGCAAACAAAATTTGTGTGCAAATGGGATACAGAATGTGCCCCTAAAATGTTTTCGCACTTCAGGCCGAGGTGCTAAAACTATTTGAAGAGTTGGGACTCAGTGTCCAAAACACAAATCCCCACCTGAATCAGCATAAAGTCCCAGCTGCAGTAGGTCTTTTCTTCCAGCAGATGGTGCTTTCCACCTATCAAATAGGGATTCTAAGGTAAAAAAATACATTGTGAATTTTACTAGTGATTTTTTTTACTTCATAGTTAACGACACGTGATTTTCCAAAAGAGCACTGGATCCTGATAGTGGTTTTGTACAAAATTTTTGGTAGTGAAGGGGTTAATTGTGTGTTCATTTTTTACATTCCACTGCACATACAGATTATTATCTTCCTTGTTAGAATCAGGGTTGGGTACCGCAGCAAATTTTTGCATTTTTCCCCAATTGTGTACTCCCTAAAAAATCAATCTAAGCAAGTTGTATAAGTGGTTGGATAACAAAATAAACCACACGCACAAATTCATAATACTTGAGGTGGCATACAATGCATTGTATTGTAATGTTCAAAGCTTTGTAATACTCCTTTGTTTCTGTTTTGCATCACGGTAAATAAATGCTGGTAATAAGGTAATTTAGCTGTTCTAGTCTTGTTTACCAAGTTGAGTAATTTTCTTATGGAATCCCATTGACCTCCCACATGACGAACGTTTGCAAATAAATCCTGGTAGTTAACTAGTTACAAGGAACGATGCAGGATTTAGTTGTGTTAAAGTTAAAGGAATGTAAAGCAAGGTATGAGTGAGCTAACCCTTAATAGTTGCATCCTCCCAAAAACAATCTGAGATTTATATGCCCACGGGCTGCGTGAAATTGAAAGGTATAATTTGGGAACAAAAAAAAAGAGGTGTTTACTTTGAATACATTACAGAAAAATGAGTCAGGTAATGTTTATTATAGAAGACATAGCACCTCCAGGCCAAAAGTCCTCAGCAATTTCACACTGCATAAACATAAAAATGTTTCCACTTAACTTGCTGGTGTCAACGTGACAGCATCCCACGTGTCATGTTCAAGGGCTGTTAGAGTACATATTATTCAGACCATATTGCTGTATTACGTATATGTCTGTTCTCTAGCACCCTTTCATTTCCCAAAATCTGTGTTCCTACATTAAAATGGTAGATCTCCAGATGTTGTTCTACTACAACAAACATGACACTTTGTTGGCTTTAAAGGTTACGGTTCATATTGGGATTTGTAGATATACAGCACCCCGGATCCAGCTTTTGGTCAGCCCTATACATATACACAAACATATTCTAGTTATATAATATAACTATTGTGATACGGTGCATGGAACTTAAGCGTAATGCAATTTGCACCACTGACAGTATCAATGACCCAGTACAGGTCATGTCATCATGTCATGCACGCCTGCCAAGATCACAGGCTACCTGATTGAGCAACTGAGCAGGGATGCCCATACATGAGTGGTGCAGTAGCATTCATTTATGGGTTTAAAAAGCCCTGATTTTAACTACCGTGGCACTGTAAGTGCCATTAAAGACGTGCTGGCTGTACATTTTCCCTCAGTCCTCCCGACAACCCAGTGAAACCCTTGGGCTCCTAGATTGGAAAGGGCGGAAAGGTCATGACTCAGTTTGCGTCACTGTAGATGTCCATGCACCCAATAAGGGGCATGTTATGCTAGTGTGCATGTGTAACAGAATGATAGGCTGTGGAAACCAGGTGTCACACAAGGAAATCATGTGTAGCGCTCACTCCCGGAGGAGCCGCTGAAAATGAACCACGGGTCAGTCTCCCCGCACTAGGGAATAAATATACTCCAACACAGTTGTGAGTTTTTATCATTTAAATAGTTTACTAAAATCTTGAGCAGATGTTTAAACACGGTATTCACAAATATTATTACAATATTTTCGTATTACGGTAAAACACGCAGCGGAAAAGAAACGAAACACGAGGCTTCGTATTTCGGAAAATAAAATATTCGCGACCGAACATAAAAGAATGCAATTTCCCGATGGTTCAGAAAAAAGGGACACGTAGCGAAACCCCAAACATACAATCCCTTCGTATTACGGCAAACGCGCAGCGGAAAAAGAGAAAAATGTATTCGGAACGTATCTTTGTCTTTAACCCCCGTTCCGATTCGTAAAAGGAAATGAGTCCTGTACAAGTTAAGTTCCAGAATGTGAGAAGCGTATCTGTGTGTGTGTGGTACCCGGGTACTGTTCAACTGGCCAGTGAATTTATTAAAGGAAGGTCTTCGACTAGTCAGTTGGGGCCCTGTAAACTTTAAAGAGAAAACAGCAGAGCGTCCTTTAATCATACAAACAGCCTTGGAGGCCTCTCACCCATCCGATGACTGCTTTAGGCTCCGCTGACCCAGGACGTCTCTCCACCCGATTTTGACTGGGGATACTAGCGGCCGGATCCGTTGTCTACCCTCATGCAGCTTGTCCAGCTCCCCGCCTGCTCTCCGTTCGATTCCGCCGGTCTGCAGCTGTTGTCTGGGTACTGGCAAGTCTCCTTCTCCTCAGGTTGAGTGACCCAAATAGGAATTACAGGTCTCCCTCGGGCTTTGGCCTAGCTCCTCCAGCGGTCTCCTCAGTGCGTCTGCTTTCTCTCATCCCCTGGCGCGCTCTGGAACTTTCTCCAAGAGGCAGAGGATGTAAGTGTCCAGTCTCCACCCACTTCCTGGTTTCTTGCAAAGCATGCCGGTTATTGTAGTCCCAATATCCAGTATCTCTGATTGCGATAGTCTCCATCTTGTGGCCAAAAATAGGTACTGCCACAGCAAAGATTTTTAGCACAGCGCTACACTCTCCCCCTCCTAGAACTCTTGGGTCTCTCCAAGGAGGTACAACAGTTACATTACGTTCCACAATATTTGAATACAATTTACGTAACATGTACAGGTTCAGCAGCATACATACAGTGGGTTAGGAACACTTCCTCAAGTTGACTCATATTTTGGGCTACCTCAGCTAGCATAGCAGACACTTCGGGCAACCTCCGCACCGTGGTGATGGCCTCTTCAGTGCTATGTCCTGGTGAGTCGTAGGTGAGTCGTTGGGGCGGTCGAACAGAGCGTTTTGGTTCTGGCTCAATCAGTTCCTCTTCAGGTGGAAGTACTATAGGCGTCGGCTCAATTCTTCTCTCTATCACTGGAGCAGACGTTTCTTCAGAGTATGATCCCTCCAGTGAAGACATAGAACTGTAATCACCTGAATAAGCTTCCGGAGCTACCGGATCCCCACAGCCTCAGGGACTTCCCACTGAAATTCAAGCGGCTCAGGATATCAACAGTCTCAGGGACTTCCAACAAGAATTCAGGAGCTTCAGGCCTCAATTACTCTCCCATCGTTCAGGAACTGAGGTAATCTCTTCAGGCTCGGTGAACGTATCCAGTCCAGACAGAAACTTTCTTCCTCACTGTCCCTTTCGCTCTCTTCGACAGCCCGGGTCTGTTGAGACCGAGTAACAGGAGGGATACGTGGAGCACGCGAATTCGTCGGAGGAAGTTCGTTTTCCACTGGTACCCTCACAGCCTCCCTCAATGGTAACAAGTGATTTCGGTGCCAATTCTTGAGGGGACCAGCCTTTCCATCAGGGCGAATCTGATACACCGGCAGACCGGGCAGTTGTTTGCAAACAATGTAAACCTGAGAACTCCATCTATCAGCCAGCTTGTGTCTCGCAGCAGCACCCAAATTCTTCAACAGAACCCTATCACCGGGTTGCAGATCCTGTACTCGAACCTTCAAATCATAGTTCTTCTTGTTCCTCTGCTCCCTGTTACCTGAAGTCAACCGGGCCTGTTCAAACTTCACTGTTCCAACTGAAATTCAAGAGGCTCAGGGATATCAACAATCTCGGGGACTTCCAACAAGAATTCAGGAGCTTCAGGCCTCAAGTTACTCTCCCACCGCTCAGGGACAACGACAACCTCTTCAGGCTCAGGCGAGCGTATCCAGTCCAGCCAGAAACTTTCTTCTTCACTGTCCCTTTCGCTCTCTTCGACAACCCGGGTCTGTTGAGACCGAGTAACAGGAGGCAAACATGGAACAGGCGGATTCGGCAGAGGCGGTTCGTCCCCAACTGGCATTCTCACAGCCTCTCTCAAGGTAACAAATGATTCCGGTGCCAGTTCTTGAGAGGCCAGCCTTTCCATCCGGGCGAATCTGATACACTGGTAGACCTGGTAACTGTTTGCAGACAATGTAAACCTGGGAACTCCACCTATCCGCCAACTTGTGTCTCGCAGCAGCACCCAAATTCTTCAACAGAACCCTATCACCGGGCTGTAGATCTTGTATTCGAACTTTCAGGTCATAGTTCCTTTTGTTTCTTTGCTCCCTGTTTCCCGAGGTCAACCGGGCCTGTTCAAATGCAGAAGCCAAATTCTTTCGAAGTCTATCCACGTAGTTTCTATGGGAAGCTACTGACGTCTGGTCTAGAGATAACCCAAATGCCAAATCAACCGGCAGTCGAGCCTCTCTTCCGAACATAAGACGGTACGGTGAGTATCCAGTTGCATCACTCTCCGTACTGTTATATGCGTGCACCAGAGTAGCTATGTGCCGACTCCAACTCTGCTTCTCCACATTCGACAAGGTCCCCAACATGTTTAGCAGTGTGCGATTAAACCTTTCAGGCTGAGTATCACCTTGAGGGTGATATGGTGTAGTTCGGGTCTTCTGGATTCCCAACAACTCCAACAATTGCCCCACCAGTCTGCTTTCAAAGTCTCTACCCTGATCAGAGTGTATCCTTCTTGGCAGTCCGTAATGAACAAAGAATTTTTCCATCAACACTTTGGCTACTGTTGGAGCGCGTTGATCTTTCGTGGAAAATGCTTGGGCGTAACGAGTGAAATGATCAGTCACTATTAGAATGTTCCCTTGCCCACTAGCATCCGGCTCTAAGCACAAGAAGTCAATGCACACCAAATCCATGGGTCCCTGACTCTGCAGATGGCTCATTGGAGCAGTTCGGGTCGGTAGAGTCTTTCTCTGAAGACACCTCAGACAGGAATGACAATAACTTTCCACTTCAGCCCTCATACAAGGCCAATAAAACCTATCTCGCACCAGCTTAAAAGTTCTCTCTGCACCCAAATGTCCATGCTCATCATGTAGTGATCGCAGCACACTCTCCCTATGTTTAGTGGGGAGGAATAACTGTTGAATCTCTTCCGCGTTGTTGGAGGGGCCCCTTCGGTAGACCACCCCATGCAGCATCTTTAACCGCTCCCATTCTTTGTAGACCAACCTGGCTCCACTCGGGGAGTTGGTTAACAAAATCTCTCGCTGGTTTGCAGTCAGGGCCTTTAGGGTCAAGGCAATTAAAGGGTCTCTGGCCTGATCCGCTTTCAGGTCCTGTCTTGAAAAGGTAGCTCTGCTTCAATCCCTCCTTTGACCCGGCGCTCTGTTCCTTGACACAAAGCTTGCACCCCGTCTGGAGTCAACTGAGTCCATTCTGTAGTATAGGGTCTTCTCGATAACGCATCAGCATCTCGATTATTCACCCCAGGGCGATACTTCAGGCTGAACCGAAACCCTGACAGAGCGGCCAACCACCGATGTCCCGTTGCGTCCAGTTTTGCAGTAGTAAGGATATAGGTGAGAGGATTATTATCCGTCTTAATCACGAACTCAGCTCCATACAGATAGTCTTTCAACTTGTCCACCACTGCCCACTTCAAGGCTAGGAACTCCAGCTTATGAGTAGGATAGTTCTTCTCGGAAGGCGCAAGGCTCCGGCTCACGTACGCCACAGGCCTCAGCAATCCATCATACTCCTGATATAGGACTCCTCCCAGACCTTCTCGGCTGGCATCCACATGTAGTTCATACGGCTTATGAGGGTCCGCATAGGCCAAAACAGGAGCTCGGGTTAGACTCTCTTTTAACTTTACAAAAGCTCCTTCACATTGACTGGTCCATTCACCTTGTATAGACTCTCGAGCTTTCCTTGGCCCCGGAGCTGACGGGTTTTTGTCAGAGACCTTGCAGCCTTCTTCTGGGTTTCCTTCTGCAGGAGTTTGTTCAGTGGTTGAGCTATTTTCGCAAATCCTCCCACAAATCTTCGATAGTATGAACAGAATCCCAAGAAAGATCTAAGTTCAGTGACGTTTCGGGGTCTAGGCCAAGAAGCTACGGCCTCCAACTTCGAGGGTCTGTCGAAACACCTTCTGCTGAGACCACATGTCCTAGATACGTAACAGACGGCAGACAGAATTGGCATTTCTCCAGAGACAGTTTCAGCCCCTCTTCATGGAGCCTCTTCAAGACCTTCTCCAGACGTTGCTCTGTTCTTCCAGAGTCTCCCAAACACAATTATGTCATCCAGGTACACTAATACTTAGATTAGATTCATATCCCCGACTGTCTTCTCCATCAACCGTTGGAACGTGGCTGGAGCCCCCGTAAGGCCTTGAGGCATTCTGTTGAATTCATAGAACCCCAGTGGGCAGATGAACGCAGTTTTCTCCTTGTCTTCAGGATGCATTGGTATCTGGTGATACCCACTTCGCAGGTCTAGTACACTAAACCACTTTGCTCCAGACAAACACTGTAGGGCATCTTCAATCCGAGGAGTGGCATATTGATCGGGGATGGTTCTCCGGTTCAATGTGCGGTAGTCTATGCATAAGCGGACAGAACCATTTTTCTTCCGGACCAACACTATTGGAGATGCATATGGACTCCTGGACTCTTGAATCACCTTGGTTCTTTGTAATTCGTTCAGCTGCTCTCGCAGATCATCTAAGTCTCCTAGCGGAACTCGCCTTGATCTTTCACGAAACGGCTTGTCTTCTTGTAGTCGAATACGATATTTCAGTACTCTTAGCCAGGCCCACATCGAACTCATCTTTCGAGAACAATTCCTTCCACTTTAAGACTTGAGACTGAAGACGTTTCTTCCACTCAGGTGAAATGGGAGCGTCCTTGGGGTAGAATCTTTCATCTGGAATCTCTTTACTTTCTCCCCCTCCTGAATCAGTAGAGAGGGGTGTAGCAGACTCTACTTGCCCGATAGGCATTCGTGCTTTAAGAACCACTGGAGAATCCGTCACATTGCACACACTGACCGAGACTCTTCCTCGTGTTCTCTTCAGAGCCTTGGTGGAGATTATTTCAGGAATTACTTCGACTCCGGTTTCACTCCCATGATCAAAATCGGTTCCCAGCACCACATAGGGACCGGGTTGCGATCCGTTCAACTTGACTGAAGCCCGGAAGCTCGCTACTTCTCCTGCTTGCAGAACCTTCTCCGTTCCACCCAGTCTCCACAGTCTTCCACTTCGGCAGGTGCCTTTCGTTCTTCGACCATCCTCTGATAGACCGGACGTAATATTGGGTGCACTCCTCGAGTTGAACCTTCTTCCAACACAATAGGCGTCAGAAGATGCCGCACTAGGTCAGTATTCGTCCCCACTATCAGGGAGCTTCTGTTCGCACCCAAGGGTCGAGGACACACAATGGCCAATGCATCACAACCCCCGGACTGCCCGATGACTTCAGATCCAATCTCCAACTTTACTTGCAGGTACCCGTCATAAGGGAGTTTCTCAGTGCCGATACCCCATATTTCCAAATCCTTCAATTTTTGCAGAGGGATATGCTTTAAGTGTTTCTCGTAGAAGTCTCTGTAAATCAATGTCACTTGAGCCCCTGAATCTAACAGGGCTTTGGTGTAGACTCCTTCCACTTGGATTGGCACAATAGGAGAAGGACCTATCAGTTGGTCAGGAAATTTGGTGGCGGTATCTGGCACTTAAGACCCAGTTTGCTGTACCCTGGCCTTTTTCTTGGCCCGTGCAGGCTTTGGGTGTGCATTGCTTCCCCATGACGTAGACCCGGATGCTAAGGGAGTGACTCTCTCAGTCCTGGCAGGCTCTACAGTTGGCTCGGCTTTGGGCCTCCTCGCCCTCTTAGTCTTTGCTTGGTTTCTGGAGCGGGGTTCAACCCTCGGGCACTCAGGTCGCTCCTTTACTGGTGCCCTCTGGCGTTTCCCGCCAGTGAGGTAGATAACAGTCCTTCCAGGGCTTCCAACAGTCCCTTGACTCTATCCTTCTCAGGCTTCCAGCCTTTGCACTGTGCGCGGAAATGGCCCATCTCTCCACACCCGAAACATCTCTTCTTAGAGAGCGGAGACGAAGTTGCTTGTTGAGATTTGGTTAAAAGATTTGGACCAGACGCCACAGCAACTTCCGTCGTCTGCATACCTGTGAGGAATTTCTGCATTTCTGCCTGCATTTCCGTCACCTTCATCAATACCCGGCACAGTTCCGCATGCGCTTGTTGCAATTCAACTTGAGCTTCCTGAACTTCCTTGACGGTTTTGGACAATTCACCCCGTTCAGGGAGGTTCGATTCTTTAGCAGCCCTCTCTGTAGATTTAAAACCAACTAGGTGTTCTTGTTCGTCCTCATCAGACCCATAGGTATCTAGAGAGTCGCTTTCAGGCTGCAGGCCGCCGCTATGTCTCACAGGTTGTGCATACGCCCTTTCCCCCCGCCTGAAAGATTCTCTCTAGCAAAGCCTCTTCCTCTCGCTCAACCCGAATCAGTTCCAGGTACTTTAACTCTTGGCTACCTGCTCTGCTTCTCAGCTGCATCATCACTGGATCTAGAGGTTGAGAGCCCCTCAGGATCTGTTTTATTCAGATCTTATCTACTTCGGCCGGTTCGGCCCCTTTTTCAGGAGTATCTGGTGTAGAATCTTATCCAGGCGCCTCATGTACACGGTCATTCTCTCACCTCTTCTCTGAGGTGTGTTCGTACTGATACACCAGTTCGGCCGCCTTTTCGGTTCGTCCAAAAACTTCTTCAAGAACATTCAAGTAATCTAAAGCAGTACAATCTTTTCTGCTCAGTTTCAGGTTTCTCACCGCTTCTGACGCAGGTCCCTTTAAGCTCTCGGTAATCCTTTGCTTTTTCTGGGCCTCAGGGACATCCCACTCATCCAGAGCCTGCATCGCCTGTTCCACCCATTCTTCAAAGGTTTCTTCTCCTGCCGGAGTTGGTACGTTTCCTGTAAAATTTCTTAACCGTCGATAACCGAAGTTAGTGTGAGGAGGGCTTGTTTTCTGACATTTAGCCAGTAGATCTCCAATAGCCACGATAAATTCAGGCCCAATCATGGCCAACGGACTAGGCACGGGAACACTTGCGGATTCACCACGTGGCGTACTTGGCTTAATTAGTTGGACTTCCACCTCTTCGGACAGTTTCACGCTCGTGCCCTGAAAACATGGCGGAACACCCTTTCTCTATTCGAGAAGAACATACATGTGAGAGGTATCTGGGTTTTTTTCAATGTCCAGGATTAACCCCCGATGATCTGGTGCTAGCGTGGCCACGGCCTGGCGAATCTGATCTTCAGCCCAAGTGTCTGCTGGAATATCCATGACTATACAACATTCCGACTGGCTACTGTGCTCCCCACACCACTCGGCAACAGTGACTGGATCCATATTTAACCCTTTAGATACGGTTTTTCCAGAGACTGGATCCCGGACGAGCCCCCACGTGTAGCGCTCACTCCCGGAGGAGCCGCTGAAAATGAACCACGGGTCAGTCTCCCCGCACTAGGGAATAAATATACTCCAACACAGTTGTGAGTTTTTATCATTTAAATAGTTTACTAAAATCTTGAGCAGATGTTTAAACACGGTATTCACAAATATTATTACAATATTTTCGTATTACGGTAAAACACGCAGCGGAAAAGAAACGAAACACGAGGCTTCGTATTTCGGAAAATAAAATATTCGCGACCGAACATAAAAGAATGCAATTTCCCGATGGTTCAGAAAAAAGGGACACGTAGCGAAACCCCAAACATACAATCCCTTCGTATTACGGCAAACGCGCAGCGGAAAAAGAGAAAAATGTATTCGGAACGTATCTTTGTCTTTAACCCCCGTTCCGATTCGTAAAAGGAAATGAGTCCTGTACAAGTTAAGTTCCAGAATGTGAGAAGCGTATCTGTGTGTGTGTGGTACCCGGGTACTGTTCAACTGGCCAGTGAATTTATTAAAGGAAGGTCTTCGACTAGTCAGTTGGGGCCCTGTAAACTTTAAAGAGAAAACAGCAGAGCGTCCTTTAATCATACAAACAGCCTTGGAGGCCTCTCACCCATCCGATGACTGCTTTAGGCTCCGCTGACCCAGGACGTCTCTCCACCCGATTTTGACTGGGGATACTAGCGGCCGGATCCGTTGTCTACCTTCATGCAGCTTGTCCAGCTCCCCGCCTGCTCTCCGTTCGATTCCGCCGGTCTGCAGCTGTTGTCTGGGTACTGGCAAGTCTCCTTCTCCTCAGGTTAAGTGACCCAAATAGGAATTACAGGTCTCCCTCGGGCTTTGGCCTAGCTCCTCCAGCGGTCTCCTCAGTGTGTCTGCTTTCTCTCATCCCCTGGCGCGCTCTGGAACTTTCTCCACGAGGCAGAGGATGTAAGTGTCCAGTCTCCACCCACTTCCTGGCTTCTTGCAAAGCATGCCGGTTATTGTAGTCCCAATATCCAGTATCTCTGATTGCGATAGTCTCCATCTTGTGGCCAAAAATAGGTACTGCCACAGCAAAGATTTTTAGCACAGCGCTACACATGCAACTTGGCAGGTTACTATTACCTATGTATCTGTGTCTCTTCTGCAAGCCCCAGAGACAAAGACATGTGTACTGTGAATTCCACTCCAAAAGTCATAAGAACATCAGGGAAACTATGCAAATCACTTTTCAATCACAGCACTTCAATTCTTCTCTTAAAGATAGCAAATAAAAACACAGGGCTAGATTACATTGTTCACGCTAAAATAGGGATGCTAATGGGGAAAACCTGCGACTGTAGGTTTCCCCATAGCATCCCCATTTTAGCATTAGATTCTAGGGCAGGTGCTACTTCAGCACCTTGCCTGAAACAATGCGCTACGCAAGGGAATACTCACGGTAGCGCTTCTGCGAAGCCCCGAGTATCACCTCCTGGAGTCCATAGAACTCCATGGAGGGTTGCGCTGCTAGTGTGATCGCGGAGGGACACTGGGGACTATTTGTATCCAGTCTCCCTCTGCTCCTGGAGGCAAGAAGCAGCGGAGCAGATGAGAGGTGAGTATTGCATTTATTGAGGAGTTTTAACTGGTGCTAAATAAGTCTGCAAAAGTGGAATCAGTTAGCACCAGCTGTTAGGTCTCGCTAAAATTCGTTTAGCCCATCAGTGCAGAAATTAGCACTAGGACTTTATAATATCTTATTTATTCTAACGCTAATTACTGATTGCCCTCCCCATGTTAAGTATAGGATGTGCAACGTACAGTAAGCTCGAGCAAGCTAACACAGTCACCGATGCAGTATGTATTTTTACCCTGTTTAACGTTAGGAAGGTAATATGGGGGGGGGCATGTGTTACAGTCGCTTATCCTGCCGTTAACGCTTACTCACCTGACCACTACTGTTAGTGCTCAGTATGTAATCTAGCCATTAGCGTGCGCAGCCCTTTTCATTAGGGTGTGCATCCATGGAATATTTATTAATTACACATTTGTGCCCAGATCATTTAACAGTTTTTTTTTAGTTGGGAATAACCAATGTTCATGTAATGATACAGTCAATTTTCATGTGTTTATCATCAGTGTGTTTTTCACTGTTTATCATGAACCAGATAAGGAACATCCAAAAAATCCAAAAGATCAATGTAGAGGGTCAAAGATGAAGCTATCACCCAACATTAGGGTGAGCCTGTGCACACCAGGCACACCCTGTGTGCCGCCTATGAATCTAGCCCAGAGTGTGGGACCAGAATGCTTACATTTCCCTATGTACAGGCTTTGGTCTACATTTAAACACAAATAATATTTAATTCTAGAGATGCACCAATATCATTTTTTTAAGACCGAGTACGATAACACACAAGTAATTTATACCCTAAATGGTACGGAGTTAGGGAAATCCAAGCAGGAGAAGAATTTGAGAATAATCATAGACTTCAAACTAAGTAACAATGTGCAATGTCAAACAGCAGCCGCCAAGGCCAGCAAAGTATTGGCATGCATTAAAAGGGGAGTTCACTCACGGGATGAAAACATAATTTTGCCTCTGTATAAAACAATGGTAAGACCGCACCTTGAATACGCCGTGCAATTTTGGGCACCTGCCTTAAGAAAGGATATTATAGAGTTAGAAAAAGTGCAGAGACGGGCAACTAAATTAATAAGGGGAATGGAGGTTTAAGTTATGAGGAAAGACTAACAAGCTTATTCCTGTTTAGATTAGAGAAACGGCACCTTAGAGGGGATCTGATAACCTTATATAAATATATACGGGGCCATTATCAACCATTGTCTGATAACCTATTCATTAACAGGTCTATACATAGGACAAGGGGTCATCCATTTAGACTGGAAGAAAGAAAATTTAGCTTAAAGCATAGGAAGGTTTATTTATGGTGAGAACAATAAAGCTGTGGAATTCTCTGCCTGTTGAGGTGGTTGGGTCAGAGTCTGTACAGACTTTTAAAAAACGACTGGATGACTTCCTGCAGACACAGAATATTAAGGGTTATAATATTTAATATGTGGGTAAAAGCTTCTTGATCTTAGGAGAAATCTGACTGCCATTGTGGGGTCAAGAAGGAATTTTTTCCCGGTATGTTGCATATTTCAGACTGGGTTTTTTGCCTTCTTTTGGATCAACAGCAGTAGGTGATGTGTGAGAGGCTGAACCCGATGGACGCATGTCTTTTTTCAGCCTATATAACTATGTAACTATGTAACCGATACTTCATTTTCAGGTACTCACCGACACCAAGTACTGATACTTTTATTCAATGTCATGTGACCGCTAACCAACTAATAATTTAAGATTTTGCTGAAAGTCTTTTCGATTTATGTTAATATTGAAATGTATGGCCAGACACCCCATTTACTCACTACACAGGCCTGCACACACCTTGACCACTCAAACAGACACCAAACCTCAGATATATTTGTACCTAGACCTCAGATACATGTATATCCACACCAGACCTCAGTCACATGCATACCCACAGACCTCAGTCACATGTGTGTGCATATACTGTACATTTTAAATTATATATATATATATATACAGTTGTGTTCAAAATTATTCAACCCCCAATGCTGTAAAGGGTTTTAGGGAATTTAGTGTACATTTGTAATTGTATTCAGAATGAAATCCTACAAGGACTTTTTAAAGAACCATATGCAACTAAAATGACATCAATTGGTTTTGTAATACAGTAGTAAATGTTTCTTTTGTGAATTCTTCATTGACACAATTATTCAACCCCTTAAAGACTACCACTCTGAAGAACAGAGGTTCATTCAAGTGTTTTCAATCAGGTATTGAAAACACCTGTGGCTGTCACGGAGCAGCAATAAAGTATAATAAGCACCAATTAGGCAGCTTTAAAATGACTGTGATACTCAGCTCCTTCTAGACATTTACTGGTGTGGTTACAAACATGGTGAAGTCAAGAGAATGGTCCAGGAAGACAAGAGAAGAGGTGATTACTCTTCACAGGAAGGGCAATGGCTATAAGAAGATTGCAAAGATGTTAAACATACCAAGAGAGACCGTAGGAAGCATCATTCGCAAATTCAAGGCAAAGGGCACTGTTGAAACGCTACCTGGTCATGGCAGAAATAAGATGCTGACTTCGACTGCTGTGCGCTACCTGAAGCGTAGAGTGGAGAAAATTCCCCGTGTGACTGCTGAGGAACTGAGAAAAGATTTGTCAGATGTGGTTACTGAAGTTTCAGCTCAGACAATACGGCGCACACTGCGTAATGAAGGCCTCCATGCCAGAACTCCCAGGCGCATCCCCTTGCTGTCTCCAAAGAATAAGAAGAGTCAACTGCAGTATGCCAAAAGTCATGTGGACAAACCACAGAAGTTTTGGGATAGTGTTCTGTGGACTGATGAAACAAAATTAGAACTGTTTGGGCCCATGGATCAACGCTATGTTTGGAGGAGGAAGAACAAGGCCTATGAAGAAAAGAACACCTTGCCTACTGTGAAGCATGGCGGGGGTCAATCATGCTTTGGGGCTGTTTTGCTTCTGCAGGTACAGGGAAGCTTCAGCGTGTGCAAGGTACCATGAATTCTCTTTAGTACCAGGAGATATTGGATGACAATGTGATGCAGTCCGTCACAAACCTGAGGCTTGGGAGACGTTGGACCTTTCAACAGGACAATGATCCCAAGCATACCTCCGAGTCCACTAGAGCATGGTTGCAGATTAAAGGCTGGAACATTTTGGAGTGGCCATCGCAGTCACCTGACTTAAATCCGATTGAGAACCTCTGGTGGGACTTAAAGAAAGCAGTAGCAGTGCGCAAGCCTAAGAATGTGACTGAACTGGAGGCTTTTGCCCATGGGGAATAGGCGAAGATACCCGTAGATCGCTGCAAGACACTTGTGTCAAGCTATGCTTCACGTTCAAAAGCTGTTAACTGTAAAAGGATGTTGTACTAAGTACTAAGATTGAATGTCACTTGGGGGTTGAATAAAACTGATAATGATGTGAGCACAGAAAAGACATTTGTGGTTATTTCCTTATAAATGTTATGTTATATTTGTCTGACCTACACGTGCCTCTTTGATTTAATTGTAAGCAAGATGACTGAATGATCAAAATCAATGTCAAACTGGCCAAAACACTCAATTTCAGTGGGGGTTGAATAATTTTGAACACAACTGTATATATATACACATCCCAGACCTCAGATAAAGACACTAGGGTGGCTGGCAGAATGCTCCAACAGCAAGCAGGCGTCGGCAAAGGATGTATTGCAGCCGCTTGTTGGCACATCCAGCCGCACTCTCGCGAGATCTTGCAGGTTTCACGAGATCTTGCAAGATTGCTGCATGAGGTACCAGCGAACAGCCGTGCTTTTGTTGGCGGGCGCTGGAACGAGGCCAGCCGGAGGGGCCTGGCAGATGCTCTAACAGCCTCCCCAGCCCCTCGGATACCAGCCGGCAAGCCAGCCCAGTGCTGGCTTCTGTTATCAGTTGAGGTTTTGGGGGAATTTGCACGAGTACTTGTGCAAGTGCCGGTTTCGGCACCGATACCGATACTAGTATCAGTATCGGTGCATCCCTATTTTATACAGTACATGGTTTATAACCCTATAAGAAAAAACCCTTTTCCCAGATCTATTTTCTTTCCTTTTAATATTACAAGACAATTATTATCTCTTTTAGTAAATGTATTAGCAGGTCACAGGAAGAAACACATAAAATAATTAGCAGGTTACACAATTTTTCATGAATTGGGGTTTCACTGCTAGAAGCAAATAGCTTACAAAAAAGTCAAAGAAGGGGAAAACTAATTGAAACAATTATTGATCACGGGTAACATCAGAGACTGACAGTGAGACGCCTCCATCAAGTAAGCAAATCGCAGGAAATTCCCAAATTGGTTCTCTTTTTCGCAGTGATGAATTTTAGTAATCGGTCTATAAAGCTAAATGATCAAACATTTTGAAGTGGCAGGGAACTGTAGAAGGATCTGCTCCGAAAATGTTCCATACAAACTTTAACAAAGGAAAAAAAAAATCAGTTATAACATTTTAATAAAAAAGAACAAAAACAATCACTAGAATCAGATAATGAAACTCACTTTTTAATTAAAATTTCTTTTTTTTGGTACGATTTTTTTTATTTTTTTACTTTAATAGCACTTCAGTGTTATGTTTGTTACCATTATCAGGTGAAGAAAATATCAAAAGTGTTGCTTATTTAATATCTAAAAAAATATAATGTAGTAAATATTGGGGAGCGTGTCTCTGTGTCCACAGCTGTTGGGAGTGAGTGCTAAAATGTAATTAAAATGGTTAGCTTTCTCCCTTGGGGGGAGGATATAACACGTGGCTGTAAAATGGAATGTCTTTTGTGAACTGACATGTCGTGTAGCCTGTTAGTCGCACCTTGGGAGCCAGCCCGGCACCAAGATTTAGGCCCTATCTTCAAAGAAAGGATACACATCCCTTGATCCCTAAGGGGGGTCTGGGGGGAAGATGGACACAATTGGGCAATTAAAGATTAATGACGAAGCGTACTGAGCATGCTCCGGAGAGGGGAATTCTGGGGATTGTAGGCAAAGGCTCTGCATCTAGGAGGGTGGACTTAGAAAAAAGGCCACCCTATATATATTCTGAATCAAGCATGGCTCAGGGCTATTTCCTTGGAGGTCAATCGAGGATTGAGGGAATATTGCCAACTCTTAATAGAGCCTCGATATCACTGACACTATCTTATGGTTCATAAGTAATGCTCTGTGCTTAATCCTTATCATAAATAAATATAACCTATTTAAGTTCTGCTTCTGGCTGATGACATCCACGCTAACTAAGAGATTGGAGTATTGCTGAGTGTTTTAAGCTCGGGTAGATACGAAAGTGTGCGTTGCAGTTGCTGGGGACGGCAGGTATAGTGACAGTGCGGTTGCTTAGCCCTGCGTCTCTCGCTGCGACGCGCGTAGTGTCCATGAGGACTGATGGCAGCGTAACTAATAGAATAGGAAAGTGAGCCCAGGGATTGTGTGAGACGTAGTCATTACCCGCTTCAAGAGAAGACTTGTACTGCGTTGCAATCCTGGGATCATTGTATCGTGCTCTGCGCCCCTGTTGCGAGAGAGAAGTGTGCAGAGACAGATAGTGGGTGGCTTAACCCGGCGGCTTTCGCAGCAGCGCGCGTAGTGGTTGTGACAACTCAGGCAGGATTTGTTTCTGTACAGGGCACCTAGTTTGGGGTAAAGTTTATGTGACGGGATGGAAGTCCGCCTGCGGTCCTGCTCTATCTGACCTCCCCCCTTTTTGGCGTCCGGCCCGACTACCGAGTGGCACAGCACTCGGCGTCTCGAGCGGCCTGGAGGATGAAATGGCGTTGGTCCGGCGTCTGGAGAGATGGTGCGGTGTTGCCTTGGGGATCCCGTTCCTGGGTTGAGTGGTGATGCAGGAGACTGCTGAGTGTCTCCTGCAATAGTGATTGTAGCTGAAATGAAGACACCAGACGCGGCTGTATGCTTTAAAACAGTGAACTGAATTTTATGGGTTTCAACAGGGTCATTTATACAACTTCACACAAACAGTTTACCAACTCCCTCACCAACACAACCAGGACTGATTGGCTCCTTTCCCAGCCTCCTGTTCCTTATCAGGTCCCTTTCAGCCTTCCCATTGTCCAGGGATTAGGCAGATGAGGTCTTGGAAAAGCCTCCAATCAGCTGGCTTGCTGTATCCTCCATTTTGCCCTTTCAGGCTCCCCCATTGTCCAGGGGATTAGGCAGATGAGGTCTTGGAAAAGCCTCAAACCAGCTGCCTTGCTGTATCCTCCATCTTGGGGCCTTAGATCCTTTGTCCTGTGAGACCATGCTGGGATGAGCAAAATGGTGATGGGGAAAAACACATACAAACGGTGTCGTTCATACTTTTACAGTCACATCATACAGGGTACATTTTTATTACATCACACCAATAAAACCACATCTAGCAATAAAATAAGAGGTCCATAGGCTCACACGCAAAACCAAAACGAAAACAGGAAAAATGGTCTTTAAAAAGGGTTCAGTTTTTAGTCATGTGGCTCGCTGAAAAGAGCTCTCATGTCAGTTCCGTGACAGTTTAGATGAGAGTTTTTCAATGTGGGGGCCAAAGGATAGATTAGGGTCCAACCACATACCTAGATATTTGAGAGAAGTGACTGTGGTCAGCGTGCTATTTGATTTTTTCCCAACACATAGATGGGGATTTTGCAATTTGTGTAGTTTAGGTGCTGTTCCAAAGAGCATTGTCACAGTTTTGTCAGTATTTAAAAAAAGTTTGTTGTGTTTGATCCACTTTTCTACCTCTGTGAATTGTTCTTGCAGCACGGCCTCCAGCTGCGGGAGATTTGGTTTGCTGGTATAGATTACGGTGTCGCCTGCATACATATGTACAGTTGAGGCTTTGCAGACGTTGGGCAGATCATTTATGAATATTGTGAATAGCAGGGGGCCTAGAATTGAGCCTTGGGGTACACCGCAAGTGACTGGGAGCGGGAGGGAGGAGCTGCCAGAAATTGACACATATTGTGATCGGTCGGATACATATGATTGTAACCAGGTTAGCGTGCGATCACCAATGCCAGAGTTTTTAAGTTTTTCTAACAAGATGCCATGGTCTACTGTGTCAAAGGCCTTGGCAAAATCAAGGAAGATGGCTCCAGTTAGGTTTGCTTGTTCCATCCCAGCTTGGATATCATTGCAGACTTTTAAAAGGGCGGTTGTAGTTGAGTGATTTGGACGAAAGCCTGATTGATCCAGGGTTAAGTAGTTCCAATATTGATAATAACCATGTAATTGTGTGTAGACGCATTTTTCCAAAATATTTGACATTACAGGGAGCAACGATATCGGACGGTAGTTGGATACCAAAGTACTGTCACCACTTTTATGGATAGGTACCACTCTCGCAGTCTTCCAGAGTTTGGGTATGTATCCAGTGGCCAGTGATTCATTGATTAGGGTTGCGACAGGATTTGCAATTGCTGGCGCACTGATTTTCAGCAGCATTGCTGGTATTTGATCAGGTCCAGACTGGTATTTCATTTTTTGCTTACGGAGAAGTTTAGTAACGACACTGACAGGCACTGGTCTAAAACTGAAATCCTGTCTGATACAGGGACTTTGCACAGTTGGAGGTGCCTGACCTGCATGAGGCCTCTCTGATTGCATGTCATTTCCTAGCTTGGCAATCAAAGTGGTGGCACATCCAACAAAATAATCATTAAAGGCATTTGCTACATCTAGGGGGTGTTGCAGGGTTTGGTTGTTTACTTTGACAGCAGCTGGCTGGGAGTGGACTGGGGGTGCTTGTATGTTACTTATGGTTCTCCAAAAGTTTCTAGGGTTTGATATGTTATTGTTTAGATTTTCATTGAAGTAATGGGCTTTAGCCATTTTTGTTTGTTTTGTGCATTCATTCCGGCATTTTCGGTATTCGTAGTGATCGTTCATGGAACCAGTACTCTTGAAATTTATCCACAGTGAATCTCTAAGCTGGTACATTAGTGTAAGATCAGCTGTAACCCAGGGGAGATGGGTCCCTTTTACTCGCACTTTATGCAGCGGGGCATGGGAATTCCAGACTTGCAGGAGCTCAGACTGAAAGTATTCAACTGCACAGTCTAGGTCTGGGATTAGGTTTAGTCTGTACCAGGAGCTGTTTGAGATCACTTAGGAAGGATTCAAGAATAAATTTCTTGAAAGACCTGCTCTTGCTCCATCTTTCAACAGCCCCCATGTAGCCGACTACTTCACTTACTCAGCTATTTATCCTTACCTAAGTGTGTCACCCCTCTCCTCTTAGATTGTAAGCTCTTGAGCAGGGTCTCCTCTCCTACTGTTCTCAGCGTGTCTAACTTGTGTATATTTGTTGTTACGTCCCACCCATTATTTATTTATTTATTTATAAAGTATTTAAACAGGAAGGATACATTGAGATTTCTCTCTTTTTCAAGTATGTCCTGGGTTCAAGAACATTGAATATTTACAGTAGGTACAAAAATACAATGTAATAAAAGGAAGATATTAAAAATAACACAAATATACCGATTAACACAGAAAATAAATATGTAGGAAATATACAGGGTTATTCAAAGAGATCCTAATTGTGGCAGAAAGATAACTGAACAGTGAAATTCAGCGTACAGTTACCTTTCCTGGCCATTCGGCTATTCAGAGAGCAGGCAGTTTGCCAAATGTTGGTGAATTGCCTGCACATACGGTGCCTGTTCAAGGGCAGTGAAATCCCCATAGCGAAGCAATGCTTCGTCTATTCAGAGAACAAAAACCAGCAGTGAAAAGTTGCCAAATTTCCCTGCTGTTCGGTGGTTTCCTTCGACAGGTTTATTCAGGCGAATCCCATAGGCTTCAATGTTAAAAATATTCCCGTTTTAAATCAATCTCTAATAAACCGTTGATTATAATCTGCAGTAAAAAGTCTCTTTATAGCTGTTTTTGGGAATTTTTTTCTGTTTTTTTTAAATCGTGTTTTCTGTAACAGCCCATTTTATTATCATTCATTGGACCTTATAAGTAAATTTCAGACATTTTCGTTCTGTAGTATCTTTGCAAACAGCGTTTCACTTTTCAAACATTCAAGCGTACAATTTTTTTTTTCCCACTCCATTTGTCTGCGGTGTCGACTTTTTCCGGCGGCTGCGGCTGCTCTGCACTGTGATCGGCGGCTGCTCGGGTTTGTTCGGCGGGGTTAATCCAGATGTTTTTTTTTTTTGTAAATATCATTTTATTAAGTTTTCAGAGAAAATGATAATAGGACACACAGGTCCAAACAGTGGCTATATATCGTAAGGATGCAAAGTTATAAGTAAATAAAAGAGGGTAGGGTAGACATGCAAGTCTGACATATGGTATAACAGGGCACGCAGGCTCCCAGGCAGAATCAAAGGGTAGGGAAGCTAGGGTGGTAAAACGGAGAGAACGAAAACCAGGCGGTCCCATTCTGGGGAAGGAAGGGAGCATAAAGTCTACTCAGGCGTAGGTGTGGGAAGGGCAGGGACTGACTGGGCCGGACCCAGGCGGGCGAGAAAGGCTGATGAAGTGGACATTGTGTGCCATTGGGACCAAATTGAGAGGTATCGAGGAAGTTGATCAGTGGCCGACATATATAAATGTTCCACCGCCCTGAGGTCCTCCATCCGGTGGAACCATTCCCGCAGAGGTGGTGGGGCGATCTGTTTCCAGTACAGGGGGATCAAGCTCTTAGCAACATTCAATATGCGGGGCAGTATGGTCTTTTTGTAAGACGCTATAGACATATAGGTATGGTGAAGCAGCATAGAAGCCGGGGTAAAAGGTGGTGGGGTGCCTAGCAAATCACTGGCGATGGAGTGGAGACTCAACCAAAATGGGCGTATCAGGTGACATTCCCACCACAGGTGTATAACCGAGCCCAGGGCCCCGAAGCAGCGCCAACAATCTGGGGAGATGTCCGGGGAGTAGGTGTGTAAGCGGATAGGAGTATAGTACCACAGTGTGAGCAGTTTATAAGCAGTTTCTTGGGTTCTGCTGTCCGCGGAACATCGGTGTGTCAGCTTACATATGTCGGACCACTGTTCCTCTGTGAACGTGCATTCCAACATCATTTCCCATTTACCCATGAATGTTGGGGGGATCGTGGAGGATGCGTCTCGTAGAAGGGTGTATATTAGAGACACCCCATTGGCTAGGGGAGAGGGAGATGCACAAGTACCCATTCTCTTTAATATTTTTATTAGTGATATTGCAGAAGGTATTAATGGAAAAGTATGTCTTTTTGCTGATGACACAAAGATTTGCAACAGGGTTGACGTTCCTGGAGGGATCAGCCAAATGACAAATGATTTAGGTAAGCTAAAAAAATGGTCGGAGTTGTGGCAATTGAGTTTTAATGTGGATAAGTGCAAGATAATGCACCTGGGACGTAAAAACCCAAGGGCTGAATATAGAATATTTGATACAGTCCTAACCTCAACATCTGAGGAAAGGGATTTAGGGGTTATTATTTCAGAGGATCTAAGGGTAAGTAGTCAATGTAATAGAGCAGCAGGAAATGCTAGCAGAATGCTTGGTTGTGTAGGGAGAGGTATTAGCAGTAGGAAAAGGGAAGTGCTCATGCCACTGTACAGAGCACTGGTGAGACCTCACTTGGAGTACTGTGTGCAGTACTGGAGACCGTATCTCCAGAAGGATATAGACATCTTGGAGAGAGTTCAGGGAAGGGCTACTAAAATGGTGTACGGCTTGAAGGAGAAAAGTTACCAAGAAAGGCTTAATGATCTTAACATGTACAGCTTGGAAAAAAGACGAGACAGAGGAGATATGATAGAAACATTTAAATACGTAAAGGGAATCCACAAGGTAGAGGAAGGGAGTATATTTAAAAGGAAACAAAATAGCAAAACAAGAGGACATAGTCTTAGATTAGAGGGGCAAAGGTTTAAAAGTAACATCAGGAAGCATTATTTTACTGAGCGGGTGGTGGATACATGGAACAGTCTTCCAGTAGAAGTGGTAGAGGCCAAAACAGTAATTGAATTTAAGCAAGCATGGGATAGGCATAAGGCTATCCTAAACAAAAGATAAATCCAGGTAAAGTATCCATGTAATTGGGCAGACTAGATGGGCCGAAAGGTTCTTATCTGCCGACATTTTTCTATGTTTCTATGTTTCTAAGTACGTTCAAGGTGTGTAAGGGGACGGGTCAGCATGTGAGGTCTCAGTGCACGACGGAGACAGTTAGTGACCTGACGATATTTAAAGTGGTGCAAAAAGGTAGGCGGTCTATCCTCCAGCAGCGAGCCGAGGGGTATAGCACCCGAACTAGTGAGGAAGTGGTGGACCCTGGGAATGGGGGTAGTAGTCAGGGCCACCAACGATCTTGGTCCCAAATGTGACAGGAAACCATCGTAATATGTGATCGGGGTCATCGGGGAGGGATAGGTCGTCAGGCCCGAACGAGTCGCTTCCCTATGCCAACACCGTAGGGTGGCCGTTGTGAACGGTGACGTGCGCGCCAATCGCATGCCCCGTGAGCGAGGCAGCCACGGGAGAACCGCTAATGGGACCTCCAGCATCGTTTGCTCCACAGACTTCCACCTCTTCACCATCCCCTCCCTGGTCCACTCCGCCGCCCGCAAAATGTTAATCCAGATGTTTTTGCGGGTTTCGGTGTGCGTTCGCCGGGTTTTGCGGAGGGTTTTGGGCGGGTTTGCGGTGACTTTTCCCTGCCTTACGGCAGCCCTGTGGTGCTTGCTGAATACACCACAGGGTCGCCGAAATGGGATCGCCAAATCGCACCGAATTGAAGAGAACGAAAAGTCACCGAACGTGAATAACCCTGATAGTCATTATGATACATGTTTACAGGTGCATTCTGTACCGAGGTTTATTAATAGAAATCTCTTAAGTGACTTTAGACTGGGGGAAGATTTGGGAGGTTATTCCATAATTGCGGTGCTCTGTAGGAAAATGAAGATCGAGACACTTTCTTTTGTATAGTGGTACTGCAAGTAAGGTGCAGGTCCTGGATTGGAGGTTATAGGATGAGGGAACTGCTGAGGGAAGCAGTCTATTCAGGTAGGGTGGTAGCTTCCCAGAATTATACAGTGCGACGGAATTGGTTGGTTCTTTATAATAACTTGTAACTGTAACAGTAGCTAACATATAGCACAAGTATGGAACATCCTCCTGCAATTTGATAGTTGGTGTACAAGAACATAAACAGGTTCCACTTAAATTCCTATAATAACTTTGTTAATCTTTATCCTTTTGGAAGAAAAAAAAAATCTTATGTCTGGTTAAAAAAAAAAAAAAATAGTTACCTAGTTAATGGACATTCTACTAATGTATTCAAACATGACTTGTTTATTTAAGGTTTGTGTATTTTGACGCAAGCATCTACAGTATTTTGAAACTCAGAGAAAAAAATAATGCAAGATACTGTGAAACAAATCCAAAGGAGGGTCTGCCCATCAAAACAAATGATGGCTTTTAATTCATCGCAAATTTTTATTACAGGTTGCCTTTAGGCATTTAACTAATATATGATGCCTGCTTTATATCATCCTTCAAGATGTTTTATGACTAATTTGTCATATTAAGTAAGTATTGGAAGTGTAAATAAAAATGATGTATAGGTTCCTATAGACAATCGTAACAATGTTTTATGAGCGTTGCAAGTGTCATGATTCATGGCTCGTTAGCTCATTGCAGAATAACTTAATTGCTAGGAGGCACACAGTAACATTAATGGTAACAGTTTAGTTTGCTCATTTATGCATAATAACTTCCATAGAGCATATATTTAACACGCTAGGGGGTAGAATTAACGCGTGACCCATTAAAGCTGGTGGTAGATTTTTCTTCCCCCAAGAGACTTATGAATCTATAAGGAAAGGGCGATATGGCACAACTATTTCTTGTGCATTAGGAAACATTTTACCTGCTGATGGTCTTGCAGTATGCTGGAAACTAAAGAGCCATAATAAAAAGCAATGGGTAAGTTAGCTTGTTGGATTTTTTCAGCAAACTTCCCCCTTCATACAATAAACAAAAAACGCAATAAAAAAAGCAACCAGGGTTATTCAGAGACACCGAAATGTCACTGACATTTTGTCACTCTCCCACTCGCTGTACTTCGGTGAGTTCAATTTGGCGACCCTGTGATGAATTCAGAATTCACTGTAGGCTCCCCGAAGTGCGGCGAATTGACCGGCCGAATGCATCTGAAAAACCGCCGCAAAACTGCCAAATCAAACTGCAAAACCGGCAAAAGAATTGAAAAACTGCCAAATTCGTCCAACGAAAAAGTCGACAAGCCGCCGAACAGGGGTGAAAAAAATCAAAAAACGCAACTTTTAAAAAGAAAAAATACTGCATGGAAATAATATATAAGGTCCTATGAATAATAATAAAAAGGTCGGTTACAGAAAAAAACCCACTATTTAAAAAGAAAAAAAAAATTATTGGAAAAAAATATTTTGCAGAAAAAATCCTGAAAAAGAAATGACAAGAATAAACAGTTGAATAAATATTTAAGAGAAACTGAATTTTTTTAATATTGAAACCTATGGGATTCGCTTGTTTAAACCTGTCGAACGAAACCACCAAAAATCAGTGCATTTCACTGACATTTCGGTGCAGTTTGGTGTTCTCTGAACAGATTAACCATTCCTTCTCTATGGGGTGTTCACTGCCGCCGAAGGTCACCGTAATTTGTTGGCAATTTGCCAATATTTGTCGAATTGACAGCTTTTTGAATAGCCGAATGACCCACGAAATTGCACCGTACGTGGAAATTCACTTTTCGGTGCAATTTCATGGCCAATTCGGTGCTTTTTGAATAACCCCCTAATATGTTTTTGATAAATTTCAATAATTATTACTGCTCAACACAAAAATAAATAGGTGGCGCACATGTCATTAAATCGTGTATGCTATAGTAATGTCTAAAAGTTGGACGTGTGACAGAGATAACTGGAAAAAAGTTCTAAAGAAGTAAAAATCTCGGGTCAGATCACAACCAGGACGTTTGCAGAGCGTTTGAGCCATATGGCATAACGGCTTCAGCGTTGTGCCTAATTTTAACTCATCCTGTTACATCTGAGACACAAGCTCAGCTTATGTCTCAGATGTAGCGCCTGATTACTGTAATGTCTCCTCTACTATATAATGGGAGATGCTGACATGCCCCAAGCAGATGATAAATGAGTTATTCCAAACAGCACGTTCTCCATCTACGCTTATTTTGTGTCATTGTGCTTCAGCACCCTCACTTAACACATAAAGCTAAACACGTAATAAAGGACGCCTGCGGTAAAAATACAGGCTTATCTGATTTCCCAAAGTAGATCAAGGTGTTCACTTTCCTCTATTCTGTGCTCCTCTCGGTCCCGACGTATCAAGAACCAGCTGATTGTATATATTGAAACACCACTTTTTATTTGGTGACATAATATATCCAATCAGCTGGCTCTGTCCTGGTTCTTGTGGTGTCCTCAAGACCGAGAAGGGAAGAGACTGGAGGAAAGGGAACATGACGATCTACATTGGGAAATCAGATAAGCCTGCTTTTATTATGCTTCTGGTGCGCAGATTTATATATATTCCCTGCAGTATTTTTATTGTATCACAATATTAGACTATGATCATTAGTATTTTTACCGCAGGCGTCCTTTCTTACGTGTTTTTGGAATATTTATGTGCCTAGGTAGGAAGGTGCACTGTGGACTCTTTTCGGTGTTGTATTTGTATATATACTTCTCATACATTTTTTCCGGTTTGACCTGTGGAGGGATCTCTAATCCTTTTTACTGTAACATAAAGCAAAACCACTGCTTGATCCAGGCAGGGGAACAGGGGCAATTACCACCCTCCCCCACGATCTACAGTCCCATTGTAAGAGATACAGGGGACTTTTGGACATTATTAACCCTTTTATCTCTGGTTCCATACACCCTACATGGTCCAGAGAGGTGTTATTGGAAAGGCTGGAGTCTGACCTTTCCAAGGATGACCATGTGAAATGTACAAAAAATAATAGAAAAATTTTGATTAAAATTGCGTATTTCCTTAGAAAGATGCAGTTGCAGTTTCTCCATTTATGAGTTCTCCTCATCTGCTCTTATCCCCTAATGCAAGGGTCAGCAACCTTGGCCCTCCAGATATTGGAAAGCTACATCTCCCATTATTCTCTAGTACTCATTAAATTGACTAACCTCATGGGAAAATAGTTTTAGAACACCAGGACAGCCAAGGTTGCTGACCCTTGCCCTAATGCATCAATTCTATATGTTCTCCTCATTCCTTGTCACAGCTTATTGTGTAATGGTTAACCCCTTCACTGCTGAGGACATGTGGGGAACGTCCTAATTGACTCCAGCTATATGCGGAGGACGTTCCACACACGTCCTCCGCTTGCGGGAGCCCCGGTGGAGATACTCACTTCTCTGTCCGGGGTCCCGCGGCATTCTGGCTTCAGCGAAGCCAGGCGCTGAAGATAGGCCGGCCCCCGACGTAAATGACGTCATCGCACCATGGTGTAATTTCCAGGTGACCCCCCCGGCAATGCCCGGAGATCGCCTGAAGGGGAGGGGGGATCCTTTTGGATCCCTCTCCCTCCCAATCGGGAGGGTTTTCATAAAAAAAAACAGGCACCGCTTTGAAGGGCATTATAAAAAAGAAACCATGTTTTAATGTTCCTTATGTTTGTGGGTGCTCATGTGTTATTTATTTATTTATCTATAAAGGATTTTACCAGGAAGGATACATTGAGATTTCTCTCGTTTTCAAGTATGTCCTGGGTCATGTTGTGTGCATGCATGTGATGTGATTTATGTAAGCGCGAGGCGCTCTATGTGCAAGTTTGGAGTTTCTTGTGAGTTACGTTGTGGTTCAATGAAGGAGCAAGAGTGTATTCTAGATATCCTTACTGTAGCACTGACCCTGGGTACAATTTAACACAGATCTGTATGCCTGTGTAATTGTTGTTTGTTCTACAGCTGCAGATATCAAACTCAAATTTACAATAACAATGATGCAATGCCTGTGTGTGAAAACTGAAAACAAATATAAAGTAAAAAGCAAAACAACCTAAAATGAAGCCATAAATGGTGTTAAAGTCTGGTGGTTTAAATGACTAAAGAATGTAAAAATGCACATTTCAAAATATAGTCCGATAACATCTTTCATAATATATAAACTTTTCTGAGATACCTTTCGGTCATGATGTGGTAGAGGCTTAGAGTAAAACAGTGAACACTTTTAGCACAGAAATGTGTTGTACATATTTTTAACCCATGAATTCTGTTTATTAAAAAATATTATATTTCCATGAAATATGTGATGTGTAGTTAACAATTAAATGTTGAGTAAAATAGAAATATTTCATAAAGAATGTTATGAGATTTAAAAATATAAATAATGTAAATTTGCTCATTTTTAATTTTCTCATGCATTCATTTATCCTACTTACAAAAATATTGCTGGGAAGAATAGTTCTAAATGCTAGCTCTTGCCCCTTTTCTTACATATCATACAATTTCAAATGGGTTCTGCATTATATTTATACAGGCAGAAATGGCATTTGAGTAAAATCCAGTAAATGTTATAATGATCCATGATAAAACCGGTCACATATCCTGCTTATGGGGGTTTATAGTGATCATAATGAGATTATTAATAATACACCGTCCAAAAATACCAAGAGAATATAAAAATAGTGGGCATAATGCCTGTATATGGAAATCACATTAACACTTTGTACTTCATATTAGGGTTGCCACCTTTTATTCAAGCCAGACCCGAACTCTCCAGCATTGGTGGCAAAATATTTTTGCTGCTCGCAGGTATAAGCTCAGTCACACTAACACTCATACCCATATACATGCATGCCTTTCCCTTTTACCCTTCACATCCCAAATCAGCCCCATTCATCCCAAACCTTAAATCAGTCTTTTTAACCCCCAGTGCCGGCTGGGTGGAGTAGAGGTAACATCACTGCTCTATAACCGTGGAGAGGGACTGTGGAGACACAGGTTTGATCCTGGCAAGAGCACCTCTCCAGTAAGTGTCCTTGGGCAAGACACCTAACGGTACATACTCGCCACCCAGGACATATTTGAAAACGAGAGAAATCTCAATGTATCCTTCCTGGTAAAATATTTTCTCCAAAAAAAAAAATCAACCCCTTTCACCCGGAATCACAAATCAGCTCCTTTCCCCCCTCAAACTTCCTCACACTTTACACATACAGGGATCTAGACAGGAAGGGCAGCGGAAAAGGAGAGGAAAGGGAGGGGAGCGATAAAGGAATGGAGAGAGAGAGGGAGGAGGAAAGAAAAGGAGAACGGAAAAGAGTGGGGGTAAGACAGGAGGGAGAATGGAAGGAGGGGGGTAAGACAAGTTAGGGGAGAAGGGGAAGAGGTTGGAGAAAGGAGAGTAGAGGGGGGAAAAAATAAAGGGGAAGAGGCGGAGGATGGAAAAAAGAGGTGGGAAGGAATGAGGAGGGGGAGGAGAAGGGGAAGAAGGCAGAGGTTGTAAGAGTGAGGAACAACGTGTAACATTGGGGGCTTCCAGCCTTTCCGGTGTACTTGAAGGCAGCATGTCTGATGCTGCTCGCTCACCAACACCCGGTTTAAATTGAAACAGGCAGGGAGGTGACTGCATGAGGTGCGGCTTGAGAGGGGGACGCGGTCTGGTGAAGGTCTTTTAAAAACCAACAGTTCCTTCTAAGCAGTGCCAGATCGTGGTTATCCATACCTGAGCTCCTTGTACCTGAATTCTCTTGTGATTTAACCTGTTATTGACCTCTGCTTGTTTTCTGACTATTCTGCCTTCTGTTGCCCTAGACTATTTCCTTGTACTACGCTTCTGCACTGATATCGACCCGGCTATTCCATTTGACTATTCTATACTCAGTATTCCTGATTCTGGCTCGTCTGACTACCCCCGTGTTGCTGACCTGGTTTTGTATTACGACATTGTCTTTGATTAACCCTTTCTGTCTAGCTAGTATACCTGGCCAATTCTAAGGACCAGACAGTTAGGGATTCTTCTACGGCTACCCTGTTGGTAGCTTTTGGGCTCTGTGGAGTGTTGGGCTTTAAGGACTGCGTGGTGGGATCCGGGAACCGTGACATTATGATCTGGCCAAATGGATCCCGCAGACTTAACACAGCATTTGAGTAACTTTGTATCCAGACAGGACGAGCAGGACCATAGGATGAATCAGTTTGCTCTCGCCTTACAAACTATCCTGACTCATACGGCTCACCTGGAACCAGCTGGGGTTGCACCTCCGCCTGCTATACCTGTGCCCTCTGTTGTTCAGACATCCCAGGTAGACATGATCGCTCCTATGAGGTTTGACGGTACTCCCTCGGAGTGCCGGGGATTTTTGGTCCAGGTGGATATTCATTTTAAATTAAATCCACAAATGTTTATCACTGACATAGCCAAAGTGGGGTTCATTATTAACCATCTGTCTGGCAAAGCGTTGACATGGGCGAATCCTTTATGGGAGGCAGAGAAGCCTATCATACTGAACTATAAAGAATTCATAGCCGAGTAAAAACGTACGTTTAATCCTACCAGAAAGGCCAAGGTAGCTGGCAAATCCTTGTTCCGCATACGTCAAGGGAACAGGACTGTATCTGATTATGCTATAGAATTTAAAACGTTGGTTTCTGACGTGAACTGGACTAATGAGGCTCTGGTTCTTACTTTTATGGAGGGGTTATCGGAGTCATTGATGCATGAGTTGGCCCCTCGTAAATTACCTGAGGTGTTGAGTGAACTTATAAATTATTGTATAGATCTGGATGATCAGATAAGGGACAGAAGAACTCCAAGAGAGAAACCTAAGAGACCGTTACCAAGGTTGGCCCCTGTCTTTCAGGCACCACCAAGAGAGTTATCCCCTCCCTCTGAGCCTATGCAACTAGGCCATACTAGGCTTACAGAGAAAGAGAGAACAAGGCGTCTTCGTGAGGGATCGTGCCTGTGTTGTGGTTTAAAAGGACATTTACGACTTCAATGTCCCACTCGCCCTAGAATGCATGATAAGTCGGAAAACTACCGCACCTAAGGCAACTGAGGAGACAGGCCTTGGGTGTGACGTTCATGTCTCCTGTCAAAGACACTAGACTCTTGTTACCAGTATCCGTGGCTTGGGAGACCAAGACCACGCATACTACCGCTTTTGTTGACTCTGGGGCTGCTGGTAATTTCATTGATGTTGAATACGCTTCCTCCATTTCTCTCCCTCTGGTTGTAAGAGAGACACCCTTGGCCGTCGAAGCCATAGACGGTAGGCCGTTATCCTGCCCCAGAATTACTCACGATACTGTTACAGTGGTTCTTACCACTGGTCTCTTGCATAAAGAAGAGATCATATTTCAGGTTATCCGTTCACCTTCCAATCCTGTTGTGCTTGGTTTCCCTTGGTTGGTGGAACATAATCCTGTTATTGATTGGGCTAAGGGGGAGATACTGTCTTGGAGTCCTGCTTGTTTTGGGACTTGTTTAATACCCATTAAGCATATTGGTGCCCTGAACACACCTACAGCTCCTCCATTGTCTACAGAGGTTCCTGACTGGTATGCCAATCTCAGGGCTGTATTCGATAAAAGAGAGGCAGAGAAATTATCTCCACATAGACCATATGATTGCGCCATAGATATTCATCCAGGTATCATGCCTCCTAGAGGCAAAGTATATCCTTTATCCATAAAAGAGAACCAAATCATGGAGGAGGACATAAAGGAGAATTTGGAGAGAGGTTTTATCAGACGTTCCTCTTCTCCAGCAGGGGCTGGGTTCTTTTTTTGTATCTAAAAAAGAAGGAGATTTACGCCCGTGTATCGATTATAGGGGGCTTAACAAGATCACCATCAAGAATGTGTACCCTATCCCTCTTATATCAGAACTTAAGGGGATCAGCAGTATACACAAAACTCGATTTGAGAGGGGCTTACAACCTGATACGTATAAAAGATGGGCATGAATGGAAAACAGCATTTAACACCAGGAGTGGGCATTATGAATATCTGGTCATGCCGGTCGGTCTCTGTAATGCTCCAGCTGTATTCCAAGATTTCATTAATGATGTGCTCAGAGATTTTTTGCAATCCTTTGTTATCGTATACTTAGACGATATACTGGTTTACTCTCTCGATCTGAAAACCCACCATGAACATGTCAGACAGGTATTAGCAAAATTACTAGACAATGGTCTTTATTGCAAACTGGAGAAATGTTTATTCGACATTACTACTGTAAAATTTCTTGGGTACATTATCACTCCAGAAGGTTTTGAGATGGATCCTTCCAAACTCACGGCCATCTCAGAATGGCCTCTCCCTCAAGGCCTCAAAGCCATACAGAGGTTTCTGGGGTTTTCCAACTATTATAGGAGATTTATCAAGAATTATTCTGCTGTAGCTTCTCCTATCATTAATATGACACGTAAAGGTCTGAAGAACCAGGTCTGGTCTTCACAATCCAAACAGGCATTCGAAGCTCTCAAACAGGCTTTCACTTCCGCTCCCATGTTACGGCATCCTGATCCCAGAAATCCATTTGTTCTTGAGGTTGATGCTTCCAAGATAGGCATTGGGGCTGTCCTATCTCAAAGAGAGTCTCCAGGGAAGCCTCTACATCCTTGTGGGTTCTTTTCAAGAAAATTATCACCAGCAGAACGCAATTATAATATCGGTAACAGAGAATTGCTTGCTATTGTGTCTGCCCTGTCAGAGTGGAGACATTTGTTGGAAGGTACTCTTGACCCTTTCTTGATAATCACTGATCATAAGAACCTTATGTACATCGGGGATGCTAAACGTCTGAACTTGAGACAGGCCAGGTGGTCATTACTACTGTCTCAGTTTAATTTTGTGTTGACTTACAGACCAGGTGACCGCAATGTAAAGGCTGATGCCTTATCTCGTCAATATGACCCGTATGAATCAAATACACAAGACCACAATCCTATAGTTCCTCCTGAACGTATTGTGGCTTCCACGGTCTTGTCTGTTTCCTCACCTTTTCTGGAACGCCTCCAAGCAGCTCAAATGGGGGCTCCACCTAACAAGCCTCCAGATATGTTGTTTGTGCCTGAAAAGGAAAGACAAGAATTACTCATAATGTTTCATGATTCAAAACCAGCAGGTCCTCCTGGTATTACTAAGACTCTTACCAGTATCTCCAGACAGTTCTGGTGGCCCACCATGCGACAGGACGTACGTCTGTTTGTTTTGGCTTGTCAAGTCTGTGCCAGAAGCAAAACCAGTAAAACCTTGCCTGTCAGTCTATTGCAGTCTTTACCCATTCCTAATAGAGCTTGGTCTCATCTATCCATGGATTTTATTGTGGACTTGCCGAAGTCCAAGGGTCATACTGTGGTTCTGACAGTTGTAGACCGCTTCTCCAAAATGGCTCATTTTATTCCTTTACCTAAGCTTCCTACAGCCAAAGAACTGGCGGTCGTCTTTGCTAGAGAGATTGTACGAATACATGGGGTTCTGACAGAGGAGCTCAGTTCGTCTCTCGTTTCTGGAGGGATTTCTGTGCGGAGATGGGGGTGCGATTGGCCTTCTCTTCAGCATATCATCCACAAACCAATGGGGCAGCAGAGAGGGCAAATCAGGGTCTCGAGCAGTACATACGTTGCTTTACCACACAACAAGACAATTGGTCAGAGTTGTTGCCATGGGCTGAGTATGCACATAATAACGCCGTTAACGAGACCACTGGCCACTCTCTGTCATGCCCCATAGCTACCACCATCCTGAAACCCCCCCCGGTGGTCACTTCCATCCTGTTCCTGCCCTGCAGCCAGCAACCAGCATCCAGCAGTGTAAAAGTTAAACACCAAACACACGTGACTCACGAAATAAAGGGCTCAGCCCCGCACACACTCACTGCTGGTTCATTACGGCTAATGCTCACGAAGAGTGAACATCCTTGCTACGTTGCTACTCTGCTACCTGATCCTGATTCCCCATTTCTGGTTCCTGCAAATTACTACCATCATCCCCATCATCCTCTGCAATCAACCTGGTCAGTCATCATATTTCATCCGCCCTCCTCTACCCTTATCCTCTGTTTATTTGTGCAGACCACTGCACGCTGGGCTCGTACTCTCCTCACCCCTGGTGCCACCCCGGTACCATCCCTAACCGTGACACTCTCCTTTTTCTGCTATCTATGGTTTTTTCCCTCCGGCTCTACCGCTTCAGTTTGCTGAACAGGCCATCCCGGCTCTCGATGAACATCTCACACAACTACAGGATATTTGGAGACAGATTCGCGAAAACATGGAGCGCAATGTTGCTGTCCAGAAACGCAAGGCTGACAGGCATAGGTTACAAGCTCCCTCCTACAACGTGGGGGATAGAGTTTGGTTGTCCACTAGGAATGTGAAGCTGCGGGTGCCTTCTATGAAAATGGCACCTCGGTTTATAGGTCCATACAAGATCATTAGCCGCGTTAACCCTGTGGCTTATGCTCTTGCCCTTCCTAGACATCTTCGCTTGCACAACGTCTTCCACACCTCTCTACTGAAGCCTTTGTTGTGTAACAGGTACACGCGGGTCGTTCCTCCTCCTCCACCTGTTCAGGTTGATGGAGAGACGGAGTATGAGGTTAGGAAAGTTCTGGATTCTAGGCTGTTCAGGGGTGCTCTGCAGTACCTGGCGATTGGGTGGGTTATGGTCCGGAGGACCAGTCCTGGATTCCGGCTTCCAACATGTCTGCCTCTAGGTTGGTTCCATGCCTTGCACCCCGATCGCCCTGGTGGTCATCCTGCCACTCGCCCCGGTGGTCGTCCTGCCACTTGTCCTGTTGGTCGTCCGGTGGCCTCCCGTGGAGAGGGGGGTACTATAACGTTGGGGGTTTCCAGCCTTTCCGGTGTGCTTGAAGGCAGCATGTCTGATGCTGCTCGCTCACCAACACCCGGTTTAAATTGAAACAGGCAGGTAGGTGGCTGCATGAGGTGCGGCTTGAGAGGGGGGCGCGGTCTGGTGAAGGTCTTTTAAAAACCAACAGTTCCTTCCAAGCAGTGCCAGATCGTGGTTATCCATACCTGAGCTCCTTGTACCTGAATTCTCTTGTGATTTAACCTGTTATTGACCTCTGCTTGTTTTCTGACTATTCTGCCTTCCGTTGCCCTAGACTATTTCCTTGTACTACTCTTCTGCACTGATATCGACCCGGCTATTCCATTTGACTATTCTATACTCAGTATTCCTGATTCTGGCTCGTCTGACT
Source organism: Leptobrachium leishanense (assembly GCA_009667805.1). Taxonomy (NCBI): domain Eukaryota; kingdom Metazoa; phylum Chordata; class Amphibia; order Anura; family Megophryidae; genus Leptobrachium; species Leptobrachium leishanense. The sequence goes on along the minus strand of CM019064.1, from coordinate 362,487,901 downwards.
ACCCCTGTGTTGCTGACCTGGTTTTGTATTACGACATTGTCTTTGATTAACCCTTTCTGTCTAGCTAGTATACCTGGCCAATTCTAAGGACCAGACAGTTAGGGATTCTTCTACGGCTACCCTGTTGGTAGCTTTTGGGCTCTGTGGAGTGTTGGGCTTTAAGGACTGCGTGGTGGGATCCGGAAACCGTGACACAAAGAGGGAGAGAGATAGTGATAAATAAAAGACTGAGGAGACAGTGAGTCCTGCCTGTTTATCTCCTTGTCACAACCTGGTGCTGCTGCGCCAGCTGGGTCGGAGGGGTCGGGCCCAGCATGTTGGGAGACACAGGCAGAGCCTGTGTAGCTGAGTGCTGAGTGCTGTGCATTCTGACCCCTCAGTGCTCTGCCTGGTAAAAAAGGAGCAGGGGGAGCCAGCCCACATCACCTGTTTTTTTCAGGTGGACGTGCTCCTTTCTAGGAAATCCTCCTCTTTTGCAGATAGGTCCTGGAATTGGCTGACAGGGGATTAGGGGCTCTGAGGGAAATCGGGTGTTGCATGGCTGGACCATCTGAGTTGGCAGGTCTGAATGCTAGAGTGTCCCTTTTATAATAAATACACAAGCAAGATAAAATGGGTGCCAATAGAAACAAAAAATCTGCACCCTCAAAAAGTCAAGGCTGCTGCAGCTACTGTGCCAACCCATTGTGAGTCACTAGCTACCGGAGGAGACAAACATGGAATGCTCCCAGGAACTCCTAGACCCCCCTTCCTGCAATTAAGACTTAAGGGGTTATTCAGAAAGCTTTCTCATTCTGCGCAATTTGGAGCGCTTTGGTGATTTCAGTTCTCCGACTCACAATTCACCACAGACACATAGGGGGAGACTACGGAAAGGGGGTCTCAGTAAGACGGACAACGTAAAGGGGGCCCTGTAAGACGGAATGAGCTGGGAGTGAAATAAAAATGAAGTGGGGTAGTCCACATCAGCTGGTATCCAGCAAAAAAGCAGGGTGCCCATCATCTCCAAGCACGTGCAGGGGGCCGAGATGTGGTCTCCGCAGCACTGGGCAGCCGCATGAAGCACACCCAGCTCCACCAACTCCAACCCGGGGCAGCATCACACGTCGCTCCCTGCCAGGCGGCACTCCACACAGGCTCCCGAAGACGACGACATTCAGAGGAACCATTCAGACGCCTGTCACTGGGTCCCCTGAGGGGCCACAGCCATGCAGGAGCAGCGGACCAAAAACAGTTCCAGGTCCCAGCATGACCCCAGGGCTCCACCCGGACCAACCACCACCCGCGATCCAGGGGAGTCTGCAGCAGCCGCTCCAGCAACCAGCTCTCCAGGAGGTGACTCGTCAGTGGCCGGAAGACCAACAGTAGGCTCCACCACAGAAGGTTGAAGGATCACGAGAGGTAAGTCATTCAAATTATCAGGTTTATCTTCCTGCTTCTCAGCCAGTACCCCGACCAAACGACCATTGGCACAGGTCACCAGACCCAGATCGGTGGGCGCATCTCCACCCGGAGCCCTCAACCCTCTGCGGGCCCACAATCCAGCCAGCAACATCCAGGCCTACCATCAAGACCTCCGTGTCATCTATGGGGAGAGGGGGGTCAGCACATTGCCGAATTCTAGAGCCTCCATCTGCATGCAGCAGGCGGGATCCCCCTTCGACCAGGAGATAGGGGCCCTCCATCCTCGCAGCCAGAGCAAGACAACCTCTGGGGGAAGGAGAGAGCCGCAGGAAAATCAAAGAGTGACGGGACACTAGGCTGCAAGATGGCCACCGGACACCCCATGCTAGCCAAGAAAAAACACCAGCAGGGCCGCTCAAAAGGAGGCCAAGACTCTGGGGTACTGTCTAAGGGATCGGGGGAACATGCAGAACGCCACAGATCTGAGGTGAGAGAGTGAGAGTAGCCAAAAACTGCGAAAAATCTCAAAAGTCTCTATCAAAACGAAGCTCCTGTCTTCTGCGTCCTCCCACCTCGATAGTCAGCCACGCCCCCTATAAAACAAAACTATAATATTTTTTAACATAGAATCCATCGCGAAACTGCATCGATCTGCGGCGAACTACACCATATTTCACTGTCAATTCACCAGTATTTGGCAAATTGACAGCTTCTGAATAGACAAACTGCCACAAAATTGCACCTTACAGTGTAATTCACTGTTCGTTGCAATTCAGAGGCAAGTTCGCCTATTATTGCATAACCGTTTTAGGGCCCTATTACAATCTGGGCGTTAAAACGCGGTCGCAAGGGAGGAAAAACTGCGCCCGCAGTTTTCCCCCTTGCGTCCGCTTTTTAACGCCAGATTACAATGCAGGCGCAAGAAAATGAGGGAAAAAAATTAGCAAAAAAATCCTAAAAATCACTCGCTGGAGTCCATAGGACTCCATTGAGTTCCTCTCTGCCGGTCACGTGACGTAGGGATTCGCAGGGAGAGACAGGAGGGACTTTTTCCCCCTGTCTTTCCTTGCTCCCGCCGGCCAGAGGAGGCGACCGGAGCCGCGGTCCTTGCCGCGGGACAGAGGGTGAGTATAGGATTTTTTTAAAACTTTTTTAAGCTGGTGTTAACGGATTCTGCAGAAGCGGAATCAGTTAACACCAGGTCTTGGCTCTGGTTAACTTTTCATTGACCGGAGCCAGGCGTTAATCAGCGCTGGGACATTGTAATACCAGCGCTGAGTAACACTTATGCGCTCCCCATGTTAAGTTTAGGGAGCGCAAAGTGCACTAACCTCGCGCAGAGGAGCGCAAGGTACCAAACGCAAATGGTTTTTTTAACCCGTTTGCGTTTGGATTGTAATATGCCCTGAACACCGCAGCTAACGGTAGTGCTCACGTAGGTGAGCGCTACCGTTAGCGTGCAGAGTGTAATAGGGCCCTATGTGTAAGTAAGTGACTATTAAAATGGTAGAAAGAAATTTTTTATCTATAATATATTGGGATTCGGACTATAAAGTGCACATGTCACATTTTAGGAGTAATTTTTGTAGGAAGTGGGGCTAAATATATGCATTGCTGACCAACAATGAAGTTTTAACATGGGATTTTTATTTTGAAATCTAGAAATGCCAGATCCTTGATGATTTCATGGTCACATATTATTTATTCATGAGATGGGCAGTGGGGTAAAATGCAACAATGCAAGATGAAGAATGCACATGCTGCAGGTGATAGGATGAATTTTAGATGAACTGCCTTGCATAGGACACAGATAGTCCTCATACAGCATATGAATTATATTTATTCCAGACCAGCACCTACCCAGTGCATCAAATAGTAATGTGTCCAGGAAAACATGGCCAACCTGGCAATCAAAGAAAATATATTGGCTGGAATTAAACATGTTTGCACACTGACACTAAAAGGCAATCTTAATTAATCCATTTAAATTTAATGAGAAAACAACAATCGCTTTCATTCTTAAAGGCAAGAATAAGGACCCTTTTAAATTCATTAATAAAATGAACCCATAGGCAAGTATAAAGACAATAACTAGAACAACTGTTTTACTATAAATGACAGCAACAATGCACAAATTAAACCAATGAGAGGCGCATTAGAATTTACTAACTCTTTGAAATTGAATCCATTTGGTTCACCGTTTGTAGCATGATCTACAATCACATGAAAGTAGAAAACTAATATTTAGAATCAGTGCTCAGATGGAAGAGGCAAAAATAAACAGAATAAATGGGTCCTCTTTGAAGTCCACTTGAGTAAAGACTAGCACTTCATGAAAATTAATCACACCATAAAAATATTTGTGATTTCGCATTCCCAGAAAGAGATAGCTGTTACAAAGTGAAAATGGAAAAAGAGCTTATAAACACCAATAACAATTGAGAGAACTTCAAAGTTGACCATAGGCATTTTACAGAGGCTTAAAGGAACATGCCACGCTAAAAAAATGCATGTCTATTAACCATATAAATAATGCATAAAGCCCCATGTTGCCAGACCAATGAGACAATTGGAAAGTATTCTTACACAAATACTGCCGTATACCACATCATACTCAAATGTACGCTATGTCCCATTATGACATGACCAATGCAAAATACATGTTGTATAGTGCTCTAGTATCTGCTGTTATATATCTGGCATATATTGATCAACAATTGTCATGTGGTGTCATCCACATTACATCATCCAATACTTTCCTATGGTAGTGCCTGTCACACCCTCGGCGCCTGGGGGGTCTCAGGAGGGGATCAGGCACCTGGCGGCATCGCTGGCTGGCCGGGTGCCCGGTGTCCGTGCTGATCCTGGCGTTCATGCGCCTAATGAGGGGTGGGGGGCGGCATGATGATGCAGAGCCGCCGGCCTTTATAGACAGGACACACGAATTGACTCATCGTGTTGACGTGGAGTTTGTTTCCCACATCGCTGGTGTACCGCTCACTCGAGTCACTGATTCATTGCTTCATTGCTACATTGCTGACCTGGACTGTATGAAGAACCTGATTGTTGCTGACTCAGACCATCTTCTTGACTACTCTCTCTCTGACCAAGCTTGTAAGTATGCTTTACCCAGAACAGACGGAGTGTATGCTGACTCTGCATAACACTGACCTTGATTGTATGAGGACCCTGTCTGTTGCCAACTCGGATTGTTTACCTGACCACGCTATTTCTGAATCCTTGTGTATGAACGACTTTCATAAGCCTGATCCAGGTTACTCCTTAGCTGCTGTTAAGATTAACCCTTGCTGTTCTGTTCTGAGACCTGCTGCTAATATACCAAGGTTGTACTCTGTGTTTCTGGTGTGTCTGTTCTCCCTGGCTGGGAGCTATAGGAATAGCGGTCCTGACCACTCAAGGATCGGAGGGTTTAGAGGTTTGTCCAAAAGGATCCACACCACGGTTGTCGAGGTGAGCGATACAGAGAACGTGACTGCGTCATTATCCATCCCTATGGATTCCAGCTTGAGACACACACAGTATGACGATTATTTTCCTGCAACTAAAATGCACATAATCCCTAGAGATGTGCATTCATTTTGGAAAAATTCAGAATTTGGAACGTAATTTGATAATTCGTATTCGGAAGTACTTCCGAATAACGAATCGATACGATACGAATTCGAAACGAAACGGTATATAACGAATTTATTTCATTTTACACTGTGTCATCATCATAAAAGAAACATTTTAATAACTGATATCAATTATTGAATTTGAAATGAACTACCAAATAGATACCAACTATCGAATTTGAAATGAACCTACTCCAATTGGAACCTACCGGACCTGGAGTTTTCAGCTCTGTGCTGCGCCTCAGAAAGTCCCCAATGGCCCCGGCTGCAGTTTCCCGGGATGTCCTGGCGGTGGCGAGGGATGTGGCTGTGAGGCTTCGGCTTATGGCGGTCCCAGCTGCACGTTTACCCCTTCTTTATGAGACACTGGCATTGTCCCTCTCTGCTGACCTCCCTTTTGCTACATTGATGGCTCGATGATGTTTTAATGAGGTGGCAACTCGATTGAGAGCTGAGGGGGTTCGCTACAGGTGGGGAGCTTCTTGTAGCCTCAACGCCTGACGAAGCATGGTTATTGCTGGCTCCGCTTGGGTTCTCCCCGACCCCCACCTCGGGTGATCCGGGTTGATACAGGCGCTTTGCCTTTCTTGTGGACGTCGCCTCAAGTTCTGTTTCCTCTGTGCCTACCCTTTGGTTCCCTCACCGATTTTCACCTATCCCACACCCCCTTGAGGTTCCCTGTGGACGTTTGACTCTTTTTGCTGATCCCTGATCTTTATATTTTTTTGGTTATTATGTTGACTTTCCTACGACAACATACTGTCTTTTTTGGGCATGTATTTTTCACCTATCCCTCACCCCCATGCGGTGCTATGTGGACGTTTGACTTTTTGTGCTGGTCTTTGATCTTTATGTATTGCTTTATTTTTTGGTTATTACGCTGACTTTCTTATGGCACCATGCCATCTTCTTTGGGCATGTATTATCATACGGATGGTGTCCCTCACCCCTCTTTTTTTTTTTTCTTGCCACTTTCTGGGTTCTCTCGAGGTGCGCCACTGTGGCGGACACCTTGGCTCTGCCTGCCATACTTGGCCCTCGGGTGCCCGGGCCTCGTGACGTTTGTTTTCCATGGCCGCCTTTTGTTCATTGGACCCCAGGGAGTGAGCCAGGAAAGTCACAATACTGGCATGTACCTTCCCTCCCCCTTTTTTTTTTGCCACCATCTTGCAGATATACTGTCCATATTTTTTATGTTCCTAAGTAAAATACCTATTGTTTCTCCTAAAATACAACGTTTTCCCGTTCTGTACTGTTATCTTTTTTGTTTATTTTTCTTTTGTATGATTACGTGGATGACCTTCTTTGGCCCTGCGAGGACCACTTATTGCTGTTTGACAGCTTTGTGTATCTATGCCGACTTCCTAATAAAACATTTCAAAGTAAAAAAACAAACAAACATATTTAGAGCAAGAGACATGCACTGATCAGCCCCAACATTAAAGCCACTGACAGGTGAAGTGAATAAAATTGATTAAATCATTACACTGCCAGCTCTTAAGGGGTGGGATATATTAAGGCAGCTAGAGAACAGTTAGTTCTTGAATTTCATGTTTTGGAAGCAGAAAACTGGGCAACAGAAAAGATCTGAGCGAGTTTAACCAAGGGCCAAATAGTGATGGCTTGGTGACTGCCCAGAGCATCTCCTTACCAGCTAAGTCCCTGCACTGTCTTCCGATCAAGCCCTGACTTGGAACCAAAACGTGATGTAGACTTTTTCCTTTCTTCCTTTTTTCTCTATTTTATTTTCTTGATTTGAAAACATTTGAGAGCCCTCCATGATTATCCTTTATGTACTCTCATTTATTATGATTGTGATATTTGTTTTTCTGGTTTGATCATTCGATTAGTTATATGTAGTTAATACTCTGTAAATGAACATTGGAAATTAGCTAAGTGCAGGGATAAAAGCAATTATCTGATAATCACTGTCACTTTTTAGTATAAATATAGGGCTCTATTACATTCTTCATGCAAACATTAATGCGTGTGCAAAAACGCATTAACGCGAGGGACAAAACCCTTAGCGCAGAAAGTCGTATTACGATGTCCGCGTAAAAAATGTGCATTAACGTCTACCGCGGGTGAACCTGCCCGAACCCTGCGTGAGCCTAATGTACTGCACACGTCCAATACTTAACATTGTGAGCGCAAATGCGTGGATGGTATTACAATCTATGCGCAAAATTTAACGCACAGCGTTTGCGCGCATAATTTTAGGCTGGGGTCAGACGAACACAGTGCGAACGCGCGTGCAGCCGCACTTTATCATGGCCGTAGTAGCAGCAAATGACGGCAATATACGAAGTACGGCCGCACGAAAGTGCAGCCTCGCAGCGCTAGCGGCAAACAAACACATTTTTTTGAGAACGTGATACCGCTAGTACTGACGTACAGAGTGCGCTGCGTCCGCTAGCGGCATGTGTGCGTGATTAGGAGACGTCAGATGCTGCTAATGTCCGGCCAACATAACGTCCAGACGGAAAAAGGGTTTTATTGATGATCCGTACAAAATCAGGCCGAAAATGCGCATCGTATGACCGCTATCGCGTATTCCGTGAAAAAATACGTCCATTCGTTCGAACGCACTTTTTCACGGAAGACGCGAAAAATGCGTTAGTCTGACCCTAGCCTTAACGTCTTTTAAAAGCTGGTGTTAATGGCAAATCTGAACGTCCTGGCCGAAACCAAATACACCAGCACGAAAAAAAAATACAGCAAAGTATAGTTACACATTCTACACATACCCAAACAATAAAATTGAGGAGTTGTGCGTGTTTTTATTATTGCTGCAGCATATATACGCAGATTGACTTTGGTGGGCGCAAAAACTTAACGGGAGACAGTTGTGGTTCTTAATTCTGATTGACTGAATCGCGTGAAAATACAGTCCGCACACCGATTTCTGCACGCAACATTAATGCGCGTGCGTTTTTGCACGTCTTTTTTATGCGCGTTATTTTTTGACGGATGAAATAATGCGCAAGGATTGTAATACCAGCGTTAACTTACACACGTTAACGTTTATTAACGCTTCGCGCAAAAATTCACGCGTTTACCGTGCATTTTTGCGTGAAGAATGTAATAGGGCCCATAGACTTTAGACTTTGTTGTAGTTAGGCTTTAAAAATGCTGCCAGTAAGTTGAAACATTGCACTGTTTATTTGTTTATGTTTTTTTGCATCAGCTGCTAAGGCGAACCTAAATGTGTGTCTCAGTCGGGGGAGGTATCTGTGAACTTTCCTTTTAAATTTGGAATAACTTGCTAAAAGTGAGCTAAAAATAATGGAAACTAGAAAAAAAAAATTAAATGTGAAATGTTGAGACACCACTGGAAATAGTTTTCTTTGACCTCAGAAAAAAAAGAAAAAGCGGAAAGTGGCAAAATAACTGAGCTGCATAGGTAAGGGGCAGTGAGACAAAGTGATGGGTAGGCATTAGGTGCAAAGATATGTGGGTAGATATAGAAGGGGCAGTGAGGCAGAGTAAGGTGTCATTGCAGCTGTAACACACTCAGGATCTGCTTGGAATGTGAAGCGGTGTGTTTTAAAAGGAGGAGAGCACTGCAATTTACTGATGGGTTACCAAGAACACTCACTACATTGCTTTAATCCCTTGTAATTCTCATTTCCAAAGAACACACACCAGGCCGCTGGGAGCTCCTCCATCATCTGATACACGATAAGATATAGGTGTTACGTTTCCACACGTTTCCAGCCCTGAGCCTATAGGGAGCTGATCCGAGCCAGCTCTTACCCCTGTCTGTGCCATTCGTTCCTCTCACTCCGCTCCAGGATTTCCCTTTAGCATACCATGTCTTTGACCACATGATCTGTCAGCTCTGACCTATCTCCTTTATAAGGCAGCTTCTCCCATTTCATTGAGTTCTATCATAAGGGTCTATCCGTTGCCTGCGATTCTGCCTATTATTTTGTTCCTGCTCCTAGTAGTTCTCTCTGTTGTTTGTCTGCTTTGGTTTATTTCTGATTCCCTGTTTCCCTTGCCTGTTTGTACTCCACTTGTCCTTGCCATTTGTTTATTTTTGGTTTATCATGATTTGAGTGTTTCTGTGATATCTGATTTACTGTGTATGACTCCTGGCTCTGTATTACTACCCTTCTGGCTCTGATTCCTGACTCCGTCTGAATGTGTATTCCTGCTCTGACTCCATGGCTAGGTATGGGTACCCGCTCTGGTTTCTAACTGCGGTTCTTGTTTATTATCTACGTCTCTGTATTTGACCCTCTTGTTCTGTCTTTGGTTCTGAGTTTCACCTAGCAGTATTGTAGTAACCACCCTTAGAATAGATGGCCATTTAAGGAACACATTCTAGATTAGGATTCCCTTTTGTGTACTGGTGGTTGCCTGTGTTTCTGGGTGTTCCTTTAACCCTTGCCCTTCTACCCATGTCTACCCCTCCTGTTCTGTGTGTTATGCAGCCAGCAGCACTCCTGCTCCAAAGGGCTATCAACCCATAAATAGGGGCTCCATCTTGGCTCGTGCTGGGTGCTCCCGTTACAATAGGAAGCACAGCTCCTTCTTAATTTTTCTTCCACAAACATGATCACATGGCCTGGTCAATTTTTTTAGGTGTTACAGTTCACATTTTTTTTAATGTTTACTTTTAAAAAGGTAGGTGACCTTCACAGGTGAGGGTGCCTTTCTCTGTAATTTTTTTTCTTCTTTTCTGTTACAGAGCAAGGTGCACTGTGATAGGCACCTACCTACTTTGTCTAAATGTAAATCCAACCCTGGTGCAAAAGAGAAATAAGTTTGCAATTTCTAAAATTTCTGAGCTTGATGGCCCCATGACTTCATATTCTTCAGTATTCATTTTTCCGTCATTATGACTCTGGTTTATAAGAACATTTTCTTTCTCATCCAAGTTAGCTCTCACTATCAACTGGTTTTCCATAAATCCACTGGCAGAATCCAGTGGTTTTATGGAAAACTACGTTCCATTACCCATGCAGTAAACAAATCCAGAGGCTTTCCATTTTAGTGAATCCCTATTTGACAGGAGGAGGGCTTCCTCTGCTGGTCAAGAAGTACAACTATCTCTACATTATAGCTGGAGCTCTGTGGTTCAGCGCAGTAAATAATTCAAGAAACTGGATGTTATGCATGATGTGTGACATTTTGGGGGCATGTTCTGAAGCATATTTGCAAATGAATTTAATTTACAATGAACAAAATTCCTTTGCATTGCTCCAGAATCAGATGGCGTATACTTTATCTCAGGGCACCTGCAACTGCTTTTATAGATTAAATATACTGATAAAGACAGCGAAGGGGTTAAATACAAAATACTATTTTTAAAAATTTAATTACAGTAATGCACAATTTGTTTTAGGTTTTTAAGCAATTTGGGTTAAATACTGAAGAATTTTGTTTTTATTATTTAGTAAAGTATTACCATAGATACTCGAGTATAGCGCGACCCGAATATAACACGATGGATAGAGATTTATTATGGAAATGGGCGAATACTCAAGACTTGAATATAACGCAAGGAGCAAAATTATAGAAGTATACTGTACCGGTAAACCATTAAAATCCTTCCAGTTTCTCTTAACAGAGTCATTCCACCCCTCAGGCCAGAGTGCTCTGCTCTACAATGATTGTAGTTGTTACTATGATGCCGCCGGCCACCCGTCCTCTTTACTTCTGATAAGGTGGCCGGCGGAGCGCAGTAACCAAAGCAGTGAATCATTCACCAATAGCCAGCATGGTGGGAGGTGTCGTTTTCTGACTTCCGGCTCCAACAGGCAGGCTCATCCACCGTGTCGTCTGCTGATAGGAGCTCATTTGGGGGAGGCTGGCTAACATCATTGCAGAGGCACTGGGAGATTCTCCACACATTCAGAATGTGCAGTGACATCAGGATGGGGCAACAAAGGGGTGGGGCTGGCTATTGGCAGATGACTCAGTGGAAGAGCCTGCCTGCTGGAGCCGGAGGTCAGAAAACGACACCTCCCGCCGTGCTGCACGGAGCGAGGGTGCATGTTCGGTTTTAAACTAATCTTGAATGATTGGCTTACACCGAGCGTGACCTCTGGCCGTAATGGATCCCACCTCTCCCGAATCCGGGACTTCCTGAAGTGTTTACGGGCGTCACGGAGACTTGGCATCCCTGAGCATGTCAAGTTTGTTTTTGTTTTTTTTTACATGTGATGCAGATGTCTCGAATATAACGCGACCCCAACCAATTTTAAGGTAATTTTTTTTCACCAAAATCTAGCGTTATACTTGAGTATCTACAGGTGGTAATACAATTAGATTTGTCATCTGCCTACTGCAAAGTTCCAGTAACAATAAGGCTGGGGTCAGACCAGCGCACTTTTAACGTGCGTTCTGGCGCACATAATTACGGCCGCACTAGCAGCAGATGACGGGCAATGACGGCCAATATACAATGTACGGCCGCACAAAAGTCCGGCCGTGCAACGCAAGTGGAATTTGAACGCATTTTTCTGAGAACGCTGAACCGCTAGTACTGACGTACTGAGTGCGCAGCTGCGGCATAGCGGCGTGTTTGCGTGATTAGGAGATGTCAGACGCTGCTAATGTCCAGCCTACATAACGTCCAGACGCAAAAAGAGTTTTATTGACGATCCGTACAAAATCACGCCCGAAAATGTGCGTCGTCTGACCGTTTTTGCGCATTCCGTGAAAAAATACGTCAATGCGTTCGGACGCACTTTTTCACGTTCGCGGGAAAAAAGCTTTCGTCTGACCCTAGCCTAAGACTTACACCTTGAATGGACTGTAGCTTCGCAGTGAACAGTAAAAAATATTATCTCACTATTTATGATCTCTAAGGGGCTAGTATATGTGCCTCATTTTATGAAATTTCTAGTGCTGCATTCCAATTAAGGATTTTTATCGTAGAGTGGATAGCCTATAGTAGCAAAATATAATCTAATCAGACAAGTCTCTTTGAAGCATGTTATGGCATGTTAATCTTGTATTTATTTTGCAAGTGACATATGTGGTATTTCAAACTATATGACCACTATGTAATGTTGACAAAAGCTTAATTAGTTTTCAAGTCAGTACTGGTTGTGATTATAAGATTATGAAAATTCTATTTTTCCCTACTATATTGGAACAAAAATTTTACTGTATATATGTAAGGGAACCTTGAAATTTAGTGTATAGAAAAAAACCTCTTGCTTGTTACCTTTTATTTTAATATTCAATTGAAGTCACTGTAAAATGTTGCAAAGCAAAATGAACAAAAACAATTTCAATATTGCAAGACATTTATACCAGAGCTTTGCTAACTTTTTTTGACTGAAATAAAATATCAGTAAAATCGAATTAAACACGCACATTAAAAAAAAAAACACACACACACACACACACACACACACACACACATGGGGTTATTCAGAGAAAGGTGAAAACCAGGAGAACTGGCAGGAGAAGAGAACAATTTAGACTAAATAGCCGATTTGGAAAGTGAGATAAATGGGGGAATTTTTCTGGTTTGACTATTTTGACCTAAACGTTTCACTTCTCCAGTCATTCTCCTGAGTTTCACCTTTCTTTGAATAGACCTGATAGAGTATAGTGAAATAACCGAACAGAGCAGTTGCTTTCGAGATACAAGGGCAGCTTGCCAACTTGAAAGTTGCATACCTCGACTGCAGGAAAAACCCTGTGCTACAAACATGCAAACTTTTATGACTTTGCGAGTATCTTACATTCTGGCCAAAGTGTGTGTGTGTACAACTTTTTTAATGCAAAATAATTTTTTTACATAAAAATTATGTTTTATATTTTTATACATTCGATAGACATAATAATGTTTACAAACGTAGTCATTTTACATTAAAATCAATAATTTTATACTAAAAATATTTTCCAAATTTATTTTACTATTAAAAATTTATATTGTTAAACACTTTTTTTTGCCAGAAATTTAATTCGCAAAATCCTTATAGTAATAACTGCGCTTTTATATCATAGCCCTAAACTTGCATTACTTCCACTGTAAAGTCCACTAATGTAGATAACGCTAAACCCACACTTCACCTAATGTTAAATCCAATAATGTACAGTAAACCCTAAACTCGCACTTTGTGTAATGTAAAATCGTGTATTTTTGTCTGTCCGCTGCTCGCATTTTGCGTAATGCAAAAAACTCTACACCTGTCTCTTCACACAGCACTTATGATTCATGTGCTATTTGTTTGTCATTGCTATATAATTAGCATTTTTATTCATTCCTAGAAATAATTTTAGCCAATTCAACCCATTTATTTTAGGATACATAGGCATATAAAAGGGAAACCATTCATTATGTTCAGAATTCTGCAAACTACTAAACTTATAATTGTATTTAATATGATATGTGTGACACTAATACTTCCTGCATGTGAGTTAAAATGTATAAGTCTATTACACCACAATAAAATAAATGTGCATGTAATGTTTGGTTTTTCAATAAAAAGAAAGTTTTACGAGTGTTTGTGGCATGACTCAGAGCAGAATTTTAAGAACATTCGTATAATTGTTTAAAGATTTGCACTTTCATAACCTGAAACAATGTTTGTACATAAGACTTATAAGCTTAAATCCTGCTTATTAAAATCACAGGAAATCCACTGGCCCTTGTTGGGTAAAGTCCAAAAGAAGCAGTTATGTCTTTAGACGCGTTTATCGCATTTCCCTTTTCTCCGATAATACTTTGAACAAGACATTCATGAACAAACAGTGCTCTATGGCAGCATTGCAAAAATTCTGCCTCACCACACCCAGAACTGGATAGCGTTTAGATGTGGCCTGAGGCTAGTAGCAGAGGAGGGCCTATGTATGTAAACAACATATAAAACGTTGAGCCATATCTACTTTCATTTATAGTGCAAAGCTGTGATAAGATATCAGTTCCCATGATGTAACCCTGTAGGCTACATCAGTCCCAGTATTCACTCACACATCATTTCAAAGTTCAACTTTTTCCTTTGCAGTATGTTTATAGTTGGAAAAGACAACACCACAATTAAGTATAAACCCAGTGATTTTTTCTATAACAGGAAAAAAAAAGAGGTCATCTACGCTCGTTTCTATATTTTTCCAAGTGCAACAAAACACTGTCAGAGGTTTTAGTTTGCTTAAATGGCCACTGAAGCGTAAGCTCACTCGCCCCATCAAGGCACCTCTCGGTAGAGTGAGTCCTAACCAATATACCAAAAGCTGCTCCTCTGAGCAACTGCATGCCCTCCTGCTGCTTTTCAGCTAAGGAGAGGCAGAAAAATGGTGGGTTTTATTTATACAAGCACCAAGCTCTTCCCATTTGGGGTTGAAAACAGTGATTTTTTTTATCACCTTACAGTCCTCTCCTCCTGTTTCCAACCCCAACCCTCCTAGATTGTGAGTTCCTACGGGAATAGGGCCCTCATCTCCTCCTGTACTGTTTGTCAAATGTTGTTCAATGTATTGTAACCCTGTCTATACTGTGCTTATTGTACAGCGCTGCGGAATATGCTGGCGCTTTATAAATAAAGAATAATAATAATAATTTCTTAAAAAGAATAAATTTTAACATTTCATTAAAACATGCATGACATATCACGTCCAGGGTTCTAAAGAACTCTTCAAAAAGAACTTTAAGAATCAAGGAAATAGAGGGAATGGAAATAATATTGAGAATGACGACTTAAATATACCTAACTACATTCAATTAATATTTAAAGCTATTTCCTTTTTGACTCGAAAACTGAAAAAGACTCACTTGGAGTCGAAACGTTGCCTGGTCTACTTGGGTGGAATAACACAGCTCTCCTGTATGCCTGCGGTTCCGTGATCATCATTTATTTACTCTCTGTAAGAGGTTCGAGGGACTCTAAGGCTGGGGTCAGACGATCGCAGTGCGAACGCATGTGCAGCCGCACTTTATCACGGCTGTAGTAGCAGCAAATGACAGGCAATGACGGCCAATATACGAAGTATGGCCGCATGAAAGTTCGGCCGCGCAATGCAAGTGGCAAACGAACGCATTTTTTCGAGAACGTGATACCTCTAGTACTGACGTACAGAGTGCGCTGCGTCTGCTAGCGGCGTGTGTGCGTGATTAGAAGACATCAGGCGCTGCTAATGTCCGGCCAACATAACATCCAGACGCAAAAAGTGTTTTATTGATGAGCCATACAAAATCACAGACGTATGACATCGTATGACTGCTATCGCGTATTCCGTGAAAAAATACGTCCATTCGTTCGAACGCACTTTTTCACGGACGACGCGAAAAATGCGTTCGTTTGACCCTAGCCTAAGACCACGCACCCAACTTATATCAGAGTGCAGATTCCTGCACTGTTTTTTCCATCATATAATTAATGGGGTACTCCATTAAAAAACAGAGTTCCCTTTTTGTGCCCTTAAATAATTGAGCAGAGGCTACTGACAACCTCTGCACAATTATTTTCTAAATGTTATACTTTATAGGTGAATTTCCTTGCCTTATGTCCCTCGTCGCATATCGCTCCTACTCTTCGGCTCACGGACTCCCGAACTCAGAAGTCCCTGAAATGCAAAAATTCCAGATTTCCAAAATTGGGGGAGCTGGAAAGGGGGCCACTCCTCGTATCCTGACCACTTTAACCCCTTCACTGCTGAGCCATTTCACTCTTGTGTTCTGAGCTCATTTTGATCATTTTTTGCTCATCGTGTTAAAACGTGTTTTGAAGTTTAGTGGATCCAGGCAATTTATATATCCTTTATTTCAACAGATTAAAAATACATCCTTGTTATGTGTGTACGTCGTGTACCGTCAGACTGATATAAGAAAAAAAGTCAAAAAAATGTAGTGGGTTATTCAGAAAGCACTAAAATGTCAGTGAAATTTCTGTTCTTTCTAGTTTGACTTACTCTGATGCTCTAGTCTTCAGCAATTCCTTTTCACTGTCCCCGCGGTGAATTCGCTATTCACTGCAGAGTCACTGGAGAGCGCCAAAGATGGAGTCTCCAAAGACTGCCAAACTGACCGCTGAAGAGCGCCTAGAGACCGCAAAAAAACACCTGCAAAAATCTAGTACGCCCCACTGCCAGGTACTGCGGCAGGACTCGTCTTCAGGCCCTACCCTGCGCGCTGTTGGCTGCTGCGAGACGGCCTGAACTCAATGCCGTCCCCCTGAAGCCAATGACACACATCGCAATTCAGCTGCGTGGGCGGGCCGAAGCAGAGGCTTGCCCCAGCGCCTGGCAGCAGGGCGTACTAGTACACCCTGCCAGCGTTAACCCCTTTCCAATGAGCACCTCCCACCTGTCCTTAAGGGGTTAAAATATACTAAAAAGGTCTGATACAGAATAAAAAAATTGGAAATATTTTTTTTTAGTAAATTAAACTATGTTTTGGTGAAAATGAAAAAAAACTTTAAAAAAAAGGTTTAATAAGAAAAGGGATAAAACAATAATCCTATGGGATTCGTCTGTTTAAACCAGTGCTTCCCAAACCTGCCCTCAGGACCTGCTGACACCCCACTTTTTCCAGATATGTGAAGCACAGCACAGGTGATATGATTTGCTGCTCAGTGATTGCAGGACTCAGTCTGCATTTCCCCAAAGTGATTTGAAACATCTAGCCTGGTTGAGGGTCTTGAGGACAGGTTTGGGAAACACTGGTTTAAACCTTTCGAACTGAACAGCAAACAAAGGGCATTTAACTGACAATTCAGTGCAGTTTGGTGATCTGTAATTAGATTAACCTTCACTGTTTTTGGGCTGCAGAAGGTGCCACCAACATTTTAGCCTTGTGGGCATAAAGGGTAAAATCGGCTGATGATGCCCTGACATCAGGTGTTCAGCCGCCAATGCAGGAAAAAAAAATCAAGCTGCAGCTGTAATGGCTGTAACTCAATTTGGCAGTAGATGGCACCATCTACTGGTCAAATAGGTTATTTACAGTAAGAAATACAATGGGAAGATGCCCAAATATTCCTTACAGTATAATTAATTTAAAATGATTTTACAAAAGCCACTGGTTTCTGACAATGGGTCTTTGGAAAATCACTTGGTAGTAAAGGGGTTAACAATTACTTCTCAATGGGACAATTTCACTGCCGGCGAAGGTCGCAATCTACGGCAAACTACACTGTATAGCACTGTCATTCCGCCAGTATTTGGCAAATTGACAGCTTAGTGACTAGACAAACAGCCACGAAATTGCTCTGTATGGTTACTGTTACTGCATTTTTCTAAGAAAACACATTATTTAACTAAAACTGAGAAAATTTATTTTTTCCTTTTTTTTTCTGCTGCATTGCGTTTTTTGTATATGACTATGTAGAAAACACTGAACTTGCTCCTGGCATGGGAATTGAGAAGCTGAGTAATGGCAGTGGTATTGCTCATTTTATACGTGAGCAATTGACAATGCTGGTGCTTTGATACGAAAACAAAAAATTATGTTTGTATTTCGTTTGTTTTTTTACATTGTACATGGTCATATTTAGTAAATGGCTTTGTTGGAAAAGCCAGACTCTGACCTGCCCAAATACACCTAACTTGAGCATAGTGGTTTAAAGAATGGAGATACAGAGGTCCAAAGGTGAACCAATGTGTAATAACGTATTGCACCATCACCTCCACATTTGCCCCCGGTATGGGAAATGAAAAGTTAAGTTAGTGCAGTGGCATTGTTTGCTTTAAAGTAAAAGCACATAATTCCATGGTCTTAGAAAAGAAAAAAAAAGTAAATTTTGCAATTAACTTATCTTTTGGAAAGGCCAGACTCTGACCTTTCCAATGACGTCCACTTGACCTTGTACAGTGTAAAGGAAAAGAGATACAGGGTTCCAAAAACTCCCAATGCTTCTCTCAACAGCAGCAGCTTTTCAGGTTTTCGATGAAACAAGGCGAAATAACGCTTTGTGCCATCGCCTCCACACCTGCTGGTGGAATGGGAAATGGGAATGAGAATTAGTGCAGCATCGTTACTCACTTTATAACTGAAAAGTGAACAATAGTGCTGCGTTAGAATTTAACAAAATAAATAGATATCATTTTGTGTTTACATAGAATTGTCACGGTTCCCGGATCCCACCACGCAGTACTTAACCCCCAACACTCCACAAAACCCAGAAACTACCAACAGTGTAGCTGTGAATGATCCCTATCTGTCTGGTCCTTAGAATTGGCCAGGTTAATAACAGGTTAAATCAATATAGCAGTCAGGTACAAGGAGCTCAGGTATGGATAACCACGATCTGGCAACTTCTGAAACTATACTGAGGGTTTTTAAAGACCTTCACCAGACCACGCCCCCCACTCAAGCCACACCTCATGCAATCACCTCCCTGCCTGTCTCCATTTAAACCGGGCAGTGGTCAGCGAGCAGCATCAGACTTGCTGTCCTCAAGCACACAGGTAGGGCTGGAAGCCCCAAACGTTACAGTACCCCCTTCTCCACGGGAGGCCACCGGACGACCAACAGGACGAGCGGCAATACGACCACCAGGGCGATCGGGGTGTGAGGCATGGAACGCCCTGACCAACCTAGAGGCAGACATGTCGGAAGCTGGAATCCAGGACCGGTCTTCCGGGCCATAGCCCACCCAATCGACCAAGTACTGCAGAACACCCCTGCACAGCCTAGAATACAAAACCCTCCTAACCTCATATTCTGATTCACCATCAACCTGAACAGGTGGAGGAGGAGGAACGACCCGCGTGTACTTGTTACACAACAAAGGTTTCAGTAGGGAGGTGTGAAAGACGTTGTGCAAGCGAAGATGTTTAGGAAGGGCAAGAGCATAAGCCACAGGGTTAACGCGGCGAATGATCTTATATGGACCAATAAACCGAGGTGCCATTTTCACAGAAGGCACCCGTAACTTCACGTTCCTAGTAGACAACCAAACTCTATCCCCCACGTTATAGGAGGGAGCTTGTAACCTATGCCTGTCAGCCTTGCGTTTCTGGACAGCAACATTGCGCTCCATATTTACGCGAATCTGTCTCCAAATCTCTTGTAGTTGAGTGAGATGGTCATCGAGAGCCGGGATGGCCTGTTCATTAAACTGAAGCGGTAGAGCCGGAGGGAAAAAACCATAGATAGCAGAAAAAGGAGAGTGGCCAGTGGTCTCATTAACAGCGTTATTACGTGCATACTCAGCCCAGGGCAACAACTCCGACCAATTGTCTTGTTGTTGTGTGGTAAAGCAACGTATGTACTGCTCGAGACCCTGATTTGCCCTCTCTGCTGCCCCATTGGTTTGTGGATGGTATGCTGAAGAGAAGGCCAATCGCACCCTCATCTCCGCACAGAAAACCCTCCAGAAACGAGAGACGAACTGAGCTCCTCTGTCAGAGACTATTTCAGACGGAACCCCATGTATTCGTACAATCTCTCTAGCAAAGACAACCGCCAGTTCTTTGGCTGTAGGAAGCTTAGGTAAAGGGACAAAATGAGCCATTTTGGAGAAGCGGTCTACAACTGTCAGAACCACAGTATGACCTTTGGACTTCGGCAAGTCCACAATAAAATCCATAGATAGATGAGACCAAGGCCTCTTAGGCGTGGGTAAAGGCTGCAATAGACCGACAGGCAAGGTTTTACCGGTTTTGCTTCTGGCACAGACTTGACAAGCAAAAACAAACAGGCGTACGTCCTGTCGCATGGTGGGCCACCAGAACTGTCTGGAAATACTGGTAAGAGTCTTAGTAATACCAGGATGACCTGCTGGTTTAGAATCATGAAACATTATGAGTAATTCTTGTCTTTCCTTTTCAGGTACAAACAACATATCTGGAGGCTTGTCAGGTGGAGCCCCCACTTGAGCTGCCTGGAGGCGTTCCAGGAAAGGCGAGGAGACAGACAAGACTGTGGAAGCCACAATACGTTCAGGAGGAACTATAGGATTGTGGTCTTGTGTATTAGATTCATATGGGTCATATTGACGAGATAAGGCATCAGCCTTTACATTGCGGTCACCTGGTCTGTAAGTCAATACAAAATTAAACCGAGACAGTAGCAATGACCACCTGGCCTGTCTCGAGTTCAAACGTTTAGCATCCCCGATGTACGTAAGGTTCTTATGATCAGTGATTATCAACAAAGGATCAAGAGTACCTTCCAACAAATGTCTCCACTCTGACAGGGCAGACACAATAGCAAGCAATTCTCTGTTGCCAATATCATAATTGCGTTCTGCTGGTGATAATTTTCTTGAAAAGAACCCACAAGGATGTAGTGGTTTCCCTGGAGATTCTCTTTGAGACAGGACAGCCCCAATGCCTATCTCAGAGGCATCAACCTCAAGAATAAACGGAATCCTGGGATCAGGATGCCGTAACACGGGAGCGGAAGAACCTCAGGTTCTCAGCTGTGTCTGCCCTGGAGAGTAATAAGAAGCCATTACCATAAAGCGCGACGACGCTTGAACACTGAAGATATCTATATACCTGAATATCAGAAGATTTCTTCACAAGGGGTGTGACCCCCCAGAGTGGTCAAGAGGCGTATATCATCTGAGCCGATTAGGGCTCCACCCTTGTGAGTTTGTCATCATATCATAGTTTTCATTTCCACTACCTGTACATGTTCAAACGTTATTTTGCACCATGGAGTTGTCTCTATTTCTCAATATTAGGTCTATTTCACTCTGACTCTGGCATCAAAATTCCCTAGGATCACTGCTGAAAGATCTACTCTTGCAAGCTAAGTGCGCTCACACTGGGTATTATACCCAATTCTTTCTACCAACAGTGTAGCTGTGAATGATCCCTATCTGTCTCGTCCTTAGAATTGGCCAGGTAAACTAGCTAGACAGAAAAGGGTTAACAATACGGAGAGGAGTCAGCCGAGCCAGAATCAGGAATACAGAGTTCAGAATGGTCAAATGGAATAGCCGGGTCGGTATCAGAGCAGTAGCGTAGTACAAGAAAATAGTCTAGGGCAACAGAAGGCAGAATGGTCAGAACACAAGCAGAGGTCAATAACAGGTTAAATCAATATAGCAGTCAGGTACAAGGCGCTCAGGTATGGATAACCACGATCTGGCAACTTCTGAAACTATACTGAGGGTTTTTAAAGACCTTCACCAGACCACGCCCCCCACTCAAGCCACACCTCATGCAATCACCTCCCTGCCTGTCTCCATTTAAACCGGGCAGTGGTCAGCGAGCAGCATCAGACTTGCTGTCCTCAAGCACACAGGTAGGGCTGGAAGCCCCCAACGTTACAAGAATCTAGTCATGCTTTCTGGCCTTTTCAATGGTACCTCACATGACCCTGTATTGTTTCAGGTTCTGGAGATTCAGGGGTCCAAAGGAACCCTGTATCTCATCTACAGAGAATCCCCTGCCAGGCAGGGAAACTCTAGTTTCTGATGTCAAGCACTATCTCAAACTATACCACTATAAAACCTCAGTATATTATAAGTATTTAATTTTATTGGATATTACACGATTATGAAATCCACACTGAATATTACGAATAGCGCATGTGTTTGTGGGTGTGCCTAATACTAGATTAATATATTATAAATCCCATTCTGTGGCCACTCAAATAGCTTTACTCAACCACACACATGATATTTCAACATAGATGTGGAATTCACTGGCTTACGGCAATAGAAATATTTATTCTTCCAGGTCAATTTCCTCATGCAGGGAGAAAACAGGACAATAAATACACTGTTCGAAGTGGAGTGGATGTAACACTCCACTGAGAAAGCTATAATGAAGGACCAACTCATAGCAGATCATTAAGGAAGCTTGTAACTAGAGTATAAACAGTTCAAACCCCATGCAGTGTAAAAGAAAGACTGGAATCATATCTCTTGCAGGTCCAGAAAAGAATAATTGCATGTTTGTGTCCAATTACATCCTCTCAAGCTGCTATGTCAATAGCACAAAACACAGTGTACATTTTTCCTTTCCTTTCAGGGTATTTCCCAAAGCTGAAATTGAAAATAAAGAATAAGACAGAAAAAAGGAAATCAGAACTTATTTCACTTTCTCAGCTCTAGAAGTTGAAAATTCATTTTTAATTAATATTAATATAAGAAATTCTCCATGGAAATGGAAATAATGAGCAGTTGGAGAATTTTTTGTCTATATGCTGTATATTGGGGCCCCTTGCATAGACAACTAAAGCGATACCACAATATGGATCCTCATGGTACTGGTCAGTTCTTGCAATCACCTGTAAGACAAACTGTAGTTCATGCCATCTTTCCTTCTAAATATGACATGATCTGCTGTTATATACACAGTAAGGCTGCTGGCACACGAGTGGATTTTTTGCGTCCCTCTATGCGTGCAATTTGCCGTTCGTCGCAGCTTTTTAATGGAGTGAATGAAGAACACTGCACGATGCACCTGTGCACTTGTTCACGCACGGCCTTTGCGTATTGCTGCGGACGCGAAAATGGCATGGATGTGAAAAAGCTAGGGGTCCTGCAGGAAGTACGTGCTGCTTCCTGTGGGCGTGAATATTTACCAGCGCAAGTGCGAAGGCCGGCATGCGGAAGCATCGTCGGTAATAATGTACTGATTATCTGTTGAACACAATATCTCCCGTCAAAAAATGCATCCGTAACGGACGCACTGTACGCAGTACCTGTACTCTCGTGTGCCACCAGGTCTTAGACCCTTGATTTCATTGGAAATAAGTTCCAAGACTCCCTTTGCATACCTGTGTGACTAACCCCAAGTTAAGTGTGTGTCATATTGAGTGAATTGAGTCTGTTTGTCCCTATTATGTCAAATGTTGTCTCCTTTGTGTACTTGAATCGGTGTGAGTTGTACCCAGTTCTACAACGAGTGTTTGTTCTTTGTCGAAGGTCCTCTCCTGGGGGGGTGGAAATCTATACGAGTCTATATGATTTTATCCCATTGTGTGTGTTATCTGTACAAGGTATAGAACATTGTTCTTTAGACACTTCTGCGGGGGGGGGGTGACTCAATATGTATTCTGTGTTTTGTAGAAATTGTGATGACTGGTTCATAATGAAGATGTTGCGCCTGATTTCCCCTACACTCAGTCTCAGCCAGTGGTTTGGGGATAATGCAAAAGCACAAAGTCACTGATGGATGGGTGCCAAAGGGCGAAGGAGCTGATCCTAATTGATCTACTCCATTGGAGTTTCAGGGGCTCCATAACAACTTGATATTGCAGATAGGAGCTAGAGCTGTGCTGTACGTCTGTATGATGACGCTTATTCTATAATTTAGGCACAATAAGACATCACCAACAATTATAATAAATTAGAGCAATTCAAATAATAAAATTCCTTATAATAAAATAATAATTGTTCCTTTTTCGAAGACTTTGATTTTTGAGGCGACCTGTCGAAGACTTATGTTATTACTCCCCCCCTCTTTTTTCGATTTATGCAGTTTTCTTCTACACCCCCCCCTCTTATTTTGCATGTTCTTTATGAGTATACATTTTGGCCAACCTTGCTGGTCGGTATGTGACCCTTTATTTCTCTCAAAAATAAAAACCTTAAATACAAAAAAAAAAACAGGGAATATTTTTTACATCGAAACCTGTGGGATTCGCCTGATTAAACCTGCCGAATGAAATCACTGAACATCAGGGCATTCCACTGAAGTTTCACTGCTGTTCGATGTTCTCTGAATTGATTAACCATTACTTCTCTATGGGGAGTTCACTGCCGTCGAACGACACTGTATTTAGCTGGCAATTCGCCAACATTTGATGAATTGCCAGCTTTTTGAATAGCCGAATGGCCACAAAATTGTACAGTGTGGGGAAATTCACTGTTCGGTGCAATTTTGGAGCCAATACGGCTCACACTGAATAATCCATTTAATGTGATTTAATAGGAAAGTTAAAAATGAAACCTAAAAACCTAAGACTTTTCAGTGTCCAGGCAATAAGGGAACTCTGTTCTCACTGTAAAAATAGTGGAGGAACTAGGTTCCCACCTGGATACTAGGGTGCGAAATAAAGATTCATATGAAGGAGGGATATAATAAAGGCAAAATTACAAATTTTAGTGTAAACCAGAAACAGAAGGAAGGCATCTTATCGGCATGTAAGACATTACATGAATTAACACAGTAAAGTTAAGATTCATCCCTCCCAAGGGTGTTATTTTTTTCAGTTCAAATAAGGTGAATGTCTCAGTTCTAGATTCTATTTATATGACGCTCAAACGAGATTCAGAAATCCAAATTTCTTAAGATACACTCTGTTCAAGTGAACAGCTTGCAGTATTTGTTCATCCAGATGGCCTGTCTGCATAAGAACGAAAAAAAAAGAACTAAATACACAGGAGAAACAAATATTATACGGCCATAAACACTTTTAAATATATGCAAATACTTAGCAAAATCTTTCACAGCATTAAAACATATTTTTAAAAAATTCATAATAACTATCTTTTGGTATATTAAAAGTTCAATGCTGTAATTTGGTTGTAATGAGAGAAGTGTTTTTTTTCTTGTTTTCCAACTTTGAAAATGTACAGGTCTATTCAAAGAAAGGTGAAACTCAGGAGGATGACTGGAGAAGTGAAAATTCTAGGTCAGAATAGCCATGCCAAAAAAATTCTCCCATTTATCTCACTTTCCAAATCGGCTATTTGGTCTAGATTGTTCTCTTCTCCTGCCAGTTCTCCTGGTTTTCACCTTTCTCTGAATAACCCTGATAGTGAAAAAAGTGAACTTCATTTTTTGTAATCTATTTTTTGTTGTACTTAACACCCCTTATTTTTTCCTTATCTTTAGCATGTTATTATTATTTAAACCCCATCAATACACCTCCTAGTGCCATGATATCGAGTATAGTTGATATGATATTCCACGGGAGCTATACAAAGAATTTTCATTTATTGCAAACAAACTTAGTTTGCAATTGGGCTGCAGAACATGCCCCTATTGTTTTACCACTGAGGACAAGATGCCTGAGGTGCTAACACTTATTAAAACCAGCTGGAAATGTGTTAGACTGACATCTCTCCAGTTAATTCTACAAGGAGACCAGAACTGCAGTAAATCCCCTCAGCCAGCAGATGGCGACATCTGCCTGCCAAATATCTTATTACAGTAAAGAATACAATGGGAATATTCCCAAATATTTAAACCTGTTTTTCCAAAATAACACTGATTCTTGACAGTAGTTTTCTGGAAATTCTTTTGTAGTGAAAGGGGTAAAAGAAGAGTCCCTATGCTGAAATTTGGGTTTTGTTGCCGATGCAACTATAGCACAACAACAGGGGATGTCAGAGGCAAAAGTGAACGCAGTAAAGTAGCCGGTAAGTGGTGGTATTGGGAGAAATCCATGAAGGAAAATAAATACAGAATATAACCTAGGGAAATTATTATTTCAACATACTTATATTGGCATTTTTTCTTTAAAACCCCAGAATGTCCCTTTTGAAACAAGCTTGAAACAAAATATGTGTTTTAATACATAATATATTCATTGCAATCCGAAACATTACCTTCTAATTTTACTTCTAAAAAGGGAAAAATGTTGGAAAAAATTGTTTTTTCCTTATTAGATGTGTTACTAGATAAAAGTATTATTGCAATCGTGTATGACATCAGGAAATGATTTACAAACTTGTATTCATAATTTATTCGCAACATGGGATGAAAATAAAATCTCACTCTGGCTCAGCAGTTTTTATTCGCAAAGCTAATTAGTGAAGGTGTAGAGGCCAATAAGCATCATGTCAACGGAAACAAACTAATGTGAAGAGACATTCCACAACCTTAGCAAAGCACTATAGAAAGCAGGGTAATGTTAATTTGGGTGCAATCTATATATTGAGGACCACTCCTTTGTTTTAATGTTGTGTCTAATTTTTCTTCATTGGGATCTGCCTATTGATGGTAAACCTAAAACCAAGTCGCAGCCATGTCTGTGTCCCTGCCCTGTGGGATTCTGGAGGCTCCTGTCTGACAGCAACATTTTCCATTATTCTGTCCTACTGACTTTATTTATGGCAAGATGCTGAAGAGAGTAAGGGACTCTCCATCTTCCCAATATCTTGACTCCTTCACTACCAAGCAATTTTCGTTGAAACAAATGTTATCATAACATTCATTTGAAACATGGGATGTGAAGATGCCAATTTAATATATGGTGAAATAGACATTTTGCAAATAAATTTTTGTTTTAAGATAGTTAAAACAAAAATTAAATAATGTTATTTGCTCATTTTTAATTTTTCATGTGTTTGTTTATTCTTTACAGAAATATTGTTGAAATGTAAGATTCTGAGCTGTAGATGGTGTCCCTTCTCTAACACAATTTCAAACGGGGTCTGCATTATTATCGTACAGGCAGAAAAGGACTTTATGTTAGATGCAGTAACTGTGATAAATAAAAATAATAAAAATGTTCAGATCTCCTGCCGATAGGGTTTTGTAGTGATCATAATGAGATTATAAACAATGCATCTTCCAGAAAATACCAGCAGAATTTAAAAATAATATCTGTATGTGACATTATGCCTGTATGTGGAAATTACAGTAACACCGTATATCTGTATTGTACAGGGATTTTCACTCATTACAACCCCCTGAAACTTATCCCTGTACAGTAGTGAGTGACCCCAGAGCTCTCCCTGTATTCTACCCTCTCCCTGGCTAATGTAATGCAGCAGTAATCTATTTAAACTTTTTGTTACAGTGAGGACTGGGACTCTATTTGCAGTTGGTTTTATGTCTCTCCAGGGCCCTTGGCGAGCCATAAAACAAAGGATTTCGTTTCACCACAGGGGACACACTCTTCCTGCTTTAAAAGGTGTAAAAATTGTCTTTTGATATGCTATTGAATGCCTTTCAATGCATTACAATGCAAAATTGAGCTCTCGATTTTGGGTGTGAAGAGTTAAAGGACTCATGAATAATAAAGATCAAATCAGAAAATATACAGAAGCTTGGGAACAAAACTCTCTAGGAGCTGTCCTAGCAGAGCTGGTAATAAGGAGTCGACAATACAAAAGCTCTGCATGAGCCTTAACTCTTATCAACTCCCTATTACCAGGTCTATTATGGACCCGCTGATATTTTAGTGACTTGGCTTGTAATTTTAGGGAGCCACTAAATTATACCATCAGTCACACCATGCTTTGCCACTGGTATTCTCTCCTGGTTTCTATAGGATACCTTGGAGAATTGCCTGTCAGAGTGACTCATGCACTTCTGTCCACAGGCAGAGAATGCAGTGGATCGCACATCCTCTTTGGCGCAGGATGAAAAGTATACTGTATATCAGTCCCACTCCCCTCCTCCTCCTCAGCACTGAACAAACAGCAAATTGCTTTAGCCGGAGGGACATCCAGGTTTCAGAGTCCCTGAGCTGAAAAAGAGGACAAAAGGTGAGTAAAATCAACTGAAATAAAAAAAATAGGAAAGAAAAATAATTGGGCAGAGGATGTCAGCAGCATTTTCCCAATTATTTAGGGGCAAAAAAGGGAACGCTATTAGAAAATAGAGTATCCCTTTAACCCCTTAAATAGCAATATCGAGATATCTCTGGCTTCAAAGGCACCATCTAGTGCCCGTTATCAAGATATATCGGTATGCTGATCTGCAGCCCAAAAGCAAATGAAATTCGTTTGGTGCATTTGCTTTTAGGCTGCAGAAGGTGCCCCCAAAGTTTTAGCCCCAGGAACATAATACTCAAAGCTCTGAAATATCGGGCTTTCAGCAGCCGATGCAGGGAGAAATAGAAGAAAATAGACCAGCCGCTCAAACCTCCCCTCTAACTCAATTTGGCAGTAGATGGCGCCATCTACAGGCCAAAAATAGGTATAAACTCAAATATTGCTTACTTTAAAATTAATTTAAAAAGATTTTTCAAAAAAACACTGGTTTCTGACAATTTTTTTGGAAAACCACTTGGTAATGAAGGGGTTAAACGGGAAAAGAAGTACCATATATCCACTGGTCTGTTGAAGAAGTAAGTCTCATTCAATGGAGGCAGAAAATAACACTTTGGATTGTTATCATGCTTCTTTTACGTTCGTCCGCGCAACGCAAGCGGCAAACGAACGCATTTTTTCTAGAACGTCAAACCGCTAGTACGGACGTACAGAGTGCTCTGCGTCCGCTAGCGGTGTGTTTGCGTGATTAGGAGACGTCAGACGCTGCTAATGTCCGGCCAACATAACGTCCAGACACAAAAAGGTTTTATTGATGATCCGTACAACATCACGGACGAAAAGGCGCATCGTATGACCGCTATCGCGTATTCCGGGAAAAAATACGTCCATTCGCTCGAACGTACTTTTTCACAGACAAAGCGAAAAATGCGTTAGTCTGACCCTAGCCTAAGACTAACAGGGATATCCAGAAAGAGGTGAAAACCTTGAGAATGACTGGAGAATTGAAGATTCTAGGTCAAAATAGCCATCCCGGCAAGAGCACCTCTCCAGTAAGTGTCCTTGGGCAAGACACCTAGCGGTACATTCTCGCCACCCAGGACATACTTGAAAACGAGAGAAATCTCAATGTATCCTTCCTGGTAAAATCCTTTCTAAAAAAAACAAAACAAAAAAAACAGAAAAATTCTCCAATTTATCTCACTTTTCAAATCAGCTATTATCACCTAGAATTTTCACTTCTCCAGTCATTCTCCTGGTTTTCACCTCTCTCTGAATATTCCTGTTTGAAATGATATTGTGAATGAACGTTAATGCACTTTGCTTATTGAAGAGGTCTCTGTAGGCTATTTCACTCTTCATCGCTGGAGACTGTAGCACAGGCCCACTAGTCCAGAATGTGTGTCCACATCTGTTTCTCATGAACTTGTCAGAAATATAGCACATTTGAGGCACTGGGGAATGTCAGGAATGCAAGCCCACTCCTCCTGGGGTACACCAATGAGGTCAGGGTCCCTGCTAACAAACCTCTGAGCTCCTGTGTCCCTCTTTCCTATAATTAAACATAAAGAGACGTAATTAGAAGCATGAATACGGTGTTTATTCTCTGTGCACATCTAGTACCAGCGACCAATGTTTATGATATTACACTCCGTAGGCAAGCCACATCAAAGAAAGAGAAAATCAACCTAAAACAAACAATAATCAAAGTTCCTGCTATAATTTCCATATTCAGGTGCTGTGGATTTATATTTACAAATAATTGAAGCACACACCGATTATTAAAATATAAAAAATAAAATTAAAATAAATACATGGAAAGTAGCTTTTCTTTCAATACACCTTTTTGGAGTTAATTGCAAAAAAGAACCAGATACGTTATTGCTCTGGACATTTGTAAAAATTCAGTATATCCAGTCAAGAGAACACCAGCTTTTTACCAGCCTGAATCTGTCTTTTTTGGGGGACTGCCATGATTATTCTAAAATCAATATTGCTCCCATTTTTTTTTTTTCTATAAATTATTTCAGGCTGACGAGCATGAAAGTACGCAATATACATTGCCATACAGAAAAGTGATACTTGAAAGGGCGTAGACGTCCAACCAGTTCTATAAGATGGTAATAAAATTCAGTTTAGAATTGCTCAGATTTTAAAGATTTCTTTAATTCCTCTGCAACTAACATTTTAATCTTGATTAACATTTTTCACAGAACAAAGTATTAACATATTCTCCTTTTCTGATTATTTAAAAAAATAAAAATAGAATATATACCCACAAAGGTTTGTGTGATAAAGTGGGAAAACTTGACTATATGCTATGAAACAATGACATCTTTTTTTCCAAACATGTTCTGATATAGCATTTTGAGATGATATAACATATACTACTACTAATAATAATAATAACAATATATTTTGACTCTGCCGAGTGTGCTGGGAAAAAAGCTATATATAAATCCTGATCACAAACTGAACATTAACCTCTTCACTACTAGAGTGTATCCTTCCTGGTAAAATACTTTGCAAATAGAGAAATAAAAATGATTTTCCAAAAAAACATTGTCAGAAACCAGTGTTTTTTTTATAAAATCTTTTTAAATTAATTATACAGTAAGAAATATTTGTTATATATTCTTATTGTATTTCTTACTGTAAATAACCTATTTGACCAGTAGAAGGGCGCCATCTACTGCCAAATTGAATAACAGCCATTACAGCTGCAGCTCGATTTTTTTTTTTTTTTTTTTTACCTGCATCGGCTGCTGAAAGCCTGATGTCAGGGCATTATCAGCCGATTTTGCACAGTTTTAGCTCTTTGGGCATTATGTATTCATTATCCTGGGTGAAAGGTTATAAACTCTAGATGGTGACCTTTTATCTTGCACGTTTCAAACGAGGCCTGCATATTTAACATACGGACAAAAAATATAAAGATAATTTACTGTATGGTGCTTCAATTCCATATTGTATAATCATGTTTTGGCAGTAAAATGGATAAACAAGCAAAAAATGGTCAAACTGAGCACTGCCATGTATAGGAGACATCCTTTCGCAAATCAGGATTGCTGCCATTTTTAAAGCTTACCGATACCATTACATTTGAAAATAGGAATATGAAGGGAGCATGCAAGGACCTACTTGAAAACGAGAGACATCATAATGTATCCTTCCTGGTAAAACACTTTCTCAAAATAAATAAATAATTATATATATATATATATATATATATATAAATCACGAGTATAGCAGTCTGTCGTGATACCTTTTTATGATAGAAGCTAACTATACCTGACGAAGGGAGGAATCCTCTCGAAAGCTTGTACTTTAAATGTAACGTTAGTCCAATAAAAAAGGTATCACTACAGACTGCTATACTCGTGATTTTGGCATCTGGACTAACACGGCCGACCTAATCTAAATATATATATATATATATATATATATATATATATAATTCAGATGTATTTTTTAAGAAGCATACAAGTGAATTAAAAATAATAAAATTCATATTTTAACAAAACAACAGACACAATGATATCCAAATAAATATCTGTTATCAGTGACACATTTACATAATTACTTGGTTAAAATATATATGCAATTCATCGAATTGCTGTGATGTGCAAGTGGCTTCTGCAATAATACACACACTATATATATACAGTGTATATATCATATAAAATAGATACATACTAATAAGTCAAGTGTACATGTTATACCATAACTTTAACACCTACTGCACATTAACCCCCTTCACTGCCTAAATCGATTATTCATGATTTTTAGAGGTACTTGCTGGTGCCCCCGTGTCGAGTATACTCAATTTGGTCTAATCTGGAGCCAAGGAATTTATTTTAATGCAAACTAAATTATTTTGCAAAAGGGATCCAGAACATGCCCTTGAAATGTCAACACATGGG
Organism: Leptobrachium leishanense; assembly: GCA_009667805.1. Taxonomy (NCBI): domain Eukaryota; kingdom Metazoa; phylum Chordata; class Amphibia; order Anura; family Megophryidae; genus Leptobrachium; species Leptobrachium leishanense. Next base: position 362,456,623 of record CM019064.1, on the reverse strand, counting down.
ACATGACAGATCAATGCATTACCATTCTGTGCTAGCAGAGAAGGGTTTATGTGCAGGGTACCCCTAGGCAGAAACACTACAGTACCCTTCATTAAGCAAGCTTATATTAAAAGTAGCATAACATGGTGCCATGTGAATCCGGTGTACAGCGACGCTACAACTTTTCATATGAGCTGATAAAACAGGTATCATACAGCTCTTTCTAATAACCCGCCTAGGGGATCTGCATATTTAAACTTTAACAAGATAACCCTTTGAAGCCTTGTTTTTATAGTTGCGTTAATAAAACTTTTACTTATTACAGCTGTAGTTTCCCTTGAACTGAAGTTAAATTTATTTTACACAAGAGAATGTGTGACTAACAGTAACTTTATAGATATCTTTTTTAACCACTTGAAGCATTCTTGAGCATTTTCTTTTCTTTGCAAACATTAATAAAAACAATATATGCAAAGATAGTGCAATGTACACAGAAAATTACTTTCAAAAAGCATAGGGTAGACATAGACAATTTTATTATTTCCAATCTCCCTCCTCCCCAGAAAATGAGGATATTAGACAGATAAACGTTCTCTCTCCATACAGTTACTAAGTGGTGCTATAGACCAGAGTTAACCCATCCCCATCCACAATTATAAAGTTAACAACAATGCTGTACTAACTCACCTTCTCATTTCCCATGATGCCAGCAAGTGCTGAGGTGATGGCACAGTGCATTATTATGCATTGTTTCATCGAAACCCTTAACCTCCGCAACACAGTTAGGATGATTTTTACACCACACAAGGTCAAGTGTGGTGTCATTGGAAAGGTCAGAGTCTGGCCTTTACAACTATACCAAATATGATCATGTAATGTGTAAAAATCGAAGAAAGAAAAAAAATATTAAATGCACATTTTTTCTCTCATTTCTAAGGCAGTGGAATTATATGTTTTTACTTATAAAGCAAACAATGCCCCTGGATTAACTCACCTTCTCATTTCCGATGCTGGGACCAAATGTGGAGGTGATGGCACAATGTGTTATTAAGCATTGGTTCATGTAATACACAAGCCGCCGCACCACTGGAAGGAGAGCAGGGGTCCTTTGGACCATTGTATTTTCATTATTTACACCCCCACAATGTCATGTTAGGTGTCATTGGACAGGTCTGAGGCTGACCTTTCTATTGATGCCAAACATGACCATGTAAAATGTAAAAACAAACTACGAACAAAAAAGATTTTTTTTCCATTGTTTTATTTACTTATTTTTTTGTTCCAAAGCAGTGGCATTGTTCATTTGTCACATATAAAATGAGCAATACCACTGCCATTACTCAGCTTCTTATTTCCCATGTCGGGAGCAAGGTCAGTGGTTTATACATAGTCATATTTTTCATAAAACACAATCCTTCAAACTACAAGCGATAAATTTAGTTTTTTCTGCTTTAGTTGAAATTGCGTATTTTCTCAGAAAAATAGAGCAACAGGTTCCCATTTCTAGCTTTGTTAACAAGAGCACCCCAAAGAATACATAACCACAAAGGTGTGGATGAAAATATGTAAAAAAATATATATATTTTAAAAGCTGTAAATGAATGAAATCTGAAAGATTTTTTTTTTTTAATAGTATTCTGACAGTACATGACGTATACACACAATAAGGATATATTTTGAATATGCTGAGTCTGTTGAAAATAATGATATATAATATATCTGGGTCCTATAATAAAACATGACTTCAAATCACGTTTATGCACGACGAGCACAAAACTGTTAAAATTAGCTCCACACAGGTGAAATGGCTCAGCAGTGAAGGGGTTAAATACGCGAATCCCATAGGGTTCTGTCTAAAGAATAATATCTTTTTTTTAAAAAAATTGATAGACCGTTTATTTTTTGCAAACACCCTTTTGTATTTTTTAGACGATATTTTTGTGTTTTTTCTTAGTATTTAGAAGACTTTTTTATTTTGTAACAGACATTTTTATTATTTTTCAAAGGATTTTTTTTATTATTTGGACACATTTTTACTATATTTTTATTGATTGAAACTCCTATTAGGAGAATATGAGCTTTCTTTTTTTCAGTTTGGTGGAAATCATCAATGGCAATTCTGTGCAATTGGGTGGTTTTCGCTGACATCCAACAACTGCTTCGGTGATTCTAATTTTGGCAAAATAGTGAATTCACCGTATTTTCGGCAAAGCGGAATCGCCAAAAGTAGGTGAAACGGGTCGAAACGCGAATGCACGTAATTTTAGTGCTTTGTGAATAGATCCTTTGATATATGAGGTTATAAATGTGTCTCATGAATTCTGGTTCCAAATTCTAGGACTTGTTCACAACAAGTGTATGTGGAGGCCCTTTTCCCCACATGCATATCAACAATCATCAGAAGACATCAGGCACTTTGTAACAGGGTGTAAAGAAGTGGTGCTTTGATCTTTTTAGCCTCCCAGATATCAAGCCAGTCATCTTGACCCAATTGTTGATGCAAACCCAGCTTCAGTGTGATGATATATGTTCAATCTCTCCAACCTGTGGACATGAACAACAGATGATTTGAGGCGTTTTGTGGCATAGTACATCATATGGTGAGAATTTTGAGAAGGCTCCTGACCTTTTGTATCTTCTATTTCTTCAGCCTAACCACAAATAGTTGTCTTTTTTTTATTCGGACATCTAGAAGACCCTCCACGCACACAAACTGCCTTATTTTTTTAGCTTCATTTCATGGCTTGCATAATCAAGAATGCCATCCACAAAATCTAACTTCCCTCTGTTTTCATTTTTCTTTTTTTGTTTAAGCACTGAGTTAGTTAATGTTCGACGCATGATTTGAACCAGATGTTACAGAAAGAGTTTCAACTCATTACTGAGATCTTCAAGAGCAAATGGGACCCGCTTTAGTATGTGGGTCTATTTAGATGCTTGTAGCTTAAAGAAACAAAAGAATAATATAAGTTGTTGAGAAATGAGACATTACCGATTACCTGATTTATTCCTAAATTGTTTAGTGACAGCATTATTGACCTCCTCAAGAAGGACTGAGGTCATGGGTTTACCTAAAACACCAGTCACTCAAAAAATGGGACGTTAATGTTGTAATGCCTTCTCAAAATGCTTGCTCTTGTACTTGATTTGATGTTACCTGTCACCTGCTCTACATACCATGTGTCAAATATTAAGCAAGTTATAATCTTCTAGTTTTTTAAAGTCTGATAAAAGAAGCATTTCAGCATTTGAGGACAAAATTCAACAAGTGTCCCACACGTTAGAGTTCCTATATATTATGTTGGCTTGATTCCTGTTTGAACATCAAATTTATGTTGTAAAAAAAAGTGTAAGTATAGAAAGATTTGGATTGCTTCTGCCTCTAGGTTGTGCTTCTGACCCTTCTTTCACCACCATTGTGCCTTTGCCCTTTATCTCTCATGCCCATTGCACCTCTGCCTTGATCCTCTCACCTTGCATTGTGCCTTCCATTGATTTGGCATTCTTCTATCCTGCTCTACAATGGGCGCACTTGGTGCCATAAGTCAGCTTTCCTCTAAGCCTGATGTGAAGGAATGGGCTTAATGCTGCAGTACCTGTAGTCACACTATTAATATAACTTCTACAGGAACCACCTTGATTGCATTTTTTGTCTTCATTATTCACTACAGATGCTTGGAGACAGTACGGGCCCTATTACAATCTTCGTGCAAAAACGCTCGCGCAACGCGTGAATTTTTGCGCGGAGCGTTAAACGGTAACGCGTGTAAATCAACGCTGGTATTACAATCTTCGTGCATTTTTTCATCTGCCAAAAAATAATGCGCGTAAAACGGACGCGCAAAAACGCGCGCAGTAACGTTGCGCGCAGAAATTGTGCGGACTGTTTTTTTCACGCGATTCAGCTAATCAGAATTAAGAACCACAATTTTCTCACGTTAAGTTTTTGCGCCTGTCAAAGTCAATCTGCGCATATATGCTGTATCAAAAAAAAAAATATACACACAACTTCTCAAATTTATTGCTTTGGCATGTGTAGAATGTGAATACAAAACCCAGTATAGCAGGCAGCAAAGCCTGTCAACTGATGATCAGGGAGTAGCTAGCACTAAATGAACTTTATTAAACAAATAACACTCTCAGATCCTAAACTTTAAAAAGACATAGACACAACAGGCATCGTTGGGTAAATTGGGCCACTAGGGATGCAATGACTGGGCTATATAATGGGCTGAATGGTGAGCACTAAAAAGGCACTTGTGACATATAATCGTAACACCCACACAAGGGGGAGTTGGGGTAAATCCCTTGCGCTCAAATAAGTGCACCAAGCATAAATTGCCTACCCGAACTAGCCCTAGTGCTAATTGAGCTCATGCTCATAAATTCTGTCCTAAACCCTAACGATGCTAACAACACGGACAACTTAAAATAAAAAGTTGGACATTAGCTCAACATATGTTTCGCCGGCTGTGCATCGGTTTCATCTGGAGCAAGAAAATAGTCATTACTGCTGTATGATCATTCCTCCTTTTAAACCAATTGTCCCATACGAGGATTAACCAATCCAGGCTAGCAAACAGACACCTTCTAATCAACATAGCTCAAACGATTGGATAAGCAGCAGAGGTCCCAACCAATGGGATGAATGAACCACCACATGATGTCCCGTACGCATCTGACTAGGTCAGTCTCCGATCACGTGTTAGCATGAGCCAATCCATAAACAATATTATAGACCGGGGGCTCACGTAAATATTGTGCAAAAGGATGATAGCCATTCGAGTAGCAAGACAAAAATAAATGCAAACCGCTATACAATAGAGGATATTTCAAAAATAAAGAATATTAAACTCACCAAAACCAAGTTGTGTAATAAAGTAACTTAATGAGCATGTCTATAGAATGGCAATGCTGATGATCTACTGCTACCATAACATTGATACAGAAGACGAATCTGAATAGGTCAGTCTCCAATCACATGATAAAATGAACCAATCAATAAGCAGTATTATTTATGGTATGTGGGGTATTAATAGCGACATGACTGATGACTCATAATGTTTATAAAAACGGGGTATATGAAAATCCCTCATTAAGTCCGGCCGGGGATAAAGTGTGTAATTTATAAATCCACCGACATTCCTTCTGCCGAAGTTTACGGTCAAAGTCACCTTTTCTAGATGATGGGATTACCAATTCTAATCCACAGAATTTCAAGACCTTGGCATTATTATCATGAAATTGCGCAAGGTGACAAGATATGGGTGTTTCCTGAATACGCTTCACGGAATGTATGTGTTCCATAATTCTCCTCTTAAAGGGACGGAGTGTTTTCCCCACATACATTTTGCCACAGTCACAGGTGGCTAAATAGACAATACCAGAAGAATTACAATTAAAGAATGTTTTGATATCATAATTGTTAGTTCTACTTGAATCTGTGACCCTTTTGCAATTCTATAAGACATATTGACAAGCTACACAATGGCCACACTGATACGTGCCACATAAGCTTCGAGATAGCCATGTTTCAGATTGTTTGATCTTGGGAATATTATAATGGCTATGAACTAGTCTATCTCTTAGGTTTCTACTTCGTTTGGCAGTAATGGATGGATAGTCTGTCAATTTGTCCATTAAATGGGGGTCCATTATCAGAAGTGGCCAAAACCTATTAAGGATTGGTGAATCTGATTCCATCCTTTGTCATATGTGCCTATACACCTTATCAGGTCATTATGTTTTGAATTATGATCAGACAATAAATTATCACGGGAGGTTTGCATAGCCCGTTGGAATGCCCTCTTCAAATGTCTATTTGGGTACCCTTTCGCTCAAAAGTCACTTTTAAACCTTTTGGCTTTGACTAGAAATTCTTCCTCAGTGGAGCAAATTCTTCTTAACCTTTTTTTTCGTTGCTGTTTCCTTTTTAAATAGGGTCGTAGATAGTGTACCCTCATTGGTTTTAAGAATTAGAACATCTAGTAATGAGATACAATCCTGTTGTATCTCATACGTGAATTTGAGATTATATTCGTTGCTGTTTAGAAGCACGACAAACTCAGAAAATTCATCTTTAGTTCCTTTCCAAAGTAATAACACATCATCAATGTATCTGAACCACACATCAATTTTATTGATATAAGGTTTAAAGATCTCATTGGTCATACAGTTTTCTTCCCATATGCCCAAAAATAGATTGGCATACAATGGTGCCATCGAAGAGCCCATTGCGCTACCCCTCAATTGGTGAAAGTACTGCCCTTAAGATGAAGTAATTATGAGTCAACACGAAATTTAACAACTTAACCACAAAGGTGACAAGTGGGGCGCTCAATCAGTCGTCCCTTTCAAGAAATAGCTTAACATGTTCAAGTCCCAGATGGTGAGGGATGCATGAATATAACACCTCAACATCTAGGCTACATAGCAAGACATCCTTTCCTATATTTTTACCTTTTAGTATCTGTAGTGCTTGTTTGGTGTCTCTTAGATATGATGGTAAATTCACCACATATTTCCTTAAGATTTTATCAAGGAATATGTTGGAATTTTGGGTAAGGCTGTCATTGCCTGAAACAATTGGACGACCAGGAGGTTCTCTAAGGTTTTTGTGAGTTTTTGGGATGCCATAAAAAGTGGCTATAGTGGGTGAAGAGGGGACCAGATATTCATATTCTGACTTGGTGATAAGAGACTGATCCAACGCGGAATGTATTAGTTCCTTTAGTTCACCATTAAACTGATTAGTAGGATCTTTTGATAATCTACTATACGTGTCAGTATCGCCAAGAATATTATATACCATTTTTTCATAAAAGTCAACTGACATCAGTACCACATTGCCACCCTTGTCAGACTGTTTTATTACCAGTGTTTTATCAGTTTCGAGCTCCTTAAGGGCTCGTCTTTCTGCATAAATCAGATTATCAATCACCGATGCTGTTATATCTGATTCATTTAGACGGTCAATTTCAGTACACACCAAATCACAGAACATTTCTAGGTTACCGAGGTTCTTAAAGTTGGGAGTGAAACGACTCATAGGATGTAGATTAGTGAGACTCCTTTGGTTAGGTTCCTGGTCTTCCAATAGGTCTGTCAATATATTGAGAACTGGGAGATCAGTAAGTTCAAGGCTCAAAAGTCTTAACCTTTGTTCTTCCTTAACTTTATGAACTTTGTGCAAGGCAAGCTTACGTACAAAAAGATGTACGTCTTTTGTCCACTCAAATTTGTCTATGTTAGGTACCGGTACAAACGAAAGTCCTCTGCTGAGGACGGAAATATGCATATCTTTAAGAGCAAAGTTCGATAAGTTAATAACTCGCAGATTGTCACTGGTATCTATCATATGTGTAACAGCATTGAGATTAGGCATCATAGTATTCGAGGACAGCATACCCATTGAGGATATAGATTGTGAATTGGCAGATGAGTTATAATCAAGAGGCTAAGAATAGAACCGATTTGATCGCAAATCATTAATAGCTCTGCTGAGAGGGATGGAACTAGACTCATTCTGATCATCATTTCGTATGTATTTCGGTTTTTTCTGTTGTTCCCTCTGTAGCCACGATAACCCCATTTTTTTCAGTCTCGTAGCTTGTCTGGTAGGACTTCTCTCTCTAAAAAAGATACCCCCTTCTTTAGAATGCCTCTCCTTAATGCTGGGCTATGTTCAGAGCTAATATTGCTCTCACCAACGGTATCAGTGGATTCACCTTTGGCTGTAGTGACCGAAGAACGACTCTTGACTCTCATTTTATTGGTCTTATAAACTAGCCCCAACCTATAGTCCTCTGTATCACGCAAACATTTACGTTGCTTTCTATCTTTAATCTCACCCTCAAATCTTGCCATCTGTCTTTTCAATTTTTCTTTCACTTCCTGAAAATTAGCTTCATCTGTTTCAGCTTTAAGCTGTTCCACCTCGGTTCTGACCTCATTGTCAACCGTCTCTAATTCAATTTTTTCATATTTACAGATAATCTCCATAAATTTGCGAGAACATACCTCAGCTGCCTCCTGCCACTCTTGGCGGAAACCGTAATTGAATTTAAGCAATCATGGGATAGGCATAAGGCTATCCTAAACAAAAGATAAATCCAGGTAAAGTATCCATGTAATTGGGCAGACTAGATGGGCCGAAAGGTTCTTATCTGCCGACATTTTTCTATGTTTCTATGTCTTGCAATATATGTGAAGCTGGATTGGTATAAATCCTTAAACCTCGCGGGATCATATTCTTTTTCAAATAATTAGATAAGGAGGAAATTTCCCAGTTAGATCTGATTTGTTTTTTTAGTAACTTGGCAATTTTAGGGCCTCTTGGACGAGAATCATTCGTCATTGGGTCAACTGACTCATTCCCATCTGAAAATACTTTTTCAGCATCACGGCACCAATGGGTGCCTTTTCCTACTTCATTAAGAAATCATGCCATAGTGGAAAATGTAAACAGTTGAATGCCAAGAAATACAATGTGTGATTGTTGTGGAGTATTGAAACTCGAAAATAGCTATGTAAATGTAACAAAAAAGGTAGGACCAAAGTCCCACCTAAGAAACAATCACCTGTCCAACCTATTGTGAATGGACAACACTCCCATCAACAGGATTGAGTTAATGTCCAACTTTTTATTTTAAGTAGTCCGTGTTGTTAGCATCGTTAGGGTTTAGGACAGAATTTATGAGCATGAGCTCAATTAGCATTAGGGCTAGTTCGGGTAGGCAATTTATGCTTGGTGCACTTATTTGAGCGCAAGGGATTTACCCCAACTCCCCCCTGTGTGGGTGTTACGATTATATGTCACAAGTGCCTTTTTAGTGCTCACCATTCAGCCCATTATATAGCCCAGTCATTGCATCCCTAGTGGCCCAATTTACCCAACGATGCCTGTTGTGTCTATGTCTTTTTAAAGTTTAGGATCTGGGAGTGTTATTTGTTTAATAAAGTTCATTTAGTGCTAGCTACTGCCTGATCATCAGTTGACAGGCTTTGCTGCCTGCTATACTGGGTTTTGTATTCACATATATAATTATTCAGGTTCAATCCTGTTGATGGGAGTGTCGTTCATTCACAATAGGTTGGACAGGTGATTGTTTCTTAGGTGGGACTTTGGTCCTACCTTTTTTGTTACATTTATATATGTGTAGAATGTGTAACTATACTTTGCTGCGTATTATTTTTCTTTTGGGCTGGTGTATTTGGTTTCGGCCAGGTTGATAGAATTTGCCATTAACACCAGCTTTCAGGAGGTGCTAAAATTATGTGCGCAAAGGCTGTGCGGTACAAACTGCGCATAGATTGTAATACCATCCGCATACCAGGGCACAAATTAATTTGCGCTCACAATGCTAAGTATAGGACGTGCAAAGTACAGTAAGCTCGCGCAGCGTTCACGCAGGTTCACCCGCGGTAGACGTATACGCGGGTTTGTTGCGCTGAGCTGACATTGTAATACGTCGTTCAGGGTTTTGCCCCTCGCGTTAATGCATTTTTGCGCGGGCGTAAACGTATGCGTGAAGATTGTAATAGGGCCCCAAATTTGTTAGTGATGCCTTGTTCTTTGAACCTGGGTATATGGAGTCTGTTTACCGAGACCAAACATTTTACAGGGAAACTGAAAAATATATGTAAAACCTGGAGACTCTGGAGGCATTGAATGTGATGGTTCTTAGATCAGTTACGTGACCTCATCTTTGATACATTTTCTGTTCATTTTATACAGGTGCTTTTGACTTTGATTCATTACCATAATGATGAATAGATCTTTTTACTTTTCTTTTACTACATAAATAGTTTATATGAGCTGTCATAACAGTCTCCAAAAGAAAGTGCACATTCGGATTTTGGATTGCATGTGTAACAGATTTCAGAATAATCTTGATTATTACAAAAATACACTTGATGGCAACCTTACTGTTAGCTTCTCATCTCGTGGTACTAAGGTGGTGGGTGATCACACACATACAAAACATTGATGTTCTTTATTAAACAAATAATTAAAATGTGTTTAACAACACAGTTGTAGGGACCCCATAATGCCTGTATAGGCTTCGTTCACTCGCTAGGGTTGCCTACGGGGTGCATTTAAATTTTTTGTTTAATAAAGAACATCAATGTTTGTACGTGTGTGATCACCTGGCACCTGTAGTGAGTTCCACGAGATGGGAAGCTCACAGTAAGGTTGCCATCAAGTGTATTTTTGTAATAATCAAGATTATTCTGAAAACTATCAGGGTTATTCAGACTGAGGTGAAAATCAGGAGAATGACTGAAGAATGGAAAATTCTAGGTCAAAATAGCTGATATGGAAAGTGAGATGAATGGGAGAATTTTTCTGGTTTGACTATTTTGACCTAGAATTTTCCATTCTCCAGTCATTCTCCTGCTTTTCACCGCTCTCTGAATAACCCTGTATGTTTTTGTATTTTCAATAATGGGTTTACCACCCTAAATTGGGTAATGGCTTGCCCATCCCCACTTGATGTGAGCTGCTGTGCAAGGTGCTATACCATGGTGCATGTAACCCACATATTAATTTAATCTTGATTATTGTCTTACAGAGGAACTAGATAGTGGCCCATGATCATAGCATAAAATACAGAAAAGGTCAATGGCGCATAAGAATAAACCAGAGATGCTGCAAGGCCCCGTATACCTACACCATCAAGATATACAAATAAAGTCCCAATAGGCATAGAAATATATAGATGGGGCCTCGCACAAAAATGGCTCAGATGCAGCGTGGAAATCCTCCTATGGAGCCTAAAAGAAAGCAAATGGGACATACATTGCGCAGTATGTCAATTGTAATGTATCACCACAATTTGCATTAGGCTGAACAACTCACATGGTGGAGAGCCATGGTGGAGAGCTTTTTGCGCGAGGCCCCATCTATATATTTCTTGGCCCATGATCATGTAGAGAATTACGGAATGATAACACTCATTTTAATGCAGAAATTGGAAAATGGTAGTCCATTCTGTCTGTCTCTTTGGCCTTTTTCAGATTCATGTTTTTGCGAACCAGGGATAAAAAAAGAAATTGGAAATCAGTTGTAGTACCCCGATTATGTCACACACTAGCTAGAGAGAGGGGTATGAACTCACTAAATGGTGATGGCTACATTGTGCCTCTATAATACAGTGATGGCATCAGGACGGACAACTGAGGACATTGCATATCATAAGGGGGTGGTAACGCCTAACAAGCTAAGAACTGCTCGCTGTGGTTATATTGTACAGCAATTGTGAGTTTTGAAAAATCCACAATACTACTAAATTTTTTACAATTTATAGGCAATTAAACATATGTAATTTAACCTTGGTGCGTATTTGCATTTGACAGCTTCTGGCAGTTACAGTTTCTTGGATCGCACATCGAGCTATATTTAAAATCCAAAAAGGCAAGAACAGCAACTTTTGCCAGTGTTTGCAACTTCTGCAAACACCGGCACTTGTTGTATAACCCCCTATGTCTTTCCAGCCCGTATGTGACATAATCAGGGGAATGGAGCTGAGAAGCAATTTACCCAAGGTCTGGTCTAGGCTCTTAGTATAAGAACTTAACTTGCTCTAAGGCAGGATGGATCGAGAAGCCTACATTCTGGACTAGTTTATGTGTTTTCAGCCAACTTCATATAAACCCTGTCAAATGTTATCTAATCCTGCAATCAGCTCGGATGTACATATTGCATTTTAACCAAGACCACATGAAACATAGCTTTGAACCTATCTCATTGCATTGTTTCAATATTTACACATTTAGTTATCTTCAGATAAACATATTCTTGATGAGAATAGTGGTACAGTAGGGAGTTCAGGATGTCCGACTAAAACAAGGGCAATATGGGATAATGTAGTCATGGCCCCTTGTTTTGTTTTGTTTTTGTTTTTTTGAGCCAAGTAGATTATGTAAAAATGGAGAAAGTCATGACAAAGCTATGCCTCCAAGGAAAGGGGTTAAGAGAAAAAATATGCAGAAACCACATGATGTCGATGAGTATCCGCCCCCCCCTCCTTTTGTCCCACGAACATATGGAGCTTCTTTTTCAGTGTTTGTTAAGCAATCCGCTCACCACAGGTCAAACCAGAGTAAAAATGGCCTGGATGTCTCCCAGATGTGAATTCTTTTGTAGGATGAGAGAGAAAGCACCCCTCCCCAATTTCCTGTGTCTGTCAGATGGAGAAAGGCTGTGTCCAATGTTCACTCTGCTCTTAAGCTGTATTATAACACCCAACGACAATGTGAAACGATAAGGATGATATGAACAGATGTTGCAAAATCAAAAAACGATGATTCTTGGAATCGCAAAGTATGTTTTAACCAATAAATAGCGAGTTGACTGTTTTGGCTTCACTTTTTAAAGGAATCTGTCTACGTATCCATGTAGTGTCCAAATAGAAACACTTATAATATACAAGGGCTGTACTGAAAGTAATGCAAAAGTGCATAAAGTTTTTATTAACTGATATAGGGCCATATTACGTAGTTGGTGCTAACTTAACCAGAGCTGTTGTAAACTTCCCAGAGCCATTATAGCCTATGGAGGTTTTAAGTTTACAACAGCTCTGGTTAAGTTAGCACCAACATTGTAATACTGCCCATAGTTTGTTCAAATTGCACAAGTTGTTGCTTTAGTCTTCCTCTAAGAAAAAGGTACTACTTGACATAGTCTCCATTATAAGCGATGCATGTTTGTCTGTGCGAATCAACTTGTCCACACTCTGACGGTTCGTGTCAGTGGACGCTGTTGATGGTCTCCCACTGCTTGGTTTGTCACCAACGCTTGTTTCCCTTCTGTAAATGTCTTCATCCCCCTGTGCACAATGCTCTTGTCCATTGTGTCTTCTACATACACATTCTTTAGCCTTCTGTAGATGTCGGACAACCTACATCCATCCTTTATCAAAAGCTCAATAACAGCATATTGCTTCTTCTAGGAATCCATTATTCACGTTCAAGAAAAATATTCTGAAACACCAGTATACAGGAAAAGATACTCCAACAACCGTTGCAATTTAAGCATCCACCATCTTCTATATATATAAAAACATTTGTCCGTCGCCGCACATCCGGTTTCTGTTGGCTGCGAACGCATCCAACAGAAGCCGGATGCGATGCTTCGAACAGAAAACTCCCAATCCTTCCCTCACATGCCTGCTTCGGGCGCACTGACCTGCACTGCAGCTCCCAGTCAGCCCCAGCTCTCTAATCGGCCAGCTCTGTAATCGCTGTAATTCAAGAGCGGCGGCCGGCGATTACAGAGCTGGCCAATTAGAGAGCCGGGGCTGACCGTGAGCTGCAGTGCAGGTCAGTGCGCTCAGAGCAGGCCCCCCCTCCAGCTGAGTCTGATGCGGGCAATAAATGAGGGACCTACCTGCGCTGTGGGACAATAAATGAGGGACCTACCTGCACTGTGGGACAATAAATGAGGGACGTACCTGCACTGTGGGACAATAATCGAGGGACCTATCTGCGCTGTGGGACAATAAATGAGGGACCTACCTGCCCTGTGGGACAATAAATGAGGGACCTACCTGCGCTGTAGGACAATAAACGAGGGACCTACCTGCGCTGTGGAACAATAAATGAGGGACCTACCTGCACTGTGGGACAATAAATGAGGGACCTACCTGCGCTGTGGAACAATAAATGAGGGACCTACCTGCGCTGTGGGACAATAAATGAGGGACCTACCTGCGCTGTGGGACAATAAATGAGGGACCTACCTGCACTGTGGGACAATAAATGAGGGACCTTCCTGCGCTGTAGGACAATAAATGAGAGACCTACCTGCGCTGTGGGACAATAAATGAGGGACCTATCTGCACTGTGGGACAATAAATGAGGGACCTACCTGCGCTGTGGGACAATAAATGAGGGACCTACCTGCGCTGTAGGACAATAAATGAGAGACCTACCTGTGCTGTGGGACAATAAATGAGGGACCTATCTGCACTGTGGGACAATAAATGAGGGACCTACCTGCGCTGTGGGACAATAAATGAGGGACCTACCTCTGCGCTGTGGAACAATAAATGAGGGACCTACCTGCGCTGTGGGACAATAAATGAGGGACCTACCTGCGCTGTGGGACAATAAATGAGGGACCTACCTGCCTGTGGGACAATAAATTAGGGACCTACCTGCACTGTGGAACAATAAAAGAGGGACCTACCTGCACTGTGGGACAATAAATGAGGGACCTACCTGCGCTGTGGGACAATAAATGAGGAACCTACCTGCGCTGTGGGACAATAAATGAGGGACCTGTCTGCACTGTGGGACAATAAATGAGGGACCTACCTGCGCTGTGGGACAATAAATGAGGGACCTACCTGCATTGTGGGACAATAAATGAGGGACCTTCCTGCACTGTAGGACAATAAATGAGAGACCTACCTGCGCTGTGGGACAATAAATGAGGGACCTACCTGTGCTGTGGGACAATAAATGAGGGACCTGTCTACTCTGTGTATACTTCCAATGACAAATGGCCTCTTCCTTAGGACATGATTTGACAGCCCACAGTTTTATCTTAAATTAAAGGCATGTACACTTAATCCCACCAAATCTGCTAGACACTGATACTCTAATGTGTGTGGGTATGTGTGTATGCGTGTGTGTGTACGTGCGTGTGGGTATGTGTGTGTATGTATGTTTGTGTGCATGTATATTTGTGTATGTATGTGTGTCTATATACATTTTATTCACAGACATGCTGGCTATGATATGTAATATTTTGAATGTTTTAGGCTAATGTCAGACGAACCCAGTCTGAGCGTACTGCGTGCGTGCACAATGGACGGACGTTCTGACGGAAGATACTGTAGACACCACATTGTCTGTTTTTTATGACGGACGTAGAAAAAAGAAGGAAATATGGGAAACAAAATTAATCTGAAAAGCCATTGTGTGCGTCAAGGTGCTGGACGTCGCAAATGCGCTGCGTCTGACATCGCATCACGCACACAGAACGCTACGCGGACAAGGCACACTCTGCGTGTCTTAGTGGTTTTTACGTTCTTGCCTAACTTGCGTCTGTTTGCCACGTGCGTTGTGCGTGCGCAGTTCGGTGAGCACGTACTTCGTGTGTGTGGGTCTCTATTGATCATGATTCTATGCTACGACGGACGTTAAACTGTGCGGCGACACGGACGTGATCACTGCGTTCGTCTGACACCGGCCTTATATCTCCTGGGAGGGTGTAAGTTGGTTGTTGTCATAAGAGCAGGAGGATCGGACCTGCCAGGATGGGGTACATTTTACATATATATCTCTATATATAAATGTGTTTCTAACGCGGCTGTGCGCGCACCCATCACATCATCTTACTCAGCCCTCCCACCGCAGATGGGACGGCAATGGACGCATTTATATATAGAGATACTCTCGGATATGACATTGAAAAGCAAATATGTGAACACAGATTCTGGGCTGGCAGCAACAATAGACTGCCCTCCGGGCAGGCTTAACACCTAGTCAGTAAATAAAAAGGTTATACCCACTTTTTGCATTATTTCAGGACAGTCGTCGTACTTTGATATGTGATCATTTTTATGCACATGTTTCTGCCCATGTGTGAACATGTGTACCTCAATTTAGTTAAAGAACTGTATAGTTGTATATTTAATGATTACATATTTGAGAAATTTCACGTTAAAACATTCAAGCAAAATTATTTTTATCTAAACATTAGGCAATAAGATATTTTCTCATCTGAACCCAGCTGAGTTTCAGAACGTAGAAAAAATATCCAATATAGTATTATCCTTTAGAGACCAAAATCGGATCTCTTTGGGTGTTCAGAACACTTATTGATCATGTGGAACCTTGACCTCTGGGCAGGTTACTGGTTATATTCGTAGTTAGTATTAGCAGAATGCAATAGAATTCCATTGGGTATTACGGTGTGATTATTGATATTATCTAATTTACCTCTTTTTAAGTCCTTTGCATATTCTTAAAGACAGTATATCTCTTGTGCAGATTAGCCTAGCATTTAAGATTTAGACTGCACATTAGTGGATTAAAGGATAATCCAGCCAATGAAACCCTTGCTCACCTAGAGTGGTATCCACTACACCTTTCTAACGAGGTCCAATGTTTCATTGGGGTTTTCTTTGATGTGTACCTTTTTGGTACTTTGGTATGAAGCCACCTCCCTCTCAAACTAATGACCCATGTCTTTGCTCCCCTTTGCCTCCAAAATCTTAAAACGCCTGGTCTATAACCAGCTCACCAGTTTTCTCATTGCTGACTCTCTGCTTGATCAGCACCAGACCAGCTTTTGTTCCCAGTACTCCACTGAGACTGCTCTGTCCAAGGTGACTAACGATTTAGTTGCTGCTGAAACCAAAGGTCACTTCTCCCTGATTATTCTCCTTGACATTTCCACTGCATTTGACACTGCTGACCACCCTCTCCTGCTCCTCACGCTACGTCAACTTGGCCTCATTGTCATCGCTCTCCCTAGGTTCTCTTCCTATTTCTCTCTTCGCTCATTTAGTGTCTCCTTCGCTGTTGCCTCTTCACCCCCAGTTCCTCTTTCAGTTGGGGTACCTCAAGGCTCTGTTCTGGGTTCCCTACTCTTCTCAATCTATACCGCCTCTCTGGGCAACCTCGGTCAGTATTACATTACTGCCGCTAAATTAGGGACACTAAAGTAGAAAACCTGTGCCAGCAGGTTTCTCCTTAGTGTCCCAGTTTTAGCTCCATATTACGGGGCAAGCGCTAATTCAGCAGCCTGCCCCATAACACAGTGCTAAGCCTGAGGATGCTCGAGGCAGTGCTAAATGCCACCGCGAGCATCCCCTCCATGGAGTCCATAGGACTGCCAGTCACATGATATGCAGGATCTCGCATCTCGCAAGATCCTGCAGGTCAGGAGTGATTCGTGGAGGGAAATTGGGGGACTTTTTCCACTCTGCTCCCAGCAGCCAGAAGCGGCGGATCGAGCTGCTGTTCTCGCTTCGGGATGAGAGGTGATTATCTGATTTTTGGGTTCTTTTACAGCTGGTGATAACTGATACAGCGGAATCAGTTAGCACCAGTTCCAAGCTGTGGTTAAATTTTGAGTTAACCACAGCGGGACATAATTAGAATTAGGACTTTGTAAAACTAATGCTAATAAACTCTGCGCTCCCCATGTTAAGCATAGGGAGCGCAAAGTATAGTAAGCTCGTGCTGACAAGCACAATCTCCGAATCGCTAACTTTTTTTATCCCATTAGCGTTCAGAATGTAATATGGTCGGCCCACGTTAGGGCCACTTAAGCTTATGTTAATACTCACACAGCCGACTGCTAATGTTAGCGTTAACTATGTAATAAGGCCCCTCTTCTCTTCCTATGGTTTCCAATATTATCTCTATGCTGATAACACTCATATCTACTTTCCCTCTACTGATGTCTCTCCTCCCATGTTGGACCGTGTTACTGCTTGCCTGTCAGCTGTCTCTGACTGGATGACTTCCTGTTTTAAAGCTTAACTTCTCTAAAACAGAATTTCTTGTCTTCCCTCCCTCTAAAGTCAACGTTCCTGCACACATTTCTCTTCAGGTGAATGGTGTCACTATTACTTCTACCTCATAGGCTCATTGCCTTGGTGTCCTCTTGGACTTTAATCTCTCCTTCACTCCTCACATTCAGTCGCTAACCAAATCCTGCTATTTGCACCTAAAAAACATTGCATAAGTAAAATAAAAAATTCCAAAACTCACAATATTAAATCAAGTGGATTTCTTCCAGAACGTTTCAACCACAACTGGTCTTTGTCAAGTCTTGACAGAGACCATTTGTGGTCGAAACGTCAGCTTTTTTTCTGGTGCTGGAATAAATCCACTTGATTTAATATTGTGGGTTTTGGAATTTTTTATTTTACTTATGGAATTTGGGGACATGTAGCAAGGGTCCCCCATCCTTTTGCCCATTGTGACTGATGGTGCCTGAGCTTACATTTATTACGATTGTTCTTAAAAAAACATTGCACTCGTCCTCCCCTTTCTTAATGAGGACTCTGCTAAAATGCTTATCCAAGCTCTCATTATCTCCCGCCTTGACTATTGTAACCTCCTTCTCTCTGGCCTTAAGAGATCCCAGTTTCTCCCTCTGCAGTCTGTTATGAATGCCTGTGCTAGGCTCATCCACCCCACATCCCACACCTCTCCCCTTTATCAATCTCTACACTGGCTCCCTTTTTCCTTTAGAATCAATTTCAAAATATTGGTGCTCATGTACAAAGCCCCCCTTTACCACGCCCCTGCCAACATCTCCTCCCTTATTAACAGGTACTTCCCATCCTTCTCAAATGGCAGTGTGCATGCGCCAACCGTCTGCAGCAAGACGCACTATAACGTCTTCGCGCATTAGCAGTACAGAGAGACAACGACGGAACTCACGCATGCACAGTATACTGGCGTCTGCCCCGCCAGATGCGATCGCACCACAGTTTTGGCACCATTCATCCCACAGAAAGTCGTAACTCCTCTCTAATGAGGTTATGCACCCCTCCCTCACTGGAATTTTCTCCCTGCCCTCCCCACTAAGCCCTACAGTGATGGTACTATTCTGACCACACCTCCCATGGGTGGACCACACAGATGCGAGCCACCTCTGCCTAACACCTACTAACTGCTACTACTACCTCTACAATATAATCACGTAAGTGAACTTCAGCCTCTGTTTAGCATTTTCTCAACAGCATCTAACCATATTGCTTCCGAGGACGTCCTAGAAGCGAAACGCGTAGAGTGGAATATGGGATGCTAAATGCCAACTGATTTTAATAACCAAGTATTTGCTGAAATCTGACTTCTAGGCTCTATAAGAAGGTTCTCTGTCACAAACGCTCTGAGCATGAGACCTCTCCTAGGGACTGAATATTAACCTATAATCTCTACTTATGCCATACCATAGATAATTCTCTGACTTCCTATCTGTCCTATTGCAGCGAACCCTAGAAGGTTTGCCTTCTGACTGATCTAGATAGACTTCAGAGCAATCCGTTGCTATGTAGTTAGGTAGGTAGTAACATTTGCGCTAAGCAATACTTGTCCCACGCATCATTTACCTAAAAGGCAGCTCAAGAGGTTCTGTCTGTGTGTGTATGTCCTGTATTTAACCGCTTAATAAATAAAACATTTTATATACAATGTTACCTGTCCTCTGATCCACTGCTAATATCCCGTCCCAACCAACACGCTTTGCCAATGATCTGATGTTATCGTCTCCTCATACCCGCACCCCTCTCCTCTTAGATTGTAAGCTCTCAAGCAGGGTCCTCTCTCCTACTGTTCTGTTTGTCTAACTTGCATGTATATTGGTATTCTGTCTTACCCATTGTACAGCACTACGGAACTTGTTAGCGCATTATAAATACTTGTAACTGTATGGAGATACTGTATTGTGTGTATTCACTGTATATTTATCTTTAATGTTATTAATGGGTGTCAAGAAGGTATTGATCAGAGTTTAACATTTATTGACTAAAGACCATGAGCATATGTCTTGATCGCTGCCAAATTGACATGCATTGATCGTGAAAGCAAGCTTTTTGCTAGAATGTTGTGTATGCTGTTCAATAGTAGTGTTCAATCGTGATTATAAAGTTTTCATTAAGTTTTACACTTGATATTATTTTTGAAGCTGTATTTCAAGTTGAGGGCTAATATTTTGTTGGATATATGGAGATAACCACAAATGACTATCTTCATCCATCATACACACTTCTAAACTGCCTATAATCATGCCCCTAAACATCGGAAACAAGCACGTAGCCCCTTATTGCATGTTGTAACACTAGTTCATTGCTAAAATGTTTGTAATGATAGATGTGCTAAAATGTGCAAAGCAATGGTGACCACCCAGGAGAATTGGGAACAAATATTTGGACACCTTTATTAAATGAGTATTCCCATCACACCCGGATTCTCCACATAATGTCACGTTAAGCACAAACATTAGGTGCTGGAAAAAGTTCAAGAGTTTGCAGTCATCATCAGCAGCATAGGTCACATCAGATTGTTTGGATGGAAAGCACATGCCAACATTCCAGGAGAAGCATGTTTGAAGTTGTAGGACAACATAGATGGAACATGTGTTGACTAAATAATTGAAAGAAAATCTAAACATAAACGTAGGGTAACAGTAAGGAAAAGTGTGCACTTGACCTTGACAGAAAACCTTTGTCCAAAAAGATGGAAATACCTACAAAATAATACAACCCAAGCTATGAACAGCAACTATAATAGCAAAAGGGACACCGCCTCACAATTGAGGTTCTTTAAACTGTAACATGGGGGGACTTCAAAATTATATACACCGAAGAAACATGGAAATGGAAAAAGGCCAACTCATTGGGAAGTGATCTTTAAAATTAAAACATGATGAAAAAAGAAACATTAACAAAAACAACTCTTGCCTTATTGCCCAAGGATACATCACTTATGTCAAAAGAGTTCTTCACCAGGAGTGCATCACAAATAATAAGCATGGAAAACCACCAGGATAGGAAGAGCATAAAAGTCTGACAAGTACAAAAAACACAAAACCCTAGTATCAAACCTACAAAAAAAAGGAGGAAAACAAGACGACATAACAACATTCAAGATAGTTATTGGGTGTGTGTGTATATATATATATTTACATGTTGATGAGAAAGGAGGGATATTGACCATTTTACAAAATGGACAGGAATTTTGATATTAATCAGTTTTGATATTTTGTTTTGAACCTGCATTGTTTTCTTCTGGAAAAATAAGTAAAATATGTATATAGGAGAGCAGAGTTTAGTCCTAGGGGGTTATTGAGACCACCGAAGTCTCGGTGACATTTCGGTGCTCTCTCTTTCCCCACACTTTGGGAAATCAAAGTTTCCCACCCTGCGGTGAATTCAGCATATGGGGAATCAGTGGCGTCACTAGGGTTGGTGTCACCCGGTGCAGTAATTTATGGTGTCACCCCCCCCCCCCCGAGTTTTACAGATTTTTTTTTAACTATTCTTACTCCTAAATCAGTACTCCCATATAACACTGAATGCTCATACACACAGCGCACATTACTGTGAGGTTTATTGCTGTGGAGCTCTCTCATATGCTCACACAAATTTTAGCCAACTGCCAGCAAGTACGTTGCCTGTTCGAAGGCAGTGAAAGCACACATGAATATATATTGCCCCCAGCAGCTCTGGATTAGACTGGATATATATTGCCCCCAGCAGCTCACCCATGGATATATATTGCCCCAGCTCACATATGGATATATTGCCCCAGTTCACAGTTATATATTGCCCCCAGCAGCTCACCCATGGATATATATTGCCCCAGCTCACATATGGATATATTGCGCCTCAGTTCACACATGGATATATTGCGTCTCAGCTCACACATGGATAGATTGCCCCAGACCAGCTCATACATGGATATATTGCCCCAGACCAGCTCACACATGGCCTTGCCCCAGCTCTCATGGATGCTGCCCCCAGCACACATGGATATGCCCCAGCTCCTCTCATGGATATACTGCCCCAGCTCCTCTCATGGATATACTGCCCCAGCTCCTCTCATGGATATACTGCCCCAGCTCCTCTCATGGATATACTGCCCCAGCACATGGAATGCCCCAGCACATGGATAATGCCCCAGCACACATGGATATGCCCCAGCAGCTCATGGATACTGCCCCAGCTCACTCATGGATATGCCCCAGCTCACACATGGATATGCCCCAGCACCTCATGGATATGCCCCAGCAGCTCATGGATATGCCCCAGCACACACATGGATTTGCCCCAGCACCTCATGGAATGCCCCAGCTCACACATGGATTTGCCCCCAGCACCTCATGGAATGCCCAGCTCACACATGGATTTGCCCCAGCTCCTCATGGAATGCCCCAGCTCACACATGGAATGCCCCAGCTCCTCATGGATATGCCCCAGCTCCTCATGGATATGCCCCAGCACACACATGGATTTGCCCCAGCACCTCATGGAATGCCCCAGCTCACACATGGATTTGCCCCAGCTCCTCATGGAATGCCCCAGCTCACACACGGATTTGCCCCAGCTCCTCATGGAATGCCCCAGCTCACTCATGGAATGCCCCAGCTCCTCATGGAATGCCCCAGCTCACACATGGAATGCCCCAGCTCACACATGGAATGCCCCAGCTCCTCATGGAATGCCCCAGCTCACACATGGATTTGCCCCAGCTCCTCATGGAATGCCCAGGTCACACATGGAATGCCCCAGCTCCTCATGGAATGCCCCAGCTCCTCATGGATATGCCCCAGCACACACATGGATTTGCCCCAGCACCTCATGGAATGCCCCAGCTCACACATGAATTTGCCCCAGCACCTCATGGAATGCCCCAGCTCCTCATGGAATGCCCAGGTCACACATGGAATGCCCCAGCTCCTCATGGATATGCCCCAGCACACACATGGATTTGCCCCAACACCTCATGGAATGCCCCAGCTCACACATGGATTTGCCCCAGCACCTCATGGAATGCCCCAGCTCACACATGGAATGCCCCAGCTCCTCATGGATATGCCCCAGCACACACATGGATTTGCCCCAGCACCTCATGGAATGCCCCAGCTCACACATGGATTTGCCCCAGCTCCTCATGGAATGCCCCAGCTCACACATGGATTTGCCCCAGCTCCTCATGGAATGCCCCAGCTCACTCATGGAATGCCCCAGCTCCTCGTGGAATGCCCCAGCTCACACATGGATTTGCCCCAGCTCCTCATGGAATGCCCCAGCTCACTCATGGAATGCCCCAGCTCCTCATGGAATGCCCCAGCTCCTCATGGATATGCCCCAGCACACACATGGATTTGCCCCAGCACCTCATGGAATGCCCCAGCTCACACATGAATTTGCCCCAGCACCTCATGGAATGCCCCAGCTCCTCATGGAATGCCCAGGTCACACATGGAATGCCCCAGCTCCTCATGGATATGCCCCAGCACACACATGGATTTTCCCCAACACCTCATGGAATGCCCCAGCTCACACATGGATTTGCCCCAGCACCTCATGGAATGCCCCAGCTCACACATGGAATGCCCCAGCTCCTCATGGATATGCCCCAGCACACACATGGATTTGCCCCAGCACCTCATGGAATGCCCCAGCTCACACATGGATTTGCCCCAGCTCCTCATGGAATGCCCCAGCTCACACATGGATTTGCCCCAGCTCCTCATGGAATGCCCCAGCTCACTCATGGAATGCCCCAGCTCCTCATGGAATGCCCCAGCTCACACATGGATTTGCCCCAGCTCCTCATGGAATGCCCCAGCAGCTCATGGAATGCCCCAGCTCACTCATGGAATGCCCCAGCTCACACATGGAATGCCCCAGCTCACACATGGAATGCCCCAGCTCCTCATGGAATGCCCCAGCTCCTCATGGAATGCCCCAGCTCACACATGGAATGCCCCAGCTCCTCATGGAATGCCCAGCTCACACATGGAATGCCCCAGCTCCTCATGGAATGCCCCAGCTCACACATGGATTTGCCCCTGCTCCTCATGGAATGCCCCAGCAGCTCATGGAATGCCCCAGCACACACATGGATTTGCCCCAGCACCTCATGGAATGCCCCAGCTCACACATGGATTTGCCCCAGCACCTCATGGAATGCCCCAGCTCACACATGGATTTGCCCCAGCTCCTCATGGAATGCCCCAGCTCACACATGGAATGCCCCAGCTCCTCATGGATATGCCCCAGCTCCTCATGGATATGCCCCAGCACACACATGGATTTGCCCCAGCACCTCATGGAATGCCCCAGCTCACACATGATTTGCCCCAGCTCCTCATGGAATGCCCCAGCTCACACACGGATTTGCCCCAGCTCCTCATGGAATGCCCCAGCTCACTCATGGAATGCCCCAGCTCCTCATGGAATGCCCCAGCTCACACATGGAATGCCCCAGCTCACACATGGAATGCCCCAGCTCCTCATGGAATGCCCCAGCTCACACATGGATTTGCCCCAGCTCCTCATGGAATGCCCAGGTCACACATGGAATGCCCCAGCTCCTCATGGAATGCCCCAGCTCCTCATGGATATGCCCCAGCACACACATGGATTTGCCCCAGCACCTCATGGAATGCCCCAGCTCACACATGAATTTGCCCCAGCACCTCATGGAATGCCCCAGCTCCTCATGGAATGCCCAGGTCACACATGGAATGCCCCAGCTCCTCATGGATATGCCCCAGCACACACATGGATTTGCCCCAACACCTCATGGAATGCCCCAGCTCACACATGGATTTGCCCCAGCACCTCATGGAATGCCCCAGCTCACACATGGAATGCCCCAGCTCCTCATGGATATGCCCCAGCACACACATGGATTTGCCCCAGCACCTCATGGAATGCCCCAGCTCACACATGGATTTGCCCCAGCTCCTCATGGAATGCCCCAGCTCACACATGGATTTGCCCCAGCTCCTCATGGAATGCCCCAGCTCACTCATGGAATGCCCCAGCTCCTCATGGAATGCCCCAGCTCACACATGGATTTGCCCCAGCTCCTCATGGAATGCCCCAGCTCACTCATGGAATGCCCCAGCTCCTCATGGAATGCCCCAGCTCCTCATGGATATGCCCCAGCACACACATGGATTTGCCCCAGCACCTCATGGAATGCCCCAGCTCACACATGAATTTGCCCCAGCACCTCATGGAATGCCCCAGCTCCTCATGGAATGCCCAGGTCACACATGGAATGCCCCAGCACATGGATATGCCCCAGCACACACATGGATTTTCCCCAACACCTCATGGAATGCCCCAGCTCACACATGGATTTGCCCCAGCACCTCATGGAATGCCCCAGCTCACACATGGAATGCCCCAGCTCCTCATGGATATGCCCCAGCACACACATGGATTTGCCCCAGCACCTCATGGAATGCCCCAGCTCACACATGGATTTGCCCCAGCTCCTCATGGAATGCCCCAGCTCACACATGGATTTGCCCCAGCTCCTCATGGAATGCCCCAGCTCACTCATGGAATGCCCCAGCTCCTCATGGAATGCCCCAGCTCACACATGGATTTGCCCCAGCTCCTCATGGAATGCCCCAGCAGCTCATGGAATGCCCCAGCAGCTCATGGAATGCCCCAGCTCACTCATGGAATGCCCCAGCTCACACATGGAATGCCCCAGCTCACACATGGAATGCCCCAGCTCCTCATGGAATGCCCCAGCTCCTCATGGAATGCCCCAGCTCACACATGGAATGCCCCAGCTCCTCATGGAATGCCCCAGCTCACACATGGAATGCCCCAGCTCCTCATGGAATGCCCCAGCTCACACATGGATTTGCCCCTGCTCCTCATGGAATGCCCCAGCAGCTCATGGAATGCCCCAGCACACACATGGATTTGCCCCAGCACCTCATGGAATGCCCCAGCTCACACATGGATTTGCCCCAGCACCTCATGGAATGCCCCAGCTCACACATGGATTTGCCCCAGCTCCTCATGGAATGCCCCAGCTCACACATGGAATGCCCCAGCTCCTCATGGATATGCCCCAGCTCCTCATGGATATGCCCCAGCACACACATGGATTTGCCCCAGCACCTCATGGAATGCCCCAGCTCACACATGGATTTGCCCCAGCTCCTCATGGAATGCCCCAGCTCACACACGGATTTGCCCCAGCTCCTCATGGAATGCCCCAGCTCACTCATGGAATGCCCCAGCTCCTCATGGAATGCCCCAGCTCACACATGGAATGCCCCAGCTCACACATGGAATGCCCCAGCTCCTCATGGAATGCCCCAGCTCACACATGGATTTGCCCCAGCTCCTCATGGAATGCCCAGGTCACACATGGAATGCCCCAGCTCCTCATGGAATGCCCCAGCTCCTCATGGATATGCCCCAGCACACACATGGATTTGCCCCAGCACCTCATGGAATGCCCCAGCTCACACATGAATTTGCCCCAGCACCTCATGGAATGCCCCAGCTCCTCATGGAATGCCCAGGTCACACATGGAATGCCCCAGCTCCTCATGGATATGCCCCAGCACACACATGGATTTGCCCCAACACCTCATGGAATGCCCCAGCTCACACATGGATTTGCCCCAGCACCTCATGGAATGCCCCAGCTCACACATGGACTGCCCCAGCTCCTCATGGATATGCCCCAGCACACACATGGATTTGCCCCAGCACCTCATGGAATGCCCCAGCTCACACATGGATTTGCCCCAGCTCCTCATGGAATGCCCCAGCTCCTCATGGATATGCCCCAGCACACACATGGATTTGCCCCAGCACCTCATGGAATGCCCCAGCTCACACATGAATTTGCCCCAGCACCTCATGGAATGCCCCAGCTCCTCATGGAATGCCCAGGTCACACATGGAATGCCCCAGCTCCTCATGGATATGCCCCAGCACACACATGGATTTTCCCCAACACCTCATGGAATGCCCCAGCTCACACATGGATTTGCCCCAGCACCTCATGGAATGCCCCAGCTCACACATGGAATGCCCCAGCTCCTCATGGATATGCCCCAGCACACACATGGATTTGCCCCAGCACCTCATGGAATGCCCCAGCTCACACATGGATTTGCCCCAGCTCCTCATGGAATGCCCCAGCTCACACATGGATTTGCCCCAGCTCCTCATGGAATGCCCCAGCTCACTCATGGAATGCCCCAGCTCCTCATGGAATGCCCCAGCTCACACATGGATTTGCCCCAGCTCCTCATGGAATGCCCCAGCAGCTCATGGAATGCCCCAGCAGCTCATGGAATGCCCCAGCTCACTCATGGAATGCCCCAGCTCACACATGGAATGCCCCAGCTCACACATGGAATGCCCCAGCTCCTCATGGAATGCCCCAGCTCCTCATGGAATGCCCCAGCTCACACATGGAATGCCCCAGCTCCTCATGGAATGCCCCAGCTCACACATGGAATGCCCCAGCTCCTCATGGAATGCCCCAGCTCACACATGGATTTGCCCCTGCTCCTCATGGAATGCCCCAGCAGCTCATGGAATGCCCCAGCAGCTCATGGAATGCCCCAGCACATGGATACTGCCAGGCCCCCAGCTCACCTCCGCCGCGTGTTCTGTTCGCTCCCTCTGAGCGTCCGGCGGCGCGCAGCTTGGGCGCTCGCCTGGGAGAGCCACGTGACCAGCCGCGATTGGCTGGTGACGTGTTTCCTCCAGGCGAGCCCCGAAGCTGCATGCTTCGGATGCTCGCAGGGAGCGAATACGTGGCGGGGGGTGAGACACCCGCCCTTAGGGTGACGGTGTCACCCTAAAGGCGGGTGTCACCTGGTGCGGGCCGCACCCCCCGCCCCCACGTTACGACGCCACTGTGGGGAATGCAGCACAGGAGCTCTGGGATGCAGTTCTTTGAATTGCTGTGATGTGCAAATGACTTCTGCAATAATAAACTTTATTAGTTACAGTGTGGAGGCTTTTTATCTCATTTTTTGCCCTCCACCACAACTCAGATAAGCACTATATACTGATATCTATCTATCTAAACAGGAGAAGAGCACACCAAACATATTCAAACAATACAAAATAAACCACAACAGCAGCTAAATTCATTTAGACAGAGATTTACCAGATTTAACCCTTTAAATGCTTACAAACATTTCTTAACCCCTTCAAAACACTGCAGTTCTTAACCCTTACAGAGATTCAATGCTGAGCTCTGTTGAACAATGGTGGAAGTTTAGTTTGCAATGGATGGCCATGGATTGCGTAAGCCTGCCAACAGCGACAATGTATTCCACCCCTGGCAGGTCCTATCATACTAACCTAAGGACTGCTCTTATGGGATAAACTTACTGTGGACTCAGTCCTTTCTGAAGTTCCCTGCAGATCAAGGTTTAAATAGAACCTGTGGGTGGAGCACCTGTGACAGGAGGGGTGCTTGCCCATATATATCTTTGAATATTGAGGTATACATTTCATATTTTATCAATACAATTAGCCTTTGTACACTAACTTGCTATAATAACTATAACATAATCAGGTTCCTTTCTCAAAATCACGTTCAATATAAAATCAAAGTCAAATAAAGTCATATATTCTAGATGTTTGCATACTGTCCTAAATTTATAAAAATTTTCCCAGAATGTAACCATTTGGTACTAACCATTCCCAAAGCATTTAGACAACGGTGCCCACTTTTCTTTCACTTTCTTTTGTAAATGATACTATCAACGAAGGCAAATTAAACAAATTGCAGAAATACAAGAATACATATTCCAAGAAACCCGTACTTGATGCTTCCAATTAAATGTATCGGTTTTGGTTCTGTGACAGCTGTTTTTGTAGGAGTAGTCCACTTACCAGACATGCTGAATAGCCAGTTTATCACAAAAACATCAAAAGTTTAGTTCCAAGGAACTTCCAATAAGAAATATAAAAATCCATCTGGAGTAAAGTTTGACTCTGTATTTTATTTTCTGGAGTACTGCACTATCTTTTTATTTTTATTATTTTGCCACACTCTTGATTTTTGGTATTTAAGCTAAGAGCCTAAGCAACCAAGGAGAAGGTTTGCTTGGATATATCACCAAATTATTAAGAGTAATTAAAGTTTAAAATGTAAAATGTAATATTTCATTTGTGTTTTTCAATTTTAATCCATATTATTTAAATAAATTTTAGTTAAAAAAATTGTGACCTTGTACACACCTGCTATTGTGTAATACGAAGTTGCTCAGCTGACTACTCCGTGTCCAAATTTTAGAAACACCCATGGGCTTAATTATATTACAGTATTGACTTACACAGTCCAGGGTCACAGTGTGCTGCTAAATAACATGTCTCTTCCTATTAAAGCCGGGCAAAATAACTGTAACGTAACCGGAATATATTCCCAATGTATTATAAAACGAAGCGCTTATTCTTTAGCCAGCATTTATTAATTAGCGTTCACATTATAGAGCTGAAACAACAATAGAAATGTGGAATCTGTGTGTTGAAAAATTAATTCAAAGTTTTTCAGCAACCAAAGGATGTTGAAACTGAAATGTTTGTTTTGGGAATAGAAATCATCTATTCAGCAACGATATTGCTCAACTCTAATGGCTTTTTCCAGACATGTGATTATATAATCATGTCTACTGCCTATTTTTTTTATTTTGCTGAACTGTTACTTAATGGAGGAAAAATATTCTTCTAAAAAGCCTGGTTACTGAGTATTAACATTAAATATAGTTTGGCTAATGGGGCATACTTCAGATGCACTCTTAAACACAAAAAAGTGCAAGCCAGGATAATGTCTTTTATGTAGACTGTCGCTTCTTAGAATTCAATGCAGCTGGAATAAGCAAACAGTTTTTAATCCCAGTTTTGCAAAATAGTAGAGTGATTTGAACGCTATGTCTCGGAGTTTACTGCCCCCTAACTGTTACTTGTAAATAACAGGTTCTATGTATGGCATATACAAGGGAACAATAAAAGGGAAGATTTCAAAAAGGAGACCCTTTGAGTGCCAGGACAGTTTTGAATTTTGTGCCCAAACGATGGTCATATTTGAGCATTTTGCCATCATGCACTTTACATAATTTTCCTGTTTAAAGCATAGTTACATAAACCTTTATACTTTCTTACAAAGCAATCCTGGCTTCTCATATAATTCTTGTTATCGTAAAAAATATTATAAAAACATTAAAAAATGAGAAATTAAACGATGACAGTTTATTTTTCTTTTACAATATTTGTAACACAATTGGTACCCACACAGCCCCCATACATCCTTTTACTTTTCCCACTCTACTTCCCCCACCCCAGGATTGTAAAATCACTGCAGCAGGACCCTCCTTTCCTATCATTCTGTGTGTCAGATTTATATGTTCATTTTAATTATTTATTTATAAAGGATTTTACCAGGAAGGATACATTGAGATTTCTCTCATTTTCAAGTACGTCCTGGGTTCAAGAACATTGAATTGTTACAGTTGTTACAGTAATACAAAGTAATAAAATGCAAGATATTAAAAAACAGCTCAAATATACATAATAACAGAAAATTATGTTTGGTCCCACCCATTGAACAGCCCCTTGGAATATGTCGGAGCTTTATAAATGTTGTAACTAAATAACTATTTTGTAAAATAGATGTATCATGGTTTTTGGAATACCACTTATCCACGGCATCCATTCATTAATTTTTTTTCAAGTTACAGGTCACATAAAACAAGGAGGAAATTGTTATTGCTATCATTACATCCACTTTACAACACTTTATGAGAGAACACATTGAATGCGTATCACTATGCCTGTTTCTCTCTACAAATCCATGACGGCCTGTTCTTAATGGATTTGTTTTGCTTAATGTGCCTAAACTGTCCATCATGTCAGAGACTAAAAGCAGATTTGTTTGTTCTCCTTACTCTTACAGTAATATACATGTATCCAAGTACATGTATCCAAGTCTCCAGAGCACAGTCCGTGGAAGAGTCCAGAAATACAATAAAGTCCCAGCGATATATGAGCCCTCAGATGGGAAGATACGCGTATCTGGAGACTTGGATTTTCCACCAGACAAGATTGGACCTGGAACTCCGCAACAGAGACGGTATCTGTGGATTGTCTGTAATTTATGCGCTTTTGCACACAAGTTTATCCTAGTGTGCCACTTATTTTGTGAGTGGTTTTTAATCCTACCTACGTTTTTGTTCATTAAATCTCTGCAGTTTTACACTACGTCCAGTTTTTCTTCTACATTTTTCAGCTTGAAAAATCAACTGTGATGATTACTACACCGTGAATATGCATCTTTGAATCCACATCAGGACTCTTTTTTATGCTATTTATGAGGACTTCACATGTGACTATTTACTGCTCTGCTATTATTTCATTTAAGAGCGCACTTTTCCTCCGCTGTTTGTGTTACCTTGTCCAAATTTATGTTTGTTTGTTTTTTATTGTTATTCTTTTCGGCAACATTCTAGGGGGGCGCGTGGTCACTGGTAACAGCCATTTTTGGTGACTTAACACATCTTTGCATATAAAAATATATGAGAGTATGACCATACTGTTCAATCCAACCCTATATATCACCTCCTTTGTTTTCGGTAATGTTTCCTGGGGAATTTAGAAACCCATTCCACTGCTGTTACTGTAAATAATATTTTCTTTGTCAAGTGGCAGGCAGCCATAATGAATAAGTAAAAAGTTAACAAGGGCTTCTTTGAACATGGACAGCACAGTGTTTATAAGAAAGAGGAAATATGTAGGATAGGAGCTCTGTATATTACAATTACTATATTAAGAAATGAATGCATTGACGGTTACCAAACACACAGTATCTCATCATTCACTAAAAATATGCTAAATTAGTCACAGACTACTGATGAGGTGTAATATAGTTTTAAAGAATACATTTAAGTGTTTATACATTTACACATACTGTTACAGTAGGGGTGTCCCACCCTTCCAGGCTTGATCTGTGCAAAATGTGTATTGATTTAGTTTATTTCTCTTTGATTTTAACATATAATATACTTATATGTTTTGCATCTATTTGTTTACGTTAAACAGATCATGATCACTGTTAGCTTAATCTTTTTCATCAGAAAACGCATTAAAAGGAATTTTGCCATATCCATTTATCTAGAAATACTTCACCGTATTTTACTCTTGAGGGACTGAAGATCAATATACTGTAGTAGGTCACATACAGAAAAAACCCCTACCAGGGCGGCTGCAACTATTAGGAGTATCCAGTCCAGTAACATGTATAAAACATAACAAGAAAAATAGATGTCATCTGCGCTTATCCCTATAGCTCCATGTGAAACAAAACACAATCAGAGGTTTTGGTTTACTTAAATGGCCACTGAAGTGTAAGCTCAACTGCAACATCACGGCACCTCTGGTAGGTGAGTCCTACATAATGAAACCAAAAAATGCTTTCTAAGCAAGCCACATATGCTCATGCTGCTTTTCAGTCATGAGAGAGACTGGTGGGTTTTCATTTATACCTTTCCTAGAAACAATTCCACTTTGGGATTAAAAACAAAAACACGGAATAGAACAGCAGCAAGGATGGCCTGGCTGGGGATACGACAAAATATACTGTAGGTCCACTCTTCTCTGACCCAAATACGTAACCTTTTTATATAAAAAGGATCCTTACCACATGAGGGGAACAACGATAAAGTAGAAATTGCATTAACATAGTTTATCTTATATTGCTAGGCTATGATTTGAAATATACATGTTCTGGAGATCCATGTCAAGTCCTGTAGACAGCCAGACATGGCTTCTCTTTTAGGGACCCTTCCTGGATTTGAACCTCTGGCATGGTAGTCTGGTTTACTATCTAGTCCGCCGTTAGACTTCTCAGATTGCTGTAATCCTCTATAGCTGCAATGAACCTATGCTGGGATCACCTCTTCTGGTCTTACACCTGCAGTGAATGGGCAATTAACACACCACCTGATGGCACCTCTCTGCTTTTATAATCCAGCTTCCATCAGGCGTCAGTGCTCTGTTGACTGCATACACTGAGGGCTATATTACATTCATCACGCTAAAACAGGGACACTACTGAGGAAAACCTGCGCCTTCAGGTTTCTCCTTAGCTTCCCCGTTTTAGCGTGATATTACAGTGCAGGCGCTAGTCCAGCAGCCTGCACGTAACATGGCACTAAGCTTCGGGCTGCTTGCGACAGCACTAAGCGTAGCTGCAAGCATCCCCTCCATGGAGTCCATAAGACTCCATTGAGGCTTCCGGTCACATGACCTTCAGGATCTCGCCTCGTGAGATTGGGCAAGTCGGTGGAGTGATTCGCAAAGGGAGACTGGGGGACTTTTTTCCCACAGAAGCAGAATCCGTTAGCACCAGGTCCTAGCTGTGGTTAACTTTTGAGTTAACCACAGCAGGACGGTGATTAGCGTTAGGACTGTTGAAATCCTATGCTAATTAACACTTTGCGCTCCCCGTGTTAAGCATAGGGAGCGCAAAGTAAAGTAAGCTTGCGCTGAAAAGCGCAAGCTCTGAATTGCTAACAGGTTTTTTAACCCTTTAACGTTTGGATTGTCATATGGTCTACCTGCGCTAGGGCAACCAGAGCTAAGGTTAACGCTCACACAGGTGATCGCTAACGTTAGCGTTATGAATGTAATATGGCCCTGAGCGTGTAGTGATTTACCTGCCGCCATTGGATTTACTGTTCTGGACTTGAACACTGCCTGTTCTACCGTTTATGATCCTGGTCTGCTGGCTCCTACCTCTGCGCCATCAGACATTGTTGCAGGATTGCTACTGCTCTATACCGTGTACCTGGACCTGCCCCAGTGCCAACTCCCACTACCCAGACCCCAGCACCCTCCTGGTCACTTTGTGTAGTGGGGATCCAGAGGAAAGGGCGTATCTACCTTTTAAATGGAAGTCCATCAGCTTCTGATGATGAGCATCTGCCTTCGTACAAGGGAACAGAATGGAAGACCAAGAGAGGACCGAAACCCTGCTCTGGAGCATTGACATAAAACGTGCTGCCGGAATCAGGTGGCAGCAGCACTGGTTCAGGTGCGGGCCTTCCTGCGACTCCTTGGCGGCCCGTGACACAGGCTTAGCTGGGAGCATGTCATATCCTGCAGGGCTCAGAGGGAGATTAGCCATGGATTTAGGTGAGATTATAAAGGAAACTACAGAGGCAAAAGACGGGGAATGTTGAAAGGTTCAGAAGCAGTTAATGTTTAACCCCTCTGTTTCCTACACCTTCTTGTTTTAACCCTGTAGTACTGCTTTAAATTCACTTGCTATAGTCATGAAACATTTCTTTATGCCATGTCAGCATTCTATGGATTTTTCAGCCCAGTGTTTATGCTTAGGTTCCTCTGTGGCAATTATGTCCTCTGATCAGCATGGACTGATCCCTGATATTTATAAATATGAATATGCAACTGTATTTCTCTGAATCTGTAAGGTGCAGTGCCTCTAATTTCAAAAACCTTGTTCCAGGAGAGCTGTTGAACACTGTAGCTATAGGAGAATTGAAACCAGTACTCCAGGTTGGGAATTACTGGCACTATACTCTGTCACAGGAAACTCCGGCATTTACGCCTGAAAGGATAGTATCTGGTTAAAATGGCGAAAGACATGGGGGGGGGGCTCACACATGATATATATGCAATCATAGACACCTCTCTTCATGAAAAGAATCTGACTTCGATCACCAGTGATGTTTACATGGTTTGTGATCGTATATACAGTATATTTTGTCCTTGAACTTGAACTCTATTGTTGTTTTTGTCTTGACCTTGTCCTTCATCTTGGGCTATGCCTGAACTCTGCCGGTGTTCCATTGAATAATACCTCCCATTACATAATACCACTGACGATCTGCGCATGTGCAGGAGTGATGTAACATCAGCTGATCTGGCAAACAGCTGGTCGTCACGTCACAACCGCGCATGTGCGGATCCTCGGAATACCCAGCTCCGATGCAGCAAGAGAGGAGACAATATCTGATCGTCAGATAATGCCTCCTACTCAGTACACATGCGCGAGACACACCACATAGGTAGAATGGGGGATCTAGACATGAATATACAGAGAGCAGTGCGGAGTATACTGCTCACTGACAGGAAGAGTTTAGTCCTAAATGTATATGTAAATGTCTATATCCCCCGCCTACGTATGTGTGGTGTGTCTCCTGCATGTGCACTTCGTCAGAGGAATTATCTGACGATCATTGTATTTCGTTTTCCCCCTATACATTACTACATGGGGTATAAGGTAAAAATATTAAAATTAAGTGAATAAAATCATTTTTTTTCTTCACAGAGAAGTCTAAATAGTAAAATGTGTTGCTAAATGCAGTTACCTTTGTTGGATTAGTCAATACCTCCAAAAATTTGTAATAGTTCTGTAATAAAAATTAAATAAATGTTAATTAAATTTAAATGTTTTATGTTCATCATCCATTTAAAAAATATAAGGCACTAATTGAAAGATACACAAATGAATGCTTAAGTTAGCAAACTTTTATAAGCTTCCTTTATAGACACTAGAGGAAGTCTGCTGGTAACTTATGGGAACAACAAATTAATTAGTTCGGTTATGAAACAGGAAAAAGCTTATCACCATATAATTATGACTACATGGCTACATTTAGTTGGCGCCAATGTAATATCTTCAGGGCACTGAAAAATATTCATTCTTGGTTTGATCTTGTCGTACAATAAAGCTATCATTTGAATTTTTTTGTGTGCAGATCATCATTTCAAAATAATAAGACAATAGGTTGATGTTATCCTCAAAGAACGAAAATGTTTTTAGGTGGAAGGAGCTACCACATCATTTCATGTTTCTGTGTCAATGTAGAAGAGACCATCTTGGTATTGCTTCAAATTAGTCAAAATCATTAAACCAAAGAGGAAAAAAAAAATATATGGAAACATAAATATACTGTATATGCAGTTGTGTCTTGGTCTCTTCAAACATATACTTTGTGTGTGTGTGTGTATATATATATATATATCTATACGCGTGATTTTGGCATCTGGACTAACACGGCCTATCTAGTATATATATATATATATATATAATATATATATATATATATATATATATATATACAGACAAAAGGAGATGCACTCTGGGTCTTGCTAAGATAAAACAACAAACTTTATTAAATCAAAAGATTAAAATACAAAGGTCCATACTAGGGATGCACCGATACCACTATTTTAAGACCGAGTACGAGTACCGATACTTTTTTTCAAGTACTCACCGATACCGAGTACCGATACTTTTACCCCCCAGCTCATGGATATGTCCCCCAGCTCTCATGGATATGCCCCCCAGCTCTCATGGATATGTCCCCCAGCTCTCATGGATATGTCCCCCAGCTTTCATGGATATTGCCCCCAGCTCATGGATATGCCCCCAGCTCTCATGGATATGTCCCCCAGCTCTCATGGATATGCCCCCAGCTCTCATGGATATGCCCCAGTTCATGGATATTGCCCCCAGCTCTCATAGATATGCCCCTCAGCTCATGGATATGCCCCCAGCTCTCATGGATTATGCCCCAGCTCTCATGGATTATACCCCCAGCTCTCAGATATTCCCCCCAGCTCATGGATTTGCCCCCCCAGCTCTCAGATATTCCCCCAGCTCATGGATATGCCCCCCAGCTCATTGATATGCCCCCCAGCTCAGTGTGTGTATGTGTATATATTACACATACACACACACAGACCCCAGACCAGACATATGGCGGCTGTCCGAATGCTCTATCGGCATTGGGACAGGCACCTGGAGCTCTCCGTTCATACGTGAACGTGATCACGGCTGGGGGCCTTCTAACGAGCGCATGCGCGGAAACTTTACCGGCATCGCTCAGGATGGTAAGTATGAACGGAGAGCTCCAGGTGCCTGTCCCAATGCCGATAGAGCATTCGGACAGCCACCCTATCGGCATTCGGACAGGCCCTGCAGCTGCTCTCCACGTTCATACTTACCTTCCTGAGCGACGCCGACAAAGTCTTTGCGCGTGTGTTCGTTGGAAGGCCCCCAGCCGCGATCACGTGGGAGTCCCTTGTGATCACGGCTGGGGGCCTTCCAACGAGTGCAAGCGCGGAAACTTTACCGGCGTCGCTCAGGAAGGTAAGTATGATCGCGGAGAGCAGATGCAGGGTCTGTCCGAATGCCGATAGAGCATTCGGACAGCCGCCCCAGCCCCTCGGATGCCAGCAAGCCGGCTCATTGCCGGCTTCCAGTATCGGGGGAAATATCGGGGGCACTGCACGTGTACCAAGTACTCCTACAGTACCCGGTATCGGCACCAATACTAGTATCGGTATCGGTGCAACCCTAGTCCATACACATATCTTGTGATATGCAGCCATTGCAGTGTACAATTTCACAAATCTATATATATATATACACGCGAAAGTCCTGACTGGCTAACTGACTCATCAACGCCCAGCTGAAACCATTTAACCTAGGAATGTGAAATTTTGAATGTGCACTGTTTTTATGATGTAGACACCCACTAAGGAAGGATTTTTGGAAACTCCGCCCCTAAGGGGGTGAAAAAAGGGGTTGAATATTTTAAACAGGATACCAATAGCTCAAAAACAGAAGATGTTACTGAGGTGAAAATCGGTATTTAGAGTCATCTTGAAAAATTAAAAACACGTACTTTACCGTTTTTCAAAAATCCAACTGGGGGCGACAACAGGGGATGAATATTTTAAATATCTTAAACATGATACCTATATCTCAAAAACAGAAGATGTTACAGGCCTGAAAATTGGTATTTAGATTTGTTTTGAAAAATAAAAAAGCACCTATTTTACCATTTTCCAAAAATCCAGTGGGTGGACAAAAAGTGGGGTTGAATACTTTTATCAGTATACCTATCTGTCAAAACCCAAAGCTGTTACAGGTGTGAAATTTGGTATTTACAATCTCTGTGCAATAAACCAAACATGTGTTTACCTTTTTCTGAAAATCCAGTTAAGGGGGGGGGTCGGGGGAAATGGGTGTGAATTCTTTTATCAGTATACCTATATTTCAAAAACCAAAGATGTTACAGGTGCGAAATTTGGTATTTACAATCCTCTTGAAAAAAAAAGAAACAAGTGTATTACTATTTTCCAAAAATCCTAGTTGGGGGGTTAAAAAAGGGGGGTGAATACTTTTAAACAGGATACCTATATCTCAAAAACAGAAGATGTTACAGACGTGAAAATTGGTATTTAGATTCGAGAAACAAGAACACAGATTTTATCATTTTCCAAAAATCCAGTGGGAGGGGGGCAAAAAGGGAAGGGTTGAATACTTTTATTTATACCTATATTTCAAAAACCAAAGATGTTACAGGTGTGAAATTTGGTATTTACAATCTCCGTGAAAAAAACAAAAATGTGTTTTACCATTTTCTGAAAATTCAGTTAAGGGGTGGGGTAGTAAAAAGGGTGTGAATACTTTCCTGTGTATACCTATATTTCAAAAACCAAAGATGTTACAGGTGAAATTTGACACTTACAATCTTCTTGAAAAAAAAAAAAACACGTGTTTTACCATTTTCCAAAAATCCCAAGTGGTGGGTGAAAAAATGGGGGTTAATACTTTTCAACAGGATACCTATATCGCAAAATAAAAGATGGTACAGATGTGAAAATTGGTATTTAGATTCGTCTTGAAAAATAGAAAAAAAAACACGTATTTTACCATTTTCCAAAAATCCAGCGGGGGCAAAAAGGGGGTTGAATACTTTTAGCAGTATAGCTGTATTTCAAAAACCAAAGATGTTACAGGTGTGAAATTTGGTATTGACAATCTTTGCGCAAAAAACAAACGTGTTTTACCATTTTCTGAAAATCCAGTTAAGGGGGGGGGTGGAGGAAAAAGTTGTGAATACTTTGATCAGTATACCTATATTTCAAAACCCAAAGATGTTACAGGTGGGACATTTGGCACATGTTTTACAATTTTCCAAAGATCCCAGGGGGGGGGGTGAAAAAAGGGGGTTTGAACAAAAAAACCTCATGTTTGTTTTAAAAACAATTTTAACAAATCCCAAAATCCACGCGAGCGAAGCACGGGGAAAAGCTAGTACAAAATAAAACAAAATACAAAATAAACACCTAGTCCTGGATGCGGAGACATCTGAATGAGGAGACACTGGAACAAGCCTGTCTAACATGGTACACGGATAAGCCGTTTGCCGACCTATAAAAGTATAATATTGTTTACCTCAGGATTAGGCTTTCCTCCCTCTGCACCCTGCACACAAGACTGCACACTGAGGGAACCACACACCTCCTTTAAAGGGCTGGGCAGTCCTAATTAGGCCTCAGCTATTAGTTAACTTTTTAGGGAAAAAGGGAGTCCTCCATCAGCCGGCTGATAAACCTATGGTCTACCACCCTGCCCTTAATCGCACTGTCACAATAAATGTATATTTATATATATTTATTTTTTACTTATTTTTTTAGAGACCAAGCCACGGCTACCTACTGTGTATTAATGTTTGGTTCTTTAATACTCTGTGTCCAAGGTTAATTTGAAATGTTTAATTTCTATTTTAGGTACAACTATTAACAATATTATTAATATTATCTTTTATATAGCACCAACAGTTTCTGCAGCGATTTACAATAAAGAAAGGGGAATTAATCCAAAAAATTACAAAGTCAGGAACCGGAGACCAGAAGTGTAGAGGGCTCTGTTCAGATGAGCTTACAATCGAGAAGAATTGGGGTGGAGGAAGACAAGAAGAGTTCTCGCCGTATTAGTGGTTAAGAACACAAATATTAGTCTTTGCATCAGAAAAGGTGATGGGCATGGCAGTAAAGCAAGCTGTGAAACCTTTAATGATGTGAAAAGGCAGTGAGGAGGGGGATTAGTCGTGAATAAGATGTGCTAATTGGGGGCAAAAATTAGGCTTTGAGGGACTTCTTGAAGGACAGAAGATCAGCAGAGAATCTAATAGGAAGAGGTAGGTCATTTTGCATGTAATAATGCATGCGTCCAAGTTGCCTTGGGTCCGACATGATAGCGCAGTTTTTCAATGTTTCATCTCTGGTGTCCTGATTGTGAGACACCTGGAGAACTCCGCATTAAAACCAGTTTCAAAGTAACAATAACTACTGTACATTGCCATACTGCTTCCTGCACTAAGGGGTTAACACCGTTCTGCATAAGGCTGCCTCTATAAACTAGAATAAGTGGGACAGCTACAGTTGTGTTCAAAATTATTGAACCCCCCCTGAAATTGAGTGTTTTGGCCAGTTTGACATTGATTTTGATCATTCAGTCATCTTGCTTACAATTAAATCAAAGAGGCACGTGTAGGTCAGACAAATATAACATAACATTTATAATGAAATAACCACAAATGTCTTTTCTGTGCTCACATCATTATCAGTTTTATTCAACCCCCAAGTGACATTCAATCTTAGTACTTAGTACAACATCCTTTTACAGTTATAACAGCTTTTAAACGTGAAGCATAGCTTGACACAAGTGTCTTGCAGCGATCTACGGGTATCTTCGCCCATTCGTCATGGCAAAAGCCTCCAGTTCAGTCACATTCTTAGGCTTGTGCACTGCAACTGCTTTCTTTAAGTCCCACCAGAGGTTCTCAATCGGATTTAAGTCAGATGACTGCGATGGCCACTCCAAAATGTTCCAGCCTTTAATCTGCAACCATGCTCTAGTGGACTTGGAGGTATGCTTGGGATCATTGTCCTGTTGAAAGGTCCAACGTCTCCCAAGCCTCAGGTTTGTGACGGACTGCGTCACATTGTCATCCAATATCTCCTGGTACTGAAGAGAATTCATGGTACCTTGCACACGCTGAAGCTTCCCTGTACCTGCAGAAGCAAAACAGCCCCAAAGCATGATTGACCCCCGCCATGCTTCACAGTAGGCAAGGTGTTCTTTTCTTCATAGGCCTTGTTCGTCCTCCTCCAACATAGCGTTGATCCATGGGCCCAAACAGTTCTAATTTTGTTTCATCAGTCCACAGAACACTATCCCAAAACTTCTGTGGTTTGTCCACATGACTTTTGGCATACTGCAGTCGACTCTTCTTATTCTTTGGAGACAGCAAGGGGGTGCGCCTGGGAGTTCTGGCATGGTGGCCTTCATTACGCAGTGTGCGCCGTATTGTCTGAGCTGAAACTTCAGTACCCACATTTGACAAATCTTTTCTCAGTTCCTCAGCAGTCACACGGGGACTTTTCTCCACTCTACGCTTCAGGTAGCGCACAGCAGTCGAAGTCAGCATCTTCTTTCTGCCACGACCAGGTAGCGTTTCAACAGTGCCCTTTGCCTTGAATTTGCGAATGATGCTTCCTATGGTCTCTCTTGGTATTTTTAACATCTTTGCAATCTTCTTATAGCCATTGCCCTTCCTGTGAAGAGTAATCACCTCTTCTCTTGTCTTCCTAGACCATTCTCTTGACTTCACCATGTTTGTAACCACACCAGTAAATGTCTAGAAGGAGCTGAGTAACACAGTCATTTTAAAGCTGCCTAATTGGTGCTTATTATGCTTTATTGCTGCTCCGTGACATCCACAGGTGTTTTCAATACCTGATTGAAAACACTTGAATGAACCTCTGTTCTTCAGAGTGGTAGTCTTTAAGGGGTTGAATAATTGTGTCAATGAAGAATTCACAAAAGAAACATTTACTACTGTATTACAAAACCAATTGATGTCATTTTAGTTGCATATGGTTCTTTAAAAAGTCCTTGTAGGATTTCATTCTGAATACAATTACAAATGTACACTAAATTCCCTAAAACCCTTTACAGCATTGGGGGTTGAATAATTTTGAACACAACTGTATATTAATCTGGATCATTATTGCTTTATTATTCCACCAAGTCTTAGCTTCAAGCTGTGAACTCTACGAGTAATCAGTACGCATGCATAGCTGAAGAATTACACGCTTCTCTTCCTAGCAGGTTTATTTATTTTAAATTGCTGATTAGTGAATACATGATGATATTATGTCAGATATGTGTGAACCCAAGGCCGGATTATGACCTTTAGAGGTCCAAAGCACTTTGTGACCCCATATATACGGTCTATATATTTTTTTCTTCAAACTGATTTTAATGTCAGGATGTTTGTCTATATGTTTATAACTATTCTGTACGTAGGCATCCGCAGAAATTTTTCCAGGGGGGGAGGCAAAATTTTAATGGCATCCATAGTCTGCCCTTTTGACAATGTCATGAAGGGGACAGCCATAAAATAAAGCGTAGTAATACAGAGGCTGAGAAACATGATGCAAGTCTAATAGAAGAATAAAGGTGTAAGTGTCTGATCTGACTGTTGCATTTTCTAGTCCGTTAATGCCATTCAATGCACCACACTCGTCATACACCCAGGATCAAGGCACTAAAGTAAGCGGGTTTTTTTTTAACAGAGAATCTGTAACTGGTGTTACCACAATGCTCTGCAGTAATACAGCACTGTCTCCACTTGGGATGCATCCGCCATGCTGCAGCTTCACACTCAGGTGAAGTGACACTACTGCAGGTGAGTTACTGGAGTGCAGTAAGATCCTGCCTGGTGGTGTCATCTGCAGGGTGTCACCCGGGTCCATCCTGCACCCACTTTCCCTCGACCTGTTCACTGCAGACGCCCGCAGATAAGAGCTGGGAGCCATACTCACAGTTCGCTTGTTCATACATCGCGCAATGCACTAAAATATTGAATTCTGCGCTGCGGATCACTCTCTCCTGTCTGTCCTCAGCGAAGGCAACTCTAGACCTGGTCAGGTTGAGGCTAAACTGAATTGTGTGGCCATAGGACTAGAGATGAGACTTTTACCTAGCGTTTTAGATGAGGTTACAAACCTATAAGAACCTTTTTTTTCTCCCCTTAAAAAGACACCCACACACCCTGAATATATGGAGGAACCCCTAAAAAAAGACACCTACATACCCAGAATATATGGAGGAACCCCTAAAAAGACACCCACACACCCTGAATATATGGAGGAGCCCCTAAAAAGACACCCACACACCCTGAATATATAGAGGAGCCCCTAAAAAGACACCCGCACACCCTGAATATATCAAGAAGCCCCTAAAAAAACACCCACACACCCTGAATATATGGAGGAGACCATAAAAAGACACCCACACACCCTGAATATATGGAGGAGCCCCTAAAAAACACCCACACACCCTGAATATATGGAGGAACCCCCAAAAAACTCAAGCACATCCTAAATATATGAAGGAGCCCCTAAAAAGACACAAGCACACCCTGAATATATGGAGGAGCCCCTAAAAAGACACAAACACACCCTGACTATATGGAGGAGCCCTTAAAAGACACCCACACAACCTGAATATATGGAGGACCCCTTAAAAAAAGGAGAAAATTATTGTACTGTCCCTAATTCTAGAATTAACCCAAACTCTAAAATTATCCCTAAGGGTAACCCTAGCACTAGATTTAACTCCAAGATTAACCCCTAATGTTAAAATTAATCCATAGTCAAATACACACACCCATCACCCCCCCAAAAAAACAAACAAAAATCCAATAGCTTTTTGTTTAAAAAAATCTTTATTGATTCTCACCACACAGTCCTGGAGAGCTTCTCTATCTCTCCTTGTTCCCGGCCAGCACAACACGCTGCAGTCACGTGACATCCTGCAGTCGGTCACGTGGTGGGAGAGGAGACATAGAAACATAGAAAGTGTCGGCAGAGAAGAACCTTTCGGCCCATCTAGTCTGCCCAATTACATGGATACTTTACCTGGATTTATCTTTTGTTTAGGATAGCCTTATGCCTATCCCATGCTTGCTTAAATTCAATTACTGTTTTGG
Source organism: Leptobrachium leishanense (assembly GCA_009667805.1). NCBI lineage: Eukaryota > Metazoa > Chordata > Amphibia > Anura > Megophryidae > Leptobrachium > Leptobrachium leishanense. The sequence continues at coordinate 362,413,275 of CM019064.1, read as the reverse complement.
CCTCTACCACTTCTATTGGAAGGCTGTTCCATGTATCCACCACCCTCTCAGTAAAATAATGCTTCCTGATGGTACTTTTAAACCTTTGCCCCTCTAATCTAAGACTATGTCCTCTTGTTTTGCTACTTTGTTTCCTTTTAAATATACTCCCTTCCTCTACCTTGTGGATTCGCTTTACGTATTTAAATGTTTCTATCATATCTCCTCTGACTCGTCTTTTTTCCAAGCTATACATGTTAAGATCATTAAGCCTTTCCTGGTAACTTTTCTCCTTCAAGCCGTACACCATTTTAGTAGCCCTTCTCTGAACTCTCTCTAAGATGTCTATATCCTTCTGGAGATACGGTCTCCAGTACTGCACACAGTACTCCAAGTGAGGAGACGGGGAGGAGCCTGCAGCAAATCATCGTGTAAGGCTGCTTTTTTGACGGGGAGGGCTTTTAACGTTTGGTGGTAGCGTGCGCAAGTAGTGCGCACGCTACCCTGTGTGGCCCTCCCCGTCGATCTGTCACAAACCAGCAACAGATGCTGGAAGTGCGGTCACACGGACGAATGAGTGTGCCTGCAGCCTTAACTAGCGATGAAACGTGCCGCGAGCTGTGCTGTGATTGATGGGCAGTTCCAGGGGGGGCAAGTGCCCCCCCTTGCCCCATCCTGCAGATGCCCATGTTTGTGTCCCTCCTCCCTAGACAGATAAACTAGATCTCAGATCAGGGGCCTCTCATAAATAAAGACACTGGCATCATGCTTAATAAAAATGTATTTATTTGAAAATTATCACCTTTTTTCTTGTGTCCAGTATCCCTGCCTGTGGCCCATAGCATAGGAGCAGCTGCACCTCAGCCCTGCCTCTCCCAGCCTGACAAGTGAGTGGGAGCACGTGGTGGATTGGAGGTGGAGTGGGGATGTGACGCTAGTGCAGCCTAGTGGAGAGCCAAGGATAAATTATCATAATTTAAGCCTGTTGATCCAGGGGGGCAAGTGCCCCCCTTGCCCCATCCTGCGGACACCCATGCACACAAAGGCTAAAGCCTTGTCCCAGTAGTATGAGACGTATGAACACCCCATACAAACCACAACCCATTGTTCCTCATAAGTGTTTTATAACCTCTACCAGTGTCTGTTTCTTCTCCCTTGCTGGAGCAACTCCAGGCAGCTCAAGGTACTGCTCACAGGAATAAGCTGCCAGGTAAACTCTTCATACCTGAAACTGAAAGAGAACAGTTAATGATGTTGCATCATAATACGAAACCGTTAGGTCATATGGGCATAACCAAAAATGTATCCAGTCTGGCACAACAGTTCTGGTGACCTGCTTTACGTAAAGACGTAAAAGAGTATCTGTCAGCCTGTGAAATATGTGCTAGAGGTAAGAGCCCAAAAACAGTACTGGTTGGTTTGCTCCAGCCTCTGCCCGTCCCTGATAGGCCATAGTCACATCTGAATATGGACTTTATTGTTGAGTTACCCAGATCCAAGGGTAACACCATGATCCTTGCGATTTTAGATCACTTCTCCAAAATGGGTAATTTTATTCCTCTCTCCAAACTGCCATTAGCTGCAGAGCTGGTGCCAATCTTCGTACAGAACGTAGTCTGTCTCAGACAGAGGTACACAGTTCATGTCTCAATTCTGGAAAGAGTTCTGTGCAAACATGGGGTACAAAGAGCATTTTCCTCAGCCTATCATTCTCAGACTAATGGGGCAGCTGAGAGAGCTAACCAAGGTCTGGAACAGTACCTGTGATGCTTTGCTTCGCAACAGCAAGACAACTGGTCCGAGCTGTTGCGGTGGGCAGAATATGCAAGCAATAACGCTACTTATGAGACCAGGTCATTCTCCATTCTTTATGGTATATGGGTTTGACCCCTCCTCCCCAGCACACCCTTCTCAGTTCCCCACTACCAGTCTACCTGCATTGGACAAACATTTGTTGTCGCTAAAGAGACTTGGAATATGGTAAAGGACATAATGATTGAGTAACATTGAGACTCAGAAAAAAATGGCTAATAGGCGCAGGTTGCAGGCACCTACATATAATGTAGGGGACAGGGTATGGCTGCCCACAAGTCACATACGCCTGCTTGTGCCCGCCATGAAAATGGCTCCCAGGTACATGACGTCTAGATTACCCTGTATAGTAGCAGTGAGCAAAACAAAAGGTATATCAGACTGCTAAGAACAGACATTCATTTTTACTCTGTCTGCAGTGGAAAGTTGTTCTCCATTAATCCACTGGGTCCTGCCACTGGTCATAGGGAAACCAACTTAGTAGAGAAGGGGTTAAAGGTACTAACTGATTTGATCGAAAACTGACATTGGAGGTGCCCATGCATTAGCATTTGTCACTTTAGTAATCCTTTTGTGTTGACACCAAAGAGCTCCAACCTGTGCATAGTAATTAAGAACATGAGATGCTTAACCTCCCTGGCGGTATTCCCGAGTGTGACTCGGGGTTAAATTTTGCTACCGCGAATGGTAACCCCGAGCCACACTCGGGCTGGATGTTTACTCACCTCCTCCTGGCTCCCTCGCTGTCCCCCGCAGTGTGATCGCGGCGAGCTGCTTCCTGGAAGGCTCCCTGCGAGTCACACGATGCAGGGGGCGGGGCTAGCATAAAATAAATCTTTTTTACAGTTTACGTTTTGGATTATACAGTGTAATGTTTATGAACGGCCACTAGGATAAGCCACTATTACAGGATAAGATATAGACCATACATCGTCTCACCCTTGCTTGCAGACAGATTTCAGTGTTTTTTGTTGTATTTTATTGAATATCATTTATTTGCATTATTTTGGATAATTATTTTTGGGATAATAAATTATTATGTCGTGTTTCAAACTTTATCGGACTCCGTGTATTATTTATTTATTTATAAAGGATTTTACCAGTAAGGACTCTTGATTGCACGCATTTCAGTGCGTGATTCCTAATTATTACAGGCTAACTATGTACAAAAACACGTTTCCTTTAAAAAAAAATTGAGACGCTTTTAGACACGAAATTTTGAAAAAATTAGACCGCCAGGGAGGTTAATAGGGAGGTTAAACTGCTGAATACGAAGAACTTGTAAGACAGAATTAATATGGGTTACGTGCTGAATAGTTATACATTTCTCAAGGGATTTAGTAAAGTTGAAGAAACACTTTTTTATATTTTTTACAAAGAATGTTGTGAAATAACCAGAAATCAGAGAGATGGAATTCAGAACAACAGGAGATGCATTTATAAAACAAACTATGTATGTGGCTGTCTGATAATGTCCAGCCATGATACTGCAAACTGAAAATCAAGCAGAGCCACAAAGCAGGAATGGAATGAATGCAAAGGGATAGGCAGCTAAAGGTCCTTATTTTCCTGGATTTACAGAGCTCGAACAGCGGTGTAATCATTTAAACTTGTACTGTTACAGTCACTTATATGACGCCAAAAGATTCCGTAGCACTTTATGCACGATGATGAGTACCTTCGACCTTGTGTGCTATGCTTATACTTTTTTTGAATATCAAATGTTTACTGAAATGAATGTTAAATGGGGCACAGAAAGAAAAAGGATTGAGGTACATGCAAACAAATAAATCCAAACAAATTTAAAGCATAATAATATTAATTATAAACTTGATAGGACAAAAAAGTGTAAAAAGTATATTACAGGAATAACTGTGAATCATTCACTATACAGATCTTTTCAATGAAAGGAAGAAAATTGTAAGAAAAAAAGTGGAAAGGAATTATATATTATTTATTTTATTTATTTATTTTTATTTCATTGTAATGTATTTTACCAGGAAGGATACATTGAGACTTCTATTGTTTTCAAGTATGTCCTGGGTTCAGGAACATTGAAAATTAATATATACACATATATATATATTTATTCAGTATTTCATGATATACAGAGTGTCCACAAAGTCTCTTTACAATTTCAAACATTTATTACAAAGGCAAATGAAAAGACAGATAAGTGAAAATTATTACAAAATGAGACGTATATATTTAAGTGTTTTTTTTTGCCTCATTTAATACACCTCTATATGGGCACCATTAGTTGCACGAAGCACATCAAGACGGTACTCGATTTCTTGCCATGTTTGCTGTAGCATACCCTCATCAATGGTGGCAATGGTATCAGTGATCCTCTGCTTTAGATTAGTGATGTCCCGTACCTTTGTTCCATACACCATATCTTTAACATAACCCCATAGAAAGAAGTCGTTTTTCTTCGGCGAGACATCAATTACTGCAAATGTTTACCTTGACCTTTTGACTGAATACGTGGCATCACAACTACATGACCTTCAACCAACCATCATTTTCCACTAACATGGTGCACCACCACATTGGGGACTGCATGTTAGTGGGTTCCTAAATTAAACATTTCCAGACCGGTGGATTGGAAGGAGTGACCCAATTCCCAGGCCACCTCGTTCACAAGATCTCACTCCCCTCGACTTCTTTCTATGGGGTTATGTTAAAGATATGGTGTATGGAACAAAGGTACGGGACATCACTAATCTAAAGCAGAGGATCACTGATACCATTGCCACCATTGATGAGGGTATGTGCTACAGTGAACATGGCAGGAAATAGAGTACCGTCATGCTTCGTGCAACTAATGGTGCCCATATAGAGGTGTATTAAATGAGGCAAAAAAAAACTTAAATATATACATCTCATTTTGTAATAATTTTCACTTATCTGTCTTTTCATTTGCCTTTGTAATAAATTTTTGAAATTATAAAGAGACTTTATAGACACCCTGTGTGTGTATGTGTGTATGTGTATATGTTACAGGTAAAGCCCGAAGTGCGGTTAATCCTAGGATTACCCGGGTAATCCTGACATTACCCAGGCATCATTAGCAAAAGTCCAAAGTGAAATGAAATTTCGGACTTTACCCGGGTAATCTGCAAAGTATCCAGAGGCCTCTGGGTAATCCGGTTTCCTGCTCTGTTTTAACTGGGTAATTCGCACATTACCCTAGTGTTGCTGGATAAAGTGTGATGTGCGACGAGACATCAGACTTTATCCAGGTAATCTGCAAAATATCCAAACGCTTCTGGGTACTCGGCTTTTCTTGGGTTTTCAGCAGGTTACAGTTCACTGAATTCCGAGGATTACCCGGGTAAAGCTGCAAACGGTTAGGCTAGGGTCAGATGAGCGCATTTTGTACGGACTGTGCGTCTGTGCAGTTTGGACGTACTTACTGACAACAAGGTAGTGGCCACACAGTCCGTTTTTTTCACTGACGTATTTTATGACTGATGTAGCAGGGAAAATAAATTACAATGAAAAAACATTCTGTCCGTCAAAAATGCTGGTCGTATAAATGCAGTCCGTCTGACCTGTTTCATCACTCACACACAAAGCTATGCGGACGTTGCAGACGTGGTGCACTCCGCACGTCCGTTCTAGCAGTATTATGTTCTTGCCCAATCTGTGTCCGTTTGCCGCGTCCGCCATGCGTCTGCACTTCTGTGCGGACGTACTTCGTGTGTGGGGCTCCAATATTGGTCAGAATGCTATGCTGCCACAGACGTACAAATTTGCGGCAACACGGACGTGATAACTGCACTCGTCTGACTCCAGCCTTATCTGACTAATAACAAAATAGTGTTTTTTTTGTTATTTTTAATGAAATTGTATCCACAGTCACAAACCACACTAAATAACTGTCATGTTACTCTGTGCATTAATTGACTGAAAATGAATTTATATAAGATATTATATACAGAGTAACCTGATGGTTATTATGTTTTATAAATGATATATAAGCACATATGACACATAATAAAGATCATGTTACTCCTTAACATTCATATAAGAAACATATCCTGTTACTCTGTATATTCATTATATCCTCAATACATTTTAATGTTTGTCTTTTTGCCATTTTCATTGATAATATCCATAGATAATAGCAAAATTCACTTTTACCCAAGCGAGGTTGGATGCTCTGCAGATTACCCAAGTGAAGCGGTGGATAGTCCTCAGATTACCCAGGTGAAGATGTGGATAGTCCTCAGATTACCCAGGTGAAGATGTGGATAGTCCTCAGATTACCCAGGTGAAGCTGTGGATAGTCCTCAGATTACCCAGGTGAAGATGTGGATAGTCCTCAGATTACCCAGTGAAGATGTGGATAGTCCTCAGATTACCCAGGTGAAGCTGTGGATAGTCCTCAGATTACCCAGGTGAAGATGTGGATAGTCCTCAGATTACCCAGGTGAAGATGTGGATAGTCCTCAGATTACCCAGGTGAAGCTGTGGATAGTCCTCAGATTACCCAGGTGAAGATGTGGATAGTCCTCAGATTACCCAGGTGAAGCTGTGGATAGTCCTCAGATTACCCAGGTGAGCTGTGGATAGTCCTCAGATTACCCAGGTGAAGCTGTGGATAGTCCTCAGATTACCCAGGTGAAGATGTGGATAGTCCTCAGATTACCCAGGTGAAGCTGTGGATAGTCCTCAGATTACCCAGGTGAAGATGTGGATAGTCCTCAGATTACCCAGGTGAAGATGTGGATAGTCCTCAGATTACCCAGGTGAAGCTGTGGATAGTCCTCAGATTACCCAGGTGAAGCTTCAGACTTGCACATTATCCGGGTAAATTGCAAATTTTTCAGCTCTTCCAGAACGTTACCCAAGGGCAGTTTGTTAGTCCTAAAATTACTCGGGTAAAGTCTGAAATTTTCATTTTTTAGCAGCTCTACCCAGCGGTTTTGGGTAATGTCAGGGTTACCCGGGTAATCCTAGGATCAGCCGCACTTCGGGCTTTACTCGTAACATATATATATATATATATAATCCTTGTTACATCCCCTAACCTAAGATCAAAGTCGTTTTGGCATTGCAATACCATTGTGGACCAATAGATGAAAAAAATGACAATTTGTATATTCTACCTAGAATTGTTTGTCCTCCTTATTCATATTTACATACAGCAAAATAAATCCAAGACATTTTAATACAGAATGGCTCCATGGAAACAGTAACAGGGTATGTTATGCTTACCTATATGTTCTAGTGGAGGATTACATGACAAGGCATAAAGTGGAAGGCAAAAACATTCTGCCTACAATAGGTAAATGAGGAAGCTAAACATATGTATTCTGTACACATACGCTGGGTTGCTTTACATTTCTGTACTATGTACTCCCTGTTTCAAATAAATGTTGCGTTTATATGGTTTTCATTAGAAAGAACTCAGACGTGAAGGGGAGGAGCGGCTTACCATTTCTCTTTCTTCATAATCATCTGCGGTATTTTTCTCTTGTTTTCTTACAGAATAATATAATGAATGTTTTACTATGTCAATCGATTTACGGTAAGAAACGAGTCAAGGTCAGAGCTGTGGAACAACACAGAAGTCATAGAAAAAAACATTATCAGGGTTATTCAGAGAAAGGTGAAAATCAGGAGAATTGGCAGAAGAGAACAATCTAGACCAAATAGCCAAATTGGAAAGTGAGATAAATGGGAGAATATTTCTGGTTTGGCTATTTTGACCTAGAGGTTTCACTTTTCCAGTCATTCTCCTGAGTTTCACCTTTCTTTGAATAGACCCGTTTGTTTCTTGAAATGTGGAATGTAACTCCCAGTATTCTAAATTTGGTGAAAGAAGGATAAGCTGCCTTTCTACAGCCCTCTATAGGCCATAACGAGATATCATAGGTTCCAAAATCAAAGTAGAATATTTTGTTTCATGTATCAAATAAACAAAATTCTTAAATTGCCAATTTGCAATTCTTTTCATTTCCCCTTTATAAACAATGTTTGTCTCTTTGTGTGACACAATCGTTTAATATTTGTGTGCCAAATGAATGATTTGAGTGTAGGTTCCTGTCGTGCTTGTGGTATTCATTTTTAAAGAATCACAAAGAGGTTTCCAACAACAAACGTATCATGCTGCGTTTCCTCCATGTTCTATATTTTTTTTTTTGCTTCATATTTCAGAATGAAACATATCTTGTGCCTTATTAATTCACAGATTCCCACAGGATGTCTCTGGTTTCATATGTGAAAGTAATTTATTCCCCTCTTTGCAAATTTGCATTCTTCCTAAAACGGCCAAGGAAAAACACAGCATTAAAGTGTGCTACAAAAATGAAAATAAATCAAAGAGGTTTCTTTAGCGAGGCTTTTGGTGATGTTTATAAATAACACAAAGCATGTTTTCTCCTTTAACAGCATTGTGTCTTTCCTACGTTTGGTTGTTTTTGTGGCTTTCTTTTTGTTCTGTGAGGCTCTGGTATGGGAGTCTATAGACCAAACAAGGTTTTCCTCTAATTATTCTCTGTTACAGTATCTCTTGTGTCTGCTTAACTTCCACTGTCGAGAGATGACAGGTCTGTTGCTTTTTGAAGAGAGGTTATGAATTACATTTTTTTTTGACAGCCATTATGTAAAGTCTTCTCATCGGTAGAAAAGCTTTACATAAAAAAGAACTATTTAATAAAAACTTTATACAGGGTTATTCAAAGAGAATCGAAAAGTCACCGCACGTTCGGTGACTTTTCGTTCTCTTCAATTCGTTGCGATTTGGCGATCCCATTTCAGCGATCCTGCGGTGTATTCTGCAAGCACCACAGGGCCGTCGTAGTGCAGGGAAAAGCCGCCGCAAACCTGACGAACACACACCGCAAAACTCGGGGAACGCGCACTGATACCCTCAAAAACATCTGGATTAACCCTGCTGAACACGCCGGAGAAACCCGTGCAGCCGCCGATCACAGCACAGAGCAGCCGCCGGAAAAACCCAACACCGCAGACGAAGGAGGTGGAAAAAAAAAAAAAAAAAAGGACGCTTGAATGTTTGAAGAGTGAACCGCTGTTTGCAAAGAAACTACAGAACGAAAATGTCTGAAATTTACATATAAGATCCAATGAATGATAATAAAAACGACTGTTACAGAAAAAAGAACAAACAATTTAAAAAAAATAAACGTAAAAAAAGTTTGTCAAAAAATCCCAAAAAATGCCTAAAAGATCCTAAAAAAAATCTTTATATATAAAGAGACTTTTTAATGCAGAATATTATAATCAACGGTTTATTAGATATTGAATTAAAACGGGATTATTTTTAACATTGAAGCCTATGGGATTTGCCTGAATAAACCTGTCGAATGAAACCACCGAACAGCAGGGCAATTCAACAACCTTTCCCTGCGGTTTTGTGTTCTCTGAATTGCTTCTCTATGGGGATTTCACTGCCCTCGAACAGGCAAGGAACAGGCCTTTCCAGGGATGTGCCAGGGTTTGCCCTCAGCGTCCTGGGATTGAGGCTTGCTGCAGATGAGTTAAGTTTAAGGGGTTATTCAGAGAGCACCAAAATATCAGCCAAATTTTAGTGCTCTCTCGTTTGGCGTACTTCAGTGCGCTTTGGCGATTTTCAGTTCGGGGACCCTGTGGTGAATTCTGTATTCACCGCAGGGTCCCTGAAGTGCGTTGGACAGAATACGCTGCCGCTGATTGCCGCAGACGATCCGCCATAGCCACCGAAAATCACGGAACTGGTTAAAAAAGCCCCCAAAAAAATACAGAACTAAGCTATTTATAAAAAAAGTTTTTAAAACAATAAAAATACATGGAAATAATAAAAAAAAGTCCTATATAAAATAATAAGATGGTCTGTTACAGAACAAAAAATCACCATTTAAAAAAAAAATGGGAATCAAACATTTTGCCTGAAAAATACCAAAATAAATAAGTAAATAAACAGGCTTTTGCTGCAAATGATGCTAATATTTTATTACATTGAGTTCTATGCGATTCGCCTGTTTAAACCTGTCGAACTGAACCACCAAAAATCTGGACATTTCGGTGTAGTTCAGTAGTCTCTGAATAGACGAATCATTACTTCTCTATTGGACATTTTCACAGCTGCCGAATTGCAGCGAACTGCATTGCATTTTGCTGGCAATCCGCCAATATTTTGTGAATTGACAGCTTTCTGAATAGCCGAACTGCCACGAAATTTTACCGTATGGGGAAATTCACCATTCGTTGCAAGTTCGGCTCTTATTGAATAACCTCTTTACAGTTCCGGTTCAATTAACCCCTTGGGACACTGTGCACAAACCTGAGAAACTAGGATTGTTGGCAACTATGTGCACAGAAGAGTCTATAAAGCCTAGAGCAGATTATGAAGACTTCGTGGCAAAAGTGGGGGTGAACTGAAGAGGAGGGGTTAGAATGAGAATAGTATACTAAAATATCTCAGCTGTGATATTGTAAAGCAGGACATCTAAAGGCTGTTTGTTTGATCTTGACTTGTGACTTCCTTCCCTTTTTCGACAGTGTGGCTAACAGTTCTAAAGGAAATCCTCAGTGAAAGTCTCTCTCTTTGTAAGGAATGGCATACTAGAGGATTTAAGAAAAAACTAAAGGGTGTTTGAGGCTGTCAGAAAAAAAAAATCACCCTTGGGACAGTTGTGTAAGAACTGGAGCTCCTGAACCTGAAACTAGATTTATTCTATTTATGACATGTCCATGTATAATATCTCTCTGATGACGTGGAAAAGCAAACAGATATGAAGATTGGATAAGGAAAAAATTAAACCATACAAAATACGACCATCGAAAGAACCACACAATGTTAGAATGATCATGATTTATATAGTTGGGCTGAATACTAACAGTGTACACTGCCAACCAAGTGTATTGGAAGAAGAGTGTGGGACTGACTTTGATGCGTTTTTAACCCAATCGCCGTGGGTGATGTACTGAGCGCGTCCTCCGTTTCCCTGTAGGATGCAGACAAATACATCATGTCAAAGTCTTGCAGCTCACCACCAATGGTGGACTTCACCCACAACTGGCTGATATCTTGAGCATGGAAATGACAGAAACAGGGATTACCCCTTGTGTCTGGGAAAATCCCATTATAGGAGATACAAGGGTCATTTTGACACCTGTATCTCCGGTCCTGTAAACCCCACAAAGTCAGATGAGGTATCATTGGAAAGGCCAAAGGTTTTCCATAACACCAACAGTTCCTGTCATTGGTTTTGAAGAAGACCAATCACTAATGAAGGGGGTTAAGACATTTTGTGGTTGCTATATCACTTAACATCAGTTTATAGGATCAGAAATTTTTTATTTTTGTATTATGTTTAATTTTTTACAGCTGCTCAATTAAATAACAATCGACTGGACATCACTTGTAATCCACTGATTCCCACAATGCAACATTTACCAAAATCTGTGAAAAAGTTTTACTTTACAGCTGTGGATTAGCTTCTACAGCATTTAATGGGGTAGAGGAGTGAATGTTTAGATAAGGCTGCAGGAGGTCTATTGTGTTGTCAAGGCTACACGAGATAAAAAATGACAGCTCAATGGAAATATGACAGGGAGCTTAAAAAACTTCTAATATATCCCCTGGTGATGTCCATTGCATACACCCCACACAATACAATGTTGTCAGTCGGCTGCCTGAATGTCAAACCCATAGGCTCATTCATTGGTAAATGCCACACAGTGAGGAGCAAGTGATGTAAAGGTACTGTCGGTGGGGAGTGCAGTTTAAAGCACAAAAGATAAAAAATTGGATGCACCCAGAGACAAATTTAGAGTGAAATATATTCTTAACTAAACGTAGAAGTGAAAGCCAAAGTATATGTAAGATAATGTTTTCAGTTTTCCTGCGAAGTAGACAAACCAAAATCACTCAATCTTTTCAACATAAAGGGCTCTATTACATTCTTTGCACAAAAACACTAGCGCAGAGCTATTTTTTTGCGCGCCGCGTTAAACGTTAACGCGCGTAAATTAACGCTGGTATTACAATCTGAGGGCATTTTTTCATCCGTCAAAAAATTTAGTGTAAAAAAGACGCACAAAAACGCGCGCGCATTAACGCTGCATGCAGAAATCGGTGGGCGGACTGTTTTTGCACGCAATTCAGTCAATCTGAATTATGAACCACAATTGTCTCCCGTTAAGTTTTTTGCACCTGTCAAAATCAATCTGAGTATATATGCTGCAGCAATAATAAAAACACGCACAACGTCTCCATTTTATCGTTTGGGTATGCGTAGAATGTGTAACTATATTTTGCTGTATTTTTTGTTTTGGGCTGGTGTATTTGGTTTCGGCCAGGACGTTCAGATTTGCCTATAACACCAGCCTTTCAAAAACGTTAAAATTATGCGCGCAAACGTTGTCCGTTAAATTTTGCGCTAAGATTGTAATACCTTGCGTGCACCAGCGCACAAACGCATTTGCGTTCACAATGTTAAGTATAGGACACGCAAAGTACATAATGCTCGCAAAGGGTTCACGCAGGTCCACCCGTGTTAGACATTAACGCAAATTTTTTGCGAACATTGTAATACGATGTTCTGCGTGAAGGGTTTTGTCCCTCGCGTTAATGCGTTTTTGCACACGCGTTAACGTTTGCGCGAAGAATGTAATAGTGTCCAAAGAGTTTTAGAGAAAACAAATCTATCTTCTAACGTTTACAACAAACTTTGGTTTAGATTTACTTAGGGCAGCGATTCCAAACCTCTCCTCAGGACCCTCTAAGGCTAGGGTCAGACGAGCCTGATTTCTACGGACTGTACGTCCGTGCACACGGACGGACGGACGTCAGTACCGAAGACGCAGTAGTGGCCACAAAGTCCTTTTATTCACTGACGTATATTTTGACGGATGTAGGAGAGAAAATAAAATAAAAAGCAAAAACATTTTGTCCGTGAAAAATGCTGGACGTATAAATGCAGTCCGTCTGACCACGTTCCATCACTCACACACAAAGCTATGCAGACGTTGCGGACGCAGCGCACTTTGTGTGGCCGTTCTAGGGGTTGTATGTTCTTGCCTGCCTTGCGTCCATGGGCTGCGGCCGTTGTGCGTCCGCAGTTCAGTGCAGATGTACTTTGTGTAACAGGCTCCAATTGGGCTTTCTGTCAGGCTATCACGGACGTACTTTTAGGCGCAATCACTGACGTGAACACTACGCTCGTCTGACCCCAGCCTTACAGGCCAGATTTTGCAGATCATCTTGTGGAAAGTCAGACTGAATCCTGCAATCACTGAGCAGCAATTTATAACACCTGTGCTGTGCTTCAGATATCTGACAAACCTGGCGAGGCGGAGGGTCCTGAGGACAGGTTTGGGAAACACTGACTTAGGGGTTATTCAGGTACCACCAGTGATTGTCAAAGTTGCAAAACAAGAGCAAAAATCTCATTGGGTTGAGGCTGAAAAACGCCTGAGATTCACGATAGATAAATATAAAGAGCAGCAGGAGAGGTTGCACTGTGGAACATCTCCTGATGCTCTTTGGATTTCATTTCCGATAAATGTCAGCGTTTTTCAGTGGTGCAACACTGGAGATGTTAAAAAAATAAATAGAATTCCCAGAACTCTGCGAGGAATAGGTCATACCCAACCAATTTCATGTTTTGTAAAGGAAAGTAAGTAAAAATAGTGACCAGGTGGTACACATGTGTCTCGTACTCGGATTTCGCAAGAACTCTTGATAGCTTGTCAGGCCATTGGTTTCAAATGCATGTTCTAATTGTAATCCTATTCATCATTTAAAAAACAAAAAAACAAAAACTGAAATTCTTAGTTTTTGCAAATTAAAAAGGCCCTCTATCAAAACCTCTTTGAAAAATTACAGGCATAAATTAGTAACGCCCACTGACCCAACCCCTGTTTATTTTCTGTTCTTTTGCCTATACTGTCTTATCTCCCCTTTAGTCCGGGGCTGTGGTCTATTCTCCTGTCTTCCAGCTCCTTGAACCCTCTGCTTTCAAAGCAACTGCAGTCAGCTACATGCTGTCCCCATACATGATCTACTTTCCTACTTGCAGTTTGCAAACATACAGCCAGTCAGATGCCTCTCAACACTTCTGCATTGAGAGGCATTACCAGTCGGTTGCCTGAACACTTTTAATCATTTTCAACTATTTCCATATTATGTCCACACCTCTCAACCCCTGGAAGGCTTTCCGATGGCTGCTAAATTACAGCTTTCAGGGTGGAGGTCAAACCACCCCTTCGAAATCATTGTCAAGAGTAGGGATGAGCTGTTCTGTTCGGACGGTTCAGAGTTCGGACCGAATTTAGCCTGTTCGTTTTGCTCGCGAACTCCGATCATTTCCGGGTGTTCGGAGCAAGTTCGACCACAATGGGCCACAATGCACTTTTACACTGCCTGAAGCTCGTAATTGGCTACAGCCTTGCACCTGACCACAGGTCTGGTGCAAGACAGGTTCAACAGTATGCCAATCACGGCTCAGAGTCCTGATTGGGCAAATTTTGCCCAATCATCGGCTCACAGAGCTAAGTCCCGCAGCACACTATATAAGCGCTTCTGCACACATTTGAGAGGAGATTTCATAAGAGATTACTGTTGAGGGTTCTTACTGCCGGTCTGCCACGCTACTGGGAGGGTCTGGGGGGTCTCATTTCTACCAAATATCTGGGAATTGAGGTGATGTGTGTCTTGTCACTGTCAGCAAGTATTTTGGGGGTCACAAATTTCTACAAAACATTTGGGAATTGAGGTGATCTTCTGTGTCTTGTCACTGCCAGCAAGTATTTTGGGGGTCACAAATTTCTACAAAACATTTGGGAATTGAGGTGATGTGTGTCTTATCACTGCCAGCAAGTATTTTGGGGGTCACAAATTTCTACAAAACATTTGGGAATTGAGGTGATGTGTGTCTTATCACTGCCAGCAAGTATTTTGGGGGTCACAAATTTCTACAAAACATTTGGGAATTGAGGTGATCTTCTGTGTCTTGTCACTGCCAGCAAGTATTTTGGGGGTCACAAATTTCTACAAAACATTTGGGAATTGAGGTGATCTGTATCTTGTCACACAGCCAGTGCCACGCAGTATTTTGGGGGTCACAAATTTCTACAAAATATTTGGGAATTGAGGTGATCTGTGTCTTGTCACTGCCAGTAAGTATTTTGGGGGTCACAAATTTCTACAAAACATTTGGAAATTGAGGTTATCTGTGTCTTGTCACACAGCCAGTGCCACGCAGTATTTTGGGGGTCACAAATTTCTACAAAACATTTGGGAATTGAGGTGATCTGTGTCTTGTCACACAGCCAGTGCCACGCAGTATTTTGGGGGTCACGAATTTCTACAAAATATTTGGGAATTAAGGTGATCTGTGTCTTGTCACACAGCCAGTGCCACGCAGTATTTTGGGGGTCACTAATTTCTACAAAATATTTGGGAATTGTTATAATCCGTGTGTTCTCACTGGCTGCCACCCATCAGGGGGTCTCACTGATTTATAGGAGGTTTCTGAGATTTGTAATCTGTGGCTTCTCACTGCCACCCATCAGGGGGTCTCACTGATTTATAGGAGGTTTCTGAGACTTGTAATCTGTGGCTTCTCACTGCCACCCATCAAGGGGTCACACTGATTTATAGGAGGTTTCTGAGACTTGTAATCTGTGGCTTCTCACTGCCACCCATCAGGGGGTCTCACTGATTTATAGGAGGTTTCTGAGACTTGTAATCTGTGGCTTCTCACTGCCACCCATCAAGGGGTCTCACTGATTTATAGGAGGTTTCTGAGATTTGTAATCTGTGGCTTCTCACTGCCACCCATCAGGGGGTCTCACTGATTAAGGCTAGGGTCAGACTGAGGCAGTGCGAACGCGCGTGCAGCCGCACATAATCACGGCCGTGCTAGCAGCAGATGCCGGGCAATGACGGCCAATATACGAAGTACGGTCGCACAAAAGTGCGGCCGCACAACGCAAGCGGCAAACAAACGCATTTTTTCGAGAACGTGAAACCACTAGTACTGACGTACAGAGTGCGCTGCGTCCGCTAGCGGCGTGTGTGTGTGATTAGGAGACGTCAGACGCTGCTAATGTCCGGCCAACATAACGTCCAGACCCAAAAAGTGTTTTATTGAAGATCCGTACAAAATCACGGATGAAACTGCGCATCGTATGACCGCTATTGCGTATTCCGTGAAAAAATACGTCCATTCGTTCGAACGCACTTTTTCACGGACAACGTGAAAAATGCGTTAGTCTGACCCTAGCCTTATAGGAGGTTTCTGAGATTTGTAATCTGTGACTTCTCACTGCCACCCATCAGGGGGTCACACTGATTTATACAAGGTTTCTGAGATTTGTAATCTGTGGCTTCTCACTGCCACCCAACAGGGGGTCCCACATACTTCTATCAGATTTATGCGAATTGTAATTTGTGTCTTCTCACTGCCAGCTATCAGGGGGTCACACTGATTTATAGGAGGTTTCTGAGACTTGTAATCTGTGGCTTCTCACTGCAACCCATCAGGGGGTCACACTGATTTATAGGAGGGAATTGTAATCTGTATCTTGTCACTGGCTGCCAGCTATCAGGGTGTCTCACTGAGTTATACCAGAGTTCTGGAAATCTTTAATCTTTATACCAGAGTTGAATCAGAGTTCTGTATATATTTAATCTATATATCACTCACCATGTCTGAAAGAACAAAAAGGACAGGCAGACGCTCCCAGATACAGATAAGAGGGCAAGCAGTCCCTGTGTCGGGAGGCTGTGCCTCTGGTCGTGGTGGACGTGGTGCATCCTCTGCAGGGGCACACTTGTCCTTTCTAACTGGTGCTGGCCGTCTTCTTAAGCAGCAGCAACATAGAGGATTTGGTGGATTGGCTAACCAGGTCATCCTCATCCTCTGAGTCCTCTGCCAGCCAGGCTTGTAGTGCTTTACAGTCCACCTCAGTTGCCAAAGCATCTAATGCAGCCTCCATGTCCACAGCTACTCCTGCCGTAGCCTCGCTATCACACACAGAGGAGTCAGCTGAATTGTTTGACTACAATGACAGTGACATGCTGCTTGAGGATGCGCAGCAAGTACAGTGCTCTGATTCAATCTCTGAGGTTCAGGAAGGGAGTATAATCAACCTAGTGGAAGGGGGTGCCAGTAGGAAAAGACACACAAATAACTGGCACTCATGTTGCCCCAGCAGCTGCAGCATACTGCCAAGTTGGCTCCATTGACGAGGAGATAGGGGGTGAAGATGACATTGATGATGAGGTCACTGACTCCACCTGGGTGCCAGATCGAACAGAGGAATCAAGTGAGGAGGAGGGGGAGGAGGAGGAGGCACAGCAAACACAAGGCACAATGTCCTCTATGACCAACCGTAGCACTAGCCAGTCCAAGGCATCAGATGTCAGAGCTGCTCCGGTGCAGAACACTGTTGTTTCAAAGCACACTTGCAGGAACTCTGCTGTCTGGGAGTTCTTTAAGAACGTGCAGCAGAGCCCACCGTTGCTATTTGCAATCTATGTCAGATGAGGCTGAAGCGTGGGAAAGACACCGGACACTTGGGTACCACGTGCTTGAGGCGACAGATGAACACCTGCCACACATCCCGATGGCGCAAAACTTTGCGTAGGTCCTCCTCCTCATCTGTCTCTACCCCCACTGTATGTCCTGCCATGTCATTGCCTACAACCTCCACTGACAGAGATGATGCTACAGTAATGGATGTACCCAGTCCTTCCTCACAATGTGACATCATCCCATCAGCTGAATATTTACGCAGTCAGACTACGTTGCCGCAGCTGCTGCAGCGTAAGAAAAAATATAGTCCCAACCATCCCCAAGCACAGCGTCTAAATGCCAGCTTAGCAAAATTACTCGCATTGCAGCTGCTGCCTTTCCAGCTGGTGGACTCTGCTCCCTTCCGTGAATTTGCCGAATGTGCTGTACCACAGTGGCAGGTTCCAAAACGCCATTACTTTTCACGCAAGGCCATTCCAGCACTATACCAGCACGTGGAAGACAATGTTATCCAGTCATTGGGAAAGGCAGTCAGCAACAAGGTGCATGTGACTTTAGACACGTGGTCCAGCAAGCAAGGACAGGGTTGTTACATTTCCTTCACGGCACACTGGGT
The DNA here is from genome assembly GCA_009667805.1 of Leptobrachium leishanense. Lineage (NCBI taxonomy): Eukaryota > Metazoa > Chordata > Amphibia > Anura > Megophryidae > Leptobrachium > Leptobrachium leishanense. The sequence continues at coordinate 362,395,371 of CM019064.1, read as the reverse complement.
AACTCTGATTGCAGCTGGGAGGGATCCAAGATGGGGCTCTGTGCTGGAGCTTGTTCATCCACCACGCCCCCAGAAAGCTGCTTGTATGAGGTCTGTCTGCTCCACCACCACCACCTCTCCCTCCTCCTTCTGTGTCTCTAGCGAAGTGGCAGTTAAACCGACACCTGACAGGGTCTATGCAATGGCTCAAGCAAAAAGAAGCCATACTGTGCTTGAGCTGGTTTGTTTAGGGGACAGGAGCCACACCGGGCCAGAAATTCTGTCAGCTCTGCAGGGCCAGGTGCAGAGATGGTTAACACCACGCCAGCTTCAGCTGGGAATGATCGTCTGTGATAATGGCGGCAACCTTCTCTCCGCCCTATGCAAGGGTAAATTGACGCATGTACCATGCCTAGCACACGTCCTAAATCTAGTGGTACAGCGTTTCCTAACCAAGTACCCAGGGCTGCCAGAGCTTCTCAGCCAGGCCAGAAAAGTCTGCAGCCACTTCAGACGGTCATTCCCAGCAAGCGTTCGCCTGGCAGAAATTCAAAGAGAATTCCACCTTCCCACAAACCGTCTGATCTGTGACATGCCCACCAGGTGGAACTCGACATTAGCAATGCTGCAGCATCTGCACAAGCAGCAGAGAGCCATCAACGAGTACCTGTGTGAGTATGGCACAAGGACAGGTTCAGGTCAACTTGTTTTTTCCCCCCCCCGCAGTGGCTGATGATCAAGGATACATGCACTGTACTGTCACCATTTGAGGAGGCAACGAGGATGGTAAGCAGGGACAGTGCATGCATCAGTGAAACAATTCCTTTAGTGTTCCTGCTGGTGCACACTCCGCAGGGAAATATAGATGTGGCTCTAGAGGCAGAGCAGCGGGAGGAAGAGGAGGCCTTCCCTAGCTCTGAAGGCCCCAGTCTTTCTGCAGACAGCATTCCAGCGGGTCCTTCTTAGATCAGACAGGAGGAGGATGAGGAGGAGGAGGAGTAATATTTAAGTAGTGGGGGCATTGAAGGTGGGGATTCCTCAAGGGAGGGTTTTGTGTGCCCAGAAACACAAGGGCTAGTGCGTGGCTGGGAGGAGGAAGTGCACGATGGGGTCATCCTCATTGACCAGGAAGACTCGGAAGCTAATGCCACCTTCAACCTACGCTGCATGGGCTCCCTTATAATGCAAAGCCTGCTAAAGGACCCCAGGATTCGTGCTATCAAGGAGAGGGATCAGTACTGGTTGACAACCCTTCTTGATCCACGATACAAGGGTAAAGTTGCAGAGCTCATCCTGCCCACACAGAGGGCGCACAGGATGAAAAAAACTTGAGGATGCTCTAAAGCGACACTTGTGTAACACCTTTCCAGGCACTGGTAGGTTACCAAGTGATGACACACGTGCTTCTGAGGCTGCGGATGATCAGAGGAATAGTGGTGAAGGCCAGGGCCGCTTGACCGATGCATTTTTTAATTTGTTTAGGCACCCATTGCCAGCGTCTTCACCATATGGTGCAGGACTACCTAGGGGCAAGGGCAGACCTGGATACCTTTCCATCAGATGATCCACTGGTTTACTGGGTGTTGAGATTGGATCACTGGCCAGAACTTAGCCAATATGCTATGCAGCTACTAGGTTGCCCTTCATCTAGCATGCTTTCTGAAAGGACGTTCAGTGCCGCTGGAGGTTTTGTCACAGACAAAAGAGTGCGTCTGTCCACCGACTCTGTAGACCGGCTGACCTTTATAAAAATGAATCAGTCGTGGATCAGCAGTTATCAATCCCCTGATGCTGACGTAACAGAATAGATCGGGGATGTCTTCTGCATTCACAAAACCTCCAGCACTGAACTCTTCCACAATACCACAAAAGGGTTACGGTGTGAATGCACTTGCTGCAATGAAAGGCACAATATTTGGCTGCACTGACACCTGTGCCATATTTATATCATTTTAATTTTTTGAACCGCAGGGTCCAACCCTGCACTCTTCCACAATACCACAAAGGGGTTACTGTATGATAGTACTTGCTGGTCTGGCACCAAAAGCACAATATTTGGGTGCACTGCCACTGATGCCTGTATCAGATTCATATCCTAAGAGGGGTTACGGTGTGACGGCAATGTTGCCGACGCTAAAGGCCCAATTTTAAAGCACCTATTGTTACTTTCATCCACAGCCTGCATAAGTTTCACAATAATTTAGCCAAAAAAATCACTAAACTTTTTCTGCGTGTCCGAAAATGTCTCCTCTTTTCATACAGACTGCCGCCCCAAGCAGTTGTTTATTGATAGATTAAAGGAAAAGCATTTACCGTCTTTTGGAACGTAATTTTTTTGTTTTTAAGTGTATCTATACATCCTAGAAATCCGCCACTTCATGGGCACGTTATGGGGACCTCCTAGGCACGATATTTGAAGGAATTTCTCGTTTTTATTTTTAACCCTCATTTCATGGAAAACTCACTGTCCCTTTAAATTTTTTTTTTTTTTACGTTTTGTCCTTGTTTCCTGTCCCCCAGGGCACTACCCGGACCCCCATACACCTTTTATGGCAAATATCTAGCATATATGCCCTCTTGGAGGGCACTCTAAAAACCGAATATTCAGCCCCATTGACTTGTATTGAGTTCGAGTTCGGATTCGAACATTTGGAAAGTTCGGGTTCGAATACGAACCGAACTCGGGCGTGTTCGGCTCATCCCTAGTCAAGAGACAACCAGGTGAAGAAAAAAAAGGTAAACATTCTCTTGCCTCTATACCATTTAATAAGTGGCCACGGTGGTTAGAATATTCCATTAACGTATTTATGTTAATAAAGTGAATAACACATGTTCCATAATAGAAACATAGGACAAAGGTAATAAAAGGGGCAAAATCAGCATTGATATATGAATGCAAGATAATGCACCTGGGGCGTAAAAACCCAAGGGCTGAATATAGACTATTTGATACTGTCCTAACCTCAACATCTGAGGAAAGGGATTTAGGGGTTATTATTTCAGAGGATCTAAGGGTAAGTAGTCAATGTAATAGAGCAGCAGGAAATGCTGGCAGAATGCTTGGTTGTGTAGGGAGAGGTATTAGCAGTAGGAAAAGAGAAGTGCTCATGCCACTGTACAGAGCACTGGTGAGACCTCACTTGGAGTACTGTGTGCAGTACTGGAGACCGTATCTCCAGAAGGATATAGACATCTGAGAGAGAGTTCAGAGAAGGGCTACTAAAATGGTGTACGGCTTGAAGGAGAAAAGTTACCAGGAAAGGCTTAATGATCTTAACATGTACAGCTTGGAAAAAAGACGAGACAGAGGAGATATGATAGAAACATTTAAATATGTAAAGGGAATCCACAAGGTAGAGGAAGGGAGTATATTTAAAAGAAAACAAAGTAGCAAAACAAGAGGACATAGTCTTAGATTAGAGGGGCAAAGGTTTAAAAGTAACATCAGGAAGCATTATTTTACTGAGAGGGTGGTGGTTACATGGAACAGCCTTCCAGTTGAAGTGGTAGAGGCCAAAACAGTGATTGAATTTAAGCAGGCATGGGATAGGCATAAGGCTATCCTAAACAAAAGATAAATCCAGGTAAAGTATCCATTTAATTGGGCAGACTAGATGGGCCGAGAGGTTCTTATCTGCCGACATTTTTCTATGTTTCTATGAATCCGGTCCCTGGCGTCCATCAATTCCCATTCAATAGACAAATTAATGATGATCACCCAACACCAAAAACACAAAAAAGGAGAGCTTTATTCCACCCCAGTGGTCCGGACATGTTTTGACTCCAAGTGAGTCTTGACGAAGACTCCCTTTGAGTCGACACGTTGCCTGATTCATTTGGGTTGAATAAAGCTCTCCTTATTTCATTATTGGTGTTGGGTGATCATCATTTATTTGTCTTTTAAGGAAGAAAGTCCAAGGAAATATATCCAGGGATAGAAAATTTTAAAGTATAGTTAAGGGTTTGGCCAGGTAATGAGTAGCAGAAATGGGGAAGAAAATCAGTGGGCTTCAGTGATTTCAGTTCACCGACCCTGCGGTGAATAAACTATTCACTGCAGAGTCCCTGAAGTGCACCGAACAAGGAGTCGCCAAAGACCGAACGCCGCCAAACTGACCGCCAAATGTCACTGAACGCCGCCGATGACCTCCGATCAGCCTGCTGAATGTCACCGAAGACAGCTCGCCGAATACCGCCAAACTGCAAAAAAACTCAGAAACTCTATTTTTTAAAAGGTGTTTAAAACAATTAAAATGCTTGAAAATAATTAAAAAGGACCTATAAAAAATAATAAAAATGTCCGTTACAGAATAAAAAAGCACCATTAAAAAAATGGAAATCAAATATTTCAGCTAAAATATCCAGAAAAATACCTAAAAAAATTCTAAAAATAAAAAAGGCTTTTTGCTGAAACTGAAGAATAATTGATTGAATGAAAAATTTATAGAAACGATAATATTTTTATACATTGAATCCTGTTGCATTCATCTGTTTAAACCCGTCAAACTGAACCACCGAAAACCTGGGCATTTCACCAACATTTCAGTGCAGTTTGACATTCTCTGAATAGAATCTGTGGCGATCTGCGCAAACCGCACCGTATTTAATTTGCAGTTCGCCAGTATTTTGGCAAATTGACATCTCTGAATAGTGAAATTCACCATTCGGTGCAATTCAGTGGCAAGTTCAGCTCTTATTGAATAACCTCTCTAGAAAAGGAATCCAATAGAACTGTTCACTTAATGTCACGGTCCTGGCCTAGCATGTGTGTAGAAGTGTGGGTGTGAGCCCAAGATGCGGTAGTTATAGCAGAAGGCAGGATACAAGGTAACAGGGTTTATTTGTGAATACAAATTAACAGACAACAGACTAGGACTATAAGCAATGGATACATATAACATAGAAATCAAGGCGGAGGTACAATGGGAGCAGGCAAAAATAATGTGGTCAGGATATGCAAGGGTCTGGTACACAGGTAGTAGTAATGTAACAGAGGGGTACAGGGGGGACAAGGAGGATACCAGTAATGAATGTCCAGGAATAGCAGAGGGTGTACAGGAATGTCAATGGATCAAGAGCGGGAGGGGTTCAATGCAAGGATCAATGGGAGGCAGGTCTGCACTTGCTAAGCTAGGAAACTTCAATGAGATAGCGTGGGATAAGGGGCGTAGCTTCTTCTTATGCAGGATTCATCAGGCTGGATAAGGTGCAGGTGATGTATCAGGTTCAGAATACAAATCAGATCAGAGTCCAGAACTGAGCACAGGGAAACAAAATCCTGGAAACTGCATAAATCATGCAGAACACGGCAAAAAAGGAAAACAAAGGGGCGCCAGAGGGTCTGGGGGTTCGGACCGTGACACTTAAAGGTGAAGGCAGGAGAACTGGCAGGAAAATGGAAAATCTAGATCAAAATAACCAAACCAGAAAAATTCTCCCATTAATCAAACTTTCCAAATCGGCTATTTTGACCCAGATTGTTCTCTTCTCCTGCCAATTCTCCTGACTTCTCCCTTTAAAGGGTTATTCAGAGAGAGGTTAAAACCAAAAGAATGACTGGAGAAATGAAAATTCAAGGTCAAAATAGCCAAACCAGACAAATTCTCCCATTTCTCTCACTTTCCAAATCGGCTATTTTGACCTAGAATTTTCACTTCTCCAGTCATTTTCCTGGTTTTCACCTCTCTCTGAATAACCCTGTATGCGAATAAACCTACAAGTAAAAAGCATCAAATAACATACACAAGAGCTGAGCACCTTACCAAAGGATTGATGGTTTAACCACTTCCATGCGGAGGACGCGCTGAGCGCGTCCTCCACATGGCTCCCGCTGTGCAGAGGACGCGCTGAGCGCGTCCTCCCTTTGGGGTCAGCGTTCGGCCGGGTTCCGGCCAATCGCTGGCCCCCCCGGTGCGGGCTGACATCCTCGATGTCAGCCCAGCATCCGGAACCGCTGCCGATGAAATTAGGTGTCATCGCGGCAGCGCGATGACACCTAATTCAGGCGCCCCCCCCGCATGTGCGGAGGAGGCGCCTGAAAGGGAGGGGGGGAGGTCCTTCGGACCTCTCTCCCTCCCGATCGGCGCGTTGCGGGGGTTAACCCAGGCACCATTTGGAAGGGCACAGCCTGCCCTTCCAAATGGTGCCTGGCATTAACCCCTGGGGAGCTGGATCGCGAATCGGCGCTGAAAAGCGCCGGCTCGTGATCCTTTCCCGGAGCTGGCCGACATCTTGGATGTCGGCCAAGCCTCCGGGAACTCCCCCTGAGGACTGGCGTCATCGTGCATAGAGTTAACCCCTAACTGCCACCAATGAACTCCCTATCTCCCGATCCGTGGCAGCTAGGGGTTAAAGTTTGGTATGGTTGGATCGGCCAGAGCATGGCCGTTCCAACGATACCAAACACTACTGTGAAAAAAGTTTTTTTTAAAAAATTAAAATTAAAATTAAAAATAAAAATATATTTAAAAAAAAATTATAAAAAAAAAAATAAACATTTTTTTTTCTTTTTATTGGTTTGATAATGCAGCAATATTGTTCCCATTTCAATTATAATGTGAACAATGATGCTGCACTAACGATTTTTGTATGCGGTGCGTTTGTTAAAAATCGTGTAATTTTCCCCAAAAAAAAATGTAACGAGACCCCATCTCTAATTTTTTTAACAAGCGCACCCCATACAAAATATAACCGCAATTGCTCGCATGTTAAAATGTGAAAAAAAACACTTTACACGCTGTAAATTATTGAAAATACATATTTTATTGCATTTTTTGTTATAATATACAGACATGACATAACGTATACATATAATAATGACATATTATGAATCTACCGAGTCTGACGGAAAGAACGATATATAATATGTCTGGGTCATATACTAAAATAAGCCTTCAAAACACGTTTAAACATGATGAGCAAAACCGGTAAAAATGACCTCAGCACAGAGGTGTGAAAAGCCTCAGCAGCGAAAGGGTTAAGCAGCCTCTTTAGGATTCCAAACACAGTTGATTAAGCAAAGAGAAACAACATTTTTTTCTAATTTCAATACTAGGTATAAAGCCTGCCCGGAGGGCAGTCTATTGTTGTAGAGCATATGGCTGCCCAGTGCTCCCAATGATGTGGCTGTTTATCGCACCCAGTTTCTGACCCCCAGCTCACATGAATATATATATTGCCCCAGCTCACATGGATATATTTGCCCCCATCTCATGGGTATATATATTGCCCCAGCGCACATGGGTATATATATATTGCTCCCAGCTCACATGGGTATATTTGCCCCCAACTCACATGGGTTTATATATATTGCCCCCAGCTCACATGGGTATATATATTGTCCCCAGCTCACCTGGGTATATATATTGCCCCAAGCTCACATGGGTATATATATTGCCCCAAGCTCACATGTATATATTTGCCCCCAGCTCACATGGGTATATTTGCCCCATCTCACAAGGATATATTTGCCCCCAACTCACCTGGGTATATATTGCCCCAGCTCACATGGGTATATTTGCCCCAGCTCACATGGGTATATTTGCTCCCAGCTCACATGGGTATATTTGCCCCAGCTCACATGGGTATATATTGCCCCTAGACCACATGGGTATATTTGCTCCCAGCTCACATGGGTATAATTGCCCCTAGCTCACATGGGTATATTTGCTCCTAGCTCACATGGGTATAATTGCCCCCAGCTCACATGGGTATATTTGCCCCATCTCACATGGGTATAATTGCCCCCAGCTCACATGGGTATAATTGCCCCAGCTCACATGGGTATATTTGCCCGGATCACATGGGTATAATTGCCCCCAGCTCGCATGGGTATAATTGCCCCCAGCTCACATGGGTATATATTGCCTCCAGCTCACATGGGTATAATTGCCCCAGCTCATATGGGTATATTTGCCCCCATCTCACATGGGTATAATTGCCCCCAGCTCACATGGGTATTTTTGCCCCCGCTCACATGGGTATAATTTCCCCCAGCTCACAGAAGCTGGATCCACTCGCAGCCTCTACCCGTTGGCCGTGCGCGCATCCAGGAGAACAGGATGCGGGCGCAGCAGCCGGGTTAGAGGCTGCGTGCGTATCCTGTAGAGCTGAATGCGCGCGCAGCCTATAGCCGTCTGCTGCGAGCGCATCCGGCTCTACAGGATGCGCGCGCAGCCTCTACCTGGCTGCTGCGTGCGCATCCTGTTCTCCTGGATGCGCGCGTGGCCGACGGGTAGAGGCTGTGCGCGCATCCAGCGTTTGTCTGACGCTGCGCATCGGGTTTCTGTTGGCTGCGCACGCAGCCAACAGAAACTGGATGTGCGGCGACGGACATTCGCTTTTATAGGTATAGATGAGAGGTGCCGTTAATACTAACAGCTCCCTGGCCATTTATTTCAGTTGAGCCACCAACTTCTCTTGCAGCTTGCCTGTTGCGGCTGCTTACTGTACATTAATGCTGCCAATAATTTGTGTAGAAAATGCTAACATGAGGGCAGCTATAGAATAATAAGCCATTCCAAGATTGCTGGTTATTATTATTATTATTCTTTATTTATAAAGCGCCAGCATATTCCGCAGCGCTGTACAATAAGCACAGTATAGACAGGGTTACAATACATTGAACAACATTTGACAAACAGTACAGGAGGAGATGAGGGCCCTATTCCCGTAGGAACTCACAATCTGGGAGGGTTGGGGTTGAAAACAGGAGGAGAGGACTGTAAGGTGAGAGTGATTGATGGTTGTGTCAGTGAGTTGGGTGGTAGGCTTCCCTAAATAGGAATGTTTTATGGGAGCGTTTGAAGGAAGAGAAGTTAGGGGAAAGTCTGACAGTACGAGGGAGAGCGTTCCAGAGAGTGGGGGCTGCGCGTGAGAAATCCTGCAGTCTATCATGGGAAGAGGTGATGCGGGGAGAAGCTAGTCGCAGGTCACTGTTTGACCTTAGGGAGCGGGCTGGGGTGTATTTGGTGATTAGTGAGGACAGGTAGTGGGGAGCTGAGTTAGTGAGGGTTTTGTAGGTAAGGATAAGGATTTTGAACTTAATTCTGCAGTGGATGGGGAGCCAGTGAAGGGACTCGCAGAGGGGAGCGGCAGAGACAGAGCGGCGGGTGAGGTGAATTAGCCTGGCGGAGGTGTTCAGGATGGATTGTAGGGGGGAGAGGCGGGACAGAGGGAGGCCAGATAAGAGATTATTGCAATAGTCGAGTCGGGAGATTACCAGGGCGTGTATGAGTTGTTTTGTGATGACAGCGGTAAGAGCAGTTATTCCTCAATTGCAGCTGGTAATGAACAAAACAATTACCAAAATCCCCATCTCGGGTGAAATAAGGCCCAATGTATATTTGTATTATACATATCACCTTTTATTAACTCATTTGCTGCAGAAGATGCACTGGGCACATTTTTCAGGATTCATTCTCGTGTGCGGATGACGTTTGTTTTGCATCCCGAGTGCCTCACAGTCATGGTCTGAAATATGGCCGAAATATGGCATTCTCCCACACCGAGCTCGCATTTTAGATGGCTGCCCTTTGCTATAAAGGATGCTATAGGCTGCGCGCGCATCCGGCTCTACAGGATGCGCGTGCAGCCTCTACCCGGCTGCTGCGTGCGCATCCTGTTCTCCTGGATGCGCGCGTGGCCGACGGGTAGAGGCTGTGCGCGCATCCTGCGTTTCTCCGACGCTGCGCATCGGGTTTCTGTTGGCTGCGCACGCACCCAGCAGAAACTGGATGTGCGGCGACGGACATTCGATTTTATAGGTATAGATAAGATATTGAAACATTTCTGAACATACATATTTATTCTCCAGCTCCACATCACAAGCAATCATATTCTCCTGTTAACCTTCCATTGTGAAACATTAATTATGTTACGTATTAATTTCAGTTTAGTGATTCTTTTGTGGACAATGTTGCTGTCTTGTAACTTTTTTAAAGAAAAGTTACATAGTTTTGCAATGTTTAACCAACCTATTGTAACATTCATATTGAAATGAGAAACATCTGTGTAGACATGTTGTTTTGTTTGCCAGATGGTCATGTACAGAAGTTATATTTTTGTACAATAGCTCCCTCTCGTGGTCTTTTAGAAGACTGAAGAATTTTAACCATCAGAATAGGGCACGTCAAAAAAATTCGACTTACATTGTCCCAAAAAATGTAAAATGATTTGATTTGCATGAATATCACTCATGCAGTGATTCGGTTTGTATGAGAAATGAGAAATGCATTTGTTTCAGATGAATCTATTCATGATTCTGCAAGAAATAATTTAATGATGGTTGGCCAACTGCCATTGTAAACCGTCAATAAAATTATATTTTGGTCAGAATGATCCCTATACCCATGGCATTTAGGTGGGATGGGGCTATCTGATGCTCATTGCTATTCTCCCATACATTGTATATTTGTTGTGACTTAACAGTGAAACGTTATGATTGAGCACCTAAATAAAGCGTCATAGTGAATTGGACCAATGGGAACTCAGTTCACTCTGCAAAAATAGTAGGAGAACTGCATTACCACATGTACCCCCTTGACTTGTACCCTGGACTGTACAGCGAACCCGATATTCACTAGTAGGGGCAAGAGGGACCTCTGAGAAACCTGTCATCATTAGTAAGCTGGGATTACTATCGCCAATTTGCCACAGTGTAGTCACTGATTGTAATGTCAAAAATATCACAATTTTTAATAGAGTATTGCAAATATATACATTTTGAAAACTAAAATAATTATTAGGGAGAAAAAAGACACACTTGCATATCTTTTTCAGTGGAGCTTAGCATCATACCCACGTTGCAAAAACAATGCCCGTTTTAGTTATAGGGTTACTTTTAGTGTTAAGATCTCATAATCTCGCATCAAAAGATACACCTGTTGCTTACATGAAGCGAGCATAATAGAATTGTAGTGAAAATTGCATAGTATATGTAGCAAAACCTGTTGGTTAGGTTTAAGCCTAATTCAGAAAGGAAGCCTAAAACTATTTCTATCTGTGGCCACAAGATTGTGACATTCAGATAGGATACCCTTGTGCAGCCGCTAATGCTCAACTTCATTGGGGCTGGGAAAGCGGATACCTGTTCGCCATTAAAGTGATATACCCCTACCTGTGACATGTGGGGGGGCTATGGTGTTATGGAGATCATTTTGACCCCACTATGCTTTTATAGGGACTCAGTTGGGGGCGGCTTTGGTATGGGCTCCACCTTGGTATTAATCCCTTCACTGCGGACAACAGGTGCTGACCACTTCCTCCACTAGATTGTGGGAGACATGCCCAGCATGTCATTGAAGTTCCTCGACTCAATACGCCTATCTGGACTTCTCCCGCGGTTGGCTGATATCATCGATGTCAACCCTGCCTGCGGTAACTACCTGGCATGATGACGTCAGACAGCATGGCCTTTCCATTGCTATCAAAAAAATAGGTTTTATGTAGAAATAAATTCTGTCATTGGACATGTCAGAGTCTGGCCTTTCCAACGATACTAAATATGACCACATAATGTTTAAATATAGACAAATTTTAAAATAAATATGCAAAATCTACTTTTTTTCCTACGACAGTGGCATTATGTTCTTCTTTTATGTATAAAGCAAACAATGCCACTGCACTAACTCACCTTCTCATTTCCCATGCCGGGACCAAATGTGGAGATGATGGTGCAATGCGTTATTACATATTGGTTTATCTACTACACAAGCCGCCATACCACTGTGAAGTGAGCTGAGGTGCTTTGTGCCCTTGAATTTCCATTCTTTATGCTTCAAAAAGTTAGGCGTGATTGGACAGGTCAGAGTGTGACTAACAGTTCTAAAGGAAATCCTCAGTGAAAGTCTCTCTCTTTGTAAGGAATGGCATACTAGCGGATTTAATGACAAAATAAAGGGTGTTTGAGGCTGTCAGAAAAAAAAATCACCCTTGGGACAGTTGTGTAAGAACTGGAGCTCCTGAACCTGAAACTAGATTTTTTCTATTTATGACATCTCCATGTATAATATCTCTCTGATGAGGTGGAAAAGCAAACAGATATGAAGATTGGATAAGGAAAAAATTAAACCATTCAAAATACGACCATCGAAAGAACCACACAATGTTAGAATGATCATGATTTATATAGTTGGGCTGAATACTAACAGTGTACACTGCCAACCAAGTGTATTGGAAGAAGAGTGTGGGACTGACTTTGATGCGTTTTTAACCCAATCGCCGTGGGTGATGTACTGAGCGCGTCCTCCGTTTCCCTGTAGGATGCAGACAAATACATCATGCCAAAGTCTTGCAGCTCACCACCAATGGTGGACTTCACCCACAACTGGCTGACATATTGAGCATGGAAATGACAGAAACAGGTATTACCCCTTGTGTCTGGGATACTAGCGGATTTAATAAAAAAATAAAGGGTGTTTGAGGCTGTCAGAAAAAAAAATCATCCTTGGGACAGTTGTGTAAGAACTGGAGCTCCTGAACCTGAAACTAGATTGAAACTGACAGGACTAGAGCTTGTAGAGTTGCCTTCAAAGTCCTGCAGGGTGAATAACGTAGGGGTAAACGAGGTCCTGCAAGATCAAAAATCCAGAGCGAGAAGAACCGTTGAATGCATGAATACAAAGGTATTTGAATATCAGTTTGGTGATATTCTTGTGGAGTGGGAAGGCCAATACAAGTTTCTGAAAATTTAAAAGAACCTGTGATGTGCCTGTATACTATTGACAGCTTGTGAGTGGCCATTTTTTGTATTTTTATACATACTGGCTAAAGGGGTATCACCCTATGTATTTTTGCTTCTATTTTTCACATAGATACCCTAGGAATTGTTAATTGTGGAAAGTCAGACTGAATCCTGCAATCACTGAGCAGCAAATTATAACACCTGTGCTGTGCTTCAGATATCTGACAAACCTGGCGAGGCGGAGGGTCCTGAGGACAGGTTTGGGAAACACTGACTTAGGGGTTATTCAGGTACCACCAGTGATTGTCAAAGTTGCAAAACAAGAGCAAAAATCTCATTGGGTTGGGGGCGTGGCCGGCTACCAACGAGAGCAGACGTGCCTTGGTGGAGCTCCGCACGTCTGCCGCTTTTAGGGACGTTTAGCGGACTCTTTTTCGTGGGAAACTTTTATTTTGAGGTGCTGTAGTAGCTGGCCACTGGAGTTACACAGTCCGGAGCCCGCTTTGTCCCCCCTCCGGACCAGAGACATGACATTCTGAGCTTCTGCTCCCTGCCAAGCTTATCGTCGGCCATCTTGGGGCCTAGGTTTCAGCCTGAGCGCAGCCTGACCCTCCGTCAGCCCTTTTACCTGGGTACACGTTTTCTGTGAGCCGCGGGGATGGAGGGCCCCCATCTTCCGGCTGCGGTTGCTGAACCCACAGCAGAGATGACTGGGGACGGCACGGCCTGGGGACGGCCAGCTTGCCCACCCCCCAGCAGATATTTTGGAGCTGTACTGGAGGACCTCGAGGCTTGCCTAGAGTCTTTGGCCGGGGACGATGGCGAGAGCCCGCTTACGCGCGGCACGTGGCACCATCTGATGGCAGTGCTGAGGCTGGATCAGCAGGCGGAGGTATCGGATGGAGCTGCGCAGATGGATGGATCCTCAGCTTACAGCGTGGATGATGTTCCTGCGATGGAGGCTGGGACCCCGAAGCAACACGATGGAGAGGTGCCGCTGAGTGACGAGACCGACGGGTGATGGAGGACCCTGGGCTGCTGATCGCCCTTTCGTCTTCAGTCTCCGCTCCGGTGCTACATGATGAGGACACGCTGCAGCCGGACGAGGGGATCTTGCCCACCACGTGCTCCCTTGCACAACCTAAGCTGCAGATGGTGCAGCGCTTCGGGAGGTTTCCTGTTGGTGGGCTGGTGCGCCTATCCTGGCCCCATGACACGGCCCCCATTGCGGGTAGGGTAACCCTGAGGAAGCGTGTCCGACGCAGCCTTTTGAAGATGCCCCAGCTTGAAGGGGCTGATCGCCCAGTCTTGCCTGGCCTGCTCTGCGTCACACTGCCTGCATGGTGTCAGATGCCGTTTCGGGACACCGGCTGAGATCAATCTTAGAACTTTTAGCCCTGCCGTGCACTACCTGCCACCATGCCGTTGACATTCCGTGATGCTGGAGGAAGGGACCGCTGACGATATAGAATTTGTGTCTGACCCTTTCCCCCTCCATATTAACCCAGTTGATACTTGGGGATGTTTCAGCTGTGACTTTTTGTTCCCCCTTCACTTTGCCACTACCCCCAGTCCCCCCTTCCCCCCCTCATTATATAAGCTGTCTTTCGCCACTTTCTAGTTGACTTTTCAGCACATTTTTACGCTCTGCTGTGGACACTTTTGTTGTATTTTACCTAATATGAGGTTTTTGAGACCTATCTTGCTCCCTGGCGAGCCTCTCTCTTACAGCTGACTCTTACTTTTCTTTTGCTTTTGTTATCTTTTTTTTTTTCCAATCCCACACATGCTCTAATCGTACTCTGTTCCCCCCTTCTCCCTTCCCCTTTCTTTTTGGCGCCCTGGGTTTGGCTCGAGGTGTGCCATTGTGGCGGCCACCATGGCTCTGACCACCATACCTGGCCCTCGAGTGCCCTGGCCTTGTGACCTGCACTCTTCCATGGTCTCCTCTTGTCCTATGGACACCTGGGGGTGAGCCAGGAAGTCACTTAGTGGGCCTTTGCCACTCCACCCACTTTTTTATTTTAGTTTTTGGGTCCTGGGGTGTTTTTTGGTGTGTGTGTGGTTTTTTTTTTTTCTCTCTTTCTCTCTTTCCTGTATTATCCCCACTCCCCGTCTTATTCCCCCCTCGCTGTTGACTGCTGATATCTCTAATAATTTTTTGAGTAGATTATTTGCTGACTTCATACTGCCTTTTGTTTTTGATTTATCACGACGTGCTTTTATTTATCGCATGTTCATAGATGAGACCCCCCTATTAGGGGATGTTTATTACTACTATATGACTACCATTAGATGGCTTCATTATTTGTTATACACTGCTGTGTCTTTTATGTTGGTGATTCTTGGCCCTGCGAGGCCATTTATTTCTTTATCGTATCTTATTAAGCTGACTCTTTTCCAAAATAAAAAACTTTAAAAAATGAAAAAAAAAAATCTCATTGGGTTGAGGCTGAAAAACGCCTGAGATTCACGATAGATAAATATAAAGAGCAGCAGGAGAGGTTGCACTGTGGAACATCTCCTGATGCTCTTTGGATTTCATTTCCGATAAATGTCAGCGTTTTTCAGTGGTGCAACACTGGAGATGTTAAAAAAATAAATAGAATTCCCAGAACTCTGTGAGGAATAGGTCATACCCAACCAATTTCATGTTTTGTAAAGGAAAGTAAGTAAAAATAGTGACCAGGTGGTACACATGTGTCTCGTACTCGGATTTCGCAAGAACTCTTGATAGCTTGTCAGGCCATTGGTTTCAAATGCATGTTCTAATTGTAATCCTATTCATCATTTAAAAAACAAACAAACAAAACTGAAATTCTTAGTTTTTGCAAATTAAAAAGGCCCTCTATCAAAACCTCTTTGAAAAATTACAGGCGTAAATTAGTAACGCCCACTGACCCAACCCCTGTTTATTTTCTGTTCTTTTGCCTATACTGTCTTATCTCCCCTTTAGTCCGGGGCTGTGGTCTATTCTCCTGTCTTCCAGCTCCTTGAACCCTCTGCTTTCAAAGCAACTGCAGTCAGCTACATGCTGTCCCCATACATGATCTACTTTCCTACTTGCAGTTTGCAAACATACAGCCAGTCAGATGCCTCTCAACACTTCTGCATTGAGAGGCATTACCAGTCGGTTGCCTGAACACTTTTAATCATTTTCAACTATTTCCATATTATAAGAAAATACGTATCTGGTCAGCGCGAATTGGTAAAACGCAAGGGATATATGGGTAGTTCTTGTTAGAATTTCATCCATAGAGGTTCGACATATGAAAGAAGAAGAAAAACTCTATTGGTGCAGTATGTTATGACAAAATGAAACCAGATGTGCATAAGGAAAATTCCCACTCACAAATATAGAGCCCCAACACTGGCTCTGAGTGGGGAAGTGCCTTTGGGTTGTTTCTCTGAAGGTGTTCACAGGAAACCCACTCCTTTCCTTTGTTGTTACTCGTGGTTCTCTCAGTATGGCGAATATATAAAAAAGACACAAAAGAGATCTTTGTGCGTATCTGAATTACAGTGGTAGGAAATAAGAAACTCCCATTGGAGTGTTAACTCACATTCGGTGGAGCTAATTCTAGCTCAAGGTATGCGCCTCTGGGTTTCGTGTGGTCAAACCCAAAAAAAAACCAAACGGATGCTGGAGTACGTTCTTTAAAATTTAATAAAATTAACAGAAGTTAAAATAAAGACAATAAAGGGTCCAGGACGCGTTTCACCGCTATCGCGGCTTCTTATTATAGTCACACGAGTCGGAAAAATGAGTGGTAACACATGTTGTTAATTAACAAGTGGCGTGCGTTCCACGTCTCGCAATGAGGGCTGTCCGGGTTCTGGCAGTGAGGCGCCATTTTGCGCAGGCGCAGTATGGAATTTCCGCGTTTCAAGATGCGTTTCAGTGGCGTAGCCGATCTTTATTACGTTCTTGAACGATTGCTCATAGACATCAAATATAAATAAAAACAATACAATGAAATTAGTGTATACAATAACGCATTATATTAATACCCAATTGAAAAAGGCAAAACCTCTTGAATCGCCACATAATTCAAGACACAAGTCTGAGGAAAAGGAATCAATAGAGGAAAAACCGATCCATGAATTGAAAAAAAGAGGATTATCTCTGTGAAAGTGGGGATCTATCATCAGATGATGTTGTATCCATAGCGACCTCTCCGATCTCATACATCCATGTATATGTATAAGACGATATTAGCTCATTATGTATAAGAAAAATTGTGTATCATACACGTGAGGGTTATGTGTTACCAACGGAACAAATCTCATTCCGATATAATATTGTCTAATATTTGAACAATGGAGTTGGGTAAATACCCGTCTATTAGTATTAATATCTGATTGTGTACCTGAATAGATAGGTCATTAAATATATGTGGTTGGTAGCTATATAAGTGATGAATGGTGGATCTTACTGAATCAATGGAATACATATATATTGGATCTAAATATGGGTATAAAGTGGTGGTATTAAGAACCGGTAATGGGAATGTGATTTGGTAAAACTATACCTATAGGATAGATAGACTAAGGGGTAATATTTGTGTATGAAAAGTGAGATATAGTTCTATTGCCATAATGAAGTAATATTATGGAGTGAAATATTAAATAATCTGTTGAATATGTTAAATCAGTATATTAAATAGAAATATGTAATGGTAAACATGTGCTAAACATGTGTTCTGTGACAATGGTGCGACATAAACAATCTATCAAAATAGAACTTAATGTGAAGGAAAAATAAAATAATCGTAATCGGTAGATGGTATGTAAATTAGTCATAAAAAATATATTAGCATACAAGAAGTTGTCTTGGTCAATTGGGATTACAAAAAATGAGTGACTTCAAAATCATCATTAAGTCCACCAGGTGATAAAGTACCCATATCGAAAATAGTACGCATTTCTTCTTGACCCAACCTTTTAATAAAATCCTCACCTGCATCGATTTGTTTAATTTGTTTAAGTGCTGTAAATTTTAAACCTACTGGAATTTGGTTATGTGCCTTTTTATAGTGAAGGGAAACTGAGTGTTGTTCAAAACCCTTTTTAATGTTGCGAACATGTTCTGAAATCCGTACATTCAGCGCTCTTTTAGTGCGGCCTATATACTGTAGACCGCATGTGCATTCAAGCATATAAATGATGTTTTTAGAAAAGCAGTTGAGAACACCCCTGATGGGGACTTCTCGATTGCTTTTATGATTCTTATATGATCCACTAAAGCCTTTTTTACTGTGTGTGGACCTGCACGCTAGGCATTGTCCGCAATTGTAAAAACCTTCTTTTAATTGGAAGAATTCTTTTTTGCAACTTGTCTTTTTGGCTTTACTGTGGACCAGATTAGTTTTTAAACTTTTTGCCCCTCTAAAGATTATTCTCGGGGTTTTTCCTACAAAATCTTTAAGGTCTTTATCATTAAGTAATATATGCCAATGTTTGCGGAAGATTTTTTTGATATGTGAGGCTCTACTGCTATAGTCGCAGATGAAGTTTACTTCTTCGTTATCTAATTTTTTCTTAGGTTTATATTTTAATAGATCTTCACGTTTCTTTTTTGTTAAATGGTTTGGGGGAAACCACTATCTTCTGGTCCAGCTGGGCATTGGGTATATCACCTTGTTCTGGGCGCTTACCATCTTTATTCTCACATCTATTTCCATATTATGTCCACACCTCTCAACCCCTGGAAGGCTTTCCGATGGCTGCTAAATTACAGCTTTCAGGGTGGAGGTCAAACCACCCCTTCGAAACCATTGTCAAGAGACAACCAGGTGAAAAGAAAAAAGGTAAACATTCTCTTGCCTCTATACCATTTAATAAGTGGCCACAATGGTTAGAATATTCCATTAACGTATTTATGTTAATAAAGTGAATAACAAACGTTCCATAATAGAAACATAGGACAAAGGTAATAAAAGGGGCAAAATCAGCATTGATATATGAATATATGACGTGCTTTTATTTATCGCATGTTCATAGATGAGACCCCCCTATTAGGGGATGTTTATTACTACTATATGACTACCATTAGATGGCTTCATTATTTGTTATACACTGCTGTGTCTTTTATGTTGGTGATTCTTGGCCCTGCGAGGCCATTTATTTCTTTATCGTATCTTATTAAGCTGACTCTTTTCCAAAATAAAAAACTTTAAAAAATGAAAAAAAAAAATCTCATTGGGTTGAGGCTGAAAAACGCCTGAGATTCACGATAGATAAATATAAAGAGCAGCAGGAGAGGTTGCACTGTGGAACATCTCCTGATGCTCTTTGGATTTCATTTCCGATAAATGTCAGCGTTTTTCAGTGGTGCAACACTGGAGATGTTAAAAAAATAAATAGAATTCCCAGAACTCTGTGAGGAATAGGTCATACCCAACCAATTTCATGTTTTGTAAAGGAAAGTAAGTAAAAATAGTGACCAGGTGGTACACATGTGTCTCGTACTCGGATTTCGCAAGAACTCTTGATAGCTTGTCAGGCCATTGGTTTCAAATGCATGTTCTAATTGTAATCCTATTCATCATTTAAAAAACAAAAAAAACAAAACTGAAATTCTTAGTTTTTGCAAATTAAAAAGGCCCTCTATCAAAACCTCTTTGAAAAATTACAGGCGTAAATTAGTAACGCCCACTGACCCAACCCCTGTTTATTTTCTGTTCTTTTGCCTATACTGTCTTATCTCCCCTTTAGTCCGGGGCTGTGGTCTATTCTCCTGTCTTCCAGCTCCTTGAACCCTCTGCTTTCAAAGCAACTGCAGTCAGCTACATGCTGTCCCCATACATGATCTACTTTCCTACTTGCAGTTTGCAAACATACAGCCAGTCAGATGCCTCTCAACACTTCTGCATTGAGAGGCATTACCAGTCGGTTGCCTGAACACTTTTAATCATTTTCAACTATTTCCATATTATGTCCACACCTCTCAACCCCTGGAAGGCTTTCCGATGGCTGCTAAATTACAGCTTTCAGGGTGGAGGTCAAACCACCCCTTCGAAACCATTGTCAAGAGACAACCAGGTGAAAAGAAAAAAGGTAAACATTCTCTTGCCTCTATACCATTTAATAAGTGGCCACGATGGTTAGAATATTCCATTAACGTATTTATGTTAATAAAGTGAATAACAAACGTTCCATAATAGAAACATAGGACAAAGGTAATAAAAGGGGCAAAATCAGCATTGATATATGAATGCAAGATAATGCACCTGGGGCGTAAAAACCCAAGGGCTGAATATAGAATATTTGATACAGTCCTAACCTCAACATCTGAGGAAAGGGATTTAGGGGTTATTATTGCAGAGGATCTAAGGGTAAGTAGTCAATGTAATAGAGCAGCAGGAAATGCTAGCAGAATGCTTGGTTGTGTAGGGAGAGGTATTAGCAGTAGGAAAAGGGAAGTGCTCATGCCACTGTACAGAGCACTGGTGAGACCTCACTTGGAGTACTGTGTGCAGTACTGGAGACCGTATCTCCAGAAGGATATAGACATCTTAGAGAGAGTTCAGAGAAGGGCTACTAAAATGGTGTACGGCTTGAAGGAGAAAAGTTACCAGGAAAGGCTTAATGATCTTAACATGTACAGCTTGGAAAAAAGACGAGACAGAGGAGATATGATAGAAACATTTAAATACGTAAAGGGAATCCATAAGGTAGAGGAAAGGAGTATATTTAAAAGAAAACAAAGTAGCAAAACAAGAGGACATAGTCTTAGATTAGAGGGGCAAAGGTTTAAAAGTAACATCAGGAAGCATTATTTTACTGCTTTTACTGGTGGTTACATGGAACAGCCTTCCAGTTGAAGTGGTAGAGGCCAAAACAGTAATTGAATTTAAGCAGGCATGGGATAGGCATAAGGCTATCCTAAACAAAAGATAAATCCAGGTAAAGTATCCATGTAATTGGGCAGACTAGATGGGCCGAAAGGTTCCTATCTGCCGACATCTTTCTATGTTTCTATGAATCTGGTCCCTGGCGTCCATCAATTCCCATGCAATAGACAAATTAATAATGATCACCCAACACCAAAAACACAAAAAAGGAGAGCTTTATTCCACCCCAGTGGACCAGGCAATGTTTTGACTCCAAGTGAGTCTTGACGAAGACTCCCTTTGAGTCGACACGTTGCCTGATTCATTTGGGTTGAATAAAGCTCTCATTTCATTATTGGTGTTGGGTGATCATCATTTATTTGTCTTTTAAGGAAGAAAGTCCAAGGAAATATATCCAGGGATAGAAAATTTTAAAGTATAGTTAAGGGTTTGGCCAGGTAATGAGTAGCAGAAATGGGGAAGAAAATCAGTGGGCTTCAGTGATTTCAGTTCACCGACCCTGCGGTGAATAAACTATTCACTGCAGAGTCCCTGAAGTGCACCGAACAAGGAGTCGCCAAAGACCGAACGCCGCCGAACTGACCGCCAAATGTCACTGAACGCCGCCGATGACCTCCGATCAGCCTGCTGAATGTCACCGAAGACAGCTCGCCGAATGCCGCCAAACTGCAAAAAAACTCCGAAACTGTATTTTTTAAAAGGTGTTTAAAACAATTAAAATGCTTGAAAATAATTAAAAAGGACCTATAAAAAATAAAAATGTCCGTTACAGAATAAAAAAGCACCATTAAAAAAATGGAAATCAAATATTTCAGCTAAAATATCCAGAAAAATACCTAAAAAAATTCTAAAAATAAATAAATAAAAAGGCTTTTTGCTGAAACTGAAGAATAATTGGTTGAATGAAAAATTTATAGAAACGATAATATTTTTATACATTGAATCCTATCGGATTCACCTGTTTAAACCCTTCAAACTGAACCACCGAAAACCTGGGCATTTCACCAACATTTCAGTGC
Source organism: Leptobrachium leishanense (assembly GCA_009667805.1). Lineage (NCBI taxonomy): Eukaryota > Metazoa > Chordata > Amphibia > Anura > Megophryidae > Leptobrachium > Leptobrachium leishanense. Next base: position 362,373,835 of record CM019064.1, on the reverse strand, counting down.
AGTTTGACATTCTCTGAATAGAATCTGTGGCGATCTGCGCAAACCGCACCGTATTTAATTTGCAGTTCGCCAGTATTTTGGCAAATTGACATCTCTGAATAGTGAAATTCACCATTCGGTGCAATTCAGTGGCAAGTTCAGCTCTTATTGAATAACCTCTCTAGAAAAGGAATCCAATAGAACTGTTCACTTAATGTCACGGTCCTGGCCTAGCATGTGTGTAGAAGTGTGGGTGTGAGCCCAAGATGCGGTAGTTATAGCAGAAGGCAGGATACAAGGTAACAGGGTTTATTTGTGAATACAAATTAACAGACAACAGACTAGGACTATAAGCAATGGATACATATAACATAGAAATCAAGGCGGAGGTACAATGGGAGCAGGCAAAAAGAGTGGTCAGGATATGCAAGGGTCTGGTACACAGGTAGTAGTAATGTAACAGAGGGGTACAGGGGGGACAAGGAGGATACCAGTAATGAATGTCCAGGAATAGCAGAGGGTGTACAAGAATGTCAATGGATCAAGAGCAGGAGGTGTTCCAGGCAAGGATCAATGGGAGGCAGGTCTGCACTTGCTAAGCTAGGAAACTTCAATGAGATAGCGTGGGATAAGGGGCGTAGCTTCTTCTTATGCAGGATTCATCAGACTGGATAAGGTGCAGGTGATGTATCAGGTTCAGAATACAAATCAGATCAGAGTCCAGAACTGAGCACAGGGAAACATAAAGTCCTGGAAACTGCATAAATCATGCAGAACACTGCAAAAAAGGAAAACAAAGGGGGCGCCAGAGGGTCTGGGGGTTCGGACCGTGACACTTAAGGGTGAAGTCAGGAGAACTGGCAGGAAAATAGAAAATCTCCCCTAATCAAACTTTCCAAATCGGCTATTTTGACCCAGATTGTTCTCTTCTCCTGCCAATTCTCCTGTCTTCTCCCTTTACAGGGTTATTCAGAGAGAGGTGAAAACCAGGAGAATGACTGGAGAAGTTAAAATTCTAGGTCAAAATAGCCAAACCAGAAAAATTCTTCCATTTATCTCACTTTCTTTTCTTTGAATTTCAGAATCATAACGAATCTTTTTTTTTTGTTTTGTTTAACCAAAGTATATAATAAACACATGAATAACTTCAAATATAAAATACCAGAGAAAAGGAGGAGAGAAAGAAAAGCGGGTAGGTGGGGAGATTATTATTATTATTATTCTTTATTTATAAAGCGCCAGCATATTCCGCAGCGCTGTACAATAAGCACAGTATAGACAGGGTTACAATACATTGAACAACATTTGACAAACAGTACAGGAGGAGATGAGGGCCCTATTCCCGTAGGAACTCACAATCTAGGAGGGTTGGGGTTGGAAACAGGAGGAGAGGACTGTAAGGTGAGAGTGATTGATGGTTGCGTCAGTGAGTTGGGTGGTAGGCTTCCCTAAATAGGAATGTTTTAAGGGAGCGTTTGAAGGAAGAGAAGTTAGGGGAAAGTCTGACAGTACGAGGGAGAGTGTTCCAGAGAGTGGGGGCTGCGCGTGAGAAATCCTGCAGTCTATCATGGGAAGAGGTGATGCGGGGAGAAGCTAGGCGCAGGTCACTGTTTGACCTTAGGGAGCGGGCTGGGGTGTATTTGGTGATTAGTGAGGACAGGTAGTGGGGCGCTGAGTTAGTGAGGGTTTTGTAGGTAAGGATAAGGATTTTGATCTTAATTCTGCAGTGGATGGGGAGCCAGTGACGGGACTCACAGAGGGGAGCGGCAGAGACAGAGCGGCGGGTGAGGTGAATTAGCCTGGCGGAGGCGTTCAGGATGGATTGTAGGGGGGAGAGGCGGGACAGAGGGAGGGAGATCGAAGTAGAAGAAAGAGAAAAAAAAAGGGGGGGAGAAGGGGGATAGTAAATAGAGAAGAGTGAAGCTTTCAGAGTAGAGAAGGATCAACAGTTAAGTCCCAACCCCCGTGGCATCTCTATAGTAGCGCTATGCATTTGTCTATTTACATGTCGTGTTTTAAGCGGATATGAGATAGGTATCCCATAGCGACCAAAAGCTCTTGGAGGGCACGGGTGACCCAGACACTTTTCGTGACATGCCATCCAGAAGGTGAAACTCTCTCAAGGGGTCAGAGATCATAGAGATTGATGGTATCAACACAGATTTCCATCTAGCCGCTATGAGCAATGTCGAGATCGTCAAGATGTGTGCTAACATCCGCTTTTGGAACAGGGAAGACGTGGACGGAAAAAATTGTAGTAGTAGAATCTCAGTGGTAGGTTCCATCTCCATGCCGATAACTTTGGTACATAGTTTAGCCACCTCTTGCCACCAGGCTGTTAACGATGGGCAGGACCACCATGTATGGTAATATGAACCCTTCGATAGTTGGCATCGCCAACATGTGGGAGAGGTCCCCTGTGTTGTGTGACACTCCTTATCCGGGGTAAGGTACCATCTATATATTAACTTTTTTCGTGCCTCCCATAATGAGGCACATTTAAATTAAAAACTTTAAAGTCATCTCTCCACTTTTTCCCGAAGTGAATGTTTTACCAAGGTCTTTTTCCCAATGATTCTGGAATCCCCATCAGCCCTTGGTGGCATTAGACAATAGGAGTCCATAACATATGGTTATCATCTTACTTCTATCCAAGGGTTGAGAACATCGTAGTTCGAACTGTGTCATTAGGGGGCAGTGTAACTGTAGCTTTCCTCCAAGTCCCCACACTGTTAAACGAGATTTAATCTGACCATAGGAAAGCCATAGACCTCGGGGAATTTTGTATTTATCTATTAATTGAGCAAAGGAGCAAAGGCCCTCCTGGGTGAATAACTGGTGGATTCTGGTCACTGAGTTGGCTATCCACATCCGTGAGTCGCTCGTAGTCAGGAATTGTGTGGCAAAACACTTGGATGGGTGAGGCTAAGGCTATAGGGTGATATTGAATCAAATGCTGTTTGTTATTATCTCATACTTTAAGCAGCAAATCGGCCAGTGGAGGGAGAGACGGCAATCTTTGGCGCATAGATTTAGGGACCCAAAGGATAGTGGCGGGGACGAAGGGGAGAAATTGGGTGGATAGGTGTCGTGACCATTGAGGCCCCTGTGACCCTGCTAGCAGTAGATGAACCGCTGACAGGATAGACGCTTTGTAATAAAGAAATAGATTGGGTACCCCAAATGCCTCCATTCTCTATATTCTGGTGTAGAAGTGTCGCTTTAATTCTCAGTCTCTTACCCCTCCAAAGGAATCTAGAAATCAAGGTTTGCAACAATTGCAAATAGCTTTTAGGCAACAGTATAGGTAAAGCTCAGAACAGATATAATAGTTTGGGAAGAAGAGACATCTTAAACGCTGCCATGCGGCCCACCCACGATACTTCGGTTTTGCCCCACTTGTTACAGGAATCTCTTACCATTGCTATCAATGGCTTGTAATTATGATCATGTAAGGCTGTTTTAGTGAATGCCACCTTGATTCCCAAATATTTAATATAAGAAGATCTCCAGTCATATGAATATCTCGCCATCAACTTTTGTAATGTCTCCTTTGGGATCGCGTAGGGCAGTGCTTGGGTTTTTGCATTATTAACTTTGTGGAAAGAGGCCCTACCTGTCACGGTGTAGACTGCGGTTGGTGTAGCAGGATAGGGTTGTGAGCCCAGGATGCAGTGATAGAGGCAGGTTCAGGATAATAGAGGGTGTTTATTGTAAACAAACACGGTAGCATAGAATCAGACAAGGAACAGGCAATAGAGTGGTCAGGGTTCAGCAAGGGGTCTGGTACACGTGGAGTCTTAGATGGGGGGCAGAGGGGGAGCAGGATGGGAGAGTACCGGTATATGGAAGCGATGAAAGTCCAGATAATAGCAGAGGGTCTTTGGAGTCTTTGGTAGGGAATTCAGGAGATTGTCAGGAGGTTTCAGGGAGCTTTGGCAGATAGGTTAGCAGTCAGCAACTTCAATGTGGAAGTGAATTCTGGAGGGCGTAGCTTCCTGATATAGTGGGATAATCAGGGGAAGGTGAGGTCAGGTGAGGTTCTAGGGCTAGGATGCTGGTGTATTCAGGAGGTTTCAGGAAGGTGCATTGTTCATAGTGCAGGGTTAGCATGGGTGACAGGGGCCAGAGCGTGGCGATCCTGACACTACCATATTCGCTTAAAATCTCATGTAGTGTGGGAATAGAGGTTATTGGGTCTGTCAGTGTCAACAGTATGTCGTCAGCAAAGAGGCTCACCTTACTCTCCATCGGTCCGACGTTCACTCCGTGAACATCCCCAGACTGGCGAATGGCTTGTGCTAGGGGCTCCAGAACCAGAGCGTACAAAAGGGGTGAGAGGGGGCATCCCTGTCTCGTTCCATTTGTTATGGCAATGGAATCTGAGGAAAATCCAGCGTTTAAAACTCTCGCCGAAGGGTGAGTGTATAGACCCTTAATTGTCGAGATGAGAGATCCGGGGAAGCCAAATTTATGTAGAGTGTGTAAAAGAAAGGGCCAGTTGACTCGGTCAAAGGCTTTTTCAGCATCTAATGACAGTAATAGGATTGGTTGGGAGACCTGGACCACGTGACCTCAGACATTCTATTCGCCAGTATCTTGGCATAAAGTTTAGTGTCTACGTTAAGTAATGAGATAGGTCGGTAGTGGGAGCAGTGAGAACAGGGTGGGACCGTTTTAGGCAGAGTTACTATATGGGCTGATAGCCAATCCTTAGGGGGTTGGCCGGACTTAAAAATTGATTGAAAAAATAGTAGCAGTTTAGGGTACAGTTCCGGGAAGCTTTTATAGTAGTGGGCAGTGTATCAATCTGGTCCTGGAGCCTTACCATTGGGTAACCCTTTTATTGCTGAGGTGAGCTCGAGTAATGAGATAGGTGCAGCTAAATTTTGACGTAAGTCTTCTGTCAGTCGAGGTAGGTGTACGTCCCTTAGAAACATGAAGATGTCGCAATTAGTAGGCTGATGCGTCTCATTGTCATTGGTCAAATTATATAGAGAGTTATAGTAGTCCGCGAAACAATCCGCAATATGTTTAGGTTGGTGTTTGGGGTTGTCCTGTCTGTCACATATCATTGCAATGCGCGAGTTGCTTGCCCTAGCTCGTAATTTATTGGCCACATCCTACTTGCCTTATTACTATGTATGTAACATCGAGCCTTAAGTCGTCTGGTCGCTCATGTGTAGTCCAATCCGTCTAGGTCTATCAGCTGTCGACGCAACTCAGACACCGCAGCCAAAGTGTCATTGGTATGAAGTCGGTTGTGAGTCTCATCCACTAGTGCTATACGTTTCAAAAGGGACAATCTATGTTCAGTGTGTTGTCTTTTTAGTCGAGATCCCCATTTAATTAAAATGCCCCTCACCACCGCCTCATGTGCCTGCCAAAGGGTGCTCTCAGCTACCTCCGAGGAGGAGTTCTCCCTAAAGTAATCAGTTAGAGCTTGATGGACCTCCTCCCTAACCTCGAGTCGGGACAGTAGAGATTCATTAAGCCTCCAAGGAGCCCTGCCGCAAGAATCATAAGCGTCGGCTAGGCACACTGGTGCATGGTCTGACCAAGCAATCGGCCCAATAGAACAGTCCTTCACTTGTGCCAGGGAGTCTCCAGTCACAAACACCCCCTTGTTTCTCACTGTAATTGTAAAGGGTCATCCAGACGTGGACCCCTTGCTTGATGTGCCTAGAGGGGTGTCAGCTATACCCTCCTGACGAGGCCCAATAAGGCCGAAACGATCGTCGGGGGTTGCTGCACCTCTCGTGCAGGGATGACGTCCTTGGCAATCAGCACTGGCCACCCTTTCTGGGTGAGAGCAGGCTGATTTGCATATGGAAAATTCATCCCTGTAATGGCACAATCAAGCTAAAACCTTGTTTGTGAGACCTGAGCGGGCACCCACCGTAGAGCAGGCCATTGTGCTGTTGCTCGTTCTCAGGACCCTCACAAACACCCCCTTGTTTCTCACATACAGGGTTATTCAAAGAGATTCGAAAAGTCACCGCACGTTCGGTGACTTTTCGTTCTCTTCAATTCGGTTCCTTTTGCCGATCCCATTTCGGTGACCCTGCGGTGTATACAGCAAGTACCACAGGGTCCCCGAATTGCAGGGAAAAGTCACTGCAAACCTGACGAAAAATAACCGCAAAACCCACCGAATGCACGCCGAAAACAAGCAAAAACATCTGGATTAACCTTCGAAAAACCCGAGCAGGAGCCGATCACAGGCAGCGAAGCAGCCGAACAGGAGTCGATCACCTGCAGCCGAAGCAGCTGAGACCACAGAGGAGGCAGTGAATAAATTAGCAAAACCGTTTTATACAGTATGAATCTGTGAAAATGAAATGCTGTTTGCAAAGAAACTACTGAGCGAAAATGTCTGAAATTTGCATATGAGGTCCAGGGAATGATAATAAAAAGGGCTGTTACAGAAAAAATAAGTAAACTTAAAAATAAATAAATAACTATATTCAGAAAAATGCTTAAAGTATCCTAAAAAAATCTATAAATAAAAGAGACTTTTTGCTGCAGAATTTTATAATGAACGGTTTATTAGATATTGAATTAAAACGGGAATATTTTTAACATTGAAGTCTATGGGATTCTCCTGAATTAACTTGCCGAATTAAACCACCGAATGGCAGGGCATTAGGGGAACCTTTCACTGCTGGTTTGTGTACTCTGAATAGCGGATCTCTATGGATAACCCTGATAGTCTATTCTGGAGTATACATCATGAGCCGCAGAGTAAAAGGAGTGTCCCACTTCTCCTGGGTGCATCAGTCGCCACACATGAAATAATTGGTGTCCCGCGAAAAAAGCTGCATTTTTAGATCGAGCTGTTCTCAGTCGCCCAGAAGCCCGGGAAGGCAAGTCCAGTGACAGATTAATGTCCCCACAAATGACCAGACGTCCCGACACAATATTTTGCATCCGAGTCAATACGCGGGATAAGAAAGAATGTTGGGATTCATTTGGGCAATAAACATTCACGATTGTATAGATGATGTGATTAAGGGAGCATACCAGAATGATAAATCTACCATTGGGGTCAGTCACTTAATGAATGAGTTGATAGGCCAATCTGTTATGAAGTAGGATCGATGCTCCTCTGGTTTTTGTAAGGGATGTTGCATGAATTTGTTTCGAGTATTGAGGGAGATATAGACGAGGGCGTGCTTCCTTTTTAAAGTGTGTCTCTTGAAGACATATCACGTCAGGATCCGAGGCTTTAATGTCCGCGTATAAAAAGTGTCTTTTTTGAGGGATGTTTAATCCTTTCACATTCAGTGAGAATATTTTCATGGTAGTCTTACCTTTTCGGGGATAATATCAACTCAGGTATCCGCCGCAGGTGTTCTAAGATCTTTAAGGACCCACCCGTGCTGTCTGTAAGATCTTCCTGGTGTCGGGCATTCTGGAACCAGTTCGCCGCGCCTCGTGTGCATAGCCGCACCGCCAGGGAGAGTATGAGAGTTTGTTCAGTGAAGGCTTCATCTGCATATATACAGAGGTGTAGAGAAGGAAAAAGAAATAGAAAAAGAAAAGGAGAAACAGTTTTCCTAACAGTAGGACCAAAAACAAGTCCAGAAAAAAAAGGAACAGGAACGTTCATGTCACTCCAAAAATGTACAGTTCCGGAGATCTCCTGGAGCCGGAGTAACATCCCAGCTCGCCCTGATCTGCCAGGGGGAGAGATGGGGGGGAAACCTTTTTGCTGAAGGTAATGCGACGGGCTCTTGTCCGGCCCGCTCGAACCTGAGTAGCGTCCCCTTCTCAGCAGTCTCTTCGGCCCCCGGGAACCTTAATCAGACAGGACCCCGAAGGGGGAACACAGATCACATCGCAAGAAGGAAAATAAGCAGTATCACTTGCAAGCGTTGACCCTGTGCCATTCCGGAGATACCTTCGTAGGCGTTGGTTAGGAGGCCTGGGGGGGGGTGCATTCTCCTGTCAGGTTCCATTCTCTCAGGAGTCTGAACCCCATGGTGACGTCACGGATAGCATGAAACACATTTTGATGCCAGATGAGGAGCTTAGTTGGGTAACCCCATCTGTACGGCATTTTATGATTTTTGAGAAGCTTGGTGATTGGGCTGAATTCCCGCCTTTTAGCCATTGTGGCCGCGGACAAATCTGGGAAAAATAATATGGAGGAATACGGTTCTGGCAGGTTTCCCAGCTTTCTGACTGTAGCCATTAATTCTTCCTTAATCTTAAAGAAATGTACCCTGACGAGTACATCTCGGGGTACCGATGCAGCAAGGTTTTTAGGTTTAGGGACTCTATGTACTCTGTCTAAACATAACTCTGCTAGTATGCGGCGGTATCAGGGTACAAAATTAATACAACTAAGTCAGAGGCTCTTCCGGTGGCTTGCTCACATCTAGAAATAGTAGATATAATTAATCTTGAGTTAATACAGATATCGGATGCCGGGATCATATTTAGGTACTCGTTTAACGTCTTGTTACTTTACTTTATATTCAGCGAACTATCTACCCATTTTGTCATCAATCAAAAAAGATTTGGAATGTTGGGACAGATACGTGATCTCGTGGATCGGCAGGATAAATTGCATTAAAATGAACGTCTTACCCCGAATTCTATATTTTTTTCAAACCTTACCGATAGCTATAAAAATGGAGGATTTCATGTCAATGCAACTGTGACGGGACGGCCGCCACTACGCTTTAGCGCAGTACAACAGTTCAAGTGTTTATTTATTTGTGTGTTATTAAAAGTTCGTTAGCCCATATTTTTATAAGTACCCCAATGTGATTTTCCCTGTTTTTATATATATGCCAGTTAACTAAAGATTTGATGTCTGTGTGTTATTCCCTGTATAGTGTAGATCTCTGTATTAGTACCTGCTATTGTGTAAATTCTCTCAGTAAGAGATTCCTTTTGTTTACGTGCTTTCTCTTCCCCATTCTCCATTGTTTGAAGGTCCTGGGTAGTTAATCTGATTTGTGCAGTTATCTGCTTGATTGTATGTAAATGAGGTTGGTGGTTGAGTGTACCTCTGTGTTGTGTAATAAAGAGTCAGTTCTATTCTGACCAAGCTTGAAGTCACGACTCATGTTTTGGAGTACCAGGAATCTTCTGCCCGCTGTGCCAAGGAAAGGCTCCAGGTCTACAGCTTCGGCTTATTTCTGGGGGTGCTAGTCAGGCTCTCTATAGGCACCGGGCCTTGAGCTGCGGCTAAGGTACAAGAGAAAGGTGTGAGAGTCACGAGGAGAAACTGGGTGTCCAGCGAGGAAGCAACATTTGGCAGATGTGACCCTGTCCGGGTACAGAGATCTGTTACAGCAACGCTCTATTGATAATTTCATATGGGCTGGGAAACGGAGGCGGGTGGCATGACACACGCTCTATAGACGTAAAAGATCGGGGGGTTTGGGACTTCCATCATTTATTTCATATTACTATATTGTTCAATTAGCACAAATTGTGGCGTGGCATCTCCCCCGGGGCAAGAGTCGATGGGTCGATCTGGAAACGTCATTTATGCTTCCAAATGTATTACAACATTGGATCTGGTCCGGTAGAGAATTTCGCCCTATACTCGCTACAAAGTGCCCAGCGATACTAAATTCCTTGCGTCTTTGGAATAAATTAGCATCAAAGTGCGATTTAACTTCTTTTCCTTCTCCAATGTCTCCGATCTTTGGCACCAAGGACTTTACGCCTGGACTTACCAGCGAACCATTTAAATATTTACTTAATACGGGTGTATGCCAGCTATACCACCTTTATCCTAAAAGAACACTATTACAGATACCGCCAGTTTCAGATTTTTCCTTCATACGAATATTACAAATAAGATGCAACTCGTCCACGCGTTAAGATGGCGGCAATAGAGCTTTCGTACTTTGAGCGCCTCTGCAGAGACGGGACATATCCAAAGGGTCTGATATCTCTTCTATACCATTCATTGACCTCACTACTGGATTGGAAGGAATTATCATACATTCAAACCTGGGAGTCTGACATTGGGGAAACATTGGAACTAGAGGATTGGCAAAACATCTGGGAAATGTCTGGTTCGGTCTCTATATGCACCTCCTTACAGGAACAGGCAATAAAGACGGTGATGCGTTGGTACACAACCCCCACTCAATTAGCTCATATGAACATTGCTGTTCCGGATTCATGTTGGCGTGAGCAATGCCAGATGCGGGGCTCATATTACCACATGTGGTGGACTTGTCCTTTTATCATTAGCTTTTGGATCGAGATTCAAGATATCTTATTCCATGTATTGAGCAACAATATACCTTTGGATCCATGGACATTCCTGTTGTCCAGACCAGCCCCCCACCTTACATTTTTTGAAAATAGATTAATGGCAAAGATTACACTTGCAGCACGGAAAGCGGTAGCTGAAATGTGGAAAAAACCTAAATTGCCAAGTATTGCCAAAGTTATTATTAAAATTAGAGATATGAAAATTATGGATGAAATGACGGCACTTGTTCGCCACTCATTGACATCCTTTCATAAAACATGGGGACCTTGGCTGGACTCAGGAGTGTAAAGTTTTCATATATTTCGGTTGCAGAAATATGGTATAGAGAAATGGAATATGTTTATGATTATACCCGGGCCGGGATTCTTCTCCTTTTTTTTTTTTCTCCTTTTTTTCTTTATTACTTAAATTTGAAAACGGATTTTGAAAGGGTTTATATGTTGGTCATGTTTACTTGTAATTGATATTGTATATTGTAACGATCACCAACTTTTTTGTATTATTGTAGTACCCAATAAATAAAATGATTAAAAAAAAATAAACATAACTCTGCTGCCGAAGTTTCAGGCAGTAACGTTTGAAAAAGAGTCAGTGCGTAGTCATACAGGCCTTCTGGCTTAACTGCTTCTGGAATACCACGGATCCTTATGTTATTTCTTCTAGAGCGATCTTCTAAATCAGCCACTTTCAATTGGAGCAATTCCTGGGATGACTTTAGTTCCTTGTAAGCATCAACAAGTTCATTGTGAGCTAGGCATAAATCGTCAGTTTTGGTCTCAAGCTGATCTGTGCGGTCTACCAGGTCGCGAATTTCCTTATGCAAGTCTGCAACAATGGCTTTAAAATCAGCCTGCAATGTGTCTCTAAACTCCCCCAGAAAGACCCTTATCTGACCTTCTGATGCTGGATTGGAGGGGTGGACAGCTTTCTCCTTGATCTTCCAGGGATTGTGGGGAGTATGTGTCCTGGGCGCCGCCATCTTGGATTTCCCGGGCCTTCCCTCTCTTCGCTGTTCCGGGGGTTTCTAGGCACCGCTGCGCCTTTGGAGGGGCCATCGACACGTTCCCCAGGTGGTGAGATGCTTAGTAGCCGCTTTTAGTAAAATTTCGTCGGGTATTTTAGCTGCAAGTTTGTATTAAAGCCGGCGGGCCGACGGAGCTCAGCTCACACGCGCCTGCCTCACATGCCATCCGGACACGCCCCCATTTATCTCACTTTCCAAATCGGCTATTTGGTCTAGATTGTTCTCTTCTCCTGCCAATTCTCCTGTCTTCTCCATTTACAGGGTTATTCAGTGAGAGGTGAAAACCAGAAGAATGACTGGAGAAGTGAAAATTCTAGGTCAAAATAGCCAAACCAGAAAAATTCTCCCATTTATCTCACTTTCCAAATCGGCTATTTTGACCTAGAATTTTCACTTCTCCAGTCATTCTCCTGGTTTTCACCTCTCTCTGAATAACCCTGTAAGTGAATAAACCTACAAGTAAAAAGCATCAAATAACATACACAAGAGCTGAGCACCTTACCAAAGGATTGATGGTTTAAGCAGCCTCTTTAGGGATCCAAACACAGTTGATTAAGCAAAGAGAAACAAAATATATATTTTTTTATTTCAATATAAGATATTGAAACATTTCTGAACATACATATTTATTCTCCAGCTCCACATCACAAGCACTCATATTCTCCTGTTAACCTTCCATTGTGAAACATTAACCCCTTAAGGGCCGCTGACGTACCCTGTACGTCCTGTTCTCGGGTCTTCCTTAGACCCACGGACATACAGGGTACGTCAGCGGCGCCTAATCCCCCTCCCGCCCGATACTCACCTCCCTCGCTGGATCCCACGGTGATCTGGCAGGGAGGAAGCCTGCCCATGTGATTTACATGTGCAGGCGAGGCTGATGACGTCGCCACGCTGCGTGCGTGGTGACGTCATCAGCAGGCGTCCCCATGCAATTCAATGGAGGGGGGGGGCTCCTTCGGAGCCCTCTATCTCCCCATCCATTTAAGCTAGGAGATGCCGTTTACACTGCTGGAGAGGGGAGAGTCTCCCCTTTTCAGCGGTGTATGGCATTAACCCGTTCGCTGCCGAATCGCTTTTCGGCGCTAATTGGCGCCAAAACGTGATTCGAACCTGGAGGGGGGCCTCCAGGTCCCCCCCACCCACAGACAACCTCACACCATATGTGTGAGGATGTCAGTGGGCCAGTTAACCCTCTAGCTGCCATGTAGAGATAAGGGGATCCTAAGGATCCCTTTATCTCCCGATCCATGACAGCTAGATGGTCATATTTGACATCATTTGAAAGGCCTGATTAAAAAAAAAAAAAAAAAATTTTAAATTTTTTTTTGTCTGGGGGGGGTTTAATTAAATAGGACCTAGGCTTTCATCTAAAAATAATTAGCACAAAATGGTCAGAATGAGCGCAGCGCACATAGGTGAACTGTCTCAGCAGTGAAGGGGTTAAAAAGCAAACGCATGTAAATATTGGGTATTTCTGGTCTCGGGACAAAATTTTGAACCTATTTAGCCGGGGTCTTTTTGGGTGGTTGTAGATTTTGGGGATTAAATTATGAAAAAGTGTGTTTTTACCATTTTTTTCATCATATTTCATATTTTTTTTATAATAAATTATTGGATATGATGGAAATAATGGTATTTCTAGAAAGTCCATTTAATGGCGGGAAAAAGGGTGTATAATATGTGTTGGTCGAATAAACGAGTAAGAGTAAAATTTGACCTAAACACTAACAGCGCAGAAACGTAAAAACAGCAGCGGTCACTAAAAGACGGATTTGTGTAAAACCGCCCGGTCACTAAGGGGTTAATTATGTTATGTATTAATTTCAGTTTAGTGATTCTTTTGTGGACAATGTTGCTGTCTTGTAACTTTTTTAAAGAAAAGTTACATAGTTTTGCAATGTCTAACCAACCTATTGCAACATTCATATTGAAATGAGAAACATCTGTGTAGACATGTTGTTTTGTTTGCCAGATGGTCATGTACAGAAGGTATATTTTTGTACAAAGCTCCCTCTCGTGGTCTTTTAGAAGACTGAAGAATTCTAACCATCAGAATAAGGCACGTCAAGAAAATTCGACTTACATTGTCCCAAAAAATGTAAAATGATTTGATTTGTATGAATATCACTCATGCAGTTACATAGTTACAAAGGCTGAAAAAAGACATGCGTCCATCGGGTTCAGCCTCTCCCACATAACCTACTGCTGTTGATCCAAAAGAAGGCAAAAAACCCAGTCTGAAATGCTTGCCAATATGCAACATACTGGGAAAAAATTCCTTCTTGACCCCAGAATGGCAGTCAGATTTCTCCTTGGATCAAGAAGCTTTTACCCACATATTAAATATTATAACCCTTAATATTCCATGTCTGCAGGAAGTCATCCAGTCGTTTTTTAAAAGTCTGTACAGACTCTGACCCAACCTCCTCAACAGGCAGAGAATTCCACAGCTTTATTGTTCTCACCGTAAAATAACCCTTCCTATGCTTTAAGCTAAATTTTCTTTCTTCCAGTCTAAATGGATGACCCCTTGTCCTATGTATAGACCTGTTAATGAATAGGTTATCAGACAATGGTTGATAATGGCCCCGTATATATTTATATAAGGTTATCAGATCCCCTCTAAGGCGCCTTTTCTCTAAACTAAACAGGTTTAAGCTTGTTAGTCTTTCCTCATAACTTAACCCTTCCATTCCCCTTATTAATTTAGTCTCCCGTCTCTGCACTTTTTCTAGCGCTATAATATCTTTTTTTAAGACAGGTGCCCAAAATTGCACGGCATATTCAAGGTGCGGTATTAACATTGATTTCTAAAGAGGCAAAATTATGTTTTCATCCCAAGAGTGAACTCCCCTTTTAATGCATGCCAATACTTTGCTGGCCTGGGTGACTGCTGTTTGACATTGCACATTGTTACTTAGTTTGAAGTCTATCAGGGTTATTCAAAGAGATTCGAAAAGTCACCGCACGTTCGGTGACTTTTCGTTCTCTTCAATTCGGTTCATTTTGCCGATTCCATTTCGGTGACCCTGCGGTGTATTCAGCAAGCACCACAGGGTCCCCGAATTGCAGGGAAAAGCTGCCGCAAACCTGACGAAAACTAACTGCAAAACCCACCGAATGCCCGCAGAAATGCCACAAAAACATTTGGATTAACCTGCCGAACACAGCCGAAGCAGCTGAGACCGCAGACGAGGGAGGTGAATAAATTAGCAAAATAGTTTGTGTGAATCTGTGAAAATGAAACGCTGTTTGCAAAGAAACTACTGAGCGAAAATGTCTGAAATTTGCATATGAGGTCCAGGGAATGATAATAAAGAGGGCTGTTACAGGAAAAAGAAGTGAACTTAAAAAAAAAAAAATATCAGACTTTTAAAAAAAAAAATTAAGAAAAATGCTTAAAATATCCTAAAAAATCTATAAATAAAGAGACTCGTTACTGCAGAATTTTATAATGAACAGTTTATTAGATATTGAATTAAAACCAGAATATTTTTAACATTGAAGTCTATGGGATTCTCCTGAATAAACTTGCAGAATTAAACCACCGAATAGCAGGGCATTAGGGGAACCTTTCACTGCTGGTTTGTGTTCTCTGAATAGCCGAAGCAGTGCTTTTTCATGGGGATTTCACTGCCCTCGAACAGGCACAGAACAGGCACCGTATGTTCTGGCAATTCGCCAGGATTTGGCGAATTGCCTGCTCTCTGGATAGCCGAATGGCCAGGAAAGGTAACTGAACGCTGATTTTCAGCGTTCGGTTACTTTTCTCAAGCAATTCGGATCTCTTTGAATAACCCTGAGTGATTATTCCCAAATCCTTCTCCTGCTTGGATTTCCCTAACTCCGTACCATTTAGGGTATAAGTTGCTTGTGTGTTCTTCACTCCAAAGTGCATAACTTTGCATTTATCTAGATTAAATTTCATCTGCCATTTAAGTGCCCAGTCCCCCAATCTATCTAAATCCCTCTGCAGCAAAGTAACATCCTGCTCACATTGTATTACTTTTCCTAGTTTTGTGTCATCTGCAAACACTGATACATGACTTTCAATGCCTATCTCAAGGTCATTTATAAATAAATTGAATAGTATTGGTCCTATAACAGACCCCAGTGATTCGGTTTGTATGAGAAATGAAAAATGCATTTGTTTCAGATGAATCTATTCATGATTCTGCAAGAAATAATTTAATGATGGTTGGCCAACTGCCATTGTAAACCGTCAATAAAATTATATTTTGGTCAGAATGATCCCTATACCCATGGAATTTAGGTGGGATGGGGCTGTCTGATGCTCATTGCTATTCTCCCATACATTGTATATTTGTTGTGACTTAACAGTGAAACGTTATGATTGAGCACCTGAATAAAGCGTCATAGTGAATTGGACCAATAGGAACTCAGTTCCCTCTGCAAAAATAGTAAGGGAACTGCATTACCACATGTACCCCCTTGACTTGTACCCTGGACTGTACAGCGAACCCGATATTCACTGGTAGGGACAAGAGGGACCTCTGAGAAACCTGTCATCATTAGTAAACTGGGATTACTATCGCCAATTTGCCACAGTGTAGTCACTGATTGTAATGTCAAAAATATCACAATTTTTAATAGAGTATTGCAAATATATACATTTTGAAAACTAAAGTAATTATTAGGGAGAGAAAAGACACACTTGCATATTTTTTTCAGTGGAGCTTAGCATCATACCCACGTTGCTAAAACAATGCCCGTTTTAGTTATAGGGTTACTTTTAGTGTTAAGATTATGGTAAATCTCGCATCAAAAGATACACCTGTTGCTTACATGAAGCGAGCATAATAGAATTGTAGTGAAAATTGCATAGTATATGTAGCAAAACCTGTTGGTTAGGTTTAAGCCTAATTCAGAAAGGAAACCTAAAACTATTTCTATCTGTGGCCACAAGATTGTGACATTCAGATAGGATACTCTTGTGCAGCTGCTAATGCTCAACTCCATTGGGGCTGGGAAAGCGGATACCTGTTCGCCATTAAATTGATATACCCCTACCTGTGACATGTGGGGGGGCTATGGTGTAATGGAGATCATTTTGACCCCAATATGCTTTAATAGGGGCTCGGTTGGGGGCGGCTTTGGTATGGGCTCCACCTTGGTATTAATCCCTTCACTGCGGACAACAGGTGCTGACCACTTCCTCCACTAGATTGTGGGAGACATGCCCAGCATGTCATTGAAGTTACTCGACTCAATACGCCTATCTGAGTATCTGGACTTCTCCCGCGGTGGGCTGATATCGTCGATGTCAACCCTGCCTGCGATAACTACCTTGGCATGATGACGTCAGACAGCATGGCCTTTCCAATGCTATCAAACAAATTTATTTATTTATTTATAAAGGATTTTACCAGGAAGGATACATTGAGATTTCTCTCGTTTTCAAGTATGTCCTGGATTCGAGAACATTGAGTGGTTACAGAAATACAAAATAGTAAAATGCAAGATATTAACACAAGACCAAATATACAGATTAACAGAAAAATAAATATGGAGGAAATAAAGTCATTATGTTACATGTTTACAGGTGCATTTCGTATTGAGGTATGTTAATAAGGAAGTCTTAAGGGACTTTAGACTGGGGGAATATTTGACGGTGTCTGGGAGGTTATTCCATATTTGCGGTGCTCTGTAGGAAAATAAGGATCGAGCCATTTTCTTTTTGTATTGCTGTATTGCAAGTAAGGTGCTGGTCCTGGATCTGAGGTTATAGGATGAGGAAACTGCCGGGGAAAGCAGCATATTCAGGTAGGGTGGTAGCTTCCCAGAAAAGCTCTTAAACACCAGGTTGGAAAGGTGAAGCGTGCGTCTAGATTCCAGCGACGACCAGTTTAGTACTTTTAACATGTCACAATGGTGGGTCATGTAATTACATTGTAGCACAAAGCGACAGAATGAGTTATACAATGTAGTAAGTTTCTGGAGGTGTGTTTGTGGGGCGGCTGCATACACTACATCTCCGTATTCAATGGCTGGCATAAGCATTTGTTGTACAATCTGCTTTCTTACCGCGGGGCTCAGGCAGGATTTGTTTCTGTACAGGGCACCTCCAGTTGTGTTCAAAATTATTCAACCCCCAATGCTGTAAAGGGTTTTAGGGAATTTAGTGTACATTTGTAATTGTATTCAGAATGAAATCCTACAAGGACTTTTTAAAGAACCATATGCAACTAAAATGACATCAATTGGTTTTGTAATACAGTAGTAAATGTTTCTTTTGTGAATTCTTCATTGACACAATTATTCAACCCCTTAAAGACTACCACTCTGAAGAACAGAGGTTCATTCAAGTGTTTTCAATCAGGTATTGAAAATACCTGTGGATGTCATGGAGCAGCAATAAAGCATAATTAAGCACCAATTAGGCAGCTTTAAAATGACTGTGATACTCAGCTCCTTCTAGACATTTACTGGTGTGGTTACAAACATGGTGAAGTCAAGAGAATGGTCCAGGAAGACGAGAAGAGGTGATTACTCTTCACAGGAAGGGCAATGGCTATAAGAAGATTGCAAAGATGTTAAACATACCAAGAGAGACCATAGGAAGCATCATTCGCAAATTCAAGGCAAAGGGCACTGTTGAAACGCTACCTGGTCATGGCAGAAAGAAGATGCTGACTTCGTCTGCTGTGCGCTACCTGAAGCGTAGAGTGGAGAAAAGTCCCTGTGTGACTGCTGAGGAACTGAGAAAAGATTTGTCAGATGTGGGTACTGAAGTTTCAGCTCAGACAATACGGCGCACACTGCGTAATGAAGGCCTCCATGCCAGAACTCCCAGGCGCACCCCCTTGCTGTCTCCAAAGAATAAGAAGAGTCAACTGCAGTATGCCAAAAGTCATGTGGACAAACCACAGAAGTTTTGGGATAGTGTTCTGTGGACTGATGAAACAAAATTATAACTGTTTGGGCCCATGGATCAACGCTATGTTTGGAGGAGGAAGAACAAGGCCTATGAAGAAAAGAACACCTTGCCTACTGTGAAGCATGGCGGGGGTCAATCATGCTTTGGGGCTGTTTTGCTTCTGCAGGTACAGGGAAGCTTCAGCGTGTGCAAGGTACCATGAATTCTCTTCAGTACCAGGAGATATTGGATGACAATGTGATGCAGTCCGTCACAAACCTGAGGCTTGGGAGATGTTGGACCTTTCAACAGGACAATGATCCCAAGCATACCTCCAAGTCCACTAGAGCATGGTTGCAGATTAAAGGCTGGAACATTTTGGAGTGGCCATCGCAGTCATCTGACTTAAATCCGAATGAGAACCTCTGGTGGGACTTAAAGAAAGCAGTTGCAGTGCGCAAGCCTAAGAATGTGACTGAACTGGAGGCTTTTGCCCATGACGAATGGGCGAAGATACCAGCAGATCGCTGCAAGACACTTGTGTCAAGCTATGCTTCACGTTTAAAAGCTGGTATAACTGTAAAAGGATGTTGTACTAAGTACTAAGATTGAATGTCACTTGGGGGTTGAATAAACTGATAATGATGTGAGCACAGAAAAGACGTTTGTGGTTATTTCATTATAAATGTTATGTTATAGTTGTCTGACCTACACGTGCCTCTTTGATTTAATTGTAAGCAAGATGACTGAATGATCAAAATCAATGTCAAACTGGCCAAAACACTCAATTTCAGTGGGGGTTGAATAATTTTGAACACAACTGTAGTTTGGGGTAGGTTTTATGTAGAAATAAATTCTGTCATTGGACATGTCAGAGTCTGGCCTTTCCAACGATACTAAATATGACCACATAATGTTTAAATATAGAAAAATGAAAAAATGAATATGCAAAATTTACTCTTTTTTTCTACGGCAGTGGCATTATGTTCTTCTTTTATGTATAAAGAAAACAATGCCACTGCACTAACTCACCTTCTCATTTCCCATGCCGGGACCAAATGTGGAGATGATGGCGCAATGCGTTATTACACATTGATTTATCTACTACACAGGCCGCCATACCACTGTGAGGTGAGCGGAGGTCCTTTGTGCCCTTGAATTTCCATTCTTTATGCGCCACAAAGTTAAGTTAGGTGTGATTGGACAGGTCAGAGTCTGGCGTTTCTAATGATAACAAACATGACCAAGTAAAATAAAGACAAAAAAGTAAAAATGAAAACAAGAATTTTATTTTTATTTTTTTTGTTCCAAAGCAATGGCATTGTCCATTTGTCACGTATAAAATTGAGCAATACCACTGCCATTACTCACCTTCTTATTTCCCATACCGGGAGCTAGTTCAGTGTGTTATACATACAGTAGTCATATTATTCATAAAACACAATCCTCCAAAATGGAAGTGAAAAATGATGTGTCTTTTCAGTTTTGGTTTAAATTGTGTATTTTCTCATAAAAAAAATTGGCACCTGTTACTGCATTTTTATTTTTATAAGAGTACTCCATAGAATATATAACCACAAAGGTTTAGGTGATAAAACGTGAAAAAATATATTTTACACTATGTGAATGATTAAAATCTGAATGGAAATTTATGTTTTTTTTTTTTTTACAGTTTTTGTTATAGCATTGTGACGGAACATGACATATACATATAATAGACATATATTTCAGGACATACTTGAAAACGAGAGAAATCACAATATATCCTTCCCGGTAAAATATTTTAGAAATAAATAAATATACTAATGATCTATTATAAATCTGCTAAAAAAGTATATATAATTTGTCTGGGTCCTATAATAAGACATTACTTCAAATCGTGTGTAAACATGATGAACACAAGACGGTCAAAATGAGCTCAGCACACAGGTGTGAAATGGCTCAGCAGAAAAGGGGTGAATAGCTTCCTCCTCCATATGGTGCTTGCTTACCACTAAATTGATATGTCCCCACCTGCGCTATGTCAGGGGCACATGGTGTTATGTGGGCAATTCTGACACCCATATGGTTTTGTTGATTTACTTACAATTATGTGAAGAAATAAGTACACCCTCTTTGAATTATATGGTTTTCATGTTTTAGGATATATATAGATTGCAGGGTAGACACATCTGTGGGAGCTTAATTGTTTGATGTATATATATGTCTTTCTTTGTATGTTGGCTATTCCTGAGGAATGTCCCTCTGGGGACTGAAACGTTGAAATTTGATGCCAGAATAAAGTTTTATTTTATTTAAACTTTGAAAAGAAGTCTCCGTGTGCGTCTGGATTTTGGTCTCTTATCTACCTGCAGCTGGATTGACTGCACTGGAGCAAGAAATTTTCGGTATGTGGAGTGTGGGACCTCTTGACCCTTCGTGTTTATATAAGGCTGTTCTGCCAGTCTTTTCTCCCAGCAACCACCGATAATCATTATTCCCTTCAGGACTTTCTTTGCTTGCCTGCTATAGAGGACTTCCTGAACAGAGCGGGTGCGTATCTTGAACACGCTGAAACCTTACAGTTTACTGAACAAACAAGCACAAGACATTTTATGGCCTCAATCAGATTCTGACTTTCCAAGTACCATCAATCAGGAGGAGATTACTCGGGGGCTGAAACAATTTAAACAAAAAGCAATTGACCTGGAGTTACACGCTGTCTATTTGTCAGACTACTACCGCTTGAAAAAAATTCCCCGTGGATTCCTCATTAAGAATATGCCTACCATCGGCTGCAACAATCCTGATATGTGCCGCCGATGGATAGCAATTCTCAACAGATGCTCACTGGATCTAATACTTCTCGTAGTTGAAGAGGTGGGCCGGGAACTCAAGGTGGTTAAAATCAAAACGGCTGATTATGAGTCTAAATACCAGGACACTCTACAATCCTCAACTTGCAGTGATTTGATTGTGAAATTAGCTGGTGACCTTGAAGCTTACCGCAATGATCTGGTGCGATTCAAGCGAGAGAAACTTGACAAAAGGTAAACGCCGATTATTTTCTGAACACCATGTTTACAGATGGCTGACTGGAGAACCTTGCCGACCCTTTCTCCCCCGTGGGCGGATTAGAAGACCAGCATGCCCCACGTTGTTACTACGTCTGGTGATTCTAATTCCGACATTGAATCGACCAGTAACTCTAATGTGGCCGGTGCAGGCGGATCAACCCTACCCTCCTCCTCGCCTATTTTGGACCGGGGTCTAGGCTTGCAACGAGAGCCTGTGGCAAGCCAGTGCCTTGGTATAGGAGACGTCAGAGACGGATTCGTCGGGGGAAGGGGAGGCCCACGGGGAAACACCAGGGGACGTCCCCCCAAGAAGAAGAGGTAATCCCTATATACAACTTGTCTTCAAGAACACTGACTGACTCTGAAGTTACATTGCTCTGTAAAGGTCTAAATTGTATTCCATCTAATGGCCCTGATAATTTTAGGTGGGAGGTGGAGCAGTTTCAGTTTGGACATCAATTACGTCTATTAGATTTTTTTCAATCTTCTGATCAACAGCCATTCAGTGGGTCTACCTCACTGAAACTTAGATCCACATTTGATCCACCCCCTACTAATCCAGCGATTTGAGCATTTTTACAATGTGTCAAAACTGATACTTCAAAAGCCATTGCATGCAATACTGTTAGGCCAGTGTCTAATGTTTCTAAAAAAGATCCTGAGATTATATCTAGTCTCGCTAATGATGAATTCATTACTATCTGCCCCGCTGATAAAGGGGGCGGTATAGTCATTATGAATTATTGTGACTATCGTGATGAAATACTGTTACAACTCAGTGACCAATCTGTATATCGCTGTTTGTCGTATGACCCGGGGTTGGAGTTTGCACAAAGTTTAAGGAATTTTTAAAAACAAGCCTTAGAATCAACTGTCATTTCATCTCAGCTATTTGAATATATGTCTGTGACATTTCCTCGGTGTCCTATTCTGTATACTTTGCCTAAGATCCACAAAATGCTAGACATCCACCAGGCCGTCCAATTGTTTCGGAAATTGGTGGCCTGTTGGAACCATTGTGTATCTGGTTGGATCGTATCTTGCAGGAGACAGTGATGTCCCTTGACACTATTGTCAGGGACACCCCGGACGTTATTTCTCGACTGAAGTGACTTGGGGCACCCCTCCCCAATTCCCTCCTTGTTACTATAGATGTTAATAGTCTTTATACCATCATTCCTTTGGAGGAGGGCATCGGGGCGGTACGCACAATTCTAGCTAACCACATTAATGCTGTGCCATACCCTATAGAATTTATTTTGGAAATTTTGCGTTAAACTCTCACTATGAACTATTTTAGGTTCCAGGAGAAATACTACCTACAGTGTACAGGCACATCCATGGGAGCGGCAATGGCTCCCATGTATGCCAACGCCTTTATGTACATATACGAATCTACATATATTTTGCCTGCTTTCTCTCTTGGATTGCAATTTTACGTTCGTTATATTGACGATATTTTGTTGATGTGGCAGGGGACACCTGGTGAATTGCAAACCATTATGACCAATCTGAACACATTACCAACGTCGGTTAGGCTAACATTCCAATCGGATCCTGTAAGTGTTAATTTCTTAGATCTCAATGCCGCAGTTGAGGATGGTAGACTGCGATATTCACTATTTAGGAAACCGACGGATAGGAATACTTTATTACACGCTTCTAGTTTCCATCCATGCAAACTCAAAGAATTGTTACCTATGCCCAGTTTTTGCGCAACAACTCGGATCCTTCTACATGTACACAGCAGCTGTCAGAGATGTACTCTCGATTTATTAAGCGAGGTTAAAGATCTGACATTTTTGATAAGGCCTTGAACAAAGCACATGATAGTGTGCTAACACCGGGCCCACGTGGCAGGTCGAACTCTCGAATTATATTTGCCCAGACGTTTCATACAAAATCAAGTATGTTTGCCCGTACTATTAGACGTCACTGGCATATTCTCCAAAATTATCCTAAATTGACTGCGACCACTTCTGACCCCCCCCCCCTATGATTTGTTATAAACGAAATAAGAACTTACGGGACTTTTTGGTAGGGATGAGCCGAACACTCCCGATTTCGGTTCGAGGCCGAACCCGAACCTTCCAAATGTTCGGATCCGAACCCGAACTCCATGCAAGTCAATGGGGCTGAAAATTCGGTTTTTAGAGTGCCCTCCAAGAGGGCATATATGCTAGATATTTGCCATAAAAGGTGTATGGGGGTCCGGGTAGTGCCCTGGGGGACTGGAAACAAGGACAAAAAGTTTTAAAAAAAATGTTTTTAAAGGGACAGTGAGTTTTCCATGAAATAAGGGTTAAAAATAAAAACGAAAAATTCCTTCAAATATCGTGCCTAGGAGGTCCCCATAACCTGCCCATGAAGTGGCGGATTTCTAGGATGTATAGAAATATGTAAAAACCAAAAAAATGACATTTCAAATGACGGTAAATGCTTTTCCTTTAATCTATCCATAAACAACTGCTTGGGGCGGCAGTCTGTATGAAAAGAGGAGACATTTTCGGACACGCAGAAAAAGTTTACTGATTTTTTGGCGGTGAAAAGCAGGAGAATGGAAAGTTCTAGACCAAATAGCCAATTTGGAAAGTGAGATAAATGGGAGAATTTTTCTGGTTCGGCTATTTTGACCTAGAATTTTCTCTTCAGTCATTCTCCTGAGTTTCACTTTTCTCTGAATAACCGTGACAGGGTTATTCAGAGAGCGGTGAAGAGCAGGAGAATGACTGGAGAATGGAAAATTCTAGGTCAAAATAGCCAAACCAGAAAAATTCTCCCATTTAGGCTAGGGTCAGACTAGCGAATTTTTAACGTGCGTTTAGGCGCACTTAATCACGGCCGCACTAGCAGCAAATGACGGGCAATGACGGCCAATATACGAAGTACGGTCACACGAAAGTCCGGCTGCGCAACGCAAGTGGAAAATGAACGCATTTTTTTGAGAACGCAGAACCGCTAGTACGGACGTACAGAGTGCGCTGCGTCCAATAGCGGCGTGTGTGCATGATTTGGAGACGTCAGACCCTGCTCATGTCCGGCCAACATAACGTCCAGACACCCAAAGTTTCCTGGTTTGGATCCGTAAAAAATCACGCACAAAAATGCGCATCGTATGACCGTTTTCGCGCATTCCGTGAAAAAATACGGCAATGTGTTCGGACGCACTTTTTGACGGTCGCTGCGAAAAATGCGTTAGTCTGACCCTAGCCTTATCTCACTTTCCAAATCGGCTATTTGGTCCAGATTGTTCTCTTTTCCTGCCGTTCTCCTGGTTTTCACCTTTCTCTGAACAACCCTGAGAGAGAGTTGAAAGCCAGGAGAACTGGCAGGAGAAGAGAACAATCTAGACCAAATAGCCAATTTGGAAAGTGAGTTAAATGGGAGAATTTTTCTGGTTTGGCTATTTTGACCTAGAATTTTCACTTCTCCAGTTATTCTCCTGCTTTTCACCGCTCTCTGAATAACCCTGTGAATGTTTAATCCCGAGGTGAAAAATAACATTGCTTTAGATGTTATTTTGAATTTTTTTCAAACACCAGTTAACCACTTGGCTGCTATGGACGCGCTCAGCGTGTCCAGCCAAGTGGTTCTCCTGTGCTATGGACGCGCTGAGCGCGTCCATACACAGGAGGCAGCAATCCGCTGGATTCCGGTGGATTGCTGCGCCCCCCCGGTGCGGGCTGACATTTTGGATGTCAGCCCAGCACTCCGGGACCCCGGCGGAGCAATTAGATGTCATCGCGGCGGCGCAATGACATCTAATTCAGGTGCCCCCCCCCGCAAGTGCGGAGGAAGTGCCTGAAAGGGAGGGGGGGGAGGTCCTTCGGACCTCTCTCCCTCCCGATCGCCGGGGGCAGAGGGTTAATCCAGGCACTGTTTGGAAGGGCACAGCCTGCCCTTCTAAACGGTGGCTGTGATTAACCCCTGGGGAGCCAGATCACGAATCGGCGCTGAAAAGCGCCGGATCGTGATCCTCTCCTGGAGCTGGCCAACATCTTGGATGTCGGCCAAGCCTCCAGGAACTCCCCCTGAGGACTGGCGTCAACGTGCATAGCACGATGACGCCAGTCCTGGAGTTAACCCCTAGGTGCCACCAATGGTGGAGATACAGGGTTCCAATGAACCCCCTATCTCCCGATCAGTGACAGCTAGGGGTTAATGTTTGATATCATTGGATCAGCCAGAGCATGGCCTTTCCAACGATACCAAACATGAGCATGAAAAATGTTTTTTTAAAAAATATTTTAAAAAATTCTAAAAAAAAATAAACAAGTTATTTTGTTGTTTTTGTTTTGTTAATGCAGCAATAGTGTTCCCATTTCAATTATAATGTGAACAATAATGCTGCACTAATGATTTTGGGATGCGGTGCGTTTGTTAAAAAAAGCAAAATTTTCCCCCAAAAACAATGTAACGAGACCCCATTTCTAATTTTTTTAACATGCGCACCCCATACAAAATATAACCGCAAATGATCGCATGTTAAAAAAAACACTTTACACATAATAAATTATTGATAATTCAAATTTTATTGCATTTTTTGTTATAATATACAGACATGACATAACGTATACATATAATAATGACATATTATGAATCTGCCAAGTCTGCCAGAAAGAACGATATATAATATGTCTGGGTCATATATCAAAATATGGCTACAAAACGCGGTTAAACATGATGAGCGAAAGCGGTAAAAATTACCTCAGCAGCGAAAGGGTTAAATGCAGCATATTAGGATGTTTTAGGGAAATTAATTCTCAAATCTCAATCAGAAGCAGACACCACCCCACCCTCAGTATAGTGTACAATGTATCAAATTGATTACCAGACTAAAAACACCTGGTGTTATGCCCGTTTGTGAACAGAGGTCCTTTAGAGTTGATAATCTTTCCACGTACACATTAGTTTTTAATTCAATATCTAATAAATCGTTGCTTATAATATTCTGCAGTAAAGAGTCTCTTTATTTCTAGATTTTTTTGTATTTTTTTAAGCATTTTCTATACATTTTTCAAAATTTCTTTTTTTTTTCGAACTCGAACCGAACACACCCAAAAAGTTCGAAATTCACGAACTTTCGAACTGCCAAAGTTCGGGTCGAACTCCGAACCGTCCCAACCCGAACAGCTCATCCCTAGTCCCAAAGTAGCCAATGGCATGTGTGTTGTGTCAGCTACGTAGACGGGCCGGAGGAGGGTCCCACTGCAGCAGCCGGACAGCAGGACGTACTAGTATGCCCCTCCGGCATTAAGACCTATCCACCAGGCACAACCCGCTGGGCGGTAAGGGGGTTAAGAGAGTAGTGCATACACAAATGCCTGCAAACCTCAATGAACAGAAGCAAAATAGTAGTAGGCCAAAATTCCTCCACAACAATGTTTACTTTGGGTTATGACTACTACAGGTTGTTCTATAAGCTGTTGAATCATATGGTATACTTAGTTTTTCACACATGTCTTTTCCATTTTGAGTTTATTTTTGTTACATAAATCATGACACAGTGTAATATGTCCTGTGTTGTTGTACATGTGAGCTGTATTTACATAATTTTAAGACCTGCTATGGACCAGATGTTTTTTAATTATGTCCTATACGTAAACCAGTTGAATTCACAGAGGGTGTACTTTCTTTTTCACATGACCGTATTTAATAGAGTAAAAAAAGGAATGTTGATGCAGACCCACCCAAGAGAGTGTGTAAAATAAGAATTTTATTAATTAACTATTAAATTCTATAATAAATAAAAACAAACCTAAATTTAACATATTGTTATAGAAAAAAAGAAATACAAATCTACTAATGGAGATTGTAAAGGTGTCAGGTTCCCAGCGGTGCCAGGCCCCTTCCCCGCCTCCCAGGACCCACCGCGATCCCAGGGGCGTCCTCCGGCGGGATGCAGGGGGTGAAACAACGCTCTCCTGGCCACCGTGTGCAGGCCATCGGGGTCAGGCGCGGGCCTCGGAGTCCTCCATCATGGCGAAGGGATCTCCTCGAGGTGCCAGCGTCTGGGTGGGTCGGCGTGTGTGTGTGTCGCATCCAGGGGGGGTGGCCTCAGCATCTGCAGCCGAAGTGCCGTCTGCCCTGATGCCCTGGGTGTCACGGGTCCCGGATCCCATCACGCAGTCCTTAAAACCCAACACTCCACAGAGCACAAAAGCTACCAACAGGGTAGCCGAAAAAGAATCCCTGTCTGGTCCTTAATAATTGGCCAGGTATATATATATACTAGCTAGACAGAAAGGGTTAATCAAAGAAAATGTCGTAATACAAAACCAGGTCAGCAACATGGGGGTAGTCAGTCGAGCCAGAATCAGGAATACAGAGTATAGAATAGTCAAAAGGAATTTCCGGGTCGATATCAATGCAGGAGCGTAGTACAAGGAAATAGTCTAGGGAAACGGATGGCTGAATAGTCAGAAAACAAGCAGAGGTCAATAACAGGTTCAATCACGAGAGAATACAGGTACTGGGAGCTCAGGTATGGATAACCACGATCTGGCACTGCTTAGAAGGAACTGTCGGTTTTTAGAAGACCTGGACTCCTCTGATAGGTCCGCGTCACCAGACCGCGCCCCCCTCTCAAGCTGCGCCTCATGCAGCCACCTCCCTGCCTGTCTCTATTTAAACCGGGCGCTGGTAAGCGAGCAGCATCAGAAATGCTGCTGCCAAGCACACCGGAGGGGCTGGAAGCCCCCAATGTTACAGTATCCCACTCCACGGGAGGCCACCGGATGACCAACAGGACAAGTGGCAGGACGACCACCGGGGCGAGTGGCAGGACGACCACCAGGGTGATCGGGGTGGGAGGCATGGAACGCCCTGACCAACCTAGAGGCCGACATGTTGGAAGCAGGAATCCAGGACCGGTCCTCCAGACCATAACCCACCCAATCGACCAGGTACTGCAGAGCACCCCTGAACAGCCTAGAATCCAGAACTTTCCTAACCTCATACTCCGCGTCTCCATCAACCGGAACAGGTGGAGGAGGAGGAACGACCGGCGTGTACCTGTTACACAACAAAGGCTTCAGTAGGGAGGTGTGGAAGACGTAGTGCAAGCGAAGATGTCTAGGAAGGGCAAGAGCATAAGCCACAGGGTTAACGCGGCGAATGATCTTGTATGGACCAATAAACCGAGGTGCCATTTTCATAGAAGGCACCCGCAACCTCACATTCCTAGTGGACAACCAAACTCTATCCCCCACGTCGTAGGAAGGAGCTTGTAACCTATGCCTGTCAGCCTTGCGTTTCTGGACACCAACATTGCGCTCCATGTTTTTGCAAATCTGTCTCCAAATATCTTGTAGTTGTGTGAGATGTTCATCGAGAGCCGGGATGGCCTGTTCAGCAAACTGAAGTGGTAGAGCCGGAGGGAAAAAACCATAGATAGCAGAAAAAGGAGAGTGGCCAGTGGTCTCGTTAACGGCGTTATTACGTGCATACTCGACCCAGGGCAACAACTCCGACCAATTGTCTTGTTGTGTGGTAAAGCAATGTATGTACTGCTCGAGACCCTGATTTGCACTCTCTGCTGCCCCATTAGTTTGTGGATGATATGCTGAAGAGAAGGCCAATCGCACCCCCATCTCCGCACAGAAATACCTCCAGAAACGAGAGACGAACTGAGCTCCTCTGTCAGAACCCCATGTATTCGTACAATCTCTCTAGCAAAGACGACCGCCAGTTCTTTGGCTGTAGGAAGCTTAGGTAAAGGAACAAAATGAGCCATTTTGGAGAAGCGGTCTACAACTGTCAGAACCACAGTATGACCCTTGGACTTCGGCAAGTCCACAATAAAATCCATGGATAGATGAGACCAAGGCCTATTAGGAATGGGTAAAGGCTGCAATAGGCCGACAGGCAAGGTTTTACTGGTTTTGCTTCTGGCACAGACTTGACAAGCCAAAACAAACAGGCATACGTCCTGTCGCATGGTGGGCCACCAGAACTGTCTGGAGATACTGGTAAGAGTCTTAGTAATACCAGGATGACCTGCTGGTTTTGAATCATGAAACATGATGAGTAATTCTTGTCTTTCCTTTTCAGGCACAAACCACATATCTGGAGGCTTGTTAGGTAGAGCCCCCATTTGAGCTGCTTGGAGGCGTTCCAGGAAAGGCGAGGAAACAGACAAGACAGTGGAAGCCACAATACGTTCAGGAGGAACTATAGGATTGTGGTCTTGTGTATTTGATTCATATGGGTCATATTGACGAGATAAGGCATCAGCCTTTACATTGCGGTCACCTGGTCTGTATGTCAACACAAAATTAAACCGAGACAGTAGTAATGACCACCTGGCCTGTCACGAGTTCAGACGTTTAGCATCCCCGATGTACGTAAGGTTCTTATGATCAGTAATTATCAACAAAGGGTCAAGAGTACCTTCCAACAAATGTCTCCACTCTGACAGGGCAGACACAATAGCAAGCAATTCTCTGTTACCGATATCATAATTGCGTTCTGCTGGTGATAGTTTTCTTGAAAAGATCCCACAAGGATGTAGAGGCTTCCCTGGAGACTCTCTGAGATAGGACAGCCCCAATGCCTATCTCGGAAGCATCAACCTCAAGAACAAATGGAACTCTGGGATCAGGATGCCGTAACACGGGAGCGGAAGTGAAAGCCTGTTTGAGAGCTTCGAATGCCTGTTTGGATTGGGAAGACCAGACCTGGTTCTTCAGACCTTTATGTGTCATATTAATGATAGGAGAAGCTACAGTGGAATAATTCTTGATAAATCTCCTATAGTAGTTGGAAAACCGCAGAAACCTCTGTATGGCTTTGAGGCCTTGGGGAAGAGGCCATTCTGAGATGGCCGTGAGTTTGGAAGGATCCATCTCAAAACCTTCTGGAGTGATAATGTACCCAAGAAATTTCACCGTAGTAATGTCGAATAAACACTTCTCCAGTTCGCAATAAAGACCATTGTCTAGTAATTTTGCTAATACCTGTCTGACATGTTCATGGTGGGTTTTCAGATCGGGAGAGTAAATCAGTATATCGTCTAGGTATAAGATAACAAAGGATTGCAAAAAATCTATGAGCACCTCATTAATGAAATCTTGGAATACAGCTGGAGCATTACAGAGACCGAAAGGCATGACCAGATATTCATAATGCCCACTCCTGGTGTTAAATGCTGTTTTCCACTCATGCCCATCTTTTATACGTATCAGTTTGTAAGCCCCTCTTAAATCGAGTTTTGTGTATACTGCTGATCCTCTTAACCTGTCGAACAGTTCTGATATAAGAGTGATAGGGTACACATTCTTGATGGTGATCTTGTTAAGCCCCCTAAAATCGATACACGGGCGTAAATCTCCTTTTTTAGACACAAAAAAGAACCCAGCCCCTGCTGGAGAAGAGGAACATCTGATAAAACCTCTCTCCAAATTCTCCTTTATGTACTCCTCCATGATTTGGTTCTCCTTTATGGATAAAGGATATACTTTGCCTCGAGGAGGCATGGTACCTGGATGAATATCTATGGCGCAATCATATGGTCTATGTGGAGGTAGTTTCTTTGCCTCTCTTTTATCGAATACAGCCCTGAGGTCGGCATACCAGTCAGGAACCTCTGTAGACAATGGAGGAGCTGAAGGTGTGTTCAGGGCACCAATATGTTGAATGGGTATTAAACAAGTCACAAAACAAGCAGGACTCCAAGACAGTATCTCCCCCTTAGCCTAATCAATAACAGGATTATGTTCCACCAACCAAGGGAAACCAAGCACAACAGGATTGGAAGGTGAACGGATAACCTGAAATATGATCTCTTCTTTGTGCAAGAGACCAGTGATAAGAACCACTGTAACAATATCGTGAGTAATCCTGGGGCAGGATAACGGCCTACCGTCTATGGCTTCGATGGCCAAGGGTGTTTCTCTTACAACCAAAGGGAGAGAGATGGAGGAAGCGTATTCAGCATCAATGAAATTACCAGCAGCCCCAGAATCAACAAAAGCGGTAGTATGCGTGGTCTTGGTCTCCCAAGCTATGGATACTGGTAACAAGAGTCTATTGTCTTTGACAGGAGACATGAACGTCACACCCAAGGCCTGTCTCCTCAGCTGCCTTAGGTGCGGTAGTTTTCTGACCTATCATGCATTCTAGGGTGAGCAGGACATTGAAGTCGTAAATGTCCTTTTACACTGCAATACAGGCACGATTCCTCACGAAGACACCTTGTTCTCTCTTCCTCTGTAAGCCTAGAATGGCCTAGTTGCATTGGCTCAGAGGGAGGAGATAACTCTCTGGGTGGTGCCTGAAAGACAGGGGCCAACCTTGGTAACGGTCTCTTAGGTTTCTCTCTTGGAGTTCTTCTGTCCCTTATCTGATCATCCAGATCTATACAATAATCTATAAATTCACTCAACACCTCAGGTAATTTACGAGGGGCCAACTCATGCATCAATGACTCCGATAACCCCTCCATAAAAGCCAGAACCAGAGCCTCATTAGTCCAGTTCACGTCAGAAACCAACGTTTTAAATTCTATAGCATAATCAGATACAGTCCTGTTCCCTTGACGTATGCGGAACAAGGATTTGCCAGCTACCTTGGCCTTTCTGGTAGGATTAAACGTACGTTTTAACTTGGCTATGAATTCTTTATAGTTCAGTACGATAGGCTTCTCTGCCTCCCATAAAGGATTCGCCCATGTCAACGCTCTGCCAAACAGATGGTTAATAATGAACCCCACTTTGGCTATGTCAGTGATAAACATTTGTGGATTTAGTTTAAAATGAATATCCACATGGACCAAAAATCCCCGGCACTCCGAGGGAGTACTGTCAAACCTCATAGGAGCGGTCATGTGTACCTGGGAATGTCGGAAGTCTGAACGACAGGGGACACAGGTATAGCAGGCGGAGGTGCAACCCCAGCTGGTTCCAGGTGAGCCGTACGAGTCAGGATAGTTTGTAACGCGAGAGCAAATTGATCCATTCTATGGTCCTGCTCGTCCTGTCTGGATACAAAGTTACTCAAATGCTGTGCTAAGTCTGCGGGATCCATTTGGCCAGATCGTAATGTCACGGGTCCCGGATCCCACCACGCAGTCCTTTAAACCCAACAGTCCACAGAGCCCAAAAGCTACCAACAGGGTAGCCGAAAAAGAATCCCTAACTGTCTGGTCCTTAATAATTGGCCAGGTATATATATACTAGCTAGACAGAAATGGTTAATCAAAGAAAATGGCGTAATACAAAACCAGGTCAGCAACACGGGGTAGTCAGACAAGCCAGAATCAGGAATACAGAGTATAAAATAGTCAAAGGGAATTGCCGGGTCGATATCAGTGCAGGAGCGTAGTACAGGTACTGGGAACTCAGGTATGGATAACCACGATCTGGCACTGCTTAGATGGAACTGTCGGTTTTTAAAAGACCTGGACTCCTCTGATAGGTCCACGTGACCAGACCGCGCCCCCCTCTCAAGCCGCGCCTCATGCAGCCACCTCCTTGCCTGTCTCTATTTAAACCGGGCGCTGGTAAGCAAGCAGCATCAGACATGCTGCTGCCAAGCACACCGGAGGGGCTGGAAGCCCCCAATGTTACACGGTTTCCCCTTCTGCTCCAATGGTGGAGGAGGACTGGAGAGGTGGGGCTAGGAGTAGGCAGGACCGGCCCTGACTCCCTATATAAACCCCTAACTCCAGAGGCACAGTGCTCACTTGTTTTGTGCCCTCTCAAGAAGATAGACCATGTACCTTACCTCCTGAGATCTTGTGTAACCAGACCCTCAATATCCTTATCGACCTCGACTATTGCTGCCAGCCCCGACCTCGGAATACCTGACCACGCCTCCTGGATTAACCCTGGTGTACCTCGCCTTCTGATTCAAGTCCTCACATCCTGGGTTCCAGACCTCTGAACCTAACAAAAGGATGCTTGATAATAGGCCCCCACTCTACGTTTTAAATGGTAATGATAAATTGCTATAATAATCCCCCTAGATATCAAAATGTATCTGTCATAAGTGCTATAATGTGCACTGTGATTTACAAATGTATATGTATTATTATTATTATTATTATTCTTTATTTATAAAGCGCCAGCATATTCCGCAGCGCTGTACAATAAGCACAGTATAGACAGGGTTACAATACATTGAACAACATTTGACAAACAGTACAGGAGGAGATGAGGGCCCTATTCCCGTAGGAACTCACAATCTGGGAGGGTTGGGGTTGGAAACAGGAGGAGAGGACTGTAAGGTGAGAGTGATTGATGGTTGTGTCAGTGAGTTGGGTGGTAGGCTTCCCTAAATAGGAATGTTTTCAGGGAGCGTTTGAAGGAAGAGAAGTTAGGGGAAAGTCTGACAGTACGAGGGAGAGCGTTCCAGAGAGTGGGGGCTGCGCGTGAGAAATCCTGCAGTCTATCATGGGAAGAGGTGATGCGGGGAGAAGCTAGGCGCAGGTCACTGTTTGACCTTAGGGAGCGGGCTGGGGTGTATTTGGTGATTAGTGAGGACAGGTAGTGGGGAGCTGAGTTAGTGAGGCTTTTGTAGGTATGTATCTATTACCCACTCCGTTTTAGTGGTGACCTGTACAAAAACCTCCTCTCTCCCTAATACTGGTAGATTTATGTCATGCTGGGGGCCCACTTGGGCCATTGTGGTGGCTTGGAACAAGGAGTGTAGCCCTTTAGGCAGGTGAACTTCTGGCTTGATACAGGACAGATATACAATACAGATTCCAAGGCAATAAAGCAACCAGGCTGAGACAGGAGGGACAGGAAGAAAACTAAAAGGGATCCCTATGCTGGGAATGATTTCTATCTAAGAAAACCTCAAAGAATAACAGAGCAAGGGGAGCAAGAAGGGCACGGGTTAACAAGACAGACAGAAATCCTAGACTGAAGAGGTCCTTCTATGTTGGCCTCTGAGTAAACTAAACTCAAACAAGATACATAAAACATGAAACATAGGAGTGGTCAGGACTAGCAGAGGTTGGCAACAGAACAGGCATACAGGTTAAAGGGAGCAGACCAGAAAATAAACCAGAATGATAGCAGAAGTCATACACAGGAACGGTTCTCAGCCAGGCCAGGTCAGTAACAAGATTAGCAGAATGCAGAATACAAAGTACAGGGACCAAGAAAGAGAATATCCAGGAACATAAGCCAAAAGTCAAAACCATAAATACTCGACATGAAGCTATGCAGCAACGCGGGAATCAGGACCAGGACACAAGAAACACAACCACCATGAACTCCACAAACGGTCAAAGAAGCTCTGTGCTGCTGGGAGTATATATAGGCAGTGGGTCTGTGTGATTGGGCCATGTGACCTCAGAACAGAAGATCACAACAGAACCCCAGATCAGCCCCAGACAGCACAGCGAAAAACAAAACGGGGAAAACAGACATGAATGCCTCTCACCACCAGAGTGCGTGGCCAAACGGAGGGAAAATGTGACAATTTCCATCATATTCCTGATACTGTAGAGTGGAGAAAAAGCAAGAGGAAATAAATGATCGGGTTAAGGTAGTTTATCTAGAAACATAGAAACATAGAAAAATGTCGGCAGATAAGAACCTTTCGGCCCATCTAGTCTGCCCAATTACATGGATACTTTACCTGGATTTATCTTTTGTTTAGGATAGCCTTATGCCTATCCCATGCTTGCTTAAATTCAATTACTGTTTTGGCCTCTACCACTTCTACTGGAAGACTGTTCCATGTATCCACCACCCTCTCAGTAAAATAATGCTTCCTGATGTTACTTTTAAACCTTTGCCCCTCTAATCTAAGACTATGTCCTCTTGTTTTGCTATTTTGTTTCCTTTTAAATATACTCCCTTCCTCTACCTTGTGGATTCCCTTTACGTATTTAACTGTTTCTATCATATCTCCTCTGTCTCGTCTTTTTTCCAAGCTGTACATGTTAAGATCATTAAGCCTTTCCTGGTAACTTTTCTCCTTCAAGCCGTACACCATTTTAGTAGCCCTTCTCTGAACTCTCTCTAAGATGTCTATATCCTTCTGGAGATACGGTCTCCAGTACTGCACACAGTACTCCAAGTGAGGTCTCACCAGTGCTCTGTACAGTGGCATGAGCACTTCCCTTTTCCTACTGCTAATACCTCTCCCTACACAACCAAGCATTCTGCTAGCATTTCCTGCTGCTCTATTACATTGACTACTTACCCTTAGATCCTCTGAAATAATGACCCCTAAATCCCTTTCCTCAGATGTTGAGGTTAGGACTGTATCAAATATTCTATATTCAGCCCTTGGGTTTTTACGTCCCAGGTGCATTATCTTGCACTTATCCACATTAAAACTCAATTGCCACAACTCCGACCATTTTTTTAGTTTACCTAAATCATTTGTCATTTGGCTGATCCCTCCAGGAACGTCAACCCTGTTGCAAATCTTTGTGTCATCAGCAAAAAGACATACTTTTCCATTAATACCTTCTGCAATATCACTAATAAAAATATTAAAGAGAATGGGTCCAAGTACTGACCCCTGAGGTACCCCACTGGTAACAAGACCTTGCGCCGAATAAACTCCATTTACCACAACCCTCTGTTGTCTGTCACTCAGCCACTGCCTAATCCAGTCAACAATATTGGAATCCAAGCTCAAAGATTGCAATTTATTGATAAGCCTTCTATGCGGAACAGTATCAAAAGTCTTACTGAAATCTAAATAAGCAATGTCTACTGCACCACCTGTGTCTATTATTTTTGTTACCCAATCAAAAAAATCAATAAGATTAGTTTGGCATGATCTCCCTGAGATAAACCCATGTTGTTTCTGATCCTGTAATCTATTTGTTTTTAGATGTTCAACAATCCTTTCCTTTAACATGGTTTCCATTAATTTCCCCACTACTGACGTAAGACTAACTGGCCTATAGTTCCCCGATTCCTCCCTACTACCCTTCTTGTAAATGGGCACAACATTTGCTAATTTCCAGTCTTCTGGGACGACTCCCGTTAACAAGGATTGGTTAAATAAATCTGTTAATGGTTTTGCTATTACATCACTGAGCTCTTTTAATAATTTAGGGTGGATCCCATCAGGCCCCATTGACTTATTTGTCTTTACTTTAGACAGCTGCTGTAGAACCTCCTCTTCTGTAAACTGATATGTAAATGTCTCTTTAGTGTTCTCTCCTAACTGAGGTCCCTTTCCTTCCTTTTCTTCTGCAAAGACTGAACAAAAATATTCATTGAGGCAGTCAGCGAGACTTTTATCCTCTTCTACATACCTTCCTTCCTTTGTTTTTAATCTAACTAATCCTTGTTTTACTTTTCTTTTCTCGTTTATGTATCTAAAAAATGTTTTGTCCCCCTTTTTTACTGACTGAGCTATTTTCTCTTCGGCGTGTGCTTTGGAAGCTCTTATAAATTGCTTTGCCTCTTTCTGCCTAATTTTATAGCTTTGCCTATCTTCTTCACTCTGAGTTGTTTTATAATTATTGAATGCTATCTTTTTGTTCTTCACGATTTTGGCCACTTCTGCAGAGTACCACAGTGGTTTCTTCCCTTTTTTGTTTTTGCTAACAAGCCGAATGCAATTTCCTGTGGCCTTCAATAATGCTTCCTTTAAATAATCCCATTTCTCCTGGACTCCCTTTAAACTCCTCCAGTCTGATAATGACTCCTTCACACAAAATCTCATTTTAGAAAAATCAGTTTTTTTAAAGTCTAAAACTTTCGTTCTTGTGTGGTGCGGCTCCATCCCTGTTGTTATATTAAACCAAAAGCATTTATCTCAAACTCTAGCCACCCAGATGTTATGAACCTACAAATCCAATGACATTCTGGCTATTTATTGCATTCGAAGAATTCTGGGAATTGTAGGCAAAAAAACATGTGGGGCACTATTACAATGCTCATGCTAAAACGGGGACGCTAAGGAGAAAAATCTGCGTCTGCAGGTTTCGCCTTAGCGCCCCATTTTAGCGTGACATTAGCACCACTGCGATCCAAAACAAGTGCCGCAATCTCGAAAATGGCGGGAGTCCACCAAATCTAGCGCCGAGTCACCGTGTGTGGGGGCGCCGACTGCCCCCCCTCCTCATCCAGAACACCAAAAGAAACGGGTCTCAGGCAGCTAGTTCCAAAGTTTATTCAAGGGAGTGAAAACCCCAAGGAGTTTTCACTCCCTTGAATAAACTTTGGAACTAGCTGCCTGAGACCCGTTTCTTTTGGTGTTCTGGATTAGCACCACTGCGACATCCCCTCCATGGAGTCCATAGGACTCCATTGAGGCTCCCACTGCCGGTCACATAACCTGCAGGATCTCGCCTCACGAAATCCGGCAGGTCGGCAAAGTGATTCACAGAGGGAGACTGAGGGACTTTTTCCCCTCAGTCGCTCACTGCTGCCGGCAGCAAGAAGAGGCGGATGGAGCCACTGTTCAAGCCGTGGGATGAGAGGTGAGTATGTTTTTTTTTTTGGGGGGGTTCTGCTGGTGCTGACTGATTCTGCAGAAGCGGAATCAGTTAGCACCAGCTCCTAGCTGTGGGTAACTTTTCAGTTAACCGCAGCCGGACAGTAATTAGTGTTTGGACGTTGTAATCCTAACGAGAATTAACTCTTTGCGCTCCCCATGTTAAGCATAGGGAGCGCAAAGTACAGTAAGCTTGTGCTGAAAAGAGCAAGATCTGAATCGCTAATGGGTTTTTTAACCCGTTAGCGTTCGGATTGTAATATGGTTTGCCCGCGCTGAGGGAACATTGCTAATGTTAACACTAACAGGTGAGCGCTAACATTAGCATTATGAATGTAATATGGCCTGTGGTGGGGTGGGGTGGGGAGCAGAGGTTGAGATCCCACATCTAAAGAAACCTGGAGTGAAGCATATTGTCCCAAAACCAGAAAAATTATAGAATTCTTATTTTTACGCACGCTTTCATAGATCTGTCTCGCCACCGCTTCTTTTTAATGTCCGCCCCCCAATTATGCCTTGCGTGGGTTTTGTCCCTTTTACAAAGTAGAGTGCCCCCACATTTTTGTTCTACTGATACATCCCAGTAGTTATGCAGTTTCATGTTATTTACTTAATTATTTTAACCTCTCCATCTGCCAATGATTGCTGCAAGAACCAGCAGTCGGCAAATGAATCGCTGGATTAAAATTTGTCCATCAAACAATTTCTTTTCATCCTGTGCCACTTTGTACATTTGTGATTCAGATTAATTGGCTGCTAAACCAAAATACCATTCATTCATTTTTTTTCAGTGTAAAAACAACAGTTCTGTAAAGATACCACATGATGGTGCTATCTGCTTGTTTCTTAGAGTGCTAAATTAAATTACACTGTGAGGGGTTGAACTTTAATTTTCTTCACTTTTCAAGCTTTCAAAGCAAAGGTGTGCTCAGCAGCCTTGAGTAATAGTAAAAGCCTATATATTAACCCTTTTGCTGCTGAGTGATTTAAACCCCATGTACTGAGCCATTTTGACTATCTGTGCTCATCACGTTTAAACACAATTTGAAGTCATGTTTTATTATAGAACCCAGACAAATTACATATTTCTTTTTCAGCGAAGCAGATTCAAAATACACACACTCAAAAATAAGGGGACAGCGCTCCCACGAAAAGTTATTTCTTTTCAACCAAAAAGAGATTGCGACAAAAAATCTTTGCTTTTTAACTGCACAGTCTATTATTTACAAAAGTCTTAGGCTGCTGTCAGACGAGCGTAGTGTTCACGTCCGTGATTGCGCCTAAAAGTACATCCGTGATAGCATGACAGGAAGCCCATCGGAGTCCGTTACACGAAGTACGTCCGCACTGAACTGCGGACGCACAACGGCCGCGGCCCACGGACGCAAGGCAGGCAAGAACGTACAACCCCTAGAACGGCCGCACAAAGTGCGCTGCGTCCGCAACGTCTGCATAGCTTTGTGTGTGAGTGATGGAACGTGGTCAGACGGACTGCATTTATACGTCCAGCATTTTTTTCACGGACAAAATGGTTTTGCTTTTTAATTTATTTTCCCTCCTACATCCGTCAAAATATTTGTCAGTGAAAAAAACGGACTGTGTGGCCACTACTGCGCCTTCCGTACTGACGTACGTCCGTGTGCACGGACGTACAGTCCGTAGAAATCACGCTCGTCTGACCCTAGCCTTATTGAAAAGAGAAAAAAAAAAATCAAAGGAAAAGTCACCAGTAGAGAGGAAATCTTCACACGAATATATAAATGGGACTACTCCCTCAAACTTTGCCAGTTTCTAGGATCGTCTTTTCATCCAATAAAGGGCTCCAAACATTCAATTCGCCCTCCTGGTATGTATCCACAGTGGAAAGGAGCCTCAGCACAAGATCCACACCTCCTCCAGAGATGCACAGGGAACACTGATGAATCCCTGGGTGGGGTTAACCGTTGCGTTGCTGCAGGGATCTCTTCAGAAAATTCCTCAGAGAAAACAAAAGAACAATAGTGCAGCCAGTTTTTACAGGGACAGAGTCTAAAACCTTTATATGGTAATAAACTTACCCTGTTCAGAGCCTAGCCTGGCTCGGGGAAAACTCGCATAGGGTTGTAAGAAGTGGCACAGCCCTTAAAAAGCCATCTCAGTTTAGAGTCATCAATGTAGTCAGCAAGTGAAAATAATAAAACATTTATTCCAATAATATGAAATATCAGTGATAAAAAAGAGAGGAACCAGACGCGTTTCGCGCTTTACAGCGCTTCTTCAGTGGTAAAACAGACAAACAAGGGTACATTTCAAAAAAGGAGTTCATTATATACTCAAAGACATTGGTAAATGAGCCAGCAGCCCAAATAACCCGCCCACTTCCAAATTGGAATACATACAATTAAACATATAAATGTGTTGATAAAAGTCAATAAACAAAGTACATATGCAAATCCAAAGCTTCTCCCTAGAATTTAGCATCATCTGAACATAAAATTAAAAAAATAGTGGATATAGCTAATCCATTTTATCATTGGTCATCCGGCGTATTTAAACAGATCTTAATTGAATGAGCCGGCAACCTAAAAGGCCCGCCCTCTTCAAGTTTAAAATACACAAAACTGGCAGTGTTAATACATAAAATTAATACACTACATATATAGATCGCTGCTCTTCGATCACCTCTTAAGATCCTACCGCCATAAAGGCAGAGAAAATCCCAAAAAATTATAAAATCAGTCCTATAAACGATAAAACTAGAAGAAAGTGCATCAAAATGATGAAAAATGTGAGGAAAAAAAAATTACAAAATAAGATAAAAAAAATGAAAAATGCAAAACAGAAACAAATGTGCCTGCAAAAATGATTACTAATATAGGAAATCCTGAGGCAATAATGAAAGCTAAAACCAATGGGCAATAGAGAGCCCTAAAAGAAAAAATAAATTATTTTTTTTCCTTTTTTAAAAAATAAAATAACAAATACAAAATAAAAAATGCAAAGCAGAAAAAAATGTGTCTGCAAAAATGATTACTAATATAGGAAATCCTGAGGCAATAATGGAAGCTAAGGCTAGGGTCAGACTGAGGCAGTGCGAACGCGCGTTCTGGCGCACATAATCACGGCCGCACTAGCAGCAGATGACGGGCAATGACAGCCAATATACGAAGTACGGTCGCACAAAAGTCCGGCTGCACAACGCAAGTGGAAAATGAACGCATTTTTTCGAGAACGTTAAACCGCTGGTACTGACGTACAGAGTGCGCTGCGGCCGCATAGCAGCGTGTGTGCGTGATTAGGAGATGTCAGACGCTGCTAGTGTGCGGCCAACATAACGTTCAAACTTTTCACCCCATCGTCATGAAATACGTCCAGAATTGCGCATCGTCTGACCACTTAAGCGTATTCCGTGAAAAAATGCGTGCGCACGCATCGACGTACATTTTGACGGTGGCCGCAGAAAATGCGCTCATCTGTCCCTAGCCTAAAACCAATGGGCAATAGAGAGCCCTAAAAAAAAAGAGATGGTTAAATTATAAAAGTGTAGGTGATGGTGGGTTATAAAAAATGGCAAAGTTCAAAATCAGAGTTGAGACCCCTGGGAATCAGGGAATCGAACCTATAGATGAGTTTCATCTCTTCTCGGCCGATTTTGCCTATGAAGTCTTCTCCCCGCCAATCCTTTTGAACTTTTTTAAGTTTTACTTGGGCTGCTGGCTCATTTACCAAATGTCTTTGAGTATATAATGAACCCCTTTTTTGAAATGTACCCTTGTTTGTCTGTTTTACCACTGAAGAAGCGCTGTAAAGCGCGAAACGCGTCTGGTTCCTGTCTTTTTTATCACTGATATTTCATATTCTTGGAATAAATGTTTTATTATTTTCACTTGCTGACTACATTGATGACTCTAAACTGAGATGGCTTTTTAAGGGCTGTGCCACTTCTTACAACCCTATGCAAGTTTTCCCCGAGCCAGGCTAGGCTCTGAACAGGCCAGGGTAAGTTTATTACCATATAAAGGTTTTAGACTCTGTCCCTGTAAAAACTGGCTGCACTATTGTTCTTTTGTTTTCTCTGAGGAATTTTCTGAAGAGATCCCTGCAGCAACGCAGCGGTTAACCCCACCCAGGGATTCATCAGTGTTCCCTGTGCATCTCTGGAGGAGGTGTGGATCTTGTGCTGAGGCTCCTTTCCACTGTGGATACATACCAGGAGGGCGAATTGAATGTTTGGAGCCCTTTATTGGATGAAAAGACGATCCTAGAAACTGACAAAGTTCGAGGGAGTGGTCCCATGTATATATTC
The DNA here is from genome assembly GCA_009667805.1 of Leptobrachium leishanense. Taxonomy (NCBI): domain Eukaryota; kingdom Metazoa; phylum Chordata; class Amphibia; order Anura; family Megophryidae; genus Leptobrachium; species Leptobrachium leishanense. The sequence goes on along the minus strand of CM019064.1, from coordinate 362,331,943 downwards.
ATGTGAAGATTTCTTCTCTACTGGTGACTTTTCCTTTGAGGTATTTTTTTTTTTTTTCTCTTTTCAATAAGACTTTTGTAAATAATAGACTGTGCAGTTAAAAAGCAGAAAGATTTTTTGTCGCAATCTCTTTTTAGTTGAAAAGATATAACTTTTCGTGGGAGCGCTGCCCTTATTTTTGTGTTTGTATATTTATCTTTGCTTGTTAGTTGGACAGACTAACTTTATAGGATTCTAGCAGCTCCCTTTTGTATACATATACCCTATCCTTCTCTTAGCGCCACAGTAGTCCTACGTTGTGTTTACTCTTAACCCTTTCGCTGCTGAGCCTTTTCCCACCTCTGTGCTGAGCTCATTTTAACCAGTTTCGCTCATCATGTTTAACCGCGTTTTGAAGCCTTATTTTAATATATGACCCAGACATATTATATATCGTTCTTTCCGGCAGACTGTGCAGATTCATAATATGTCATTATTATATGTATACGTTATGCAATAAAATTTGAATTTTCAATTATTTGCAATGTGTAAAGTGTTTTTTTCACATTTTAAAATGCGATCGTTTGCGGTTATATTTTCTATGGGGTGCGCTTGTTAAAAAAATTAGAAATGAGGAATCGTTACTTTTTTTGGGGGAAAATTACGTGTTTTTTAGCAAACGCCCCCATAGAAAAAATCGTTAGTGCAGCATCATTGTTCACATTATAATTGAAATGGGAACAATATTGTTGCACTAATAAATCTAAAAAAAAAAAAAAAAACCTATTTTTTAATTTTTTTAATTTTTTTATATTTTTTTTATTTTATTTTTATTTTTACATTTTACATGGTCATGTTTGGTATCATTGGAAAGGCCACGCTCTGGCCGTTCCAATGATAGCAAACATTAACCCCTAGCTGTCACGGATCGGGAAATAGGGGGTTCATTGGAACCCCCTATCTCCTCTATAGGTGGCAGCAAGGGGTTAATTTCAAAACTGGCACCATCGCGCTCTGCGCGATGACGCCAGTCATTAGGGGGATATCCTGGAAGCTTGGCCGACATCCAAGATGTCGGCCAGCTCCGGGAGGGTACCGCGATACGGTGCATGTTGGCGCCATATCGCGATCCAGCCCCCTAGGGGTTAAAGACAGCAGCTGCTTGGAAGGGCAGGCTGTGCCCTTCCAGGCGGTGCCTGCCTTTAATCGCTGGCCCGCGGGGAAGGGGAGGGGGAGAGGTCCGAAGGACCTTCCCCCTCCCCTTCAGGCACCTTCCCTGCAATGGCGGGGGGTGTCTGAAATAGACGTCATCGCGCATGCGCGATGACGCCTATCGTGCCCGCCGGGGTCCCGGAGGCTGGGCTGACATCGATGATGTCAGCCCGCACCGGGGGGCCGAGCGATCAGCCGGAATACCGGCTGATCGCGGCTGCAAAGGGAGGACGCACTCAGCGCGTCCTCCGCAGCCAAGTACCAATGCGGTTGGACGCGCTGAGCGCGTCCACCGCATTGAAGTGGTTAAAATACACACACTGGCCACTTTATTAGGTACAATTTGCTAATACCGGAACTATGTTAATTCTTCGTAGCATAGATTCAACAAGGTGTTGGGTACATTCCTCAGAGATTTTGGTCCATATTGTCATGATAGCATCACGCAGTTGCTGCAGATTTGTCCGCTGCACATACATGATACGAATTTCCCGTTCCACCACGTCCCAAAGGTGCTCTATTGGATTGAGATCTGGTGACTGTGGAGACCACTGGAGTACAGTGAACTCATTGTCATGTTTAAGAAACCAGTTTGAGATTATTTGAGCTTTGTGACATGGTGCATTATCCTGCTGGTAGTAGCCATCAGAAGATGGGTACACTGGTCATAAAGGAATGGTCATAGTCAGCAACAATGCTCAGGTAGATTGCGGAGTTTAAATGATGCTCAATTGGTACTAAAGGGCTCAAAGTGTGCAAGAAAATATCCTCCACACCATTACACCACCGCCAGCCTGAACCGTTTATACAAGGCAGGATGGATCCATGCTTTCATGTTGTTTACGCAAAAATTCTGACACTACCATTAGTGATGAGCCAAACACCCCCGTGTTCGGTTCGAATTCGAACTCGAACGATTTCAAAAGTTCGAGTTCAAACTCGAACACGAACCGAACTCAATGCAAGTCAATGGGACTTGAAAGTTCGATTTTTAGAGTACCCTCCAAGAGGGCATATATGCAAGATATTTGCCATAAAAGGTGTATGGGGGTCCGGGTAGTGCCCTGGGGGACAGGAAACAAGGACAAAAAGTTTAAAAAAACACGTTTTTAAAGGAACAGTGAGTTTTACATGAAATAAAGGTTAAGAATAAAAACGAAAAATTCCTTCAAATTTCGTGCCTAGGAGGTCCCCATAACGTGCCCGTGAAGTGGCGGATTTGTAGGATGTATAGAAACATTTAGAAACAAAAAAAATGACATTTCAAATGACGGTAAATGGTTTTCCTTTAATCTATTAATAAACAACTGATGGGGCGGCAGCCTGTATGAAAAGAGGAGACATTTTAGGACACGCAGAACAAGTTTAGTGATTTTTTGACTAAATTATGGTGAAATTTATGCAGGCTTTGGATGAAAGTAACAATAGGTGCTTTAAAATTTGGCCTTTAGTGTCGGCAACAGTGCTGACACACCGTAACCCCTCTGTGGTATTGTGGAAGAGTGCAGGGTTGGACCCTGCGGTCCAATATTAAAATGATATGAATGTGGCATAGGCGTCAGTGGCAGTGCACCTAAATATTGTGCCTTTGGTGGCAGCAAAGCTCTCATGGGGTATATATTACCCCCAGCTCTAATGGATATATATGGCCCCAGCTCTCGTGGGTATATATGGCCCCCAGCTCTCATGGGTATATATTGCCCCAGCTCTCATGGGCATATACGGCCCCCATCTCTCATGGGTATATATTACCCCCAGCTCTCATGGGTATATATGGCCCCCAGCACTCATGGGTATATATGGCCCCCAGCTCTCATGGGTACATGGCACCCAGCTCTCATGGGTATATATGGCCCCTAGCTCTCATGGGTATATATGGCCTCAGCTCTCATGGGGTATATATTGCCCCCAGCTCTCATGGGTATATATGGCTCCCAGCTCTCATGGGTATATATTACCCCCAGCTCTCATGGGTATATATTACCCCCAGCTCCCATGGGTATATATTGCCCCAGTTCACATGGATATATATTGCCCCAGCTCTCATTATTATTATTATTATTATTATTCTTTATTTATAAAGCGCCAGCATATTCCGCAGCGCTGTACAATAGGCACAGTATAGACAGGGTTACAATACATTGAACAACATTTGACAAACAGTACAGGAGGAGATGAGGGCCCTATTCCCGTAGGAACTCACAATCTGGGAGGGTTGGGGTTGGAAACAGGAGGAGAGGACTGCAAGGTGAGAGTGATTGATGGTTGCGTCAGTGAGTTGGGTGGTAGGCTTCCCTAAATAGGAACGTTTTAAGGGAGCGTTTGAAGGAAGAGAAGTTAGGGGAAAGTCTGACAGTACGAGGGAGAGCGTTCCAGAGAGTGGGGGCTGCGCGTGAGAAATCCTGTAGTCTATCATGGGAAGAGGTGATGCGAGGAGAAGCTAGGCGCAGGTCACTGTTTGACCTTAGGGAGCGGGCTGGGGTGTATTTGGTGATTAGTGAGGACAGGTAGTGGGGAGCTGAGTTAGTGAGGGTTTTGTAGGTAAGGATAAGGATTTTGAACTTAATTCTGCAGTGGATGGGGAGCCAGTGAAGGGACTCGCAGAGGGGAGCGGCAGAGACAGAGCGGCGGGTGAGGTGAAATAGCCTGGCGGAGGCGTTCAGGATGGATTGTAGGGGGGAGAGGCGGGACAGAGGGAGGCCAGATAAGAGATTATTGCAATAGTCGAGTCGGGAGATTACCAGGGCGTGTATGAGTTGTTTTGTGGTGACAAAGGTAAGAAATGGCCGAATTCTGGAAATATTACGCAGTTAGTATCGGCAGGAGGAGGAAAGAGACTTGATGTGGGGGATTAAGGAAAGAGCAGAGTCAAGTGTAACTCCAAGACAGCGAACTTGGTTTGATGGGGAGATGGTGATACCCTCCACCGTGATAGAGAAGTCAGGAGGTGGGGAGGCATTGGAGGGAGGAATAAGTAGGAGTTCAGCCTTTGACATGTTGATCTTTAGGTGGTGGGAGGCCATCCAGGAGGAGATGCCAGATAAACAGTCACTGACTTTTGAAAGGACAGGGGGAGAGAGATCAGGGTCTATATGGCCCCCAGCTCTAATGGGTATATATTACCCCAGCTCTCATGGGTATATATTGCCCCTAGCTCTCATGGGTATATATTGCCCCAGCTCTCATGGGTATATATTGCCCCCAGCTCTCATGGGTATATATTGCCCCAGCTCTCATGGGTATATATTGCCCCCAGCTCTCATGGGTATATATTACCCCCAGCTCTCATGAGTATATATGGCCCCCAGCTCTCATGGGTATATATGGCCCCCAGCTCTCACTTGGCTCCGCCGGGGTCTTCTCCCGAGGAGGCAAGCGGCTGCTGGTAGCATGCATCTTGGCCGCTCGCCGGGAACCACCTGACCAGCACAGAGGTCTCACGAGAGGATCTCGTGCGCCGGCAGGTGGTTCCCATCCCACGCGAGTGGCCAAGCTGCATGTCAGTGGCCACTCGCAGGGAGAGGGACGGCCGGCGGTGCTGCTCCCAGATTCTGGCGCTGATTTCCGGAATCTGGCGGGGGCGCTGGGCCCCCCTCCAGTGGCGGAATGCCAGGGCCCGGTCGCAAGTGCGACCGCTGCGACCCTGGTTCTTCCGCCACTGTCTACTACCCTTTCTATATCACTGTTACTGCTCCCACTGGGAGGCTATTCCATGTATCTACTACCCTTTCTATATCACTGTTACATAGAATAGCCTCCCAGTGGTGGCGGCGAGCCGGGCGACCCTGCCAATGCTGTCAGCAGAGTGTGACCTTCGCCGCCCTGCATCCTGACTCCCCAGCAGTAATTGTGGCAGGCACTGGCCACACCCTGACATCCTGAGGAGGACCCTGCCGGACAGTGGACCGGACGCCAGCAGCCCGAATAAGAAAAGCAGCCACAGGCCCACCACAACAAAAGCGTTAGAGTGGTAAGGTAGGGGAGCTGTGGCACTGGTAATATATTGTGGGTATGGGCACTGTGGCACAGTAGGGGCACCACCAGGCACAGCATAGATTGGGTGACACTCCTGTGCCACGGTGCCAATCAATCAGTGACTCAGACCACCACTAGAGGTTGTCCTTGCAAGTGCAACATTCAGCGTTCTTTACTTTCAGTGAGAAGAAAAATACTCCCAATAGAGACTATTATTATGCATCTCTATGCTGATAGACATAACATGGATAGGAGGGGGGGCACCAAAATGCACCTTCGTCTGAGTAGACAAAAATGTTTGCACCGGCCCTGCCTACAGTGGGTCCCTGTTCAAGTCTCAAACAGTTTTAGCTCAATGGTGCCATTACAGAGAAAACTATTCCATATGCAAATCAGACTATCACCCAAAAAGGGTGTTAAGTGTTAAAATATCAAGGAAACCTCTACATTAGCGATGCAGCAAACCCTGACAATTAGTATTAGCCCTCATCAGGAGGGTACAGCTGATACCTCTCAAGGCACCTTGAGCAAGGGGTCCACAGCTGGATTACCCAGTACACATAGTACTTAGTAGTGAGCAAAAACAAAGTTTATAGGAGCATTATTTGTACTTGTTTTAGGCTTAATGTTATGGTTACTGTTACAAGGTTATTCAGAGAGCACTGAAATGTCACCGACATTTCAGTTCTCTCTGATTCACTGTAATTCGGCGAGTCCGATTTGTTGAACCTGCAGTGAATTCAGCATTCACTGCAAGGTCTCCAAAGTGCACCGAATTGGCCACCGAACGCCATCCTGCCGGACAGCAGCCGCAAATCTGCCACCTCCAACCTGCCAGACAGCCGCCAAACGCACCCGCACAGAGCGCCAACCAGCCCCAGTTAAAAGCCGACGACCCGCCGTACGAGTAAAAAAGAAAAAAAAAATCGATTGAAACTAATAAAAAGGTCTGTTACAGAAAAAAGACTATTTAAAAAAACAGGGAAAAACATTTTGCCAGAAAAATCTTGAAAAATACCTAAAATTGCCTTTCGAATGATACCAAACATGACCATGTTCAAAGTAAAAACAAAAAAAAAACATGTATTTTTTTGTGTGTTGTTTTTATTAATGCAGCAATATTGTTCACATTTCAATTATAATGTGAACAATGATGCTGCACTAATGATGTTTTTCTACGGGGTGTGTTTGCTAAAAATCCCGTAATTCCCCCCATAAAATGTAACAATTCTCCATTTCTAATTTTTGTTCAAGCGCACCCCATAGAAAATATAACCGCAAACGCTCATGTGATAAAATGTGAAAAAAAACACTTTACACGCTGCAGATGATTAAAAATTCAAATTTTTTTGCATCTTTGTTATAATATACAGGCAGGACATGACGTAGAAAAAAATTTCATCTGCGCAAATTCCCATTATACTGTGTGAAACAAAACACAATTAGAGGTTTGGTTTCTTATCAATGGCCATTATAAGACTAAGCTCGCCCGCCAAACGTCAAGGCACCTCTAATGAGGGCGAGTCCTATCCAAAATTTAAACCACAGGCTGCTGTAATAGCAAACCATACCTGCTCATGCTGCTTGTCAAACACGAGGTAGATTGGTGGGCCTTTATTTATGCTCCCCCAGAAAAAAAATCCACTTTGGGATGGAAAACAAAGACACGGAGCGGGATGTTGCTGCCCTCATTAGAGGTGCCTTGACATATGGCGGGGGAGCTTAATGTTATAATGGCCATTGATAAGAAACCAAACCTCTAATTGTGTTTAGTTTCACACGGTATAATGGGAATTTGTGCAGATGACATTTTTTTCTTTGTTTTACACATGTTGTTGGGCTGGATGCATTTGGTGGTTGCAGCCGCCCCATCGGGGAATAGGCGCGACCCCACCCCTCCTGTAGGACATGACGTATACATATAAAAATGACATATTATGAATCTGCCGAAAAAAACGATATATAATATGTCTGGGTCATATAATAAAATGTGGCTTCAAATCGCGTTTAAACATGATGAGCAAAAGCGGTAAAAATGAGCTTGGCACAAAGCGGTGAAATGCCTCAGCAGTGAAGGGGTTAAATAAAGGCAGGGCAAGTATTTACGTCTTGGCACACTCATATGGTTTCTGGCCACGAATTAGATTTTTTATTTGCTATATGTAGTATTGATTTTCTTGGGAATACAACCAAGTCAAATTTACATTAATTAACCCTTTCGCTGCTGAGGCTTTTCACACCTCTGTGCTGAGGTCATTTTTACCGGTTTTGCTCATCATGTTTAAACGTGTTTTGAAGGGTTATTTTAGTATATGACCCAGACATATTATATATCGTTCTTTCCGTCAGACTCAATAGATTCATAATATGTCATTATTATATGTATACGTTATGTCATGTCTGTATATTATAACAAAAAATGCAATAAAATATGTATTTTCAATAATTTACAACGTGTAAAGTGTTTTTTTTCACATTTTAACATGCGAGCAATTGCGGTTATATTTTGTATGGGGTGCGCTTGTTAAAAAAATTAGAGATGGGGTCTCGTTCCATTTTTTTTTGGGGAAAATTAAACGATTTTTAACAAACGCGCCGCATACAAAAATCGTTAGTGCAGCATCATTGTTCACATTATAATTGAAATGGGAACAATATTGCTGCATTAACGAACCAAAAAAAAGAAAAAAAAAATTTATTTTTTTTTATAATTTTTTTTAAATATATTTTTATTTTTAATTGTAATTTTTATTTTTTTTAAAAAATTTGTTTCACTTTCGTGTTTGGTATCGTTGGAACGGCCATGCTCTGGCCGATCCAACCATACCAAACTTTAACCCCTAGCTGCCACGGATCGGGAGATAGGGAGTTCATTGGAACTCCCTATCTCCACCGTTGGTGGCAGTTAGGGGTTAACTCTAGGCAAAAGGATAAACAAGACCATACGGCGCATAAAACAGTGAACAGTTGATTAAATGAACAACTGGTTAATAGAAGTAAAATGTGAAAGGTGTCCTTTAAGGTATAAAAAGTGTCCTTTAAAATGCAAGAAGTGTCCTTTAAATACCAAACAGAGGAGGTAAAGAGTACAAAAAAGTTTCAAAAAAATTATTAAGTCAATTTGTGCAAAATAGGTGTTCAAAAAGTGCAATGATTTAATACTCAAGGAGTGTTGTTGGTTGAAGACAAATGCAACAATCTTCTCTGTGGTGTGGATATCAAATCTTCTCTTTAAAGGTGTCCCTCAGAGAGAAATAAAGGCAATAATAGTGCAGATGGTCATACTGGGATGAAGTAATTTAATAAAATGAATGTATCACTCACATTTATTAGAGCCTAAGAATCCAGGCTCAAGGAAAATAGCTTGCGGCCAAGTATAGGGTGGCACGTCCCTCCTTTCATCTATGGTGGTTACTAGATAAAGCAGAGAAGATCGGGAGACGGCACTCCCATAGCGTAACTCTGTGCAATACAGGTGGAGGATTAAATTAAAATTGGTCACACTCACCAATTATAGAGCCTCTCAATTCCAGGCTCAAGGAGTATCGCCTTGGGTCCTCTTAAGGTGGGGGCCCAAACCTCTGCTTGGTTCGGCAATCACTTCTCATCTAATGATTGCACCCTTTCCTCCTCTCATACCAGGTATCTATAATTGGTGAGTGTGACCAATTTTAATTTAATCCTCCACCTGTATTGCACAGAGTTACGCTATGGGAGTGCCGTCTCCCGATCTTCTCTGCTTTATCTAGTAACCACCATAGATGAAAGGAGGGACGTGCCACCCTATACTTGGCCGCAAGCTATTTTCCTTGAGCCTGGATTCTTAGGCTCTAATAAATGTGAGTGATACATTCATTTTATTAAATTACTTCATCCCAGTATGACCATCTGCACTATTATTGCCTTTATTTCTCTCTGAGGGACACCTTTAAAGAGAAGATTTGATATCCACACCACAGAGAAGATTGTTGCATTTGTCTTCAACCAACAACACTCCTTGAGTATTAAATCATTGCACTTTTTGAACACCTATTTTGCACAAATTGACTTAATAATTTTTTTGAAACTTTTTTGTACTCTTTACCTCCTCTGTTTGGTATTTAAAGGACACTTCTTGCATTTTAAAGGACACTTTTTATACCTTAAAGGACACCTTTCACATTTTACTTCTATTAACCAGTTGTTCATTTAATCAACTGTTCACTGTTTTATGCGCCGTATGGTCTTGTTTATCCTTTTGTCTTAATCTTGGCACGTATTTTGGTTGTTTTTTATGTGCTTTTTACCATACCTAGGCTGCAATTGATTATTTATTCACATAGCACTTTAATTAACTTAAATTAACAAGCGCCCACACTGTATAGTGTATACCCGTATACACACTTTTTAATCAGGGGTTAACTCTAGGACTGGCGTCATCGTGCTATGCACGATGACGCCAGTCCTCAGGGGGAGTTCCTGGAGGCTTGGCCGACATCCAAGATGTCGGCCAGCTCCGGGAAAGGATCACGAACCGGCGCTTTTCAGCGCCGATTCGCGATCCAGCTCCCCAGGGGTTAATGCCAGGCACCATTTGGAAGGGCAGGCTGTGCCCTTCCAAATGGTGTCTGGGTTAACCCCCGCAACGCCGCCGATCGGGAGGGAGAGAGGTCCGAAGGACCTCCCCCCTCCCTTTCAGGCGCCTCCTCCGCACATGCGGGGGGGGGCGCCTGAATTAGGTGTCATCGCGCTGCCGCGATGACACCTAATTTCATCGGCGGCGGTTCCGGATGCTGGGCTGACATCGAGGATGTCAGCCCGCACCGGGGGGGCCAGCGATCGGCTGGAACCCGGCCGAACGCTGACCCCAAAGGGAGGACGCGCTCAGCGCGTCCTCCGCACAGCGGGAGCCATGTGGAGGACGCGCTCAGCGCGTCCTTCGCATGGAAGTGGTTAATGATGATGATGGACTAAATTCCAAGTCAGGTGTAAATGCCGCCAAAGCTGATGGAAACTTACCAGGGCCATTAAAGGGCCCTATACTAACAGCGGTTATACGTAACAGCTCACTTGTTATTATTATTATCATCATCATCATTTATAAAGCGCCGTTTATACACCCTTTTTATAATTGAAAAATACAGGTTACAGTCAGGCCCCCTTCACACCTAAGCGTTTTACAGCGCGCTCCTGCGCGCTGTAAAACGCTCAAACAATGAAATCCCATGATTTCCTATGTGGGCATGTCACACCTGGCCGTTTCACAGCGCGCATGAACGCGCTGCTAAACGTCCTACGTCCAAAGAAATGCGGGAGCTTCTTTGGGGCAGTTATCTGCGCGTTCACGGCCATAGAATTTGACGGGAACGCGCGTTTGCGCGTTTTCCAAATCAAAAACGTGCGTTTTCGAACAGTGCGCGTGCGCGTTCTGCACATGCCAGGCACATGGCAGGAAAAGACCACACCCCCGGGGAATTCAGACGCCGCTGTGAAGATGGATGCTGGAGCTGGAGCTGGCGTAGGTCTGGGCGACACCGAGGTGTTTATCCGTCTGGTGCATGGGAAACCATGCATCTATGACCAGAGGAGGAGTGATTACAAAAACCGAACAGCGAGGCTGCGAGTATGGCAGGAGATCGGGGAGAAGTTGTGGGCAGATTGGAAGACCTGCAGCAACCGGGAACGTGATACGAGAGGTACATAAAACAAGAATACCCATGTGTGACCTAGGGGCAATAAATACCCATGTGTGGCCTAGGGGCAATGAATACCCATGTGTGGCCTAGGGGCAATAAATACCCATGTGTGGCCTAGGGGCAATGAATACCCATGTGTGGCCTAGGGGCAATAAATACCCATGTGTGGCCTATGGGGCAATAAATACCCATGTGTGGCCTAGGGGCAATGAATACCCATGTGTGGCCTAGGGGCAATAAATACCCATGTGTGGCCTAGGGGCAATAAATACCCATGTGTGGCCTAGGGGCAATGAATACCCATGTGTGGCCTAGGGGCAATAAATACCCATGTGTGGCCTAGTGGCAATGAATACCCATGTGTGGCCTAGGGGCAATAAATACCCATGTGTGGCCTAGGGGCAATAAATACCCATGTGTGACCTAGGGGCAATAAATACCCATGTGTGGCCTAGGGGCAATGAATAGCCATGACAGCTGCTGTGGCCATGGCTATAAAAACTGGAGAGGCACGCAGCGTTTTTTTTTTTTTTTAAATACAAAAAGGTATGAAATCCGTTATATACAAACAAATTTTATTAATCAAAACATCAACTTTGTAAACGCAGAAACAGGGTTTTGTTTGATAAAAAGTTGTTATATTTATTCATTATTGATGGCTTGCAACTGCCAAGACAGCTCACCCTCTGGTGACATGAAATATGCTGCAAAATTGTCGCGGACAGAGCCACCATGTCTGCTACCACGGGTGGCAAGCAGATCTGTACTCTCCATACAATGGGCCAAAGAGTCCTCGAAACTGAACCCATCTCTGCAACGGACGAAATTGTGCAGTACACAAACTGCCTTCACCACCGAGATGGCATTCTCCAAGTTTAAATTTATAGGACAGTGTAGAATGCGCCACTTATTGCTGAGGATCCCAAAGGCACATTCCACCACCCTGCGTGCTCGGGTCAGTCTGTAGTTGAACACCCTCTTCTCCACACTGAGTCCACAGTTCGAGTAGGGCCTCATCAAATGCTCAGTGAGAGCAAACGCCTCGTCTCCCACAAAGACAAAAGGCATAGGATCAGCGGTGCCAGGCAGCGTGGTGTTCGCTGGAAGGTCTAGTTCCTCCCGCTGCAGCATTTGCCCAAATTCAGAATGGGCAAATACTGCCGCATCCGAGCTGCTCCCGTAGGATCCGATGTCTATGTACATGAAGCAGTAATTTGCATCGGATACTGCAAACAGGACAAAAGAAAAATATTTTTTATAATTGAAAAACCTGGCTACCACTACCCTTCGGCTTAATTATCCGTATATGTTTCCCATCCAGCGCTCCCAAACAATTTGGAAAATTGCATGTCTTGGCAAAAACGTCTGCAATCGCCATCCACTCCTCTTTGTTGGGTTTCTTCATAACGACATCATGAAGGATATCCCATAGGGCACAGCATGTTTCCCGAATGATGTTGCTAGCTGTTGATTGTCCGATCATGAAGGCATAGTGCAGACTGACCAACGACTGTCCGGTTGCTAAATACCTATGAAATTTATGAAAATAAAATTAGTTCATGCTTACATTTTGTTTCAACAGTCAATAACATGAAACAGAAGTGGAAAAGCATCAAGGATGCGTTCATCCGCCACAGGCGTAAAGAGAAGGAATACCGCAGTGGAGCGGCTGCCAGTGCGCCATCGCACTATATGCATGCTGACCAGCTGGAATTTCTCATCCCATCCGTGGAAATGCGTAGGTAAGTCAAACCAATAACAATGTTTATGAGGGTCGTGGATATTGTATTAAACATGTAAATAATAATATAATGCACCCACTAATGTATTATTTGCTATTGACAGCACTGACAGCAGCTGGGAGAGGCAGGAGGACAACAATGAGGAGGAGGACACGGCCACCCAAGATCCACAGCCATGCACCTCAATTGACATGTCGGAAACCCAACCCTCACCGTCACCGTCACAAACAGAGACAGAGGCACCAACAACATCTGTCCCAAGATCTGCCACACCAGCCATGAAACTTCCTGTACGGAGACGTACAATTTTAAGGGGCCGTAGACAGAGGAACCAGCGTGAGGAGGACAGACTAATCGGCGTCATGGAGGACATGGCGCATAATGTCCAGAGAATGTCCTGTGAGGCCCATTTCCTCCTCAGCTTGGAGGACAAAATGAAAAGGGTGCCTAGGAGTCAACAGACAGAGGCACGTGATGCCGTCACCCGTGCCCTCGACTCCTTCCTTCCACCTGAAGAACGCTCCTCCCAACAACAACATACACTAGCTACAACATAAAACACCTCTACATACCACACACCTGCACACACACACTCCTCCACCTACCACCTACTACCCACAAACACCCATGCACCACCCCCCTGAAACATGGTACTCACACACACATTCCCCTTTCAGATATCCCACACCCAGCTGTGGAAGGAGGGAGGAGATGCAGGGTGACGAGCATCACTATCAAAATCTATAAGGAAATCTCTGTATCCCTAGGCACCTTTTTCATTTTCTTTACCTTGCTGAGGAAGGAAAATGCCTTGCCCGTTGGCTGTTTTTTGTTTGGTTAGCCAATAGTTGTCGAACTGCCCTGCCATTATGTGGTTTAATCTGTATAGTTATTCAAGTGAATATTTACCTTTTTTTCTACATATTTCTAGAATAAACCGTTCTTTGTTTAATGCAACAGTAAAAAGTCTCTGTATTTATTTTATTGACCGGCGGCTGCTCTGCGTTCTGATCGACTCGTGCTCGGGTTTCTCCGGTGTGTTCGGCGGGGTTAATCCAGATGTTTTTGCAGGGTTTGGGCAAGCAATTGCCGGGTTATGGGGTGAGTGTTCAGCAGGTTTGCGGTGGCTTTTCCCTGCACTACATCGGCCCTGTGGCACTTGCTGAAACCACCGCAGGGTAGGTGAAGGGATCGCCGATCTGCTCCGTATTGGATGAAAAGTAACCAAACATGCAGTGACGGCTTGATTCTCTTTGAATAACCCCGACAGCACATCGCACTGTATTATGTGTGTAGTGACTTTAGTTGACTTACCGCAACGTAATCAGCAATCTTTCCACCGGTGCAATGCTCTCACGCATGAAGGTGTCCTGCCGTTGCAAGGTGGGGGACATCAAGTCCAGCAGGTCATCAAAACTATTGTAAAATAAAAAGAAAAAAATGGGGGAATTAATAGCAATGAAACGGTGCTTAACCCCTTAGTGACCGGGCTGTTTTACACAAATCCGTCTTTTAGTGACCGCTGCTGTTTTTACGTTTCTGCGCTGTTAGTGTTTAGGTCAAATTTTCCTCTTACTCGTTTATTCAACCCACACATATTATACACCCTTTTTCCCGCCATTAAATGGACTTTCTAGAAATACCATTATTTCCATCATATCAAATAATTTACTATAAAAAAAATATGAAATATGAGGAAAAAAAATGGTAAAAACACACTTTTTTGTAATTTAATCCCCAAAATCTACAACCACCCAAAACAACCCCGGCTAAATAGGTTCAAAATTTTGTCCCGAGACTAGAAATACCCAATTTTTACATGCGTTTGCTTTTTAACCCCTTCACTGCTGAGACAGTTCACCTATGTGCGCTGCGCTCATTCTGACCATTTTGTGCTAATTATTTTTAGATGACAGCCTAGGTCCTATTTAATTAAACCCCCCCAGACAAAAAAAAACTTTTAAAAAAAAAACATTTTTTTATTTTATTTAATTTTTTTTTATTTTTTTTTTATTTAATTTTTTTTTTTTTTTAAACCAAACCTGGTCATGTTTGGTATCATTTCAAAGGCCATAATCAGGCTTTTCAAATGATGGCAAATATGACCATCTAGCTGCCATGGATCGGGAGATAAATGGATCCTTAGGATCCCCTTATCTCTACATGGCAGCTAGAGGGTTAACTGGCCCACTGACATCCTCACACATATGGTGAGGTTGTCAGTGGGTGCGGGGGGACCTGGAGGCTTTGCTGACATCCAAGATGTCAGCCCCCCTCCAGGTGTGAATCGCGTTTTGGCGCCAATTGGCGCCGCAACGTGATCCGGCGGCGAAACGGTTAATTCCATACACCGCTGGAAAGGGGAGGCTCTCCCCTCTCCAGCGGTGCAAACGGCATCTCCCTAGCTTCAATGGTTGGGGAGATAGAGGGCTCCGAAGGAGCCCCCCCTCCCCTCCATTGAAATGCATGGGGACGCCTGCTGATGACGTCACCATGCAGCATGGCGACGTCATCAGCCTCGCCTGCCCATGTAAATCACATGGGCAGGCTTCCTCCCTGCCAGATCGCCGTGGGATCCAGCGAGGGAGGGGAGTATTGGGCGGGAGGGGGATTAGGCGCCGCTGACGTACCCTGTACGTCCGCGGGTCTAAGGGAGACCCGAGGACAAGACGTACAGGGTACGTCATCGGCCCTTAAGGGGTTAAGGGCCATGTCGTCACAACAACATACCATCTTACACAGGTTAATTTGATGCTAGCTTTATTTTCTATCTTCTATCCCGCCTGTTTCCCAAATCAAATCTCTGATGGTACTATCATATGGGACACAACAACAATAAAAGCAGGGTACATGTACTAACCTCTTCATGGACATACGTGTGTATTGCATAAACTTCTCCTCGCGTGCACGCAGAGTTGCAAACAACGCCCAGACCTGACCTCGTTGTCGGTCTGCAATGATGGGATGCACCCAGTAGCGTCGCCTGCCTCCTTCTCCTCAAGCGCAGATATTGGAAAGCTGCGATTGTTGCAATGGTGCGTCTTGGGCAGATCTCCATTTTGCAAATCTGGTTCCTGCACAGGAGGTCTTTTTCATTGGTCGCCTCCGTAATTAAGACAGTAAATTTTCTATTGGACACCTCCGTAGTCAATCAAAAAACGCGCGTACAACGCGCGTTTCGAATTTGCAAAAACGCTCGTGAAACGCAAGGAAAACGCCGGTGAAAAACGCGCGTTAAACGCGCGTATTAAAAACGCTTAGGTGTGAATCCAGCCTCAATGTTGGCAATACGGCTTCTTTCATTGTGTTCATGTGTCTCCGATAAAGGTTAATTGTTTAATAATTGTGTTAGGTTAATAATAAAGCAGAAATAGCATTTGATAATTCTTATTGTATAAATCTGATTAAATTGATGCCTGACATATGTTTGGATAATGATGAGATATGGTAGCAATTGGTTTTAATAGCAATGATTGTGCTATGGATACAATTATTGCAATGCTTACACATATATTCCACACTACACCACCTGTGTAACACATTTTAATGATGATTAATTACCTAGATAACCAAATATCTAAGGTGTGAGAAACTATTTAAGATGTTGTATGGATGTGAATAGCAGACTTGACAAAGACCTGGTGTAGGTCGAAACGTTGTTCTGCTTTTGGTGATGGAATAAAACCCTTTTTTGATGAATACTGCCGTATGCTGGAATTATTATTTTTTTGATATTGATTGATCCTTGGAGTGAGGACTTTCCAGTGGCAGCTCTAAGGCTAATGTCAGACGAACGCAGTCTGAGCGTACTCTGCGTGCGTGCATAACGGACGAATGTATTGACGGACGATACTGTAGACACCAAACGATCCGTTTTTCTTGACGGACGTAAAAAAAAAGGGAACTATGGGAAATAAAATTAATATGAAAAATTTGAAAAGGATATGAAAAGCCATTTTGTGCGTCAAGGTGGTGGACGTCGCAAATGCGCTGCGTCTGACATCTCATCACTCTCACAGAACGCTACGCGGACGTGGCGCACTCTGCGCGTCTGTGGTAGCGGTTTTACGTTCTTGCCTAACTTGCGTCCGTTTGCCACGTGCGTTGTGCGTGCGCAGTTCAGTGCGCACGTACTTCATGTCTGGGTCTCTATTGCTCATAATTCTATGCTACGACGGACGTTAAACTGTGCGGCGACACGGACGGGATCACTGCGTTCGTCTGACAGGACCTTAGGTGGGTGCTAACAATCAAGGCATTGCCTGTCAAACGTAACAGCTCACTTATTATTATTATCGTCATTTATATAGCGCCAACAGTTTCCGCAGCGCTTTACAATAACCAAAGGAAACAAGATACAGATAAATGGACATAGGATGGAAACAAGAGGTGTAGAGGGCCCTGCTCATAGGAGGTTACAGTCTAGAGGGATTGGGGTTGAGGAAGACAAGGGGAGTTTTATAGGATGTCAGGATCATTAGTGCCAGTGGTTCGGGAATGGTGGGGCCATACAAGCAGCTTCAACCTGGTGAGCAGAGGGATGAGTTGTATCAGTAATGTGGTCATTAATCTGAAGAGATGGGTTTTGAGGGATTTCTTGAAGGACTGAACATTAGGGGAGAGTTTAATAGGGTGAACCATAATGGCTCCATAATGTCTCACTTCTTATCCATAATCAAAATGGCACCCCCTGCTATTTCATCTATTCCTCTGTTTGAGGCTAAGCTATTACCACAGGTTACTGTAACTTAACATTTTTTATACTATGCAAAATTTGACTAGGAAACATAAATTTATGGCCCACAGGAGAATAAGTGGTTCCAGGGTGACTTGTTATTCGCATCTCAAGTTTGGATTTAAACAAAAAAAATCTGATCTCTCTACCTGTTATTGATGATACAGAGGCACTATATAGATACTGTGGCACTGATACTATTACTGGCTTCCTGCTGCTAACATAGCACTTACTCATAATAGAGCAGGGTAACCACACGGCCTGAAAAGAGACCAAAGTCTGTAGAGTTGGTGAGTTTACACCTGCATTGATGCATATTTCTTCCACAAAGAAAGTTAAAATAAAAATGTGTGCATTTGCAGCTCAAGATTAGATTAATGGAGAGGTGCACGCTGTACCACATTACCCCCCAGAAGTGGTACAACATCTAAGGAGGTTCTAGGATGTGGTTAGACTTTACAAATACGAGGTTCAAAAATCTGTGAGTAGGTCTATATTGAATCAGCTATTTCTATTCCATCACAGTACGCTATAAGGAAACCCCCCCCCCCTTTTTACCTGAAGCATACAATACAGAGCCGGATAGATAGGCTTTCTAAAGTGTGAGCCCCAAAGATTAAACAGTCTCTCTCATATCGCTGCAATTTTACACCATGTTGTGTTTTTTTTTCTGATTTTATCTTTGAAAGGTCACAAAACCGTGAACAAAATGGAAGACTCCGTCATTTGTTGATAATTTTTTACAGTTATTGTAACACAAAAGCAAAGCCACCGCTAGCATTTACAAGGCCCTAGGCAAGAACATTTAATGGGGCCACTGACCACGCTTTCAGTGCCAGACCTCCTAATACTGCACCTTTTTCACACACACAGACACACACACACCGACCCTCCCCACTGATCTTCACAAATAGACACTCCTCCCCACCACTTCATAGACATCGCCTCTCCCTCAGGTACAGAGCCTCTCCCCCTCCAAATAGACACAGTAACACTCCCATGTCATAGAAACATAGAAACATAGAAAAATGTCGGCAGATAAGAACCTTTCGGCCCATCTAGTCTGCCCAATTACATGGATACTTTACCTGGATTTATCTTTTGTTTAGGATAGCCTTATGCCTATCCCATGCCTGCTTAAATTCAATTACTGTTTTGGCCTCTACCACTTCTACTGGAAGACTGTTCCATGTATCCACCACCCTCTCAGTAAAATAATGCTTCCTGATGTTACTTTTAATCCTTTGCCCCTCTAATCTAAGACTATGTCCTCTTGTTTTGCTACTTTGTTTCCTTTTAAATATACTCCCTTCCTCTACCTTGTGGATTCCCTTTACATATTTAAATGTTTCTATCATATCTCCTCTGTCTCGTCTTTTTTCCAAGCTGTACATGTTAAGATAATTAAGCCTTTCCTGGTAACTTTTCTCCTTCAAGCCGTACACCATTTTAGTAGCCCTTCTCTGAACTCTCTCTAAGATGTCTATATCCTTCTGGAGATACGGTCTCCAGTACTGCACACAGTACTCCAAGTGAGGTCTCACCAGTGCTCGGTACAGTGGCATGAGCACTTCCCTTTTCCTACTGTGAAATGTCATTGTTTACTAGGAGGTTAGGGGGGCTGTCAGTCAGGCAGTCCTGGAGGTGGAGGCTGTTGGGCATTGCCTCTGTGCATTTACATGGCAGGTGTCAGCAGTGGTGTGGGGCCCCTCAAAGTGGGGGGCACATGTAGACACCCTGCTCGACTTACCCAAAGACCAGTCCTGCACAAGAGATGCAAGTAAAGTTTGTGGCTTGGGTGCAATAGCAGGAGAGCCATTAGATTCAACTAGTGTCACTGTTATACTTAGGGGCTCACTGGTGGCTGGCACAGAGCGCATTGTGTCATTTTTGACCTTAAAGCCCTTATTTTTTCATTGTACAGATTTGGCACCTCACACTGATGACGCAATAGAAAAACCAAGAAATGTATAAAGCTGCCACTATCTTTCATAAGATAATGTTGTTTTAACAGAACAGGACAATTTATCTTCATTGTTCAGGTCTCTGTTTGCTATTGGATTACAATATTTGAGATCTCCAAGAACATTCTTTTAAATATTATGCTCTCTATGGGCTACTTTACATTCCTCGTGCTAAAACGGGAATGCTAGGGAGAAAAAACTGCGTCTGCAGTTTTCTCCCTCGTGCCCCTGTTTTAGCACGGAATTACAATGCAGGCACTTAAAAAGCTGCCTGCATTGTTACCGGGAGCTACGCTAAGCGCTGCCGCGAGCTTCCACTCGATGGAGTCCATAGGACTCCATTGAAGCAGACAGCGGCGGTCACATGACCCGCCAGATCTCGCCTCGCGAGATCAGGCAGGTCGGCGTAGTGATCTGCAGGGGGAGACTGGGGGACTTTCCCCCCCAGTCTCTCCCTGCTCCCACCGGATGGAGGAGGCGGTTGGAGCCGCGATCCTCGCCACGGGACAGGATGTGAGTATCTGAATTGTTTTTGGGAGATTACTGCTGGTGCTAACGTATTCTGCCCCAGTGGAATCCGTTAGCACCAAGTCCAGGCTGTGGTTAACTTTTTGCTAACTGCAGCCAGGCGTTAATCAGCGTTAGGACTTTGTAATGCTAACACTGATTAACACTTTGCGCTCCCTATACTTAACATGGGGAGCGCAAAGTACAGTAACCTTGCCCTGAAAAGCGCAAGGTACCAAACGCAAATGGGTTACTTAACCCGTTTGCGTTTGGATTGTAATATGCGGTGGCCCTCGTTAGGGCCACCAGGGCTAATGTTAACGCTCACTAAGGTGAGCGCTAACATTAGCACCAAGATTGTAATGTAGTCCCATATCTGCAGACAGTTAAACCCTCTTGGAAAACATACAAATCTTGTTTTCAACATTTCCATAATGATAGTAGTTATATATTTATGACAGATAGTTGGCAGAATGTATTTTGTCTAGAAAATGGAATTTAACATATTTCCCAAGGCAAATGGTGCATAGATTTATACCACAGGTCACAATGGGCTAATTTCAAATATCCTACAAAATAATTAAACAAAAACATGAATAAATCGATAAACAATCATAACTAGCCATTTTAAAATTTTGGTGCTGGGGCATTTTGTAGCGGAGAGGCGACTGTGACAAGAACTGAAGAGTATTATTTATTTATTTATTTATTTATAAAGGATTTTACCAGGAAGGATACATTGAGATTTCTCTCGTTTTCAAGTATGTCCTGGGTTCAAGAACATTGAAGTGTTACAGTTACAGAAATACAAAGTAATACAATGCAAGATATTAAAAAAAAAAACACAAATATACAGATTAACAGAAAAATATGTAGGAAATATAGTCACTAGGTTACATGTTTACAGGTGCATTCTGTACTGAGGTATGTTAGTAAGGAGCTTTTGAGTGACTTAAGACTGGGGGAAGATTTGATGGTGTCTGGGAGGTTATTCCATAATTGTGGTGCTCTGTAGGAAAATGAGGACCGAGCCACTGTCTTTTTGTATTGTGGTATAGCAAGTAAGGTGCTGGTCCTGGATCGGAGGTTATAGGATGAGGGAGCTGCTGGGGGAAGCAGTCTATTCAGGTAGGGTGGCAGCTTCCCAGAGATGCTCTTAAACACCAGGCTGGAGAGGTGAAGGGTGTGTCTGGATTCCAGCGATGGCCAGTTTAGCGCTTTTAACATGTCACAATGGTGGGTCATGTAGTTACATTGTAGCGCAAAGCGGCAGAATGAATTATACAATGCAGTAAGTTTATGAAGGTGTGTTTGCAGGGCGGCTGCATACACTACATCTCCGTAATCAATAGCCGGCATAAGCATTTGTTGTACAATCTGCTTTCTTACCGCGGGACTCAGGCAGGATTTGTTTCTGTACAGGGCACCTAGTTTGGGGTAAAGTTTATAAGAGTTTTTCGATGTGGGGGCCAAAGGATAGATTAGGGTCCAACCACATACCTAGATATTTGAGAGAAGTGACTGTGGTCAGCATGCCATTTGATTTTGTCCCAACACATAGATGGGGATTTTGCAATTTGTGTAGTTTAGGTGCTGTTCCAAAGAGCATCGTTACAGTTTTGTCAGTATTTAAAAAAAGTTTGTTGTTTTTGATCCACTTTTCTACCTCTGTGAATTGTTCTTGCAGCACGGCCTCCAGCTGCAGGAGATTTGGTTTGCTGGTATAGATCACAGTGTCGTCTGCGTACATATGTACAGTTGAGGCTTTGCAGACGTTGGGCAGATCATTTATGAATATTGTGAATAGCAGGGGGCCTAGTATTGATCCTTGGGGTACACCGCAAGTGACTGGGAGCGGGAGGGAGGAGCTGCCAGAAATTGACACATATTGTGATCGGTCGGATACATATGATTGAAACCAGGTTAGCGTGCGATCACCAATGCCAGAGTTTTTAAGTTTTTCTAACAAGATGCCATGGTCTACCGTGTCAAAGGCCTTGGAAAAATCAAGGAAGATGGCTCCAGTTAGGTTTCCTTGTTCCATCCCAGCCTGGATATCATTGCAGACTTTTAAAAGGGCGGTTGTATTTGAGTGATTTGGACGAAAGCCTGATTGATCCGGGGTTAAGTAGTTCCAATATTGATAATAATCACGTAATTGTGCGTAGACACATTTTTCCAAAACTTTTGACATTACAGGGAGCAACGATATCGGACGGTAGTTGGATAACAAAGTACTGTCACCACTTTTATGGATAGGTACCACTCTTGCAGTCTTCCAGAGCTTGGGTATGTATCCAGTCGCCAGTGACTCATTTATTAGGGTTGCGACAGGATTTGCAATTGCTGGCGCACTGATTTTCAGCAGCATTGCTGGTATTTGATCAGGTCCAGACTGGCATTTCATTTTTTGCTTACGGAGAAGTTTAGTAATGACACTGACAGGCACTGGTCTAAAACTGAATTCCTGTCTGATACAGGGACTTTGCACAGTTGGGGGGCCTGACCTGCATGAGGCCTCTCTGATTGCATGTCATTTCCTAGCTTGGCAATCAAAGTGGTGGCACATCCAACAAAATAATCATTAAAGGCATTTGCTACATCTAGGGGGTGTTGCAGGGTTTGGTTGTTTACTTTGACAGCAGCTGGCTGGGAGTGGACTGGGGGTGCTTGTATGTTACTTATGGTTCTCCAAACGTTTCTAGGGTTTGATATGTTATTGTTTAGATTTTCATTGAAGTAATGGGCTTTGGCCATTTTTGTTTGTTTTGTGCATTCATTCCGGCATTTTCGGTATTCGTAGTGATCGTTCATGGAACCAGTACTCTTGAAATTTGACCACCGTGAATCTCTAAGCTGGTACATTAGTGTAAGATCAGCTGTAACCCAGGGGAGAGGAGTCCCTTTTACTCGCACTTTACACAGCGGGGCATGGGAATTCCAGACTTGCAGCAGCTCAGACTGAAAGTATTCAACTGCACAGTCTAGGTCTGGGATTAGGTTTAGCCTGTACCAGGGGAGCTGTTTGAGATCACTTAGGAAGGATTCAAGAATAAATTTCTTGAAAGACCTGGTGGTTATTACCTTTGGGGGAGATTTCAAGGCCTTAATTTTGCGAACGCAGTACACTAGACAATGGTCACTAAAGCTATTAGCAAGAACGCCTGCCTCCTGTATTCTATCAGGAGATGAGGAGAGAATCCAGTCCAACAAGGTATGGTTAGGGCTTTTCATATTAATGCGAGTGGGGGAGGAGATTAATTGAGTTAGCTGCAAAGTTTTAAACTGCGAGCAGTGTTTGTTGTTTTTAGGATTTAGCCAATCTGTATTAAAATCGCCGAGGACCAGCGGGGCACTTTTTTGGTTTTGGGCAAGTAGGTTATTAAGGATTTGAGATATGTCAGAGAGGGAGTGCACTGGAGAGCTCGGTGGACGATAGAACCCAGCAACAATGATTGATTTACTGAATGGGATCTCAATTATACCAGAGAGGAAAACAAAGGTGACAGGAGAGCTAGAAGTCTGTAAGGGGGTGAACTTTATGGACTCCTCAACATAAATAACAATTTCCCCTCCTCTCTTTGCTCTGTCTTTTCTATAACATGAATACCCCTGTATTGATATGGCAGAGTCTGGTACTTTTGGGGTTAACCATGACTCTGTGAGCACAATGATTTTGGGTTTGTAATAGCAACACCATGCCTGAAGCTCATCCAATTTAGGGAGTAAACTTCGGATGTTACAGTGCACAAATGAGAGGCCTTTATTAGTGTGGAGACTAAAGGTTGTGTCACCTATAGGACCAGGGTTAGTTTCCACATCGTTTGCCAGGGAAAGTAGCAGAATAAATAGGAATTTGGACAGAGTTTTCTTTTGATAATAATGTGGTTGCAGAGTTTTAAATCTTTGTCTGGGATGGATGATTAGTCAGAAAAAACTTTATGTTTTCACTATATTGATTTTTATTTATCATAAATGCCAGAATGAAATAGAACAGGCGAGAATTACAAAAGAAAAAAGTGAAATTATCACCAAAAAATAATATTCAGAAGGGCAACCCCTGTGGGAAGGAACACGTTCATTGGGGTGGCCTGCAAACCAAATTCTGAAATGAATGTTAACTGGATGTCATTCAGTATATGCTTTGCAAAGGATCTATCCAGTGGCATCACAAGGGGTTGCGGACCGCACCTGAGTGACACCCTCTAGGGGTGACACCTCTAGGCAGGAATATTTACACTCTAAACCCTTGGCTGCGACCCCTGGGGAATCCCAAGATGGTTTTGACTTGTGGGGCTATTGAAATACTGGGGTGTGATCGGAACACTTAACCAGGGCTATAGGATTCATGCTCAACAGATGTCCAGCAAACTGAGCATGAGCTAACAGCAACCCCACCTTTGCCTTTAACTTCAAAGCACCAATACACATCCAATCACAAAGTGCAGCGGAATCCAGAGGCTAAGGTTGTTTGGCTGGGTGTGATAAGATTGTGTCAGCCTGATTGCTATGTAAGTATGTATAAGGTATGTAAATTGTTCTAAATGCTGGTTTAGTTATGATGTGTAGCTCAGAATGATGTCCTGTAAGAGGGGCAATGGTGGTACCCAGTATGCAGACAGAGTGTCCCTCAGGCATCAGACTCATGACTGAATTTACAACTCACAGAGAAAGGTGCCCATCTCTGGGCCTACCATGCCTTATTATAAATCTGGCCCTACCCTGTCAACCACCTTCGGGCACCAGGTGGATGAACAGGCTAACAAATAAATGAAGTACTTGGGGGGTGGACAGGCAAGATGACTCTAACCACAAGAGGACTGGCACAAAATGTTTTTTGTGACTGAAAACTTAGCAACAGTCTCAGCAGATTTTTTAAAAATATATATTCAATTTATATATTTTGCTGATTATATAGTGTGGGCCATATTACATAGTTGGTGCTAACTTAACCAGAGCTGTTGTAAAGTTGACAGCTCCATAGGCTATAATGGCTCTGGTAAGTTAACAACAGCTCTGGTTAATTTAGCACCAACTATGTAATATGGTCCTAATGTAATCCGACAAGGAAGTAGCCAGAGAGAGAGTTTTCCTTTCAGCTCTATTTTTTTATTTTAGGAAAAAAGTAGTTTCCACACGACCCAAACAGGAAGGCTTTTTTATGCAGTTTTAAGGGTGGAGCTGAATAATGCAGCTCTCACACACAGGAAAAAAAAAAGCAGTACATGCTGATCTGTAAACCACCAGGCTGCTGGCCAGATTTCAGTCTCAAATCAGGAAGTAAAAGAAAAAAAAAAAGTACTCAGCAAAGTAGAGAACACTGGGAGGAAGCACGAGTAGGGGGATTTGCCGTGTTCTTTCCACTGTCTTTATCTCTGGACGGGTTTCATCGCTTTTTAATTTGGATGACATAGATGGAATGATATATGGATTGATCATATAGACCATCAAGATATTCTGAAACAACTACGCTCTGAAAACGAAACTGGAAGTTTGAAGGCGGAAGGGTTTTTACGTGACAGTGAGTAGCATAATAAAATATCAGAACTATGTACTGTGGATGAGTTACCCTAACGCTACCAGCACCTACACATTTTAAGTGTGGTAATCTACGACTATGTCGACTTGTTTGAAGGGTTCGATGCATCGTTCTCTAGACTAGATGTAGGGTATCTTTGTCTAAGAATCCCGAAAGTGTTTTGTCTGTGTTGGTGGAGCGTAATCTTTTAAAACCATAAGAATTAATAAGTGTTAAATTTAAAGATAGATTCTCAAAAAAACACGTTTTTATTAATCCCTGGAATCCCTCAAATAGAACAGGTCACTGTCTGCGTTAGAGCAGGGTATACTTTTTAAATGAAGTGCTTCCATCGGTCTCTTGAAGTTTGTCATTCGAGTGCTGGAAAGGGTGTATTCGGAATTTTCGGGAAATGTGAAGTTTAGCCAAACAATGTACAAAGTAAAGTCCTGATAGGACGTTTATTAAATGTGCTACACAATGTTGAGTTCTTGGAATATGGAGTCAGGGGCCTTCTGAAGAAAGTTGTATTTGTAACAGTGATACTTGGAGACAAAATAAGTACTGAAATGAATTATCACAGTGCAAACTCGAATGCATTGGAAAAAGTGAACGTCGGTGTTAATCAGTGTATAACATAGGCTGTATTTATTATGTTCACTTAATGAGTTTCCAACTACTAAGCTTGTCAATAATAACATTAAATTCTAATTAGCATTATGATTCATTTCATGTATAACTAAATATTATGAACATTAAAACCTCACATTTTGCAACCATTAAATATTTGTCACTGAAAAGCATTATTATTATTATATTGTAATACTGGTATTGTTCTTAATAAATTAGGAGTAACCAGTTTCTTATTTTGAGAATTATTTCCTGGTAAACACAGCCTATGGGGTTGGTGTTCTGAATGAGTTTTATGAAATGTGCTTTGTTTTATTATTATTATGTTTAGCAACACATTAACCTCGGGCTCTACAGGAAGAGAAAAGAAAAGATCAAATGCAATGAGTTTTAATAACACATCTTGAGTAGAACCGGTTAGACTAACTTTATCACTGTGGTTTTTTTTTTTTGAGAAAGTATTTTACAAGGAAGGCTACATTGAGATTTCTCTTGTTTTCAGGTATGTCCTGGGTGGCGAGTGTTTACCGTTAGGTGTCTTGCCCACGGACACTTACTGGAGAGGTGCTCTTGCAGGGATTCGAACCTGTGTCTCCACAGTTATAGAGCAGTGATGTTACCTCTACTCCACCCAGTGCTTGTTTGGGAAATAAATTTCTCATGGTGCTTGGCCAACCTTATATACACATTAGCATGAAATTAATGCTTTAATGATACACAGGCTTTATCTTGATAAATATGAATAAATTACTAGAATATCTGTCAAAACAGCATAGGAATTGCAGTCATGCAAACTCCATAACCTTTTGACCTCTCCTCAGGCTGGGGTCAGACGAGCGCAGTGTTAACGTCCGTGTTGCCGCACATAAGTACGTCCGTGATAGCATATAATTGTGTTAAATGGAGCCCCACACACGAAGTACGTCCGCACAGAAGTGCAGAAGCACAACGGACGCGGCAAACGGACGCAGGTTAGGCAAGAACGTAATACTGCTAGAACGGACGTGTGGAGTGCGCCACGTCCTCAACAGCCGCATAGCTTTGTGTGTGAGTGATGGAACGTGGTCAGACGGATTGCATTTATACGTCCAGCATTTTTCACGGACAAAATGTTTTTTCATTTTAATTTATTTTCCCTGCTACATCCGTCAAAAATACATCAGTTAAAAAAATGGACTGTGTGACCACTACATTGTCGTCAGTCAGGAAGTACGTCCGTACTGCACGGACGCACAGTCAGTACAAAATGCACTCGTCTGACCCTAGCCTTATTGTTAGCAAGTGTCATGTTTTGGGCAGGCTGACAATTAGGGCAATAAGCCACTGCCTGAGGGCCCTGGCCTAGGAGGGGCATCCTGAGAGCAACCCTAAGGCTTAGTCAGGCCTGCTCTTTCAGTGTGGACCCATGCCACCATAGATATAAATCATGAGGAAAAAGTATCTGCAGCAAACTATAACTGTATATGTGTGTATATATATTATTATTCTTTATTTATAAAGCGCCAGCATATTCCGCAGCGCTGTACAATAAGCACAGTACAGACAGGGTTACAATACATTGAACAACATTTGACAAACAGTACAGGAGGAGATCAGGGCCCTATTCCCGTAGGAACTCACAATCTGGGAGGGTTGGGGTTGGAAACAGGAGGAGAGGACTGTAAGGTGAGAGTGATTGATGGTTGTGTCAGTGAGTTGGGTGGTAGGCTTCCCTAAATAGGAATGTTTTCAGGGAGCGTTTGAAGGAAGAGAAGTTAGGGGAAAGTCTGACAGTACGAGGGAGAGCGTTCCAGAGAGTGGGGGCTGCGTGTGAGAAATCCTGCAGTCTATCATGGGAAGAGGTGATGCGGGGAGAAGCAGGTCACTGTTTGACCTTAGGGAGCAGGCTGGGGTGTATTTGGTGATTAGTGAGGACAGGTAGTGGGGAGCTGAGTTAGTGAGTGTTTTGTAGGTAAGGATAAGGGTTTTGTAGGTAAGGATATATAGAAGGCCGTGTTAGTCCAGATGCCATAATCACAGGTACAGCAGTACGCGGTTATACCTTTTTTATTGGACTAACATTACATTTAAAAGACAATCTTTCGAGAGTATATCTCTCTTCTTCAGGTAGGGCCGCTATAGTAATCAGTATCCTAGAATTGAACATTGAGACATTAAGGGTCACATGGGCGGGGGGGGGGTTAGATGACGTAAAAAGTGAGAGTCAAATGGTATGTTTAACCACTTCCATGCGGAGGACGCGCTCAGCGCGTCCTCCACATGGCTCCCGCTATGCGGAGGACGCGCTGAGCGCGTCCTCCCTTTGGGGTCAGCGTTCGGCCGGGTTCCGGCCGATCGCTGGCCCCCCCGGTGCGGGCTGACATCCTCGATGTCAGGCCAGCATCCGGAACCGCCGCCGATGAAATTAGGTGTCATCGCGGCAGCGCGACGACACCTAATTCAGGCGCCCCCCCCCGCATGTGCGGAGGAGGCGCCTGAAAGGGAGGGGGGGGGAAGGAGGTCCTTCGGACCTCTCTCCCTCCTGATCGGCGGCATTGCGGGGGTTAACCCAGGCACCATTTGGAAGGGCACAGCCTGCCCTTCCAAATGGTGCCTGGCATTAACCCCTGGGGAGCTGGATCGCGAATCGGCGCTGAAAAGCGCCGGTTCGTGATCCTTTCCCGGAGCTGGCCGACATCTTGGATGTCGGCCAAACCTCTGGGAACTCCCCCTGAGGACTGGCGTCATCGTGCATAGCACATTAAAGTTTGGTATGGTTGGATCGGCCAGAGCATGGCCGTTCCAACGATACCAAACACTGTGAAAAAGTTTTAAAAAAAAAAAAAAATTAAAAAAAAATTATTATTTTTTTTTTTTGGTTTGTTAATGCAGCAATATTGTTCCCATTTCAATTATAATGTGAACAATGATGCTGCACTAACGATTTTTGTATGCGGTGCGTTTGTTAGAAATCGCGTAAAAAAAATACTTTACTCGTTGTAAATTATTGAAAATTCATATTTTATTGCATTTTTTGTTATAATATACAGACAGGTCATGACGTATACTTATAATAATGACATATTATTAATCTGCTGAGTCTGACGGAAAGAACGATATATAATATGTCTGGGTCATATACTAAAATAAGCCTTCAAAACGCATTTAAACATGATGAGCAAAACCGGTAAATATGACCTCAGCACAGAGGCGTGAAACGCCTCAGCAGCGAAAGGGTTAAAATGGGAAAATAAACACATGGGAGATCTTGGGCCTTTAAAACAACAGTGATAAGATCATGACAACTTGAAAGAAAAAAATTGACATAACCAAAAACACAAATCAGTAAAGGCTGAAAGAGACACCCCCCCCCCCCCCAAAATAAGAAACAAAACACCAGCCACAATTTTGAATGTTATGTGTCATAACGTCACATAACATTCAAAATTCTGGCTGGTGTTTTGTTTCTTCTTGGGTTTCTTTGGGAACATTCATTGGTTTCATGAGTCATTTCCAAATTTTATATCCACAAGTAAAAAAAAAAAAACAACAAAAACCAAACCAAACAAACAACTGTTTAAAAGTTTAAATTGAAATGTTAAATAGACGGACGGCCTTCGCTTTGTAGTTGAGCAAGAGTAAACAATATTTAAAAATAATAATTCAGAGCTTTCTGCACCTTGAAACTTGGTTACTGTTAGATCCTCACCCAAAGCTTTTGTTTTATTTTGCAGATGATATAATGAATCTGTAAGGGTGAAATGATTCATATGGGCACAGATGGTTTTTTTTGCATGTTGCTTGGGTTTTCGTAGGAGTGTATTCACTAACCACTGGTCTTTCATAGTAAAACACCTGTGGTTTTACTTCAGCAGATTGTCACATCTGACTGTCTCAGGGGGGTCCCGGGTGCACAACGCCACTGGCTGGCCTCTTGCCAGGAGCTCCGGCGGTGCCTGGCATGTCTGCGACTGATCAGGGGGTGAGGCGGGCATGACGACGCGTAGCCACCGGCCCTTAAGTAAAGAGCGCGCGCCCTGAGTCATTGCCTTGACGTGGAGTCATTTTCCCGCATTGCTGAGTGTTTCGTGTATTCGATTCACTGTTTCTCTTATCCTTTGATTCAGTTACTCTGTTGCCAATTCTGATTGTATGAGGACCTTCTCTGTTACTGACCCGGACTGCTTATTGACAATTCTATCTCCTACTCAGCCTGCATGTATGGTTTACCCCAGAGCAACCTCAGAACGACTGCTGATCCTGTCACAAGCTGATTCATGATACTTATCTTGTGCCAACCCTGCTCTCTGTTGCCGACCCGGATTGTGATACTGACCCAGTTGTTTCTGACTCGAGTTATATAAACAACCAGTACAGGTTTAACGCAGGTTATTCCTCATCTGACAACGAGGTTAACCCCTTCCACCGCAGTGTATGCTCAGTACGAACACCGACTGCTGAAATCTCAAAATTATACTCGTTACTGGTGTGTATGTTTTCCCTGGCTGGGAGTGATAGGGTTAGCGGTCCCGACCACACAAGGATCGGCGGGCTTAGAGGTCTGTCGAAAGGGATCCACACCACGGTTATCGAGTGTGAACATGACACAGACTTTGGGGATGAACTACGGCAAAAAAATCTGCTGAAATTGCTGTTTATTGATTGACCGTAAGAGTTCACTGTAGGTTGTTTCTGCCTTAGTTACTTTGCGTAGTACTCAGTGTATGTTTTTCTTGACTTTCTACCATTGTTTCCACCACAGAGTCTGTGTAAGTAGGATTGTGTACATTCTACTGTTGTTTTCAGTGTTGTTTCAGATGAAGTTGTCCTGTCGTAATTTGTATGAGAAGTCTATGGAGATCGCCACCTTAAATATGCTTAAGTATATTCAAAGTCGTTTTAAAAAAAACAAAATTCTGCCTCATTCGCTATTCTTTACAGGAAATTCGCCTGCCAATATAGGATTTTCGCTCTCTGGAACACTGTTGCTCACTATACTTGCAACAACTGTAATTTCCATCTTTGTTAGCGCATAATGGGTATTTAACCCCAATGGTTTCAAAAATAAGATTTTCAGTTCTCTTCTTTCTAATTGTTAGCAGAATTTAATTTAAAGAATAAAATAATAATTTTCCACAGGTGGTTCTGTTGAGTAGATCGTTAAGAAAATCTTAGATACCTGGTGCAGAATAAATATACAAAAAAATCCCCCGCTAAAATAGACCCCGTTAGGCATTGCACTCCCAGGATACATATGAAATAATGGCACATCACAAGTTACCACTCTGGCATGACATTCAGGATCTGTCAACAGCAAAACACCAAAAAAATGCACCTGGACGGCCAGATGCCTACTGGGATCTATGTCCCTAATCGTGAATTTTATTAGTCAAAACTGACGAAACAATATAAACAATATATAGAAATCACAGCATACAGTAATGTGACAGCTGTCTCCTGGGGAATCAGATAAGAACCTGTCCCCACATGCTCCTCCAAGGACTCAGCTCCCATTATGGATGGCCTCCCAGGCAAATGCCTAGTTGACAGTCATCACTTCTGAAATGTAGAACCCTCAAGGCCAAACACCTTTGATCCCACAGGAAAAAAGGTACTGTAACCCGTTGGCTATTTCCGGTTAGGCTCTACTACTGTGAATTTTATTGCTTTGCAGTCCTATTACGTGCACACACCACAAATACATATAACCACTAAAAAAGAAAGAGAGATTTGGGCTTAAAACAGGCATTGTCCCTTCTAGGTAGGGACTCTTAGGAAATGTAGAATGGTAAAGTATTGACAAAGGACTTTAATACAAGATGATTCATAAAGAAGTATACAGTTTCAACGCACTATAAAACAAGAACAATATAAGATATTTTATGATACTTGTAACAGAATTGTAGGGGAATGTTTCAAGTTTTTTTAAAGTCTCAGATGCTCTGTGTGCACCCTTAGGCCGGGTGCACAATAGGCATTTTTTTGTGCGCACTAACGCGCGTTACTTAAAACGCACTTACCGGCGTGCATCACAGCATATAATTACGCGAATAGAGAAGAACACACGCAAACGCGCGCTACGCATAACACGCGCTGAAGACGTCCATCATAGAAACACTGTTACATCCTCAGCCCCTGCTGTGCTTCCTGGGGGGTCTGGGCATGGTTCGGTGCCACTGGCTGGTCGAGTGCCAGCACCATGTAATGGCCGAGCGGCGTCCGAGGGGGCGGGGCCTGGCCACGAGGAGCCGCCAGGTTTAAAGCAGGGCGCGAGGAGTTGCCTCGTCGCCCTGACGTGGAGTTCTGTTCCCGCATCACTTCCTATTGTATTCATTGCTGTTCTGTTGCCGACCCATTTACGTCTATGATTCCTGCTCCTGATTTTGACTCAGCTTGTCTCTGACCTTTCTCATGTTACATGCTATAGCGGTTGCTAGTGCTGTGCGTCGTTGGTTTAACCCTATGCAGGCTGCTTGGGGTTTTACTCACTGCTTGGGGATTTTCCCATCTCGCTCTGGTGTACTAACTACAGCCTTATCGAGGTTCTGCTCCAGGTCTAAGGTTCCTGATATACGATCGTGTACAATCGGCAATAACGAAATACCGTTTGTTTTCTGCTTATGTTCATCTTGCTCAAATTACCCAGTGTACCTGGGTTTGCACAATCCTTAAACCTTTATGTGTGTCAATAGACTCTGGTGATTACAAGGTACAACATTGCCGATTAATGTTCTCAGCAAACGCTAAGTCTGTCAGTTCGTTGACTGCCCTGCAGTCTGTACAATTCATTGCCTGTCGAACTAACTACCTCAGTACAACCACTCAAGTCTTGCAACCCGCTGTATTGTTGTGTGCTCTAAATTGTCAGTTGGTCTCGAAACCTTTGGAACTTAGTAGCAGTTAAGTTGTCATGTCATACTCCTTGGCTTTGGAGTATAAGTCTGCAAATACTGTCTATTTTGTTACCATCGAGCAGATATTTCTGTCCAATAAGATCTCAACCTCGCTACTCTTGTGTGAGCGCCGCAGCGCCCATTACATCAGGCTACCATTTTATTTGGCGTGCGGTGCAGCAACTGAGAAGAGGAAGGCTGCAGCCCAAGAGGTAGAAAAACACCACATGCTGCAGCATCCAGGCCTTCACCGGGATACCCGCATGTATAAAAGACAGAGATGCAGCTGAGCGAGACAGAGCTCCTCCTTGGCCCTACAGCCCTTCCAGGATTTGTGGAGGGCTTCCGAGCAGCAGCAACGTCCCTCAGACTTATTGTCGATGGCAGATGCCAGGGAAAGCCCTTTATGGCATTCATTTTTAAGCCCTTGAGGCAGGTTTGCGGTTTGCTGCATAATGCAAGATCCAGCACACACAACTAAACTCAGTGCAGCAGACAGACACAAGGGGGAGCCCTGCATTGGGTAAAATTTCTAATCTAAAACAGATTACAGGGATAAGGGTAAACATAAAATGACATAAATCTGCAAGCAGACGAAAAGTGTGCAACAACTAGAGAGATCCCTAAGCCCTGACTGAGGTCCTTATATGTTGGCCTCTATTACTACCTATACTTGGGTGTATATAACATAAACCAGGACATAAGACATACACAGGTATACACTAATACAGATTCCAGGGAACAGATAGGAAAATAATCTAGAACGAAGACAGACATACACGGGTGGTTGAGAAATACAGATTCCAGGGAACAGACCAGAGAATAAGCTGAAACAGAAACAAATCATACACAGAGAATTGCAGAAATATAGACTCAGGGTACAGACAAGAGAATAATCCAGGAAGCCAAGCCAGGTCATACACGATATATCCAAAAGCACGGTACAGGGTACAGACAGATGAATAATCCTGGAAGCCAAGCCAGGTCATACACGGGTAAATACAGAAATACAACTTCAGGGACCAGAGCTGAGAATAAACCAGGAACCAAAGCCAGGGGGTCATACACAGAATAACAATCCTAGGAGCAGGTTCTAGGTGAAGACCTATGCTGACCCAAGGAGCAAGTGCACTGCTGGCCTTATACATAGGGCTGAGCAGGTCATGTGTCCGCAGACTATCAACCCATGTGAGATGGTCTGCAGTGCCTGAGCCTGAATTCCGCCAAACTGCTGAATCCCTGCTCCCACCACCTAGGGGGCAGGGCAGAAATGTGACACACACACTGCCCATCACACTGTTACTCATTGCCTATCATCCATTCAACAGACACTGTCACACACTGCCCATCACACATTGTCGGGGTGTATAGAGTCCCTTTAAGTTTTTTTTTTATTAATGCTTTTCAATGGGGATGTGTCAGGGATCGGGTTCTTATGACACCGGTGATGTGAATATGAACCCAGGATGCAGTAAATAAGGCAACAACAAAAGGCTTGGTGAAAATAGCAGAAACTTATATTGAATAACTGGATACAAATAAAAAGGCAGGAATCTGTATAAATAATAAGTCTTTGAAAAACAAACGCAGATGATGTAAAGTCTTGGGATGGATAATGTAGAAGGGGTCTTGAGACTGTACCGGCAAGGAGTAAGAGAAGCGAAGTCCAGAGGAATAGCCAGGGGTCCGGTACACGGGAATCAGAATAAACAGCAAGGCTGGTCACTTGGCTCTTGGGATAAATCAGGCACCTTTCTTTGATCAGGAATCCAACGTTAATGACAGAGCACTGGCTGGATGTGGGAGTGGTTCTTTTAAGGAACCCAGCCAGTGTTCATTACATCCACCTGATGCAGTATACAAAAGCTGGGCTAAGGCATACTGCTGTACAGGAGCTTGCCACCAGGGTTGGTCTCATGACTTGGACTTTTTGCCACGGCGTCGCCGTGGGACCTGACAGGATGTCAGTGTGGTGCAGACAACCAGTAAATCCCATACACCCTGTGCTATGTCCTCTCTGTTTATTATTTGTGGCACAGACATATCAGTAAATCCCAGACTCAATGTATTGTGTCCTCTCTTAGTGACGGCCACTCTATGCAGCGTGAGCTGCACCAAGTAGATGATGGCTTCTGCAGTATAGGGCCAGATTTAACCCTTTCACTGCGGAAGACGTGTGGGGAACATCCTCATTGTCTCCTGCTGTATGCGGAGGACGTTCCCACATGTCTTCCGCTCGGCGGGGGCCAGAGAGATACTCACCTCTCTGGTCTGGGGTCCCATGGCATTCTGACTTCCGGCAAAGCCGGGAGATCGCCTGAAGGGAGGGGAGGATCCTTTCATATCCTTCCCCTCCCAATTGGGAGGGTCCACAAAAAAAAAGACAGGCATCGCTTTGAAGGGCAGTGTCTGCCCTTTAAAGCGATGCCTGTCTTTAACCCCTTAAGTGCCGGATCGCGATGTAGCTCCGGTGAGGGCTGCCATCTTGGATGGCAGCTCCACCTCCGGGTCCCCCCTCGACACCGGACGTCATCACGCATGGCGTGATGATGTCAGTTAGCCGGGGAACCCCTAGCTGCCTGGGGATTTCCCAAGGAAATCCCCTGGTGGAGTTAGGGAGTTCCTTTGAACCCTCATATCTCCAGAACGGTGGCAGCTAGAGCATGGCCTTTCAAGTGATATCAAACATGACCATGTTACAAGTAACCGAAAATTAATAAAAAAAAATATTAAAAAATTAAAAATAAAAACGTGTTTTTTTTGTGTGTGTTTTTTATTAATGCAGCAATATTGTTCCCATTTCAATTATAATGTGAACAATGATGCTGCACTAATGATTTTTTTCTATGGGGTGGGTTTGCTAAAAATCAGTAATTCCCCCCCAAAAAAATTTAACGATTCCCCATTTCTAATTTTTATAACAAGCGCACCCCATAGAAAATATAAACACAAAGGCTCGTATGATAAAATGTGAAAAAAAACTTTACATGCTGTAGATGATTAAAAATTCTAATGTTATTACATTTTTTATTTTAATATACAGACAGGACATGACGTATGTAAAATTTAAAGAGTAGTTTACAGGATGAGAATGCAGAAAATAATGGGTAAAAATGCAAAACATTATTGCAAAAAACAGGAGAAAAAATCTTTATTTTTTTATTGCGTCCTAATAAGGACGGTTAAAGAAAAGGTCAATGCTCGAATCGCGGCAAAGTGGTCAAA
Source organism: Leptobrachium leishanense (assembly GCA_009667805.1). Lineage (NCBI taxonomy): Eukaryota > Metazoa > Chordata > Amphibia > Anura > Megophryidae > Leptobrachium > Leptobrachium leishanense. Next base: position 362,295,909 of record CM019064.1, on the reverse strand, counting down.
GAGCCTAAACATAGAAAATACATATACAGCAAAAAAAGAGAGAAAGAAAAGATACTTTAAAATTACTGTCAATAGACTTATTGGAAGTAAACCACTCTTGTCCTGCTGGTTGGAACGTAATTGGTGAATTTATCACAGTAACATATGTATATTCACTTCCATAAGATAAATGCGGTATATCACATGCCAGCAAAATCTCAAATGTTGCCAGTAAATAGGTTTCTAGAATACAATGTAACTGGTTGGCTAAAGTTAGCTATAATGTTTCCTATACAAAAATAGGGAAAACAGATCAAAAGGTGCCACGATTACATGCACCAATATTTGAATTATTGGACCAATAATTTGTATTAAGAAGTCACAAGCTGCAGACAGATAGCATTGCAATAGCTGAGCTACAGGCAGGTGTGAGGTTCTCGCCCCACAAGCCACTGCTTTATGGTTAGAATGGTTAACTGACAAACTTGCCCAGGTCGCCTATGGGGAGCACAATGATATGAGAGAGGAAAGCATACCCAAAATTGTAGGTGGACCAAAGATTTTTTGCCCAGGGTAACCAACGCTGAAGTGGTTTTGGTTCAGCAGCCTTTAGCCAGCAGGCTGTCGGTTAAATTGCCCACAGAGTTCCCTATACAGGGGACAATAATAAGAAAAGCGGGGGTAAACCACAGAATAAGCGGGTATGAGGTTCTTGGCATTCCTTGGCGTCTAGAAAATATGAATGAAAAACACCAGCTTATTTTTTTTTGGAGACTGGGTGCAAGACCTCACACCTGGAATAACGCCTGAGTTTCAGTTTTAGCAGTGCTTCATCAAATGGGATATTTCACATCAATGTTTAAATAAAATGGACAGATGAAATGCGAAAAGCTATTGTTAACTGGATTTTCCTAGAGGGGTGCCAGCTATACCCTCCTGACGAGGCCCAACACAGCCGAAACGATCGCCGGGTGTTGCTGCACCTCTCGTGCAGGGATGACGACCTTGGTAGTCAGTACTGGCCACCCTTTTTGGGTGAGAGCAGGCTGATTTGCATATGGAGCATTTGTCCCTGTAAAGGCACAAGCAAGCTAAACCCTTGTGAGACCTGAGCGGGCCCCACCGTAGAGCAGGCCACTAGTGCTGTTGCTCGTTCTCAGGACCCTCACAAACCCCCCCTTTTCCTCACTTCACTTAACTGGATTTTCTAACAGCGTGCAGCTGCAGTGTAGGTAAACCATTAGGATGGCTACATAACAATACGAGGTTATGGCTACATACATAAAATTGCTACTCCTAAATCTAAAACTTTAATAGTGTATGAAAAAGGATAAAAGACAAAATTTGAATTATTTCTATATTGACATAAGGATCTACTTGGAAACCCACATTCTTTCTCATGTATTTCTTGTATTGCTGCCAATAATTTTAGTCATGACTAAATAAGTGGGTGAGGTGTCATTGGACAGGGCAGAGTCTGGCCTTTGCATTAATACCAGACCTGACCATGTAAAATCTCAAAGAAAAGAAAACAATTTTTTAATGTATTTATTTATTTTTAGTAGGGATGGACTGCCGGTTCGAATCGGTTCGAAGTTCGCATCGAACATCGGCTGTTTGCGAACTTCGAACTTTTCAGGCCGTTCGCAAAAAGTTCCAAAAAAAAAATTAAATTGAAAAAATTTGAAAAAAAGCTTTAAAAATCCTAAAAAAATATAAAAATAAAGAGACTCTTCACTGCAGAATATTATAAGCAACGGTTTATTAGATATTGAATTAAAACAGGAATATTTTTAACATTGAAGCCTATGGGATAAAACAATCTTGTTGCTAAAACATCAGGCAGACGAGGCCCTCTAATCAGGCACTGTAGAGGGCAGCCCGCCGGCGCCTCCCAAGGATCCCTTGAGGAGCATGCGGCCGCAGGATGACAGAGCTGCGACTGTGCGGGCTGGCCGGCAGGGCGCATGTGGCAGAGAGGCGGTGCAGGGAGGCAGCCACTGCACCTGCGGCCACGGCAGACCCCCCCCCACAACCAGGATCCAGGGAGCCCCCACTGACCACCAGGCTAAGGTAAAGCAACACATTTCTAAAAAAAATTAAATCCGAGGACATTTTTAAATGTCCCCGGAAACATAAAATAAAACTTTTTTATTCTTTTTCTTTCTAATTCTCACCTGATTCCTGGATCCACCAACAAGCGCAGCCTCCCATCTCCCACGCTGTTAGAAGCTGCATACACCGGCGCTCTGTGTGCAGTTTCTAAGAAGATAGGCTATTAGTGTAGAGGGAGCGATGCAAAATGCGCAGCCGGCTTCCCCACTACACTAATAGCGTATCTTCTCAGAAGTTGCACACAGCGCGCCGGTTAAAGCTAGCGTCAGACTGTAGAGGTGCTGCCCGGCAGTGTGAGGATTCATATGCTGCATTAATTCTTCTTCTTAAAAATTTGGTTACTTAACCCGTTTCCGCTTGGATTGTAAGATAGTGACATCCAGGGCCCCAGGTGGCGATCGGGGGGGGGGCCCAGACACATGGTGCCACCAGCTGGCCGAATGCCAGGAGCTCCAGCGGCACCCGGCGCAGCTGTGAGTGATCAGGCGGCAGGGCGCGGCGTAATGACGCGGAGCCGCCAGGACCTTTAAATCAGGAGCACGCGTTCTACACCTTGCCTTGCCGTGGAGTTTCATTCCCGCATCGCTAGCTTACCGAATCAGTTTGTATACTTGTTTCTGACCCTGCTTGTTCTGATGATCCGATCTGTTACCGACTTTGCCTGCCATTGGACTATTCTCTCTGTGTACTCCCTGCCTGTTCTGTTTGCCTCCTGTTGCTAATGGTGTGCACGTTTCTCACCATATACAGTAGCGCAGTACACGTGCCTAAAAGTTGCTGACCCAGTTTTGTTATAACAACTACTCTCGCTCTGCTCCCCTGCTGCTCCCCTGTCTGGTATATTCCGCTGCTAGTGGTTACTGCTGGTGCGCTTCCATCCTGCCATACACTATAGCGCAGTACAAACCTATATTGATCTCAGTCTGTGGTGTGTATTGCTGGTGCTGTCTCTGTGCCCTGTGTAGCTGCTAAAGGTTAGGATTAGTGGTCCCGACCATCCTAAGGATCGGAGGGTTAGAGATCTGTTACCAGGGATCCTACCAGGTGTCCTGGGGAATCGTTACAAATATGCGGTGAATGCCGCAGCAAACATTAATGCTCACGCAAGTGAGCGTTAACGTTTGCGTTAAGATCGTAATTTTTCCCACTCGTTGTTGCTCAAACATTTCCCATGGCTTCAAATCGCGATTAACATGAGCAAAAGAGGTAAAAATTAACTCAGCGCACAGCGGTGAAATGGCTCAGCAGCACTCAGCAGTGAAAGGGCTAAAAACTTTTTTTTAAAATTTATTTTTCATTGTTTCCTGTCCCCCAGGGCACTACCCGGACCCCCATACACCTTTTATGGCCAATATCTTGCATATATGCCCTCTTCGAGGGCACCTTAATTTTCAAACGTTCGAGCCCCATTGACTTGCATTGTGTTCGAATCATGTTTGCGTTCGAATTCAAACTTTTTCAAATGTTCGAGTTCGAATGCGAACCGAATACGGTGGTGTTCGGCCCATCCCTAATTTTAGTTCCAAAGCGATGGCATTGTCCATTTGTCACGTATAAAATGAGCAATATCACTGCCATTACTCACCTTCTCATTTCCTACGCTGGGAGCAAGGTCAGTGTTTTATACATACAGGGTTAGTCAAAGAGAATCGAAAAGTCACTGCACGTTCGGTGACTTTTCATTCTCTTCAATTCGGTGATCCCATTTCGGCGACCTTGCGGTGTATTCAGCAAGCACCACAGGGCCGTGGTAATGCAGGGAAAAGTCGCCGCACACCCGCCGAAAACCCACCGCAAAACCCGGCAAAGGCACACCGAAAACCCGCAAAAACATCTGGATTAACAGCGCCGAAAGTGACGTAAAAACCCGAGCAGGAGCCGATCACACGCAGCGCAGCCGCCAGAAAAACCCGACACCGCAGACGAATGGAGTGAGAAAAAAAAAACAGTTCGCTTGAATGTTTGAAAAGTTAAACGCTGTTTGCAAAGAAACTACAGAGCGAAAATGTCTGAAATTTACATACAGTTGTGTTCAAAATTATTCAACCCCCAATACTGTAAAGGGTTTTAGGGAATTTAGTGTACATTTGTAATTGTATTCAGAATGAAATCCTACAAGGACTTTTTAAAGAACCATATGCAACTAAAATGACATCAATTGGTTTAATAATACAGTAGTAAATATTTCTTTTGTGAATTCTTCATTGACACAATTATTCAACCCCTTAAAGACTACCACTCTGAAGAACAGAGGTTCATTCAAGTGTTTTCAAACAGGTATTGAAAACACCTGTGGATGTCACGGAGCAGCAATAAAGCATAATAAGCACCAATTAGGCAGCTTTAAAATGACTGTGATACTCAGCTCCTTCTAGACATTTACTGGTGTGGTTACAAACATGGTGAAGTCAAGAGAATGGTCCAGGAAGACAAGAGAAGAGGTGATTACTCTTCACAGGAAGGGCAATGGCTATTCAGAAGATTGCAAAGATGTTAAACATACCAAGAGAGACCATAGGAAGCATCATTCACAAATTCAAGGCAAAGGGCACTGTTGAAACGCTACCTGGTCGTGGCAGAAAGAAGATGCTGACTTCGACTGCTGTGCGCTACCTGAAGCGTAGAGTGGAGAAAAGTCCCCATGTGACTGCTGAGGAACTGAGAAAAGATTTGTCAGATGTGGGTACTGAAGTTTCAGCTCAGACAATACGGCGCACACTGCATAATGAAGGCCTCCATGCCAGAACTCCCAGGCGCACCCCCTTGCTGTCTCCAAATAATAAGAAGAGTCGACTGCAGTATGCCAAAAGTCATGTGGACAAACCACAGAAGTTTAGGGATAGTGTTCTGTGGACTGATGAAACAAAATTAGAACTGTTTGGGCCCATGGATCAACGCTATGTTTGGAGGAGGAAGAACAAGGCCTATGAAGAAAAGAACACCTTGCCTACTGTGAAGCATGGCGGGGGGTCAATCATGCTTTGGGGCTGTTTTGCTTCTGCAGGTACAGGGAAGCTTCAGCGTGTGCAAGGTACCATGAATTCTCTTCAGTACCAGGAGATATTGGATGACAATGTGATGCAGTCCGTCACAAACCTGAGGCTTGGGAGACGTTGGACCTTTCAACAGGACAATGATCCCAAGCATACCTCCAAGTCCACTAGAGCATGGTTGAAGATTAAAGGCTGGAACATTTTGGAGTGGCCATCGCAGTCACCTGACTTAAATCCGATTGAAAACCTCTGGTGGGACTTAAAGAAAGCAGTTGCAGTGCACAAGCCTAAGAATGTGACTGAACTGGAGGCTTTTGCCCATGACGAATGGGCGAAGATACCCGTAGATCGCTGCAAGACACTTGTGTCAAGCTATGCTTCACGTTTAAAAGTTGTTATAACTGTAAAAGGATGTTGTACTAAGTACTAAGATTGAATGTCACTTGGGGGTTGAATAAAACTGATAATGATGTGAGCACAGAAAAGACATTTGTGGTTATTTCATTATAAATGTTATGTTATATTTGTCTGACCTACACGTGCCTTTTTGATTTAATTGTAAGCAAGATGACTGAATGATCAAAATCAATGTCAAACTGGCCAAAACACTCAATTTCAGTGGGGGTTGAATAATTTTGAACACAACTGTATGAGGTCCAAGGAATGATAATAAAAAGGGCTGTTACAGACAAAAGAACAAACGTTTAACCCCTTAGTGACCGGGCGGTTTTACACAAATCCGTCCTTTAGAGACTGCTGCTGTTTTTACGTTTCTGTGCTGTTTGTGTTTACGTCAAATTTTCCTCTTACTCGTTTATGCAACCCACACATATTTTACACTGTTTTTCTTATCATTAAATGGACTTTATAAAGATACCATTTTTTTCATCATTTCATATAATTTACTATAAAAAACATTGTGAAATATGACAAAAAAATTGAAAAAACACCACTTTTTCGAACTTTGACCCCCCAAAATTTCTTATGTATCAACAACCGTCAAAATTTTTTATTCCTTAGTAGCTTCTAAATTTAGTCCTGAGTTTAGCAATACCCAATGTTTACATATTCCTCACTTTTTTCCTTATCTTATGCGACAATAAGTGAAAGTAGCACTTTGCCATTTCCAAGGGTTTATTTTCAAAACTAGTGATAGTGACATTGTAACACTGATATCTGTCACTAATTCCTGAATAACCCTCCACATATACATATTTTTTTAAAGTACACAAATCAAGGTATTAATCTTGGGGTATTTTGACTTTTTCCATGCAATCATTTTACCACAAATCTATGCCAAAGTTTGAGAAAAAATAATTTTTTGGTGATTTTTTTTATTGCCATAAACCTGCATATATTTGGTAAGCTAACACCCCAAAGTATTGTAAATGGAGTGCTTTTATGCCATGGATGCAACCGTTTGCCCCAAACAAATTGGATACTGTTTGGTGGTCATTTTTAATTTTCACACCCACATTAGATTTCGACTGTGATTTAGGAGACACTGTTGTCGGTTACTGCATGAAAACTCTGCAGGTTGTTTTCTGCAAGGTCTCCTGAGTACACCCATGCCCCCCATGCATAGGTTTGCCATTATTTTGGGAAGGTTCAAATACAAGTTTTATGACTTTTTCATTGGATTTGAAATTGAGATTATTTCTTCAGATAGGCCTATCTTTGGTTTTGGGTCTACCGCATACCCCAGTTGTTTATATTTGAAATGTTGACACCCCAAGGTATTGCATATGGAGTGCTTTGATGCTATGGATGCAACGGTTTTAGCCCAAAACATTTGAGAATTTTTTTTATTTTTATGCCCACATTAGATTTGGACTATGATTTAGGAGACACTGTTGTTGGTTACTGCATGAAAACTCTGCAGGTTGTTTTCTGCAAGGTCTCCTGAGTACACCCATGCCCCCCATGCATAGGTGTGCCAAGATTTTGGCAAAATACAGCACCAATTGTAGAACATAAAAATGTAGGAATAAAATGTAAAAGTCTGGTGCAGTAAAAGTAAATAAACTGAACTAACTAACTAGACTGTAAGAAAAAATAGAAAGGAAAAAAAAAATCACAGATCACGCACAGTGTGATACTCCTTGAAACAGTCCCCAAGACACAGACCGGGTTGTCCAGGGCATTCTGGGCAGTAAAAGATTGTGTCTCTCCTCTGCCCCCTCTGGAAACACACCCTGCATCTTTTGTGGGGTTTCTGTTTGCCCTCAGTAAGGGGGATTTTAAAAATAAAATGTGTAGCCCCAACTCTGTCCCTCATCACCACCCGGGGAGCAGGTGCATCCTGGTACAAAAGCCCCGAAATGACCTGGAGCTGAAACTGTAAAAAGGACAGTGTCACTCCGGGGTTTGCCTTTTTGCAGAGCAAAAAGTCATTGTGGGTTGCAATTTGCATCAGGTAAATTGCAACCTTTTTGTACCAGGCCCTTGACTTCCGCATAATCTGGTAGGGCTGGAGCAGCTGATCTGCCAGATCAACCACACCAATATGCCGGTTATAGGCTTTGATGCACACTGGCTTCCTGATGCGCTCAGCTCTGACACGTACAGAGACCTCCACAGACCTCTCAGAGTGGATAGTGGATAGAAGGTATACATCCTTCTTGTCTCTGTACTTGACCGCCAACAGCTCCTCTTGGCGCAGAGCTGAGGTCTCCCCCCACCCCCTTATTAACCGGGTGCGGACAAGCTGTGCTGGGAAACCTACGCGGTTCTTGCGAAAAGTACCGCATGCTACTGTATGAAAACAATACAGCAGCTTGAACAAAGGGACACTTGTATAAAAATTATCAACATACAAGTGGTACCCTTCGTTCATCAGGGGAAAAAGTAGGTCCCACACAATCTTGCCACTGGTTCCCATGTGTTCTGGGCAACCTGGAGGGTCAAGGCTACTATCCTTTCCCTCATACACTCGGAAGGCCTGAGTATACCCACTCTCGCTGTCTCAGAGCTTATACACCTTCACTCCATACCTGGAGCGTTTGGAAGGAATATACTGCTTGAATCCCAGCCTTCCCTTGTATTTCCTTAGGGATTCATCCACGCAGATATTCTTTCCAGGTGTATAAGCCTCTGCAAACCTGGCGGCGAAGTGGGTAATCAGGGGACGGATTTTATACAGCCTGTCAAACTGGGGATGCTCTCTAGGGGGGCACAGGCTGTTGTCACTGAGGTGCATGAAACGCAAAATGTTTTCATACCTTCTATGTGACATTGATTGGGGGTAAATGGGGGTAGAGCAGATGGGGCTACTGCTCCAGTAGGAGCGAATTGAGGGCTTCTTTATGATGCCCATCAGCATAGTAAGTGCCCAGAATCTCAGAAATTCTGGCACATCTAGCGGGGTCCATTGCTGCCTTGCCAAGTAGGAGTCTGGCTTCGCAGCACAATGTTGATGGGCATACAGATTTGATTGGGCAACAATGTAGCCCAACAAATCATCCACCAGAAACACCTGCAAAAACTGTGTGGCGGTAAATCCTGCAAGATCAATATTGATGCCAGGATTTGCCGTGAAAGGAGGGATATCTGGCCTCTGGCGATGAGGCACTACCCACTCCTCAGCTGGAGCTGTGCTTCTCCTGCTGGCAGGTGGTGGCCCAGGATCTACATCAGAAAATCACTAGGAGATACATCAGCCAGCGTAGATGATGTATCTAGCGATATATCTGAGTGCCTAGCAGGGTCAAAATCTGGGTTGGAGTCCGACGCAGATGCCTCAGATTCTGACGCCAGGATGGCATATGCCTCCTCGGCGCTCTACACCCTCTCAGACATTATATATAATAGATTATAAAATTTTATAATTATTATATATATAAGAGGATTGTGGGTTCTTAGAAGAACTGTTGGGTTTCACAAGAAAATAAAAATAAACACCTAAATCTCTCTAAATCCCTCTAAACCTGCCTCAATTGTTCTAAATCTCCCTAAAATCTCTCTAAATCTGCCTCAATTTTTCTAATCTCACTAAATCTACCTAAAATCTCTAACCTGTCAAATCTGATCTCTCTCTCTCGCTCACCAAAACACAAGTGAGGAGAGGGAGGGAGAATCACAGAGGTCAGAGACAATATTTACAAAATATTGACCTGACCTGACAAATTAGAAATTTTATTTAGATTTTTTTCTAACTTCTGATTGGATGAAGGCAATGATGAGGCAGGCTAGGAACATCCCACACAGCCCCAAGATGACCCTGCACTTACATTGCACCTATGTGTTACATTGCACCTATGGAACACCATATGGATTATACTTGATATTGAAGAACATGGGGTGCCTTGCAGATCGAGCATAGTCGAGCTGGGTAGCATAGGGGTTAAAAGTGCATGTAATTGGGATGTTAGGGGTTACTTTTCCTTTAAAATTTTTTGATTCAAATAATACATGCATTCACTATTGAGAATGAAACCAGGCCATTTCCAAGGATTACAAGGAAGCAATGGTAAAGAGATTTTAGGAGACTATTTTAGCTGTATATGGTGATAATTAGGAAGGCTATACATACATTATTATCTCATGACTGAAATTATTGGCAGCAATACAAGAAATACATGAGAATGAATGTGGGTTTCCAAGTAAATCCTTATGTCAATATAGAAATAATTCAAATTTTGTCTTTTATCCTTTTTCATACACTATTAAAGTTTTAGATTTAGGAGTAGCAATTTTATGTATGTAGCCATAACCTCGTATTGTTATGTAGCCATCCTAATGGTTTACCTACACTGCAGCTGCACGCTGTTAGAAAATCCAGTTAAGTGAAGTGAGGAAAGGGGGGGGGTTTGTGAGGGTCCTGAGAACGAGCAACAGCACTAGTGGCCTACTCTACGGTGGGGCCCGCTCAGGTCTCACAAGGGTTTAGCTTGCTTGTGCCTTTACAGGGACAAATGCTCCATATGCAAATCAGCCTGCTCTCACCCAAAAAGGGTGGCCAATACTGACTACCAAGGTTGTCATCTCTGCACGAGAGGTGCAGCTACACCCGGCGATCATTTCGGCTGTGTTAGGCCTCTTCAGGAGGGTATAGCTGGCACCCCTCTAGGAAAATCCAGTTAACAATAGCTTTTCGCATGTCATCTGTCCATTTTATTTAAACATTGATTTGAAATATCCCATTTGATGAAGCACTGCTAAAACTGAAACTCAGTGGTTATTCCAGGTGTGAGGTCTTGCACCCAGTCTCAAAAAAAAAATAAGCTGGTCAGAGCCACTTCCTGGTTTAGCCTCCCCTCTTTTATCTCCCCTGATAAACATCAATCAAATAATTAATAACCCTGAGGAGAGACACAAAACCCGGAAATGCAGACACTACATGCAGCCTGAAAACCCGAGGCCCGTTCAATACCTCAGCAGCTGCTGAATTGCTGCAGCGCAGCAATTCAGTTTGCAGCAGCAGTGTTATTGAACGCTTTGGATGCGAATTTTGAATCCAAAATGGCCGACGATTTCTTAATGAAAAATTCAGATTGTTTTTCGGATCACTCGGACAAAATATGATAAAGAAAAGCAGTCAGCACAATTCCGTTTTGTATGCACACACCACAAATGATAGTTTTTAATGAATAAACGTTATGTTTACTTCTGAAACAATATATAAATTGAACTGTAATATATGTCTGTGTGCAGGGGGAAATAATAAATAAATATTTTGTGCTTGGTGAACAAAAACCTCAAAATTAACATTGCTGTACGGAATTATTACTTGCTTCGTGGCGGCGGCCATCTTGCTGTAAGGAATTGTTACTTGCTTCATGGTGGCGGCCATCTTTAATACGTCACACTCAGCTACTCGCAGCATCTACTCGGGTCGCTGCAAGTGCTAGGTTAGCACTGCTGAGCGCTGAGTGGCTGAACGGCGTTCAATGGCAAGTTGCTAACTTGGCACTTGCAGCGGCTGAGGTATTGAACGCGGCTCTGGTCTGGGGGGGCGTGGCCGGCTGCTGGAGGGAGAAGTCGCATCCTGCTTGATCTCCGTGGTGATCCCTTCTCCCTGGGGATATTTTTGCTTGTTTTACCCACTGAAACCCTTTGCTGGGGGCTCCTGAGCGGCTGGCCACCGGGTGTGTGCTGACCAGAGCCCATTTCCCCCCCTCTGGTCGAGAGAGACTTGCACGCTGGTCATCTTCCCTGGCTGAAGTGTGGTGCTGGCGGCCATCTTGCAGCCTACATCCTGCCGTCTGTTGTCTCCTGGCGGGCTTGCGGCGAGTGCCCTGAACCTGCGAAGTGCCATGACAAAGACCGGGGAGACGGAGGGCCCCCGTCCCCCGGATGTTTTGGACATCTTGCTGCAGCTGCTGGAGGATGATGGACGCATGATGACACGAGGCAATGTGCGCCGGGCTATGGCCGTGCTGCGTTCTGGCCGGGAAGTCGAGGCCTCATGCAGCAGTGTATCTGGGGACGAACGGCCTGACACTGAGGTACACGGATCGCGAGGATACCTCCGTTTGAAGCTTTTATGCTGTCCCCTACCCCGACTCTGCCTGTGGCCCTGTCCCACGCTCTTGGCGGTGGTCGCGGCAGGAGCTTGCCTGACCGGCCGGTCCTGATTTATTTTGCCATGCCTCAGTCTGCTGTCTGGCCGGGCCTGCTTGGCTTCTCCCTGCCTGCATTGTCGATGTTACCTTTCCGGGACACTGGCTTAGCGTTTACTTGTGGACTCCCCCGTGCGACATTTACACTCCCCCCTCACTTTCGTTCTGGACATTCTCACTCTTCTGAAGCATTTTTGATGCCTTTCGCTATAACCCCCTTCCCCCCCAGCTTTTCGACATTCTTCAGATTTTTTGCATGACCCCCCCCTCCTTACTGATATCTCATTGAGTGCTTATGTTGATTGCTTAACATGCGGCCCTTACGGTTTCTGCTTATATGATGACTCCTTTACAAAATAAAAACTTTAAATATAAAAAAATAAAATAAAAAAAAATAAGTTGGTGTTTTTCATTCAGAAATAGATTCATATTATATAAAAATAGATGGAGTTCATAGAGGTTCCAAAGAATGCTTTCTAAAAGCTACACCAAACATAGTATGTTTCTCCACTAAATACGTTAATTAAACAATATCATTTAAAAATGAGCAATAACTGTAAAAACAAATCTAAGAAGAAATATATTCTTTGTCTCTTCATCTGTAATCGTAACCAAATTGATATAGTGGAACCTCTAACAACTGCTAAGTAAGGGAAATCTACAAGCACAATGTGTATAAATGGAAAGGGGAAGAAAACGGAAAAGGAAAAGAACTGATGAGCTAAATGAATCAGCAGTTATTCTGATGCTTTGCAATCTACGGCTGTCCTTAGGTGGAAGAATGATTGCTATGTTCTAGTGCTAGACGTTATGTAAACTCAGATTAACATAAATGCTTGTTAAACTGCAGCTCCAGGCCCATTATTGGCACCATCTGTCTGCAACCAGAACAATGGATGGTTGCACTTGGTGGTGAAATAGTATCTCCTGATAGGGGGCGCACAAACAAAAGGAAATGGGGTATTGCCACAATGGGGTGATCTGCAATGGGTAGTAGCAAAATAGGAGTTAGGTGGATGGGGCATACATCAAAATCTGAATTTGAATTTTTACCCAACTTTGGTAATTGTTCACGTGACCCTTTTTGGTTAAATTCACTCCTTTCTGAATGTTAAATTGCAGTTTTGGATTAAAGGCATCATGGGCCTGGAGCTGAAGATTCTATCGAGTCACCGCTGGTCCATCTCTTTATCCTCCGTTGTCTGCCTCATTCGTTTAACTTCCATTTATCACTGCCCAATATCTCCCACCACTGTGCACTGACTTTGTTCTCAATTCCCACAACCATGAGATCGGGATTAATCCATCCGATAAGGGTGGAATTATAGTCATAATGAGCAGGGCCAACTACATAGGAATGGCTGAAAATATCTTGACCAACCGTATGACATACTGCATGCTCTCAAACAATCCAATGCCAAAGTTTAGCAGGCAATTGTCCATATTGCTTCAACAAGGCCAAGAACAGGGTCTTTTCACGGCCTATTGTCTTTGTCACAAGCTACAACAGTTGCCACCTTTTACTACCTGCCGAACATAAATTACATAAAAATATGCCTGACCCACCAGGTAGAACTATTGTGTGCATACACTACATCTCCGTATTCAATAGCCGGCATAAGCATTTGCTAAATCAAGCTATCAAAGCCATAGTGAAGTCAAAGCATGGGTCGTTCCAGGCAAAAAATGTGTCAAATAGGAAAGCCAATGCGTCAAACACAGGTAGATCAATAGAAAATATGCTGGATAGTAACTCTGAGAGCAAACAATTATTGAGTACTTTCACCATTGTGAAGGGGGTTTAAATATGACACCATGATTGGGAAATCAATCAGGTCCTGCCTCTTCCTCTGCACACCTCTGTATGGCAGAAGGGGAGTGATGGCTATGGGGGGGGTGAATCCCCTGCTCTTGATGCCATCTGGTTACGCCCTCTTGCCAGAGGCCTCAGCCACCACTGCCCTGGTCCTGCATGGGGGCGCGCCACAGCCCTCGGGACACTGCCACACGTAGGACCCCAGTGAAAGCGAGCCCCAGTGCTGAGTGAACGGAGAGAGAGGACCGCAGCCAGACCAGCACCGCCAAGAGGAATGCGGCAGGTGCCAGAGGGGGCAACAGCATAGTCGGCAACACTGTGGACTGGCAGGAGCTGGCAGACTTGAAGTAGACTCGACTTTAGTGAGGTTTTCTTAACCATCACTTCTGGGTTTCAATAAGAATTGTAAAATTGTAATTGAAATCTTTTGCTGTCACTTTATTTCTGCTTTGGTAGTATGGTTGTATGTTTGTTTTCTATGATATTTCCCCCTTTTTATACAAACGAATTAAATACTTTTTAGCGTTTTAAAAATTATCTTTACGTTCTTCTTTTATTCCACATGTTACATGTCACGCGTTTTCACTTTATCTATCATGCAAGTACAAATGTGGCGTACAAGTACAATGGACTTTGTACTTTTTGTGTCTGTTTGAGGAACTATTTCCCAGAATAATCAAGGGAACATCATTCCAGTTATTTGGAGATTCTGAAAATTTTAATTCAAGCCTGTTATCAATTCAGGTCCACATCCCTTGTGGTTATATACGAATGATTTGGAGTTCAAACATGTTTTTTAATTAAAATTTGTTATTTTGAAGTTCACTTCCATTTATAATTTTTTTCCGCCGTTTTGTGCTGTTTTAATTCATTTTTTCTTAATCCATATACGGTCTCTAGAGCAAACCTGATGAATGTGTTTTCCTACATTTATATATGTGTTATGTTTGGTTTTTGTTGGTTCTTGTGGCTGACATTTGTTTTATTTTTAGAGAATTTTAGCATTTTGAATTAAATTATCAAGCATTTATAAAAATACATTTTTACAGGACGACTATAAAATCATGGAATCCTCTTCCTAAAGATGTAGTTTTATCCAAATCAATTGATACCTTTTAAAAAGGTTTAGATACTTTCCTGGTAAAATATGATCGAAACAGATATAGTAATTAAAATGTATTGCTTGTCGATCCAGGGAGAAATCTGAAATCAAGATGATTTTTTTTTTCCTTTTCTGTGTACATTTGGAAAATGGACCCGGAGATTTTTTTTGTTGCCTTTTGAATCAACAACCTCAACGTGTGGAAGGTTGAATGTGATGGACATTGGTCTTTTTTCCAACCTATACTACTTTGCAGCTATGGTATTATTGAACCCATTCTGCCGCTTTGCGCTACAATGTAACTACATGACCCACCATTGTGACATGTTAAAAGAGCTAAACTGGCCATCGCTGGAATCCAGACGCACCCTTCACCTTTCCAGCCTGGTGTTTAAGAGCATTTCTGGAAGCTGCCACCCTACCTGAATAGACTGCTTCCCCCAGCAGCTCCCTCATCCTATAACCTCCGATCCAGCAACAGCACCTTACTTGCAATACCACAATACAAAAAGACAGTGGCTCGGTCCTCATTTTCCTACAGAGCACCACAATTATGGAATAACCTCCCAGACACCATCAAATCTTCCCCCAGTCTTAAGTCACTCAAAAGCTCCTTACTAACATACCTCAATACAGAATGCACCTGTAAACATGTAACCTAGTGACTATATTTCCTACATATTTATTTTCTGTTAATCTGTATACTTGTGTTGTTTTTTTTAATATCTTGCATTGTATTACTTTGTATTTCTGTAACTGTAACACTTCAATGTTCTTGAACCCAGGACATATCAGTTTACAGAGGAGGAGGTTCTACAGCAGCTGTCTAAAGTAAAGACAAATAAGTCAATGGGGCCTGATGGGATCCACCCTAAATTATTAAAAGAGCTCAGTGATGTAATAGCAAAACCATTAACAGATTTATTTAACCAATCCTTGTTAACGGGAGTCGTCCCAGAAGACTGGAAGTTAGCAAATGTTGTGCCCATTTACAAGAAGGGTAGTAGGGAGGAATCAGGGAACTATAGGCCAGTTAGTCTTACGTCAGTAGTGGGGAAATTAATGGAAACCATGTTAAAGGAAAGGATTGTTGAACATCTAAAAACACATAGATTACAGGATCAGAAACAACATGGGTTTACCTCAGGGAGATCATGCCAAACTAATCTTATGATTTTTTTGATTGGGTAACAAAAATAATAGACACAGGTGGTGCAGTAGACATTGCTTATTTAGATTTCAGTAAGGCTTTTGATACTGTTCCGCATAGAAGGCTTATCAATAAATTGCAATCTTTGAGCTTGGATTCCAATATTGTTGACTGGATTAGGAAGTGGCTGAGTGACAGACAACAGAGGGTTGTGGTAAATGGAGTTTATTCGGCGCAAGGTCTTGTTACCAGTGGGGTACCTCAGGGGTCAGTACTTGGACCCATTCTCTTTAATATTTTTATTAGTGATATTGCAGAAGGTATTAATGGAAAAGTATGTCTTTTTGCTGATGACACAAAGATTTGCAACAGGGTTGACGTTCCTGGAGGGATCAGCCAAATGACAAATGATTTAGGTAAACTAAAAAAATGGTCGGAGTTGTGGCAATTGAGTTTTAATGTGGATAAGTGCAAGATAATGCACCTGGGACGTAAAAACCCAAGGGCTGAATATAAAATATTTGATACAGTCCTAACCTCAACATCTGAGGAAAGGGATTTAGGGGTCATTATTTCAGAGGATCTAAGGGTAAGTAGTCAATGTAATAGAGCAGCAGGAAATGCTAGCAGAATGCTTGGTTGTGTAGGGAGAGGTATTAGCAGTAGGAAAAGGGAAGTGCTCATGCCACTGTACAGAGCACTGGTGAGACCTCACTTGGAGTACTGTGTGCAGTACTGGAGACCGTATCTCCAGAAGGATATAGACATCTTAGAGAGAGTTCAGAGAAGGGCTACTAAAATGGTGTACGGCTTGAAGGAGAAAAGTTACCAGGAAAGGCTTAATGATCTTAACATGTACAGCTTGGAAAAAAGACGAGACAGAGGAGATATGATAGAAACATTTAAATACGTAAAGGGAATCCACAAGGTAGAGGAAGGGAGTATATCTAAAAGGAAACAAAATAGCAAAACAAGAGGACATAGTCTTAGATTAGAGGGGCAAAGGTTTAAAAGTAACATCAGGAAGCATTATTTTACTGAGAGGGTGGTGGATACATGGAACAGCCTTCCAGTAGAAGTGGTAGAGGCCAAAACAGTAATTGAATTTAAGCAAGCATGGGATAGGCATAAGGCTATCCTAAACAAAAGATAAATCCAGGTAAAGTATCCATGTAATTGGGCAGACTAGATGGGCCGAAAGGTTCTTATCTGCCGACATTTTTCTATGTTTCTATGTTTCTATGTTTCTATACTTGAAAACGAGAGAAATCTCAATGTATCCTTCCTGGTAAAATCCTTTATAAATAAATAAATAAATAAATAACCTTTATCCTGTTAAGCTATATGAGTGATTTCAATGTGAGACATGTGTGACTGTGACACAGCTATGGAGTTGGCTTGTATACTCTGTGCCAGCTACTAGAGCAGTGGTTCCCAACCACGGTCCACAAGTACCCGCTGACAGGCCAGGTTTTCCAGATATCTGAAACACAGCACAGGTGACTTGATTTGCTGCTCAGTGATTGCAGGATTCAGTCTGCATTTCCCCAAGGTGATCCTTAAAATCTGGCCTGTTAGAGGTACTTGAGGACCGCGGTTGGGAACCACTGAACTAGAGCAATGCTTCTGATGATACAAAAAGAATATTTGCTTGTTGCAAAATATCTTTACAGCTCATCTATTACTCAATGGTGGTGACATTTTGTAGGTAGTGCTCGGCATTAAATTGCAAAATTAAGTTACTCTCTTTCTAAAGAAAATTATCCAGTTTTAGTTTTCTTTTCTTACTATGACTTTTCTCATTTAGCACAGATTACTCATTAATCATCTTCACTATAAATGCTTTAGCCAGACGCTTAGACAAAAAAAACTGTATGTTGTAATCTCTCGACTTGGCTATTGTAATATTCTCCTATGGCCTCCCTCTCTACCTCCTCGCCCCCCTACAATCCATTTTGAACGCCTCCGCCAGGCTCATCCACCTCACCCGCCACTCTGTCTGCAGGTGTCACGGATCCCTCTGATTACCAAAAGTGTGGTCCCTTTACGCAGACCGCTCTCTACCCTTCCGATCCTTGAATGGTCGGCAAAACTAGAAAGACAATTAACCAGACAATATATAAACAAGAGGTAACACCAGACAGAGGTATGGAATGGAGTATTGTCACGAATCCTTCTGACTACCAAGATATTGATCTCTTTATGTAGCTCCCTTTCTACTCTTCGATCCTTGAATGGTCGGCAAGCAAAGCTATATAGACAATGAAGCAGGTAACAGATAACGAAAGGGAAACACCAGACAGGGGTACAGAACAGATCATAAGTCCTCCCTAGGACTTTAGTAATAGCAGAGGTAATCTGATGTGTGCTTAGGGTGCCACATAGACTGACCTCGGTACCAACGTTAAGGGCAGAACCTAGAGCAGAGTAAATGCCAATACCAGGGGTCATACACAGGAGGGTTCGTTTGCCAATGCCAAGAGTCATACACAGGAGGGTTCGTTTGCCAATGCCAAGGGTCATACACAGGAGGGTTCGTTTGCCAATGCCAAGGGTCATACACAGGAGGGTTCGTTTGCCAATGCCAAGGGTCATACACAGGAGGGTTCGTTTGCCAATGCCAAGGGTCATACACAGGAGGGTTCGTTTGCCAATGCCAAGGGTCATACACAGGAGGGTTCGTTTGCCAATGCCAAGGGTCATACACAGGAGGATTCGTTTGCCAATGCCAAGGGTTATACACAGGAGATAGCCAAAAATCACAAGAGCTCTGCGGGAGGTGAATACCACGTCAGGGCACCGGCGTAATGGTGAGACTGGGTTTTAAACCCGGCGGGTCCGCGTCATAACGCCAGGCCCCGCCCCTCGGCGTCCCACGTGAGCGCACCCGGAAGCGTTTACATTCGGCGCCTGGCCAGCGAGCAGCGAGGAAGCTGCTGCCAGGCGCCCCATCCCCTGACCCACCGTGACAGCAGGGCCAGATTAAGCGAATCATGTGCCTGGTGATGAGGATTTTGGTGGGCCTTTTTATAGAAATAAAATGCAAAACGCAAAGCATTTTTTGTTAATATAAATTGAATATTTTAATTGCTGAAGTGCTTTCTCGTTTAGAGAGATGGGCGGCGCCAGGGCCAGCCCAAGACATTGTGATGCCTGGGTCCAAGGATTAAATGCCCCCCCCAAACCCCCCCACACCCACCAAAACATAGCTACGCATCCCAGAGCTCAAAGGCAATACAACTCCAAAATGTGTGCTGTGTATGAGTGTATCACAGAGCTCCACAACAAGACTCACTCTCATACATACTGCACATTACTGTATCACAGAGCTCCCCATCAATAACACTCACAGTAATGTATACTCTGTATGAGTGTGTCAGAGATCCCACGCAGACACAAATCCTTATATCCCCCACACACAGTCACACATGCATATGCACACACATCTATATACCCACACATGGTGTCCAATATCCACATACCCAGTAACATTCACATACCCACAGTGTCACACATGCACATACGCACACATCCAAATACATCCAATGTCACATATCTATACGCAGCCATCCAGCGCCACACATCTGCATACCCACATAAGCGCACATGCATCTACACACAATGCCACACATCCAAACAGTGTCACACATCTACATAACCCACATATTGTTGCATGAGTGTAGCTCCATAGTTTTTGGCCTCCAGTGTCAACATAAACTTCTGATTCACTTATCACAGAAGCTGGAGGTCAATGACTACAGAGCTGCACGCAGGCAACACAAGGTCACATTTGCGCGAGTACACAGCGCCAGATTTTAATACAGAGAAAACTGCCACCGGCTCCCCATTGAGCCTGCCGAACCCACGGAACAACTAGAAAAAAAAAATCACAACAGGATTTTAACAAAAATAAAATTGTGTCGAGGAGAAAACTTGAATTAAAGAATTTTAAATTGTAACGTGTGATATGTGTCTCATATGATGTGTGATAAGTATGTGACCTGTATAGTAAAAACACAGCAGTTTGAAATGGCACTGCTGAATAAGAGCAAAGTTGTTTTAGTGGTGCAATCCAGGTGCAGTATCCTGCTGGTTTGCATGGTAACTGCTCCACACCTGGTCCAGAGTCCCACAAAAATCCCATTGACAGACTGGTTCTAAAAGTGTCACTGTCAGGGGCAAATTTTGCACATCATAAACGCACTTTAACATGAACTGGACTCCCTACCTGGCTTGTGTTGCAGCTGTTCTGGAGCTTGTAAGATTGGTCCAAGATGTAGGTGGACAGACTGGAGGACAGGGTGTTGGGAGCAGAGATGTTTTGTGACACGGACTGCTACTTCATGTAGGAGGAACAGCCGCACAGAGTCAGGACAGCTTCACCTTGCACTAATGGAAAAAAGTCCATTGCAAGTCTGCAAGCTAGCCTCACTGTAAACAGACTAGGACCCCCTACAGCTAAAAGACTTGTCCCCCTAGTGGTCAAATCCTGAACAGGGCGAGGAACTAGGGTAATTGGTGGTCTTCAGTTACGTGACAGCTGGAACATCTAGGGGGTATGGAAATAGTTACCTGCACAGCACTTTCACTTTAAAACAGCTGGCTATTGGAGGTGCAGATTAGAAGGCAGTTACCTGCCACTGGACCACCGGGGAATCCACAGATTACAGGGTCCCAAGGACTCTGGAGGGCCCTGTCGGGCACACTGCCCAAAGGCAGCTAACTGCTGCCACTGGGTGTAGCCAGGTCCCCCTCCCACAAGACGCAGACCCCTAAGTAAATCAGAAAGCACCAGAGGGAGACTGTGTGACGCCTCGATGAACCAGCTGAACGGCTGCTGGAGAACCCGGCCAATCGGCTGCTGCTAGCTCTGGCCAATCGGCTGCTGCTAGCTCTGACCAATCGGCTGCTGCAAGCAATAGCCGAACAGCTTCTCTTCCCCCCTTGAGATCTTGGCTGTGGGCCTATTTTCAGTACGGGGCCTGGAGCGGCCGCTCCATCCGCCCCTACGTTAATCCGGCCCTGTCTGTCTGCCACTTCTCTCTGCAAGTCCCTTCACTGGCTCCCCATCCACTGCAGAATTAAATTCAAAATCCTTACCCTGACCTACAAAGATCTCACTAACTCAGCTCCCCACTATCTGCTGGCGCTATATAAATAAAGAATAATAATATTAATAATAGTCTTAGTGGCTCCCTATTTCCAGTTCAATTATAAGTCCGCTATAATAGAGGCACGGCTTATATTTGTAGCAAGCCACTGCTGACACTGTTTAAGACCTCTGCTTGGTTGCTTGTAAAGAACCCCACAAGTTTGTGCAGAATCAGAGGAAGTACAATTACTAAAGGGGTTATTCACAAAGCCATTTCGGTGCATTTTACTTCGGTGCACGTCGGCGATTCCATTTCACTGAAACTACGGTGAATTCACTATTCACTGCAAGGTCACTGTAGTGCGCCAAAGATGCAGTTGCCAAAGCCACATGACAAATTTGGCGAATGTCGCCAAAGAGCACCGAAGACCGCTTAAGGGAGGCGAACTGGCCTTGACGAAATCCACTGAACTGCAAAAAAAAATGGAACTCTCCTATTCTCCTAATAGGTGTTTAAACAAATAAACATGCATTAAAATGTGTCTGAATAATAAAAAGGTCTGTTACAGGATAAAAAATTTTTTTTGAAACATTGGGAAACAGAAATGTAATCTATAAAATACAAAAAGGTGTTCTACAAAATGAAAGAGGTTTTTTGCTGAAAATGAAAAGAATAATTAAAAATTTTTTTTTTTAAATATTACGTTTTTTACACTGAATCCTATGGGATTCACACATTTATACCTATCGAGCTGAATCACCAAAAATCTGGTAATTTCGCTGTCACTACGGTGAAGTTTGACGTTTTGTGAATAGACGGATCAATACTTCTCTATAGGGCAATTTCATTGCCACCGAAGACTGCCAAAGATCGCCGACTGTGGCCAATTGCACTGTATTTCGCCTTCAATTTGCCAGTATTTGGAAAATTGACAGCTTTGTGAATAGACAAGCTACCCCGTAATTGCACCATACAGTGAAATCACCGTTCCGGGCACTTTGGTGGCAAGTTGTGTGTCCTTTGGTTTGTGGCAGGAGGCGGCTGTGGATTGTGTCTTCGTCATCTCTGATGGAGCAGAGGAGAGTATTGAATTTTTTTACAATTGTTTTCAATATTAATTGATTTTGCAGATTAGAAAAATATATTGTCACTTAACACTAGTTTTCAGAAGCATTTCTTTTTTTATTTTGTTTGTGGAAGACAAATAGGAGCGTCTTTGGAATGGCTGGTTATTCTTTGGCACATTAACGCTACATTTCTAAATTATAGGAAGCCTAGATGTAGCGTTAGAAGTCTTAAAAGCCAAGCCGCAACAGCAGGTTCGGCTTCTACTGCCTTGTTATTCTGATGCTCATCACCATGTATGCTTAAAATTAGAATTTTCTGCTCGTTGACTTATGGGAACAGTCAGCAGCCACATGAAAGGAGCTCATGAAATATTATGACACTGTGTGTATTGTTGGTACAGACGGAGTGTTACAATAACACGTGATGCATGTTGCAACAACTGAACATTACCATAAATACATGTGTTTTTGAAGCTTGCCAATATATGATACTAATTTCTGTATATTAAGGTTGTCTGCGGTAGATGGGATATATTTAATTGGTTCTCAATTCTGAATAGGGTGATTTAACATCTGCTTTTATGAAACTTTATGTTACTGGGATGTACGGCTCTGACATTTCTACCTTCTTTCACTTTTGCCAAGGGTGCAGAAAGGACGGGCATATGATACTGGATTTACTACTATATGAGTCACACAAGCAGAGCTGTTATCGCTTCTCTATCCAGCTGATACATACAGATTGAAGCCTTGAGTAAAAATACATTTTTTTGTTAAAAAGGGGGATAGATAGTATAATGTTGAAATTGTTTCCATGCTAGCATTTCGTATTTAAACCTGAGCTGGAATCTAGAGTACTCCATTATTATTATTATCAATATAACATTTTTTATTATTATAGGACTTCTTTCTATTTTAAACATTCTAATCATCCACCCATGAATGACATGAATTCAACCACAACCATGTTGGGGACGTCATATGATTAGCAAGCCCTGTCACTCCCAGAAATGTATATACTCGATTTAAAATATAAAAAAAATATGAAAAATGAGTTGGCATATAATACCCCTTTTACAAACATTTTTAATGAAAAAACTACTGTGCCTGGGAAGAAATGAGATTCTCTGAGATCTCATTCCTGTCACCCTGTATTACTGTAAAGGAGTAGCCCCCATCCTCACTGTAATAAAAACTTTAACAGACTGTACAACAGGCATAGAGATGGCAGAATACAGGAAGAGCTCTGGGGTCACTCACTACTGTACAGGAACTAGATTCAGGGGGTTATAATGGTTGCAAATCCCTTTACAATACAGATACAAGGTCCTGCTGTAATTGACATAAACAGGCATTATGCAAGCACACACAGCGATTGGTCTCAGAGAGAGCGACATCTGCACAATTGACAGGCACTCATCCCATCCTGATTCCTGACGACCACTTTATAAATGTAAAGTGGTCATGATGAGTTGAATGTGCCTTTATCTCTCAGAATAGCAATCTCTATGCAAAATGCTGTTACCCGATATTTGTTAATTATGCATCTCATGTTTCAAATGAATCTTCTGATAATTGTTTTTCCCCAGCAAAGGGCACTTTGAAGTGAAAGGGCTAGAAAGAACATCTTCAATAGATCATGAGATCATGTATGGTCTTCTGTTGTGACACTTGAAAAAAAAATGGTTCCTGCTCATATAATATATGCTTGTACAATACATAGAAAATATGCTTGTTTGGCAATTTTTATTATTTGTTCTCAGAAAAATGTGTATTTTCATTCTTGGTTGTTGATTTAATGATATAATAATGTTTTTCAGGTTTTGCAAGTCCAGCTAGTTTCTTGTGCTTCTTATTTCTTCATGGTGCAAAGTCAATTTATATAATGTACAGCATTACTCTCATTAATAAATATTAAAAAAGTCAGGTTGCTCATAGCATTGAGATCCTTGGCTAGTTTTATATTGTTGGAAACAGAGAGGGATAAACACTTTTAGTATTTATTTCTTTGTAAAGTATTTTACCAGGAAGGATACATTGAGATTTCTCTAGTTTTTAAGTATGTCCTGGGTTCAGGAACATTGAAATTTTACAGTCGTTACAGAAATACAAAGTAATAAATGCAAGATATTAAAAACAAAACACAAATATACAGATTATTACTTACATATTTATTTTCTGTGTTATAGTCACTATGTTACATGTTTACAGGTGCATTCCGTATTGAGGTATGTTAATAGGGATCTCTTGAGTGAGTTTAGACTGGAGGGAAGATTTGATGGCGTCTGGGAGGTTATTCCATAATTGCGGTGCTCTGTAGGAAAATGAGCATCGAGACACTTTCTTTTTGTATTGTGGTTTTGCAAGTAAGGTGCTGGTCCTGGATCGGAGGTTATAGGATGAGGGAACTACTGGGGGATGCAGCCTATTCAGGTAGGGTGGTAGCTTCCCAGAAAATCTCTTAAACACCAGGTTGGAAAGGTGAATAGTGCGTCTAGATTCCAGTGACGGCCAGTTCAGCTTTTTTAACATGTCACAATGGTGGGTCATGTAGTTACATTGTAGCACAAAGCAGCAGCATGAGTTATACAATGTAGTAAGTTTCTGAAGGTGTGTTTGCGGGGCCGCTGCATACACTACATCTCCGTATTCAATAGCTGGCATAAGCATTTGCTGTACAATTTGCTTTCTTACTGCGGGGCTCAGGCAGGATTTGTTTCTGTACAGGGCACCTAGTTTGGGGTAAAGTTTATAAGAGCTTTTCGATGTGGGGGCCAAAGGATAGATTTGGGTCTAACCGCATACCTATATATTTGAGAGAAATGACTGTGGTCAACCTGTCATTTGATTTTGTCCTGACACATAGATGGGTAGTTTAGGTGCTGTTCCAAAGAGCATCGTTACAGTTTTGTCAGTATTTAGAAAACGTTTGTTATCTTTGATCCACTTTTCTACCTCTGTGAATTGTTCTTGCAGCACGGCCTCCAGCTGCGGGAGATTTGGTTTGCTGGTATAGATTAGAGTGTCGTCTGCGTACATGTATACAGTTGAGGCTTTGCAGACATTGGGCAGATCATTTATGAATATCGTAAATAGAAGGTAGCCGAGGATTGAACCTTGGAGTACACCGCAAGTGACTGGGAGGTGGAGGGAGGAGCTGCCAGAAATGGACACATATTGCGATTGGTTTGGATACATCTGATTGAAACCAGTTTAGCGTGCGATCACCAATACCAGAGTTTTTACGTTTTTGTAATAGGATGCCATGGTCTACTGTGTCAAAGGCCTTGGCAAAATCAAGGAAGATGGCTCCAGTTAGGTCGCCTTGTTCCATGCCAGCTTGGGTATCATTGCAAACTTTTAAAAGGGCAGTTGTAGTTGAGTTATTTGGACGAAGGCCAGGTTGATCTGTGGTTAAATAGTTTGAAGATTGATAATACTCACGTATTGCGTGTACATGCATATTTCCAAAATTTTAAACATTACAGGGAGCAATGATATCGGACGGTAGTTAGATTCCAAAGTACTGTCACCACTTTTATGGATAGGTACCACTCTCGCAGTCTTCCAGAGTTTGGGTATGTATCCAGTCGCCAGTGATTCATTGATTAGAGTTGCGACAGGATTTGCAATTGCTGGCGCACTGATTTTCAGCAGCATTGCTGGGATTTGATCAGGTCCAGACTGGAATTTCAATTTTGATTACGGAGAAGTTTAGTAATAACGCTGACAGGCACTGGTCTAAAGTTGAATTTATCTGCGATATGGGGTCTCTGCGCGGTTGGAGAGGCCTGACCTGCGTTTGGCCTTTTTGTAGGTGTGTCATTCTTTAGCTTAGTAATCAGGGTGGTTGTTTGTGACACATCAAATGTATAAATATTTTAAAAGTGCAGAGCTGACTGCTTCATAATTGCAAGGATGTCTTAAAGGGGGAAAGTATAAAGTTAAAACAAGATTCGGTAGGAAACAGAGGGGTTAAATATTAACTCCTGCAATGCACCAATACTCCCCTTTCTCATTTTAACCCTTTAACTTCCTTTAAAACCTGACCTGGCTCCAGCACCCTCATTGATGACAGTTCACAAATACATGCAGGGGCATAACTATGAGGGTTGCAGTGAATGCCACTGCACCCAAACCCCTGAGTTTTGGGGGGCCGGAGCCTTGCCTGGCCGTCTCGGCTAGGGGCTGGGGCCTCACTTGTGCAGCTCAGCTAGGCTCTTCCACTGGACAAAGGGGAATTCAGCCCCCTCCCTGTATAAAGAGCTACGTAAGGTAACAATTTATTTTTTAATATAAATTATGTTAATATAATCATTTTTATATTTATCTTAATTGTATTTCCATAAATTAAATATAATTTTTTGGTATATCATTTATTTTAATATTTTATAAATATCTGTGAGTTTTATTGCTTTGGAACTCTGTGACACGCTGATACACGCCGCACATTACTGTGATTTTTATTGCTGTGGAGCTCTGTGATACGCTCGTACACACCGCACATTACTGTAATTTTTATTGCTGCGGAGCTCTGTGATATGTATAAACACACTGCGCATTACTGTGATTTTTATTTCTGTGGAGCTCTGTGATACGCTCATACATGCCGCACATTACTGATTTTTATTGCTGTGGAGCACTGTGTTATTCTTACACAATACATTGCGACTTTTATTGCTGTGGAGCTCTGTTATACGCTCATATACACAGCACATTACCGTGAGTTTTATTGCTGTGGAGCTTTGTGATTCGTTCGTACATTGTGCACATTACTATGGTTTATTGCTGTGAAGCTTTGTGATTCGCTAGTACACTGTGCACATTACTATGGTTTATTGCTGTGGAGCTCTATGAGATATACATATTGCACATTACATTAAAAATGGGATGGACTGAAGTGGTCATAGCAGACCTGGAAAAAATGGGACACTGATTGGAGTCGACATTGTGGACCTGGAGGGGGTCCTGCGCATGGGGACGGCAGAGGGGTCCTGCACCTGGACCATGAGGTTTCTAGTTACGCCGCTGAATAGATGGTTCTTTCTGCTGACAAGTGTGAAAGATAGAAGTGTCACATGCTACTGTGACAATTTCCACAATCTACTATTCCAGTATGTTTTGCCCCTTCTTTAGATCTGCCTGAAGAGTTTGGCTTCAAACATAAAAAGCAGAAGTGATCTATTTCCTGTGGTGGTGTTGCTTCCAATTTTGGACAACAGGAAATTACAACTCATTGGTTTGATTACTCCATTCAGTTCTTTGCAGATTATTCCAGAAAGTATGTTTGGGTTCATGTCAAAAAAAATATAAATTTAAATCAATATAAATCAATAAATTTATATACTCTGGGATCAAGTCCTAAAAGAAGCAAAAAAAAACAAAAAAGGGAAGAGTCCTATTCTGACCGTGCCGTTGTTTTACCAGCTCCAGCCGTTAATGACTTGAGCCACTATTCCCACACACTCCTCCTTTAAGTGTTCCTGCTATAAGAATTGTACTCAATACTCAATCTCTGTATCTGGCCAAAAAGTCATGCAAAGCAAGGTTGACATAGTTCACAAGATATTCTATTTTGGAAACCACCAGCCCCCTTTTTTCTTCTATTTAATGAGCTCCTTTTTGTTTTTTCAAAAATATTATTTGCCCCTAAAATGACCATTTATCACCATAAGTTTTCCCTCCAATCTTCAGCCATCTGTACTTTCTGCTTGTTTTTTCATCTGGGAGGGATATGAGGAAAACTTGGAATTTTTTCTCCGACACTTAAATGACAATGATTGGGGAGTTAAGATGGAAAGCCAATCCAGTGCTGAGATTTATTTTTTAGACCTCACATTATATGTTGATGTAGGCAGGTAAAGTCTCGTACCTACTTCAAAAAAGTAGATATAATCAATAGGGATGAGCCGAACACCCTCGTGTTCGGTTCGCATTCGAAATCGAACAATTTCAAAAGTTAAAATTCGAACACGAACACGATTCGAACTCAATGCAAGTCAATGGGACTCGAACGTTCGAATTTTAGAGTGCCCTCCAAGAGGGCATATATGCAAGATATTTGCCATAAAAGGTGTATGGGGGGTCCGGGTAGTGCCCTGGTGGACAGGAAACAAAGACAAAAAGGTTAAAAAAAACAATTTTAAAAAACATTTTTAAAGGAACAGTGAGTTTTCCATGAAATAAAGGTTAAGAATAAAAACGAAAAATTCCTTCAAATATCGTGCCTAGGAGGTCCCCATAACCTGCCCGTGAAGTGGCGGATTTGTAGGATGTATAGAAACATTTAAAAACCAAAAAAATGACATTTCAAATGACGGTAAATGGTTTTCCTTTAATCTATTCATAAACAACTGCTTGGGGCGGCAGTCTGTATGAAAAGAGGAGACGTTTTAGGATACGCAGAACAAGTTTAGTGATTTTTTTTGCCTAAATTATGGTGAAACTTATGCAGGCTTTGGATGAAAGTAACAATAGGTTCACCCTTTCACTGCTAAGGATGTGTGGGGAACGTCCTCATTGACTCCTAAGGAAAGATAGGGGGTTCTTTGAACCCCGATATCTCCCGACTGTTGGCAGCTAGCATGGTCATGTTTGATATCATTAGAAAGGACAGAGCATGGCCTTTCCAATGATACCAAACATGACCATGTTTAAAGTAAAGAAAAAAATTAATAAAAATAAAAAAAAGAAAAACATGTTTTTTTAAGACGTGAAAGGGCTCAGCAGTGAAGTGGTTAAAATTGGGCCTTTAGTGTTGGCAACAGTGCCGTCACACCGTAACCCCTCTGTGGTATTGTGGAAGAGTGCAGGGTTGGACCCTGCGGTCCAATATTAAAAGGATATGAATCTGGTATAGGCATCAGTGGCAGTGCACCCAAATATTGTGCCTTTGGTGGCAGCAAGTGCCTTCACACCATAACCCCTCTGAGGTATTGTGGAAGAGTGCAGGGGTGGACTCTGCATGCACTCAAATATTAAAATGATTGGAATCTGGTACACGTGTCAGTGCACCCAAATTTTGGGCCTTTGGTGCCAGCTAGTGCCTTCACACTGTAACCCCTCTGAGGTTTTGTGGAAGAGTGCGGGGTGGACCAGGTATTCAAATATTAAAATGCTTGGAATCTGGTACACGCATCAGTGCACCCTAATATTGTGCCTTTGGTGGCAGCAAGTGCCTTCACACCATAACCCCTCTGAGGTATTGTGGAAGAGTGCAGGGGTGGACTCTGCATGCACTCAAATATTAAAATGATTGGAATCTGGTACACGTGTCAGTGCACCCCAATTTTGGGCCTTTGGTGCCAGCTAGTGCCTTCACACTGTAACCCCTCTGAGGTTTTGTGGAAGAGTGCGGGGTGGACCAGGCATTCAAATATTAAAATGATTGGAATCTGGTACACGCATCGGTGCACCCAAATATTGGGCCTTTGGTGCCAGCTAGTGCCTTCACACCATAACCCCTCTGAGGTATTGTGGAAGTGTGCAGGGGTGGACCTGGCATTCAGATATTAAAATGATTGGAATCTGGTACACGCATCAGTGCACCCAAGTGCCTTCACACCATAACCCCTCTGTGGTATTGTGGAAGAGTGCAGGGTTGGACCCTGCGGTCCAATATTAAAATGATATGAATCTGGTATAGGCATCAGTGGCAGTACACACAAATATTGAGCCTTTGGTGCCAGCTAGTGCCTTCATACCATACCATACCATATCCCCTCTGAGGTATTGTGGAAGAGTGCAGGGGTGGACTCTGCATGCATTCAAATATTAAAATGATTGGAATCTGGTACACGCGTCAGTGCACCCAAATATTGGGCCTTTGGTGGCAGCAATTGCCTTCACACCGTAAGTAACCCCTCTGTGGTATTGTGGAAGAGTGCAGCGGTGGACCCTGAGGTCCAATATTAAAATGATATGAAATATTAGGCCTTTGGTGCCAGCTAGTGCCTTCACATCGTAACCCCTCTGAGGTATTGTGGAAGAGTGCAGGGGTGGAGGTTTTGGTAATGCAGAAGAGATCCCCGATCTATTCAGTTACGTCAGCATCAGGGGATTGATAGCTGCTGATCCAGGACTGATTCATTTTTATAAATGTCAGCCGGTCTGCAAAGTCGGTGGACAGACGCACTCTTTTGTCTGTGACAAAACCTCCAGCGACACTGAACGTCCTTTCAGAAAGCACGCTGGATGAAGGGCAACCTAGTAGCTGCATAGCATATTGGCTAAGTTCTGGCCTGTGATCCAATCTCAACACCCAGTAAGCCAGTGGATCATCTGCTGTAAAGGTATCCAGGTCTGCCCTTGCCCCTAGGAAGTCCTGCACCATACGGTGAATACGCTGGCAATGGGTGCCTACATTTGATGTCCCTGAGCGTCGTGGACTAAAAAAATTTAAAGAGGCATCAGTCAAGCAGCCCTGGCCTTCCTCTGAACAGCCGCAGCCTCAGAAGCACCTGTGTCATCACTTGGTAACCTACCAGTGCCTGGAAAGGTGTTACACAAGTGTCGCTTTAGAGCGTACTCAAATTGTTTCATCCTGTCCTCCCTCTGTGTGGGCAGGATGAGCTCTGCAACTTTACCCTTGTATCGTGGATCAAGAAAGCTTGCCAACCAGTAATGATCCCTCTCCTTGATAGCACGAATCCTGGGGTCCTTTAGCAGGCTTTGTAGGATAAGGGAACCCATGCAGCGTAGGTTGGAGGTGGCATTAGTTTCCGAGTCTTCCTGGTCACTGAGTATGACCCCGTTATGCACTTCCTCCTCCCAGCCACTGTCACGGTTCCCAGATCCCACCACGCAGTTCTTAACGCCCAACACTCCACAGAGCCCAAAAGCTTCCAACAGAGTAGCCGTGAAGAATCCCTAACTGTCTGGTCCTTAGAATTGGCCAGGTAAACTAGCTAGACAGAAAGGGTTAAGCAAAAGACAATGTTGTAATACAAAACCAGGTTAGCAACACGGGGGTAGTCAGGCGAGCCAGAATCAGGAATACAGAGTATAGAATAGTCAAATGGAATAGCCGGGTCGATATCAGTGCAGTAGCGTAGTACAAGAAAATAGTCTAGGGCAACGGAAGGCAGAATAGTCAGAAAACAAGCAGAGGTCAATAACAGGTTAAATCACAATAGAATAAAGGTACAAGGAGTTCAGTTATGGATAACCACGATCTGGCACTGCTGAGAAGTAGCTGAGGGTTTTTAAAGACCTTCACCAGACCGCGCCCTCCACTCAAGCCGCGCCTCATGCAGCCACCTCCCTGCCTGTCTCCATTTAAACCGGGCATTGGTCAGCGAGCAGCATCAGACATGCTGCCCTCAAGCACACAGGAGAGGCTGGAAACCCCTAACGTTACAGCCACGTACTAGTCCTTGGGTTTCTGGGCACACAAAACCCTCCCTTAAGGAATCCCCACCTTCAATGCCCCCACTACTTAAATATTCCTCCTCCTCATCCTCCTCCTGTCTGATCTGAGGACCCACAGAAATGCTGTCTGCGTAAAGACTGGGGCCTTGAGACGAGCTAGGGAAGGCCTCCTCTTCTTCCCACTGCTCTGCCTCTAGTGCCACATCTATAATTCCCCGCAGAGTGTGCTCCAGCAGGAACACTAAATGAATTGTGTCACTGATGCATGCACTGTCCCTGCTCACCATCCTTGTTGCCCCCTCAAATGGTGACAGTACAGTGCATGCATCCTTGATCATCAGCCACTGCGGGGGGGAAACAAGTTGACCTAAACCTGTCCTTGTGCCATACTCACACAGGTACTTATTGATGGCCCTCTGCTGCTTGTGGAGACGCTGCAGCATTGCTAATGTCGAGTTCCACCTGGTGGGCATGTCACAGATAAGACGGTTTGTGGGAAGGTGGAATTCTCTTGGAATTTCTGCCAGGAGAACACTTGCTGGGAATGACCGTCTGAAGTGGCTGCAGACTTTTCTGGTCTGGCTGAGAAGCTGTGCCAGCCCTGGGTACCTGGCTAGGAAACGCTGTGCCACCAGATATAGGACGTGTGCTAGGCATGGTACATGCGTCAACTTACTCTGGCGTAGGGCGGAGAGAAGGTTGCTGCCATTATCACAGACGACCCCATTCCCAGCTGAAGCTGGCATGGTGTTAACCATCTCTGCACCTGCCCCTGCAGAGCTGACAGAATTTCTGGCCCGGTGTGGCTCCTGTCCCCTAAACAAACCAGCTCAAGCACAGTATGGCATCTATTTGCTTGAGCCATTGCATAGCCCCTGCCATGCGTCGGTTTAACTGCCACTTTGCAGAGACAGAGAAGGAGGAAGAGGTGGTGGAGCAGACAGACCTCATACAAGCAGCTTTCTGGAGGCGTGGTGGATGAACAAGCTCCAGCACAGAGCTCCGTCCTGGAACCCTCCCAGCTGCAATCAGAGTTACCCAGTGTGCCGTGAAGGAAATGTAATGGCCCTGTCCATGCTTGCTGGACCACGTGTCTAAAGTCATGTGCACCTTGCTGCTGACTGCCTTTCCCAATGACTCCATAACATTGTCTTCCATGTCCTGGTATAGTGCTGGAATGGCCTTCCGTGAAAAGAAATGGCGTTTTGGAACCTGCCACTGTGGTACAGCACATTCAGAAAATTCACGAAAGGAAGCAGAGTCTACCAGCTGGAAAGGCAGCAGCTGTAATGCGAGTAATTTTGCTAAACTGGCATTTAGATGCTGTGCTTGGGGATGGTTGGGACTATATTTTTTCTTATGCTGGGGCAACGTAATCTGACTGCGTAAATCTTCAACTGATGGGATGCTGTCACTTTCTGAGGAAGGACCTGATACACCCATTACTGTAGCATCATCTCTGTCAGTGGAGGTTGTAGGCAATGAAATGGCAGGACATATAGTGGGGGTAGAGACAGATGATGAGGAGAGGACCTATGCAAAGTGTTGTGCCAACAGGATGCATGGCAGGTGGTCATATGTCACCTCAAGCACATGGTACCCAAGCGTGGGATGTCTTTCCCGCGCTTGATCCTCATCTGACATATATTACAAATAGCAACGGTGCGGTCTGCTGCACATTTCTTAAAGAACTCCCAGACAGCAGACTTCCTGTACATGTGCTTTGAAACAACAGCGCTCTGCACCTGAGCAGCTGTGACTGCTGATGCCTTGGACTGGCTATGGTTGCTCATAGAGGACGTTGTGCCTTGTGTTTTTTGTGCCTCCTCCTCACTTGACTCCTCTGTTCGATCAGGCACCCAGGTGGAGTCAGTGACCTCATCATTGTCATCACCCCCTATCTCCTCGTCACTGGAGCCAACTTGGCAGTATGCTGCAGCTGCTGGGGGGATGAGTGCCAGTTATTTGTGTGTCATCACTGGCACCCCCTTCCTCTAGGTTGATTATACTCCCTTCCTCAACCTCAGATTTTGAATCAGAATACTGTAGTTGCTGCGCATTCTCAAGCAGCATGTCACTGTCATTGTAGTCAAACAATTCAGCTGACTCCTCCGTATATGTTGGTGAGGCTACGGCAGGGAGTAGCTGTGGACATGGAGGCTGCATTAGATCCTTTGGCAGGTGGACTGGAAACCACTACAAGCCTGGCTGGCAGAGGACTATGAGGATGGCCTGGTTAGCCAATTCCAATTCCCAGGAACCTCCTATAAATCAGTGAGACCCCCTGATGGGTGGCAGTGACAAGACACAAATTACAATTCCCAGATATCTGCTAGAAGTATGTGGGACCCCCTGATAGCTGGCAGTAAGAAGACACAGAAAGGAGGTTCCCAGGAACCTCCTATAAATCAGTGAGACCCCCTGATGGGTGGCAGTGACAAGACACAAATTACAATTCCCAGGAACCTCCTATAAATCAGTGAGACCCCGTGATGGGTGGCAGTGACAAGACACAATTTACAATTCCCAGATATGTGCTAGAAGTGAGACCCCCCAATAGCAAAGGTTTAAAAGTAACATCAGTAAGCATTATTTTACTGAGAGGGTGGTGGATACATGGAACAGTCTTCCAGTAGAAGTGGTAGAGGCCAAAACAGTAATTGAATTTAAGCAAGCATGGGATAGGCATAAGGCTATCCTAAACAAAAGATAAATCCAGGTAAAGTATCCATGTAATTGGGCAGACGAGATGGGCCGAAAGGTTCTTATCTGCCGACATTTTTCTATGTTTCTATGTTTCTAATAGCTGCTGGCACGGAGACGACACAGATTACAACAATTCGCAGATATCTGCTAGAAGTAGACTTGTGCACCGATTTATTTTTTTCGGTTCGATTCGGTTCATTCGGATTTTGTAAATTTTCGTTTCGGTTTGTTTTTCGTATCGACTTTTTTTCGTGATTTCAGAAATTTTAGTGTTTTTCGGAACGTCTGTTCTCCTCGTTTCAAAGTGTCTATTCATTTTGACGTAAACTAATGGTTTTTCGGATCCGATAATTCTGCCATTGAGATTTCTCATGTTTTACAAGAAGGATACATTGAGATTTCTCATGTTTTACAAGAAGGATACATTGAGATTTCTCTGGTTTACCGGGAAGGATACATTGAGATTTCTCATGTTTTACAAGAAGGATACATTGAGATTTCTCTGGTTTTACAAGAAGGATACATTGAGATTTCTCTGGTTTCCCGGAAAGGATACATTGAGATTTCTCTGGTTTTACAAGAAGGATACATTGAGATTTCTCTCTTTTTACAAGAAGGATACAACTTGAAAACGAGAGAAATCTCAATGTATCCTTCTTTGCAAAATCCTTTATAAATAAATAAATAAAATAAATAAATAGAATTATTAAGAAATTATGTCCCATTCTTCTGCACGATAAATACCTCTTAGACAGCTGGTGGGGAATAAGCGAAATATCAGACAAATGTTAGTCCAAAACCACATAAGTAAAACCAGAAAGACTGTTTTTGATTTAATGATTGTGTCACATGTCTGTGCTGTAAAAATACCAAATCTACAGTATGTGGATCATGTTTTAAACAAAGATACTTTTAAACTTAGACAAGTAATGACATGCCATTCCATCCAAGAATGTGGACTATGCACTATTTTTCATCCTTGTAAACATATGTTTATAGGACGGACTACCAGGCCCCTAAATGCCAGGATAATGGAGCATATATGGAATATTATAAAAGGTTTTATTAATCACACCGTATCAGCCCAAGTGCTCATGGCTGGAGCAGTAGACTTAAAATTTGTAGTTTAAAAAAAATAAAAATCGCAAAGGATTGGAGGGGAGAAGACGTTTTAAAGAAAATGAATCAGGAAGAAATTTAATTATTTTTTTATTTTGAAACCTTAATAACCAAAGGTCTTAACACCAATTTTAAATTGTGATTTTGTAAGGTTTTTTTTTAATATACACATTTTTTATACACATCTGTTTACATGGTTGATTTCAAGACGCTTCTCTTTTATTTCCTTATTGCACCCTTTTATATATATTATATATTTGGATGGCTTTATTTCTTTTTCTATATTTGAGATTAAGATATTAGTCTATTGATCTACTTTAGATGATATATTATTAGGGGATTATTGATACACCTTGGAGAGAAAGGGACTGGTTATGAACTCATCTCCATATACTGTATCTTGATGAAAAGGTAGCCACGGACAGAAGGTAACTACACGATACAAGAAAGTGTCAGGGTGGCAACCAGCAGGAGCTGAGGAGGTACCCATACGTTAAATTATATACCAAGCGCTGGGTGTGAAAAAGTTAATAAAGGCACTGGATACAAATGATGCAGGTAAATACAAAGTGTATTGATGCAGTCTTTGATATAAACTGGCTGGGATATACAGTGCACAATGGACAGGAACCAGAGTACAGGTACAGCTGACATACGCAGTCCTTGATATTAGCAGGTTTGGTACCAGTTGGCACAATGATGTCTTGGTATTATATCCGGAAGCTGGGATCTGCAGTGCACAGCAATGAACACGAACCAGAGTACAGGTAGAGCGGATATACACAGTCTTTGAACATAGCAGGTTTGGTACCTGTTGGCACAATGGTGATGTTGGTAATATATACGGATGCTGAGTTATGCAATGACAGCAATGAACAGGAACAACAGAAAACCAATTAGGAGAGAGGGCAAATGGACAAAGGGGATGATAACTAAATAGGAATCTAAACATGGCAGGATTAGACTAAGGAAATAAATGAAGAGCAAGGCAAGGCTGGAATAAGGAAAAAATGAACATGGCTGGAAAACAGCTATAGTAGTAACCCTCTGACTAGCTGAGACTAACTGAGAACAATGCCAGAGCAAGGAGGAAAGGGCGTAACCAGATTAAATAGCTGGCTGCACAGGTGACTGGAAGACCCCACAGTAGAGGTGGACAGGGAGTAGCATGAGGGAAGCAGTGGCCTGGACTGGCCCACCAGCGGCCAGTGTTCCTATGCGTTCCAGGAATGAATCGAAAACGGAAGTTACGAGAAGAACATAAGGAGTAGGACGCATGCGCATAAGGAGAAAGGAAATGTCCTGTGACATTGTACAGGAAGATGTCATCAGAACACGATGAAAGGGAAGACGTCCCGTGTCACCAGACGACCTGACATCTTTACAACGAGACGGAAGGATACAGTGAAAATCCACGTGGACGCAAGTCCAGACATGGATTTCACACAAGGAGGACTCTTTAAAGGACAGCAGCAGACATGAGGACTTGTATTGCACGCTGAACCACTGAGGAAGCCCAGTTCTAAAGGGGCGAAATGCATCTGAAGTCCATTTATTACCTATCTTTTATATATCTTTCTATTCGATTCTATATTGGTTTTAAGCTTACGGTTTTAGTTATGTGGTTTTAACTTATCTACTGAATACTACGGCTGGATAAGACATCGAATAAACAGGTTGTAAAATAGAATAGTGCCAAGAGCCGTATTTTCCTAAGTGGGAAATTTATAGAGTAATAATGAAATAATAGGGGACTAATTACCCTAGCATGCCACCATAGGGAATATGCTCGACACTCAAATGAGCATATAAAATGTAAAGAATACAATGTAGAAATACTAAATAAAAATACAATGATAAACAAATATAGATATTCTCCCGGTGGTTGTATACAAATCAATTACATTGGCTGATATAACCATATGGAATGAATTGATACAGAATAAAATGGATTTAGAAAAAAATATAAATGTCTTTTTAGAATACGAGATTCAAAATGACTCTAAGGATACTGGCCTGTGAGGCCAATAAAGGTAGTCTCCAACCTTCTTTCACGTTTTGAATCCTCCTGGTCTGGTATACGTTTCAGATCAAATAGAAAATAAAACAATCCTGGACAAGAAAAATTACAGGTATATTTATTAATCAAAAAAATACTAATAAAAGGTTTTAAAATATAATAAATAAATCTATAAAGTATCTGAGACACGTTTCGCCACTCTCCTGTGGCTTCATCAGTATAATAAAAACAGTTTCTCCCTTTTCATGTTGTCCGCAATTTTAAATCCTACGGAGTTCCCGTAAGCACACTGGGTCGGCATGCGGTTCAAAACAGAACTTGTGTGCTCCATCCACTCCCGTCGCTGCTGTATGACGTCAGATGTCTTTTGCGTGCATGCGCATCTTCTTTACTTTCAGTTTTGATCCAGAGATTGAGTGGCTACTATTTATCCTTTTTACTCCCCCCATAGTTCTGACGTGTTGAACTTTTAAAACCATTACAAAAGCATATATAATTCAAATGTGAGCATTCAAGAATGATTGAAAATGTAGCAAAACAAGAGGACATAGTCTTAGATTAGAGGGGCAAAGGTTTAAAAGTAACATCAGGAAGCATTATTTTACTGAGAGGGTGGTGGATACATGGAACAGCCTTCCAGTAGAAGTGGTAGAGGCCAAAACAGTAATTGAATTTAAGCAGGCATGGGATAGGCATAAGGCTATCCTAAACAAAAGATAAATCCAGGTCAAGTATCCATGTAATTGGGCAGACTAGATGGGCCGAAAGGTTCTTATCTGCCGACATTTTCTATGTTTCTATGTTTCTAATATATACATTGCGATGACCAGATTGTATTCCTTTGTATATTCATTAATCAGATATAAAAGGTGAAACATAAGGGGGAGATATCTCCTCTCCTTATGGAATCCTTCTGAAAAGACCCCATAAAAACAGCAAGAGATAAAAAAAAAGTATTAAAATAATAATGCTCATAAATACTCAAAAAATAGTGATAGGAGTTAATAAAATAAAAAAATTTTTTTTTTATTTTATTAACTCGTATCACTTTTTTTATGAGAGTAGGATTCCATAAGGAAAGTAGATATCCCCCCCTTATGTTTCCCCTTTTATATCTGATTAATGAATAGACAAAGGAATACATTAGAGTAATCGGAATGTTTCTGTATTGTATATTTTATAAGGTGTTTGGGGGCACTTTTTTGTAGTGTTATACAGTGGTTCCCTTTTTTCACTACAGCACAGCAGGGAATGTTTGCTATCTCTAATCTTAGGATAAGATGGGAGCTGTTACTATTAACAAAAAGGGGATGTTATACTTGATGGTCAACTCTTTTTTTTTTTTTGAGAAAGTATTTTACCAAGAAGGATACATTGAGATTTCTCTCGTTTTCAAGTATGTCCAGGGAGGCAAGTATGTACCGTTAGGTGTCTTGCCCAAGGACACTTACTGGAGAGGTGCTTTTGCTGGAATCAAACCCGTGTCTCCACAGGCTCTCTCCACGCAGAGCAGTGATGTTACCTCTACTCCACCCAGCCGGT
The DNA here is from genome assembly GCA_009667805.1 of Leptobrachium leishanense. NCBI lineage: Eukaryota > Metazoa > Chordata > Amphibia > Anura > Megophryidae > Leptobrachium > Leptobrachium leishanense. The sequence continues at coordinate 362,257,278 of CM019064.1, read as the reverse complement.
TAATGCCAATGGTCCCATGGGAATTGGACCCACAGCCTTTAGCCCTCCTACTTGATCAGCCTGTAGCCAACGGCTGAGGTAAGAGCAGTCCTGTTTGCTACCACCAGGTTCGCATTTCTGGGTTACTGTGCATACCACGGAGTGGTGGCTCACACACTGGCAATGAGATTGCCTTTCCTGACTGTCACAATATGTATAACTTGGCCTTTATATTTTTCTTGCTATATACTAGCTGTGAAGTTATGTTCTTAGTGTGAAATGCAGTCTGATCCTTATTGTAATTATTAACAGAAGACAAACAGTTTGTATTCCAAAGGATCAGCTATTAATGTGCAAACAGACAGATCCATGGAGAATTTTTGGAACTCTCCATGGATCTGAGTCAGAGATTGAGTTAATGCTTTTGTGAAGTTACTAGGATGCAGGCTGTAAACATGAGCTTCAACATCCATAAACAAATAGTCCCGGTACACTCATTCTTTCTGTCCTAGATGAACTCGGACGTGTAGAAGGCTCAATGTTTGGCAGTTGCCTAATATTGTTGGTATGACACATCGCTGGACAGGGAACACCAAGACTGAGACATACTTGTAAAGTTAAACTAATGATTAATATTTTCATATCGGAGATGTTTATACAGTTAGGGTTATTCAGAGAAAGGTGAAAACCAGGAGAATTGGCAGGAGAAGAGAGCAATCTAGACCAAATAGCCGATTTGGAAAGTGAGATAGATGGGAGAATTTTTCTGGTTTGGCTATTCTGAGGTAGAATTTTCACTTCTCCAGTCATTCACCTTTCTTTGAATAGACCTGAGTGTGTGAAAACTGAACACAGGATTGATTCTTGAAATGTGTTATCGTTCTGGGATGTGATACGTCTGCAATTGCCCGTGCAGCCCATTTCATTAAGGTGTGCACCCATGGAACATTTATTAACCACTTGGCTGCTAAGGACACGCTCAGCGTGTCCAGCCAAGTGGTTCTCCTGTGCTATGGACGCGCTGAGCGCGTCCTAGCACAGGAGGCAGCAATCAGCCAGGATTCTGGCCAATTGCTGCGCACCCCTGGTGCGGGCTGACATCTTGATGTCAGCCCAGCACTCCGGGACCCCGGCAGGGCCAATAGATGTCATTGCGCTAGCGCAATGACATCTATTTCAGGCGCCCTACCCCCGCAAGTGCAGGGAAGGTGCCTGAAAGGGAGGGGGTCCTTTGGACCTCTCTCCCTCCCGATCGGCTGGGGGATAGCGGCTAAAGGCAGGCACCGTTTGGAAGGGCACAGCCTGCCATTCCAAACGGTGACTGGCTTTAACCCCTTGGGGGCCGGATCACGATTCGGTGCTGAAAAGCGCCAGATCTTGATCCTCTCCCGGAGCTGGCCGACATCTTCGATATCGGCCAAGCTTATGGGAACTCCCCCTGATGATTGGCATCATCGTGCATAGCGCGATGATGTCAGATTTGGAGTTAACCCCTAGCTGCCACCAATGGTGGAGATAGGGGGTTCCAATGAACCCTCTATCTCCCGATCCGTGGCTGCTAGGGGTTAATGTTTGGAATTGTTGGATCGGCCAGAGCATGGCCTTTCCAACGATACCAAACATGACCTAGGTAAAAGTTAAGGAAAAAAAAAAGTTTTTTCTTTATTTTTGTTAATGCAGCAATATTGTTCCCATTTCATTTATAATGTGAACAATGATGCTGCACTAATGATTTTTGTATGGGGTGCGTTTGTTAAAAATAGCGTAATTTCCCCCCCAAAAAAGTAATGAGTCCCCATTTCTAATTTTTTTAATAAAAAATATAACCGCAAACGCTCGCATGTTAAAATGTGAAAAAAACACTTTAGGCTGGGGTCAGACGAGCGCAGTGTTAACGTCCGTGTTGCCGCACATAAGTACGTCCGTGATAGCATACAATTGTGTTAAATGGAGCCCCACACACGAAGTACGTCCGCACAGAAGTGCGGGGGCTGACGGACGCTGCAAACGGACGCAGGTTAGGCAAGAACGTAATACTGCTAGAACGGACGTGCGGAGTGCGCCACGTCTGCAAGGTCTGCATAGCTTTGTGTGTGAGTGATGGAGCATGGTCAGACGGACTGCATTTATACGTCCAGCATTTTTGACGGACAGAATGTTTTTTCATTGTAATTTATTTTTCCCTCCTACATCCGTCAAAAAAATAACTTCAGTGAAAAAACGGACTGTGTGACCACTACTGCGTCATCCGTACTGACGATGTCTGTACTGCACGGACGTACAGTCCGTAGAAATCACGCTCGTCTGACCCTAGCCTTACACGTTGTAAATTATTGAAAATTAAAACTTTATTGCATTTTTTGTTATAATATTCATAGGACATGACGTATACATATAATAATGATATATTACGAATCTGCCGAAAAGAACGATATATAATATGTCTGGGTCATGTAAATATCGCTTGAAAACGTGTTTAAACATGAGGGAAACCGGTAAAAATTTGCTCAGCAACACAGGTGTGAAATGGCTCAGCAGCGAAAGGGTTAATTACATATCTATGCTTGGATAATTTTGTACAGAGCAGTTATTTTTAGTTAGGAATAAACAATATTTATGCAATGAGATAATCAATGCTCATGCTGTTTATCATGAACCAGCTAAGGAACATCCAAAATATTTATGAAGGGGGTCAAAGATGAAACCTTCACCCAACATTAGGGTGTAACAGGCACACCCTGTGGCACACGTATGTCCACATGAATTTGATTGTAACCAAGTCGATGTAAATCACTAATAAGACTCGACTGAAATCATAATATTTAAACAAAGACTTGTTCTTGTTGGTTGTTATCGTTACTATTTGCAGCCAGATCAAGAGTTCATATTTAGAATAACAGGCTTGTGTCAGACGAGCGCAGTGTTAACGTCCGTGTTACCGCACATAAGTACATCCGTGATAGCATACAATTGTGTTAAATGAAGGCCCACACACGAAGTACGTCCGCACAGAAGTGCGGACGCATGACGGATGCGGCAAACGGACGCAGGTTAGGCAAGAACATAATACTGCTAGAACGGACGTGCGGAGCGCGCCACGTCTGCAACGTCCGCATAGCTTTGTGTGTGAGTGATGGAACGTGGTCAAACGGACTGCATTTATACGTCCAGCATTTTTGACGGACAAAATGTTTTCTCATTTTAATTTATTTCCCTCCTACATCCGTAAAAAATAACGGCAGTAAAAAAAATGGACTGTGTGGCCACTACTGCATCTTCCGTCAAAATGTGCGTCCGTACTGCATGGGCACACAGTCCGTAGGAAAACGCGCTGGTCTGACATTAGCCTCAGATTAATCTAACAGTTATCTGAACTGGTTTTATTATATGTCGCCAGGAACATATACTTCATCCTCCTCATCCTATCTCCAGTTTAGCAGGATAAAATAATAACATTATATAGCATGTACAAATTCTTGTAGATGCTTAAATAGCAATACGTGTTAATTAAAGTGGTTAAACAAAATTATCTATAACCCTCCCCCAAAATTTTTTAAACTGACTACATCAGCCAATTCTGCATAAAACAGTCTTCTGCAGCTCAGTCACCTTCATTTCCTTGTGTTTTCATAATCTGGAAAAAGAAAACAACCTTACCTGATGTTTTTGGGTCCCAAATAAATTTTCCATTTAGTATGAAGGAGTCCAAAGGAAGAGAATATTATTTCGATGGCAGCTGTATAGACCGTGGCTGTTCACCAGTCTCTGAATCCAGGTGCTTATGACTTCCACTAGTTCAGTGGTATGACTTTCTTTAAAATGCAACATAGGTAACATATTTCTTGAATGGTTTCCTCTTTGTTCTGAAGTCTATTATAGTTGGTATTAGGGATGGATGATTGCTGGATATCTACAACGTGTCATAGCCTTCTGCTCTTCTTCAGCACTAAAGGGGTAACTCTGGTACTGGATACTAACAACTTTTGTGGAATAATGAGCAGAAAACTGCTTGTCCCATCTGATTTTTTTTTTAATGCTCATAATTTAATTTTGTCAGTGTGTGTTTCTGTTTTTAAGTGCTCACTCTGTTCCCAACAAATGTCAACCTGGCAATTTGCCAAATATTAGCGAATTGCCAGCGAAATACGGTGCCTGCTCTACAGCAGTGAAATCCGCAGAGAGAAGCAATGGTCAACTTATCCAGAGAACACCAAACAGCAGAGATTTGTCAGTGAAATAACTGCTGTTCGGTGGTTTCATTCGACAGGTTTAATCAGGCGAAACCCATATGTTTCAATGTAAAAAATATTCCCGTTTTCATTAAATATCAAACGGTTTGTTTTACTCTGCAGCAAAACTCTTTATTTTTTAGGAATTTTTCAGAAATTTTTCAGGATTTTTTCGGCAATTAAATAGTACTATTAAATTTTTTTTTTATTTCTGTAACAGACTTTTTTATTATTATTCATAGGACCTTATATGTTAATTCCAGACGTATTCGTCCAGTAGTTTTTTGCAAACAGCGTTTAAAATTTTGAAAGTTTCAATCTTTTTTTTTTTTTACCCCGTTAGTTGGTTTCTCAGCTTTTTCCGGCGGCTTGTCATCACTGTGTTCGGTGGATCATTGGCTTTTTTCAGACATGTTTGGAGGGTTTTTGGCGGCTTATCAGATCGGATCCGATAATTTTGGCAGTTTTGCGTTTTTTTTCTTTTCGACTTGGTGGTTTTGCGGTAGCTTTTCCCTGCACTTGGGAACCCTGCAGTGAATGCTGAATTCAACGTAGGGTTGTGGAATTTGATTCCCTGAAGTGAGGGGGACCAGAGAGCACCGAATTGATGAGCAGTGATGTTACCGCTACTCCATCCAGCCAGAAATACCAGCATAGCGTGGGATCTTGTGTAGTGTCCTTTATTTGGAGCACGTATGCATCTGAGCTCTAAATAAAGGACTCATCACAGGATCCCACGCTGTTGTATTTTTTCCTGTTTCTTATTTTCGTTACAATGTCAAAAGTCCCTAACCATTAAGGAAGATTAGTCTTTCATCTGTTAAATTTATATGAAGAAGCAAAAATTTTATTAAAAATATTTTAGTATGTGGCAAACATAGGTATCAAAAACATTCAACTAAACAGCATAGAAGTAATTACAAAAATATGTGTATAAAACCTCTTACCGAATCCGATTCGAAAAGCTGCCGGGCACCTGCCAAAATCATCGGATTGGATCATTTCGGTAGTTTTTGGGTATTTTTTAAAAAATATTTGCAGAAATTATCAGATCCGATCTGATTCGATAAATTATTGGATCTGATCCCATCCCATAAGCCGCCGCAAACCCACCGATACCGATACGTGTTCGGAAAAGGCCGAACCGCCGAACACAGCGACAACCAGCCGCCGGAAAAAGCTGACAAGCCGACGAACAGGGTAAAAATAAATAAGTAGGTAAAACAATTGAAAGTGTAAAATTTGAACCGCTGTTTGAAAAAAACCTTTTTTTATTATTCCTAGGACTGTCTATGGTAATTCCAGACATTTTCCTCCAGTGAAAATGTCTGGAAATAATTATAAGGTCCTAGGAATAATAATAAAAAGGTCTGTTACAGAAAAAAGAGAAACTGCTGTTTGCAAAAAAGAGGTTTGATTTTTTTTAAACAAAATCCCCAAAAATCCCCCAAAAAATCTTTAAAAAATAAAGAGACTTTTTGCTGCAGATTTTTTTGTCTCTTTTTTTCCATTTTGTGAACCTTTCCAATGATCCAACTTTTACCAAAATCATATGATGAGTTTTACTTTGTAACTGTTGGGAGTGTGTCACTTTGAACTTGGGGTACAACATGCGCCAATTAATGTTTTTGGGAGGTGCATGCCTCATGTTCTATATTATTTCTCTGCCATTTCTTATGTTGAAGTCAGCCTTGTGCCTGTAGGGTTCAGGGTGTTTGCAAGGTCGGATTTATAACTAGGCAGAGAAGGCATATGCCTACAGGCTCCTGCCACAAGGGGGCACCTTGCTTTGTAATTTTTTTTTATAATGTCCAATCATTTACACCAGTGTTTCTCAACTTCATTTTTCAGGACCCACTAACAGGCCAGATTTTAAGTATCACTTTGGGGATATGCACAGTGAATATTGCAATCACTGACCAGCAAATGATATCACCTGTGTTGTCCTTCAGATCCTTCAGGTCCTTCTGGAAAACTTGGTCTGTTAGTGGGTCCTGAGGATTGGAGTTGAGAAACACTGACTTAGACCACTGTATTTCTGGAGCCCTAAGGGGTAGAGCAGTGTTTCCCAAACCTGTCCTCAGGACCCTCAACCAGGCCAGATTTTGCAGATCACCTTGGGGAAATGCAGACTGAATCCTGCAGTCAATGAGCAGCAAATCCTATCTGATACCTGGCAAAGATGGCGTGTCAGCGGGTCTTGAGGACAGGTTTGGGAAACACTGGGATAGAGGGACATATGAGGTATCATTGGAAAGACCAGATCAGCTCGCTAGCTGAGCTATTTGAGAGACAATGCTCCTTGCCGGGCCCCTTGGCACACGGTATCTTGTATTTTTACAACATGATTCAAACCGCTAAGGCATGCACCCCACCTCCCTTTATGGGACCGTGGAAGGAGATGTTAGGCATGACGCGCTCTGAGGCTCAATGGGGCAAACTGCTGGACCTTACACACCACTGTTCAGTCTCCAGCAGAGTTCAGGAGACGGCATACAAAGTTTTGTCATTGTGGTACAGAGTACCGACACATTTACATTGCATGTTTCCCTTGGTGCCCCCAGACTGCTGGAGGTGTCACAGTGACATAGGCTCGATGATCCATATTTGGTGGCACCGCCCCTTAATCCACTCTTTCTGGTCCACAATCCACACCATTACAACAGGACTTGTAGACCACCAACTGGCATTCAGTCCTACCTCCATGCTCCTTCATCATACTACCCTCTTGGCCCATACCTATAAACATTCAGTGGTGGTTCATATTGTAAACATCACCAAGGGCATTATTCATTTATATTGGAAACAAGCAGTAAGCCCCCCACTGTACTTATGTTTGGCCAGAATGGAGGAACTCCACTCTCTGGAACAATTGATCCTCTTACCCAGGGCAGCCATTAGAAATGATGGGGCCCCTTACTAAACCTCACGATGGGGCCCCCCAGGGCCCCCCCTCAACCTCTAACAGCTTTTCTCCCCCTTCAAAAAAAAAGGACATAACATAGCACCACAGCAATAAAACTCCCAGTAATGTGCAGTGTGTATTAGCTTATCACAGTATCCACAGCAATAAAACTCACAGTAATGAGCGGTGTGTCTGAACATATCACAGAATCCACAGCAATAAATCTCGCAGAAACGGGCTGTGTATGATGGCCTTTGGGTCTGGGTCTGGGCCCTGGGTCTGGTCCCTGGGACTGGGCCTTGGGGTCTGGTCCCTGAGGTCTGGCCCTGAGGTCTGGTCCCTGGGGTCTAGCCTGGGCCCTGGTCTCTGGGTCTGGTCCCTGGGCCTTGGGGTCTGGGTCCTAGGGTCTGGGCCCTGGGTCTGGGCCTTGGGGTCTGGGCCCTAGGGTCTGGGTCTGGGCCCTGGGTCTGGGCCTTGGGGTCTGGGCCCTGGGTATGGGGTCTGGACCCTAGGGTCTGGGCCCTGGGTCTGTATTTGGGCTTTGGGGTCTGGGCCTTGGGTCTGGCCCCTGGGTTTGGCCTAGGGGTCTGGGCCCAGGGTCTGGGCCCTGGGTTTGGCCTAGGGGTCTGGGCCCTGGGTCTTAGGGTCTGGGCCCTAGGGTCTGGGCCCTGGGTTTGGGCCTAGGGGGTCTGGGCCCTGGGTCTGGGCCTTAGGGTCTGGGCCCTGGGTCTGGCCTTAGGGTCTGGGCCCTGGGTTTGGGCCTAGGGGGTCTGGGCCTTAGGGTCTGGGCCTAGGGAGTCTGGCCCCTGGGTATGGGGTCTGGACCCTAGGGTCTGCGCCCTGGGTCTGTATTTGGGCTTTGGGGTCTGGGCCTTGGGTCTGGGCCCTGGGTCTGGGCCCTGGGTTTGGCCTAGGGGTCTGGGCCCTGGGTTTGGGCCTAGGGGTCTGGCCCTGGGTCTTAGGGTCTGGGCCCTAGGGTCTGGGCCCTGGGTTTGGGCCTAGGGGGTCTGGGCCCTGGGTCTGGCCTTAGGGTCTGGGCCCTGGGTCTGGGCCTTAGGGTCTGGGCCCTGGGTCTGGCCTTAGGGTCTGGGCCCTGGGTTTGGCCTAGGGGTCTGGGCCCAGGGTCTGGGCCTGGGTTTGGGCCTAGGGGTCTGGCCCCTGGGTCTTAGGGTCTGGCCCTAGGGTCTGGGCCCTGGTTTGGGCCTAGGGGTCTGGGCCCTGGGTCTGGCCTTAGGGTCTGGGCCCTGGGTCTGGGCCTTAGGGTCTGGGCCCTGGGTCTGGCCTTAGGGTCTGGGCCCTGGTTTGGCCTAGGGGTCTGGGCCCAGGGTCTGGGCCCTGGGTTTGGGCCTAGGGGTCTGGGCCCTGGGTCTTAGGGTCTGGGCCCTAGGGTCTGGGCCCTGGGTTTGGGCCTAGGGGGTCTGGGCCCTGGGTCTGGGCCTTAGGGTCTGGGCCTGGGCCTTAGGGTCTGGCCCCTGGGTCTGGCCTTAGGGTCTGGGCCCTGGGTTTGGCCTAGGGGGTCTGGGCCTTAGGGTCTGGGCCTAGGGGGTCTGGCCCAGGGTCTGGCCTTAGGGTCTGCGCCCTGGGTTTGGGCCTTGGGTCTGGGCCTTAGGGTCTGGGCCCTGGGTTTGGCCTAGGGGGTCTGGGCCCAGGGTCTGGGCCTTGGGGTCTGGCCCCTGGGTCTGGGCCTTGGGTCCTGGTTTGGCCTAGGGGTCTGGGCCCTGGGTCTGGGCCCTGGGTTTGGGCCTATGGGGTCTGGGCCCAGGGCCCTAGTGTCTGGGCCCTGGGCCCTAGGTCTGGGTCCTGGGCCTTGGGTCTGGGCCATGGGTTTGGGCCTAGGGGCCTGGGCCTTTGCCCTGGGTCTGGGCCATAGGGTTTGGGTCTTGGGGTCTGGGCCCTGGGCATTTGCCTTGGGTCTGGGCCCTGGGTCTGGGCCTTGGCCCTGGGCCTAGGGGGTCTGGACCCTGGGCCCTAGGGTCTGGCCCCTGGGTTTGGGCCTAGGGGGTCTGGGCCCTGGTCTGGGCCTTAGGGTCTGGGCCCTGGGCCTTAGGGTCTGGGCCCTGGGTCTGGCCTTAGGGTCTGGGCCCTGGGTTTGGGCCTAGGGGGTCTGGGCCTTAGGGTCTGGGCCTAGGGGGTCTGGGCCCAGGGTCTGGCCTTAGGGTCTGCGCCCTGGGTTTGGGCCTTGGGTCTGGGCCTTAGGGTCTGGGCCCTGGGTTTGGGCCTAGGGGGTCTGGGCCCAGGGTCTGGGCCTTGGGTCTGGGCCCTGGGTCTGGGCCTTGGGTCCTGGGTTTGGGCCTAGGGGTCTGGGCCCTGGGTCTGGGCCCTGGGTTTGGGCCTATGGGGTCTGGGCCCAGGGCCCTAGTGTCTGGGCCCTGGGCCCTAGGGTCTGGGTCCTGGGCCTTGGGGTCTGGGCCATGGGTTTGGGCCTAGGGGCCTGGGCCTTTGCCCTGGGTCTGGGCCATAGGGTTTGGGTCTTGGGGTCTGGGCCCTGGGCATTTGCCTTGGGTCTGGGCCCTGGGTCTGGGCCTTGGCCCTGGGCCTAGGGGTCTGGACCCTGGGCCCTAGGGTCTGGGCCCTGGGTCTGGGCCTTGGGGTCTGGGCCTTGGGGTCTGGGCCTTGGGGTCTGGGCCTAGGCCTTGGGGTCTGGGCCTAGAGGTCTGGGTCCTGGGTCTGGGCCCTGGGTCTGAGCCTAGAGGTCTGGGCCTAGGGGTCTGGGCCTTGGGGTCTGGGTCCTGGGCCCTGGGTTTGGGCCTAGGGGGTCTGGGCCCAGGGTCTGGGACTTGGGGTCTGGGCCTTGGGTCCTGGGTTTGGGCCTAGGGGTCTGGGCCCTGGGTCTTAGGGTCTGGGCCCTAGGGTCTGAGCCCTGGGTTTGGGCCTTGGGTCTGGGCCCTGGGTTTGGGCCTAGGGGGTCTGGGCCCAGGGTCTGGGCCTTGGGGTCTGGCCCCTGGGTCTGGGCCTTGGGTCCTGGGTTTGGGCCTAGGGGTCTGGGCCCTGGGCCCTAGTGTCTGGGTCTGGGCCTTGGGTCTGGGCCCTGGGTCTGGGCCTTGGGGTCTGGGCCCTGGGTTTGGGTCTAGGGGGTCTGGGCCCTAGGTTTGGGCCTAGGGGTCTGGGCCCTGGGTCTGGGACCTGGGTTTGGGCCTAGGGGGTCTGGGCCCTGGGCCCTAGTGTCTGGGCCTTGGGTCTGGGCCTTGGGGTCTGGGCCCTGGGTTTGGGCTTAGGGGTCTGGGCCCTGGGTCTGGGCCTTGGGGTCTGGGTCTAGGGGGTCTGGGCCCTGGGTTTTTGCCTAGGGGTCTGGGCCTTGGGTTTGGGCCTAGGGGTCTGGGCCCTGGGCCTTTGCCCTGGGTCTGGGCCATAGGGTCTGGGCCTTGGGGTCTGGGCCTTGGGGTCTGGGCCCTTGGTCTGGGCCTAGGGGTCTGGGCCTAGGGGTCTGGGCCTTGGGGTCTGGGTCCTGGGCCCTCGGTCTGGGCCCTGGGTCTTAGGGTCTGGGCCCTGGCTCACCACTCGCTGTCTTCTATCTTCTTTTCTTCTGTCTTCAGCTCTTCTTTTCTTCACCTTTTCTTTAATTTTCTTCTCTTCTTTTCTTCTGTCTTCTTCCTGGTCCCTCCAGCTCCGGCGCGCAGCTTCACTGAGTGGAGGGGTGGAGCCAAAGCAACGTGCTTGGGAGGCCCCTCACACGCTGCTTGGCCCCGCCCAGCCAGGAAGTGAAGCTGCCAGGAGCCGGAGGAGACACAGTGTCTCAGTCTCCTCCGGCTCCTGCAGCAGCAGCAGGGACACAGCTCCGGATTCGGACTCATCGAATCCGATACCGGAGCTGTTAAAGGGCGACGCCGCTGCCGTCGGGGGCCCGGGATCCTCCCCCCAGGCCCCAGCGGCCCGGGCCCCTTACGGCAGTATTGGGCGTAATGCCCTGATGGCGGCCCTGCTCTTACCTCCTCAGATAGAACCGAAGAGTAGGGATGGGCTGGCGGTTCGATCCGAACTGAGTTTGAATCGAACATTGCCCGTTCGGCGAACATCGAACATTTCCGCGTGTTCGCCCACAATGCACCACAATGGACCACAATGCACTTTTCCACTGGCCTGAAGCTCGTAATTGGCTACAGCCTTGCACCTGACCACAGGTCAGGTGCAGGACAGGTGCAAGACTTTGCAATCAGGGCTCAGAGTCCTGATTGGGCAAATTTTGCCAAATCATGGGCTCACAGAGCTAAGTCCCGCAGCACACTATGTAAGGCTTCCCCTCAGCCCCAGCACGTGTTTTTTTTTGCAGGAGTGAGAGGAGATTGTTGTTTCAGTGTGTCTCACAGATGTCTATCAGATTTCTGTGAATTGTAATCTGTGTCTTCTCACTGCCAGCTATGGGGGTCTCACAGACGTCTAGCAGATATCCGGGAATTGTAATCTGTGTGTTGGAGTGCCAGCTGCTGCCAGGCTATCAGGCTGTATCACTGATTTATAGCATTGTTCTGCAAAATCAGTATATCTTTAATCTAATTCTAGAAACCATACAATAACACAGTTTAAATCAGAGTTCATCTGTTTATCTATTCAGAATAGAATCTGGGAGTTGCCAGCTATCAGCCAGGGTGTATCACTGACGTATAGCATTGTTCTGCAAAATCTGAATATCTTTAATCTATATATCACTCACCATGTCAGAAAGACCAAAAAGGACAGGCAGCCGCTCCCAGACACAGATAAGAGGGCAAGCAGCCTCTGTGTCGGAAGGCTGTGCCCCTGGTCGTCGTGGACGTGGTGCATCCTCTGCAGGGGCACGCTTGTCCTTTCTAACTGGTGCTGGCCATCTTAAGCAGCAGCAATATACAGAGGATTTTTAGTATTGGCTAACCAGGCCATCCTCATCCTCCGAGTCCTCTGCCAGCCAGGCTTGTAGTGGTTTACAGTCCACCTCAGCTGCCAAAACATCTAATTCAGCCTCCATGTCCACAGCTACTCCTGCCGTAGCCTCACTATCATACACGGAGGAATCAGCTGAATTTTTTGACTGCAGTCACAGTGACGTGCTTCTTGAGGATGCGCAGCAACTCCAGTGCTCGGATTCAATCTCTGAGGTTGAGAAAGGGAGTATAATCACCCTAGAGGGAGGGGGTGCCAGCAGTGGCGACTCTAGGAATAATATTATGGGGGGGCACATAGGATACCGCAGTCAAAACTGGGGGGGCACTAATAATTTTCACCACTAAATCAAACCACTGAATAAAACTAGGGGCCCTTTGACCTGGTGTGAGCTAAAACGTCATCGCTAAACGAAAAATTTAGCACGCGGCTCTAAAACGTAGTGTCTGACGACCTACTAACATCACCTTGTCCGCGGTAGTCCATGAACAAGGTCGTTTAGCGCACGCTAGGGAAACTAATGCGGTTGTGTACAGGATAGAACTTTTTTTTCCAGCGCAGAGTGCCAGGCCATACCTGTCTCCCACCCTCGCAAGGTAAACACATCCAGTGAATAACCTCACACCCCTGCATTTTTTTAAATCCTCCAAGGTGGCCGTATTATCCATGTTTTGATGCACACATATATTAAGGCTGATGGACATTGCATGATAAATGCCTCCCAGCAGCTTGTAGAATCATTACACTGCATGTAATAGATCCAAAAGGAAAGCCAGGTGAACCACAATAACTTCCCTGCTGCAGCATATAAATAATACATGTTTCAGGGCAAGACTTATTCATGTTTCCCTTTAAACATGGTCCACACAGTCACCCTAATAATCAACCGCTTCCATACTATAACCCCCAGCATAAAATGTTTAGAATTAGGCAATATATTAGAATTAGGATATATGTGGATAAAGGATACATTTATAATAGTGCCTACTGCAACAGCAGCGACATTGCTGACCAGATCCATTACTATGGTGTATGGAGCCAAGAGAACACCTGTGCTGCAACCCTTCACATTGCCTGTTAATTTTGGGCGAGGACTTGTTTTTTCTGTCTTTTTGGAGTTAGCACCAGGGTTGAGCAGTAGGTAAAATGTTGCAATTAGCGCCCCTCAAAAAATTAGCGCTGGCACCAAGTGATCTGTTGGCTGCAAAAGCACTAGAGATCTCTAGCACTCCCCGTGTTAAGTAAAGGACGCGGAAAGTACAGTAAGCTCGCGCTACGAATCAGTAATAGCAACACGCCAAGTGATTTTTCCCGTTTGCAGCGGGAGGCAAACAATCTGTTGATCAGGCGCTAGACCCAATTAACCTGGCGCTAACGCAAAACCAATGCCGACGCAAGGGTTAGCTCACACCAGGTAATAGTGCCCTAAATAAGTATATATATATATATAAATAAGATTCCAAAACCCCAGAGTAATGTGATGCAATGAGTAATGTGATGCAATGATGCCTTTTTGTTGTACTAACCTGATACTTAAATTCAATATTTTATTTGCTGCAATTCGGCAGTTTTCGCTGAATGTCTGATTGCTGCTTCAGCGACTCCACTTTTAGCAAATTACAGTGACCATTCGCTAAATAGGGAATTCACCTTATTTTCGGCAAAATAAATTCCCCGAAATGTGATGAAAAGCAGAGGATCTAAAGATAATTAGACCCTTTAGATTCTAACTTCCATAATAACCCCTAAAATGCCATAAACCCAGGGAAATACAATAAAAATAATACAATACAATAATAAAAACAATGTTGCCATTAACCCTTGATACAGAACTAAATCCAAGGCAAAAACTAACGTAATACACAATGTAATGTATAGTCTGAACACTGCTGAGCCATTTCAACCCTGTGAAATTTTTTACGTTTAAGTGCATGTTTTTATTTAACGTTTTATGACTTTTACTTTACAATGAATATGGTCATGTTGGATATCATTGGAAAGGCCAGCATCTCCCCTTTCCAATGACACCTAGAACGTACATATACGATGGGAAGGAACGGAGATACCGTGGTCCGAAAAGTGTGGGAAGTTGGATGCTAATTTTTGGTGGGGGGGCACATGGGGGGGCAAGGAATAACCTAGGGGGGGCAATTGCCCCCCCTTGCCCCCCTGTAGAGACGCCTATGGGTGCCAGTGACACACAAATAACTGGCACTCGTGTTCCCCCAGCAGCTGCAGCATATTGCGAGGTTGGCTCCAGTGACAAAGAGATAGAGGGTGATGATGATGATGAGGTCACTGACTCCACCTGGGTGCCTGATCGAACAGAGGAGTCAAGGGAGGAGGCACAACAAAAACAAGGCAGAACGTCCTCTATGAGCAACCGTAGCCAGTCCAAGGCATCAGATGTCAGAGCTGCTCAGGTGTAGAGCGCTGTTGTCTCACAGCACACGTCCAGGATCTCTGATGTCTGGGAGTTCTTCACAACATGTGCAACAGACTGCAGCGTTGCTATTTGTAAGTTATGTCGGAAGAGGATCGAGCGTGGGAAAGACATCAGACACTTGGGTACCACGTGCTTGAGGCGACGTATGACCACCTGCCACGCATCCCGTTGGCACAACACTTTGCATAGGTCCTCCTCATCATCTGTCTCTACCCCCACTATATGTCCTGCCATGTCATTGCCTACAACCTCCACTGACAGGGATGATGCTACAGTAATGGGCGTACCACGTTCTTCCTCTGAATCTGCCAGCATCCCATCAGCTGCAGATTTATGCAGTCAGATTTCGTCGCCCCCAGCTGCTGCAGCAGAAGAAAAAATATTGTCCCTGCCAGCTTGGCAAAATTACTCGCATTACAGCTGCTGCCTTTCCAGCTGGTGGACTCTGCTTCCTTCCGTGAATTTGACGAATGTGCTGTACCACAGTGGCAGGTTCCAAAATGCCATTTCTTTTCATGGAAGGCCATTCCAGCACTATACCAGCACGTGGAAGACAATGTTATGGAGTCATTGGGAAAGGCAGTCAGCAGCAAGGTGCACATGACTTTAGACACGTGGTCCAGCAAGCATGGACAGGGCCGTTACATTTCCTTCACGGCACACTGGGTAGCTCTGCTTGCAGCTGGGAGGGATCCAGGACGGGCTCTGTGCTGGAGCTTGCTCATCCACCACGCCTCCAGAAAGCAGCTTATATGAGGGCTGTCTACTCCACCACCTCTTCCTCCTCCTTCTCCTTCTCTTTCTCTGGCGAAGTGGCAGTTAAACCGATGCGTGGCAGGGTGTCAGGATACAGGTTCCAGGGCGGTAGGTGCGAGCCAATGTGCAATGAATAAGACTAGCAAACTAGAATATATATATATATATATATTCTAATGATTTATTGTAAAGGCAAAAAAGAAATAGGCAGAGGCAACAACAGAATCTAGGAGGGGTAAGCGAGAGGAGAATACTGAATAAGTAATAACAATAGATAAGGATATAAACTAGAACAAAAGATAGAAAGGCAAAATAAGAGCGATGCAGACACAGATACTGAATAGAGAAGAAATAGATATATGTATCTCCAGGAGAGAGGGAAAGCTAAGGGATAGGGAAGGAGAGATTGTGTATATATGTATACACAGGTTACAGGCCTAGAGTCAGAACTAAAGCAGAGAATAATATTAATGGATAAGGAACATTAAACTATACATAAGAGGGATAAACAGACTAAAGCAGAACAGACTAACTATAGGGAGAAACTACAGATCATAACAATGGGAAAACAGAAGCAGAGAATACTTAATTTTATTTATTTTATTTATTTATAAAGGGTTTTACCAGGAAGGATACATTGATATTTCTCGTTTTCAAGTATGTCCTGGGTTCAAGAACATTGAAGTGTTACAGTTGCATTGTATTACTTTGTATTTCTGTAAGATATTAAAAAACACAAATATACAGATTAACAGAAAATAAATATGTAGGAAATAGTCATTATGTTACATGTTTAAAGGTGCATTCTGTATTGAGGTATATATATGAATATATCTGAGTCCTTAGAGATATAGGCAAATCCTTATAATCCAGGTAAAGTAAATTTGGGAGATCCAGGAGGATAACAAATCCAGAGGTCTGTAAGTAAATAGGAGATCTAAGAGCTTTGCAAATAATAAATCCAGGAGAGTTATAACAGGGATAGCCTTGAGAGGATAGGATCCAGCAAAGTATGGGTCATAGGATTCTTGGAGGAACAGCAGGTAGCTCCTTGCAGCTTGGATATTTCCAAGACAATGTGGAAGCATTGGAAAACAGGTGTGGTTCAGTTTTATGCAGGAGTATTAAGATGATCTAGATAACACCTGAGCATTGCACAGGCAGAGGTGAGTAGCGGTACTGCTATTGAAAGTCTCACTACTATGAGCCAGCACTAGGTTTAGACTTTTCATTACGCCGGCGGCGACGCTCCTTACACAGGGGCTACGCAATGACTCAAGCAAAAAGATGCCATACTGTGCTTGAGCTGGTTTGTTTAGGGGACAGGAGCCACACCGGGTCAAAAATTCTGTCACCTCTGCAGGGGCAGGCGCAGAGATGGTTAACACCACGCCAGCTTGAGCTGGGAATGGTCGTCTGTGATAATGGCAGCAACCGTCTCTCCGCCCTACACCAGAGTAAGTTGACGCATGTACCATGCCTAGCACACGTCCTAAATCTGGTGGTACAGCGTTTCCTAACCAGGTACCCAGGGCTGGAAGAGCTTCTCAACCAGACCAGAAAAGTCTGCAGCCACTTCAGATGGTCATTCCCAGCAAGTGTTCGCCTGGCAGAAATTCAAAGAGAATTCCACCTTCTCACAAACCGCCTGATCTGTGACATGCCCACCAGGTGGAACTCAACATTGGCAATGCTGCAGTGCCTGCACAAGCAGCAGAGGGCCATCAATGAGTACCTGTGTAAGTATGGCACAAGGACAGGTTCAGGTCAACTTGGTTCCCCCCCCTGCAGTGGCTGATGATCAAGGAATGCATGCACTGTACTGTCACCATTTGAGGAGGCAACGAGGATGGTGAGCAGGGACAGTGCATGCATCAGTGACACAATTCCTTTAGTGTTCCTGCTGGAGCGCACTCTGCGGGGAATTATAGATGTAGCACTAGAGGCAGAGCAGCGGGAGGAAGAGGAGGCCTTCCTAGCTCTCAAGGCCCCAGTCTTTCCGCAGACAGCATTCCTGCGGGTCCTCCTCAGATCAGACAGGAGGAAGATGAGGAATATTTAAGTTGTGGGGGCATTGAAGGTGGGGATTCCTCAAGGGAAGGTTTTGTGTACCCAGAAACCCAAGGACTCGTACGTGGCTGGGAGTAGGTAGTGCACGATACGGTCATCCTCAGCGACCAGGAATACTCTGAAGCTAATGCCACCTCCAACCTATGCTGCATGGGCTCCCTTATCCTGCAAAGCCTGCTAAAGGACCCCAGGATTCGTGCTATCAAGGAGAGGGATCATTACTGGTTGGCAACCCTTCTTGATCCACGATACAAGGATAAAGTTGCAGAGCTCATCCTGCCCTCACAGAGGGAGCACAGGATGAAAAAACTTGAGTACGCTCTAAAGCGACACTTGTGTAACACCTTTCCAGACAGTGGTAGGTTACCAACTGATGACACAGGTGCTTCTGAGGATGCTGTTTATCAGAGGAAGAGCGGTGAAGGGGGCCACTTGACTGATGCCTTTTCCAATTTTTTTAGTCCACGATGCCCAGGGACGTCAAATGTAGGCACCCATTGCCAGCGTCTTCACCATATGGTGCAGGACTATCTAGGGGCAAGGGCAGACCTGGATACCTTTACACCAGATTATCCACTGGCTTACTGGGTGTTGAGATTGGATCACTGGCCAGCAGTGGCGTAGCGTGGGGGGGGGGGCTGGGGGGCCGTGGCCCCGGGCGCAGTTTTGTTAGGGGCGCATTCGCGCCCCTAAAACTGGCCCGGGGGTTGAGGGACCCAGATGCCGGGCAGCACGGGAGCGCCTGCCCGGTCTTGAACAGTCCGTCCTGTGAAGTGGATGCGGCTGTGTGCGTGCGCAGCCGGTCACGTGGTCCGGCTAATCAGGTGGTACTGAGTCTCTGTACCACCTGACTGGCCGGACCGCGTGACCTGCGCACGCACACAGCCGCATCCACTTCACAGGACGGACTGTTCAAGACCGGGCAGGCGCTCCCGTGCTGCCCGGCATCTGGGTCCCTCAACCCCCTGCCGGAGCTGGGGCAACAATCCAGGTGAGAGCTGGGGCAAATCCATGACCTGGGGGCAAATCCATGTGTGACCTGGGGGCAAATCCATGTGTGACCTGGGGGCAAATCCATGAGCTGGGGCAAATCCATGAGCTGGGGGCAAATCCATGAGCTGGGGGCAAATCCATGAGCTGGGGCAAATCCATGAGCTGGGGGCAGATCCATGAGCTGGGGGCAGTATCCATGAGCTGGGGGCAAATCCATGAGCTGGGGCAAATCCATGAGCTGGGGGCAAATCCATGAGCTGGGGGCAGTATCCATGAGCTGGGGCAAATCCATGAGCTGGGGGGCAAATCCATGAGCTGGGGAAAATCCATGAGTGAGCTGGGGGCAAATCCATGAGTGAGCTGGGGCAAATCCATGAGTGAGCTGGGGGCAAATCCATGAGTGAGCTAGGGCAAATCCATGAGCTGGGGGCAAATCCATGAGTGAGCTGGGGCAAATCCATGAGCTGGGGCAAATCCATGAGTGAGCTGGGGGCAAATCCATGAGCTGGGGCAAATCCATGAGCTGGGGCAAATCCGTGAGTGAGCTGGGGCAAATCCATGAGTGAGCTGGGGCAAATCCATGAGCTGGGGCAAATCCATGAGTGAGCTGGGGGGCAAATCCATGTGTGAGCTGGGGGCAAATCCATGAGCTGGGGCAAATCCATGAGCTGGGGCAAATCCATGAGTGAGCTGGGGCAAATCCATGAGTGAGCTGGGGCAAATCCATGAGCTGGGGGCAAATCCATGAGTGAGCTGGGGCAAATCCATGAGCTGGGGGCAAATCCATGAGCTGGGGCAAATCCATGAGCTGGGGGCAAATCCATGAGTGAGCTGGGGCAAATCCATGAGTGAGCTGGGGCAAATCCATGAGTGAGCTGGGGGGCAAATCCATGAGCTGGGGGCAAATCCATGAGTGAGCTGGGGCAAATCCATGAGCTGGGGCAAATCCATGAGTGAGCTGGGGGGCAAATCCATGTGTGAGCTGGGGCAAATCCACGAGCTGGGGCAAATCCATGAGCTGGGGCAATATCCATGTGAGAGCTGGGGCAATATCGATAACGTGTCCACAGGTTGGGGGGGGGCGCACAATTCTTGGCTGGCCCCGGGTGCTGACAACCCACGCTACGCCACTGCTGGCCAGACCTTAGCCAATATGCTATGAAGCTACTAGGTTGCCTTTCATCCAGCGTGCTTTCTGAAAGGACGCTCAGTGCCACTGGAGGTTTTGTCACAGACAAAAGAGTGCGTCTGTCCACCGACTCTGTAGACTGGCTGACATTTATAAAAATGAATCAGTACCCTGATGCTGATGTAACTGAATAGATCGGGGATCTCTTCTGCATTCCCAAAACCTCCACCACTGCACTATTCCACAATACTTCAGAGGGGTTACGATTTGAAGGCACTAGCTGGCACCAAAGGTCCAATTTTAATGCACCTGTTACTTTCATCCAAAGCCTGGATAAGTTTCACCACAATTTAGCCAAAAAATCATCAAACTTGTTCTGTGTGTCCTAAAACGTCTCCTCTTTTCATACAGGCTGCCGCCCCCAGCAGTTGTTTATGAATAGATTAAAGGAAAAACATTTACCGTCATTTGAAATGTCATTTTTTTCTTTTTAAATGTTTCTATACATCTGACAATTCCGCCATTTCACAGGCAGGTTATGGGGACCTCCTAGGCACGATATTTGAAGGAATTTCTCATTTTTATTCTTAACCTTTATTTCATGGAAAAATCACTGTTCCTTTAACCCTTTCGCTGCTGAGGCATTTCCCGCCTGTGTGCTGAGGTCATTTTTACCGGTTTCGCTCATCATGTTTAACCGTGTTTTGAAGCCTTATTTTATTATATGACCCAGACATATTATATATCGTTCTTTCCGGCAGACTTGGAAGATTCATAATATATCATTATTATATGTATATGTTATGTCCTGTCTGTATATTATAACAAAATATGCAATAAAATTTGAATTTTCAAAAATTTACAACGTGTAAAGTGTTTTTTTTCACATTTTAACATGCGATCGTTTGTGGTTATATTTTGTATGGGGTGCGATTGTTAAAAAAATTAGAAATGGGGTCTCGTTACATTTTTTTTGGGGGAAAATTTCGCTAATTTTAACAAACGCACCCCATACAAAAATCGTTAGTGCAGCATCATTGTTCACATTATAAATTAAATGGGAACAATATTGCTGCATTAACAAAACAAAAAATAAAAAACTTGATTTTTTTTATTATTTATTTTTTTTATTTTATTTTATTTTATTTTAAAAAAATTTAAAAAAAAAAACTTTCACGGTCATGTTTGATATCGTTGGAAAGGCCATGCTCTGGCCGATCCAACGATATCAAACATTAACCCCTAGCTGCCACCAATGGTGGAGATAGGGGGTTCATTGGAACCCCCATCTCCACCATTGGTGGCAGCTAGGGGTTAACTCCAGGACTAGCGTCATCGTGCTATGCACGATGACGCCAGTCCTCAGGGGGAGTTCCTGGAGGCTTGGCCGACATCCAAGATATCGGCCAGCTCCGGGAAAAGATCTTTTTGGCGCCGATTCGTGATCCGGCCCCCATGGGGTTAATGCCAGGTACCATTTGGAAGGGCAGGCTGTGCCCTTCCAAACGGTGCCTGGCATTAAGCTCAGGACCCCCGCGATCGGGAAGGAGAGCGGTCCGAAGGGCCTTCCTCCCCTCCCTTTCAGGCGCCTCCTCCGCACACGTGGGGGGGGCGCCTGAAATAGATGTCATTGCGCCGCCGTGATGACATCTATTGTGCCCACGGCAGTCCCGGAGTGACGGGCTGACATCTTGGATGTCAGCCCGCACTGGGGGGCACAGCAATCGGCCGGAATCCAGCCGATCGCAGGCTGCTTCGGGAGGACGCGCTCAGCGCATCTTCCGCAGCCAACCCTTCCTGCCGCACGACGCGCTGAGCGCATCCTCCGCAGCGAAGTGGTTAAAAACATGTTTTTTAAAACTTTTTCCTTTTTTCCTGTCCCCAGGGCACTACCCGGACCCCCATACACCTTTTATGGCAAATATCTAGCATATATGCCCTCTTGGAGGGCACTCTAAAAATCAAACGTTCGAGTCCCATTGACTTGCATTGAGTTCGGATCGTGTTCGCGTCCGACTCGAACTTTTGAAATTGTTTGAGTTCGAATGCGAACCAAATACGGGGGTGTTCGACTCATCCCTACCGAAAAGTACACAGAGACCTAGTACAGATGGATCTTGATCTCATCCACTTCCAGGTTTAAAGCCTTACTTACCCTAAACCGATGAGGAAATGCTGTATTTTGGGTAACCTCTTCTCTTTTTCCTTCTCTCCCTCGTTTCTTGACTGTCCTTCTCCCTTACTCCTTACTCTCTTCTGTAAAATTCAAGTGGTTAGACCTGCATGAATGCAGGTTAATAGTTTTCATATGTTTGCTCAATTTATGTTTGTTTCCTATACCGCTCTTTCAGGAATTGAACTGGGACCTGTCAGGGTTCCCGGATCCCACCACGCAGTACTTAACGCCCAACACTCCACAGAGCCCAAAAGCTACCAACAGAGTAGCCATGAAGAATCCCTAACTGTCTGGTCCTTAGAATTGGCCAGGTAAACTAGCTAGACAGAAAAGGGTTACGCAAAAGACAATGTTGTAACAAAACCAGGTTAGCAACACGGGGGTAGTCAGACGAGCCAGAATCAGGAATACAGAGTATAGAATAGTCAAATGGAATAGCCGGGTCGATTTCAGTGCAGTAGCGTAGTACAAGAAAATAGTCTAGGGCAACAGAAGGCAGAATAGTCAGAAAACAAGCAGAGGTCAATAACAGGTTAAATCACAATAGCATTCAGGTACAAGGAGCTCAGGTATGGATAACCACGATCTGGCAACTGCTGAGAATTAACTGAGGGTTTTTAAAGACCTTCACCAGACCGCGCCCCCCACTCAAGTCGCGCCTCCTGCAGCCACCTCCCTGCCTGTCTCCATTTAAACCGGGCGTTGGTCAGCGAGCAGCATCAGACATGCTGCCCTCAAGCACACAGGTAAGGCTGGAAGCCCCCAACGTTACAGGACCTGTGTGTTCCGAGAGTTCTCTAGAGGGATTGGGTCCTGCGTGTCCCTTCTTCTCAAACCTCTAACGCACTACACCTGCAATGCCTCTGAAGGATCCTGCATGATTTTATTGTTTTCATGCCCGTTGGGATTTGCAATTCCGACATATGTAAATATGTATATACCACTAAAATTTTGAATGAACATATATTTACAAAAAAAATAATAATATTTTCACAGGAATAAAAATCCTGTAATGGGATTTTGCAGCCATACAGGGTTATTCAGAGAAAAGTGAAAAACAGAATTGACAGGAAAATGAACAATCTAGACCAAATAGCCGATTTGGAAAGTGAGATAAATGGGAGAATTTTTCTGGTTTGACCCGAAATTTCGAATCGATCCAAAATTTCGAATTGTCCGAAATTTCATGTCAAATGACTCGAAATTTTGAATCGGTCCGAAACTTTTGTGTGGTCGACATTTCGGATTCGGGATGCCCTCGGAAGCACGAAAATTATAAATTTAGTAGGATAAACGAATCTGTACGAAACAAATTGCACATCCCTAAGTAAAACATCGTATATAGAAAGGGAATGGGGAATGGGTTTATTTATTTATTTATTTATAAAGGATTTTACCAGGAAGGATACATTGAGATTTCTCTCGTTTTCAAGCATGTCCTGGGTTCAAGAACATTGAAGTGTTACAGTTACAGAAATACAAAGTAATACAATGCAAGATATTAAAAAAACAACACAAATATACAGATTAACAGAAAAAATATGTAGGAAATATAGTCACTAGGTTACATGTTTACAGGTGCATTCTGTATTGAGGTATGTTAGTAAGGAGCTTTTGGGTTCTAAAAGAGGGGAACACAAAAGGAATAAAGTCTGTCTTTGGCAGGGGAGCGCCATGTCAGGTCCGTGACTGTTGAATGCAGAGGTTTATTTGTAAGGAGTGTTGGTATCTGTATGTGTTTGGATGCAAATTTTGGTGTTTCTGTGTACCAGAGGTACAATCATGGAGTGTCAGTGTGCGTTGCCTTGCATGACCAAATGCCAAGGGGTCTTTTGCAGTGGCGTAGCGTGGGTTGTCAGCGCCCGGGGCCAGCCAAGAATTGTGCGCCCCCCCCCCAACCTGTGGACACGTTATCGATATTGCCCCAGCTCTCACATGGATATTGCCCCAGCTCACACATGGATTTGCCCCAGCCAGCTCACACATGAATATTGCCCCAGCTCACACATGAATATTGCCCCAGCTCACACATGGATTTGCCGCAGCTCACACATGGATTTGCCCCAGCTCATGGATTTGCCCCAGCTCACACATTTGCCCCAGCACACGGATTTGCCCCAGCACCTCATCAATTTGCCCCAGCACATGGAATTGCCCCAGCACATGGATATGCCCCAGCTCATGGATTTGCCCCAGCTCATGGATTTGCCGCAGCTCATGGATTTGCCCCAGCACATGGATTTGCCCCCCAGCACATGGATTTGCCCCAGCACATGGATATGCCCCAGCACATGGATTTGCCCCCAGCACATGGATTTGCCCCCAGCACATGGATTTGCCCCAGCTCATGGATTTGCCCCAGCACATGGATTTGCCCCAGCTCATGGATTTGCCCCCAGCTCATGGATTTGCCCCAGCTCATGGATTTGCCACAGCACATGGATTTGCCACAGCACATGGATTTGCCCCAGCTCATGGATTTGCCCCCAGCTCATGGATTTGCCCCAGCACATGGATATGCCCCAGCACATGGATTTGCCCCAGCTCATGGATATGCCCCAGCTCTCACCTGGATATTGCCCCAGCTCCCGGGCAGCGGGAGTGCCTGCCCGCCCCGGTCCTGAACAGCGTGCGAGTCCGTCCTGTTGAAAGGGAGGCGGCTGCGTCCGTGCGCAGGTCACGCGGTCCGGCCAGTCAGGTGGTACAGAGACTCAGTACCACCTGATTAGACGGACCACGTGACCTGCGCCTGCACGCAGCCGCCTCCCCTTCAAAAGGACAGACTCACTGTTTAGGACCGGGCAGGCACTCCCGCTGCCCGGCATCTGGGTCCCCTCAACCCGCGGGCCCTTGGGCGGCGTCCGAGGGCCCGGCGGGTCAGTCGGGCCACAAGTTTCTTTTGAAATTATGCGCCCCTAACAAAACTGCGCCCGGGGCCACGGCCCCCCCTGCCCCCCCACGCTACGCCACTGGTCTTTTGTGCACTATTTCATGTGCGAGGCCCACTTTGAGGCTTTAGGTGGCTGCCTATTTAAAAGGTCAGCTCTGACACAGTTAAAGTCTTGGGCAAACAGACTAAAGGTGATAACTGTAATATAGTTATTAAAAAAATGAATAAAAAGAAACACGAATTGCAATTTAAGAAAATTAAATCTGATAAACCCATACTAATTTTGAAGCAAAATATACATTAAAAAAACAAACAAAACCACAGGGTAGCATTTGGTACATGAGAATGATGCACATTTCACTCATACATATTTGTGGGAAGAGTTTTTCTATATTATTTTTTTTTAACAAAACATCAAGAGCTGATTGAACTAAGAGCAACAGCCTTTTCACATCATGCACAGAAGAGGTGTACTGCAGATGATGGGGTGGGCTTTTGGTCATTGGAAAACCCATTGAAAATCGTGTGACCTAGACCAGATGAATGTGCCATATCTTGTAAATCAGGGCTGTCAAACTGCAGCCCCCAGATGTTTTTGAACTACAATTCCCTTGATTCTCTGCCCACTTATTGAATTCAAAGAAGTCTGGGAATTGTAGGCAATCAATATCTGTGAGGCTGGAGTTTGACACCCCTGCTGTAAATAAATCCTGTAAACCTATGGAAATGACCATATACTCTAATGTTGCACTGGTTATCGTGGGTGCAGGTTCACTCAAGAGGGTTACAAAAAATCTTCAAATGAGCTAACTCACAAGCAGGGGCATAATTATTATTATTCTTTATTTATAAAGCGCCAGCATATTCCGCAGCGCTGTACAATAAGCACAGTATAGACAGGGTTACAATACATTGAACAACATTTGACAAACAGTACAGGAGGAGATGAGGGCCCTATTCCCATAGGAACTCACAATCTGGGAGGGTTGGGGTTGGAAACAGGAGGAGAGGACTGCAAGGTGAGAGTGATTGATGGTTGCGTCAGTGAGTTGGGTGGTAGGCTTCCCTAAATAGGAATGTTTTAAGGGAGCATTTGAAGGAAGAGAAGTTAGGGGAAAGTCTGACAGTACGAGGGAGAGCGTTCCAGAGAGTGGGGGCTGCGCGTGAGAAATCCTGCAGTCTATCATGGGAAGAGGTGATGCGGGGAGAAGCTAGACGCAGGTCACTGTTTGACCTTGGGGAGCGGGCTGGGGTGTATTTGGTGATTAGTGAGGACAGGTAGTGGGGAGCTGAGTTAGTGAGGGTTTTGTAGGTAAGGATAAGGATTTTGAACTTAATTCTGCAGTGGATGGGGAGCCAGTGAAGGGACTCGCAGAGGGGAGCGGCAGAGACAGAGCGGCGGGTGAGGTGAATTAGCCTGGTGGAGGCGTTCAGGATGGATTGTAGGGGGGAGAGGCGGGACAGAGGGAGGCCAGGTAAGAGATTATTGCAATAGTCGAGTCGGGAGATTACCAGGGCGTGTATGAGTTGTTTTGTGGTGACAGGGGTCCGAGGGGGGGGGCAACAAACGCCGCCGGAGCCTGGGCCTCATTTGGGGATGGGGTCTCACCTTGGGCTCGCCAGGGGCCCGTGCCTCGCCTGGGGCCTGGGCTGGGATCTCATCTGGGGCCTGGGCTGGGACTGGAACCTTACCTAGCACCTGGACCTCGACCTTGCCCTTGCCTCGCCGGTAGCCTGGCTGGCTTCGCTAGGCTCTTCCACTGGGTGGGGAAGAATTCAGTCCCCTCCCTGCAATATATGTTAGGAAAGGTAACAAGTATATAATTTTTTAATTATACAATTTATGATAATATAATTTTTTTTAGATTTACCTTAACTGTATTTAAATAAATTAAATATCATCATTTTAACATGTTATGTTCTACTTATTTGTGAGATTTACCTTGGAGCTCTGATACACATCTTACATTACTGTGAGTTTTATTGCTGTGGTTTCTGTGATACGCTCATACACAACGCACATTGCTGTGAGTTTTATTGCTGTGGGGCTCTGCGATACGCTCATACATATCGCACATTACTGTGAGTTTTATTGCTGTGGAGCTCTGTGATACGCTCATACACAACGCTCATACACAACGCACATTACTGAGTTTTAAGGCTGTGGATTCTGTGATACGCTCATACACAACGCACATTGCTGTGAGTTTTATTGTTATGGAGCTCTGTGATACGCTCATACACACCGCACATTACTGTGAGTTTTATTGCTGTGATAAGCGCTGTGATAAGCTCATACACACTGCACACACATTGCTGTGAGTTCTATTGCTGTGGAGCTCTTTGAGATATACATAGTGCACAATACACTAAGAAAGGGATGGACTGAAGTGGTCAAAGTAAACCTAGAAAAAAAATGGGACACTGATTGTCTTGAGATGACATTGTGGACGTGGAGGGGTCCAGTAAAAGGGGACGGGGGAGAAAAAAATGCTTTTGCCTATGTTGGGGGGGGGGGTAGTCTGTCATGGATTCCTACACCTGGGCCATGAGGTTTCCAGTTATGCCTTGCTCACAGGATATACCTAGGGTAACAAAATCACATTTAACCCATTTGACAGGGTGTGTCCTGTAGAAAGAAGACTAGAAGGTAAACACACACTGACATTCGAAACAAGTTTCTCCTGCTAGCTACCAACACATATTTAAAATGCAAGAATGTTATCAAAGTTTTCAAAAGTCATGTGAGAATAACATACTCTGCTTTTATGTTTGGCTGTTGATTTTCAAATATGTCTAAATATGAGCAGAGATTTGTAGCATTAGCATTGATATAAGGCAGGCAACCAAAGGAGTGCAAGAAACCACAATGATCTGTTAAAATTGGCAAAGTGATTAGTCACACAGTACAAGCACAAGTGATGTAGATTAGGTTTAGAGAGATCATGAGAATTTAAAGGGATGAAAGGATTATGGAAATGTTTTGAAATTTTAATGATATTTTATATCATTGGATTTAGCTAGTGATGTAAAGCCAAATATATAAAACAAATAACACTTGCAAAGAACACAGCAAGATACTTTAGAAACAAAATAAAGAATAAATAAAAGAGATATGGATTGGTATTGATCCAGTGAGCGAGGTCCTAAAGGGGGCCAAAGGAATTCTTAATTTTTATTGTAATATTGTGTTTTTTTTTATATGTTTTGCATATATACTACTAGTAGTAACCCTTCAAAAGCAATCTGTCCTTGAACATGGTAAGGCATGGAAGACAAACAGAACCTTTGTTCAGTCAAAACTAAGCTGCAGATTTTGTTACAAATGTGACAGTTGCATGTGGAAGCATTTTCGGAGATGTTTCAGTGGTTTCCCATAATTTCCCCTGCCTGGTAGCATTTAACCTCAAGGGTTTTATTGTATTAACTATGATGAATGATATAACCGGCAAAATAAAAAATTTACAAAAGGGGGGTTATTGGGATCTATATTTTTGAATGAGTGGCCAGGATACCCGGGAGGCTAGGGCAGAGGTCGGCAAACTGCAGCTCTTTCATCGCCCTGCTGCGGCTCCCGCTAGGGTGCAGCCGGCCCCGACCCAGGGTTTCCCCAGACTTCGCTGGCCACTGTCACCATCATCAAACTGCGCTTGCTCTAGGCGCAGCATGATGGATGGAAGACGTCAGCTCGCGGTGGCTGTCCAATAGAGAGTGAGAGGAGCGGGGATATCCCCGCCCCCTCAGGATGGACAGCCACCGCGCGCCAGAAATGAAGATGATGGAAACAAGGTACTTGTGAGGTTGTACACCTGTGTTACCTGGGGATTATTAATTAATATATGGGGACCTGGGGATTATTAATTTATACATGGGGGACCTGGGGATTATTAATATATGGGGGACCTGGGGATTATTAATATATGGGGGACCTGGGGATTTTTAATTTATACATGGGGGACCTGGGGATTATTAATATATGGGGGACCTGGGGATTATTAATTAATATATGGGGACCTGGGGATTATTAATATATGGGGGGCCTGGGGATTATTAATTTACACATGGGGGACCTGGGGATTATTAATACATGTGGGACCTGGGGATTTTTAATTTATATATGTGGGAATGGGGAATATTATATATGGGGTACCTGGGGATTTTTAATTTATATATGTGGGAATGGGGAATATTATATATGGGGGACCTGGGGATTATTCATATTTGGGGGATCTGGGGATTTTTAATTTATACATGGGGGCCTGGAGATTATTCATTTATACATGTGGGGATGGGGAATACTATATATGTGGGGCCTGGGGGGGTAATTCTATATGCGAGGAGAAGAAATATAATAATTTTAAATAAATGGCATCAATCATGGCATGGCTGCATTAAGCTCTCGAGCGGCGTCTGCTCTCCTACTGTTCTGTGTATGTATTTGTTCTGTCTCTCATTGTACAGCGCTACGGAACTTCTTGGTGCTTTATAAATGCTTGTAACTGTAATTGAAATATTTTTTTATATATATATTAATGACATGGCGATTGCCTGCCTCATGTGCACTTAAAATTATTTTTATTTTTTTGAAAAAAATATTATTAAAAGTTTAAATTTAATGGTAAAAAACAATTTATGCAGTGTTATCTTCATTTTAGATGTCAAAAAGGGTTTGCGGCTCTCAGTGTTTTCTTTTTTGTCGGAAACAGGTCCAAATGGCTCTTTGTGTTTAAGTTTGCAGATCCCTGGGCTAGGGGAACACCAAACTCACCATGGTCATTTAGGCTGGGGTCAGACCAGCGCACTTTAAACGTGCGTTCTGGCGCACATAATTACGGCCGCACTAGCAGCAAATGCCGGGCAATGACGGACAATATACGAAGTACGGCCGCACAAAAGTCCGGCCGTGCAACGCAAGTGGAATTTGAACGCATTTTTTCGAGTACGCAGAACCGCTAGTACTGACGTACACAGTGCGCTGCGGCGGCATAGCGGCGCGTGTGTGTGATGAGGAGATGTCAGACACTGCTTATGTCCAGCCTACATAACGTCCAGACGCAAAAAAGTGTTTTATCGACGATCCGTAAAAAAATCACGCATGAAAATGCGCGTCGTCTGACCGTTTTTGCGCATTCCGTGAAAAAATACGTCAATGCGTTCGGACGCACTTTTTGACGTTCGCGGGGAAAAATGCTTTCGTCTGACCCTAGCCTAAGGCTTGTGTCAGACGAGCGCACCTAGTAAGCCCGTGCGCCCGCACTTACCGGCGCCTGTCGCAGCCGTGTGATGCAGTGACGGGGCCAGCCACACGCTTGTGCGCGTGCACGAACTGCGCGCGCAGCATGCGTCCATGTAGCGAATCTCGCCATTGATGCACTAGAATGCATGTCAACGGAGCTGCAAAGCGCGATCCTCCATAGGAGGATCACGATTTGCACAGCCGAGCGCACTCAGCGGAGAGTAGAAGGAACGTCCGCTCTCACGGAGTTCCTTCCACTCTGCAGTGCACTCGTCTGACACGAGCCGTAAACTAAATGGCCGTGGTGGATCAAGTGTCCATATAACATGCAAAGAGAAAGGGTTTGTGTCCCTTTAACCAATTGTGTTGGAGGATTAAAAATAATCTCTCAAATGGGTGGTGGAATACAGAAATCTGAGCTAGAGACTATTATGATATTTATTGATCTTTAAACAGGTAACACCTTTAGGAAACACACAGCATGAATTTGAAGAATACATTCTCATGGGAGGTGTATAGAACACAGTACAGACAACAGACCTCAATGTGGAATATACACACCTGCCACAGAAAATATTATGAAATGAAGTGCGATATTTAGAGCTGAACCTGGGTCGTCATTCAAAACATTTCAATAATAAAGTGAGAAGAGATTACAAATAATTCTGAAATTGAAATCTGATCTGTCTAAAACAGATCAGACAAAAACTAAAGAACACTGTTTAAACAAAGTGGTGTAATGTTTTAATCCAATAACTCAACTGTTATATAATCTGTGTTTCAGTATACTGATAATTAGTATTTATTACATATAAAAATTTTAATCAGGTAGAGGAAAAATAAAAGTAAACAATCTGTATATCACCATAAGGTGTGCACACGCCATCCCAGAAAATCCTCAGTACTGGCTGCCACATGATCAAAGGGTGGTCAAACGCCTCCATCAATAGCAAGAAGAT
This sequence comes from Leptobrachium leishanense, assembly GCA_009667805.1. Taxonomy (NCBI): domain Eukaryota; kingdom Metazoa; phylum Chordata; class Amphibia; order Anura; family Megophryidae; genus Leptobrachium; species Leptobrachium leishanense. The sequence continues at coordinate 362,226,656 of CM019064.1, read as the reverse complement.
CAAGGACTCGAGGTAAATAGGGAGCTTGACTTTTAGTAAGGGTACATTGTCATGCACAGGCCTGGTTTTTTGGCTGTGCCAGGGGTAAATGCAGAATTGGGGGTGGAGGTTTCTGTGTCTTCTTTCCAAAAGGCCTTAACTCTCGACCCCCTCATATGGAGTATTCCGGCAAAAGGACAAAGGAAAAGTGCACTAGACATGTGCATTCGTTTTAGTACTAAAACTATTTAGTCCGAATTTTGGGATAATTTAGTTTTAGTATGACTCAAGAGATACGAAACTGCTCAGTACAAAAAACGAAAGAAACTAAAATAAAATGCACTACATTTTAGTTTGTCCTTTTTGTGATATTACATTGATGAGTGAAGGAGACCAGCAATGAAGAGTGCAACATCGCAAAGCTACAGAAAAGATTTTTATGCATAATCCTTCCCGACCCCTATCCGAAAATCTGACAGTGATAGAGCTCCAGAATACTCACTAGCAGCACAGACAGCCAGCACAGGAGAGGAAACCTTTACTTAACCCTTGCATGTCTATGAGGCAGACAAGATGATAAAAGCAGCTGGAGAAGGAAAACATTCAAATAAATCACGCTGAAAGCTAATGACAGAGGAGGGCTGGATAGTAAAAAACCCTTTATAACAAGCAGCGCTGGGAGAAGAGAGGGACTTTATAAAATGTGTGTTATCTCCCCTCCCGCACTGCATAATAGGGGCTTAGGTCTGATACATTTTATATTATCCAGGAGCACTATCCCCCTTTATCCCTCTATAATACACATTTTATATAAAGTCCCTCTCCTCTCCCAGTGCTGCTTGTTATAAAGGGTTTTTTACGTCTGATACATTTAGTGTCCAACTCACAGTTACTCTGTTATTATGAGCTGGTAGTGTGATTTATTTGAATGTTTCCCCTGGATTTAAAGTGCTTAATTTTATTATAAAAATAAATTTGCACCAGACATCTCTTCTCTGAGCTTTCAGACCAATTTATGTTAATATTTGCCCTCTCCCCTGCTTTTATATTCCTGTCTCTCTCCCCCACAGAGATGCAAAGTTTAAGTAAAAGTTCCCTCTCCTGTGCTGGATAAGCATTGCATTCCGAAGTTCTGCACCCTCCACATGCCAATGCAGTAGGTCCTACTGAGTAGGATGTTCTATATAGAGAGGGGCATTAATGAATGCAGGAGGATGTTCTATACATTATACAGAGAGGGGTATTAATGCAGGAGGAGGTTATATACATTATACAGAGAAATGTATAAATTGAGGAGGATTGTTCTATACATAGAGGGACATTAATTCAGGAGGATGTTCTATACATTATACAGAGAGGGGTATTAATTAATGCAGGTGGATATTGCATACATTATACAGAGAGGGGTATTAATGCAGGAGGATGTTATCTGCATTATACAGAGAGGGGTATTAATGCAGGAGGATGTTCTATACATTATACAGAGAGGAGCCTTTTTTTAGCCCTTTAAATCCAGTGGCTGTGAGCGCGCAAATCGACTGCTTGTTATATTATCTCTCAGTACAATGTATCAGGCTCAGCTGTTACAGTAACTGACTGTAACAGCGCTCAGTTTCAGTAAAACAAGGAAATAATATTGTTATAACCTCTTATATATAAAAATATTATTTACTAGTTTTACTGAAACTCTGAGCGCTGTGATGAGCAGCAGTCAGTTACTGTAACAGCTTTGCCTGACACATTGTGCTGAGAGTGAGATATACTGTAACAAGCAACGATCTCAGCACTCTGAGGAGCCTCTACAATAATAATTGTATCCACTCGTTTTCGGATGAATGAAATTGGTTTTCATACTAAAGAACTGAAAACGAATTTCTTTAGCAACTAAATAAATTGCATTTTAGTACTAATCCATTAGTTCAAAACGAAATTTTGTGCTGTGCACATGTCTAAAGTGCACTCTGTATTAACTTGCTGCAGGAATATGATAACCGGGTCATGTTTCAACTCAAATGAAACCGTTTGTTCCGATGAATAGTGATGAGTCGAACACCCCCGTGTTCGGTTCGCATTCAAACTCGAACAATTTCAAAAGTTCGAGTTCAAACGCAAACACGAACCGAACTCAATGCAAGTCAATGGGACTCGAAAGTTCGAATTTTAGAGTGTCCTCCAAGAGGGCATATATGCAAGAAATTTGCCATAAAAGGTGTATGGGGGTCCAGGTTGTGCCCTGGGGGACAGGAAACGAGGACAAAAAGTTAAAAAAAAAACATTTTTAAAGGAACAGTGAGTTTTCCATGAAATAAGGGTTAAGAATAAAAATGAAAAATTCCTTCAAATATTGTGCCTAGGAGGTCCCCATAACCTGCCCGTGAAGTGGCGGATTTCTAGGATGTATAGAAACATTTAAAAACAAAAAATGATGTTTCAAATGACGGTAAACGGTTTTCCTTTAATCTATTCATAAACAACTGCTTGGGGCGGCAGCCTGTATGAAAAGACATTTTAGGACACACAGAACACGTTTAGTGATTTTTGTGGCTAAATTATGGTGAAACTTATGCAGGCTTTGGATGAAAGTAACAATAGGTGCTTTAAAATTGGGCCTTTAGTGTCGGCAACAGTGCCGTCACACCGTAACCCCTCTGTGGTATTGTGGAAGAGTGCAGGTTTGGACCCTGCGGTCCAATATTAAAATGATATGAATCTGGTAATATAGGCGTCAGTGGCAGTGCACCCAAATATTGTGCCTTTGATGGCAGCAAGTGCCTTCACACCGTAACCCCTTTGTGGTATTGTGGAAGAGTGCAGGGGTGGACCATGCAGTCCTATATTAAAAAGATATGAATCTGATAAAGGCGTCAGTGCACCCAAATAATGTGCCTTTGGTGGCAGCAAGTGCCTTCACACCGTAAGTAACCCCTCTGTTATTGTGGAAGAGTGCAGGGTTGGACCCTGTGGTCCAATATTAAAATTATATGAATCTGGTAATATAGGCGTCAGTGGCAGTGCACCCAAATATTACTGCGCTATAGTGTATGGCAGGATGGAAGCGCACCAGCAGTAACAAGCAGCGGAATATACCTGACAGGGGCACAGAGCGAGAGTAGCTGTTATAACAAAACCAGCTCAACAACATTTAGGCACTAGTACTGCGCTACTGTATATGGTGAGAATTGGCGCACACCAGTCCCGGCGGCTCTGCGTCATCACGCCGCGCCCTGCCCCCTGATCACTCACAGCTGCACGGGTGCTGCCGGAGCTCCTGGCATTCGGCCAGCTGGCGGCACCATGCGTCCGGGGCCCCCCCGATCGCCACCCGGGGCCCTGGATGTCAAAATATTACAATCCAAACGCAAACGGGTTAAGTAACCAAATTTGTAAGAAGAATAATTAATGCAGCATATGAATCCTCACACTGCCGGGCAGCACCTTAAGGCCCGGCTCACACCTAAGCATTTTACAGCGCGTTACTGCACGTTGTAAAACGCATAAACAGAGAAATCCCATTATTTGCTATGGGTCCCGTTCATACCTGGGCGTTTTACAACGCGCAGGAACGCGCTGTAAAACGTCCTACGCCCAAAGAAGTACAGGAGCTTCTTTGGGGCGTATTGCAGCCCGTTCACTCTGCAATCTATGGCCGTGAACACTCTGCAATGCGCATTCGCATATTTTTTATGTTTGCGCGATACGCGCGTTAAAAAATGCACGTATTGCGCGCGTAAAAAAAAACGCAGGTGTGAACCCAGCCTTACAGTATAATTAATGCAGCATATGATTCCGCACACTGCCGGGCAGCACCTCTACAGTTTGTGTATCCAGGAATTAGGTAAGTATTCGAAAGAAAAAAAAAGGTTTTATTTTATGTTGCTGGGGACATTTAAAAATGTCCTCGGATTTTATTTTTTTTAAAAAATGTGTCGCCTTACCTTAGCCTGGTGGTCAGTGGGGGCTCCCTGGATCCTGGTTGTGGGGAAGGGCGGTTTGCCGTGTCTCCCTCCCTGGAGTCCCTGCGCCACCTCTCTGCCACATGCACCCGACTGGCCAGTCCGCATAGTCGCAGCTCTGTAATCCTGCAGGCGCATGCTCCTCAAGGTGTCGTTGGGAGGGAGGCTCCGGTGGGCTGCCCTCTACAGTGCCTGATTTAGAGGGCCTCGTCTGCCTGATGTTTTAGCAACAAGAATGTTTTATCCCATAGGCTTCAATGTTAAAAATATTCCCGTTTTAATTCAGTATCTAATAAACCATTGCTTATAATATTCTGCAGTAAAGAGTCTCTTTATTTATAGATTTGTTAGGATTTTTTAAGCATTGTTTAAAAAAAATCGAACTTTTTTCGAACTGTTGGCGAACATCTCAAAATAATCGAAGTTCGCGAACTTTCAAACGGCCAGTGTTCAAATCGAACTCCGAACCGAACAGCTCATCCCTACTGATGAATAATAAAATTTGAGTAACTTGGACAGTAAAGGCTAACTGGCAGATTTAGATAATATTAATATCCAATCAAAGGAGGACATATGCTGGCTTGGTGGAGTAGAGGTAACATCACTGCTCTGTGTGGAGAGAGCCTGTGGAGACATGGGTTTGATCCTGATAAGCACCTCTTCAGTAAGTGTCCTTGGGCCACCCAAGACATACTTGAAAACGAGAGAAATCTCAATGTATCCTTCCTGGTAAAATCCTTTCTCAAAAAATAATTACCCTGCTGGCATGGTTTTTATGACTTAATCAGATAAGGGCTTCTAAAGGTTTATGGCCGGATGGATGAAAACCTGATCCAGGGGAATCACATCCCTGAACCAGATAAATGAGTGGAGGGCGGCTGGATGTTGGTAAGAAAAGGACCAGTTCCATATACTGTGGGCCCCACTCATATCACTTGGTATTTTGACAGGACTGTTATTGGAAAAAGACCTATGAACAGGATGTGGTTCTTAAAATCCTGAAGTACCTATGGAAGTCTTCTTTCTACTGCTATCTATGTAAGTTAGGCTTCAGTGTTTTAAGTCCCATTTTATTTCAGGAACCGAGTTTTCATATTCTGTTATTTTTCTATGTCTTGTGTAACAGGGCGTCATGTAGAGAGCAAGGAAAGGTCCTGTCCGGGGTTTATGTGTCACCAGAGGCCTGTTCAATACCTCAGCAGCTGCTGAATTGCTGCAGCGCAGCAATTCAGTTTGCTGCAGCAGTGTCGTTGAACCCTTTGGATGCGAATTTTGAATCCAAAATGGCCGACAATTTCTTAATGAAAAATTCAGATTGTTTTTCGGATCACTCGGACAAAAAATAATAAAGAGAAGCAGTCAGCACAATTCCGTTTTGTTTGCACACACCACAAATGATAGTTTTTAATGAATAAACGTTATGTTTACTTCTGAAACAATATATAAATTGAACTGTAATATATGTCTATGTGCAGGGGAATAATAAATAAATATTTTGTGCTTTGGTGAACAAAAACCTCAAAATTAACATTGCTGTAGGAATTTTACTTGCTTCGAGGCGGCGGCCATCTTGCTGTAGGGCATTGTTACTGGCTTCATGCGGCGGCCATCTTTAATACGTCACACGAAGCATCTCCTTGGGTCGCTGCAAGTGCTAGGTTAGCACTGCTGAGCGCTGAGCGGTTGAACGGCGTTCAATGCAAGTTGCTAACTTAGCACTTGCAGCGGCTGAGGTATTGAACAGGCCTCCAGATTCCTCTCTTACACCTTCCGGAACCTCTAAGCCCCTGGTTTTGCACTTTTGCCTCAAAAGCAATTTAGTGCAGGTGAGGCAAACATACATTGCTCTGGAGCCTGGGGAGCAGACAGTCTCTATCTGCTGGGGCACAAGGGTGGTCATGCTGGTTTGCTGAAGCCTGACAAACACTAGGTTTGCACAGGTTGTTAGTGCCACACGGCTAGGAATTTTCTTTGTCTTTTGAAGTGTTTATTTTTGAGGACTGTACAGCGTGGTGTATAAACTGGGTGTTGCTGCAATAAATGTACCACCGTTTGAAGGAAAGTCACTGGTCTGGTCTCTGAACCTTTCGAGTGCTCACCCCAGAGCGCAATTGCACCCGCTACCTGTTTCCCAGCTCACACTTGTTTTGTTATCCTGGCACTGTGTAAAGATTTATTTTTGCCATTAAAACTTTTGTAACCTAGTTCTGTCTTTGGCTCTAGATGATTCACGTTTCTCCTGTTTAGCTTGGGTTATCACGTTACCTTCGAGTTTACCATTTTGGGATAGTTTAGCTGGATTGGGGTAGTATACAGTTAAGGGGGTTTTGAAAGTGTCATGTTACTTTCATGGTGGCAGCAAATCTTGTGGGTGTGTATGGTTTGGGGGCTGGGGGGTTGGCATAACTTGGGGCCCTGAAAGGGGGTAGAGTTAGTAAGTCCAGAGACTTGGAGCGGTACACCGTCTCTCCGCATGTGACAAATGGCAGGTGGTAGTCACACACATCATCTCACGTGAAGTTTCTGCCCAAATCATTTCAGAATGGCTATAGATTGCAGCCGAAGCATTGTGAGATGATCTGTCCTTAATAAAAGTCAAACTCCATGTTTTAACTGCCTGATTGCCTGGACGTTTTGCTATTCATAAAGTAATAAAGCAGTCAGTGATATCAACTAACCTCTGTCAATTGTTAGAAAATGGAAACCCTATACTTCTAGGATTACTACGACAACCTCTCAGGCTAGGGTCAGACGAGCGCAATATTAACGTGCGTTTAGCCGCACTTAATCGCGGCCGTGCTAGCAGCAAATGACGTCCAATGCCGGGCAGCATACGAAGAACGGCCGCACGAAAGTGCGGCCGCGCAACGCAAGTGGCAAACGAACGCATTTTTTCGAGAACGTCAAACCGCTAGTACTGACATACAGAGTGCGCTGCGTCCACTAGCGGCGTGTGTGCGTGATTAGGAGAGGTCAGACGCTGCTAATGTCCGGCCAACATCACGTCCAGACGCAAAAAGGGTTTTATTGATGATCCGTACAAAATCATGGACGAACATGCGCATCGTATGACCGCTATCGCGTATTCCGTGAAAAAATACGTCCATTCGATCGAACGCACTTTTTCACGGACAGAGCGAAAAATGCGTTAGTCTGACCCTAGCCTCAGTGTTTCACATTCCTATTCTCCGTGAGCATTAACATGCCAGATTTCCTTGGAAACGCAGACTGAATACCACAGTCCCTGAGAAGAAAATAAAACCACCTGTGCTGTGCTTCAGATATTTTGCAAACCTGGCTTGTCAGTGGGTCCTACGGACCGGTTTGGGAAACCCTGCCCAAGACAAAACCATATTAAAGTGAAAAAGCAGCATTTAAATAACATAACATGTTAGACTACCACAAGACTTCTTAAAATGGTGCACATTGACAAGACAATCATTGCGCAGGCATCTATTCAGAAGACCAGCTCACCCAGAAATCATGCAAATGATGTGCTCACCGGGACAAAAGCCCTGTGTTTCCTGGCTCGAGGGTTAAGCACTAGGGATGAGCTGTTCGATCAGTTCGGAGTTCGATTCGAACTTTGGCAGTTTGAAAGTTCACGAACTTTGAACTTTTTGGGGTGTTCGCCAAAAGTTTGGGGGGGAATATATATTTTTTTTAAAAATGCTTAAATCTAAAAATACTCTTTACTGCAGAATATTATAAGCAATGGTTTATTAGATTATTGAATTAAAACGGGAATATTTTTAACATTGAAGCCTATGGGATAAAACCATAATTGTTGCTAAAACATCCGGCAGACGGGGCCCTCTAAATCAGACATTGTAGAGGGCAGCCCGCCGGAGCCTCCCTCCCAAGGACCCCTTGAGGAGCATGCAGCCGCAAGATTAGAGCTGCGACTGTGCGGGCTGGGTGCATGTAGCGCAGGGACTCCAGGGAGGGAGCTACGGCAGCCCCCCCTTCTGCCCAACCAGGATCCAGGGAGCCCCCACTGACCACCAGGCTAAGGTAAGGCGACACATTTTAAAAAAAAAAAAAAAAAAATCCAAGGACATTTTTAACCACTTCGATGCGGAGGATGCGCTCAGCGCGTCCTCCACATGTCTGCTGGTATGCGGAGGACGCGCTGAGCGCGTCCTCCCTTTGGGGTCAGCGTTCGGCCGGGTTCCGGCCGATCGCTGGCCCCCGGTGCGGGCTGACATCCTCGATGTCAGCCCAGCATCCGGAACCGCAGCCGCTGAAATTAGGTGTCATCGCGGCAGCGCGATAACACCTAATTCAGGCGCCCCCCCGCATGTGCGGAGGAGGCGCCTGAAAGGGAGGGGGGAGGTCGTTCGGACCTCTCTCCCTCCCGATTGGCGGTGTTGCGGGGGTTAACCCAGGCACCATTTGGAAGGGCACAGCCTGCCCTTCCAAATGGTGCCTGGCATTAACCCCTGGGGAGCTGGATCGCGAATCGGCGCTGAAAAGCGCCGGTTCGTGATCCTTTCCCGGAGCTGGCCGACATCTTGGATGTCGGCCAAGCCTCCGGGAACTCCCCCTGAGGACTGGCGTCATCGTGCGTAGCACGATGACGCCAGTCCTAGAGTTAACCCCTAACTGCCACCAACGGTGGAGATAGGGAGTTCCAATGAACTACCTATCTCCCGATCCGTGGCAGCTAGGGGTTAAAGTTTGGTATGGTTGGATCGGCCAGAGCATGGCCGTTCCAACGATACCAAACATTACAGTGAAATTTTTTTTTTTTTTTTTAAATTAAAAATAAAAAAATATATATATTTAAAAAAAAAAATTATAAAAAAAAAATATTTTTTTTTTTTTTTTTTGGTTCGTTAATGCAGCAATATTGTTCCCATTTCAATTATAATGTGAACAATGATGCTGCACTAACGATTTTTGTATGTGGTGCGTTTGTTAAAAATCGTGTAATTTTCCCCAAAAAAATGTAATGAGACCCCATCTCTAATTTTTTTAACAAGCGCACCCCATACAAAATATAACCGCAATTGCTCGCATGTTAAAATGTGAAAAAAAAACACTTTACACGTTGTAAATTATTGAAAATACATATTTTATTGCATTTTTTGTTATAATATACAGACATGACATAACGTATACATATAATAATGACATATTATGAATCTACCGAGTCTGACGGAAAGAACGATATATAATATGTCTGGGTCATATACTGAAATAAGCCTTCAAAACACGTTTAAACATGATGAGCAAAAACAATGAGGTAAATATGACCTCAGCACAGAGGCGTGAAACGCCTCAGCAGCGAAAGGGTTAAATGTCCCCAGCAACATAAAATAATTTTGTTCTTTTTTCAAATACTCACCTGGATCCACAAACTATAGAGGTGCTGCCCAGCAGTGTGCAGAATCATATGCTCCATTAATTATACTGTAAGACTGGGTTCACAAATGAGTTTTTAACGCGCGTATTGCGCAAACGTAAAAAACATTTGAACGCGCATTGCAGCGCGTTCACGGCCATAGATTGTAGACTGAACGCGCTGCAATACTCCCCAAAGAAGCTCCTGTACTTCTTTGGGCGTAGGACGTTTTACAGCGTGTTCCTGCTCGCTGTAAAACACCCAGGTATGAACGGGTCCCATAGCAAATAATGGGATTTCCCTGTTTATGCGTTTTACAGCGTGCAGGAACGCGCTGTAAAACGCTTAGGTGTGAACCGGGCCTTAAGGTGCTGCCCGGCAGTGTGAGGATTCATATGCTGCATGAATTAATCTTCCAAATTTGGTTACTTAACCCATTTGGCTTGTAATATTGTGACATCCAGGGTGGCGATCGGGGGGGGGGGCGCCGGACGCATGGTGCCGCCAGCTGGCCGAATGCCAGGAGCTCCGGCGCAGCTGTGAGTGATCAGGGGGCGCGGTGTTATGACGCAGAGCCGCCGGGACTGGTATGCACTAATTCTCACCATATACAGTAGCGCAGTACTAGTGCCTAAACGTTGTTGAGCTGGTTTTGTTATAACAACTACTCTCGCTCTATGCCCCTGTCTGGTATATTCCGCTGCTTGTTACTGCTGGTGCGCTTCCATCCTGCCATACACTATAGCGCAGTAATATTTGGGTGCACTGCCACTGACGCCTATATTACCAGATTCATATAATTTTAATATTGGACCACAGGGTCCAACCCTGCACTCTTCCACAATAACAGAGGGGTTACTTACGGTGTGAAGCCTGTATAAGTTTCACCATAATTTAGCCAGAAAATCACTAAACTTTTTCTGCGTGTCCTAAAATGTCTTTTCATAAAGGCTGCCGCCCCAAGCAGTTGTTTATGAAAAGCATTTACCGTCATTTAACCCCTTAGTGACCGCGAATGTACCATGTACGTCACGGCCGCAGGTCTCTTTTAGACCCGCTGACGTACATGGTACGTCCTGCGGTCTTTTGAGCGCTGGAAGCGATCGGATCGCTTCCAGCAGCTCAAACGCCATTGCAGGCTGCCTGGGAGTCCAGGCATCCGTGCAATGGCGGTTAGAAGTGCCGGGGCCCCTTGTGATCGCTCCCCGGGAGCGATCAACATCCGGTTTGACCGGAAAGGTGCCCCGCACTTCTACAGAGCACTGGAAGCAATCGGTATCGCTTCCAGCTGCTCTGAGTAAATATTGCAGGGATGCCTCGACATCGAGGCATCCTTGCAATATGGTTACCTGCCGCTGGTCCGTCTGTGATCGCTCCCCCCGAGCGATCACTTCCGGTAGCGGCAGGAAGTACTGAGTGCCACGAGGTATCGTGGCACTCAGTACAAAAACGATCACATGAGTGATCAGGTGCTCTGCTGGGTGCCTCGAGGGATCAAGGCACCCAGCAGACTAAAAAAAGAAAAATAAATAAAAATGAATGAAATAAAAGTGACAGCCAAGATGGCGCTGCCCTTCTAAGGGCAGGGTCATCTTGGGGCTGTGTGGGATGTTCCTAGCCTGCCTCATCAGAGAGGCAGGCTAGTAACATCCAATCAAAAGTTATAAAAAATCAAAATAAAATTTCTAATTTGTCAGGTCAATATTTTGTAAATATTGTCTGTGACCTCTGTGATTCTCCCTCCCTCTCCTCACTTGTGTTTTGGTGAGCGAGAGAGAGAGATCAGATTTGACAGGTTAGAGATTTTAGGTAGATTTAGTGAGATTAGAAAAATTGAGGCAGATTTAGAGAGATTTTAGGGAGATTTAGAACAATTGAGGCAGGTTTAGAGGGATTTAGAGAGATTTAGGTGCTTATTTTTATTTTCCTGTGAAACCCAACAGTTCTTCTAAGAACCCACAATCCACTTATATATATATAATAATTATAAAATTTTATAATCTATTATATATAATGTCTGAGAGGGTGTACAGCGCCGAGGAGGCATATGCCATCCTGGCGTCAGAATCTGAGGCATCTGTGTCGGACTCCGACCCAGATTTTGATCCCGTTAACTGCTCAGAGACATCGCTAGATACATCATCTACGCTGGCTGATGTATCTCCTAGTGATGTTTCTGATGCAGATCCTGGGCCACCACCTGCCAGCAGGAGACGCACAGCTCCAGCTGAGGAGTGGGTAGTGCCTCATCGCCAGAGGCCAGATATCCCTCCTTTCACGGCAAATCCTGGCATCAATATTGATGTTGCAGGATTTACCGCCACACAGTTTTTGCAGGTGTTTATGGGGGATGATTTGTTGGGCCACATTGTTGCCCAATCAAATCTGTATGCCCATCAGCATTGTGCTGCGAAGCCAGACTCCTACTTGGCAAGGCAGCAATGGACCCCGCTAGATGTGCCAGAATTTCTGAAATTCTGGGCACTTACTATGCTGATGGGCATCATAAAGAAGCCCTCAATTCGCTCCTACTGGAGCAGTAGCCCATCTGCTCTACCCCCATTTACCCCCAATCAATGTCACGTAGAAGGTATGAAAACATTTTACGTTTCATGCACTTCAGTGACAACAGCCTGTGCCCTCCTAGAGAGCATCCCCAGTTTGACAGGCTGTATAAAATCCGCCCCCTGATTACCCACTTCGCCGCCAGGTTTGCAGAGGCTTATACACCTGGAAGGAATATCTGCGTGGATGAATCCCTAATGAAATACAAGGGAAGGCTGGGATTCAAGCAGTATATTCCTTCCAAATGCTCCAGGTATGGAGTGAAGGTGTATAAGCTCTGTGACAGCGAGAGTGGGTATACTCAGGCCTTCCGAGTGTACGAGGGAAAGGATAGTAGCCTTGACCCTCCAGGTTGCCCAGAACACATGGGAACCATTGACAAGATTGTGTGGGACCTACTTTTTCCCCTGATGAACAAAGGGTAACACTTGTATGTTGATAATTTTTATACGAGTGTCCCTTTGTTCAAGCTGCTGTATTGTTTTGATACAGCAGCATGCGGTACTGTTCGCAAGAACCGCGTAGGTTTCCCAGCACAGCTTGTCCGCACCCGGTTAAAAAGGGGGGAGACCTCAGCTCTGCGCCAAGAGGAGCTGTTGGCGGTCAAGTACAGAGACAAGAAGGATGTATACCTTCTATCCACCATCCACACTGAGAGGTCTGTGGAGGTCTCTGTACGTGGCAGAGCTGAGCGCAAAAGGAAGCCAGTGTGCATCAAAGCCTATAACCGGCATATGGGTGGGGTTGACCTGGCAGATCAGCTGCTCCAGCCCTACCAGATTATGCGGAAGTCAAGGGCCTGGTACAAAAAGGTTGCAATTTACCTGATGCAAATTGCAACCCACAATGCCTTTTTGCTCTGCAAAAAGGCAAACCCCGGAGTGACGCTGTCCTTTTTACAGTTTCAGCTCCAGGTCATTTCGGGGTTTTTGTACCAGGATGCACCTGCTCCCCGGGCGGTGATGGGGGACAGAGTTGGGGCTACACATTTTATTTTTAAAATCCCCCCCCTACTGAGGGCAAACAGAAACCCCAAAAAAGATGCAGGGTGTGTTTCCAGAGGGGGCAGAGGAGAGACACAATCTTTTACTGCCCAGAATGCCCTGGACAACCCGGTCTGTGTCTTGGAGACTGTTTCAAGATGTATCACACTGTGCGTGATCTGTGATTTTTTTTTTGATTTTTTTTCTTACAGTCTAGTTAGTTCAGTTTAGTTTTTTTTTTCTTTTACTGCACCAGACTTTTACATTTTATTCCTACATTTTTATGTTCTACAATTGGTGCTGTATTTTGCCAAATCTTTGCACACCTATGCATGGGGGGCATGGGTGTACTCAGGAGACCTTGCAAAAAACAACCTGGAGAGTTTTCATGCAGTAACTGACAACAGTGTCTCCTAAATCACAGTCCAAATCTAATGTGGGCGTAAAAAATAAAAAATGTAAAAATTACCGCCACACACCTTCTCAAATGTTTTGGGCTAAAACCGTTGCATCCATGGCATCAAAGCACTCCATATGCAATACCTTGGGGTCAACATAACAAATATAAACAATTTTCTGGCAATAATTCAAACTGGGGTATGCGGTAGACCCAAAACCAAAGATAGGCCTAGCTGAAGAAATAATCTCAATTTCAACTCCAATGACAAAGTCATAAAAATTGTATTTGAACCTTCCCAAAATCCTGGCAAACCTATGCATGGGTGTACTCAGTAGACCTTGCAGAAAACAACCTGGAGAGTTTTCATGCAGTAACCGACAACGGTGTCTCCTAAATCACAGTCCAAAACTGATGTGGGTGTGAAAATGAAAAATGACCACCAAACAGTATCCAATTTGTTTTGGAGCAAACGGTTCCATCCATGGCATAAAAACACTCCATTTACAATACTTTGGGGTGTTAGCTTACCAAATATATGCACGTTCATATAATTGGTATGTAAAAAGGCCCTTAAAAAGAAGATAAGCAAAGAAGATACTGTATGTCAAATTAGAAAAATGACAAGCACATGTCAGAAGATTGGCGTAGCACCCCAAAAACAACAGAACAAATCTATATATGGGTGGTATCAATTTACTCAGAAGATATTGCTGAACATATTTTGGGGTGTTTTTTGGCAGTAACCCATAACTGGATTTGACAATTCATGCCTAAAGTACAATGTGTGTGAAAAAATAACACAAAAAGTGACTACCTGAAAGTTTGACAAAGAGCTAGTGCATGGAAAGTGTTAAAATACAACTCTTAGAAGCACCCTAGGGTGTGCCCTTTCTAAAAATATATGGTTTGATGGGGGTAAATTACTTTGGCCGGCTTCCAAAATGTCCCAAATAGGACATGGGTGCATGATGACGAAATGTGAAAATTCCAAGTTGGAAAACTGAAATGCGCACCCCCCAAATAAGGCCTATTAGCCCCCAAATGACCCGACATACCTATACATGGGTGGTATCAATTTACTCAGAAGATGTTGCTGAACATATTTTGGGGTGCTTTTTGGCAGTAAACCTTAAAGTTCACAGTACATGTATTCTTAAATTGCATTCAAAAAAAAAAATCACCAAATTTTTTTTTTCTCAAACTTTGGCATAGATTTGTGGTAAAATGGTTTGCATGGAAAGAGTCAAAATACCCCAAGTTTAATACCTTGATTTGAGTACTTTAAAAAAATATGTATATGTGGAGGGTTATTCAGGAATTAGTGACAGATATCAGTGTTACAATGTCACTATCACTAGTTTTAAAAGTAAACCCTTTGTAAATGGCAAAGTGCTACTTTCACTTATTGTTGCATAAGATAAGGAGCAAAGCGAGGAATATGTAAACATTGGGTATTGCTAAACTCAGAACTAAATTTAGAAACTACTAAGGAATTAAATTTTTTTGACGGTTGTTGATACATAAGAAATTTTGGGGGTCAAAGTTCAAAAAAGTGGTGTTTTTTTCAATTTTTTTGTCATTTCACAATGTTTTTTATAGTAAATTATATGAAATGATGAAAAAAAATGGTATCTTTTATAAAGTCCATTTAATGACGAGAAAAACAGTGTAAAATATGTGTGGGTTGCATAAACGAGTAAGAGGAAAATTTGACGTAAAAACAGCAGTGGTCACTAAAGGACGGATTTGTGTAAAACTGCCCGGTCACTAAGGGGTTAAAGAAAATTTTCAGAGAGCAGACTCCCACCTTTCCAGAAGGGGTCACTTTTTAATATCGGTCTCATGGAATGGGAAATATTAATTTAAACACATTAACCAATGTAAAGACACTGTTTTTTTTTTTCCCTGCTGTTGTATTAAAATTTTTATTATGAGAGGCACCGAAATAAGCAGTCAATAATAATGGCCTTGCCGGGCCTAATAGCAAGTCATCAATAATGGTCATGTAAGACCAGAGCATGTCATCATCTAGGAAAAATTATGCATCAAAACACATTAAAGGGGGGGGCGTGGCTTGGCCGTCATTTAAGATGGCGCTTAGTGACTGAGCTCCGCTACACCCGCTCTGTAAACCGCAACTATCCTCTCCCCCCGGGACTCTGGCACTCACCGCTGGACGCAGCAAGGGACACAGAACATGCCCGGAACCGCCAAATCGGCGAAATCTAAAGAAGCGGCCGTTGCACCGCTGTTTACTCCGCGACGGTCCGCAGCTCTCCAAGATGGCGGCCGCTCGAAATCGCGGCCTACCTCCGCTATCGGTTCTGGAGATGAGGATGGAGGGGAATCGGATTCCGGGGTAAGCAGAGCAGACGCCGCTACCATATTGAGTCAGATGGCTGAGATGAGAACTTTCCTGGCTGGTGAAATGGATCGTAATACGAAGGCCTTACAATCTGACATTCTGGCCTTGGGACAACGTACCTCGGATCTAGAGGATCGCACAGATGAACTCTCAGGGGCCTATAACTCTCTTATTGATCACTCTAACGCTATGTCTCATAAAGTTGATTATTTGGAAGCGCAATTGGAGGATCTGACCAATAGGTCCCGGAGGAAGAACTTGAGGATCCGTGGTTTGCCTGAACGGGCAGAGGATGACCCCCTGGGGGATTTTATTGTCGCCATGCTTCGACCGCTGGCTCCAGAGCTCCCAGATCACGCTTGGGAACTTGATCGCGCCCACAGAGCTCTACGAGCCCGCAGCACTGCCGACGAACGCCCTTGTGATATCATTGTCCTCTTTCTACACTTTTCCACAAAAGAACTTATCCTCAGGAAAAACCGTACTAAGCCGATATTATATGATGGGACTCCCCTGCAGCTTTTTCAGGATATTTCTCCTGACACCCTTCGTCGAAGACGGTTGTGGAAGCCTGTCGCCGATCTACTTCGTTCCCATAACATTGCATTTGCATGGGGCCATCCTTTCAAGATCTTGGCATTCCGCAACAAGAAGACGTATGTCCTGCTCCCGCACTCGGATCTCACCAAGTTCTTCCGGGCCTTGGATATCCAACCCCCGGAGGATTTCACATCACCTGAAGGTCCTACACCTCCGCTCCCGCGTCTTTCCAGGAATGGACTACAGTAAGCCGCCCTCATCGTTGACTTTTTGGTCCCGATTTGGGATAAATCATTTGTTACCAATGAGATTTGGGCTTCCCGGTTCCTTTGCTATGTCTTTTTATGGCCCTTCACTGGACTGCCACGAGTTCTCCTTTTATCTGGAAGCTGTTGGTTATTTCACGAAAGCTACTTTGACCGGAACGTATTTTTCTTGTTTTCCATTCCTACCGTTTCGCAAATGGTTATGCTCCTACTACCGCTTGCTCCGGCCTTCCCAGGGGCCAGTTTTTTCCTTGTGGGTGGGGGCTCCTCACTGGGCCTTTTTTGATCTGCACGGCCGTGAGGGTTTTCTCCCTCTCTACCCCACAGGTCCCGGCTATGGGTAAGTCCGGGCTTTTTGGACTTTGTTTTTTCTCTTTTGTCTTTTCTGTCTGTTATATATTTTTTGATTATGTCTTTTTCTCCTTTTTTTTTGTTTTTTCCTTCCATCGCACAAGCATCCGGTTCTCGTTGCTGGACGGGACTATCGGGACAATGGATAATCTTTTCCTCGGGGCCTTTATTGCTACTGGGGACGGTGCTTGGGTACTGGGCATACTGCTACTTGTACGAGGTGCTCTGTTGCGCTTCTCATGGCACTGAAACTAACCTCTCTTAATGTCAAAGGCCTAAACTCCCCTACAAAGCGGAGACTACTCTTCCGCACACTCAAATCTGATAAAATTGATATTGTGTTACTCCAGGAAACTCATCTCACTAAATCTGCTAAAATTGCGTTAACTGACCACGTCTATACAAGGGCGTATGTTTCTGGTGCCTTGAGCAAGCGCAACGGAGTTGCCATTTTGATTCGGAAAACGTGTCCATTTCAACTACTATCGCAAAAAATTGATGATGAGGGTCGATACGTATTGCTTACCGGTACCTTATATTCTATGACCTACCACTTTTTGAATATCTATGCTCCTACTACCCCCTCCGTTGATTTCTGGGACTCCATATGCATCTTAGTATCGTCCCTTCCTAGAGGGGCAGTGATATTAGGTGGTGATATGAATGCAGTTGCGTGCCCAGCGGTGGATCGCAGTGACCGTCAGGCTCCCACAGGTACACCGATCCTAGGTAGACAAGACAAGTTATTTGCCCGTTTTTTACACCAAGTAGGGCTCATTGATGTATGGCGCGTTTTATATCCAAGCGTGAGAGATTATTCCTTCTATTCCGCTCCTCATGGGTCCTATTCTCGCATAGACCTTTTCCTGGTTAACGGTTTAGCTATGTCCAATGTGATTCGTGCCGAGATCAATTCTATCTCGTGGTCTGACCATGCTGATATAGCACTGTATCTCCATACCCCGAAGCTCGCGACCTCTTGGTCATGGAAGTTAAATTCGTCCCTTTTACGAGACCCAGAGGTAATTAGGCAACTTCGTACCTTATCATCACAATATTTTCAAGACAATCCACCTGGCGAGACATCCCTATCCACGATATGGGCAGCTCATAAAGCGGTCATGAGGGGCCACCTCATTAAGATTGCCACTCATAGAAAACGCACCAAATTACACTTACTCGTCTCTTTACAACAGTCTCTCCGTCGCCTTGAGATGCGACATAAGGCCTCTCCCTCCCCTGAACTCCTCTCTGAACTCCTACGTACACGCTCCTCCCTGAAACAACTATTGCTCGACGATGTAGCCAAACAGCTGCTCTGGTCCCGTCGGCTGTTTTTTGAGAAGGCTAATAAACTAGATACTCTGCTGGCCCACACTCTCAAACCCCGGAGTAAATTCTCCTCTATTTCTGCAGTTAAAACTGTAGACGATGTCTTAGTTAACTCCCCACAGGAGATCAGCATGGCTTTCACAACATATTATTCTGACCTATATAACCACTCTCCCCATCATACTCCCTCTGACAAGTCCCATTTAGAAGCTATCTCCTCTTTCCTGGATTCCCTCTCTTTGCCGCAGCTTGAAGACTCTCACATATCGGGCCTCAGTGCTCCAATCCTTGAAGAGGAGGTTAGTTGCGCCATCTCTGCATTGGGGGGTAAGAAGGCCCCGGGCCCGGATGGGTTCTCGGGGGTACTACAAAGCGCTGCGTCCGGAACTCGTCCCTTTTTTGACGTCGGTTTTTAATGACTGCTCGGAGGGTGGGTCTCTCCATCCTGATTTGCTCGTGGCCAACATAGCCCTTATTCCTAAAGAGGGTAAAGACCCTACAGCGGTTGAGAGCTACCGCTCTATATCCCTCATTAACTTTGATGCCAAGATTCTTGCTAAGGTTTTGGCGACACGCCTTAGTCCACTCCTCCAATCCTTAGTCCATCCGGATCAGGTCGGTTTTGTTCCTAATCGTCAACTATTTGACAACACTAGACGTAACGCCGACCTGATATGGTGGCTATCTTCTCGAGCGACGCCTTCCCTTGTCTTATCGTTAGACGCGGAGAAGGCTTTTGACAGGGTGGAATGGCCCTTTCTTTTTTCTGTCCTCTCCCGCTTTGGCCTCCCAGACCCTTATCTTAACACGGTACGTGCCCTTTACTCTGGTATGTCAGCGCAGGTCCGAATTCCGGGCTGTTGCCCCACTCGGTTCCCTATTCTTAATGGCACTCGTCAGGGCTGTCCCCTCTCGCCCCTTCTCTTTCTCCTCTCTCTTGAACCCTTATTGGCTGCCATACGAGGCCACCCCGGCATCAGGGGGGTTCCAGTCGGAGGAGATAATTTCACTGTCTCGGCTTACGCCGACGACATCCTTCTCACTTTGACGGATCCCAATTTATACCACTGGTATTGGAGGCACTGTCAATAATATATATATATCTATATATATCTACAATAAGAAAAATATACGTCATAATTAATATATCCCTGACCTATTAAAGAAGTCAATAATCTCTAACAATACACAGAGAGAATAGTCAAATGGCAGGCAAAGTCGGCAACAGATCGGGTCCTCAGAACAAGCAGGGTCAGTAACAAGTATACAAACTGATTCGGTAAACTAGCGATGCGGGAATAAAGGCTGAGACACACTGAGCGTGTAGCGATGCACAGCGTAGCGAAAAGAAGCAAACATTTTGTAGGCTTGACTTCAGTCCGCTCCGCCTCGCAGCGTGTCTACACTGCATTACGTTTGCTTCTCACCACAATGGACAGGAATCTACTAACTAAATTAAAATGTACACACAAAACCATTTTATTTTCATAAAGCAAATGTTATATAGGCAAAAAAAGTTTCTACGGAATAAAATACATCAAAAATTACTGTTAATTTAATATAAATAGTATAAAAATATAAAAAAAAGGTAACCCCTGATCATATATATATTATAGGGACACGAAGCGCTGTGTATAGAGTAGGGATGTATTGATACCACACACATACATATATCAACACGCAGATATATATATACTCCCACCCACAGACCTCAGACCATATATACACATACGCACATGGCGGGGGGTGGCATGTGGACAATCTCAACTAAATGTGCCCCTCCCCCATTTGGCTGATCCCTCCAGAAGAAATGTTGAACCCGACAGAGCAGAGAATATATATACGCTATATTGCCAAAAGTATTCGCTCACCTGCCCAGCTCCTGATTTGGATGGGTGATCGAATACTTTTGGCAATAGAGCAGAGAATAATATACACTATATCGGGTTCAACATTTGGATCAGCCAAATGGGGGGGGCAATTAGTTGCCAAAATGTGTGTGTAATACAAGTCAGGATATATATATTTATAAGAATATATAGATAGATAGCTATCTCTTACCTGCCCTTACCTTCCCCTATATATTTGCTAAAAATATACACACAAAAAAAAACACTGAGACCCCGCGCAGCCCACATTCCCCCCTCTACCTGGCTGAATGTATCTAATATATATAATTAAATACATTCAGCAAGGTAGAGAAAGAAAAAAAAAGTTTTATTTTATGTTCCCGGGGACATTTAAAAATGTCCTCGGATTTAATTTTTTTTAGAAATGTGTCGCCTTACCTTAGCCTGGTGGTCAGTGGGGCCTCCCTGGATCCTAGTTGTGGGGAAGGGGGGGTCTGCCGTGGCCGCAGGTGCAGTGGCTCCCTCCCTGCGCTGCTTGTCTTTGCCACATGCACCCGGGCGGCTAGCCCGCACAGTCGCAGCTCTGTCATCCGGCGGCCGCATGCTCCTCAAGGGGATCCTTGGGAGGCCCCCGCAGGCTGCCCTCTACAGTGCCTGATTAGATGGCCGTGTCTGCCTGATGTTTTAGTAACAAGAATGTTTTATCCCATAGGCTTCAATGTTAAAAATATTCCCTTTTTTAATTCAATATCTAATAAACCGTTGCTTATAATATTCTGCAGTAAAGAGTCTCTTTATTTCTAGATTTTTTTAGTATTTAAGCATTTTTTTATACTTTCTTCAAAAAAAAAATTCAAAATTCTGGCGAACATCCCAAAATGTTCGAAGTTCGCGAACTTTCAAACAGCCGATGTTCGATTCGAACTCCAAACAGATCCGAACCGACTGCTCATCCCCAATTAGCATATCACAGTAATAAAACTCAGTGATGTGCGCTGTGTATGAGCGTGAGTTTTATTCCCAAGCATGGGATAGGCATAAGGCTATCCTAAACAAAAGATAAATCCAGGTAAAGTATCCATGTAATTGGGCAGACTAGATGGGCCGGGAGGTTCTTATCTGCCGACATTTTTCTATGTTTATTGCTGTGGAGCTCTGTGATGCACTCATACACACTGCACATTACTGAGTTTTATTGCTGTGTAGTATAATACCATCACAGACAGCGCACACTACTGTGAGTTTTATTACTGCAATGCTCTGTGATACGCTCATACACACCACACATTACTGTTTTATTGCTGTAGAGCTCGGATACAGTACTGTGTGCTGTGTATGAGCGTATCACAGAGCATCACAGTAATAAAACTCACAGTAATGTGTGTTGTGTATGAGTTATTGCTGTGGAGCTCTGGGATTCGCTCATACACAGCGCACATTTACCGTGAGCTTTATACTGTGATGCTCTGTGATACAATAATGTGCGCCGTGTATTAACATGAGGTTTATTGCTGTGGAGCTCTGTAATGTGCAGTGTGTCAGTAATGTACAGATTCTTTTGTAGTGATCAGCAGTTTTCCCACATTTGCCACAGGGACATTCTGTGCGCAGCCTTGGCTGCAATGAGTGGGTGGTGGCTGCTGCAGCAGTGCGGTGGCCATCTCTAAGTTTGGAGGGGGCACAATGGATTCACCAATTCGCGGCTGGGTCCAAGTGGATTTTCTTTACACAATTTTCAAAGAAATAAATTCTTTAGCACAACAATGTACATGTGGGTGTTGTGTTGTAGGGGGTTGTCATATCCTCAGCCCCTGCTACGCTGCCTGGGTGGTCTGGGCAAGGTCCTGTGCCAAGAGCTGGCCAGCTGCCAGCACTGGGGAATGGCCAAGCGTCGTCCGAGGGGGCGGGGCCTAGCATGGTCACGAGGAGCCCTGTCGTGGAGTCTGTTTTCCGCATCGCTAACTATTCGTTTGTATTGATTTTCTGTTGCCAGCCTGTTTTCTGGATACGATCCCTGCTCCTGCTTTTTGACCTGGCTTGTTTTTGACTATTCTCCTGCTGCTCAATTTATGATCGCCTGTGTGGTGCTTTGGTGGTTTAACCCCATACTTGCCGCTGGGGTGTTTACACGTTACTGGGGAAGTGTCTCTTCTAAGTTGTGGGTATTGTCTGTGGCCTCATTAGGTTCCTATACCCAACCCAGGGCTCATGTTCTCCACCCACACATGTTGATAAGAACTGCGATCGAAAGGTACGGCTCATGTTCAATGTGCGCTCACCATCAACAATACTCGTTACTGGACTTACGACAGACCCCGAGGTTTATGTGTTGTCACCGACTATCTTAAGGTACTGCTGATCTGCTCCCGATTATCAGAAAACGTTAAAGCAGCTTATTTCCTGACTGCCCTGCAGTCCGCGCAATTCACCAACTGTCTGACATATCTGTGTATTTCTGAATGTGCTCTTAGTAGCAACTCAGGGTTTTCTTCATGTAGCGCTGTGTTTAATTCCTTATTGTGGCAGTACCTATTTTTGGCCACCGGAGGGAGACAAGCGCAATGTGAGACACTGAATATTACATTGGGACTACATTTCCCGGCATGCTTTGAGAACGGACACAGGAAGTGGGTGGGATACAGAGACTGACATCCTGAGCCTCGTGGAGAGAGCTGGCAGAGCGCGCCAGGGAGTGAGAGAGACAAGACACAGTGCTGCAGAACGTAACAGTGTCCAGGCCGGAGCGCAGGTGCGGCCTAACGGAGTTACAGATCGGGTTATTCAGCCTTACCAAAGGGAGACCCAGTGATCCACAAGATTACCCAAGCTGCTATTGAGGAAGCCAGAGGACCCCGAGTTAGGAGTACTGCAGGTCGATCGGACTGGGAGAGCAGGCGGTAAGCTGGACAAGTCGCGACCGGAGCAGAAAATCAGACAGCGGATCCAGAAGCCAAGAGAACCCCAGTCAATATCGAGCGGAGAGACGTCCTGGGTCAAGCGGAGCCTCAAGTATCTGGCGGATGGGTGAGAGGCCTTTTAGGCCGTTGTAAAACCAAGAAAGCACGCTGCTGTTTGTTTCTAAAACCCACAGGGCCCCAACTTGACTAGTCGAAGATACCTCTTAAGCAATTCACTGGCCAGTTGAATAGTGTACCCGGGTACCGTAATACACACACACACTTACATTCCGGGACATAACCTGTGCGGGACTCCTTCCCCAATCACAAAGGGGTTAAAGATATTTTCGTTTCTTTTCCGCTGCGCGTTTCTCAAATTACGAAACCTTGTATTTTCTCTTTTCCGCTGCGTGTTTCTCGAATTACGAAGCATCGTATTTCTTTTCCGCTGCGCGTTTTCTGCATTACGAAGTACTGTAAATATATATACGAACACCGTGTTATTCATTATATGCCATTTATTCTAGTAAACTATATAATTTATAAAATCCACAACGGTGCTGGAGTATATTTATTCCCTAGTGCGGGGAGACTGACCCGAGGTTCAATTTCAGCGGCTCCTCCGGGAGTGAGCGCTACATTCATCCTCGTTGCCTCAAATGAATAATCCTGTGTATGCCAATCAGTGTTTAAACGTCAAAAAGATTTTCAGTCCTTTAAGGATCTCAACTCCGCTACTCTCTAGTGGGCGCTACTCCCCCCCGTTACAGGGGTGGGGATTTGTATGGGTGTGGCCTCCTGTGGGTGTGGCACAAGGGGGCCCCATGATCTCCTAATTCCCGGGGGCCCCATTAGTTGTCAGTCCTCCCCTGCCAATGACAGAACTGTTCAGTCCTGTGCCCCCCTCCAGTGGTGGAATGCCAGGGTCCGGTCGCAAGTGCGACTGCTGCGACCCTGGTACGTATGCCACTAGTATGAGCCCACAAAGAAGTTGATATACAAACAGACACGTAATTAAGGTCCAATGAGGATTTATTGTGGTATCCAGGTAAACAGTAGTATGACAGAAGATATGGAAGGATGGTGAGGAACAAGACAGGAAAAGGGCTGACTATGGGAAGAGGCAGGGAGGAACAAGACACAGAATGTAAGACGCCAGGACTTACAGGAGAAACAAGACCGCAGACTGGCAGGACAGGAAGAGGGCTGAGTACTTGGAGGGACCAAAGTAGGAGTCTAGGGATGCAGGGGCACAGTAGATGGTAGTCCAGGGGGCGTTTGAAGATACAGGGTGTGACAGAAACCGCTGCTCGGGATGTGTAGATCCACTGTTAGTTCCTTCCTTGCTCCTTTCGATGAAAAGAGGGTAGCATAGAAGCCGTTTGTAATTCCCATGGAACATGGAAAACTCTGGTCCCCGGCTACTCCTACCAAAAGAGTGCCCTCTTGGGGACAGAGCAGCAGTGATAACAAGTTGACCAGCAGCTGGCGGAGTGTGCCCAGGTTATAGCTCCATAGCAGCTGTCGTGCTACTTTGGGACAATTGGATGGAGGGGTTCCTGGTGGCACGCCCCCTCCAAACTCACTCTAGACCAGACTACCATCCCTGGGAGGGGGGACCTACTGCCCAAAAAGAGCCATGGTGGGGGTAAGAGCGACTCCAGGACAGGCAGGTGAACGGGTGCAGCAAGTAACACACAATTTCTTGGATGCCGGTACACAACATTTCATACAGGCAACAACATAATTAATTTGTACAATTCACAGGCATACGAAATAACAGAATGTAGGATCGAAATATTAACAGCACAGGGATAGAACAGACAAAGCAGCAGCCGAGCCATCTCATAGGGAAAGATGCAGTTGCACACGAACACAAATATTTTGTTGCAGCTATGCGGCGCTTATAAGATCAGTGTGCGACATTGCAGGGGGAACACAAATCTTTACAAAACAGGATCTCTGCCGGTCAGCTTGTGACCTTTTATTCACAAAACAAAATTTTGTGTTAGAATACAAAATACAAAATTATTGTTGTTAGAATACAAAAAAAAACAACAACAAAACAGGGAATATTTTACAATAATTCTAACAGGGGAATTTGTACATATAAATACAGGGGGAATGAAATATAACCAAATAAATATTGTGGTGACCGTTCTGTCACACAAGGCAACAGTGGTAGACATGGAGGCTTGAGGGTAACAGCGGTAGGCAGAAGGCGTAGTCAATATATGTATCAAAGGGTTGTGGCAGGTGGCTAGCAGAAAACGTGGTCAATATCTGTAGCAGAAGGTCGTTACACAGGTAAATTTATTTATTTTATTTATTTATTTATAAATGGATTTTACCAGGAAGGATACATTGAGATTTCTCTCATTTTCAAATATGTCCTGAGTTCAGCAACATTAAATTGTTACAGTTGTTACAGAAATACAAAGTAATAAAATGCAAGATAGTAAAAAAAAAGCACAAATATACAGATTAACAGAAAATATATATATTCACTATGTTACATGTTTACAGGTGCATTCTGTATATAGTCACTATGTTACATGCTTACAGGTGCATTCTGTATTGAGGTATGTTAATAGGGCATAGTGCAATGGCGTCAGTTCTGCAATTAACCCTTAGCTGACACTGGTGGAGATAGGAGGTTCATTGGAACCCCCTATCTCCCGATCCGTGACAGCTAGGGGTTAATGCATCTAGATTCAAGTGTCAGCCAGTTTAGCTCTTTTAACATGTCACAATGGTGGGCCAATTGTAGCACAAAGCGGCAGAATGAGTTATACAATGTAGTAAGTTTATGAGGGTGCGTTTGCGGGGCACCTGCATACACTACATCTCTGTATTCAATAGCCGGCATAAGCATTTTTTTGTACTATCTGTTTATACTCTGTATCAGCGTTTCTCAACTCCAGTCCTCAGGGACCCACTCCAGGCCAGATTTTGCAGATCACCTTGGGGAAATGCAGACTGAATAGATCACCTGTGCTGAGCTTTGGTTATCCCACAAACCAGGCCTGTTAGTGGGTCCTGAGGATACGAGTTGAGAAACACTGCTCTATATAATAAATAAGCTGTCAAACCTGGGAAGCACTCTAAAAATAGATAGTGTTTGACATGCTTGATTGATGAACATCATAGGGGCCTGACATGCTGGATCGATGGAGATTGTAAAATTGGATATTGTCTGCTGCCCAACCAGGTGACCTGGGGATGGCTTGATTCAGGTAGAAAATGTCTGAAAGACTTTTACTCTCCATGAGTTTTAATTTTTAACAAGAGTGTGGGATTTCCAGAAAGTACATTACTGTGTAAGGTTAGTTTTCTGTTATTTTGGTCCTGTTTTATTTTATAGAATTGTTATTACATTGTATCATATGTTATGTTACTGTTTTATCTACGTAAGACTTTTTTATCTGTATTTTTAATTTCTTCCGTAGAGCTTGATTTTTGCTTTGTAGCTTTGTGTTTGCTTTGTTAGATATTTTATCTACATATGGTAGGACCCAGGTTGAGTTGGGATGTAGAAGAGGATAACTGAAGAAACCCGATAACTCCATCTTAGTGATGGAGGTGGGGTAGTGGTATTGTAGGGTAGTGTAGTTAAGGTTTTGGGAGGTTGGGTTGACATAACTTGGGGCCGTGATAGTGGGTACAGTCAGTCACTCCAGAGGCTGGACATGTTAACCCCCTTAGTACCCAGATCGCCTCAATGTCACAGCTGCACCGATAGCCTTTTGGCTTTGACAGCTATATATACATTCTTTGTCTTGTATTAATACTAGGAAAGTTGGAAACCATATATATCAAAATGTCTTTAGAAACAAGCACTCATTTATTGCTCCTTGGCACTTGTGGATGCAGAGTCCTGTTTGTCACTCCAAAGAGAAAAATACAGCCAAACATTAGAAACAAAGGTTCCTCAAGTGCTATAAAGGATTATTTTCAAGAATATATTCTACTCGCAACTTTTCCTAATTTATGACCTTTGTAAAGCCTAAGTGAAAATACCAAATTAAGTATATGAAATCAAAAGTTAAATTTGCGTGACTCATACCAGCAAATCAGTACCAAGTTTTAATTACAGTACAATCAACTACATTCTTAAGCATCATAAAATGTAATACATTCATTATGAAATCAAGTGACTCATAACAACACAAGAAAAAAAAGTATCAATTAATCTGCAAGTGCTTACAACTATATCATCATAAAGTGAAATCTACTGTTATGAGAGTAAATAGAGCCAAGCTAAGTGTGTAGGTTCTAAAAAGCATTTTCTGTAAACCATTAGCTCTTACATATTACATGACATGCTAACGATCTTGTCAACTTGCATTGCATCTTATTTACATTTTTATCTTTACAATATATAAAATGATTCTGACAGTCATCACTTTGAACTGGGAGTAACTGGACCAGGAATTATGTTTGGGAGGTGTGTGACTGGGGGTTCTGATGGGTCTGATATATTGTGTTAATATGTGGGTCATATTGCTCCCCAATACTCGTCCAAGTCACTCTGTGCTCTTTATGAATGCAGGGTGTCTGTGTTTACGTGTACTGTTATTGTAAATATCATTACAATATATGTCACTGAAAGCCCTTTCTAAGCCCCCCAACAGAAAGTGTTGTTTTAAAGTTCTGACTGATTTGAGTGGAGTATATCATTATATGCTCATGTTCTGGTGTTTACCAATCAATTTGCCAACCAGAGATCCCTCTGTATCAGTTTATTGTGTCTTTAGCTCCCCGTTTGTTTGTAATTGCACAACTCTATTCATCTTTGAAATTTATCCAGACAGTGTGATGCTCAAGCTGTGATTGCTAAGTGCTCTATTGTGCATAATCTATTTGGGTTTGGGCTATGGTGGAAAGCAAGGGGTGGCGGGGGCACCAAGGTGTCATCTTCCATTGTTCTCCAGATCAAACCTTTTACTGAATATATTTGTTTCATATGTTTCATTAAAACCAACTTGTTTTTTCCCCCCCCACAAATATGAGTCCTGTCTCACTTTTCTTGGGGAATACTATAATCACACTTATATTTTACCCATCCTCAAGCTTTGGCTAAGGACTGGGAAAAGCATGGAAGATCACTGGTGGGAGAATGGATGTCCTGCAAAAAATCCTTGATCATGCTAGAGTAATACAAGATATCCCTATGGAATAAGGAGAATCTGAGCTTCACAATCATGATTAAGAGATTATTGTCACGGTTCCCAGATCCCACCACGCAGTACTTAACACCCCACACTCCACAGAGCCCAGAAGCTACCAACAGAGTAGCCGTGAAAGATCTCTAACTGTCTGGTCCTTAGAATTGGCCAGGTAAACTAGCTAGACAGAAAGGGTTAACAACACGGGGAGTAGTCAGCCGAGCCAGAATCAGGAATACAGAGTTCAGAATGGTCAAATGGAATAGCCGGGTCGATATCAGAGCAGTGGCGTAGTACAAGAAAAAGGTCTAGGGCAACAGGAGGCAGAATAGTCAGAAACAAGCAGAGGTCAATAACGGGTTAATTCAATATAGCAGTCAGGTACAAGGAGCTCAGGTATGGATAACCACGATCTGGCAACTGCTGAGAATACACTGAGGGTTTTTAAAGACCTTCACCAGGCCACGCCCCCCACTCAAGCCGCACCTCATGCAACCACCTCCCTGCCTGTCTCCATTTAAACTGGGCATTGGTCAGCGAGCAGCATCAGACATGCTGCCCTCAAGCACACAGGTAGGGCTGGAAGCTCCCAACGTTACAATTATTTACAAAGAATTTCCAAGGAACTATTCCAAAAATCGTTTATATGGAAATACTAATCAAAGCACTACACATTTTGGGTGTATGACATCCAACTTAATGGCCATCAGATCTAAACATGAAGTGAAAAGAAATAACTATTAATTTAGAAATACATAAACAAATCAAACTCTTGATTTAGAGGCTGTTCCGTTTGTTAGTCTCATAAAGTTCTTGTTGTCTGCATAACTTCTGATCATCTCCAGCTCTGCTATTTCTTGGTTACCCTTCAAATATTTGGTACCATAACTGCATGACATTGTTACACTTCTCTGCAAGATGTGCTGGAATAGGCAATGTGATTTTCTTAGTTCTAGTGTCTGATTGTTTATTGATACATCCCATTAGTTATGGGTGGAGTCCAAAAATAGGTAATCCTAGCTTTACCCGGGTAAAGCCTGCATGACCCAAACAACCTGGATAAAGCTGTAAAAAAAATCTAATTTTTGGCTTTAAGAAAAAGGAATCTGAACAGAACAAGGTCCAAAGAACCAAGTACCATAAGGACAGCCGTATGAGGTACAAAAAAGGACCTTGATTGAAAAACCTTTTATTAGGAAACCGTAATTTCAAGAAAACAAAAAACATTTACCAAGAGATCGGACATCGTTAAAAAAAAAAAATAATGTAATGGAAGGCGGTATATGGTGTATATGGTCAAAAGATTTGAATACAATCAGGTATTAATCAATGGCGTTAAATTCATTGAGGTTCTCGTAGCACCTGTTAGGCAAAATTAATTGTGGTATACAATCCTTATTTACACCCCGAGGGTATTGTTAAGCCGGTTACAGCTGATAGATAATTAATTAGAAACACCTCACCAAAGGTAAGTGATCCACATAGATTGTTTAATACTGGTCAACAAAAAACATCTCCTTACGATTTTTTAGAACAATGTATCTGAAACGTATTGCTACATCAGTGTCAATCAGGTAGTGGAATACTGAATGATGACATCAATTGTCTGACGCTAGCATGTCAGAATTAGCAATTACACATTGCGACCTAAAAATATAAAGTCACAGAGTATAAAATGCTGGTATTTGGGTGTTGTATAGCCAACCAGAAATTCAAATGGTTATTGGAGCTCTATGTGATATAACTGTTGCTTAAACAGAGTGCTACATATATTAACAGTGTAATCGCTCATAATAGTGATGGCCTATGGTTCATGGAAAAAGGAGATCTAGAGGCAGTGGCGTAGCGTGGGTTGTCAGCGCCCGGGGCAAGGCAAGAATTGTGCGCCCCCCCCAACCTGTGGACATGATAACACACCATGATTCCCTTCTACCAGTAGCGTATTGACCCCCTTACCCCACAAGCACAAGTATTGTATACTAACAAAATAATGATATAATAAAAAAATGAAACACACATGGCCCCCACGCTATGCCACTGCTACCAGTCACCCTGTTCCAGCATACCCTAGCATAGTTCCACTCTCACACTATACCCAGTCACTCTCTCCAAGTACCCCAGTCACTCTCTCCAGTACCCCCAGTCACTCCCAGTAACCCCTTGTCACTCCCAGTCATTCTCTCTCTCCCAGTAACCCCAGTCTCTCTCTCACTCTTTCTCCAAGTTTCTCCCAGTACCCCCAGTCACTCTCTCTCTCTCTCTCTACCCAAGTATCTCCGGTCACTTTCTCCCAGTATTCCCAGTCATTCTCTCCCTGAACCTCCAGTCACCGTCTCCCTGTACCCCTCACTGTGTGTTGGCCACGCTGCTCTGGTGTCACAGTGTTTCCTACCTGCGTGGAGTTGCTGGTGGCCTGGGGGGGCTGTCCAGGGGGGCTTAGTGGAGACCGAATTTTAAATTGTGCTGCAGGGCAGGTGCCTCCCTCCGTCCTCCCTGGACAGCAGCTGCAGGGCTGCCAGCGGCAGGGGGGCTGGAACAGTGCTTCAAGGGGGGTTGACATGCGAGGTACAGGGTGTTCCGCCGAATAATGTTGCGCTGCTTCAGGTGACTCATGTCGGCGTTAAGGAGTCAGGACAGGACCAGACTTTTCTGTCCTGGTCCTCCCATCTGGATGCTGAGTGCTAAGTCACCGCTGGCGTGGCAAAACTGGCAGACACCTTGCTGATCCCTGCTGGAAAATATTAGTGGTTCAAATTCCTTTTGAAATTTTGCGCCCCCTAAGAAAATTGCGCCCGGGGCGACCGCCCCCAAGGCACCCCCCACGCTACGCCACTGTCTAGAGGTAATCGCTCCTGATGAAGATAGCACTAAGCTATTGAAACGCGTTGAGCTACTGTCAATGACTTTTTAACAGTTTGTTTTTTGGGAAGGTCTCCCATGGCAGTGTTTGGTGGCTCGAATTTTTGATTATTATGGGACAATACTGTGATATGGTTCTGGTATAAGTGAATTATATGACCTTAGGTACTTTGATGTGGAGGTTCAATAATATTTAGCCTTGGGCTTACTATTCATAAGAGCGAAAGCGAGGAATTTTCCATCTTATACTGACTGGTTACGTTATAATTTTGTGTCTGCAGTGCAGTAACAATAATTTTGTATCAACCGGATCAATATTGTAGTTCTACGGACATAATACAACATCAATTGCCTGAAGTTATTTGGCTTTGAGCCATCATCACATCTCACATTGACTGGCTATGCTATAATCTTGTGTCTGCAGTCTTAACTTTTTATATGTGACATGATTGCTATACATGACAGTTTTTATTGACATGTCATGTTCCGCGGCTTAGGCTAGGGTCAGACGAACGCATTTTCACGTTGTCTGTGAAAAAGTGCGTTCGAACGAATGGACGCATTTTTTCACGGAGTACGCGAGAGCGGTCATACGATGCGCATTTGCATCCGTGATTTTGTACGGATCATCAATAAAACACTTTGTGCATCTGGACGTTATGTTGGCCGGACATTAGCAGTGTCTGACATCTCCAATTCACGCACACACGCCGCTAGCGGACGCAGCGCACTCTGTACAACCGTACTAGAGGTTTTACGTTCTCGACAAAATGCGTTCATTTTCCACTTGCGTTGCGCAGCCGGACTTTTGTGCGACCGTACTTCGTATATTGGCCGTCATTGCCCGTCATTTGCTGCTAGTGCGGCCGTGATTAAGTGCGCCAGAACGCGCGTTCGCACTGCCTCAGTCTGACCCTAGCCTTAATTATACTTGCGAATATTATATTGAATATTGGATGTTTGAAATCATTTGGCTTTTAGCCATTTTTGCTGTGATTTGATTCATCGCTCTTAGGAAACGTTCTCTACAACAGATAACCTTCTGGCGACTTGCCAGTACTGTAAGCAAATATTTTGCCTCTATATCTCCTTCTTTTTCTATGAACCATAGGCCATCACTATTATGAGCGATTACGCTGTTAATATATGTAGCACTCTGTTTAAGCAACAGTTATATCACATAGAGCTCCAATAACCATTTGAATTTCTGGTTGGCTATACAACACCCAAATACCAGCATTTTATACTCTGTGACTTTATATTTTTAGGTCGCAATCTGTAATTGCTAATTCTGACATGCTAGCGTCAGACAATTGATGTCATCATTCAGTATTCCACTATCTGATTGACACTGATGTAGCAATACGTTTCAGATACATTGTTCTAAAAAATCATAAGGAGATGTTTTTTGTTGACCAGTATTAAACAATCTATGTGGATCACTTACCTTTGGTGAGGTGTTTCTAATTAATTATCTATCAGCTGTAACCGCCTTAACAATACCTTCAGGGTGTAAATAAGGATTGTATACCACAATTAATTTTGCCTAACAGGTGCTACGAGAACCTCAATGAATTTAACGCCATTGATCAATACCTGATTCTAGCACTCTGGTTAAACAACGGCTATATTAAATAGAGCTCCAATAACCATTTGATCTTCTGGTTGGCTATACAACATCTAAACACCAACATTTTATACTCTGGGACTTTATATTTTTAGGCTGCAATGTGTAATCGCTAATTCTGATACGCTAGCGTCAGACAATTGATGTCATCATTCAGTATTCCACCACTTGAATGACACTGATGTAGCAATACTTTTCAGATACATTGTTCTACGTAATTGTAAGGAGGCGTCCCGCTGAACAGTATTAAACAAATCTTTGTGGATCACTTATGGTTCTGATTAATTAGCTGTAACCGGCTTAACGATACCTTTTAGTGTGTGAATAAGGATGGTATACCACAATCCATTTTGCCTAACAGGTGCTACGAGAACCTCAATGAATTTAACGCCATTGATTAATATCTGATTGTATTCAAATCTTTTGACCATATACACCATATACCGCCTTCCATTACATTATTTTTGTTTTTTAACGATGTCCGATCTCTTGATAAATGTTTTTTGTTTTCTTGAAATTATGGTTTCCTAATAAAGGTTTTTCAATCAAGGTCCTTTTTTGTACCTCATACGGCTTTCCTTATGGTACTTGGTTCTCTGGACCTTGTTCTGTTCAGATTCCTTTTTCTTATGTTTATCACTGAGGGTTTAATCCCTATTAGCCTCAATTTGTTCTTTCCTTTCTTTCATAATTTTTGGCTTTACCTGGGAATTCTGCAGACTATCCAAACCCACTTGGGTAAAGGTGATTTTTAAGGTTAGGGTGTAGGGTTTTGGTTAGCCACAGATATGGGTAATCCTAGGTTTGGGGTGAACTGAAAAAGGAAATTATAATCACCTGTATTGTGCTTTAGCCAACTGGCAAACCGGGCCTGTTAGAGGGTCCTGAAGACAGGTTTGGGATGTGCTGATCTAGGGTGACCCGGCCCAATAATGTAGGGTCTATTTTTCATCTATAGGGCCATAGCTCCACAGTGCCGTGGAGGGAGGCTATAAAGTTATTATTTGTTCCCGGTCTCACTCTGCACCCGGTGAGAAGCAGCAGATCGGGCCACCCTTTACACCACGGGATGAGAGGTGAGTATGGTATTTTTAGGAGGGGAGATTCAGAGCATGTTAAATGATTTCGCATCTGCAGAATCCTTTACCACCAGCTTTTAGGAAGTGTTAAAATTTTGGCTTACACGTCACTCCCAACAGTAATTTGCACCTTTGTAATAGCTAACTTGTCGAGACACTAAAAATAGATTGCGCTCCCCATGTTAACCCTTTCACTGCTGAGGCATTTCACCGCTGTGTGCTGAGCTCATTTTTACCGCTTATCATGTTTAAAAATCATGTTTTTTATTTATTTATAAAGGATTTTACCAGGAAGGATACATTGAGATTTCTCTGGTTTTCAAGTATGTCCTGGGTTCAAGAACATTGAAGTGTTACAGTTACAGAAATACAAAGTAATACAATGCAAGATATTAAAAAAACAACACAAATATACAGATTAACAGAAAATAAATATGTAGAAAAATAGTCATTATGTTACATGTTTACAGGTGCATCATCATGTTTAAACGCGATTTGAAGCCACATTTTATTATACGACCGAGACATATTAGATATCGTTCTTTCCGGCAGACTCAGCAAATTCATAATATATCAATTTTATATGTATACGTCATGTCCTGCCTATATATTATAACAAACAAAAT
Organism: Leptobrachium leishanense; assembly: GCA_009667805.1. NCBI lineage: Eukaryota > Metazoa > Chordata > Amphibia > Anura > Megophryidae > Leptobrachium > Leptobrachium leishanense. Next base: position 362,192,469 of record CM019064.1, on the reverse strand, counting down.
GCAATAAAATTTGAATTTTTAATCATCTGCAGCGTGTAAATTGTTTTTTTCATGTTTTATCACATGAACATTTGCGGTTATATTTTCTATGGGGTGCGCTTGTACAAAAATTAGAAATGGGGACTCGTTACATTTTTTGGGGGGAAATTACGTGATTTTTAGCAAACACACCCCATAGAAGAAAATCATTAGTGCAGCATCATTGTTCACATTATAATTTCTGCCACGGTTCTGGAGATATCAGGGTTCAAAGGAACCCCCTATCTCCACCAGGGGATTTCCTTGGGAAATCCCCGGGCAGCTAGGGGTTCCCGGCTACCTGACGTCATCACGCTGTGCGTGATGACGTCAGGCAGTGAGGGGGGACCCGGGGGTGGAGCTGCCATCCAAAATGGCAGCCCCCACCGGAACTAGGTCGCACTTCGGCGCCGCAAGGGGTTAAAGCCAGGCACCGCTTAAAAAGGGGAGTCTAAAGAACAATAACATCCTGCCACCTTGTCTAAACATTCCCTCCTCCACCTCATTAACTGGTAATTAAACAAGAACCATAAAGCAAAGCTTTTGGTAAATAGTGCATCATGGGAAAAAATACTCAAAATGGAAACAAGATAAATGCCTCACTTTCTTCTTCCTTTTTTATGTGCAATTACATCAAATATAGAAAAAAAATATCAGCATGTATTTTATAATGTGGTTTTATTGGTAATGCACAATTAATCTATTTACAGCTTATGTAAGTGGTAGTGTCCATAGGTGTGCGCACAGGGTGTGCCTGGTGTGCCCAGGCACACCCTAATGTTGGGTGAAGGATTCATCTTTGACCCCCTACATAGATATTTTGGATGTTCCTTATCAGTTTCATGATAAATTACATGAATAGTGACTGTATCTCAGCATAAACATTGGTTATGCCCATAGGCGTGCACGGGGGTGTGTCTGGTGTGCCCAAGAAGAAGATGAAGATTAAAGAGGTCCTTTTTCACCTCCTACATTGACATTTTAGATGTCCCTTATCTGGTTCATGATAAATAACATTAAAACGGACTTTATCTCTGGTTACAAGCTCATTGTTTCAAATGAAAAATGTGAGTTTTTTGCAAAAACATCTAAACTTTAGTTTTCAGTTAATACATGTTCTATGGGTGCACACCCTAATGTAATGTGCTGCGCACGCCAGTGGTAGTGTCCCTTTAAGAGAACCAGAGGAAACAAAGCAAGCAGTCTCTGGACATGTCCGAGTAGGTTGAACAAAAAGACAAAATATACCCTTAGATATGTTTTACATTGCATTACTAGTTGAACAAATTATTTTTAAGGAAATCTTATTTGTATCTTGTGTATAGTTGTTTTTTTAATGAGTATTCAGTTGGCTTGTTTATACGGGAGAGTTCCCAATTCTGAGAATTATTTTTAACGTAAAATGCATTCAGTCCTACAAGAATTTTTTTCTGTGTCTACATTTTGCATATTTTGGATTCCCTTAATTTTAGGATTATATTCCACCCTTCCACTTAACTTCCTGCAATTATATTACTACTATACTATTAATAGCTACATATGGCATACATGAAACCAAAAAGCAGGAGTTTTAAATGTATTGAAATTTAAATCCATTACCAGGCAAAAGTTTTAGAGCACCTCCATTTTTCTGTCACATTTCTAACCCTGAGCCGTATAGGAGAGCTGATCTGGGCTGGCTCTTACGCCTGTCTGGTCTACCCCTCTCCAACTTCCGCTCCAGGATTTTTCTGCAGCCTGCCAGGTTCTTAACCACGTGAGCATTGGCCTTCTCTCTTCAAAAGGCAGTCACTCGCATTCAGCAGTGCTCTATCATAAGGGTCTATCAGCTGCCTGTGATTTTGTTCCTGCTGACAGTATTTTTCTGTTATTTACCCTTTGTTTAGTTCAGTTTATTTTTGGTTCCCTGTTTCCCTTGTCTCTTTGTCCCTCCATTCGCCTTGTTCTTGCCCTTTGTTTTTGGTTATTTTCCTTGTTCTTTTTCCTATAGTTTTGTTTCTTGTTTTCCCCTGGGTTTTTTTTGGGCTTCCATGCTCCCGTGTAATATATTTTCTGTTTTACCTTCCTGTGTGATATTCTTCTGTACCGACCTTAGCTTGTTTAGTGACTGTTCTGTGGGTTATCCTTTCTATCCTGTTTTACTCCATGACTGTGTACCATAGCTGGCTTTTGTTCTTTGACTACGTCTCTTGATATTCCCCTTTTGTACTTTTCTGTGTTTTATTTGCTTCACCCAGCAGTACTGTACACAACCTTAGTTTAGAGACGGCCATCTAAGGACAGGTATTTAGATTAGGGTTTCCTAGTGCGCTGCTGGGTGCCTGTGTATTTGGTTGTCCCCTTAACCCTTGCCCTTCCGGCTGATCAGTGGTGCGTCCTTTCTGCTGCTGTCCTTGTGCAGCTGTGTGGTGCTTCATCTGCAGTCTGCCTGTTATGCAGCCAGCAGCACTCCTGCCTTCCAGGCTATCAACCCCAAATATGGGCTCCATCCCGGCTCACGTCAGGTGCCCCCATGATATTTTCAAGTTTTTATTGAAATTTCTGCAGTTTAATCTCTCAATGTACTTTGAAAATAAAGTAGTACAAATAAACAATTGGACAAAATAAATCATGGAATCGTTTTCTTTAACAAAATTGAATCTAACTTTTTGACTTATATCTGCAAAGGTGGCTACTTTGATAACAGCCGAACACACTTGTGGAATTCTTTCTACAACAGAAATCAAATATTGCTCAGAACGTTCTGTTCCTCCTGTTCTTCCTAACACTGTTGCTGAAGTCCCCACTAATGTGTTGCACTTGCAGGTTGCTTTGTTTTCACTCTTCTGCCCGGTTCATCTCAAACCAGCTTGATGAGGTTTAAGTCTGGAGACTGTGCTTACCATTCCATGATTTGAAGCCTACCGTCTTTTTCTTTTCTTGTAAGGTAGTTCTGACTCAGCATGAAGGTATATTTTGCGTCATCATCTTGCTGTAGGATGAACTCCTGACCAACTAGGCGTATACCAGAGTAGGAAGAGAAGGGGTGAAGCGCCCACCGGAATTAAGTATCTATCCCACTCGCTGAATGCTGTGTGCGGGGGTTTCTCTAAATACCCAGTGACAATTTAAACAAGAAATATAACACAGCGCTAAAGAACCAAAGTCCACAAGATAGTAGGTTAGATACTTGATATGTCCATAAACAGTAATCCTTATCTTCAGGAGCAGATCCTGATCCTGATCCAAATCCTGATCTTCTTTAAAGGTACAGATGGAATTATGCTGCAGGAAAAAGCACAAAGAACCAGAATTGCGCAGTACGACGACACCAGATGTGGGATCAACTTGCATCAGTGTTAAACTCACATTTAGGGGAGCCCACAACCGGCTCTCAGGAATAGGGCGGACAGGGACTTATAACAGGCGCCCATAGACCCTTCAGTTCACTTCTCCAGGATCGACCAGCAAGAGAAGGCTGCAGAAAGAATTGACACAAAGCCAAAAAAAGCACCTCCTGGTGCAATAAATCACAAAAAATTGGCAGTATTTAGAGGCAGAAGCCAAATTCGCACTTACAAGCGGTTGAGCCTCTATTGGCTCCGTCACAATATGCACTGGGGATCATATAGGTGTTCCCCGGACCTTCTTTGTAAAATCATAAAGGCAGACAGCAAAATGAAATTTAAAAAATAAATAAAAACATTTATTAATTTCAAATATACAGATTCATATCTACCAGGACGCGTTTCGCCATGAATGGCTTCCTCAGCTGGAGATTACACAAGTGTGCTTGCTGCTGCCTTTTTATATACAATGAGTTCCCATAAGCATAGTCAGGCAATTAAACCCTTAACATCCAATTAACATAAGATCAAGATAAAATCAACATTAGGTGTATGTATTGTGGCACCTGCCCCTTGACTATATCCAATCTCTTTTAGTATTTACCCCAATCACAATATGCGATCAAAATTCATTCGTGACACGTGTGAATCGCATCCGCCATCTTGCGCATGCGCACTGGTTTCGCGTTCCACAATGAAGCGCTTAGTGATAAGAACTGCGCCCACCATTTTGCGCATGCGCATTGGCTTCGCGTTCCACCCTGGGACGCGGAACTCCGATTCCGCAGAGGCAAGGGGAAGACAGCACCAGCGCTCCCCATAGAAATTCGATCACACGTCCATCGTAATATCCCTACACTCCACCCCGCAAAGGAAAGCGGGGGGGGGTGTAAAAGGGGCCACATCACACACACAGGCCATCAACTCCCTGCATACAGAAGTGCTCTACGCCACACGGCCAGATGAAGGAATAGTTCTGACTCGATAAATAATCCTATATGTAGATGAAAGTGGATAATAACCCAACTGGTCATCTCAAAATTAAACCCACTATTTATGTATAAGGTGCCGATAATATAAGTGTATTAAGTGCTATATTCATTTCATAAGGTTCAATAATTATATTACCCTCTATAAATATCCTATAACACTAATATATAGTAAATGCATTTAAACATTGAAGTTATAATAATCAATCTAAAGGGGCCAGGTATTACATCATCTCTATATTTAATAATGATGAATTAAAGTGCATTAAATATTCTTCGTTAAGGTACGGATTCAACCCTTATTAGAGTGAACTATTTTCTATTTGATAGAACTAAACCAATATCCAATATTGGTATAAGCATGTGCAAATTAACAATCTTATTATTCATTCGGCTAAGTTTAAAAATTATCTCTATACTTGCTAAAAGTGAATAAAGTGCATTATATATAATCCTTATTGAGTGCTAATTTTAAAACTTTTTGGTTTTGAGCTGGTATTGAACCAACCCTTATAGGTAACTATTTAATATACCGGTGACTAGTATCTAATTAATAAATAATAAATATGTGCAAATGTGCAGATACGTGTCAATCAATGAGATGACATACACCACTTGTGTATACTTCCTAAATGTGAAATAAAGTGCATTAATTATTCCTCATTAAGTGCTAATTTTTAAAACTTTTGTTTTGAACTGGTATTGGACTAACCCTTATAGGTAAAGTGTAATGATAACTATTTAATATACCTATGGCTAATTACTAATTAATATATATGTGCAAATGTGCAAATAACGCGTCAATCAATTGGATAACATACACCACTTATGTACACAGTAATAACTGTGTCTAATATAATAAAATAATATTTATGTCATCGAAAGGGGCCTATATGGGCTAACTAGTGGAAAAAGGCGGTCTATTGTACATAAATCAATTGGCCGTATCTAACAAACAATATATGATAACTGGACTATCTTTGTCCACTAAGGGCTTAGTATGTAGTAAAGTAATATGTCTCGTAACACTTATACAATGATGAATGGTTCATAGGGTAACTTCATAGGATATCCAGGGATCTTACTATAGATGGTATAATACTTAAAAAATTAAAAAATTAAAAAGGTGATCTAATTATTGAAGAAAATGGACCAATTCGAAATCACTGTTGAGACCTCCTGGCGCTAGGGTCCCTAAATCGAAGATGAGTCTCATCTCCTCTCTCCCAAGTGCCGTAACTCCACTCACACCTTTATTAGCGCATCTTACTTTTTTTACAGCAGAAAACTGAAGGCCACTTGGGCATCCATTATGAGATAATTTGCGCCCAGTTACGCGAACCTGTATATGGCAGGTTGGGAAACCAACTTTGTCTACGGTTCGCGTGACTGGGCGCATGATAGGGTCCCCTTTTTTAGGAGATATATTGATGATCTGCTGTTTATATGGAAGGGGGAGGAGATCCAATTGGTGGAGTTTTTGTCCAGTTTAGAAAACGAAGAATGGGGCATAAAACTAGAGAAGAGATGGAGTAAGGAGAGTATTTCGTTTCTCGATCTAGAGATCTACGTGAGGGATGGAGCCATAGAGACAAAAACACATTTTAAAGATGTAGATGCGAATGCATACATTGATAAGACGAGCTGTCACAATATGGTATGGCTAAAGGGAATCCCTAAGGGGCAATTTACCAGGTTACGCAGAAATTGTTCTGATGATCTGGTTTTTGAAGAACAGGTAGGGATCTTGAAACAGGATTTTATCGATAAAGGTTATGATAAGGCCGAACTGGAAGTATTAATAAGAGATTTAAAAATGGTGGATAATGATAGTCTTCTACAATATAAAACCAGGAAAGATGTGATGAAAGGGGTCCCTTTTTGTGTGATTTTAATGAAAATAGTGCCTTAATTAAAAAGGTTTTTAAGAAGCATTGGCATTTTTTAAAAAAAGACAAGGATTTAGACCTAATTATAGGGGATAGACCTAGGATCATTTTTAGAGGAGCTAAAAATATAAAAAAGAGATTGGTCAAGAGCAAATTTGAAAATAAAAAGGTAGTTAACCACTTCCATGTGAAAGAGGGTTTTTATGGTTGCGGCCAGTGCCTGGCATGTAGATCCACAGGAAATAAGAAGCGATACACCGAAAACTTTGTTAATAAAAAGACTGGAAAAAAGGTCAAGATAAAGAAAATCTTGACCTGTTATTCTAAAAATGTACTGTATTTACTGGAATGCCCATGTGGATTCCAGTATGTAGGCCGTACTAGCCGAGCTCTGAATGTTAGAATTTCGGAGCACGTTAGGAACATTAACAAACTTTATGAAAAACATTCGGTATCTCAGCATTTTAAATTATCTCATAATGGATGCCCAAGTGGCCTTCAGTTTTCTGCTGTAAAAAAAGTAAGATGCGCTAATAAAGGTGTGAGTGGAGTTACGGCACTTGGGAGAGAGGAGATGAGACTCATCTTCGATTTAGGGACCCTAGCGCCAGGAGGTCTCAACAGTGATTTCGAATTGGTCCATTTTCTTCAATAATTAGATCACCTTTTTAATTTTTTAATTTTTTAAGTATTATACCATCTATAGTAAGATCCCTGGATATCCTATGAAGTTACCCTATGAACCATTCATCATTGTATAAGTGTATACGAGACATATTACTTTACTACATACTAAGCCCTTAGTGGACAAAGATAGTCCAGTTATCATATATTGTTTGTTAGATACGGCCAATTGATTTATGTACAATAGACCGCCTTTTTCCACTAGTTAGCCCATATAGGCCCCTTTCGATGACATAAATATTATTTTATTATATTAGACACAGTTATTACTGTGTACATAAGTGGTGTATGTTATCCAATTGATTGACGCGTTATTTGCACATTTGCACATATATATTAATTAGTAATTAGCCATAGGTATATTAAATAGTTATCATTACACTTTACCTATAAGGGTTAGTCCAATACCAGTTCAAAACAAAAGTTTTAAAAATTAGCACTTAATGAGGAATAATTAATGCACTTTATTTCACATTTAGGAAGTATACACAAGTGGTGTATGTCATCTCATTGATTGACACGTATCTGCACATTTGCACATATTTATTATTTATTAATTAGATACTAGTCACCGGTATATTAAATAGTTACCTATAAGGGTTGGTTCAATACCAGCTCAAAACCAAAAAGTTTTAAAATTAGCACTCAATAAGGATTATATATAATGCACTTTATTCACTTTTAGCAAGTATAGAGATAATTTTTAAACTTAGCCGAATGAATAATAAGATTGTTAATTTGCACATGCTTATACCAATATTGGATATTGGTTTAGTTCTATCAAATAGAAAATAGTTCACTCTAATAAGGGTTGAATCCGTACCTTAACGAAGAATATTTAATGCACTTTAATTCATCATTATTAAATATAGAGATGATGTAATACCTGGCCCCTTTAGATTGATTATTATAACTTCAATGTTTAAATGCATTTACTATATATTAGTGTTATAGGATATTTATAGAGGGTAATATAATTATTGAACCTTATGAAATGAATATAGCACTTAATACACTTATATTATCGGCACCTTATATACAAATAGTGGGTTTAATTTTGAGATGACCAGTTGGGTTATTATCCACTTTCATCTACATATAGGATTATTTATCGAGTCAGAACTATTCCTTCATCTGGCCGTGTGGCGTAGAGCACTTCTGTATGCAGGGAGTTGATGGCCTGTGTGTGTGATGTGGCCCCTACACCCCCCCCCCCCGCTTTCCTTTGCGGGGTGGAGTGTAGGGATATTACGATGGACGTGTGATCGAATTTCTATGGGGAGCGCTGGTGCTGTCTTCCCCTTGCCTCTGCGGAATCGGAGTTCCGCGTCCCAGGGTGGAACGCGAAGCCAATGCGCATGCGCAAAATGGTGGGCGCAGTTCTTATCACTAAGCGCTTCATTGTGGAACGCGAAACCAGTGCGCATGCGCAAGATGGCGGATGCGATTCACACGTGTCACGAATGAATTTTGATCGCATATTGTGATTGGGGTAAATACTAAAAGAGATTGGATATAGTCAAGGGGCAGGTGCCACAATACATACACCTGATGTTGATTTTATCTTGATCTTATGTTAATTGGATGTTAAGGGTTTAATTGCTTGACTATGCTTATGGGAACTCATTGTATAAAAAGGCAGCAGCAAGCACACTTGTGTAATCTCCAGCTGAGGAAGCCATTCATGGCGAAACGCGTCCTGGTAGATATGAATCTGTATATTTGAAATTAATAAATGTTTTTATTTATTTTTTAAATTTCATTTTGCTGTCTGCCTTTATGATTTTACAAAGAAGGTCCGGGGAACACCTATATGATCCCCAGTGCATATTGTGACGGAGCCAATAGAGGCTCAACCGCTTGTAAGTGCGAATTTGGCTTCTGCCTCTAAATACTGCCAATTTTTTGTGATTTATTGCACCAGGAGGTGCTTTTTTTGGCTTTGTGTCAATTCTTTCTGCAGCCTTCTCTTGCTGGTCGATCCTGGAGAAGTGAACTGAAGGGTCTGGGCGCCTGTTATAAGTCCCTGTCCGCCCTATTCCTGAGAGCCGGTTGTGGGCTCCCCTAAATGTGAGTTTAACACTGATGCAAGTTGATCCCACATCTGGTGTCGTCGTACTGCGCAATTCTGGTTCTTTGTGCTTTTTCCTGCAGCATAATTCCATCTGTACCTTTAAAGAAGATCAGGATTTGGATCAGGATCAGGATCTGCTCCTGAAGATAAGGATTACTGTTTATGGACATATCAAGTATCTAACCTACTATCTTGTGGACTTTGGTTCTTTAGCGCTGTGTTGTATTTCTTGTTTAAGGCGTATACCAGAGGCTATTGTATGGTGCTGTAGTGGTAGTTTTGGTTCACGTTGCCACTTCCTCTGCAAGTCGCCAACCCTCGATCCATCCTGCAAAAGAGCCCCAGAACGACACACTTCCTCTTCCATGTTTGACAGTTGCTGTCACATACTGAGGAACCATCATGTTGCCCACTCCATGGCATACAAAAACCCTATGTGATGAACTGAAAATTTCAAATTTTGATTCCTTGGTGCACAAGACATTCTTCCAATCTTCGTAATTCCACTGGCAGTGCTTTATGGCCCAGGCAAGCCTCCTTTTCTTATTTTGCCATCTTATCAATGGCTTTCTTACTGCCACTCGACCTGCAGCTCTAAGTCTTCTCTTCACAGTTGAAACTGAGAATTGTTTACTTCAAGCAATGTTAAGCTACACTTGAAGCTGTTATCCTGTGAATGCCACGTAAGCTGTTGACTCTCAAAAACTTGTCTTCTGATACTATTGTGGCTTTGGGTCTGCCAGACCTCTGTCAGACTTTCCTCCAGTTTCCAAGTGCCTTTTGATTGAGAGAAAAATGTCCCCCACATGACTGTGGCATGCCGCACGGGGAAGAGGTTGCTTTCAGCAGAGAGCTGTCCTATAGGATGGATCCACACTCAGTCATTGTGCTGTGTTAGATGTAAGATGTAAGTCACAAGGTGAGTGACAGCCAGAGCAGCACACTGACTAAGAGGGGGGCCTCCTACTACTACTTTGTCCATCTGTCAACACGATCTTGTATTCCCTCACTGCTGTCTTCACGTTTTCATCAGAGGTGAGTCTTTTCCTTATAGGGCTGCTTTAAGGGGACCAGACAGGTGAAAGTATGATAGTGCAAGATCAGGACTATAGAGAGGATGCATAAGACAACTCAAAAAAAGTTTTTCTGTGTCGACAGTGTTGGCAGAGGTGTGTGGATATGCATTGTCATGAAAGATCACAATGCCCTTGGATATCAATTCTCTGTCTTTAATTGAAATTTAGGCTTAAGCTCCTTCTTGATAGCTAACACTTGTGGCCTTCTTTGAACTTCTCCATCCATTCATACACACTTCTTCGTGACCAAAAACTTTTTCCATACTGCGTACAAAGTCTTCGACAAACAACAGCACCAGGCACACCCTCAGACCACAAAAAACAAATCACTGCATGCTGCTCTTTCTTGCAAGTCACAAGTGGGACATCCTTTTTTTCTCGCACCACAGTTACAAATAACCTGACGCAACACGTTGACACCTGCACAGCAGTGACTGGGGCGACAGTAGCCTTGAATGGAAAGCACTGATAAGGCAGAAGTTTTAATATACAGTACCTGGAGTGCGGATAATTTTTGTCTGAACCTCATATATAAAGGGGGTGGTGTCCTGTCAAATGGGCAAAACTTGTTTTGTTCATGACAGGTGCACTTTAAATAATGGTCTCTTGATATGAAGGCTAATTCATGAGATGATTCACATGGCCCGGTGTTCCTTCAAGATCTGTAAACAAGTAATGTTTTTGCACTGGTTACATTATCGGTGATCACTACAGCACTGCACATGGCATATTGTGCGCACTTCCATCTGACGTATGCTGAATTTTTGTTCTTGATCAAACTCTATTACATAATAGCAATCTTGATTACCAAGTTTGTTCGTATTTGGCATAAGTTTATCAAGAACAAAATGTGTCAATAAAAGCAGCGCAGAAGAAAAAAAGGACAAGCAGATCATCCTGGGGTTAATTCTGTATTTAGCAAGACTGTTAATAAATAACGTATAAAACATACATCACAGAAATGGCATTGGTTAGTAGGCTTGTGCACCGATTTTTTTTATTTTTATTTTTTTTTCGATTCGATTTTTCGGATTTTTAAACTTTTCGATTCGGCTCGTTTCGACCGATTTCTGTTTTGATTCGGTTCGGCTCGACTCGTTTTTCGTGTACATTTTTCGGAATTTCGACCAGTTTTCGTATTTTCGTGCCACCTAGCTCGTTTTTGTATCGACTTTTCGTATTTTCGGAAATTTTCGTTTTTCGGAATTGTAAATGGTTTCGGAATATCGACCATTTTTCGTATTTTCGTGTCACTTAGCTCGTTTTTTGTATCGACTTTTCGTATTTTTGGAAATTTTTGTTTTTCGGAATTGTAAATGGTTTCGGAATATTGACCATTTTTCGTATTTTCGTGTCACTTAGCTCGTTTTTTGTATCGACTTTTCGTATTTTCGGAAATTTTCGTTTTTCGGAATTGTAAATGGTTTCGGAATATCGACCATTTTTCGTATTTTCGTGTCACTTAGCTCGTTTTTTGTATCGACATTTCGTATTTTCGAAAACTTTCATTTTTTCGGAACGTCTGTTCTCCTCATTTCAAAGCAATAAATTTCGATTTGACACCTTTCAAGTACATTCGAAAATTCCGAAAATATTTTGTTTCAGCTTGGAAAACTTTTCGGATCTGCCATTTACGGATCTAAAAATTTTCGGAAAATCGGCTGCATCCGAAAACACGAATCGGGAAATTTCGTGAAAATTCCGAAACCCGAAACGCACATCCCTATTGGTTAGTTTCTGAGATTCACTGTTTACTGAATAAGTCTCAGAGGCATACAAAAACTGCCCACCTACAACCACTTAAAGGGCTATTCATCACCTATCAATGTGCTCTATTGTTGCAAATAAATGCTAAAATCACCATAGTTGCAACTGTGAACTATTCGCACAGGGTTATGCTTCACTCCAGGGTGTCCTTTGCACTCCAAGAGAAGATACCAGTGATGGTGTCACTAGTCCATCGGTTCAGTCATAAAAGTTCCAGTAACAGGGAGCTGCCAATGGTTACTGACTTGTGCCGATATTTTGCTTAGACGTTTCTGTAGATATGCCTAATAAATCCAATATAATATATAGAAATAGAGATATACATATCCACAATCTGACCCCCAAAAAAGTCACCAACTGGATTTATCTAAGCTAATAGGCAAGAGCCTTCCATTGGATAACTACTGCAGCCAGTGATTAATATGCTAGCAAAAAGTGAGGTCCGCTGACTCCCTAATATACTGAACGAGCAGGTTTCTCTATAAATGGCTTTTTTGCTCGCAGATGGCACGGGCATATTCTAAGATGACAATGCCAGGTTTCATCATCCTCAAATTGTATCCGTGTGGTTCATGGAGCATGAGACATCATTTTCACCAACAAAATATTAGAGTGTGTGACTTGTTTTAGTCATGCAGTGTAAATAATAATAATTATATTTATATATTTCAGTAAAAATTGTATGTTTTTACAACTTCAAATATTATATTTAATAAAAATGTATTTTTTTTTCCCATAGGGGACCATATCTGTAAAATGGCGACAGTGTCTTTATGGAGCTGTGTCTCTAAAATGCCTCCGGAGCACTTTGAAAAGGTGTATCATGAATTCCCACGCAATATGAGGGGCCTCCTGGGCGAATGGTTGGAGGACCAGCCCTGGTAAGTGAAACCACGAAGACTTGAGTATTCAGTCACAGCCCTAAACATTTTGTTTCGACTACAATACCGTAAAGTCAGTCTTCAGTCAAAAGGTGTCCTGTCTGACTCTAAAGTGAAGTATAACTACTATCCCTTAAATTCTGCCATGTCTTCCATTATTAAATCCAGATTACTCCCTAAACCGTTGTATTTTTTATTAAAAATATTGTACAGTCAGTTCACAACAGACCTTTGCAGACCTCTGCAGTCTGTTATGAATGCCTGTGCCCGACTCAAACACCGAACATCCCGCACCTCTCACACCTCACCCCTTTGTCAGTCTCTACACTGGCTCCTGTTTCCTTCAGAATCCAATTCAAAATACTGGTGCTCACATGCAAAGCTCTCCATAACCGCGCCCCTGCCTACATCTCCTCCCTTATTAGCAGGTACATCCCATCCGGACCACTCCGCTCGGCCAATGATCTGATGTTACCTGCTCCTCGTACCCGAACCCCCAACTCCCGCCTTCAGGACTTCTCCTGAGCTACCCCCTTTCTATGGAACTCCCTCCCCCGCAACAGACTCTCCCCGTCTCTATTCACCCTCACCTAGTGTGTCACCCCTCTCCTCTTAGATTGTGAGCTTCTCTCCTACTGTTTGGTGTGTGTAATGTGTATTTATATTTGTTATTCTGCCTCTCCTATTGTACAGCGCTACAGAACCTGTTGGCGCTTTATAAATGCTTGTAACTGTAACTAACCTTTGTATTCTTTCTTTAACTGTACACCTAATTATACACTGTCTGCAAAAACAAAATTGTGTAAAGTTTTGTGCACTCTTTAATAAGGGTAGTTTAACAAAGAGTAAATAAACTAACCACTTGAGTGCGGGCGATGCACTGGGCGTGTCCTCAGCTTTCCTGTTTCGATGTGAAAAACGTGCCCAGAGCGGTGTCGAAGTCCTGAAGCTCAAAGTCAATGTGGCGTGGATCACTGACTTCTTCCACAGCAGGTTGACATCTTGGAAGTCAACCCTGTCTGTAGGACCTCCCTCTGCTCAGTTCCTGACGCTACACCAGTAAATATAATTTCTCGTAAAAAGCTTCCACGAGCTTAATGTACTTTTTTTGCGGATCCTATACTTAACATGGGGAGCACAATCTTTAATTAGCTTTTGATAAGTAAGGTATTACAAAGTCTAGTGGCGACTCTAGGAACAATATTTAGGGGGCACATAAGATACCGCAGTCAAAACTGGGGGGGGGTCACTAATAATTTTCACCACTAAATCATACCACTGAATAAAACTAAGGGCCCTATCACCTAGTGTGAGCTAAAACGCCATCGCTAAAGGAAAAATTAAGCGTTAGTCGCTAAAACTAAGTGCCTGATGACCTACCAACAGATCACTTTGTTCGCGGGAGTCTGTGTACAAGGTCATTTAGTGCACGCTAGGAAATCGCTAAGACCTGGGCTGAGACTCAGCGCTAATGCGATTGTGTACAGGATAGAACAGTTTTTTCCCCAATGCCGAGTGCGGGCCATACCTATCCCCTGCCCTCACAAGTTTGTATAAGTATGAACACATCCAGCCAAGAGCCCTCACCCCCTGCATTATTGAAATCCTCCAAGGTGGCCGTATTATCCATGTTTATATGCACACATATATTAAGGCTGGTGTGCATTGCATGATAAATGCCACCCAACAGCATGTAGAATTATTACACTGCATTTAATTGATCCAAAAGGAAGGCCAGGTGAGCAGCAATAATTTCCCTGCTGCAGAATATAACTAATACATGTTTCAGGGCAATTAACGACCGCTGACGTACCATGTACGTCCTGCCCGCGGGTCTCCCATAGACCCGCAGATGTACATAGTACGTCAGCGGGCTCCTAACCTCCTGCCCGCCGATACTTACCTCTCTCGCTGGCTCCCACAGAGTTCTGGCAGGGAGGAAGCCTGCCCTCTGTTTTAGAGGGTCCGGCGGGCATGATGATGTCACCACGCTGCGTGGTGACGTCATCGGCAGGCACCCCCATCTGGCGCCTGCATTGAAATCAAGGAAGGGGAGGGGGGCTCGTTTGCAGCCGACTATCTCCCCAACCGTTCACCCTACAGTGATGCTTTGTGCACCGCTGGAAAGGGGAGAGCCTCCCCTTTTCAATGGTGTATAAAGTTAACCGTTTTGCTGCTGGATCGCGATTCAGCGCCAATCGGCTCTGAGTCGCGATTTAAACCTGGAGGTGGCTGACATCTTGGATGCCAGCCAAGCCTCCAGGCCACCCCCCACCCACTGACATCCCCACCATACAGTCTGGTCCAGAAATATTGGGACATCGACACAATTCTAACATCCTTGGCTCTATACACCACCCCAGTGGAGTTGGAATAAAATAAACACAATGTGCTTTAACTGTAGACTGTCAGCTTTAATTTGAGGGTATGTACATCCGACTCAGGTGAACGGTGTAGGACTTATAGCAGTTTGCAGATGTGCTTCCCACTTTTTAAGGGACCAAAAGTAATGGGACAGAATAATAATCATAAATCAAACTTTCCCTTCTTACTACTTGGTTGCAAATCCTTTGCAGTCAATCACAGCCTGAAGTCTGGAATGCATAGACATCACCAGATGCTGGGTTTCATCCCTGGTGATGCTCTGTCAGGCCTCTACTGCAACAGTCTTCAGTTCCTGCTTGTTCTTGGGGCATTTTCCCTTCAGTTTTGTCTTCAGCAAGTGAAATGCATGCTCAATGGGATTCAGGTGATTGACTTAGCCATTGCATAACATTCCACTTCTATCCCTTCAAAAACTCTTTGGTTGCTTTTGCAGTATGCTTTGAGTCATTGTCCATCTGCACTGTGAAGCGCCGTCCAATGAGTTCTGCAGCATTTGGCTGAAAGTGAGCAGATAATATTGCCCGAAACACTTCAGAATTCATCCTGCTGCTTTTGTCAACAGTCACATCATCAATAAATACAAGAGAACCAGTTCTATTGGCAGCTATACATGCCCACGCCATGACACTACCACCACGCTTCACTGATGAGGTGGTATGCTTAGGATCATGAGCAGTTGCTTTCCTTCTCCATACTCTTCTCTTCCTATCACTCTGGTACAAGTTGATCTTGGTCTCATCTGTCCATAGGATCTTGTTCCAGAACTGTGAAGGCTTTGTTAGGTGTTGTTTGGCAAACTCTAATTTGGCCTTCCTGTTTTTGAGGCTCACCAATGGTTTACATCTTGTGGTGAACCCTCTGTATTCACTCTGGTGAAGTCTTCTCTTGATTGTTTATTTTGACACTCCTACACCTACCTCCTGGAGAGTGTTCTTGATCTGGCCAACTGTTGTGAAGGGTGTTTTCTTCACCTGGGAAAGAATTCTTCGGTCATCCACCACAGTTGTTTTCCGTGGTCTCCTGGGTCTTTTGGTGTTGCTGAGCTCACCGGTGCGTTCCTTCTTTTTGAGAATGTTCCAAACAGTTGTTTTGGCCACACCTAATGTTCTTGCTATCTCTCTGATGGGTTTGTTTTGTTTCTTCAGCATAATGATGGCTTGCTTCACTGATAGTGACAGCTCTTTGGATCTCATCTTGAGAGTTGACAGCAACAGATTCCAAATGCAAATAGCCCACTTGAAATGAACTCTGGGCCTTTTATCTGCACATTGTAATTGGGGTAATGAAGGAATATCACACACCTGGCCATGGAACAGCTGAGAAGCCATTTGTCCCATTACTTTTGTTCCCTTAACAAGTGGGAGGCACATCTGCAAACTGCTGTAAGCCCTACACCGTTCACCTGAGTTGGATGTTCATAGCCTCAAATTAAAGCCGACAGTCTGCAGTTAAAGCACATTGTGTTTGTTTCATTCAAACTCCATTGTGGTGATGTACAGAGCCAAAGCTGTTAGAATTGTGTTGATGTCCCAATATTTCTGGACCTGACTGTATGTGTGAGGATGTCAGTGGGCCAGTTAACCCCTAGCTGCCAAGGGGAGATGGGGGGATCCTTCGGATCCCCTTATCTCCCGATCCTCATGTTGGCCATCATTGGAAAGGCCTGATCATGGCCCTTCCAATGATACCAAACATGACTAGGTATGGTGTAAAAAAAGCTAAAACAAAATAAAAATAAATTATAAAAATATATATATATATATTTTTTAAAATTTTTGTCTGGGGGGGTTTAGTTAAATAGGACCTAGGATGTCATCTAAAAATAATGAGCATAAAACGGTCAGAATGAGCTCAGCGCACATAGGTGAACTGGTTCAGCAGTGAAGGGGTTAAAAAGCAAAAACATAAAAATTGGGTATTTCTATTCTCGGGAAAATATTTTGAAACTATTCAGCTGGGGTCTTTTTTGGCGGTTGTATATTTTGGGGATTAAATTACGAAAAAGGGTGTGTTTAGCATTTTTTCATCATATTTCATATTTTTTTATAGTAAATTATACGATATGATGGAAATAATGGTATTTTTAGAAAGTCCATTTAATGGCGTGAAAAACTGTGTATAATATGTGTGGGTTGCATAAACGAGTAAGAGAAAAATTTGACCTAAACACGAACAGCGCAGAAACGTAAAAACAGCAACGGTCACTAAAGGACGGATTTGTGTAAAACCGCCCGGTCCCTAAGGGGTTAAACATGATCCACATGATCACCCTAACAATCAACCGCTTACATACTATGTAAAACCCCCAGCATGAAATGTTTAAGAATAGCCAATATTTTAGAATTAGGATATATGTGGATAAAGGATACATATATATCATAATAGATCCTACTGCAACAGCAACGACATTGCTGACCAGATACATTACTATGGTGTATGGGGCCAAGAGAACACCTGTGCTGCATTCCTTTCAATTGCCTGTTAATTTTGGGTGTTAATTTCAGGTTTTTTTGAGTTCGCATCAGGGTTGAGCAGTAGGTAAAATTTAGCGAATAGCTTCCCGCAAAAAATTAGCGCAGGCACAAAGTGATCTATTAGTTGCAAAAGCGCTAGAGATCTCCAGCGCTCCCCATGTTACATATAGGACACGGAAAGCAGTGGCGTCACTAGGGTTGGTGTCACCCGGTGTGGTAACTTATGGTGTCATCCCCCCCCCCCCCGAGTTTTACGGAATTTTTTTAACTACTTACTCATAAATCAGTACTCCCATATAACACTGAATGCTCATGCACAGCGCACATTACTGTGAGGTTTATTGCTGTGAAGCTCTCTCATATGCTCACACACAAATTTTGGTGAACTGCCAGCAAGTACAGTGCCTGTTTGAAGACAGTGAAAGTGAAGGCACACATGGATACATATTGCCCCCAGCAGCTCTGGATATATTACCCCAGCTCACATATGGATATATTGCCCCAGCTCACAATTATATATTGCCCCCAGCAGCTCACCCATGGATATATATTGCCCTTAGCAGCTCAAACATGGATATAAATTGTCCCCACCAGCTCAAACGTGGATATATATTGCCCCAGTAGCTCAAACTTGGTTATGTATTGCCCCAGTAGCTCAAACATGGATATGTATTGCCCCAGTAGCTCAAACATGGATATGTATTGCCCCAGTAGCTCACACATTGATATATATTGCCCCCCAGTAGCTCACACATTGATATATATATATTGCCCCCAGTAGCTCACACATTGATATATATTGCCCCAGCTCACATATGGATATATAGTGCCCCAGTTCACACATGGATGTATATTGCCCCAGCTCACACATGGATATATAGTGCCCCAGCTCACACCTGGATGTATACTGCCCCAGCTCACACATGGATGTATCGTGCCTGTGCCCCTGCTCACACATGGATGTATAGTGCCCCAGCAGCTCACCCATCAGGACTCAGGAGGCAGGCAGGGTGTGGCCGCACGCTTCGAAAGAAAAGGCACCAGGGAGCTGTTAGGGCGGGCTGCCGGGTGATGACTCACTCGGCAGAGACGTCAGCCCGTGGGACGGCTAGCACGCCGCTCCCTCTGGCGTGTGGCATCAGAGGGGGTGGGATCAGCCGCCATCATTGATGCCCTTAGGATGACACCATCACCGTCGACCTTGATTTTTGAACCGGCCGCCACACTGCAGGTTACTAACTTTGGTCCAAAGTTAGTAACCTGCAGTGCGGCCCCGGCGGCCGGTTCAAAAATCAAAGTCTTAATTTGGTGACTGTGTTACCCTAAGGGCAGGTGTTTCCTGGTGCGGACCGTACCCCCCGCCCCCACCTAGCGATGCTAGTGGCGGAAAGTACAGTAAGCTTGCGTAACAAATCGCTAATAGTGACGCGCTAAGGCCCCGTTCACACTGTGCGATTTATCGCCACGACGTGGCGCTGTGTAGCTTCTCCAATGCATTTCAATGGAGCTGTTCACATCTTGCCGCGCGACGTCGCACGTCGCACATCACAGAAGCATGTCGCTGGTACATGACCCTTTTTTGCAATTTGCTATCTGCGATTTGTATTGGTGGTGCTTTGCAAAAATCGCACAAAACAGTGATGTCGCACGACATTATCGCACCATGTCGCGAATATGAAAATTTATCGGAAAGTCGCGCGATTTTCAAATCGCACAGTGTGAACGGGGCCTAAGTGATTTTTCCTGTTTGTAACGAGAGTCAAACGATCTGTTGGCCAGGTGCTAAACTGAATTTACCTGGCGCTAATGCAAAAACATGCTAATAGTGCCCTAAATAAGTATATATATATAAATAAGATTCCAAACCCCCAGAGTAATGTGATGCAATGCTACGTCTTTATTGTACTTACCTGATACTTTAATTCAATATTTTATTTGCCGCAGTTCGGTGCTGTTCGCCAATGTCCGTTAACTGCTTCAGCGACCCCAGTTTTAGCAAATTACAGTGACCATTCGCTAAATAGGGATTTTGCTTTATTTTCGGTGAAATGAATTCCCTGAAATGTGATGAAAAGCAAATGATCTAAAGCTGAATAGACCCTTTAGATTCTAACTTCCATAAAGCCAAGGAAATACAATAAAAATAATAAACAGTGTGGCATGTAGCCTACCCATTAACCCCTAAAATGTCATAAATCAAGGAAAAAATTAAATGTATACTGTGAGGGATGAAGGCTGCCCATTAACCCTTAATACACATTTAAACTAAGGCAAAAACTAAAGTAATACACAATGTAATATATAGTCTGAACGTTTACCCCTTCACTGCTGAACCATTTCAACCCTGTGAAAACGTTTACGTGCACCTTATTTATATTTTTATGACATTTAATTTACACTGAATATGGTCATTTTGGATATCATTGGAAAGGCCAGAATCTGCCCAATCCTTAAGCAGTAGATAACACAGGGTTATAAAAGGGACATTACACAAAAGGGAGGGGGTGAGGGTGCGGGTGAACACTCAACCGATAGTCAGCTGCAGTCAGGGAAATCTACGTTGGGGAAGAGGGGGAGCGGGCCGGTGTGGACCAGTAGAACCAGCGCCGCAATTACTTGGCAATAGTGCCGGAGGACTGATGCATCAGATCCTCAATGTCCCTAAGGCGTTGGACTTCATCCAACCATTCGTGAAAAGTGGGGGCTAATGGGGATTTCCAGTGTCTGGATATCACCGCTTTGGCGGCATTCAGGAGTCAAATGTTTAGGGAGTTTCTGTGTTTACTGGTAAGGGCGTGTGATGGAGCAACATAGCCGCCAGTGTGAAGGCCGGTGGGTAGGGATGTGCGTTTCGGGTTTCGGAATTTTGGAATTTTCACGAAATTTCCCGATTCGTGTTTTCGGGTGCGGCCGAATTTCTGAAAATTTTTAGATCCGAAAATGGCAGATCCGAAAGGTTTTCCGAGCCGAAACGAAATATTTTCGGAATTTTCGACTGGACTTGAAATGTGTCAAATCGAAATTTATTGCTTTGAAACGAGGAGAACAGACGTTCCGAAAAAATGAAAATTTCCGAAATTACGAAAAGTCGATACAAAAAACGAGCAAAGTGACACGAAAATACGAAAAATGGTCGCTATTCCGGAAAAAAAAATGTACACGAAAAACGAGTCGAGCCGAACCGAATCGAAACAGAAATCGGTCGAAACGAGCCGAATCGAAGTTTAAAAATCCGAAAAATCTAACCGAATCGAACCGAAAAAAAAAATCGGTGCACAAGCCTACCGGTGGGGAGTCAGAAACTTTGCTAATGGGTGGCATCATGAAACAGTGTCCAAAAAGGTTGCAACACCGGGCATGACAACCAAACATGTAACATATCTGCGCGCTGTGCTCCACATCTCCAGCTGTGGCTGAGTAAGCAGCAATTGTGGAGGGTGCCCTGTACCATCCAGAGAGCAGCTTAAAGAAAATTACATTTATATAAAAGAATCAGCAGACTTTACCATCCTGATCTAAATGTACACTATATTGTCAAAAGTATTCGCTCACCCATCCAAATAATCTGAATCAGGTATTCCAATAATTTCCATTGCCACAGGTGTATAAAATCAAGCACCTAGGCATGCAGACTGTTTTTACAAACATTTGTGAAAGAATGGGTCGCTCTCAGGAGATCAGTGAATTCCAGCGTGGAACTGTGATTGGATGCCACCTGTGCAACAAATCCAGTCGTGAAATTTCCTCGCTCCTAAATATTCCACAGTCAACTGTCAGCTGTATTATAAGAACGTGGAAGTGTTTTGGAACGACAGCAGCTCAGCCACGAAGTGGTAGGCCACGTAAACTGACGGAGCGGGGTCAGCGGTTGCTGAGGCGCATAGTGCCAACTTTCTGCAGAGTCAATCGCTACAACCCTCCAAACTTCATGTGGCCTTCAGATTAGCGCAAGAACAGTGCGCAGAGAGCTTCATGGAATGGGTTTCCATTGCCGAGCAGCTGCATCCAAGCCATACATCACCAAGTGCAATGCAAAGCGTTGGATGCAGTGGTGTAAAGCCCTCCGCCACTGGACTCTAGAGCAGTGGAGACGCGTTCTCTGGAGTGACGAATCACGCTTCTCCATCTGGCAATCTGATGGACGAGTCTGGGTTTGGCGGTTGCCAGGAGAACGGTATTATGGTGTGGGGTTGATTTTCAGGAGCTGGGCTTGGCCCCTTAGTTCCAGTGAAAGGAACTCTGAATGCTTCAGCATACCAAGACATTCAGGACAATTCCATGCTCCCAACTTTGTGGGAACCGTTCGGAGCTGGCCCCTTCCTCTTTCAACATGACTGTGCACCAGTGCACAAAGCAAGGTCCATAAAGACATGGATGACAGAGTCTGGTGTGGATGAACTTGACTGGCCTGCACAGAGTCCTGACCTCAACCAGATAGAACACCTTTGGATGAATTAGAGCGGAGACTGAGAGCCAGTCCTTCTCGTACAACATCAGTGTGTGACCTCACAAATGCGCTTCTGGAAGAATGGTCAAAAATTCCCAATAAACACACTCCTAAACCTTGTGGACAGCCTTCCCAGAAGAGTTGAAGCTGTTATAGCTGCTTCATATTGAACCCTATGGATTAGGAATGGGATGTCACTTAAGTTCATTTGCGAGTCAAGGCAGGTGAGCGAATACTTTTGGCAATATAGTGTATGAGCTAACCTTATCACTGGGACCTGGGCCTCAGTTGCCAAAATACACCCTGAAACGCCATTGTAATAGGATTCTGGGTAAGGAAGAGTGCGTCAAGCATTTAAGTAAAGCACTCGCATTTAGGTAAGGAGAAAAGGAACAACTCCCTAAAAGTAGGGCATTAATGATAGATAAACACAAGGAAAATGCATGCTTTAACATGTTAAATTGATTAAGGTTAAACGTTTCAAAAATAAATACAAGAATGACTATTTAATGTATCTCCACCAACCTGAAGTGGAACCCTAAACATTTAAGGGGTTATTGAAAGAGCACCGAAATAGCCACGGAATAACACCAAACGGCAATTTCGTTGCCATTCAACTATTCAAAAAGCTGGTGATTCGCCAAATATTGGCAAATTGCCAGCGAAATACGGTGACCTTCGGCAGCAGTGTAATCGCTATCGAGAAGTAATGGTTAGCCTAATCGGAGAAAACCAAACCACATCGAAAACTCAGTGAAATGCCCTGATTGTCAGGGGTTTCGTTTGACTGGTTTAAACAGGCGAATCCCATAGGTTTCAATGCAACAAAAAAAATGTCCTTTTTTCTTAAATATTCTCCGTTTATACTTTTCATTTGCAACAAAAAGTCTTTTTACCTATTTTCTATATTTTGTTTTAGGCATTCTTTCCGGATTTTCCGTTGTGAATTTTTGATTGTGATTTTTATTTATTTATTTATTTTTTAACATGCCATTTTTTTTTTTCAATTCTGTAACAGACTTTTATATTGTTATTCATACAGGGTTATCCAAAGAGATCCGAATTGCTGGAGAAAGGTAACCGAATGCTGAAAATCAGCGTTCGGTTTTCTTTCTTGGCCATTCGGCTATCCAGAGAGCAGGCAATTTGCCAAATCCTGGCGAATTGCCTGCACATACGGTGCCTGTTCGGTGCCTGTTCGAGGGCAGCGATATCCCCATAAAAAAGCACTGCTTCGGCTATTCAGAGAGCACAAACCAGCAGTGAAAGGTTCCCGAAATGCCCTGCTGTTCGGTGGTTTAATTCGGCAGGTTTATTCAGGCGAATCCCATAGGCTTCAATGTTAAAAATATTCCCGTTTTAATTCAATATCTAATAAACCGTTCATTATAAAATTCTGCAGTAAAAGAGTCTCTTTATTTATAGATTTTTTTTAGGATATTTTAAGCATTTTTCTGGATTTCCTTATTTTTTATAAAAAGTCAGATTTTTTTTTTTTTTTAATTATTTTTTAAGTTTACTTATTTTTTCTGTAACAGCCCTTTTTATTATCATTCCCTGGACCTCATATGTAAATTTCAGACATTTTCGCTCAGTAGTTTGTTTTGCAAACAGCGTTTCACTTTTCAAACATTCAAGCAAACTGTTTTTCTAATTTATTCACTGCATTCGTCTGCGGTGTTGGCTTTTTCCGGCAGCTGCGCTGCGTATGATTGGCTCCTACTCGGGTTTTTCTTGCGTTTTTGGGGGGTTAATCCAGATGTTTTTGAGGGTTTTCGGCGTGCATTTGCCAGGTTTTGCGGTTAGTTTTCGTCGGGTTTGCGGCGGCCTTTCCCTGCAATTCGGGGACCCTGTGGTGCTTGCTGAATACACCGCCGGGTCACCGAAATGGGATCGGCAAAAGGAACCGAATTGAAGAGAACGAAAAGTCACCGAACGTGCAGTGACTTTTCGATTCTCTTTGAATTATCCTGATAGGACCTCATATATTATTTCCATATTTTTACAATATTTGTGATGTATATCCTCAATAAAAATAATATATTATGTGCACGTGATTCAAATAGTGATCACAATACAAAGTGATGTATCTTCTCTAATAAATATTTCCAAAAGTGCTATTGCAGAAAACAGGAGAAAATAAGATTTAAATGAAAATACATATAATATGCACATAAAATCCACGGTCAGTACTCCTTGTGTGTACAGTACTCTTGATTTGATAGATTAAAGTGCACGTGCCAGTGTTGTAAAAGGTATAGGGCTCTTTTAACACTGTTTGCGCAAAAATGTACGCGTGTGCAAAAACGCATTAACGCGAGGAGCAAAACCCTTTGCGCTGAACGTCGTGTAACGACGTTCGCACATACGATGCTCGTTAACGTCTAACGCGAGTGACCCTTCGCAAACGCAAGTTCGAGCGCGCACCCCATACTTAATATTGCGAGCGCAAATGCGTTTGTGCGCTGGTATGCGGATGGTATTACAATCGATGCGCAACTTTTTACGAACGACGTTTGCGCAAATAATTTTAACGTCTTTTAAAAGCTGGTAATAACTGCAAATCTGAACGTTCTGGCCGACACTAAATACACCAGCATGAAAAAAAAAATACAGCCCAGTATAGTTACACATTCTACACATACCCAAACAATAAAATAGAGAGGTTGTGCGTGTTTTTATTATTGCTGGAGCATATATACACAGATTGATTTTGACAGGCGCTAAAACTTGTTTTTGCGCGTCTTTTTTACGTGCAATTTTTTTTTTTATTTGATGGATGAAAAAATGCGCTCGGGTCGTAATACCTGCGTTAATTTACGCGCGTAAACGTTTAACGCTGCGTGCAAAAAAATTGCGCTGCGCGTACGAATTTGTGCGGAGAATGCAATTGAGCCCATAATGAGGTAGTCATTACTCAATGAAAAATATTTATATAAAGTCTCCAAAAGGTGTATCCTTCTTTGCGCTTGTCCCCTCAAATAAAGAAAAGAGAACAGGGGGACAAATTGTGCAGAACTGAGGTTTACAGGTGGTAAACGTATTGCAATACCACACAAACAACATCTTCCAGAGCCTGATAATTCCCGGCTCTGGGTGAAACAAGCCTCCGGCCAAATAAAGGTTTGGCACACCCCTTGTTTTAGCAGCTATGGTTACCTCAAAGCGAAAGCGGTGCTCCCATAGTACAATAGGACAATAACGTCCGATGTCTTCAGATACAGATGCAATAGAAAAATGGTCACACTCACCGATGTGGGAGCCTATATGATCCTCCCAGGCTCAACCAAATTGCCTTGGTACTCTAAACAGGTGAGTGCCCGACCTACTGTGGCGTTCCTTCTTCCTGGATTCCTCTGTGCGTCCTGCGGGTGGCTCCCAGGTGGTATATGGGGTATAAATATACAGTAAATATAAAGCCAATAGGTTGTATGGATAAAAAACTGTTTCATTTTTTTAATAAAAAAAGTATAAAACATTTTCTATTTAAAATAAAACAAAAATAAATGAATGGGTTAACAAAGACGCGTTTTGGAAAAGTGTATACCTTCATCAGTCAGTTTCCTCGAAGACATGGGCATGCACTAGTTTCTTTTTTTTAAAACATTTTAAAAGTTTAGTTTTTTCTTTTTACCCCTGTTCGGTGGTCTGTTCGGTGGTCTTTTCGGTGGGTCGAGGATCGATTTGACAGCCTTTTCGGCATGTATGCGGCTGCGTTCGGCTTTTCCAATCGATTTTGGCGTTTTTAGGATGGTTTTCGGCGAGTCGATTTGTCGCATTTCAGGGACTCTGCGGCAAATGCTGAATTCACTGCAGGGTAGGCGAATTTAACTCGCTGAAGTGCGGCAAACCAGAGAGGTGTTTTCTGAATAACCCCTGTAAGTACCAATTTGACCTGACTATTATGCAGTTGTTGAGATACAGCCTCGGTTATAATTTTTGTAATTTTATTTAAGGAAAGAAACCTTCAGGTATGGACTCAGGAACTTCAATACCAACACTAGGACCTTGTGCTTTGTTCCAAGTGATTTTCAAAAAACACACTCAGGGTAATTCAAAGAGAATTGAAAAGTCACCGCACGTTCGGTGACTTTTCGTGCTCTTCAATTCAGTTCGTTTTGCCGATCCCATTTCGGTAACCCTGCCGTGTATTCAGCAAATACCACCGGGTCCCCGAATTACAGGGAAAGGTCACCGCAAACCAAACGAAAACTAACCGCAAAACCCGGCGAATGCACGCCGAAAACCCGCAAAAACCTGGATCAACCCCCCAAAAACGCAGGAAAAACCCGAGCAGGAGCCGGGCACACGCAGAGCAGCTGCCGGAAAAAGCCGACACCGCAGACGAGTGAAGCGAATAAATTAGCAAAACAGTTTGCTTGAATGGTTGAAAAGTGAAACATTGTTTGTAAAGAAACTACTGAGCGAAAATGTCTGAAATTTACATATGAGGTCCAAGGAATGATAATAAATAGGGCTGTTACAGAAAAAATAAGTAAACTTTAAAAAAAATTTTTTAATAATCAGACTTTTTAAAAAAAATTTTTTCCAGAAAAATGACTACAATATCCCAAAAAATCTATAAAGAGACTCTTTACTGCAGAATTTTATAATGAACGGTTTATTAGATATTACATTAAAATGGGAATATTTTTAACATTGAAGCCTATGGGATTCGTCTGAATAAATCTGCCGCATGAAACCACCGAATGGCAGGGCATTTCGGGAACCTTTCACTGCTGGTTTGTGTTCTCTGAATAGCCGAAGCAGTGCTTTTCATGGGGTTTTCACTGCCCTCGAACAGGCACCGTATGTTCAGGCAATTTGCTAGGATTTGGCGAATTGCCTGCTCTCTGGATAGCCGAATGGCCAAGAAAGGTAACCGAACGCTGATTTTCAGCGTTCAGTTACCTTTCTCCAGCCATTCGGATCTCTTTGAATTACCCTGACTGTCATGAACCAGTGGTTTTATTGAAAATCCGAACGAACCGAACCGAAAAAAAAATCGTGCACAAGCCTAGCGCTCGTACTGACGTGCCTTTCAGCGCCTGTCGCACGTTGTGACGCTGCGACGGGGCTGGCCACATGCTGTTGCTCGCACATGAATTGCACGCACAACAGCGGCCATGCTGCGTCCATGCAGCAGCCCTCTCCGTCAAAGCGCTAGACGTGCGTTGATGGAGCTGCAAAGCGCAATCCTCCATAGGAGGATCGAGCCTTGCAGCGCTGAGCGCACTAACTGCGCTCAGCGAGGTGGCCAGACGGGGGTCATGTGGACAGAACATCCACTCTAACGGACGTTCCTTCTGCTCTTCAACAATGCTTCTCTGACCCAAGCCTTAGTACATCTTTTTGATTTCTTGTATTTTTTGGAGGAAATTTTTGATTCCCATTTTTTTTAAAATGTGTTTTTTTATTCTGTAGCAGACCTTTTAATTGTGTTTTTAATGGACTTTTTAATACATTTTTATTTGTTTAAACATCTATTAGGAGAATATGAGACTTATGATTTGGGTTTTTTTGTTTGTTATTTTTGCAGTTTGGTGGAATTCACCAAGGCCATTTTGGCATTCTTTGACATTTTTCGGTGCTCTTCAGTGACGTTCTCCAACTTTTTTGTGAGGCTTCAGTGACTCGATTTTCGGCGCACTACAGTGACTATTGAATTCACTGAAATATCAGCGAAATGGAATCACCAAACTGCGATGAAGTGAAAACCACTGCAATTTCGGTGTTTAGTGAATAGACCCTTAAGAAATAGTTGGGAATACTACCAATGTATTGCTTACCATAATAATCTATTTGGCAGGCAGAGGTCTTCATCTACTGGGCTAATGGAGCTACTAATGGAGCTTCTGCAGTAAAGTGCTATGTGCAGGATCATCTGGGGAAAAGTGTGCTAGACACATTCCCTGCAAAAATGTAATGCAACCTCAAGGCGCAACTCAAAACCCTATAAATATCAAGTATCTAAAAGTAAAGCTATGTAGAAGAGCATATGATTAAAAGAGCTCTTACGGGCCTGAAGAATAGTGAGTAAAATCTGTGCAGAATGTACATATGCATAAAGCGTATATATCAGAGGCGGAACTAGAAACCTCAGGGCCCGGGTGCCGGAACCATGGCGGCCCCCCCACCCTAGGCAAAAACATATTTTGTCCCCCCTCCCATCAACATGTATTGGTCCCCTCCAGGTCCACAATGTTGACTCCAGACAATCAGTGTCTCATTTTTTCCAGGTCCACTATGATTCTTCAGTCCATCCCATTTTTAATGTAATGTGCACTATTTGTATCTCACAGAGCTCCGCAGCAATAAACCGCACAGTAATGTGCGCTTTGTATGAGTGTATCAGAGCTCCACAGCAATAAAATGCCCAGTAATGTACGGTATGTATGAGTGTATCACAGAGCTCCACAGCAATGTGCAGTGTGTCGCCCCTCCCATCAACATGTATTGGTCCCCTCCAGGTCCACAATGTTGACTACAGACAATCAGTGTCCCATTTTTTTCCAGGTCCACTATGATTCTTCAGTCCATCCCATTTTTAATGTAATGTGTAGACATGTGCACAGCACAAAATTTCGTTTTGGACTAATGGATTAGTCCTAAAATGCAATTTATTTAGTTACTAAAGAAATTCGTTTTCAGTTCTTTAGTATGAAAACTAATCTCATTCATCCAAAAACCAGTGGATACAATTACTATTGTAGAGGCTCCTCAGAGTGCTGAGATCGCTGCTTGTTACAGTATCTCTCACTCTCAGCACAATGTGGGCCATATTACATAGTTGGTGCTAACATAACCAGAGCTGTTGTAAACTTCCCAGAGCCATTATAGCCTATGGAGGTTTTCAGTTTACAACAGCTCTGGTTATGTTAGCACCAACATTGTAATACTGCCCCGTGTCAGGCAAAGCTGTTACAGTAACTGACTGCTGCTCATCACAGTGCTCAGAGTTTCAGTAAAACTAGTAAATAATATTTTTATATATAAGAGGTTAGAACAATATTATTTCCTTGTTTTACTGAAACTCTGAGCGCTGTGATGAGCAGCAGTCAGTTACTGTAACAGCTGAGCCTGATACACTGAGAGATAATATAACAAGCAGCCAATCTCAGCGCTCACAGCCACTGGATTTAAAGGGCTAAAAAAAAGGCTCCTCTCTGTATAATGTATAGAACATCCTCCTGCATTAATTAATGTCCCTTTCTGTATAGAACATCCTCCTGCATTAATACACCTCTCTGTATAATGTATAGAACATCCTCCTGAATTAATTAATGCCCCTCTCTGTACACTGTATGTAGTGCATTTTATTTTAGTTTCTTTCGTTTTTTGTACTGAGCAGTTTCGTTTCTCTTGAGTCATACGAAAACTAAATTATCCCAAAATTCTGACTAAATGTTTTAGTACTAAAACAAATGCACATGTCTAGTAATGTGCACTATTTGTATCTCAGAGCTCCACAGCAATAAAACACCCAGTAATGTACGGTGTGTATGAAGGTATCGCAGAGCTCCACAGCAATAAAACTCATACGCACGCACATTACTATAACAGAGCCTGACAGCAATAAAACTCACAGTAATATGCATAGTGTATCAGTGTAAATCACAGAGCTCCACAGCAATAAAACTCACAGTATTATGTGGTGTGTATGAGTGTATCGCAGAGCTCCAAAGTAAAACTCATACATAAGTATAAAATAATTTAAAAAAAAGGAATATATATATATATATATTATATATATATTATATATATATATATATATATATATATATATATGATCTAGGCAAGCCCCCAGGCCCAGGCAGGCGGGTGTGGGCCTCCCTGGACTCAAGGGCCCGGGTGCAGTGGCACCCTTTGCACCCCTGGTAGTTACGCCCCTGGTATATATACAAATGTGTTAATAAGTGGCTAAAACTGTATAAAACACCCAGTCATATATCAATAAAAGCGTGTGAAAAAAGTGATATATAATGTGATATAGAGATTCAGAACAGCAATAAATGTCGCAATATCGTCACAGATAAAAAGCAAAAGAATGCTTGAGTAACACTAGTGTGTTTGTGCCATATTTATTTTTTAAATAATTGTACTGAATTGTTTTGGGAAGATGAAATGCATCACTTTAGGGGCTCTGATCCATAAATAATTGCTTACTACACGAGACGAGCATTACAATCCCAGATTATTTATGGTATCTCGTATAGCAATAATTATCTAGCCATACTGTCTGTGACGTGTCTATGCCTGTAAGTATTGTTTAGTTGGTTGACTGTATAGAACGTTGCATTCTTCATTTATTTTGCCGCCATTCAATCTCCAGGGAATTCATCGATGAAAATGATCATTCATGCACTGAATTGGCTGGCGCATTATTACAGAAGCTCGTGGAGGAACTCGAGAGGCTCATCGGGTCTGGAGGAACAGATGGGCAGTGGCCTGTTCAGTTTATGGAACCTTTTAAGGTATCACTAATGTTATGGCATTCTACAGAGTTAATTAAGATGCTCTTTCACAGATTGAAACTATGGGATTTCTAATAGTGTGATCGTGTGAATAGGTGTGAATAGGTCTGCTGGCCAGGTCTGTGTTTTAGGAGAACCACTGTTCACCTTCTCAAAAGTGCCAGCAGTAAAATTCTACTTTTCCCTAAAGACAGCCACCTGAGTCAGCAGGTCACCAAGAGGGCAGCGACAGATTGAGACAAGTCAGGCAAAAATGAGGGAAGTTTTCTCCTACCTAAACTATGTTTAAGCAAAGAGTCAGAGAAAGACACCCTTAATCTAAGAGACACAGTGAGAGAGAGACA
Source organism: Leptobrachium leishanense (assembly GCA_009667805.1). NCBI lineage: Eukaryota > Metazoa > Chordata > Amphibia > Anura > Megophryidae > Leptobrachium > Leptobrachium leishanense. The sequence continues at coordinate 362,161,641 of CM019064.1, read as the reverse complement.
TGCACAGAGAGTGAATAAGAGATACAAGAAGACACACATCCACAGAGAGACACAGAGAAAGAGACACACATAAAGACACTGAGAGATACACACTAACACTAATAGGGTTATTCAGAGAGCGTTGAAAAGCAGGAGAATGACTGGAGAATGGATAATTCTAGGTCAAAATAGCGGATTTGGAAAGTGAAATGAATAGGAGAATTTTTCTGGTTTGGCTAATTTAACCACTTCGCTGCTGAGGACGCGCTCAGCGCGTCCTCAGCAGTCCCGCTGGTGTGCTGAGGACGCGCTGAGCACGTCCTCACATTGGGGTCAGCGTTCGGCCGGGTTCCGGCCGATCGCTGGCCCCTCCGGTGCGGGCTGACATCCTGGATGTCAGCCTGGCATCCGGACCAGCAGCCGCCAGAATTAGGTGTCATCGCGGGGGCGCGATGACACCTAATTCAGGTGCCCCCCCCCGCATGTGCGGAGGAGGCGCCTGAAAGGGAGGGGGGGGGAGGTCCTTCGGACCTATCTCCCTCCCGATCGGCGGCACACAGGGGGTTAACCCAGGCATCATTTGGAAGGGCACAGCCTGCCCTTCCAAATGATGCCTGGCATTAACCCCTGGGGAGCTGGATCGCGAATCGGCGCTGAAAAGCGCCGGTTCGCGATCCTTTCCCGGAGCTGGCCGACATCTTGGATGTCGGCCAAGCCTCCGGGAACTCCCCCAGAGGACTGGCGTCATCGTGCGTAGCACGATGACGCCAGTCCTAGAGTTAACCCCTAACTGCCACCAACTGTGGAGATAGGGAGTTCATTGGAACTCCCTATCTCCCGATCCGTGGCAGCTAGGGGTTAAATTTTGGCATGGTTGGATCGGCCAGAGCATGGCCGTTCCAACGATACCAAATACTACAGTGAAAAATGTTGAAAAAAAAAAAAAAAAAAATTAAACACTTTTTTTTTTTTTTTTTTGGTTTGTTAATGGCAGCAATATTGTTCCCATTTCAATTATAATGTGAACAATGATGCTGCACTAACGATTTTTGTATGCGGTGCGTTTGTTAAAAATAGTGTAATTTTCCCCAAAAAAAATGTAATGAGACCCCATCTCTAATTTTTTTAACAAGCGCACCCCATACAAAATATAACCGCAATTGCTCGCATGTTAAAATGTGAAAAAAAACACTTTACACGTTGTAAATTATTGAAAATACATATTTTATTGCATTTTTTGTTATAATATACAGACATGACATACCGTATACATATAATGACATATTATGAATCTACCGAGTCTGACGGAAAGAACGATATATAATATGTCGGGGTCATATACTAAAATAAGCCTTCAAAACACATTTAAACATGATGCGCAAAACAGGTAAAAATGACCTCAGCATAGGGGCGGGAAAAGCCTCAGCAGCGAAAGGGTTAACCTAGAATTTTCCATTCTCCAGTCATTCTCCTGCTTTTCACCTCTCTTTGAATAACCCTGTAAGTGTGAGAAAGAAAGAGACACAAATAGACACAGAAACAGAGAGACAGTCATAGAAAGAGAGACACACAGAGACATGCAGACAGAGTGACAGAGAGCAACACAAATACTCTTCGAGACACTGAGAGACAGAAACCAGAAGAGACAGACACAGGCACATACACACAGAGATAAAGAGACACACACATAGTAACACAGGCACATGCAGAGAAAATGACCAAGACATGGATAATGACAGACACATACAGGGTTATCCAAAGAGATCCGAATTGCTTGAGAAAGGTAACCGAACGCTGAAAATCAGCGTTCGGTTACCTTTCCTGGCCATTCGGCTATCCAGAGAGCAGGCAATTTGCCAAATCCTGGCGAATTGCCTGCACATACAGTGCCTGTTCGAGGGCAGAGAAATCCCCATGAAAAGCACTGCGTCGGCTATTCAGAGAACGAAAACCAGCAGTGAAAGGTTCCGTAATTGCCCTGCCATTCGGGGGTTTAATTCAGCAAGTTAATTCAGGAGAATCCCAAAGGCTTCAATGTTAAAAATATTCCCGTTTTAATTCAATATCTAATAAACCGTTCATTATAAAATTCTGCAGTAAAGAGTCTCTTTATTTATAGATTTTTTAGGATACTTTTTAAAAAAAAAATATATATATGAAAAAATAAAATGATTAAAGTTTACTTATTTTTTCTGTAACAGCCCTCTTTATTATCAGTCCCTGGACCTCCTGTGTAAATTTCAGACATTTTCGCTCAGTAGTTTCTTTGCAAACAGCGTCTCATTTTCACAGATTCACACAAACTATTTTGCTAATTTATTCACCTCCCTCGTCTGCGGTCTCAGCTGCTTCGGCTGTGTGCGATCAGCTCCTGCTCGGGCTTTTTCCGTGGTTTTCGGCAGGTTAATCCAGATGTTTTTGCGGGTTTTCTGCGTGCATTCGGTGGGTTTTGCGTTTAGTTTTCGTCAGGTTTGCGGTAGCTTTTCCCTGCAATTCGGGGACCCTGTGGTGCTTGCTGAATACACCGCAGGGTCACCGAAATGGGATCGGCAAAAGGAACCGAATTGAAGAGAACGAAAAGTTACCGAACATGCGGTGACTTTTCGAATCTCTTTGAATAACCCTGATAGATAGTGGAAAAGATGAAGACAGACATTGATACTGACAAATGAGAGAATTGGCTACAAGATTTATTTATTTTATTTATAAAGTATTTTTACCAGGTATGTCCTGGGTTCAAGAACATTGAAATGTTTCAGTAGTTACAGAAATACAAAGTTACAAGGTATTCTACTTCCCTTAACAAAGCTGTGAGGCGTGGGTACTTTAGACCAGCTGAAGTCTGTATTTGACCAGTACTCACACGATGAAGTTCAGCAGATAGCTTCAACTCAGTAAAACTGACACGTAGAAAGATGATTCCAGTTGAAGAGTTTAATGATCAGACTGACAATCTTGTTAGTGTACAGCTTTGCAGGTAAAAAGACTTTAGTTTGTCCAGCAGTGATCACAGAATGGCTGCTATGTGACCAGGAAGTAACTAACAAGACACTGAGCAGAGGGGTGTGAACTAGCTGAATACAGAAGCCTAAGGAAACCCCGCAGGGACAAAATAGTTATGAAATCAATAGCATGTAAGCAGCAAAGGCAGATTCAATACAAAAACAGAAAAATATACCATAAATCTTAAATCATGGGGCATGACACAATGCAAGATATTAAAAAAAACCCACAAATGTAGGAAACATATTCATTAGGTTACAGGTTTACAGGTGCATTCTGTATCGAGGTATGTTACTAGGGAGCTCTTGAGTGACTTAAGACTGGGCGAAGATTTGATGGCGTCTGGGAGGTTATTCCATAATTGTGGTGCTCTGTAGGAAAATGAGGATTGAGCCACTTTCTTTTTGTATTGTGGTATTGTAAGTATGGTACAGGTCCTGGATCGGAGGTTATAGGATGAGGGAACTGCTGCAAGAAACGGTCTATTCAGGTAGGGTGGTAGCTTCCCAGAGAACCTCTTAAACACCAGGTGTCACGTTCAGCCACTATGGCGGTACCCGGCATGCGCCAAGTAGGGCCCAGGTATGAGGAAAAGCTGCTATATGCAGAGATGCGTGACACAATGATCTAGGATATGTGAATAAACCACAGGAGACACTGGGGACCTCTGCACGGCTATACCGAAGGAGCCCTATACTGATAGATCGGTCCTTAGAGTGGCCGAATCTGCACTAATAGAAAAAGGTTACCTTTGTAGCCGTGCAGAGTCCTGGGGAAAACACAGACACCTGAAGGAGTATACTCAACAACTTGCAGGGAAGGACTTCAATATACAAAGGCCGTGGTCTACAGGGATACACAATATATAATACAATATGCACAGAACAGCTAGGGATGTCCAGAAGAGTCGTCAATAAATAAGCCAGGAGTCAAACCCAAAACGTATACCTTGAGCCAAAGCGGGGATACAGCACCAGAGAAAATCCGTCAGCCAGGCCAGAGGGTCAATACCAGGAAGTCAATCAGAACATGAAACTCAGACAATGGGGGAACACTGAAATAGAACTAGGACAGAATAACAGGGAGCTCTCAGGAACAAAACAGTAGCTGAAGTGAACCAGGATGCAAGAGCATGGTGATATGGGCCCATGGCTTTAAATAGGGGAGTAATCAGCCCATATCACCAGAAGAAGCTCAACGAGCAAAGAACTTAACCCCTGAGCTGCATGTCAGGGAAAGCAGCACAGGGAAACACAGACATAAGGAATACAGAGGGCAGGGAGACAGGGTTGGAACGTGGGAACGTGACACCAGGTTGGAAAGGTGAAGGGTGAGTCTAGATTCCAGCGACGGACAGTTTAGCTCTATTAACATGTCACAATGGTGGGTCGTGTAGTTACATTGTAGCAAAGCGGCAGAATGAGTTTTACAATGTAGTAAGTTTATGAAGGTGCGCTTGCGGGTTAGCTGCATACACTACGTCTCCGTATTCAATAGCCGGCATAAGCATTTGTTGTACAATTTGCTTTCTTACCGCGGGGTTCAGGCAGGATTTGTTTCTGTACAGGGCACCTAGTTTGGGGTAAATTTTAGATGAGTTTTTCGATGTGGGGGGCCAAAGGATAGATTTGGGTCTAACCACATACCTAGCTATTTGTAACGGTAGGCCCCCTATAGGGTGATGGGGAGCCTCCAGGCTGTGTGGAGTGAAGCCTTTAGGGCAGGTATATGGTTTTGTTTGCAGACTTCAGCAATCCCTTGCAACACTTAAGAAACACGGTGAATTCTACACACTGCAGGACAGGACCCAATACTTAAAACGTGAATCCTATAGTGCAAGACAGAACTTGATACATGAATGTACAATAATACAACACAATGCAAATCTACACACTCCCAGCCAGGGAGTTCAGACAAAGCCCTGGAACTCACTCACACCATATGACTTTGTGGCCAAATGCCTGTAGAGTGAAAACACCTGAACTTGAAAACATGAATGCATAACAGAACTTGATACGTGAATGCAGCACTCTACAAATCCTCACTCCCAGCCAGGGAGTTCAGACAAAGCCCTGGGAATCACTCACAGCATATGGCTTCGTGGCCAAATGCCTGTAAAGTGAAAATACATGAACTTGAAAACATGAATGCACTGCAATGCAAAACAGAACTAAATACGTGAATGCAGCTATTACTTAGGGAGCAGACTAGAGAATAACCAGAAACCAGAGCCAAGGGCTCATACACGGATTATTAGAACATGAACTAGAATTTACACTAGGAACAAGAACGTAGAGGATCTCAGATTTAGTCTATCCTGATCCAAGGATCAAATGCCTGGTTGGCCCTATATATAGGGCCAAGCAGGTCATGTGACTGCAGACCAATCGGCCCAGTGTGAATGGTTTGCAGAGCCTGAACAAGAAAACCTGAAAACATGAATCCCTGCTACAACCAGCAGGGGGGAGGACCAAGATGTGACAATATTTGAGAGAAGTGACTGTGGTCAGCGTGCCATTTGATCTTGTCCCAACACATAGATGGGGAGTTTGTAATTTATGTACTTTAGGTGCTGTTCCAAAGAGCATTGTAACAGTTTTGTCAGTATTTAGAAAAACACAAATGTAAAGGAATCCCTTAGGCGCATATGTGTCAAAATTAAACATATATCTGCATGACACTTTCACAGAATGTATAATCAATAGGAAATGATTATAGAGGATAGGTGGTTGATATATGGTGATTTTCTTCTGATGGTGATTTTCCTTAAATGGTTTCTGGAGGGGGGGATATAAACCAAGACAGAAAGAACACGATTGTGCAGTATTATGCAATATATTTCCCTTTTGATTCTCCCCTATGGGGTACTTACTAGACCCAGAGCCTCCTTCGCCCGGCTCTGGGAATGGATGGCCTGTGAGGTCTTTTAGTAGCCTCCCAACCTCCTTTAAACGCGCGAGTGGTCTCCGAAATCGGACTGGTGTGGTCAGGCAGTGGCGTAGCGTGGGTTGTCAGCGCCCGGGGGCCAGCAAAGAATTGTGCGCCCCCCCCCAACCTGTGGACGTTTATCGATATTGCCCCAGCTCACACATGGATTTGCCCCAGCTCACACATGGATTTGCCCCCCAGCTCACACATGGATTTGCCCCAGCTCATGGATTTGCCCCAGCTCTCACATTGGATTTGCCCCCAGCTCATGGATTTGCCCCCCCAGCTCATGGATTTGCCCCAGCTCATGGATTTGCCCAAGCTCATGGATTTGCCCCCCAGCTCACTCATGGATTTGCCCCCCAGCTCACTCATGGATTTGCCCCAGCTCACGGGGATTTGCCCCAGCTCATAGATTTGCCCCAGCTCTCACATGGATTTGCCTTCAGCTCTCACATGGATTTGCCCCCCAGCTCGCTCATGGATTTGCCCCATCTCATGGATTTGCCCCCATCTCATGTATTTGCCCCCCAGCTCACACTCATGGATTTGCCCCATCTCATGGATTTGCCCCCCAGCTCACTCATAGATTTGCCCCCCAGCTCATGGATTTGCCCCCAAGCTCATGGATTTGCCCCCCAGCTCACTCATGGATTTGCCCCCCAGCTCACTCATGGATTTGCCCCCCAGCTCTCACATGGATTTGCCCAGCTCTTCACATGGATTTGCCCCCATCTCATGGATTTGCCCCAGCTCATGGATTTGCCCCAGCTCATGGATTTGCCCCCCCAGCTCACTCATGGATTTGCCCCCATCTCATGGATTTGCCCCCCAGCTCACTCATGGATTTGCCCCCAAGCTCATGGATTTGCCCCCCAGCTCATGGATTTGCCCCCAGCTCACTCATGGATTTGCCCCCCAGCTCTCACATGGATTTGCCCCAGCTCTCACATGGATTTGCCCCCATCTCATGGATTTGCCCCAGCTCATGGATTTGCCCCAGCTCATGGATTTCCCCAGCTCATGGATTTGCCCCAGCTCATGGATTTGCCCCCCAGCTCACACATGGATTTGCCCCATCTCATGGATTTGCCCCCATCTCATGGATTTGCCCCCCAGCTCACTCATGGATTTGCCCCCAGCTCATGGATTTGCCCCCCAGCTCACTCATGGATTTGCCCCCAGCTCATGGATTTGCCCCCAGCTCATGGATTTGCCCCAGCTCATGGATTTGCCCCCCAGCTCACTCATGGATTTGCCCCAGCTCATGGATTTGCCCCCAGCTCATGGATTTGCCCCCATCTCATGGATTTGCCCCCAGCTCATGGATTTGCCCCCAGCCCTTACCTGGATATTGCCCCAGGCCCCAGCTCCGGCGGGGGTTGAGGGGACCGGGACCCAGATGCCGGGGCAGCGCCTGCCCGGTCTTTAACAGTCCGTCCTGTTAGGTGATGCCGCGCAGCCGTCACGTGGTCCGGCCAATCAGGTGGTACAGAGACTCCGTACCACCTGATTAGCCGGACCACGTGACGGCTGCGCACGCCGCGCAGCCGCATCACCTAACAGGACGGACTGTTAAAGACGGGCAGGCGCTCCCGCGCTGCCCTGGCATCTGCGTCCCCTCAACCCCCGGGCCAGTTTTAGGGGCGCAAATGCGCCCCTAACAAACTGCGCCCGGGGCCACGGCCCCCAGCCCCCCCCACGCTACGCCACTGGGTCAGGGGGGGAACGTAATAAAAGAGATCCCGGATCCAAAGACTTAAAAAACGCCTTTTTTATTTTAAAATAGCGGCATAAAAACGTTTTTTAACAAGGATAACAAATTAAAAAGGACCTGAAACGCGTTTCGCCAGCGTCACCTGGCTTCATCAGTCAGACTGACTGGGAGGGGAGGGATGAGCTGCCAGAAATGGACACATGTTGCGATCGGTCGGATACATACGATTGAAACCAGGTTAACACCAATACCGGAGTTTTTGTAACAAGATGCCATGTTCTACTGTGTCAAAGGCCTTGGCAAAAATCAGGAAGATGCTCCAGTTAGGTTTCCTTGTTCCATGCCAGCTTGGATATTATTGCAGACTTTTAAAAGGTTGGTTGTAGTTGAGTGATTTGGACACGTATTGCATAATCTTGCGTCAAAGCCAATGTACCCTATCGTTCACAGGTTCTACTCTATGGTAACAGGATAATAAGAACACAGAGGGGCTTATTAAAGGGCAGGGTAATAAGTCTACCAGAGTGGGGACATAACCCTGAATGTGCCCAAGAGTCAGGCCACCGTATGATAGACCTTGTGTATGAGAAAAAACAAAATTATTCAAATAATACTAAAACACCATCATACAAACAACAAATAACACAGAGCTGCTCTCTCGCAGCGAAACGCGTCGCTTGTCCCTATGCCAGGGTTTCTAACTATTTAATTGTCTGTCTTTGCTGATAGACCGCCGAAATCCACAGACACTATTTTTGGTGTATGCAAACAGGGTTATTCAGAGAGAGGTGAAAACCAGGAGAATGACTGGAGAAGCAAAAATTCTAGAACAAAATAGCCAAACCAGAAAAATTCTCATTTCTCTCACTTCCCAAATTGGCTATTTTGACCTGGAATTTTCACTTCTCCAGCCATTCTCCTGGTTTTCACCGCTCTATGAATAACCCTGAAAGTCTAGCTTTGTGGCGTATAATAGGCGGCATGAACCACTGAGGTTAGTATAGTATTGGACTATCACAGCATCTATTGATCTAGTCTAGACTTTTTGTGATACTTCGATAATTAGTTACTTTTTTCTTTGTTTCTATATCACCTCCACTAAGCAGCCATTGGTTTTGTTTCTATTACCATTCACATATTCATGTTATTTGTCAGATTTTTTATTTTTTTTGTATTATTTCAATAGATTTGGTTTTTATCATACACAAGGTCCATCATATGGTGACCTGACTCTTACAGGGTAATTCAAAGAGATCCGAATTGCTTGAGAAAGGTAACCGAATGCTGAAAATCAGCGTTCGGTTAACTTTCTTGGCCATTCGGCTATCCAGAGAGCAGGCAATTCACCAAATCCTGGCGAATTGCCTGCACAGACGGTGCCTGTTCGAGGGCAGTGAAATCCCCATGAAAAATTTAATTCAATATCTAATAAACCGTTTATCATTATAAAATTCTGCAGTAAAGAGTCTCTTTATTTATAGATTTTTTTTAGGATATTTTAAACATTTTTCTGGTTTGTATTTTTTAAAGTCCGATTTTTTTTTTTTATGTTTACTTATTTTTTCTGTAACAGCCCTTTTTATTATCATTCCCTGGACCTCATATGTAAATTTCAGACATTTTCGCTCAGTAGTTTCTTTGCAAACAGCGTTTCACTTTAATGATAAAACTTCTGAAGTTTCCGTTCAATATTTTTTGCAGCAAATATGCCTTCAGAATCCAATGAAGATAGTGGAGATTTTCCGAAATATATTGGAAGGGGAAACAATGGTGGTATTGAAACAGGTAAATTAATCTGATTTTAAGAAACATATCTTTGTACTGGAAACGTATATTAATAATCAATACAATGGTGTATACTGTATGACTGTGCATGTATGTGTGCAAATGTGTTTGTATATACTGAAAAAAGTTTGTGTATGGATGTGTGTATATACTATATGAAGGTCTGTGTGAATTTATGTATATACTGTATGTATGCAAGTGTAAATACGGTATGATTGTGTGTGTATATAGCTGCATACTGAATGTGAGTGAGAATGTGTGTAAAAACACTGTATATCTGCATGTGTATGTGCATATATAATGTATGTCGGTGTGTGTACGCGTAATTATGCCTGTGTATATACTGTATCGAAATAACCTGATATACAAAAACCAAGACTATGTTGCTTGACGGAGCGGGTGGTAGGTTTTTGGCAAGTTCTTGCACTTGTTTTTTTAAAGACTTGATTTCTGCTTGATTGTACCATGGCTACTTGCAATGCACATTAACCCTTTCACCACCAAAATTTAATTTAACGTGATTCTGCGTTGTAATACATTGAAAAGCAATCATAGCATATCAAAACTCCATTTTTTTTTTTATAAAAAAAAAGTATTTTACCGGGAAGGACACATTGAGATTGTCTTTACGCTTGTGCACCGATTTTTTTATTTTTTTATTTTATTTTTTTTTAAAAAAATAAATTTCGGTTCGTTCGGATTTTGTAAATTTTCGTTTCGGCCGATTTCCGTTAGTTTTTCTTATCGACTTTTTTTTCGTGATTTCGGAAATTTTCGTTTTTTTTTTCGGAACGTCTGTTCTCCTCGTTTCAAAGTGTCTATTCGTTTTGACGTAAACTAATGGTTTTTCGGATACGATACGATAATTCTGCCGATACGATAATTCTGCCATTGAGATTTCTCATGTTTTACAAGAAGGATACATTGAGATTTCTCATGTTTTACAAGAAGGATACATTGAGATTTCTCTGGTTTTACAAGAAGGATACATTAAAATTTCTCTGGTTTAACAAGAAGGATACATTGAGATTTCTCTGGTTTTACAAGAAGGATACATTGAGATTTCTCTGGTTTTACAAGAAGGATACATTGAGATTTCTCTGGTTTTACAAGAAGGATACATTAAAATTTCTCTGGTTTTACAAGAAGGATACATTGAGATTTCTCTGGTTTTACAAGAAGGATACATTGAGATTTCTCTGGTTTTACAAGAAGGATACATTGAGATTTCTCTGGTTTTACAAGAAGGATACATTGAGATTTCTCTGGTTTTCCAGGAAATATACATTGAGATGGGAATGATACAAAATTGAATTACAGAATCAGCGATATAAATACGATGTCCGAAATTACTGGAATGGAGCCGAAATCACGAATGGAACAAAAATGAATTTTGATTTTACACATTTCTAGTTGCAATCTGCCGTTTTTGGATCTGAAAACTTTCAGAAAATCGGCCGAATCCGAATGCACGAATCTGGAAATTTTGTGAAAATTCCGAAATCCCTAAACGCACATCCCTAATTGTCTTGCCCAAGGACACTTACTGGAGAGGTGCTGTTGCCACGATTTGTACCTGTGTCTCCACGGTTATAGAAACATAGAAACATAGAAAAATGTCGGCAGATAAGAACCTTTCGGCCCATCTAGTCTGCCCAATTACATGGATACTTTACCTGGATTTATCTTTTGTTTAGGATAGCCTTATGCCTATCCCATGCTTGCTTAAATTCAATTACTGTTTTGGCCTCTACCACTTCTACTGGAAGGCTGTTCCATGTATCCACCACCCTCTCAGTAAAATAATGCTTCCTGATGTTACTTTTAAACCTTTGCCCCTCTAATCTAAGACTATGTCCTCTTGTTTTGCTATTTTGTTTCCTTTTAAATATACTCCCTTACTCTACCTTGTGGATTCCCTTTACGTATTTAAAGGTTTCTATCATATCTCCTCTGTCTCGTCTTTTTTCCAAGCTGTACATGTTAAGATCATTAAGCCTTTCCTGGTAACTTTTCTCCTTCAAGCCGTACACCATTTTAGTAGCCCTAATTATAGAGAAGTGATGTTACATCTACTCCACCCAGCTGGGACATTTGCATACATTTAAAGAAAGCTTCGTGTGCTCCCTTTGAGGAAATTAAATTCTTTGTTTTAGCTCTCCAATCACCCTGTATTACTGGAAACAAGCTGCAAATAGCAGCCTCAAACCAAACGTCACTCAAAGAAAAAGCTTAAAAAAAAAACCTTGCTGCTGCATTAAAATAGAGAAGGCAGGGAGAAAGCAGAATACAGGTAATGCTCTGTTGTCACTCACTTATATACAAAGAGAGGATTCAGGGGTTATAACAACTGAAAATCCATGTACAGTACAGATACGAGGTATTACTGTAATTTCCATATGCAGACATTATGCCACATACATATATAATTTTTATATTGGTATTTTTTGTAAGCTGCTTTGTAAATACTCCCATTATGATCACTACAAATCCTCAATAAGCAGGCGATCTGACCATTTTTATTATTTATCTTTATCACATTTACTGGATTTGACACAAAGGTCATTTCTGCCTGTTTGCTATTGATGCAGACCCCGTGTGAAATTGTGTAAGATAAGGGGGACACTGTCTAGAGTTCATAATCTTTCATTCCAGCGATATCTGTAAAAGAGAGACTAATATGAAAAATTTAAAACACAGTTCTTCCACTATTTTTGCAGAGGGAACTGAGTTACTATTGGTCTCATATATTATAAACCTTGAATTCAGGTGTTCAATCATATTTTTCCTTGTTAAATCACAATAAATATAGGAATTAACAACATATATTTATTTATATATGTGGATTTTAGCAGAAATATATAAGGTTTGAGTGTGTGGTTGTATTAAGTACACAATGATAATCACTAATTGGGGAAACAAATAGGGAGGAGTCCGAACCCGAACTTCCCATGTGTTCGGGACCGAACCCGAACCCCCATGCAAGTCAATGGGGCTGAAAATTCGGTTTTTTAGAGTGCCCTCCAAGAGGGCATATACAGTCAGGTCCAGAAATATTGGGACATCGACACAATTCTAACATCTTTGGCTCTATACACCACCATAATGGAGTTGGAATGAAACAAACACAATGTGCTTTAACTGCAGACTGTCGGCTTTAATTTGAGGGTATGTACATCCAACTCAGGTGAACGGTGTAGGACTTACAGCAGTTTGCAGATGTGCCTCCCACTTGTTAAGGGACCAAAGGTAATGGGACAATTGGCTTCTCAGCTGTTCCATGGCCAGGTGTGTGATATTCCCTCATTACCCCAATTACAATGTGCAGATAAAAGGCCCAGAGTTCATTTCAAGTGTGCTATTTGCATTTGGAATCTGTTGCTGTCAACTCTCAAGATGAGATCCAAAGAGCCTTCACTATCAGTGAAGCAAGCCATCATTAGGCTGAAGAAACAAAACAAACCCATCAGAAAGATAGCAAGAACATTAAGCGTGGCCAAAACAACTGTTTGGAACATTCTCAAAAAGAAGGAACGCACCGGTGAGCTCAGCAACACCAAAAGACCCGGGAGACCACGGAAAACAACTGTGGTGGATGAATGAAGAAAACACCCTTCACAGTTAGACAGATCAAGAACACTCTCCAGGAGGTAGGTGTATGTGTGTCAAAGTCAAAAATCAAGAGACGACTTCACCAGAGTAAATACAGAGGGTTCACCACAAGATGTAAACCATTAGTGAGCCTCAAAAACAGGAAGGCCAGATTAGAGTTTGCCAAACAACACCTAACAAAGCCTTCACAGTTCTGGAACAAGATCCTATGGACAAATGAGACCAAGACCAACTTGTACCAGAGTGATAGGAAGAGAAGAGTATGGAGAAGGAAAGGAACTGCTTATGATCCTAAGCATACCACCTCATCAGTGAAGCATGGTGGTGGTAGTGTCATGGCGTGGGCATGTATGGCTGCCAATGGAACTGGTTCTCTTGTATTTATTGATGATGTGACTGCTGACAAAAGCAGCAGGATGAATTCTGAAGTGTTTCGGACAATATTATCTGCTCACATTCAGCCAAATGCTGCAGAACTCATTGGACGGCGCTTCACAGTGCAGATGGACAATGACTCAAAGCATACTGCAAAAGCAACCAAAGAATTTTTGAAGGGAGTGGAATGTTATGCAATGGCCAAGTCAATCACCTGACCTGAATCCCATTGAGCGTGCATTTCATTTGCTGAAGACAAAACTGAAGGGAAAATGACCCAAGAACAAGCAGGAACTGAAGACAGTTGCAGTAGAGACCTGGCAGAGCATCACCAGGGATGAAACCCAGCATCTCATGATGTCTATGCGCTCCAGACTTCAGGCTGTGATTGACTGCAAAGGATTTACAACCAAGTATTAAGAAGGGAAAATTTGATTTATGATTATTATTCTGTCCCATTACTTTTGGTCCCTTAACAAGTGGGGAGGCACATCTGCAAACTACCGTAAGTCCTACACCGTTCACCTGAGTTGGATGTACATACCCTCAAATTAAAGCTGACAGTCTGCAGTTAAAGCACATTGTGTTTGTTTCATTCCAACTCCATTGTGGTGGTGTATAGAGCCAAAAATATTAGAATTGTGTCGATGTCCCAATATTTCTGGACCTGACTGTATGCTACATATTTGCCATAAAAGGTGTATGGGGGTCCGGGTAGTGCCCTGGGGGACAGGAAACAAAGACAAAAAGTTTTAAAAAAAAGTTTTTAAAAGGACAGTGAATTTTCCATGAAATAAGGGTTAAAAATAAAAACAAAAAAATTCCTTCAAATATCGTGCCTAGGAGGTCCCCATAACCTGCCCATGAAGTGGCGGATTTCTAGGATGTATAGAAACACTTAAAAACAAATAAATGACGTTTCATATGACGGTAAATGCTTTTCCTTTAATCTATCCATAAACAACTGCTTGGGGCGGCAGCCTGTATGAAAAGACATTTTAGGACGCGCAGAAAAGGTTTAGTGTTTTTTTGGGCTAAATTATTGTGAAATTTATGCAGGCTTTGGATGAAAGTAACAATAGGTGCTTTAAAATTGGGCCTTTAGCGTCGGCAACAGTGCCGTCACACCGTAACCCCTCTGAGGATATGAATCTGATACAGGCGTCAATGGCAGTGCACCAGATATTGTGCCTTTAATGCCAAGCCAGGAAGTATCATCATACAGTAACCCCTCTGTGGTATTGTGGAAGAGTGCAGGGGTGGACCATGTGGTCCTTTATTGAAAAGTTTTTGATCTGTTAATGGGCGTCAGTGCACCCAGATATTGTGCCTTTGGTGCCAGGCCAGCAAGTATCATCATACAGTAACCCCTCTGTGTTATTGTGGAAGAGTGCAGGGGTGAACCTTGCGGTCCTATATTAAAAAGATATGCATCTGGTTAAGGCATCAGTGCACCCAGATATTGTGCCTTTGGTGCCAGGCCAGCAAGTATTATCATACCCCTCTGTAGTATTGTGGAAGAGTGCAGGGGTGGACCATGTGGTCCTATATTGAAAAGTTTTTGTTTTTTTTAATGGGCGTCAGTGCAGCCAGATATTGTGCCTTTCATGGCAGCAAGTGCCTTCACACCATAACCCTTTTGTGGTATTGTGGAAGAGTTCAGTTCTGGAGGTTTTGTGAATGCAGAAGAGGACATCCCCGATCTATTCCTTTACTTCAGCATCAGGGGATTGATAGCTGCTGATCCAGGACTGATTCATTTTTATAAATGTCAGCTGGTCTACAGAGTCGGTGGACAGACGCACTCTTTTGTCTGTGACAAAATCTCCAGCGGCACTGAACGTCCTTTCGGAAAGCACGCTAGATGAAGGGCAACCTAGTAGCTGCATAGCATATTGGCTAAGTTCTGGCCAGTGATCCAATCTCAATACCCAGTAAGCCAGTGGATCATCTGCTGGAAAGGTATCCAGGTCTGCCCTTGCCCCTAGGTAGTCCTGCACCATATGGTGAAGACGCTGGCAATGGGTGCCTACATTTGACGTCCCTGGGCGTCGAGGACTAAAAAATTTAAAAAATGCATCAGTCAAGCAGCCCTGGCCTTCACCACTATTCCTCTGATCATCCTCAGCCTCAGAAGCACGTGTGTCAGCACTTGGTAATCTACCAGTGCCTGGAAAGGTGTTACACAAGTGTCGCTTTAGAGCGTCCTCAAGTTTTTTCATCCTGTGCTCCCTCTGTGCGGGCAGGATGAGCTCTGCAACTTTCCCCTTGTATCGTGGATCAAGAAGGGTTGCCAACCAGTAATGATCCCTCTCCTTGATAGCACGAATCCTGGGGTCCTTTAGCAGGCTTTGCATCATTAGGGAGCCCATGCAGCGTAGGTTGGAGGTGGCATTAGCTGCCGAGTCTTCCTGGTCAATGAGGATGACCATATCGTGCACTTCCTCCTCCCAGCCACGCACAAGCCCTTCTGTTTCTGGGCACACAAAACCCTCCCTTGAGGAATCCCCACCTTCAATGCCCCCACTACTTAATTAGTCCTCCTCATCCTCCTCCTGTCTGATCTGAGTAGGACCCACTGGAATGCTGTCTGCGGAAAGACTGGGGCCTTGAGAGCTAGGGAAGGCCTCCTCTTCCTCCCGCTGCTCTGCCTCTAGAGCCACATCTATAATTCCCCGCAGAGTGTGCTCCAGCAGGAACACTAAAGGAATTGTGTCACTGATGCATGCACTGTCCCTGCTCACCATCCTCGTTGCCTCCTCAAATGGTGACAGTACAGTGCATGCATCCTTGATCATCAGCCACTGCGGGGGGAAAAAAAAAAACAAGTTGACCTGAACCTGTCCTTGTGCCATACTCACACAGGTACTCGTTGATGGCCCTCTGCTGCTTGTGCAGATGCTGCAGCATTGCTAAAGTCGAGTTCCACCTGGTGGGCATGTCACAGATCAGACGGTTTGTGGGAAGGTGGAATTCTCTTTGAATTTCTGCCAGGCGAATGCCTGCTGGGAATGACCGTCTGAAGTGGCTGCAGACTTTTCTGGCCTGGATGAGAAGCTCTGGCAGCCCTGGGTACTTGGTTAGGAAACGCTGTACCACCAGATTTAGGACGTGTGCTAGGCATGGTACATGCGTCAATTTACCCTTGCGTAGGGCGGAGAGAAGGTTGCTGCCATTATCGCAGACGATCATTCCCAGCTCAAGCTGGCGTGGTGTTAACCATCTCTGCACCTGCCCCTGCAGAGCTGACAAAATTTCTGACCCGGTGTGACTCCTGTCCCCTAAACAAACCAGCTCAAGCACAGCATGGCATCTTTTTGCTTGAGCCATTGCGTACACCCTGTCAGGTGTCGGTTTAACTGCCACTTCGCCAGAGACAGAGAAGGAGGAGGAGGAGGAAGAGGTGGTGGTGGTGGAGCAGACAGACCGCATACAAGCAGCTTTCTGGAGGCGTGGTGGATGAACAAGCTCCAGCACAGAGCCCCGTCTTGGATCCCTCCCAGCTGCAATCAGAGTTACCCAGTGTGCCGTGAAGGAAATGTAACGACCCTGTCCATGCTTGCTGGACCACGTGTCTAAAGTGACATGCACCTTGCTGCTGACTGCCTTTCCCAATGACTGGATAACATTGTCTTCCACGTGCTGGTATAGTGCTGGAATGGCCTTGCGTGAAAAGTAATGGCGTTTTGGAACCTGCCCCTGTGGTACAGCGCATTCAGCAATTTCACGGAAGGGAGCAGAGTCCACCAGCTGGAAAGGCAGCAGCTGCAATGCGAGTAATTTTGCTAAGCTGGCATTTAGACGCTGTGGTTGGGGATGGTTGGGACTATATTTTTTCTTTCGCTGCAGCAGCTGCGGCAACGTAATCTGACTGCGTAAATATTCAACTACTGGGATGATGTCACATTGTGAGGAAGGACCTGCTGGTACATCCATTACTGTAGCATCATCCCTGTCGGTGGAGGTTGTAGGCAATTGCATGGCAGGACATACAGTGTGGGTAGAGACAGATGAGGAGGAGGAGGACCTACGCAAAGTTTTGCCCCAACGGGATGTGTGGCACTTGTTCATACGTCGGCTCAAGCACGTGGTACCCAAGTGTCCGGTGTTTATCCCACGCTTCAGCCTCCTCTGACATAGATTACAAATAGCAACGGTGGGGTCTGCTGCACAGTTCTTAAAGAACTCCCAGACAGCAGATTTCCTGCATGTGTTCTTTGAGACAACAGCGCTCTGCACCGGAGCAGCTCTGACATGTGATGCCTGGGACTGGCTAGTGCTACGGTTGGTCACAGAGGATGTTGTGCCTCGTGTTTGCTGTGCCTCCTCCTCCTCCTCACTTGATTCCTCAGTTCGATCTGGCACCCAGGTGGAGTCAGTGACCTCATCATCATCAATGTCATCTTCACCCCCTATCTCCTCGTCACTGGAGCCAACTTGGCAGTATGCTGCAGCTGCTGGGGCAACATGAGTGCCAGTTATCTGTTTGTCATCACTGGCACCCCCTTCCTCTAGGTTGATTATACTCCCTTCCTCAACCTCAGAGATTGAATCAGAGCACTGTACTTGCTGCGCATCCTCAAGCAGCATGTCACTCTCATTGTAGTCAAACAATTCAGCTGACTCCTCCGTGTGTGATAGCGAGGCTACGGCAGGAGTAGCTGTGGACATGGAGGCTGCATTAGATGCTTTGGCAGCTGAGGTGGACTGTAAAGCACTAGAAGCCTGGCTGGCAGAGGACTCGGAGGATGAGGATGGCCTGGTTAGCCAATCCACCAAATCCTCTGTATGTTGCTGCTGCTTAAGACGGCCAGCACCAGTTAGAAAGGACAAGTGTGCCCCTGCAGAGGATGCACCACGTCCACCACGACCAGAGACACAGCCTCCCGACACAGGGGCTGTGTCAGGTGGCGTGTGCGGTTCGGGTGTGAGCCCAGCAGGCGGCGACACAGAGGGGAGGCCAGACAGGATGTCAAGCTAATTATATAGGTTTAATGAATAACACAAATGGGACTTTGGCAGCAGTCACTGGAATGAACAGAAGAAGCCAATTCTGTATAACACAGGCAAAGTCTATTGACAAGAGAGGATTGTGGGTATTGTAGTCCAGACTGCACACAGGATCCACCAAGTAAGAATTAGGACGGCTGGCACTGTTACCTTAATGGAAGGTCAGGGAAGGTGGTGAAAACTGTTTAGGCCACAGGTAGGATCCAGACTGAGGATAGTGGGCTATGTAGTTGAAAGCCCACTTGTACAGCAACCAGGAGGTCTTGACCAAGGATCTTGGATACAGAGCAGGTGGAGATTGCAGGAAGTTCCAGGCAATGAAGGAGGGTGTACGGTGATATATCCAGGAACAGCAGGGCAGAGTAAAGGTAGGAATCAGGATAAAGACTGGAACTGAGATGATGGATACACTTGCAGGTACAGGATACACTTGCAGGTACAGGATACACTTGCAGGTACAGGACACACAAAGCCAAGTGACATAGGTCAGGAACCACAATGCAGAACCAACCTTGCTGGGTCTCTCTGCTATTTATGGAGGCTTGATAGCAGATGGGTTACAGCTGTAACTCCCAGGCTGGACAGGAAAACCCAGGCTGGATCTCCAGGAACCTGGACAAGGTGTTGAGCCTGGGCAAAACCTGGAATGGAATTCAAGAAAGAGATCCAGGGCAAAGTTCTTAGAGCCAGGCTGTGCATAAGCAGTCTTACAAAGGTGGGGCATGACAGGCTGCTTGCCCTCTTATCTGTGGCTGGGAGCGTCTGCCTGTCCTTTTTGTTCTTTCAGACATGGTGAGTGATATATAGATTAATATATACAGAACTCTGATTCAACTCTGGTATAAAGATTTAAAGAACTCTGGTATAACTCAGTGAGACACACTGATAGCTGGCAGCCAGTGACAAGAGACAGATCACCTTAATTCACAAATGTTTTAAAGAAATTAGTGAGCCCCAAAATACAGCGTGGTACTGTATGTATGACGATCCACAGATCACCTTAATTCCCAAGTGTTTTAAAGAAATTAGTGAGCCCCAAAAAGATTTGCTGGCACAGTGACAAGACCCAGAAAATCACCTCAATTCACAAATGTTTTAAATAAAGTTGTAAACCCCAAAAAAACTTGCTGGCACAGTGACAAGACACACATCACCTAAATTCCCTGATATTTGGTATAAATGAGACCCAAAAAGACTTGCTGGCACAGTGTGACAAGACCCAGAAAATCACCTCAATACACAAATGTTTTAAATAAAGCTGTAAACCCCAAAAAAACTTCCTGGCACAGTGACAAGACACACATCACCTAAATTCCCTGATAAATTCCCCAGTAGCGTGGCAGACCGGCAGTAACAACACACACAAGTATCTTCTTTGAAATCTCCTCTGAAATGCGTGCAGAATCGGCGCATTGAAACCTTATATAGTGTGCTGCGGGACTTAGCTCTGTGAGCCCATGATTGGGCAAAATTTGACCAATCAGGACTCTGAGCGGTGATTGGCAAAGTGTTCAACCAGTCTTGCACCAGACCTGTGGTCAGGTGCAAGGCTGTAGCCAATTACGAGCTTCAGGCAGTGGGAAAATGCATTGTGGTCCATTGTGGTCGAACATGCGGCGAACACCCGGAAATGTTCGGGGTTCGCGATCCGCCCGAACAGGCTAAGTTCGGGTCGAACCCCGAACCGTCCGAACCCGAACAGCTCATCCCTAGAAACAAAATCCCACACTTCTTTAAGGACTTGATCCCTAAGATCAGGGGCGTAACTACCAAGGGTGCCACCGCACCCGGTCCCTTGAGTCCAGGGGGCTTGCCTATATTTTATATATACTGTGTATGTATGTATGTATGTATGTATGTATGTATGTATGTATGTGTATATATATATATATATATATATATATATTAATACTTTTAAAATTATTTTATACTTATGTATGAGTTTTACTTTGGAGCTCTATGATACACTCATACACACCACATATTACTGTGAGTTTTATTGCCGTGGAGCTCTGTGATACGGACAGACACACACACACACTACTGTTAGTTTTAAGGCTGTAGAGCTCTGTGATTTACACTGATACACACTGCATATTACTGTGAGTTTTATTGCTGGGGTTCTGTTATATGCTCATACACACTGCACATTACTATGAGTTTTATTGCTGTGGAGCTCTGTGATACCTTCATACACACTGCAGATTGCTGTGGAGCTCCTTGATACGCTCATACACACCGCACATTACTGGGAGTTTTATTGCTGTGGAGCTCTGTGATACACTCATACACAGCACACATTACTGTGAGGTTTATTGCTCTGGAGCTCTGTGATACACATATACACACTGCACATTACTGTGAGGTTTATTGCTGTGGAGTTCTGTGAGATACAAATAGTGCAAATTACATTAAAAATAGGATGGACTGAAGAATCATAGTGGACCTGGAAAAAATGGGACACTGATTGTCTGGAGTCAACATTGTGGACCTGGAGGGGACCAATGCATGTTGATGGGAGGGGGGGGACAAAATATGTTTTTGCCTAGGGTGGGGGGGCTTCATTGTTCCTGCACCTGGGCCCTGAGGTTTCTAGTCCCGCTTCTGCCTAAGATCATTTATTTTAGCCTTAATTCCCTAACTCAAGACCGCCTGAATGTGATTATCATGATTTAGTACAGCACAATACTTTTTTGCAACATTGCAGAACATTTTTAGCTGCCAATTAATGATGCCTGTGTGTTTTTCCATTCTATATGGAGAAATGGTATACTGTGTGGGTGGGCTTAGAGCTAGCGGCCTGGCCTTCTATCTGCAGGTGTAATAATAATTATAAAAAAAAATCAAACAGTACATGTTAAAAATTATAATTGTTTTTGAACGTTCCCTGCTTGCTATTTAACTTAACCAAAACAGATTTGTGTTTTCTAGCACTGAGAATCGGTGGAAAGGCAGGCAAAACTGACTCCTGAACTATCGCTGCTCATTTGGCAGGATTCAGCAGTTAGAATACAGCAACTAAACAATAACACGCTGTAGGAATTTTAACCTCTCTTATAAAACATGTGGTGCGTGTGCCTTTTGAATAATAACTTGGATATACAGTATTTAGGGATGCTTGCTTTACACTCAAACTGTACACTTGAATGTTTGAAAAGTGAAACGCTGTTTGCATAGAAACTACAGAATGAAAATGTCTTAAATTTACATATAAGATCCAATGAATTATAATAAAAAGGGCTGTTACAGAAAAAAGAAAAACGAATTTAAAAAAAACCCAGAAAAAAGTTTGCAAAAAATCCCTAAAATGCCTAAATAATCTAAAAATAAAGAGACTTTTTACTGCAGAATATCCACAGTTTCTTAGATATTGAATTAAAAAAACGGGAATATTTTTAACATTGAAGCCTATGGGATTCGCCTGAATAAACCTGTCGAATTAAACCACCGAACAGCAGGGCAATTCGGCAACTTTTCACTGCTGTTTTTTGTTCTTTGAATAGACAAAGCATTACTTCTCTATGGGGATTTCACTGCCCTTGAACAGGCACCGTATGGGCAGACAATTCGCCAACATTTGGTGAACTGCCTGCTCTCTGGATAGGCGAATGGCCAGGAAAGATAACTGTACGCTGAATTTCAGCATTCTTACCTTTCGCCAGCAATTCGGATCTCTTTGAATAACCCTGTATGTCTGCATTGATGGACATTTGGACCCCTGTATCTCCAACTTCTTGACAGCTGCAGGGTCAAGTGAGGTATCACTGGAAAGGCCAGAGCATGCCCTTTCCAATGATATCAAACATGACCAGGTTTTATGTAACAATAATAAACCTTTTTTTTTTCTTTCTAGCACAGCAATATTTTTCACTTCAACTATAAAGTGAATAATGATGCTGCACTAACTCGCCATCTCATTTCTCATGTCACAAACAAGTGTGGAGGTGATGGCACAATCCTCCAAAACACAAGGGAAATATTTTAATTTTTTCATTTTGTTTTTGATTAGAATTGTATATATTCTCAGAAAAATGCAGTAACAGGTTGCCATCTAAATTTTTTAAACCAGAATTTCCTGTAGGATATATAACCACAAAGGTTTGGATGATAAAATGTGAAAAAAAAATCTTCACGCTGTAAATGACTGAAATCTGAATGGAAATTTCCTCACGCAGTATCTGCCTGGTTAGATATTCCCATATCTGCACTATTAAATAACAAAATATGTTTTCATTCCACTAAATTCCAAGAAAAGCCACCAAAATCTTCAGCTCCAGACCCATAGAGGTATTAGGCTAGTGTCAAATGAACGGATTATTCGCAGCGACCGTCAAAAAGTGCGTCTGAACGCATTGCCGGATTTTTTTCACAGAATGCGCGAAAACGGTCATACGATGCGCATTTTCGTGCGTGATTTTTTTACGGATCGTCAATAAAACACTTTTCGTCTGGACGTTATGTTGGCCGGACATGAGCAGCGTCTGACATCTCCTAATCACGCACACTCGCCGCTAGCGGACGCAGCGCACTCTGTACGTCAGTACTAGCGGTTCTGCATTCTCGAAAAAATGCTTTCATTTTCCACTTGCGTTGCGCGGCCGGACTTTTGTGCGGCCGTACTTCGTATATTGCGTGTCATTTGCTGCTACTGCGGCCGTGATTAAGTGCGCCTAAACGCAAGTTAATAATGCGCTAGTCTGACCCCAGCCTTAATCCGTTCCTGGGTGAAGAGAGTATTACCACAAAAGAAATTAGAGGTGAGAGGCTGGGGAATGAAAACCGTAACAGTAGAGACATTAAGAATGTGTAGAAGTGGGATGAGAAAACGTTAATCATTTGAGACAGTGATTAAAATTTAATGCGCCCCTCATGTGTGGTTCCTAGAGTTATCACAGCATGGGATTAAAACTTGGAGTCCAGCAAGCACAAAATGCAACAGAATCGCTTTCACTACATGTCTACAAGCTCAAATTCACATTACAATGTAATTATGTACACACACAGCTGCATTCACACTGATCCTCCATTTAAACATGTCTTTGTTCACATGTTAAATACATTCCTGTGGGCATCCATTCTTTCACTCCACAAAATCCCCATACATTTGCCCTCGTAAAAACAAAACCAACACCTTTCATGCTCGCATATGTCTGATTGCACTTATATACACTCCTGCATTATCTCGGAGTGACATTTAGGCCGGTGTCAGACGAGCACACTAGGTGCGCCCATACTGACATGCCTGCCGGCATCCGTCGCAGCGTTGTGACGCTGCAACAGGGCCAGTCACACGCTTGGGCATCCGCACGAAATGCGCGCGCAACAAGCGCATGCCCACAAAGCCTCCCCGTCGAACCGCTAGACGCATGTTGACGTGGCTGCAAAGTGCGATCCTCCATAGGGGATGGAGCTTTGCAGCGCTGAGCGCCCTGACTGCGCTCAGCGAGATGGCCAGATGGGTGAGGAGTGCAGGCCCGGACTGGCCATTGGGCAAACCGGGTGTTTGCCCAGTAGGCCGTTATCCTCCCGGGCCGGTTGGCCGCTAGCACCCCTTGCTGGTCGGCCGGCCGACATAGCCAGCCGCCCGGCAAGGGGGCCTAAGCCGAGTGAAGAGGGAGGGCGGCTTGGTATGGGGAGAAAAAATAATTGGCATGCTGGGGAGGGCGGAGAATGAGTTAATACGCATGGGGAAATAATTGGCATGGGGAAAATGAATTAATTGGTATGGGGAGAGAAAAATTTATTTGAATCTGGGGGAATGAATTTATTGGTATGGGAGAATGAGTTAATTGGTATGGTGGAGAGAAAAATTTATTAATTGGTATGCTGGGGGAATGAGAAATTTAATGATTTAATTGCTATGCTTGGGGAAGAGAAATGAATGAATGCTGGGGGAGTTAATGATTTAATTGGTATGCTGGGGGGGTGAATGAATTTATATGCTGGGGTGAATGAACTGGTATGCTGGGGATGAATGAATTGATATGCTGGGAGATGAATAAATTGATATGCTGGGGGATTAATGAATTTTTTATGCTGGGGGGATGAATGACTTGAAATGCTGGGGATGAATGACTTGATATGCTGGGGGAATGAATGGGTATGCTGGGGGATGAATGAATTGATATGCTTGGGAGGATGAATGAATTGATATGCTCGGGAGGATGAATGAATTGATATGCTCTGAGGATGAATGAATTGATTTGCTGGGGGGATGAATGAATTGATATGCTGGGGGATGAATGAATTGATATGCTGGGGGGGATGAATGAATTGATATGCTGGTGGGGATGAATGAATTGATATGCTCGGGAGGATGAATGAATTGATATGCTGAGGGGATGAATGAATTGATATGCTGGTGGGGATGAATGAATTGATATGCTGGTGGGGATGAATGAATTGATATACTGGTGGGGATGAATGAATTGATATGCTGGTGGGGATGAATGACTTGATATGCTGGGGAGAAATGAATGAATTGATATCAATACATTGAATTTTATTACAGTGTAACTTTGTGATGCCCTTATGCACACCACACATTACTGTGAAGCTGTGATACCCTCATAATTACTGCACATTACTGTGGAGCTCTGGCACCCCCCATAATGTGCAGTGTGGTATGGTTTTTTTACAGCGCTCCACAGTAATGTGCAGTGTTTATGAGGTTGTCGCAGAGCTCCACAGTAATGTGCGATGTGTATGAGTGTATCACAGATCTCCACAGCAATAAAACTCACAGTAATGTGCGCTGCCACTGTGTAAAAAGAAAATGTGGGATGCTCAGTCTGAACTGCCCGGGTCTATATTTTGTCCCAGGCCTGGTCGAGTGGAAGGAACGTCCACTCTCATGGACGTTCCTTGCACTCTGAAGTGCACTCGTCTGACTCCAGCCTTAGGGCTGCCAGACCGTCCATGTTTTCCTGGACATATATAATGTATTCATGCTGATGTACAGTGCATGAAAAATGCAACCTTCCTGTATGTAGAATCCATATTCTGCAGGTAGTAAATGAAAGGAATCCCAGGTGACCTGCCTTGAGATGCTCCTGCAGCATATGAATTATACATGTTACAGGGCAGCACTTTCTTCTGTGCTCCCCTCTGCATGAAATAATACAGGGTTATTCAGAGAGAGGTGAAAACCAAGAGAACTGGCAAGAGAAGAGAACAATCTAGACCAAATAGCCGATTTGGAAAGTGAGATAAATGGAAGAATTTTTCTGGTTTGGCTAGTTCGACCTCGAATTTTCACTTCTCCAGTCATTCTCCTGCTTTTCATGCTCTCTGAATAACCCTGCTAGCGTCAAGGAAAACATTTCTCCAAATGCTATTTAAACAAAAAATGTGTCCAGGAAAACATGGCCAACCTGTGGCAACCCTAGTGACATTACAGGCAAATGCATACAAACATTCGTACACAGATAAGCATTTGCATTTGTCAGACACTATGCACGCTCCTTATTATTGCTCTCACTGTTGTAAGAGGTAACAGCTTTTTGCTTTCCTATTAGTGTGTCCATGCTATTTATTCTCACCATAATTCGTTTTTTGTCATCATAGCAAAATACTAACAGCAACTGTTTATTTTTTTCCATTCGCTGAATCTTTTATTTTGAATAATTTTTTTGCAATAAAAATGAGCTTGGAGGGGGGCGTGGCCGACTGCGAATGGAGGAAGTCGTGTTCTAGTGCAGCTCCACACGTACTTCTCTCCTTAGGGACCCTAGCTGACTTCCCCCACTGATTTTTTGAGTTCCTGAGACTCCTGAACGGTCGTTCACCTGGACAGCTGTGTTTGGAGCCCGCTTGTTCCCCCTCCGGACCAGAGACTCACCATTTAGCGGCCATTTCCCTCTGGACCACGATGCCGGCAGCCATATTGCAGCCTAACTCCCGGCAGCCTTCTTCCACTGTACCTCTGAGTGCTCTACATGTACCTATACTGGGGGCTAGGGAGACGGAGGGCCCACGTCTCCCGACTGCCCTGGATGGATGCCTGATGGGAGAAGCGGCCGGACTGACAGATGGGTAGCAGGACGGACCCCTTCCCCCCACGAGAGGTACTGATGCCTTCCTTACAGGCCTTGAGGCCTGTTTACATCTGCTGGATGGGGAGGCCGTGGATGTCACGCTCACCAGAGGTACCTGGCGCCGGGTTATGCTTGCGCTGCAAGGCTGTCAGAAGGAGGAAGACTTGAGTCTAGATGGGGTTGAGGCTATGTCAGATGTGCGCCCCACTGCGGCCTGTTCTATGACCGTGACAGGGAGCTATGATGAGGTTGGCATCCCGTCTCGGACGATGGACGCGGCCCTGTGCTCTGCTGAGACCTGCCTGCCTGATGTCGCTGTCACGGGGAGCTGCGCAGAGAAAGGCGACACAGATAAAAGGTTGGAGTCCAGACCCCCGAAATTGAGAGATGGTGATGGTGGTATGGCAACTGACCCTCCAAGCCCAATATCACCGGATCCCCGGCAGAGATTAGGAACGGATGGCCCCCTCCCCCGACTGGCTGCTGAGATGGTGCGGAAGCGCCCGCCGAGGTCACGAGTGCAGCTGCCGCTAGCTTCTGAAGTCGGAGTTCGTGGAGTGCCTCGGGCCCTGGTGGGGCCTGCAATTACCTTCCATGACTGCGTGAGGATTGCGTCGGGGATGTTCCAGCCAGCTGAGTGATGCGTACCTGCTCCCCGCTCGCTGCCGTTCCTAGATGCAGGCTGAAGAGACCCCTCAGACTCTGGTTTCTGCGTTGTGCTTTTGCTTTATTTTTTTTCTTTATTTCTCTCTCTGATGACATTTTGTTTAAAAGTTTTTCTTTGACCTCACGCTGGGACTCTTTGCTTGGCCCCCCCTTTTTTTTTTATATGATGGCTCCTCCAGGATCCCTTGGGGGGCGCAGCCGAGGCTTGGTGCCCGGTTTAGCTCCCAAGAACCCGGGCCTTGTGCCATTTAACCCCCATGGTCTTCCCACGGTCTTGTCGGCCATCTGGGAAGTCGCGAAGGCTGGCATAATTCTGGCCTTTGCCATCTTTTATCCCACCCCCTTATTTTATGATATCAAGAATCTTCTTGATTTAAAGATGTGTGTAGCGCTGTGTTTAAAAAGACTGTTCTGCTGCATTTACTTGCAATGGCCACCAGAGGGAGACAGAGACCATGGTAAGATTATGCTGGACAAACACAGAAGGCACTGAACTACATTTTCCATGATGCTTTGCGTGAGGACAGGAAGTGGGTGTGTAGGAAAGGAAAGGCATCAGCAGCCTCGTGGAAAGCATGCTCAGAGTGAGCTGGGAGCTGAAAGGAGAAGGAAGCAGGCAGAGCTGTTAAGGATCGTGACCAGGCCAGAGCGCAGGGGCTACCTCACTGGTACTGGGGGATCGGGACAGTGACCCTGCAGAGATCTGTCTATACCAAGCTGTGGGGTCTGAGGACAAGAAGCTGGTTCCGGCTGGATCCCGAGTTAGGAGAACCGCAGATCGATCTAACAGGGAGTGCAGGCGGTGAGCTGGACATCTTGTGGCAGATACAGACAAGCAAGACAGCGGATCCGGTGACACAGAGAACCCCAGTCAAAATCGAGCGGAGAGACGTCCTGGGTCGAGCGGAGCACAGAGTATCTGGAGGATGGGTGAGAGGCCTTCCAGGCCGTTGTAAAATAAAGCACGCTGCAGTTTCTTCAAAACCCACAGGGCCCCAACGTGACTAGTCGAAGATACATCCTAAATGATTCACTGTTGTGCCCAGGTACCATCTCACACACACACACACCTACATTCTTGGGACATAACCTGTACGGGACTCACTCCCCAACCACAAAGGGGGTTAAAGATATATTTTTCTCTTTTCCGCTGCGCCTTTCTCGAATTACGAAGCATTCTATTTCTTTTCCGCTGCGCGTTTCCCGCATTACGAAGTACTGTAAATATATATACGTATACCGTATTATTCATTATATGCCATTTATTCTAGTAAACTATATAATTTATAAAATCCACGACGGTGCTGGAGTATATTTATTCCCTAGTGCGGGAAGACTGACCCGAGGTTAAATTTCAGCGCCTCCTCCGGGAGTGAGCGCTACATGTGCATTTACTATCCTTTCCTAATATTAGTTAAATTAGTTATATACGCTGAGATTATTATTTTTTTTCCCTGAGATAATTTCACGCTGTCCTTTCTATGTGATTATATTGTTGACTTTTTTCCTACTATTTTCATGCAGTGTTTATTTGCGATGATGTGTTTTGGTCCAGTGCGCCCCGGCTTCTCTTTTCTTTTTCTCTTATTTTTACACTGAAACATTTAAGATGACTTTCTATGCGTAGCTGTTATTTTTCTTCGGCTCAAATATAAACACATCCTATGTGGCCCTGCGAGGCCCTTATTTCAAGTTTGATGTCTTGCTGCCAATTTTACAAAATAAAAATTTATAAAAAAAATGAGCTTGGAGAGTCGTATGACGGATGACAGGATGGGCTGGAACAACAAGCATTATGATGTGATTAATGCAGGCTATGCCCAAAGGTACAGTTTGACAGGAAATGTGTAAAAGCCTGAAGGCAAAAAGTCACTTTGAATAAAAGCTGAAAAAAAGGCAATCCTTGATAAAATACATACTTAACCCATTATATCCTTTATTGATGGTCTTCAATGATTTTACCAGAAGGAAAGTGCACTTATTAATTTATTCAGAAATGTTTTAAAAAGAAGGGATATATTGAGATTTCAAATGTTATCAAGTATGTTTTAGGACAGATACAATCAGGGTTATTCAGAGAGCGGTGAAAAGCAGGAGAATGACTGGAGAATGGAAAATTCTAGGTCAAAATAGCCAAACCAGAAAAATTCTCCCATTCATCTCACTTTCTAAATCCGCTATTTTGACCTAGAATCTTCCATTCTCCAGTCATTCTCCTGCTTTTCACCGCTCTCTGAATAACCCTGCTAGTGAAATGACCTATCATTTCATGAATGCTTGCTCCAAAAATCGGTCTTAAATGGGACCCTCTACACCACACTAACTACTTTAGCTTTTTAAAGTGGCCTGAGTGTATAATGCCCCCCCCCATCTATTCTTCTGTAATTGCTGGGTAAAGCGAAAGAGTTTCCTCTTAGTACAACACTATTACCAGCAGCCAGTTCCCAGTCTCCCTCTGCTATCACTCCACCTCGCTGCGGACTCCAGGAGGTGATACTTGCGGAAGCGCCACTGCGGGTAGCGCTGCGTTCCGGGACAAGGTGCGGAGGTAGTGCCTACCCCGAAATAACAAGCTAAAATAGGGATGCTATGGGGAAACCTGCAGGCACAGGTTTTTCCTATTAGCATCCACATTTTAGCATTAGAATGGTAATAGGGCTCCTAATGTTTAATTCCCTAGGGCAATGGTTCCCAACCGCGGCCATCAAGTACCCCCAACAGACCAGGTTTCCAAGATATCTGAAGCGCCGCACAGGTGATACAATTTGCTGCTTAGTGATTGCATGCTTCAGTCTGCATTTCCCCAAGGCAATCCTTAAAACCTGGCCTGTTAGGGGTACTTGAGGACCGCGATTGGGAACCAATGCCCTAGGGGATAGCAAGGCTGTGGCACAGAAAGTTATTTATAAATAAACAAGTTACTGGGGTCCACAAAACCTGAGGGGACCTTTTGACTCTTATGCTATAAAAATAAATACAGATTCAGAAGAAAAGGAATTTCACTGGAAGATCTTATTGGCTTAATTTTCAGAGATCTAAACCAGATTTTAGCTGGAATTGGTGTTCAGTAACGCAGCTGCAACAGAGACATGCATTCACCAGACCTTTTCCTCTCTTGCAACATCTGCTGCCTTACTTCATGTTTCATAGTGTTACCGGAATCCACTTGGTTCACTCGGGACGAGGCCGGACCGGACACGAGCAAGGATTGTCTGAACACAAGTCTCTTCAGGAAAGGCAAACTTTATTGTGACGTTACAGAATGCTCAGACAGGATTGAATCGCAAAGACTGAGCATCGATTACACAGTGACATGAGGTTTTATACCCCAAATACATAATTAGGTACATCCCAATTAGCCCACCTCCCGATGACACTCTCCCACCCCACGTGGGTTAATACCTCCCTTAACCTAATACAAAGACATTCCATTAATTGGCCGTAAATTGGCAAACTTTGTTAGTTTCAGTAAATCATGATTAGTTGCTTCTCCTATTCCGGGCTGCGCCCTCCTCCCTAGCGCCTGTGATCATTTGTTGCAGCTAACACCTGGTCTGATCTCTATGCTCCTTTGTTTCTCAGCGGGCCTCAACGACCTTGGTGTATCTACTCCTCCTTCTGCCCTTCCGTGCCAGGAACAGCCTAGACCTTTCTCAAACTCTAATTACTTTTTCTGCTAATCTAACACATTCCTAAATTTCTACGTATGCCTTATTCTAGTTTCAACTAAAACTTGCCTAGTTATTTTCAAGTGAACCAATATTCTGAACAAGATGGTCGCCTGGCTTATAATGGCGGCCATATTCCAGCCTATTTCCACTTCATTCCCCCCTTGGCTCAAGCCTTAGGCTCTTCTCCTGAGACTTGTAGCCATTACATCTCACTATTTTTATTCTCGAGTTCCTCATACTTTGGGGGGGCCTATTTTCGTCGGGAATATACCTTGTGGGATAATCAGTGGTATCTTTTGTGTCTGTGCGGGTGTCAGTGCCTTCTTGCATAGTGGCCAGAGACAAAGCCCTATACGATACAGTAGTGCTCCTATGATCAAGATCACCACCACCATCAGAATCATGGATCCAATCTGCGAAATAAATCTCAGAATGGATCCGAACCAATCTCCGATTGCTCCGAACCCACGGAGTGGATTCCAACCTTCAGCAGCAATCCTCCTTGCTATGTTCTGCAACTGTGCTACCTTTTCTTGGTGATCTTGGATTATCTGGTAATAGTCAGGGACGTCATGTGTAGCGTTCTTGATGAAAGTGCAACATTCATAATGCATTGTCATCTCACACAATCCATTCAGGGCTGCACTAATCTGTTCCAGTGCCATATTATGTATCATTTGCACCTTTCGTATCTCTCGTACTTCCAGATTCAACAACTGAATATCAACTAGTCTTATTCAAAATCTCATCCATCAAACTGGCATAACTGTTCATTCTTGCCATCAACTCTCTTCCCCATCCAGTCCATGCCGGAAGCCATGCCCATATTCGATCCGCTTTCTTGAACAGCTCTCTCTTCTGTCTTTCGAACACCAGTGGATACCTAGGGTGAAGTATTGTGTCTGAATTAGTGTGTTCCCCCCCCTTACCCTCTGGATTGGGATCAATTTAGCAAAATAACACATTCCCGTTACTGTAGGTGGTACCCATGTGTAACACACTCCTTCACAGCACACCTGATACCCTCCTTTCACTATAAATGGTGATGAGTATAGTGTTCCCTTTGTTATCGCTATCGCAAGCTGTCTCAGTCGTCTCATCATATCCACCACATCCTGTTTTCCATTGGTCACATTCGCAATCTCCTCCTCTTGCTCTCTAGTGAATTGCCTGCATCGTATGTATATATAATGCACCTTCAGTCCTGTTCTGAATATGTAAATGTATGATGTCCAATTGAACTGACTCGAGTTACATACCCCACCCTCGTTATTTATCTCCTTATCTGGGCCTAATTGAAAACTAGGGATGTGCGTTTCGGGTTTCGGAATTTCGGAATTTTCACGAAATTTCTTGATTTGGGTCTTTCGATGCGGCCGAAATTCCGAAATTTTTTAGATCCGAAAAAGTCGAATCCGAAATGTTTTCCGAGCCGAATCGAAAAATTTTCGGAATTTTCGAAAGGACTTGAAATGTGTCAAATCGAAATTTATTTTCCCTCTATTCATGATTTCGGTTCCATTCGGGATTTCGGTTCCATTTCGGTAATTCTGAACATCGTTTATTTAACTATTATCGGTTATATCACTGTTTCTGTAAATTTTGTCTTTGTAAATGTGCTGGGGCAAATCAATGAGCTGGGGCATCCATGTGCTGGGGCAAATCCATGTGCTGGGGCAATATCCTATGAGCTGGGGCAATATCCATGTGTGAGCTGGGGCAATATCCTATGTGCTGGGGCAAATCCATGTGCTGGGGCAAATCCATGTGCTGGGGCAAATCCGTGAGCTGGGGCAATATCCTATGAGCTGGGGCAAATCCATGTGCTGGGGCAAATCCATGAGCTGGGGCAAATCCATGTGTGAGCTGGGGCAATATCCTATGAGCTGGGGCAAATCCATGTGCTGGGGCAAATCCATGTGCTGGGGCAAATCCATGTGCTGGGGCAAATCAATGTGCTGGGGCAAATCAATGTGCTGGGGCAAATCCGTGAGCTGGGCAATATCCTATGAGCTGGGGCAAATCCATGTGCTGGGGCAAATCCATGAGCTGGGGCAAATCCATGTGTGAGCTGGGGCAATATCCTATGTGCTGGGGCAAATCCATGTGCTGGGGCAAATCAATGTGCTGGGGCAAATCAATGTGCTGGGGCAAATCCGTGAGCTGGGGCAATATCCTATGAGCTGGGGCAAATCCATGTGCTGGGGCAAATCCATGAGCTGGGGCAAATCCATGTGTGAGCTGGGGCAATATCCTATGAGCTGGGGCAAATCCATGTGCTGGGGCAAATCCATGAGCTGGGGCAAATCCATGTGTGAGCTGGGGCAATATCCTATGTGCTGGGGCAAATCCATGTGCTGGGGCAAATCCATGAGCTGGGGCAAATCCATGTGTGAGCTGGGGCAATATCCTATGTGCTGGGGCAAATCCATGTGCTGGGGCAAATCCATGTGCTGGGGCAAATCCATGAGCTGGGGCATCCATGTGCTGGGGCAAATCCATGTGCTGGGCAAATCCATGAGCTGGGGCATCCATGTGCTGGGGCAAATCCGTGTGCTGGGGCAAATCCGTGAGCTGGGCCAATATCCTATGAGCTGGGGCAAATCCATGTGCTGGGGCAAATCCATGTGCTGGGGCAAATCCATGTGCTGGGCAAATCCGTGAGCTGGGCAATATCCTATGAGCTGGGGCAAATCCATGTGCTGGGGCAATATCCTATGTGCTGGGGCAAATCCATGTGCTGGGCAAATCCATGTGCTGGGGCAAATCCATGTGTGAGCTGGGGGCAATATCCTATGTGCTGGGGCAAATCCATGTGCTGGGGCAAATCCATGTGCTGGGGCAAATCAATGTGCTGGGGCAAATCAATGTGCTGGGGCAAATCCGTGAGCTGGGGCAAATCCTATGAGCTGGGGCAAATCCATGTGCTGGGGTAAATCCATGAGCTGGGGCAAATCCATGTGTGAGCTGGGGCAATATCCTATGTGCTGGGGCAAATCCATGTGCTGGGGCAAATCCATGTGCTGGGGCAAATCAATGTGCTGGGGCAAATCAATGTGCTGGGGCAAATCAATGTGCTGGGGCAAATCCGTGAGCTGGGGCAATATCCTATGAGCTGGGGCAAATCCATGTGCTGGGGCAAATCCATGAGCTGGGGCAAATCCATGTGTGAGCTGGGGCAATATCTATGAGCTGGGGCAAATCCATGTGCTGGGGCAAATCCATGAGCTGGGGCAAATCCATGTGTGAGCTGGGGCAATATCCTATGTGCTGGGGCAAATCCATGTGCTGGGGCAATATCCTATGAGCTGGGGCAAATCCATGTGCTGGGGCAAATCCATGTGCTGGGGCAAATCCATGAGCTGGGGCATCCATGTGCTGGGGCAAATCCATGTGCTGGGGCAAATCCATGAGCTGGGGCATCCATGTGCTGGCAAATCCGTGTGCTGGGGCAAATCCGTGAGCTGGGGCAATATCCTATGAGCTGGGGCAAATCCATGTGCTGGGGCAAATCCATGTGCTGGGGCAAATCCATGAGCTGGGGCATCCATGTGCTGGGCAAATCCATGTGCTGGGGCAAATCCGTGAGCTGGGCAATATCCTATGAGCTGGGGCAAATCTATGTGCTGGGGCAAATCCGTGAGCTGGGGCAATATCCTATGAGCTGGGGCAAATCCATGTGCTGGGGCAAATCCATGTGCTGGGGCAAATCCGTGTGCTGGGGCAAATCAGTGTGCTGGGGCAAATCAATGTGCTGGGGCAAATCCATGAGCTGGGGCAAATCCATGTGTGAGCTGGGGCAATATCCTATGTGCTGGGGCAAATCCATGTGTTGGGGCAAATCCATGAGCTGGGGCAAATCAGTGTGCTGGGGCAAATCAATGTGCTGGGGCAAATCAATGTGCTGGGGCAAATCCATGTGCTGGGGCAATATCCTATGAGCTGGGGCAAATCCATGTGCTGGGGCAAATCCATGGGCTGGGGCAAATCCATGGGCTGGGGCAAATCCATGTGCTGGGGCAATATCCTATGAGCTGGGCAATATCCTATGAGCTGGGGCAATATCCTATGAGCTGGGGCAAATCCATGTGCTGGGGCAAATCCATGTGTGAGCTGGGGCAATATCCTATGTGCTGGGGCAAATCCATGTTGCTGGGGCAAATCCATGTGCTGGGGCAAATCAATGTGCTGGGGCAAATCAATGTGCTGGGGCAATATCCTATGTGCTGGGACAAATCCATGTGCTGGGGCAAATCCATGAGCTGGGGCAAATATCCTATGAGCTGGGGCAAATCCATGTGCTGGGGCAAATCCATGTGCTGGGGCAAATCAGTGTGCTGGGGCAAATCCATGTGTGAGCTGGGGCAATATCCTATGAGCTGGGGCAAATCCATGTGCTGGGGCAAATCCATGTGCTGAGGCAAATCCATGAGCTGGGGCAAATCCATGAGCTGGGGCAAATCCATGTGTGAGCTGGGGCAATATCCTATGTGCTGGGGCAAATCCATGTGCTGGGGCAAATCCATGTGCTGGGGCAAATCCATGAGCTGGGGCAAATCCATGAGCTGGGGCAAATCCATGTGCTGGGGCAAATTAATGTGCTGGGGCAAGTCAATGTGCTGGGGCAATATCCTATGAGCTGGGGCAATATCCTATGAGCTGGGGCAATATCCTATGAGCTGGGGCAAATCCATGTGCTGGGGCAAATCCATGTGTGAGCTGGGGCAATATCCTATGTGCTGGGGCAAATCCATGTGCTGGGGCAAATCAATGTGCTGGGGCAAATCAATGTGCTGGGGCAATATCCTATGTGCTGGGCAAATCCATGTGCTGGGCAAATCCATGTGCTGGGCAAATCCATGTGCTGGGGCAAATCCATGTGCTGGGCAAATCCATGAGCTGGGGCAAATATCCTATGAGCTGGGGCAAATCCATGTGCTGGGGCAAATCCATGTGCTGGGCAAATCCATGTGTGAGCTGGGGCAATATCCTATGTGCTGGGGCAAATCAATGTGCTGGGGCAAATCCGTGAGCTGGGGCAAATCCATGTGCTGGGGAAAATCCATGTGCTGGACTGCTGGGGCAATAGAGTTAGACAGCTTTGAAACGAGGAGAACAGATGTTCCGAAAAAAACGAAAATTTCCGAAATAGCGAAAAGCCGATAACCAAAAAACGAGCAAAGTGACACGAAAATACGAAAAATAGTCGATATATACCGAAAACCATGTACAATTCCGAAAAACGAAAATTTCCGAAATAACGAAAAGTCGATACAGAAACCTAGTAAAGTGACCCGAAAATACGAAAAATGGTCGATATTCCGAAAAATAAATGTACCCGAAAAACGAATCGAGCTGAACCGAATCGAAACAGAAAGCAGTCGAAACGAGCCGAATCGAAAAGTTTAAACATTCGAAAAATCAAATCGAATCGAAAAAAAAAAATCAGTGCACATCCCTATTGAAAACACCATTCTGGTTGGTACACTGGTCCTATTATGGGGTGCCCAGGACTGAATGATTCTGGTTTCTCCCTTGACATATCAACTGCCTGTACTGTAACATTTTATGATGCAAACATA
This sequence comes from Leptobrachium leishanense, assembly GCA_009667805.1. Taxonomy (NCBI): domain Eukaryota; kingdom Metazoa; phylum Chordata; class Amphibia; order Anura; family Megophryidae; genus Leptobrachium; species Leptobrachium leishanense. Next base: position 362,125,277 of record CM019064.1, on the reverse strand, counting down.
CTCAAATTCATTGGGACAGAGGCGAATGGTATTTGAATTGTCTCTGGGTGCAGTCTACTACACACCCAATATGTGGTTTGCCCAGACTTTTTAGCAGAGTCATATTTAAATTGCACAAGCAAGTGTCCTTTTAGCTGAGTTCCAGATAGCGCCTCTCGTTTTTGTCTCCACATGGTACGGTTCTCCATCACCGGGTGTGTACCATTCCAGGTATTGGTGGTGCTTGGGCACTTGGGGCATACTCCACGTGACAGTCCATAAATCAAATGTGCAAGAAACAAAATTAGTACCAGAACTGCCCCAACTGTCAAAAACCCCCGGACAATTCTCTTCACAGTCACATAAACCCAATCCCTCCCCGCCGGAATTTCAAAAACAAAAGACATTTCCGGTTGATCACGGGCCGGGCCCCGAAAAATAACCCTCTCAGCATTCTCCATCAGTGGATAATTAGATCTCGTTGTATCCATCAGAACACCCAAGGGTTGAGTATCTTGGATGCTTTCAGTCGAATCTCTCAGGGGCTCATGACTGTGGTCTTTGTTAGCTTTAGCCTCAGTGGATTGGTCTCGTTGGTGATGACCTTCCATACTGGTTCAGGATTGGCCGCAGCTACCTTCAGCCTGGAGTGATGTATCCACGGGACCACCTCGGCAACCTTTACTGCTGTAGGGGTTGATAACAGGACAAAGTAAGGACCTCTCCATTTTGGGCCTAGTGGATCATTTTTCCACTCCTTCACCCATACTGAATCACCTGGACAATATTTATGCAGTGGGGGGGTACAAAAAGTGAGGCATATTATCTCCCACCCAAGTTTTCAATTTCTGCATTGCTTTACCCAAAAGTACAACCTGATCATTCAATTTAGTTTCCCCTAATGCCCGAAGGCATTAATCAGAGGGGTAGGCCGTCCAAACATGAGTTCGTACGGACTTAGCTTCAATTGGGGGGTTGGCCTGCCCCTAATGTGTAATAGGACTATCGGCAGCACATCCAACCAGCCTAATGACGTTTCTTGGCACAGTTTGGACATCAAAGTCTTTAGAGTACGGTTCATTCTCTCGACTTTTCCCGAGCTTTGGGGCCTGTAAGCAGTATGTAACTTCCAGGTGATACCCAACAGTCGGGCAAGTTGCTGTAAACAGTTCTGTATAAATGCAGGGCCATTGTCCGACCCTATTTCGAGAGGAAGTCTGTAGCGTGGTATTATTTCTCTCATCAGACTTTTCACCACTTCCACTGTCTTTTCTGTTCTCGTTGGGAAAGCTTCCACCCATGATATAAAAGAAAAGTGAATGTGACTTGAAAAGTAAATGTGGAAAAAGTTCAGATGCTAATATATCCAAAAATTACAGCTGCCAAGACTCAAATATATCTCTTGAATATTATAACCTCCGATCCAGGACCAGCACCTTACTTGCAATACCACAATACAAAAAGAAAGTGGCTCGATCCTCATTTTCCTACAGAGCACTGCAGTTATGGCACAACCTCCCAGACGCCATCAAATCTTCCCCCGGTCTAAAGTCACTCAAGAGCTCCCTATTAACATACCTCAGGCGGCTCTAGACTTGCTGAGGCCTTAGGAGAAGGCAAGATATGAAGCCCCTATTAAACACCGGACCATAGCCAAGGCCATATACAAAGGTAATGACATAACCTAGTAGGGCCATTTATATCAGTAATAAATGTGATTTAAAACAAAAGCAAATAATCTTATTTACAAGGGAGCAATTTCTAACATTGATTATAGATTACAGACTCACTGCTTATTGCAATGCAGCTCTGTCATACACAGAGGCCCCATCACCTCCTTAACACTAGTGCTCACATAAATGAATGCCTCGCAAGATCCGGCAGGTTGGCATAGTGATCCGCAGGGTTAGACTGGGGGACTTTTTCCCTTAAATCTCTCCCTGCTCCCGCCGGACGGAGCCATGGTACTCGCCGCTGGACAGGAGGTGAGTATACGATTCATTTTATTATTTTTTTTGGCTGGTGTTAACGCCAAGTCCTGGTTCTGGTTAACATTTTGTTAACTGCAGCCAGACGTTAATCAGCACTGGGATTTTGTAATCCTAACGCTGATTAACACTTTGCGCTCCCCATGTTACGTATAGGGAGCGCAAAGTACAGTAGCCTCGTGCTGAAAAGAACAAGGTGCCAAACGCTAACGGGTTACTTAACCCGTTAGCGTTTGGATTGTAATATACGGTGGCTACCAGTGCTAACGTTCACTCAGATGAGCGCTAACGTTAGCACCAACAATGTAATGTGGCCTCTGCTGTTTTAGATATACATATCTAACAGGGTTATTCAAAGAGCTCCGAATTGTGCCCGAAAGGTAACCAAACAGTGAAATTCAGCGTACGGTTATCTTTCCTGGCCATTCTGCTATTCAGAGAGCAGGCAGTTCGGCAAATCTTGGTGAATTGCCTGCACATATGGTGCCTGTTTAAGGGCAGTGAATTCCCCATAGAGAAGCAATGCTTCGTCTATTCAGAGAACACAAACCAGCAGTCAAAGGTTCCCGAAATGCCCTGCTGTTCAGTGGTTTCATTCGACAGGTTTATTCAGTTGAATCCCATAGGCTTCAATGTTAAAAATATTCCCGTTTTAATTCAATATCTAATCAACCGTTTAATATTATATTCTGCAGTAAAAAGTCTCTTTATAGATTTTTTAGGATCTGTTAGGCATTTTTTGGCAAAAACATTTTCCCGTTTCTTTTTCTTAATCGTCTTTTCTTTTTACTGTAACTGCCCTTTATACTATCATTCATTGGATCTTATATGTAAATACCAGGCATATTCGCTTTTTTTTGCAAACAGCGTTTAAATTTTCCAACTTTGAAGCATACTTTTTTTCCCTCCCCTTCTTGTCTGCGTGTCGGCTTTTTCCAGCGGCTGCTCTGCGCTGTGATCAACGGCTAGTCGGGTTTGTTCGACGGGGTTAATCCAGATGTTTTTGCAGTTTTCGTGAGCATTCGCCAGGTTTTGCGGTGAGTGTTCGTCGGGTTTGCGGTGAGTGTTCGTCGGGTTTGCGGCGGCTTTCCCCTGCACTACGACGGCCCTGTGGTGCCCGTTGAATACACCGCAGGGTCACCCAAATAGGATCACCAAAACGCACCTGATTGAAGAGAAAGAAAAGTCACCGAACAGTGACTTTTTGATTCTCTTTGAATAACCCTGTAAATCTTTTTTTATCAACTGTAGATGGGGAACTAGGAACTGAGCACCGTGTCAGTTAAGATGGAGTACATTACAATTTAAGCTGAGAGAGGATTGAAAGTGTGATATATATATATATATATATTTCCACCACACTTACAGGAGACCTACAAAACTATTTCAGGACAACAAAAGGGGATGGTTAAAAACATTTGTGCTGCTCAGATCCCTGGCCTTGCAGGGGTTAAAGATCACAGGGGATGAAAATTGTCCTTTCCAGCATGGGTTGTAATATGGCAGGATTGTCTGCTCCTGGACACAGGAGACCCCTCACACATTACAGCTTACACTGGAGGGAGGCTGTGTATGTAACCAGGGGGATGGGGGGGGGGGTCTCTTCAGGGGGGTGTGCCGAGATATGAGCGTTTACAGTGCAGAGAGCAGATAGTTTCTCACCTGGCAGCCTGGTGGAATGGAAACTCTGCTCCTCACTCAGCAGCATGTGGGACAAGAGGACAAGGATGCCATGTTCCCGCTGCTCTGTAACAGCCTGCAGCTTCCGGAGCGCATCAGCAGCTGAGAGCCACCACTCACTGGGGGATGTGTGTGCACTGCTAATCTGACAAGTGCAGGAGCAGGACCCGAGGAACACGCTGCCTGGAGGGACTGGGAGGAGCAACTCTGGTGGCATCAGCTCCTTTTCATGCCCGGAGCTGCTGACATGAGCTTGACCAGTGAGTCTGAGGTCACTGTGGGGGAAAGCAACCTTGTGAGGCCCCGGGGGGGGGGGGTGAGGCCTTAACTGCCTAATTGGAGAGCCGCCTATGACGGAATGCACCTGTAAACATGTAACATAATGAGTATTTCCTACATATTTATTTTCTGTTAATCTGTATATTTGTGGTTTTTTTTTGTTTATTTTTAATATCTTGCATTGTATTACTTTGTATTTCTGTAACAACTGTAACATTCTTGAACCCAGGACGTACTTGAAAACGAGAGAAATCTCAATGTTTTCCTTCCTGGTAAAATCCTTTATAAATAAATAAATATTAGCAACTTGTCACTGAATTGACCCCAAAATTGTACCTACATATTTCCAGATTATCTCCGGTGCCATCCCATAGGATTTTGAAATAGGGGTATCTTGGCCTGCCCCCCCTTGTATTAATGTTACACTTGAAAATGGCACCATAAACACTATCTTGACCAGGCACCGTCCCTCTAGGGGGCCTGTTAGCACAGCACCTGAGAGTCTGGTAGCATATGTCAACATCTCTGGAAGTGGGGCATTGGCCCAGTAGATACACTAGGGCTCAAAAATAAAGACGCATCCACTCCCATGGTTCTCCCATGGTGCAATGAGGAGCAGCATCACCGTGGGATGATGTGGTGTGTTATTCAACTACACGCAGAGCTGTGTGGAGTATTGACAAACTGCAGACACCTGTGCTCCAACATCTGCTGTGACGTGTGCAAGACATTGTCCTTGGACATGATGAATAAAGGAAATAATATCTGACACACAGCCTGGGGAGCAGATCATGGGATCAAATCGGGAGCTACGATGGGACAATTGAATTTTGCATCACCTTGTGCTTCCTAATAAAACTAACATGTTCATTGCTTCACATGTGTGCGGAATATGCTGGCGCTTTATAAATAAAGAATAATAATAATAATATAACATTATCAGTCTGGGTGTGTGTATGTGTCAGTATCTGTCAGGCCAAGTCATCAGATGGCTTTGGGCCAGGCCTATGCGCCCAGCAGCTGTACCTGTGTGACCATCGGGACAGCCTACGGGAGTAGGCCGCAATGCTGGATGGTATCGGGTCTGGCCTGTTCGCAAGGCTGACATCCTGGCTTAACCCATGGGCTCTCCCATGGAGACAGGACACCAGAGCAGCGGGCACCAGTATAGTCACCTGGCCATCTGTCACGGTTCCCGGATCCCACCACGCAGTCCTTAAAGCCCAACACTCCACAGAGCCAAAAACTACCAACAGGGTAGCCGTAAAGGAATCCCTAACTGTCTGGTCCTTAAAAATTGGCCAGATATATGTATACTAGCTAGACAGAAAAAGTTAATCAAAGACAATGTCGTAATACAAAACCAGGTCAGCAACACGGGGGTAGTCAGACGAGCCAGAATCAGGAATACAGAGTATAGAATAGTCAAATGGAATAGCCGGGTCGATATCAGTGCAGAAGCATAGTACAAGGAAATAGTCTAGGGCAACGGAAGGCAGAATAGTCAGAAAACAAGCAGAGGTCAATAACAGGTTAAATCATGAGGGAATTCAGGTACAAGGAGCTCAGGTATGGATAACCACGATCTGGCACTGCTTAGAAGGAACTGTTGGTTTTTAAAAGACCTTCACCAGACCGCGCCCCCCTGTCAAGCCGCGCCTCATGCAGCCACCTCCCTGCCTGTTTCAATTTAAACCGGGTGTTGGTGAGCGAGCAGCATCAGACATGCTGCCGTCAAGCACACCGGAAAGGCTGGAAGCCCCCAACGTTACACCATCATCCTGATATCTTTCGCGGCTAACTTTTGCCATCATCCATGTCCTTCGGCCACCGCCCATGCCCAGTGTGTGTGGCTCTTCTTCCTACTGACTCCGCTTCTTCTCACTCTCCCAGCACAGCCAGTAGAAGCAAAGGCTTTTGGTCCATGCCAGGCCTCAAAATGGCAGCCTGCGCATGGCCTGCCTCGTAAAGTATATCGACAGGCTCACGGCATTTTATTATTATTATTATTATTCTTTATTTATAAAGCGCCAGCATATTCCACAGCGCTGTACAATAAGCACAGTATAGACAGGGTTACAATACATTGAACAACATTTGACAAACAGTACAGGAGGAGATGAGGGCCCTATTCCCGTAGGAACTCACAATCAGGAGGGTTGGGGTTGGAAACAGGAGGAGTGGACTGTAAGGTGAGAGTGATTGATGGTTGTGTCAGTGAGTTGGGTGGTAGGCTTCCCTAAATAGGAACGTTTTAAGGGAGCGTTTGAAGGAAGAGAAGTTAGGGGAAAGTCTGACAGTACGAGGGAGAGCGTTCCAGAGAGTGGGGGCTGTGCGTGAGAAATCCTGCAGTCTATCATGGGAAGAGGTGATGCGGGGAGAAGCTAGGCACAGGTCACTGTTTGACCTTAGGGAGCGGGCTGGGGTGTATTTGGTGATTAGTGAGGACAGGTAGTGGGGCGCTGAGTTAGTGAGGGTTTTGTAGGTAAGGATAAGGATTTTGAACTTAATTCTGCAGTGGATGGGGAGCCAGTGAAGGGACTCGCAGAGGGGAGCGGCAGAGACAGAGCGGTGGGTGAGGTGAATTAGCCTGGCGGAGGCGTTCAGGATGGATTGTAGGGGGGAGAGGCGGGACAGAGGGAGGCCAGATAAGAGATTATTGCAATAGTCGAGTCGGGAGATTACCAGGACGTGTATGAGTTGTTTTGTGGTGACAGCGGTAAGAAATGGCTGAATTCTGGAAATATTATGCAGTTGGTATCGGCAGGAGGAGGAAAGAGACTGGATGTGGGGGATGAAGGAAAGAGCAGAGTCAAGTGTAACTCCAAGACAGCAAACTTGGTTTGATGGGGAGATGGTGATACCCTCCACCGTGATAGAGAAGTCAGGAGGTGGGGAGGCATTGGAGGGAGGAATAAGTAGGAGCTCAGTCTTTGACATGTTGATCTTTAGGTGGTGGGAGGCCATCCAGGAGGAGATGCCAGATAAACAGTCACTGACTTTTGAGAGGACAGGGGGAGAGAGATCAGGGGTAGAGAGGTAGATCTGAGTGTCATCAGCGTAGAGGTGGTAAATTGGTAATTAAAGCCAAAGCTGTTGATGATTTTGCCCAGGGAGGAGGTGTAGATGGAAAAGAGCAGAGGACCAAGGACAGAGCCTTGAGGTACACCAACAGATAGAGGCAATGAAGAGGAGGAGTTACCAGCAAAGGACACACAGAAGGACCTGTTGGGTAAATAGGAGTCAACCCAAGCAAGTGCAGTGTCACCGAGACCCAGAGAGTTGAGGGTCTGTAGAAGGAGGGGGTGGTCAACAGTGTCAAAAGCAGCCGAGAGGTCAAGTAGGATGAGAATAGAATAGTGGCCGTGTTTTTTAGCAGTTAGGAGGTCGTTGGTGACTTTGGTGAGGGCAGTTTCAGTTGAGTGTAGGGGACGGATGCCAGATTGCAGGGGGTCAAGTAGGGAATTGGAGGATTGTCATTTCCTGACAATGTCACTGATATCCTTAAGAGATAAGAGTGGTCTGTAAGGCCCCATCACCACATGTAACGTTCCACGTTCCCAGCCCTGTTCCCCTGTCCTCTCTAATATGTATATACCTGTTTTGCCCTTGTGTTTCAGTTGTTGCTTTTCCTGGGTGCAGCCCAGGGTTAATTGTCTCAGGTCTGTTCAGCTCACCTGTTGGACCTTGTGTTCTGATCTCTTCCCTATTTAGGAGTCATGAGCCCATTATAAAAAATAAAATATGGCAGAGTCAGCGCTCCCTCCAACGGTGATAGTAATCTGTCTTTTGTCTCTTCTTAATATCTTTAAATGTGGATATACCCCTTAAATAAAACAGAAATATATCATAGTGCAGCAATGTAGTTTGCACTTGTTGGTAAAGAAATGAGAGGGAGTAAACTCACATTTTCGGGTGCTAAATCAGACACTTGATGTAATCATCAACAGCCGGTGACTTTCAAAGGAGCACCGGATCTCCTGAACTCCCAGCAGGATCCTTCGAAGGCAAATAAAATGAGAAATTTTCAAGTTTTGCAAATAAATTTATTAAAATAAATAGGTAGTACACACCTAAACGCCTTTCGCGATTACAATCGCTTCCTCAGTAGGTGTATAAACCGTTGACAAGGAGCCCATTATGCTTCGCTCTGTCATTTGGTTCACTTCCTGAGTATTCAGTCTGTGTTCTGAGAGCTCCCTGCTTTATTGTTCCAGTCCAAGTTTGTATTTTCTTGTTCAATTTATTTACTTTGTGTCTCCTACAGCTGTGTTTTCTAGTTATTCCTATTGTTTTTTCCTCGCTGTGATTTGGTTTTCTGTTCATGTTCTATGTATACTGACTCCCTGGTTTTGATCCTTTGGCTTGTATGACTTCCCTCCCGGTTCTGATACCTGCATTCTGTATGACGTTCTTGTTCTGGCTTCCTGACCCTGGCTATCGTTATTACTATTCTCAAACTTAATCCTTGTCTGTACAGTTTATAGCAACTCCTGCCATCTGTATTTATCTACACTCTGCACAGCATCTAGGTACTTCTATAGAGCAGATCCAGCTGTCTTAAAGACCGGTCTATCAGAGCAGGGTTGCTGTGGTTTTGGCTGTGCAGAGGTCTCTGGTTTATTCTGAGTTACTCAGTGTTGTTCTGTACATTTGTTGTCTGCATATTGGGGCTTTCCCATGAACCAGGGCCTCACCTTGGCGCAAGCCAGGTGCCCCCAACGTGACACCACACCAGCGAGTTCTTAGTTACTGCTCCAGTATTGAAACAGTAACTTCTCCAAAGAGTGGTTATTCTCTTGTTTGCTCGCTATTCTCCTTAACTTCTGGCCAGACTTCCCCAGTGTACTGATCTGTTTAAAAGTTATTGCCTGTTAGCCACCTGCCTCGACCATTGGAACCATATAATCGCATATGACTATCTGCTGCCTGTCCCAACCATTGGAATTGTTTAATTGTCTAAGCCTGCCTCCAGTCTCCCTGACTTCGAATCTCGCCTCTCCACTTCGTTAGCGTTGGACTCCTTGCTGAGATCCTCTCACCTACTTATAGAAACCCACTATAGAAATAGTGGTAGCCTGACACCTACGATATACAAGATGGAAATTTGTGAATGGCATGGTTTATCACACAATGCAAAAGGTATTGAAACCCAATATACAGTGAAAGCTGATCCACTGAACTAGTCAGTAGGAACACAATGCATGGGTGACAAAAAATTAAAACAAAACCTTTATTAGGGCACAGTGCCAAGTATAAAAACCAACATCAATAATGATCACATTGAACGAACACACAAAAATTGTTAAAAGATATTCTACTATTTGGAAGACTCCACATGTGTAATTTGTTAAGAGCTAGAATAAATACTACACGTCAAAAGACTGTCGACACAGAGCGAATCAGTCAGATGGCGGAGTCCTTTTGTAATAATAGTGGCTTGTGCACAGATGGAAACAGATGAATAAAGGTGTGTAAACTGTGTAAGGAGACTAGCTGATGCAATGGCAGATGAAATTTAATCTAGATAAATGCAAAGTTATGCACTTTGGAGTGAAGAACACACAAGCAATTTATACCCTAAATGGTACGGAGTTAGGGAAATCCAAGCAGGAGAAGGATTTGGGAATAATCATAGACTTCAAACTAAGTAACAATGTGCAATGTCAAACAGCAGCCGCCACGGCCAGCAAAGTACTGGCATGCATTAAAAGGGAGTTCACTCACGGGATGAAAACATAATTTTGCCTCTGTATAAATCAATGGTCAGGCCGCACCTTGAATATGCCGTGCAATTTTGGGCACCTGTCTTAAAAAAAGATATTATATCGCTAGAAAAAGTGCAGAGACGGGCAACTAAATTAATAAGGGGGATGGAAGGGTTAAGTTATGAGGAAAGACTAACAAGCTTAAACCTGTTTAGTTTAGAGAAAAGGCGCCTTAGAGGGGATCTGATAACCTTATATAAATATATACGGGGCCATTATCAACCATTGTCTGATAGCCTATTCATTAACAGGACTATACATAGGACAAGGGGTCATCCATTTAGACTGGAAGAAAGAAAATTTAGCTTAAAGCATAGGAAGGGTTATTTTACGGTGAGAACAATAAAGCTGTGGAATTCTCTGCCTGTTGAGGTGGTTGGGTCAGAGTCTGTACAGACTTTTAAAAAACGACTGGATGACTTCCTGCAGACACAGAATATTAAGGGTTATAATATTTAATATGTGGGTAAAAGCTTCTTGATCCAAGGAGAAATCTGACTGCCATTCTGGGGTCAAGAAGGAATTTTTTCCCAGTATGTTGCTATTGGCAAGCATTTCAGACTGGGTTTTTTGCCTTCTTTTGGATCAACAGCAGTAGGTTATGTGGGAGAGGCTGAACCCGATGGACGCATGTCTTTTTTCAGCCTATATAACTATGTAACTATGTAAGGCGAAAAAAAACTGTATTTGCCAAATGATCACGCAAATTTTTAGCTCGTCTAGCAGTGACCATCGGTTTAGCAGGAAGAATTGTATCTGTATTCACTGCTAGACAAGCTAAAAAGTTGCGTGATCATTTGACACATACAGTTGTGTTCAAAATTATTCAACCCCCAATGCTGTAAAGGGTTTTAGGGAATTTAGTGTACATTTGTAATTGTATTCAGAATGAAATCCTACAAGGACTTTTTAAAGAACCATATGCAACTAAAATGACATCAATTGGTTTTGTAATACAGTAGTAAATGTTTCTTTTGTGAATTCTTCATTGACACAATTATTCAACCCCTTAAAGACTACCACTCTGAAGAACAGAGGTTCATTCAAGTGTTTTCAATCAGGTATTGAAAACACCTGTGGATGTCACGGAGCAGCAATAAAGCATAATAAGCACCATTAGGCAGCTTTAAAATGACTGTGATACTCAGCTCCTTCTAGACATTTACTGGTGTGTTACAAACATGGTGAAGTCAAGAGAATGGTCCAGGAAGACAAGAGAAGAGGTGATTACTCTTCACAGGAAGGGCAATGGCTATAAGAAGATTGCAAAGAGGTTAAACATACCAAGAGAGACCATAGGAAGCATCATTCGCAAATTCAAGGCAAAGGGCACTGTTGAAACGCTACCTGGTCGTGGCAGAAAGAAGATGCTGACTTCGACTGCTGTGCGCTGTAACGGTTAGCCCCTGCTTGGGCCATCGTGGTGGCTTAGAACATGAGATGAAGCCCTTAAGGCAGGTGAGTAACTGACTGGACACAAGGACAGACGGATTTCTCCAAAACCAAGGAGCACCAAAAAACAGAACAGAATTGCCACTAAGCTCCGAAGGCTTCAAGACCGACAGACAACTTAGGACACTCAGAAACACAAAGATACACTTGACAATCCGTGAAGGGAGTAGGCTGCAGGACAGTAAACAAAACAGACAGACTATACTAAAAGAGGTCCTTATAAGCGGCCTCTGAATATAATACTAAACTAAGACAGACAAGGTACATAAAACATGAAACATACAAGAATCGTCAATCAGGCAGAGGTTGGCAACAGATCAGAAATATATGGTACCAGGGGGGAGTAGAAGGGATAGTCAAAAATAAAGCCGAGGTCAGAACCAGAAAACACTTGAACAGGAATGCTTTGCAGCAACTCAGGAAACACGAACCAGACAGAACCACCATCAAACTCCACAAACAGTCAATGAGGCTCTGTGCTGCTGGGAATATATAGGGAGTGGGTCTGTATGATTGGGCCATGTGACCCCAGACCAGGAGATCACAACAGAACCCCAGATCAGCCCTAAACAGCACAGCCAGACGCACCATAGGGGAAAAACAAACATAAATACCCTTCACCACCAGGGGGCAAGGCCGAGACGTGACATGCGCTACCTGAAGCGTAGAGTGGAGAAAAGTCCCCGTGTGACTGCTGAGGAACTGAGAAAAGATTTGTCAGATGTGGGTACTGAAGTTTCAGCTCAGACAATACGGCGCACACTGCGTAATGAAGGCCTCCATGCCAGAACTCCCAGGCGCACCCCCTTGCTGTATAAGAAGAGTCGACTGCAGTATGCCAAAAGTCATGTGGACAAACCACAGAAGTTTTGGGATAGTGTTCTGTGGACTGATGAAACAAAATTAGAACTGTTTGGGCCCATGGATCAACGCTATGTTTGGAGGAGGAAGAACAAGGCCTATGAAGAAAAGAACACCTTGCCTACTGTGAAGCATGGTGGGGGGTCAATCATGCTTTGGGGCTGTTTTGCTTCTGCAGTTACAGGGAAGCTTCAGCGTGCACAAGGTACCATGAATTCTCTTCAGTACCAGGAGATATTGGATGACAATGTGATGCAGTCCGTCACAAACCTGAGGCTTGGGAGACGTTGGACCTTTCAACAGGACAATGATCCCAAGCATACCTCCAAGTCCACTAGAGCATGGTTGCAGATTAAAGGCTGGAACATATTGGAGTGGCCATCGCCGCAGTCACCTGACTTAAATCCGATTGAGAACCTCTGGTGGGACTTAAAGAAAGCAGTTGCAGTGCGCAAGCCTAAGAATGTGACTGAACTGGAGGCTTTTGCCCATGACGAATGGGAGAAGATACCCGTAGATCGCTGCAAGACACTTGTGTCAAGCTATGCTTCACGTTTAAAAGCTGTTAGTACAACATCCTTTTACAGTTATAAGTACTAAGATTGAATGTCACTTGGGGGTTGAATAAAACTGATAATGATGTGAGCACAGAAAAGACATTTGTGGTTATTTCATTATAATTGTTATATTTGTCTGACCTACACGTGCCTCTTTGATTTAATTGTAAGCAAGATGACTGAATGATCAAAATCAATGTCAAACTGGCCAAAACACTCAATTTCAGTGGGGGTTGAATAATTTTGAACAAAACTGTAGCTTCTTGCAAGTAGAGAAAACTTCACGAACTTGGCTCTAACAGCCTAAAGGCACTTTTAAATGTGCACACTGTAAGGCATGGAATTTTGTCAAAAAATCTAACACCTTCCAAAGTAATACAACCCAAAGGAAGTAGCAGATAAAAGATATGTGTAAGGATCCTGATCCATGCAGGGCAGCACCCTTCCAAATCCTGCACTTCGTGTCATTTCTGTTTCCAGCGCTGTGTTCCAGCAGCTAAATAGTTAATGCACCAAAACACACACTCACACACTCCAGGTCATCTGACCTCTCTGTTAATAAAAGTGCCACACCCCTTCTGTTCCCTGCTTAAACATTAGTTGTATCTGCTCTCAGCAAGAGAGAACCTATGTTGTGGCTTTCCTGTAAACCAAACCCTGCCGTGCTACCAACCCTTCCGTGTGTGTGTGTTTCCAGACCCTCCGGTATCCTGTGTATGCAAGACCCTGCTGTCCCAGTCTGTTTCCTGATATCCCCTACATCAAGTTTATTTGTTTTTGCTGCCTCCAGCAGCAACCTCACCCCTCACCGCAGACCCCTTGTTTTGGCATCACCGCATCCCGGGCTCAGAATCCTGCATTTTCTGTACCACCCCGGTACAGTACCTGACAGAATGTTTAAGCCTAATGCTGAACCCGCGGTGATTCATTTCGTGGTGGAGCTGGTAAAGAAAACCCTGCAAGAAATGTTTGCACACCTGTCTGAATTCATGAAGGAGCTGCTACAGTCTATGTGGGGCTCAACAGACAAGGTGTGCACTCCTGCAAGAAAAGCCTATGGACCACTATCACCACAGGAACGTGCCAGGAGACAAGCTGAAAGTTTGTGCCTGTACTGTGCCGCTCCAACCCACTGGCTGACCAGCTGTCCCATAAGGCCAACCAAGCACCCAGCCCCGGTACACAAACCTGCACCAGTGTCCAAGTCTGCCCTGGTGAGACCTCCGGTACCTAGGCCTGCCCCGGTACCAAGACCAGCACCTGCTGCTCCCAAACCGGGTCCTGGAAAACCCGCAGCTCCCAAACCGGCTCCTGGAAAAGCCGCTGCTCCCAAGCCGGCACCCAGAAGAACCCCGGTACCAAAGCTGTCACCTCTGCCTAAACTGGCTCCTAGAAAGCCTGCAGTACCCACACCTGCCCCCAGGAGAACCCTGGTAGCAAGGCTGTCACCCCTACCCAAGCCGGCTCCTAGAAAAACCCTGGTGCATGAATATGTTGCCATGGAGACTGAAAATACTGTGCCAGCAGAACCTGATCCCATGGACTTTCAGCCACCTCTAACCAGCATGGAGCCAGCTTATGGTGCTGTTGATTCATCCACAGGATTTCCAGCACTTGTTGCAACTGTTACAGACCTTGTAGCCCAGGTTGGTACTTATACTGAAGTTATGCGGAAACTCCGGTGCAACCATGAAATCTTGCAGTCACAGTTGCAGGAGATCCAGACCTCCGCCCAAGTACCGCTGCCAGAGAACAACACTGGTATCCTCAACCCACAGCCCTTGGTGGGTGAACCCCAAACTTCGGTAATGGACAAGGACGCGGTGAATATAGAATGTGAAACATCACCTGGTCAAAAAGGGATATACCTGTGCACCTTAACCTCTGTACCGGCTGCCAGTCCAAACACTTACCAGTATGAATCCATTACTTTCAGGAGGACCCCAGGAGTGACCAAGATGGACTCTCCTATCCCCCACAGCCCCTGGATTAAGACCTCATGTTCCTTGGCACCCATCCGTCTCCAGTTGTCACTTCTCCCAGATGTTCGTTTTCTGATGTGGACTCCATTCCGGAGTTTCAAAGGCTGTGTCTTACCCATGTTCCTGGTGATACTGAGTCACAGACTGTCCTAAGCAATCAAGAATCATCTGGGGAAGAAAGATCAAGTTCGCTGGTATACCTGGCACAGAACCAGAAAACCACCAAAACTAAATCAAGGAGACGGCAAAGGAAGACCAGTGCCCAAGCTGGCAGTGCCAATTCTTGAGCGCCCAGAGGTCACTCCTTAAAAGGGGGATTATGTAAGGATCCTGATCCATGCAGGGCAGCACCCTTCCAAATCCTGCACTTCGTGTCATTCCTGTTTCCAGCGCTGTGTTCCAGCAGCTAAATAGTTAATGCACCAAAACACACACTCACACACTCCAGGTCATCTGACCTCTCTGTTAATAAAAGTGCCACACCCCTTCTGTTCCCTGCTTAAACATTCGTTGTATCTGCTCTCAGCAAGAGAGAACCTATGTTGTGGCTTTCCTGTGGTTTCCTGAAAACCAAACCCTGCCGTGCTACCAACCCTTCCGTGTGTGTTTCCAGACCCTCCGGTATCCTGTGTATGCAAGACCCTGCTGTCCCAGTCTGTTTCCTGATTTCCCCTACATCAAGTTTATTTGTTTTTGCTGCCTCCAGCAGCAACCTCGCCCCTCACCGCAGACCCCTTGTTTTGGCATCACCGCATCCCGGGCTCAGAATCCTGCATTTTCTGTACCACCCCGGTACAGTACCTGACAATATGAATTGTTCTAGTAAAATAATAGTCTATCTGATCACTTTTCAATGTGGTCAACAATACGTTGGCAAGACCATTCAACAATTTTGACGGAGAATTCTACAACACATTAATTCTATCCATAATTCGTTAGAAACATCAGTCTCGAAACATGTAAGAATGAAACATGAGCCAAACCTTTTGCCTCCCATTCCAAGCAATTGAACAAATCTGTCCTGGACCCAGAAAAGGGAATTTTGACAAGCTTCTATGCCGTAGAGAATCGTTCTGGATATACACTCTCAAGACATTGTATCCTCACTGTTTGAATGAGGAATTCAACTATACATCCTTTATATAAGATACACATCATTAATGTGTACACAAGTAAATCCTATATTTATCTAGTCTACCTTCTCCTTAAGATGGAATCTAATATATATACAATTTGATCGTTCATTGATACCGTTTATATATCTCAGAGACCTGGTATCTGTCATGCGTTGTACCAATTATCGCTGATCTCTAGCCCCTACAAGATTTGTTTTGTCCCCGTTGTATAGTTAGATGGTTTTCTATATCATGCTTTTGACACCACAGTCCATAATTACACATATACGTGATGTCATTTCCCAATGATGTTTGCTATGATCTCCAGGTATGACACATATAAAATGATTTTGACACGACAGGAATGATTATTTGGTCTACATTCTTTTTATTCAGGTACACTTTTTGAAATATGCATTGGATTGCAAATACAGTTTTTTTTCGCCTTGTATCAGCTAGTCTCCTTACACAGTTTACACACCTTTATTCATCTGTTTCCATCTGCGCAAAAGCCACTATTATTGCAAAAGGACTCTGCCATCTGACTGATTCGCTCTGTGTTGACAGTTTTTTGACGTGGATTGTATATATATATTTTTTATTTATCCTTTTCGATTTGCACATAAGCAACTATGCCTACAAAAGAACGCTGCTATCTGACTGTTTTTTGATCAGTGTACCAGTAACCATGACCATAATATGATGCTACCACTCGATTGGAGAAAATGAATGCCAGTCCTCTAATCTTCTCATCATTGGTCTTCTTACATCACGTCCGGGTAACCATAACCACAAAGATAATGCCGCCATTGAATTGGACAATCTCGCTGTCAATCAACTAGTCAATTGGATTACCATTACGCAATAATTATACCCAAGCATTTCTACTGGTTAATTTACAGGACCAACCACTTGTAAGTGGGTTTAAATATGCACGCAATCTTTTCTCTCATTCCCAGCACTCCTGACGAGCCTGTGCGTCGGGTGCGTTTTTTGTGGGCAGTAAACCCTTACCCCCAAATCTCCCTTATTATGTGATTATTTTTTTTCACACTCTTGATAATTTTTGGTATTGTGGCTACTCTAATTGCATTGGTGGTGTGCCTCAGACCACCTATTTATAGCCGATTGATTACCAATATTCATGGTGTTGTACAACAGGGACAACGGTGGGTTACCATATGCCCTTTGACACTGAATATCATCTCTGTGGGCAGTATATACATATACAGACAAATTTTGATGGTTTCTGCTCCATTTTCATTTTTATGTATTCTTTGGTCTCCAATTGTGATTGAGCATTTCTCCTCCAATGTACATACCAATGTTGTTTGGTTTTGATGCAAGTATTTATTCTAGCTCTTAACACATTACACATGTGGAGTCTTTCAAATAGTAGAATACCTTTTAACAATTTTTATGTGTTCGTTCAATATGATCATTATTGATTTTGGTTTTTATACTTGGCATTGTGCCCTAATAAAGTTTCCATTAAAAATTTTTGTCGCCCATGCATTGTGTTCCTACTGACTAGTTCAGTGGATCAGCTTTCACCCTCTCACCCACTTCTCCATCTTACGGCCATCCCATATACACCCTGACAATATGTGTCGGTCTGTGTGCTTGGATCAGTTCGTCTGTATCTGCCATCATGTGAGTGCATATGTAAAGGCATCTGTCTGTATGTCAGTGTGCGTGTTTCTGTCAGTTTCAGTATCTGTGTGTGTCTGTCTGCATGAGTGTCTTTAAGTCTCTCCGTTTTTAAATCTGCTTGTGTGAATATCATTGTCTGTATGTACCTGTCAATGCTCAAATGTGTCAAATTGTGGGACTGAGTTTCTCTGTATGTCAGTTTTGATTTGGATGGCTGTGTATGACAAATTTGTGGATCTTTTTTCATTAGTTACTCCCCAACTGTATGTCTGTGAATGCCCACTGTGCGTTTGCAAATTTAATGCTGTGTTTGTGTAACTGTATGCTTTGTGTTTGTAAATGAATGTTGCTTTTCAGGTGAGAAGGTTGAGAGGTCGGCCAGGATGAAAACATTGCCTCAGGGCCCAGGGAGATCTAGTTATGACTCGGCCCACAAACCCATAAATTTAACAGAGCTGTTAAGTTACACAAGACCAGGAATGCTCATCAAACTCTCACGTGTGACTGTAAAACAGCCCACAGATAACCCTGTCAGTGCTCGGCCAAAATCATCCCACTGTGCATGACTAAGTCTTAAGCAGTGGCGACTCTAGGAACAATATTTAAGTGGGCACATAGGATACTGCAGTCAAAACTGGGGGGGCATTAATGATTTACACCACTAAATCATACTACTGAATAAAGCTAAGGGCCCTATCACCTGGTGGGAGCTAAAACGCCATCACTAAAGGAAAAATTTAGCGCAAGTCGCTAAAATTTAGTGCCTGACGACCTACTAACAGATCACCTTGTCCGCGGTAGTCCATGAACAAGGTCGTTTAGCGCACGCTAGGGAAACTAATGCGGTTGTGTACAGGATAGAACTGTTTTTTTTTCCAGTGCAGAGTGCCGGGCCATACCTATCCCCCGCCCTCACAAGCTTGAATATGAACACATCCAGTGAATAAACTCTCACCCCTGCATTATTAAAACCCTCCACGGTGGCTGTATCATCCATGTTTTGACGCACACATATATTAAGGCTGATGGGCATTGCATGATAAATGCCACCCAACAGCATGTAGAATCCTTACACTGCATTTAATAGATCCAAAAGGAAGGCCAGGTGAGCCACAAGAACTTCCCTGCTGCAGCATATAAATAATACCTGTTTCAGGGCAAGACTTATTCATGTGTCCCTTTAAACATGGTCCACACAGGCACCCTAATAATCAACCGCTTAATAACCCCCAGCATAAAATGTTTAATATTAGGCAATATATTAGAATTAGGATATATGTGGATAAAGGATACATTTATAATAGAGCCTACTGCAACAGTAGCGACATTGCTGACCAGATCCAGCGCTGCGGAATATGCTGGCGCTTTATAAATAAAGAATAATAATAATAATAATAATAATGGTGTATGGGGCTAAGAGAACACCTGTGCTACATTCCTTTACATCGCCTGTTAATTGCCTGTTAATTTTGGGGCGAAGATCTGTTTGTTCTGTTTTTTTGGAGTTAACACCAGGGTTGAGCAGTAGGTAAAATGTTGCAATTAGCGCCGGCACCAAGTGATCTGTTAGCTGCAAAAGCGCTAGAGATCTCCTAGCGCTCCCCATGTTAAGTAAAGGATGCGGAAAGTACAGTAAGCTCGTGGTACAAATCGCTAACAGCAACGCACTAAGTGATTTTTCCCGTTTGTAGCGGTGGCAAACAATCTGTTGGTCAGGCGCCAGACTCCATTAACCTGGCGCTAACGCAAAACCATGCCGACGCAAGGGTTAGCTCACACCAGGTGATAGTGCCCTAAATAAGTATATATAAGTAAGATTCCAAAACCCCAGAGTAATGTGATGCAATGAGTAATGTGATGCAATGAGTAATGTGATGCACTGCGTAATGTGATGCAATGACGCCTTTTTGTTGTACTAACCTGATACTTAAATTCAATATTTTATTTGCTGCAATTCGGCAGTTTTCGCTGAATGTCTGATTGCTGCTTCAGCAACTCCACTGAACATTAACCACTTCACTGCTGAGCCATTTCAACCCTGTGAAAATGTTCACGTTTAAGTGCACGTTTTTATTTAATGTTTTATGACTTCTACTTTACACTGAATATGGTCATGTTGGATATCATTGAGAAGGCCAGAATCTGCGCGTTCCAATGACACATAGAACGTCCACATACGATGCACAGGAACGGAGATATAGCAGTCCAAAAAGTGTGGGAAGCTGGATGCTGATTTTTGGTGGGGGGGCACATGAGGGGGCAAGGAATAACCTAGGGGGGCAATTGCCCCCCTTGCCCCCCTGTAGAGACGCCTATGGTCTTAAGACTTGCAAGATCAATTTTATTAACCTATTAAGACCATTTAAGCAATATATGAACATTTTTAATGCTCTAATGCTATGGGGATTTTTCATACATGATAAAGCCAGTACGTGGTCATACTCGTCCTGATCCGTAATTTGCATATACCATAAACACAACTATTGCATATTTTTCTGAACACCCAAATCCTAAAAATATTTTTTTACCATGTGTCCTACTCTAGCATCCACGACTGAAGTTAACCTTCTCCCAGAAACAAGAGAACATTCAATTCAACTTTCACATCTTGATCCTGCAAAACAAAATAAAGGGGGCCTCAATTCTACAGCAGCAACTGAAGCGTTCAAAGGAAAACTTAAGCTTCCTCGAGGGAATTCAGGGCTTGGCACATCTACAAACGGTAAAGTCAAAGATTGATGCACTGAGCGGTAGATATTGTCATACCATAGACTGGATATGATCTGTAAGAACTGAAGGTTTTTGTGTTTATTATGGCTTCTAAAACTACAAATGATTTCATGTTTTCAAATAGAATTTTCAGCTTTGATTTTCTTCAGCTATTGGTCTTTTTAACTGTGTGTAATTTCACGAGAAAACCCAAGCAGTGATTTGACAACCCATATTGACTAGCTACTTGTTATGTCGCGTTAGAAGGGACATGGTATTTTGGGAAGAGAAACACGATGGAAGGTCACTAGGAGATCTCTTACGATTCTTGATCAGAGATGTAATCGAGGACAGAACTGGAGTTGGTTGGTCAGTATAGGAACAAGGGAGCAGACAGGAAGTGTAGTTGTAGATAAAGCTGGAGTTGGTAGCAAGATGGTCGGTCCAGGAACAAGGGCAATCAGGTGCAGAATAAGGGTGATAGGATCAGAAGCAAAGCCAGTGTCAGGATGCCAGGAATCAAATGGAGACTAGAGTAGGCCTGAAAGAGTGAGAACAGGAATGACAGGGCACAGGTACAGAAGTATCTGAATAACCGAGCACTGAGGAAAGGAAGTGCTTGCTATTTAAAGGGACTGGTGCCAGTGTAGGAGCTTCAGGTGTGTGATGGTCATCCTTGGTGTTCAATTGGGATGCATGGATCACAGGTGCTGCAATGGAGGACTAGTCTGGTCAGCAGAGGCGGTGCAGGGATGCCCCCAGGGACGTCTGAATACTGGAGGGGAGAGTACCTGTGGATCACGACACTACTATAACAGTTATTTAAGGAAAAATCTGGTAGTGGTGCCCAGATGTGTTTTCCATTGGTTTGGAGTTAGGTTGTGATTCAAGGCCAAAGTGCTAATCAGAGAAGTATCTAAGGAGAGGCTCTGGTACCATGCATTCTCAAAGTTCTACATCTACAGTAGTTAAATCATGTAGGCAACAAGAAGCAAATCCTTTTGGATTGTGTCCACTTTATATTCTTATAGAAGGAGCCATTGTCCCTGGATTAGTAGGTCATAAGAGTTTTTAATGACTTCACACCAAGACATTTTAATTGTTGCAGGAATCTCATAACCCTTTTTTTAACCTTGTCGAGCTTTAGGTGTCAGAAGAGAGGTAATACTGCTTACTATAATGACAGAAGGGTGACCTGTCGAATATCACATTGGTTATGGAAAGCACTCCTAGGGATAGAATGTCATCGTTCATGGAAAGTTAAAAAGCTATTGTGGATTTTGCATCTTTATTTACTGCAAGAAAGGCAAGGAGTAACGGGGGACTAGTATAGGAGAAGCCTCCACCCAGGTATGATGTGCAGAGAGATCACAGTACTGGAGAAGCTAAGGTTCCAACCATCTCCCAAATATGATGTGCCTTCAGAGCACAGTGCTGTGGATGGTCAACAGCCTCATTAATGGTTCATAAAAAGAAAAATTTGTGGTGCACTTACACTTGTCCAGGAATCAATAGAAGTAACATGGGTGCTTCAATCCCTAGGCACCATAGCAAGTATGTGCTCTAAAGATAACAAGACCAGAAAAGGCACTGGATATTCATTTAGGAGAAAGCTTTCTCCCGAATAAATATCCAGCATTTGGATGCATGTTCTAGTCTTGTTATCATTAATGGTTTAGGGCCAAACTGTTGGTATTGAAATGAGAATACTAAAAGGGATACGTAGACGCAAAGCTTATGAAACTGGCTGAACCACCACTTTATTTTGCTTATGTTGAAAATGTAGGTTATCATTTCACTGATGTTGCAGCGTTACTTGACATATATAGGGACACAAAATCTTTCACTAGGGTGTGGCAATAATGGTTCTTACGGAAACACAAAAAGTCACCAAAGCTCCTTGATTTAAGGAAGCAGGCTGTTAGGGCTGTCAGATCGGCCATGTTTTCTTGTACACCTATAATTTATTCATGCTGATGGGCAGTACACAAAAAATGCAACCCTGCAGCATGTACGTAGAATCCATATGATACAGGTAAGAACTCAAAAACAAATCAAGTGACCAGCCATTTTTTTCCTTCCTGTAGCAAATGAATTATACATATTGCAGGACAGCACTTTTCCCTGTGCTCCCCTCTGCATGAAATAGTAACGTGTGACCAGGAAAACATGGCCCCACTGGCAATGCTAGTTCTTACTGAACCTTTGTTATTGTGCAATTATATTATTATTCATATTAGATTATTTTCTGGTGTTTTTTAGATTTTTTTCCTTAATGACTATAAATGTATGAAATGATGTCTCTCACTTAAGGAGTGACATAACATTTAAATTCCTTGGCATCCAAGTCACAGCGCTCTTCTTTTCAGCAATGGATGCTACTGGTAAAGGAGGCTTTCGATTTGCTAGTGAATGTTCAGTATCACTCCATCAAAAAGCTAAATATGTGGAAGCGTCAGCAGCAGATGGCCGGCTATGGAGCTCCCTTTGATGAAAACCTCATTCCATTGCAAGAAAGGTAGTTAAAGAAATGTATTGAAAAGCAATGGTTGAGGTCAAATTTGGTAGTGGTATTTTAATGTCTGAAAAATCCCTGCTATTAAAGTATATATTAAATGATGCATATATGCCATTTTTTTTTGTCTTCTGTTTAAGAAAATATCATTTAAGTGGGTAAAACAAATGATGAAATCGAAGTGTATTAGTGGGCGGATATACTGTATATGCATTTTTGTGTAATTGCATTCCAGTAAATTGCATTAATCACCTTAAAAAGCATGTGTTAATGGAGCATTAAACAATAAAAAAAATCTATAGCAAGCTTTGAATATATTAAGGTTATATTTGAATCATTAGTTATTAGACACGTAGCATAGCCAGAACATTAAGGCTAGGGTCAGACGAACGTGATTTCTATGGACTGTACGTCCGTGCAGTACGGACGTACGTCAGTACGGAAGACGCAGTAGTCGCCACACACTCGGTTTTTTTCACTGACGTATATTTTGACTGATGTAGCATGGAAAATAAATTAAAAAGTAAAACCATTTTGTCCGTGAAAAATGCTGGACGTATAAATGCAGTCCGTCTGACCACGTTCCATCAGTCACACACAAAGCTATGCAGACGTTGCGGACGCAGCGCACTTTGTGCGGCCGTTCTAGGGGATGTACGTTCTTGCTTGCCTTGCATCCGCGGGCCGCGGCCGTTGTGCGTCCGCAGTTCAGTGCGGACGTACTTCGTGTGTCGGGCTCCGATGGGCTTTCTGTCATGCTATCACGGACGTACTTTTAGGCGCAATCACGGACGTGAACACTACGCTCGTCTGACACCAGCCTTAGACTGCATCTGAATATTCACATTATTATTACACACGGACCATCTGAATCAGAAATTAAAAATACACTTTGCTGTCTTTTAGGTTACACATTTCGTGCCTTGCAAGACATTTAGTGCCAGGAGTGTGCGTGTATGTATGTATGTATGTATATATATATATATATCTCATTACAATTGTAGTGGAGGGCAAAAAAGTGTGATTAAAAGCCTACACACTGCAAATAATAAAGTTTATAGCTGCAGAGGACATTTACACATCCCAGAAATTCAGAGAACCGCTCACAGTGCTACATTCCCCATATGCAGCAAAGAACTCTGGGTAGGATATGCAAATGAAGTTCACAGCTTCTCACTTTTTTTGCATGTACGCTCTGTAATAACACAGAACCTGCCTTGTCCAATGCCATTCCATATTAAATGGGTTTTTTCTTTTAACAAAGGTCAGGTTATGCAACCATGCAGGCAAAAGAGCAGGTCCTCAAGCAGAAAATAGTGTCAGAAATACCTTTATTCAGGGTGGATAGCAAATCCAACAGATCAAGCAATGTAATGTTTCGGCCCAATGGCCTTAATCATACATGTATGATTAAGGCCGTTGGGCCGAAACGTTACATTGCTTGATCCGTGGGGTTTGCTATCCACCCTGAATAAAGGTATTTCTGACGCTATTTTCCGCTTGAGGACCTGCTCTTTTGCCTGCACATCTGTATTTGGGGTTACGGTGCCCCTATTGTTGCAGTGAACTTGCTGTATCACATTTATTCCCACCGGCAGATGGTTGCGGCGCTTCTCTTTGTCGTCAAGGTTATGCAACCAGACACAATCACTCCTATACAGCTGTTTTGGGCTCATTTACCCTCATCAGCGGGAGATTACATTCTATCTCCCGCTGATGAGGGTCCTCTGCAGCTATAACATATATATATATATAATTATTCGATAAATCAATCCTTTTTTTTTTTTGAGAAAGAATTTTACCAGGAAGAATCTATTGAGATTTCTCTAATTTTTAAGTACCGTTAGGTGTCTTGCCCAACGACACTTACTGGAGAGGAGCTCTTGCTGGGATTCGAACCTGTGTCTCCGCAGTCTCTCTCTCCACGGTTATAGAGCAGTGATGTTACCTCTACTCCACCCAGCCGGCATTACTTCAAGTTATATAACTATAGATGCTTCTTATTACGGAAAGGCATGATTAAAGGGACACTAAGGGATAAAATCAGGAGAGGGTAGGTAAAGAAGAGGTTAAACATTAACATCTCCTGTTACCCTACGCACTCCTCCTGTTTTAACCCTTTAGTTTTCTGTAAAAACTGCCCTAAATCCAGCGCTGGTCTCCCTCTGAGCCCTGCAGGATATGGCACGCTTCCAGCTCAACATGTCATGCGACCAAAGGGGAGGTTTGCACTTCAGCCACTCCTGTGTCTCTTGGAAGGCTTTAATACAATTGTATGGGGCTGGTAACTGAAAAGTGCATCTTTTTAATAATCAATTTGTTTGTAAATAAGGCAGTGGTTCTTTCGTGGTTACTGCATCAAATATTTAATTACTCCAAGGTTTATCTTGGAGGATAAATATAGGACTTTTTGTGTTTACAAATGATTTAATACACTGGGTCTATTATTGTGGTATATTTATTTATTTATTTTATTTATAAAGTATTTTACCTGGAAGGATACATTGAGATTTCTCTCGTTTTCAAGTATGTTCTGGGTTCAAGAACATTGAAATGTTACAGAAATATAAAGTAATACAACGCAAGATATAAAAATACCAACACAAATATACAGATTAACAGAAAATAAATATGTAGGAAATAGCCATTATGTTACATGTTTACAGGTGCATTCTGTATTGAGGTATGTTAATAGGGAGCGCTTAAGTGGCTTTAGAGTGGGGGAAGATTTGATGATGTCTGGGAGGTTATTCCATAACTGCGGTGCTCTATAGGAAAAGGAGGATCGAGCCACTATCTTTTTGTATTGCGGTATTGCACGTAAGGTGCAGGTGCAGGAGGTTATAGGATGAGGGAACTGCTAGGGGAAGCAGCCTATTCAGGTAGGGTGGCAGCTTCCCAGAAAAGCTCTTAAACACCAGGTTGGAAAGATGAAGGGTGCGATTAGACTCCAGCGGCCAGTTTAGGTTTTTTAACATGTCACAATGGTGGGTCATGTAGTTACATTGTAGCACAAAGTGGCAGAATGAGTTATACAATGTAGTAAGTTTCTGAAGGTGCGTTTGTGGGGCAGCTGAATACACTACACCTCCGTATTCAAAAGCTGGCATAAGCATTTGTTGTACAATATTAGCAATTATTTGTTTTTAACTATTTTTAATCATTTATTATCAAAATACTTACTTAAAATAGAACTCCCACTCTGAATCTAGTGTTACGCAGTATTAGTATTATATAGGTGGACAAAAGCAAATCTTAGTAATGGTAAATCTTTATTTAGATTTAATCTGCAGCCCTTAGAAATGTTTCTATGGTCAATGGATATAGCTAAACATGACATCTGATCAAATGCTGGCAGCTAACTAATCAAAGACCCATTTCTGTTCTACTCTTGTTTGTTTTTATAGCTTGGAAACCGTTTTTGCGATATACTGTGAGCTTGATCGTACGGTCAAGGACATGATTGCCATTGGAGAGCAGGTGCCCCCTGAACTGCTAGAACAAATTAATGAATCTCTCGGTAACCTTGTGAAAAGGTACTATTTCATGGTCTTCTTCACTTCCATTGTCAGTGTTTTTTTAAGTATATGGATAAACCACTGGATTAAAGGACATAATCTGAAAACAGCAATCAAATGTTTAACCTGTTAAGGACTGGGGCTTTTTAGCATGGCTAAGGACCAACGCAGTTTTGCCATTTTTGCTATATACATGTTCACCTGTGATTTGTTTTCTAAGTTCTTATTTAGTGAATACAGAACGGTGTACGATATGTGGTTAAAGGACAGGGACAGCTTTTTAATAATGCTCAATATAATTTGTATTCAATCAAATTAGATTAAAAAAATAAACGGATTAAAATAAAAACAGATTTTTTTTCGCAGATTGAGCTATAATAATTTGAACACAAATTGTGTAAATGACAAAACATAACTCAGGACAGACTCCTGCCCTCTTAGACTCACTTACAAATCCACTACCTGGTGCTCAGCCAACGTTCAATACAAGAAGATAGTTCAAGACCCACACTCTTATTGCATTAAATTTAAAAAATCTGGGCAGTGTTTCAGCTCCTCCACGTATGTGGCCTGGTGAAAGCTTCGTCAAGGAGTTGAAACTTCAAATAGAGTGTTTAATTTGATGCAATAAATGTTATTATTTTGTTCAATTTCTTGGAGTGCAAGGTCAATATATATATTATTCAAAGAGAAATTCCGGTGCACTTCGTTAATTTCAGTTCACTGACCCTGCGGTGAAATCACTGTTCACCACAGGGTCCCCGAAGTGCGCCAAAAAAGGAGTCGCCGAAGACCGCTGAACGCCGCCGACCTCCGATCAGCCCACCGAACGCCACTGAAGACAACCGATCAGCCTGCTGAAAGCTGCCGAACTTCAGAAAAAAAACAGAACTCTGTTTTAAAAGGCATTTAAAATTCATGAAAATGTGTGGAAATAAAAAAGGTCCTATAAAATATAATAAAAAGGTCTGTTACAGAATGAAAAAAAATCCATTAAATGGGAATCAAAAATTTCACCTAAAAAATCCAATAAAGTACAGAAAAAAATCTAAAAAAATAAATGAATAGGTATTTTGCTGAAACTGAAAAGAATAAACGGTTGAATAAAAATTTATAATATTTTTTAACATTGAATCCTATGGGATTCGCTTGTTGAAACCGGTCCAACTGAACCACTGAAAATCTGGGCATTTCTCCAACATTTCGGTGCAGTTCGCAGTCTCTGAATAGACTGTTCATTACTTCTCTATGGTACAATTTCACTGCCACTGAAGATAGTCGAATTGCGGGGACCTGCACCGTATTTCACTGTCAATTTACCAGTATTTGGCGAATTGACAGCTTTTTGAACATCCGAACTGCCACAAAATTGCACCATACAGTGACATTCATTGTTCAGTGCAATTCAGCAAGTTCGGCATTCTTTGAATAACCCATATATAATTTGTTTGCTGATGTCACCCTCTATGAGACCACCCAAGATAGTGAGCGGTCTCAGATAGTCAGTGATGGATCGGATCTGCGCATGTGTGCGTAGGTCTGATCCATCTCTCTGCACAGGCGCTAGGGAACTTTATGTATGCAAAGTGCGCAAGTCTCATAGCAGTGCGCAATTTGTGGTTCCTACACTACACAAATGTCGTAGGAGCAAAAATTATGTTAGATAGCTGCAGGGACGTCCCGGGTCAGGAGTCCCTGGGCTGAAGAGGATGTGCCGCGCTCAGCACGGGACAAAAGATGAGTAGAATCATCCCCCCCAAAAAAAGATATTTAAAAGAAAATTAAGCAGAGGCTGTTATCAGTCTCTCTGCCAAATTTTTAAAAGACAAAAAAAGTGGAAACTCTATTTATCAATAGAGTATTCCTTTAACCACTTCGCTGCGGAGGACGCGCTGAGCGCGTCCTGCCACAGGAAGGGTTGGCTGCGGAGGACGCGCTGAGCGCGTCCTCCCGAAGCAGCCTGCGATCGGCCGGATTCCGGCCGATCGCTGTGCCCCCCGGTGCGGGCTGACAGCTTGGATGTCAGCCCGTCAATCCGGGACCGCCGCGGGCACAATAGATGTCATCGCGGTGGCGCGATGACATCTATTTCAGGCGCCCCCCCGCGTGTGCGGAGGAGGCGCCTGAAAGGGAGGGGGGGAGGTCCTTTGGACTTCTCTCCCTCCCGATCACGGGGGTCCTGAGCTTAATGCCAGGCACCGTTTGGAAGGGCACAGCCTGCCCTTCCAAACGGTGGCTGTCATTAACCCCTGGGGAGCCGGATCACGAATCGGCGCTGAAAAGCGCCGGTTCGTGATCCTTTCCCGGAGCTGGCCGACATCTTGGATGTCGGCCAAGCCTCCGGGAACTCCCCCTGAGGACTGGCGTCATCGTGCATAGCACGATGATGCCAGTCCTGGAGTTAACCCCTAGCTGCCACCAATGGTGGAGATAGGGGGTTCATTGGAACCCCATATCTCCCGATCCGTGGCAGCTAAGGGTTAAAGTTTGGTACTGTTGGATCCGCCAGAGCATGGCCGTTCCAACGATACCAAACACGACTGTGAAAAAAGTTTTTTAAAAAAAATAAAAATTAAAAATAAAAAAATATTTTAAAAAAAATTATAAAGAACAAGTTTTTTTTCTTTTTTTTGGTTTGTTAATGCAGCAATATTGTTCCATTTCAATTATAATGTGAACAATGATGCTGCACTAACGATTTTTGTATGCGGTGCGTTTGTTAAAAATCGTGTAATTTTCCCCCAAAAAAAATGTAACGAGACCCCATTTCTAATTTTTTTAACAAGCGCACCCCATACAAAATATAACCGCAATTGCTCGCATGTGAAAATGTGAAAAAAAACACTTTACACGTTGTAAATTTTTGAAAATTCAAATTGTATTGCATATTTTGTTATAATATACAGACAGGTCATGACGTATACATATAATAATGACATATTATGAATCTTCCGAGTCTGCCGGAAAGAACGATATATAATATGTCTGGGTCCTATAATAAAATAAGCCTTCAAAACGCGGTTAAACATGATGAGCGAAACCGGTAAAAATGACCTCAGCACACAGGCGGGAAATGCCTCAGCAGCGAAAGGGTTAAGCGATGTTATTACATATATATTATTTTATTTTATTTTGGCTCCTGTTTACGGAAGCCCAGAAAGGCCATGCATTTTTAATATTCTTTTTTTTGGTTTGTTTCATTAATTTTTTTTTTTTCATACACTGGAAGAAAAAAAAAAAAAAACAGCAGGAAAACAAAATTGTTTTCCTTTTTTTTTTTTCATACACGGTTAGGAAGCCCGGAGAGGCCATTTTCAGTTGGGAAGTGTCATAGAGAGGAAGCACACACTGAAAGCAGCTACTTTGATCCTGATGGCCACACACACACTCACATACAATGACCCCACACTCCTATATGGACAATGACCCCCTCACACACACTGATCATACACTCACAATGATCCTCTTCCCTCATTTGTCTGGCAGACTTGGGTCCAGTAGCAGGGCCCAGGTGCTCTTGGGTAGTGTCAGGTGGGTATGCCTATCTGCCTTCGTGGGGCAGTTCCAGTTCAGCACATTTGCGTGTGAGCTCAGGGGCACCGCTGGTCGCACTGAGCGATGTATGTAGGTGGTGCAGCCTCCAGTGCAGCGGCACTCAGCAGCACGACACCTTCAACCCTCTCAGGTTCCTGTGGCTCCGCCTTATTAAACAAAGCCACAGGGCTTGCGGCTGCTGGGCATCCATTTCGCCTCACTATCTCCCCGCTGGAGGTGGCTACAAACCAATCTGTGGGGCCCCAGGCCCCCCAAACAGTGTATGAAAAAAAAAGTCAGGAAAACTATTTTGTTTTCTTGACTTTTTTTTTTTTCAGTGTATGAAAAAAAAAAAGTTAATGAAACAAACCAAAAAAAAAATTAAAAATGCATGACCTTTCTGGGCTTCCGTACCTGTTCTCCCTCTGTATGTATTTTTACCCAAAAGGAAGAAACTTTGCCTTCCTATCACAACTACTGCCTGTGACCACGCTGCAATTATTTTTGTTTTGATAATGCTATTAATCTCTAAAACAAATCTGTGCTGTCTAAAATGAGCATAAAATATGTAACAAGTAACGCTTATGCTATTTCTTATTTTCTTAAAGGAATACTCTAATAAAAAATTCCCCCCCTCCCCCCCCTTTTTTTTACATTAATTTATCCCTATTACCTTAATAAATAGGTAGGGATTTCTTTTTTTTTTTTAAACTGTAATACTTACCCTAAAATCCACTTCTTTTTTTTATACTCCCCTCCCTCCTCTTCCGCTCCCGTCCTTGTTCCTTTCACTTGGCTAATGGTTTATGTGAGAAGCGCGCATGCGCGCCTCTCACGTAAGCCAGCCAATCGGCAGGCTTCCTCCCGGCTCCATCTGCTGAGGATTAGTGATGCGCGCAAGAGGATGCGCGCAACACTAATCCTCAGGCTGCCGCCAGCTACTGCGGCGAGTTGGAGACGTCATCGCGCTGAAAGCGCGATGACGTCTCCTACTCGGCAAAAGTCGGCAGAAGCGGGAAATATGATTCCCGCTCTCCTGACTGACA
This sequence comes from Leptobrachium leishanense, assembly GCA_009667805.1. Lineage (NCBI taxonomy): Eukaryota > Metazoa > Chordata > Amphibia > Anura > Megophryidae > Leptobrachium > Leptobrachium leishanense. Next base: position 362,094,641 of record CM019064.1, on the reverse strand, counting down.
GCTGGGAGGGCGGAGTAAAGTCCGGAGTAAAGTAAAGGTGGTCATGTTGCCTAGAGTATCCCTTGAAGTCTTTTTTTTTAAATTATATTTTTAGCAGAGCGGTTAACACTCCAGGAATTTAGCAGTTTTGCAAAGATGGTTCTGCAATGTTTCCACATCTGGCTCAGGTTCCTATGATTAGATATTAATGCGTAAAGAAGCACTGCTAAAAATGGGAAACTGATGATACTGTTATAGATATTTGTTTTAAATAAACAGGAGTATTATAAGTAAGCATTTTCAATCCTTTTATGTGGCACAGAAATGTTATTTGTTTATATTGCTTGGAAAGAAGCCAACATTCTCATTGGTTTAGCATTCTGTGAATGTGGAGCATCTGCACCAGCATATGAGCTAAGTACTAATTTGTTAATCATGTCACCAGCTCTCTCCTTGTTGACAAGCAGCCTCCTCAAGTACTGAAGACGCAGACGAAGTTTCAGGCCAGCGTCAACTTCTTGTTGGGTTTCCGACTTTTAGGAGGCGTTACTAAAATGCCCACTGTGAAGGCAACAATTATTACTGAAAGGCGGGCACAGGAGCTTTCCAAAGCACTTCCAAATGAGTCCTGGAAGTAAGTAAAGACTGAAGAAGGAGGTGTGCACCACCAGCATATATACGTGTCTATTGGGTGTTTGGTAAACACTCCTTTCACAAGCCTTGTGATATGGATTATACACACATGTGTTAAGGCTATGGTGGTATAACCTGCTATTTTTATGCTAACCACCAGCATATATACAAGTCGGGCGCCTTTTAAGCAGAATTCTAAAACCTAGAAGATTCCGAAAACTGGAGTTTTCGGAGCCATCCAGATTTTAGGGATTCTGGACAAGGGCACTCCGTATGGTCGCTGCTGCTCAGGAATTCAGCTCCTATTGCACTTGCTGATGATGCGACATATTGAGGCAACTTGTAACCTAGTTTAAAGGGCCACTACCACCAAAAAATGAAATGTCCTTATTGTGTTTATTTTATGTTGATGATATCTTACATATACTTTGTGTTTCTCTTGAATGTTTAGTTAAAAAAATATTTTACTCTGTGTCACTGGGCACATCCATTGTGTGATATTTGTGTTGTAAACTGCCCCCCCCAGCATCTTTACCTCACTTGGTCCTCACTGTGTGGCATTGGCCATAGAATGGAGTCTATGGGTCCATCACTGACTCACATCATTGTATCGTGTGGGATGTATTCAAAGGACATCACAAGGGGATGGATTAGAAGTCTTTTAAGATCCCTGTTTTATCTCATTCAGCTGCCAGCTCTTATCTCCAGTAGCCGTAGAACAATCTACCTCCTGCCACCTTATCTAAACATTCCCTCCTCCACCTCATTAACCGTTAAATGTTGTAGATTGGATAAACCACAGCCACAAAGTAAAACATTTGCACAGAGTTTCGTAGATGTTGCATCATGGGAAAAAATCCACAAAATGGAAACCAGAGATTAAAAAAGACCCTAACTTTATTTTTCCTTTTTACATGCAATTACTTAAAATAAAGGAATAAAAAGCTGCATGTGTTTTATAATGTGGTCTTATATGTAATGCCCACGTGATCTAGTTACAGCTTATGTAATTGGTAGTGTCCCTTTAAATGACTCAGCTGTTGCCTGTTTGCTGCTGTATGGTAAAGCTTTTTTGAAATATATATTCCACCTGCATTTTCTGCTTAATGGAGAAGTTCATTTCATAAAATAGTATGAACACATGGAAATGTGTACATATCTGGTTAGCGTGATAGAACTCGCCTTCAGGATTCAGATGGCCTCCACAAACAGCATCACCCCCATGGATATATAAAGAGAAGCAAAAATACGTATATTGGTGCAGTAAATCACAACAAGGTGTTAATTAAATATATCATATAATTCATCCACTCACAAATCTAGAGCCCTATCACTGGCTCTGAGTGGGTCCGCGCATCTGGGTATATTTGGGGTTCTGTTCAAGGTAACCCACACCTTTTATAGATCGATCTCTCTCCACAGCGATGAATATATAAAGGAAGGTGAAAAAAAAAAAATCTCCTTGTGCAGGTCTGATGCATATAGTATACCAACAATTGTTTAGACGATTTTAAACTCACAGTTGATGGAGCTTATCCAAGCTCTGGGTACAGCGCCTATGGGTTTATTAGAAAGGTCAAACCCCAACAAACCTCCACAGTCGTAGGGACTTGATCTTGGAAAAAGATATTTTATTTCAAAGCATTTAAAACAAATAAAAGCTGTATAAACATCCAGCTGAACTTTATGGATGACCAGGACGCGTTTCGCCGCTGAAAAAAAACCGCTTCATCAGCTGTTTCTTTGTTTAGGGGAGACCACTAATCATCTGGCTAAGCATCAGGATTCTGGTGGTGGCACATGGTGTGGGCGCTTACCATTTTTTTTCATCATTATTATTCAGTATGAACACATGTTGAATTTGCAGCCTTAGGCTAAGGTCAGACGAAAGCAGTTTTAACGTGCGTTTAGCCGCACGAAATCACGGCCGTGCTAGCAGCAAATGATGTCCAATGCCGGGGAACATACGACGAACGGCCGCACGAAAGTTCATCCGGGCAACGCAAGTGGCAAACGAACGCATTTTTTCGCGAATGTCAAACCGCTACTACTGACGTACAGAGTGCGCTGCGGCTGCATAGCGGCGTGTTTGCGTGATTGGGAGACGTCAGACGCTGCACACGTCCGGCCAACATAATGTCCAGACGCAAAAAGGGTTTATTGATGATCCGTACGAAATCACGGACGAAAATGCGCATCGTATGACCGCTATCGCGTATTCCGTGAAAAAATACGTCCATTCGTTGGAACGCACTTTTTCACGGACAACGTGAAAAATGCGTTCGTCTGACCCTAGCCTTAGTTGTAGATCAAAAGGAGAATAGTTTTATATGTTATAACTCAAGGCCAAGACGTCTACATTCCTTTTATATGATTATCAGAGAGAAATCAGCAGATTTAAACCTTACATAAACAGAACATGCCATAAATTAAAAACAACTAAAAAGAAAGGTAGTGTGAGTTTTATTTTGAGTAACAGAGGAATGTTGTTGAGTGGCTTGTTACTCGATGGCAGCTGCCCAGGGAACAAGAACTGTAACACTGCAACAGATATAGGTAGCATTGCGGGCAATTGGGTTGGAAAGGTGAATCCATTACAGTAAAACTCAATGTACTGATTTCACAAGTTATTTAAACCATCTTGACCCCTTCCGCATCACCCTGAAGCGAGAACTAATTATATTTATGCATTTTATTTTAATGATAATTTTCAATATGTAGTGACTAGCTGATATATCTGACATGAGGCAACATAACATTGAGTTTAAGTATAAAAATATAGATCTATAAAAGTGTATTGACCTACTGCTATGGCCAACAGACGATAAAGGGCTTATTGGAAACCATTACGACTGTCCTTAATGGTTGGTTTGCTTTAAAATTTTCCTTTTTTTTTTTATGCTTCCAGTGACGGTTCCGGGGACATTGAAAATGGGAAATCTACCTTGGAGATCACACCAACAACAAGAACATGCGGAGCAGTTTTCAAGAACATGGTATGTGGAAAGAGAGGCCTTGTCATTAACATGTCTGTGCAGTGCATGTGTGTGTATGTCGTATAGATATCTAATCCAATAGACACTGAAAATAATTCTGAAATATCTCCTTTGTGTCTGGTGTATACATATCTCACATGTGTTTGTGTCACGTACCTCCGGCGCCCAGCAGCCTCCTCCATGCTGCTCGCTTGCCGAGCGCCGGATAAAATGCACGCCGGCGCCAATCACGTGACGCCCGGAGGGGCGGGACGCATTAGGAAAGCACGCGGTCTGGTATATAAGCCCTTCAGTTAGCCCAGACCAGCGTGCTGTCGTGTTCTCCCACTCCCACAGTGCTCCCAAGTGTTCTGAATATATATATATATATATATATATATCTTGTACATAGACCTTTGGCTTTCGATAACGATTACTCTTGTGTATAGACCTCTGGCTTTTGGAAATCGACCAGTCTTGTGTCTTTTGACCCCTGGCTTTTGGCAACCGATTACTCTTCTGTTTAGACCTCTGAATCTATCACTCTACTACTCCAGTGTTTGTCATCTGGATCCGCAGTATTGTATACAGATATCTGGCATCTGTTTGCTAACATATATATATATGCGTTCGTCTCAATCTGTTCTCTACTTAGTCACTATAACCGACCACTACAAGGATCAGAATATTAGGGCAACCCTGCGTACAGGGATCATATACCTATATCCATAGGGAATCCGTGACAGTTTGTGTGTAGACACTGGAGGGGTTATTTAGTTTATGCAATATAAAAGTACTGATTAACACAAACCAAGCCAAGATTTTGGCCACAATTCGTAACAGCTTAAGTATTGCAACCTGCAAACATAAACAGCTCCAGGCTTCCGTGAAATCCGAACCTCCTTAATTGGCAGTTTGCACATACACAAAATAGGACACTCAGGAGATCTGCTGTTGGGACTGTGGTATGTAAGCTGAGAGTCTGAACTATAAACTACTGCTTCTATCCCTCACTACAAGTCTGTCCTGCGTGCTGTGCTGCGTTTGGAATGTAATGTAACAATGCGGTAGTTGCCATCAGTTTATGTCCCAATGCCATTCATTTAATTTGAGAAAGATGAGTACTGTGTGAGGGTTTATGGATTTTGCTTTAAAATATATGCTGATAGGAATGACATCTAAATAAGTCATGTCATGCTCTATGTTTAGCTTCGACAGTTATAATTAAGTGCGGCCATTCACAGTTTCAAATGGAATTTAAAGTGCACCTGTCAAGTTCATCTAAAGACATTCTAAATTGATAGGGAAATACTTTGTATATAATGAATGTACTAGTGTTTTTCGCTAATACAATATATACAACATCTTCGAGCATTTCATAATAAATAAATAATTACTGTAAGTCCCTTTCCTTGCTACGTATGCCAACTGAGTGACTGACAGCTGTCAAGAAGAGCCATGCTGCAGGTAAGCCCTCCACTCACTCAGCGCAGGCAGTTGATTGCAGACACTATCAGGTCTATTCAATAAAGGTGAAACTCCAGAGAATTGGCAGGAGTGAAAAATACAGGTCAAAATAGCCAAACCAGATAAATTCTCTCATTTAACTAATTTTCCAAATCTGCTATTTGGTCTAGATTGTTAATTTCTCCTGCCGATTCTCCTGAGTCTCACCTTTTAGTGAATAGACTTAACAAGCCAGCGGATCAATGTCGCCACCACTGAAGACCAATCATGCAGCTCTGTGTGGTGACCCTTATTTGGTGATAACCGCAGAAGGAAGAATATGAGGGTCACCCCACTACTCGAACTGGCTACCTGCAGTCTGCAATTTCTCATCAAGGGATGAGATATTGTTTTTATCTTTATTATGATCTTTATTTAAAGATTATTTGTATTTTATCCTAGAGCTATATGCATATAAATCCCTCATGTTTTCTTGAAAGTTGTGTTCCTTTCTCTGTCGCAAATAATCATACAGGGCTATTCAGAGAAAGGTGAAACTCTGGAGAACGTTTGGAGAAATGAAAATTCTAGTCAAAATAGCCAAACCAGAAAAATTCTCCCATTTATCTCACTTTCCAAATCAGCTATGTTGACCTAGAATTGTCACTTCTCCAAAAGTTCTCCAGAGTTTCACCTTTCTCTGAATAACCCTGTATATTTTTGGATAGAACACTACAATAATTCCTTAAATTCATCAGCCTTATTTCAGACATTACGATGTTGGAAACCTTTAATCAATAATCATCAGATAATTCAATGGTAATTAATAATGGTCATGTTTATTAGCTAATTGTCATGTATAGTTTGTAATACATTATTTTCCTTTGTCTAAAGTCTAAAGTTTCCTGCATAGCTGCTCTTATTTTACTGTATAGGCTTCTTGGTATCCTATAAAAACAATATGTGGTACAGCGCAATATACTGTGTAATATATATACATATATATATATATATATATACACATCTCTAAAAAATTAAGGGAACACAAAAATAAGACATCCTAGATCTGAATGAATGAAATATTCTTATTAAATACTGTGGTCATTACATAGTTGAATGTGCTGACAACAAAAATCACACAAACATTATCAATGGAAATCAAATTGAGCAACCCATGGAGGTCTGGATTTGGAGTTACTGAAAATTAAAGTGGAAAACAACACTACAGGCTGATCCAACTTTGATGTAATGTCCTTCAAACAAGTCAAAATGAGGCTCAGTAGTGTGTGTGGCCTCCACGTGCCTGTATGATCTCCCTACAACACCTGGGCATGCTCCTGATGAGGTGGCGGATGGTCTCCTGAGGGATCTCCTCCCACACCTGGACTAAAGCATCCCCCAACTCCTGGACAGTCTGTGGTGCAACGTGGAGTTGGTGGATGGAGCGAGACATGATGTGCTCAATTGGATTCAGGTCTGGGGAACGGGCGGGCCAGTCCATAGCATCAATGCCTTCGTCTTGCAGGAACTGCTGACACACTCCAGCCACATGAGGTCTAGCATTGCCTTGCATTAGGAGGAACCCAGGGCCAACCGCACCGGCATATGGTCTCACAAGGGGTCTGAGGATATCATCTCGGTAACTAATGTCAGTCAGGCTACCTCTAGCGAGCACATGGAGGGCTGTGCGGCCCCCTAAAGAAATGCCACCCCACACCATTACTGACCCACTGCCAAACCGGTCATGCTGGAGGAGGTTGCAGGCAGCAGAACTTTCTCCACGGCTTCTCCAGACTAGGGATGAGCCGAACACTCCCCGAGTTCGGTTCGAGCCCGAACCCGAACTTCCCATTTGTTCGGGACCGAACCCGAACTCGAACCCCATGCAAGTCAATGGGGCTGAAAATTCGGTTTTTTAGAGTGCCCTCCAAGAGTGCATATATGCTACATATTTGCCATAAAAGGTGTATGGGGGTCCGGGTAGTGCCCTGGGGGACAGGAAACCAGGACAAAAAGTTTTAAAACAAACGATTTTAAAGGGACAGTGAGTTTTCCATGAAATAAGGGTTAAAAATAAGAATCAAAAATTCCTTCAAATATCGTGCCTAGGAGGTCCCCATAACCTGCCCGTGAAGTGGCGGATTTCTAGAATGTATAGAAACACTTAAAAACAAAAAAAATTACGTTTCATTTGACGGTAAATGCTTTTCCTTTAATCTATCCATAAACAACTGCTTGGGGCGGCAGCCTGTATGAAAAGACATTTTAGGACGCGCAGAAAAAGTTTAGTGATTTTTTTTTTGGCTAAATTATTGTGAAACTTATGCAGGCTTTGGATGAAAGTAACAATAGGTGCTTTAAAATTGGGCTTTTAGCGTCGGCAACAGTGCCGTCACACCGTAACCCCTCTGAGGACATGAATCTGATACAGGCGTCAGTGGCAGTGCACCCAGATATTGTGCCTTTAGTGCCAGGCCAGCAAGTATCATCATACAGTAACCCCTCTGTAGTATTGTGGAAGAATGCAGGGGTGGACCATGTGGTCCTATATTGAAGAGTGTTTTTTTTTTATCTGTTAATGGGCGTCAGTGCACCCAGATATTGTGCCTTTAATGCCAGGCCAGCAAGTATCATCATACAGTAACCCCTCTGTGTTATGGTGGAAGAGTGCAGGGGTGGACCTTGCGGTCCTATATTAAAAAGATATGCATCTGGTTAAGGCGTCAGTGCACCCAGATATTCTGCCTTTTTGGTGCAAGACTGCCAGGCCAGCAAGTATCATCATACAGTAAGGCTGGGGTCAGACGAACGCAGTGTTAACGTCCGTGTGCCCGCACATAAGTACGTCCGTGATAGCATACAATTGTGTTAAATGGAGCCCCACACACGAAGTACGTCCGCACAGAAGTGCGGGGGCTGACGGACGCTGCAAACGGACGCAGGTTAGGCAAGAACGTAATACTGTTAGAACGGACGTGCAGAGTGCGCCACGTCCACAACGTCCACATAGCTTTGGTTGTGAGTGATGCAACAATTTCAGACGGACTGCATTTGTACGTCCAGCATTTTTGACGGACAGAATGTTCTTTCATTGCAATTTATTTTCCCTGCTACATCAGTCAAAAAATACGTCAGTGAAAAAAACGGACTGTGTGGCCACTACCTTGTCATCAGTCAGTAAGTACGTCCATACTGCACGGACGCACAGTCCGTAGAAAATGCGCTCATCTGACCCTAGCCTAACCCCTCTGTGGTATTGTGGAAGAGTGCAGGGGTGGACCATGTGGTCCTAATATTGAAAAGTGTTTTTTTTATCTGTTAATGGGCGTCAGTGCACCCAGATATTGTGCCTTTAATGCCAGGCCAGCAAGTATCATCATACAGTAACCCCTCTGTGTTATGGTGGAAGAGTGCAGGGGTGGACCTTGCGGTCCCATATTAAAAAGATATGCATCTGGTTAAGGCATCAGTGCAACCAGATATTCTGCTTTTGGTGCAAGACTGCCAGGGCAGCAAGTATCATCATACAGTAACCCCTCTGTGGTATTGTGGAAGAGTGCAGGGTTGCACCCTGCGGTTCAAAAAATTAAAATGATAAAAATCTGGCACAGGCGTCAGTGCAGCCAAATATTGTGCCTTTCATGGCAGCAAGTGCCTTCACACCATAACCCTTTTGTGGTATTGTGGAAGAGTTCAGTGCTGGAGGTTTTGTGAATGCAGAAGAGGACATCCCCTATCTATTCCATTACTTCAGCATCAGGGGATTGATAGCTGCTGATCCAGGACTGATTCATTTTTATAAATGTCGCACTCTGTGACAAAAACCTCCAGCGGCACTGAACGTCCTTTCGGAAAGCACGCTAGATGAAGGGCAACCTAGTAGCTGCATAGCATATTGACTAAGTTCTGGCCAGTGATCCAATCTCAACACCCAGTAAGCCAGTGGATCATCTGCTGGAAAGGTATCCAGGTCTGCCCTTGCCCCTAGGTAGTCCTGCACCATATGGTGAAGACGCTGGCAATGGGTGCCTACATTTCACGTCCTTGGGCGTCGTGGACTAAAAAAATAAAAAAAAACATCAGTCAAGTGGCCCTGGCCTTCACCACTATTCCTCTGATCACCCGCAGCCTCAGAAGTACGTGTGTCAGCACTTGGTAATCTAACAGTGCCTGGAAAGGTGTTACACAAGTTTCGCTTTAGAGCGTCCTCAAGTTTTGTCATCCTGTGCTCCCTCTGTGCGAGCAGGATGAGCTCTGCAACTTTCCCCTTGTATCGTAGATCAAGAAGGGTTGCCAACCAGTAATGATCCCTCTCCTTGATAGCACGAATCCTGGGGTCCTTTAGCAGGCTTTGCATCATTAGGGAGCCCATGCAGCGTAGGTTGGAGGTGGCATTTGCTGCCGAGTCTTCCTGGTCAATGAGGATGACCGTATCGTGCACTTCCTCCTCCCAGCCACGCACAAGCCCTTCTGTTTCTGGGCACTCAAAACCCTCCCTTGAGGAATCCCCACCTTCATGCCCCCACTACTTAAATAGTCCTCCTCCTCCTCATCCTCCTCCTGTCTGATCTGAGTAAGACCCGCTGAATGCTGTCTGTGAAAGACTGGGGCCTTGAGAGCTAGGGAAGGCCTCCTCTTCCTCCCGCTGCTCTGCCTCTAGAGCCACATCTATAATTCCCCGCAGAGTGTGCTCCAGCAGGAACACTAAAGGAATTGTGTCACTGATGCATGCACTGTCCCTGCTCACCATCCTCGTTGCCTCCTCAAATGGTGACAGTACAGTGCATGCATCCTTGATCATCAGCCACTGCGGGGGGGGGGGGAACCAAGTTGACCTGAACCTGTCCTTGTGCCATGCTCACACAGGTACTCGTTGATGCCCTCTGCTGCTTGTGCAGATGCTGCAGCATTGCTAATGTCGAGTTCCACCTGGTGGGCATGTCACAGATCAGACGGTTTGTGGGAAGGTGGAATTCTCTTTGAATTTCTGCCAGGCGAACGCTTGCTGGGAATGACCGTCTGAAGTGGCTGCAGACTTTTCTGGCCTGGATGAGAAGCTCTGGCAGCCCTGGGTACTTGGTTAGGAAATGCTGTACCACCAGATTTAGGACATGTGCTAGGCATGGTACATCCTCCCAGCTGCAATCAGAGTTACCCAGTGTGCCATGAAGGAAATGTAACGACCCTGTCCATGCTTGCTGGACCACGTGTCTAAAGTGACATGCACCTTGCTGCTGACTGCCTTTCCCAATGACTGGATAACATTGTCTTCCACGTGCTGGTATAGTGCTGGAATGGCCTTGCGTGAAAAGTAATGGCGTTTTGGAACCTGCCACTGTGGTACAGCACATTCAGCAAATTCACAGAAGGGAACAGAGTCCACCAGCTGGAAAGGCAGCTGCTGCAATGCATGTAATTTTGCTAAGCTGGCATTTAGACGCTGTGCTTGGGGATGGTTGGGACTATATTTTTTCTTTCGCTGCAGCAGCTGCAGCAACGTAATCTGACTGCGTAAACCTTCAGCTACTGGGATGATGTCACATTGTGAGGAAGGACCTGCTGGTACATCCATTACTGTAGCATCATCCCTGTCGGTGGAGGTTGTAGGCAATGACATGGCAGGACATACAGTGTGGGTAGAGACAGATGAGGAGGAGGAGGACCTACGCAAAGTTTTGCACCAACGGGATGTGTGGCACTTGTTCATATGTCGCCTCAAGCACGTGGTACCCAAGTGTCCGGTGTTTATCCCACGCTTCAGCCTCATCTGACATAGATTACAAATAGCAACGGTGGGGTCTGCTGCACATTTCTTAAAGAACTCCCAGACAGCAGAGTTCCTGCATGTGTTCTTTGAGACATCAGCACTCTGCACCGGAGCAGCTCTGACATGTGAGGGCTTGGACTGGCTAGTGCTATGGTTGGTCACAGAGGATGTTGTGCCTCGTGTTTGCTGTGCCTCCTCCTCCTCCCCTCCTCACTTGATTCCTCAATTCAATCTGGCACCCAGGTGGAGTCAGTGACCTCATCATCAATGTCATCTTCACCCCCTATCTCCTCGTCACTGGAGCCAACTTGGCAGTATGCTGCAGCTGCTGGGGCAACATGAGTGCCAGTTTTTGTGTGTCATCACTGGCACCCCCTTCCTCTAGGTTGATTATACTCCCTTGCTCAACCTCAGAGATTGAATCAGAGCACTGTACTTGCTGCGCATCCTCAAGCAGCATGTCACTCTCATTGTAGTCAAACAATTCAGCTGACTCCTCCGTGTGTGATAGCGAGGCTACGGCAGGAGTAGCTGTGGACATGAAGGCTGCATTAGATGCTTTGGCAGCTGAGGTGGACTGTAAAGCACTTAGAAGCCTGGCTGGCAGAGGACTCGGAGGATGAGGATGGCCTGGCTAGCCAATCCACCAAATCCTCTCTATGTTGCTGCAGGTTAAGAAGATGGCCAGCACCAGTTAGAAAGGACAAGCGTGCCCCTGCAGAGGATGCACCACATCCACCACGACCAGAGGCACAGCCTCCCGACACAGGGGCTGCTTGCCCTCTTATCTGTGTCTGGGAGTGTCTGCCTGTCCTTTTTGTTCTTTCAGACATGGTGAGTGATATATAGATTAATATATACAGAACTCTGATTCAACTCTGGTATAAAGATTTAAAGTACTCTGGTATAACTCAGTGAGACACACTGATAGCTGGCAGCCAGTGACAAGAGACAGATCACCTCAATTCACAAATGTTTGGTAGAAATTAGTGAGCCCCAAAAAAACTTGCTGGCTGTGTGACGAGACACAGATCACCTTAATTCACAAATGTTTTAAAGAAATTAGTGAGCCCCAGAAAGATTTGCTGGCCCAGTGACAAGACCCAGAAGATCACCTCAATTCACAAATGTTTAAAAGTTGTAAACCCCAAAAAAAATTGCTGGCACAGTGACAAGACACACATCACCTAAATTCCCTGATATTTGGTAGAAATGAGACCCCCCCAGACCCCTCCAGTAGCGTGGCAGACCGGAAGTAACAAGACACAACTATCTCCTCTGAAATCTCCTCTGAAATGCGTGCAGAATCGGCACGTGGAAACATTATATAGTGTGCTGCGGGACTTAGCTCTGTGAGCCCATGATTGGCCAAAATTTGACCAATCAGGACTCTGAGCGGTGACTGGCATAGTGTTGAACCAGTCTTGCACCAGACCTGTGGTCAGGTGCAAGGCTGTAGCCAATTAGGAGCTTCAGGACAGTGGGAAAATGCATTGTGGTCCATTGTGGTCGAACATGCGGCGAACACCCGGAAATGTTCGGTGTTCGCGATCTACTCGATAAGGCTAAGTTCGGGTCGAACCCCGACCCGTCCGAACCCGAACAGCTTATCCCTACTCCAGACCCTGTCACGTCTGTAACATGTGCTCAGTGTGAACCTGCTTTCATCTGTGAAGAGCACAGGGCGCCAGTGGCGAAGCTGCCAATCTTTGTGTTCTCTGGCAAATGCCAAACGTCCTGCACGGACGGGCTGTTGGGCTGTAAGCACAACCCCCACCTGTGGACGTCAGGCCCTCATACCACCCTCATGGAGTCTGTTTCTGACCGTTTGAGCAGCCACATGCACATTTGTGGCCTGCTGGAGGTAATTTTGCAGGGCTCTGGCAGTGCTCCTCCTGTCCCTCCTTGCACACAGTAGCGGTCCTGCTGCTGGGTTGTTGCCCTCCTACGGCCTCCTCCACGTCTCCTGATGTACTGGCCTGTCTCCTGGTAGCGCCTCCATGCTCTGGACACTACGCTGACAGACACTGCAAACCTTGCCACAGCTCGCATTGATGTGCCATCCTGGATGAGCTGCACTACCTGAGCCACTTGTGTGGGTTGTAGACTCCGTCTCATGCTACCACTAGAGTGAAAGCACCGCCAGCATTCAAAAGTGACGTCACCAAACCATCAGCCAGAAAGCATAGGAACTGAGAAGTGGTCTGTGGTCACCACCTGCAGAACCACTCCTTTATTGGGGATGTCTTGCTACCTGCCTATGCTTCCCACCTCTTGTCTATTCCATTTGCACAACAGCATGTGGACTTGATTGTCAATCAGTGTTGCTACCTAAGTGGACAGTTCGATTTCACAGACGTGTGATTGACTTGGAGTTACATTGTGTTAAGTGTTCCCTTTTATTTTTTTGAGATATAGATATATATAGATATATATATAGATATATATAGATATATATAGATATATAGATATATATCTATATCTCTAGAAGAGAGCGCACCAAACATCATGTTCAAACAACACAAAAGAAACAACAGCAGCTAAATTCATTTAAACATTGAGATTTTGCCAGATTTAACCATTTTATGTGCTTACAAACAATTCTTATCCCCTTCAGAATCACTGCAGTTCTTAACCCTTTCAAGATTTTTACAAGGTTTTTAATACTGAGCTCTGTTGAAAAATGGTGGAAATTTAGTTTGCAATGAATGGCCATGGATTGCTTAAGTCTGTCAGAGATGGAATACATTGTTGCTGTTGGCAGGTGTGCTCTCTTCTGGGTTTGTTGTATCATATTGTTTTGAGATGCACCCACACTGAAAGCTTAGCAAAGGTTGAGTGCTGCCCTTCTTGTGTAATAAATAAATTATATATATATATATATATTACGGGTATAGACTTGCTGTCAGAATACTATAAAGCACAATTGCGATTAGTACTGTTTGTTTTAGTTGCCATTGGTTTAGTTACAAATTAGTTTATAGACACACACGTATAAGCAAATCGTAGAAAAATCCGCCCACATAAATCATTGGTTCATCATGATCGGGTAGAGATATACCACTCTGTATTTTATATACAATGTGTTGTACCACCTTTCAAGTATTCATATGCTTTTGTGTGTGTGTGGTGTAAATGAGAGTTAAGCCATTCCATCAATAGGAAACTGCAGTGTACTGTAACACAACTCCCCCACACCTAGGGTCCCAGGCGCTTCTCTCCCACTGTTTTTTGTTTAAGGTTTCTTCGTATGTTTTCCGCTTAACTTTCCCCCAACATTGCCTCCATCTCTAGCATCATGGGAACACATGAAATTACTCGGAATAATCTTGCATGTGTTTGAATTTGATTCTAGTTGCTGAAGAAGATAAAACGATGTGAGAGAAAGGGATCGGAGTCGGTTACAGAAGAAAAATGTGCTATATTATTTGTAGCTGAAATCAACTTGAATTCTTCTAATGTTACATACGTCATTCAAGTAAGAGCCTGATGTATATGTATACTTTACTAATTTATACAGTAAGTTTTATACTTATATAGCCCATTTATGAAAGGAGCTTAATAAAATAATTCACTTTGTGAATATATTTATGTTGAGCAAAACATGACATATTATCATCATTTATATAGCGCAGAGTTCCCGCAGTGCTTTACAGTGAGAATTGGGGTATCAGCGAACAGATTTACACTTAGGACGAAATATGTAGAAGGCCCTGCTCATATGAGCTTACCCTCTAGAGGAGTTGGGGTGCAGGAACAAAAGAGGAGATTCCATCTTAATGGTGGTGTGGATTTCTAATTCCAGTGTTTGTATCAGAAATGGTGACCGTTATGGTGGTGAGACAAGCTATGATAACTATAATGATGTGAGAAGGGTAGGTGAGACGGGAGATTGGTCATGAATTTGATGATACACTAATATGAAATTATAGGGTTATGAGGGATTTATTTGAAGGACCAGAAAGAGTCTGATTGGGTGAGGAAGGTCTTTCCACAGGAAAAGTGCCACTCTTGAGAAGTCTTGGAGGTGAGAGTTGGTAAAGCTGATGAAAACAGAGGAAAGGCGGAAGTTGTCTGCTGACCGTAGTGATCTAGAAGGGATGCACTTGTGAAGTAAGGAAGACATGTAAGGAGCGTTTAAGTTACTGAGGGCTTTAAATGTCAGCATCAGTATTGTAAATCTTATCCTGAAAGGTAAGGAAGCCAGTAGTGGGACCGGCAGAAGGGGGAGGCATATGATGATGAGCAGCAGGTGAGAAATATGAGCCTGGCAGCTGCTTTCATTACATACTGCAAGGGGGCAATGTGGGCAACCGGGAGGCCAATAAAAATTATATATCAGAAAGGGGTGGATATTTGCAATATTTTTAAAGTGGAAATTACATAATTTGGTTACTGTGTGGATGTGGGGCGTAAATGCACGGTCAGACTAAAATCTGCTCCGAGACTATAAACCAAGGATTCATAATTCAGAAGGTGTAGAACTTTATTTATTGTGAGGGTTATCCAAAGAGATTCGAAAAGTCACCGCACGTTCGGTGACTTTTCGTTCTCCTCAATTCGGTTCCTTTTGCCGATCCCATTTCGGTGACCCTGCGGTGTATTCAGCAAACACCACAGGGTCCCCGAATTGCAGGGAAAAGCTGCCGCAAACCTGACGAAAACGAACCGTAAAACCCAGCAAATGCACGCAGAAAACCCTCAAACATCTGGATTAACCTGCCGAAAACCACGGTAAAACCTGAGCAGGAGCCGATCACACGCAGCGAAGCCTCCGGAGAAAGTCAAGACCGCAGACAGAGTGAAGTGAATAAATTAGGAAAACCGTTTGCATGAATGATTGAAAAGTGAAACACTGTTTGCAAAGAAAATACTGAGCGAAAATGTCTGAAATTTGCATATAAGATCCAGGGAATGATAATAAAAAGGGCTGTTACTGAAAAAAGTAAGCTTAAAAAAAAATTCTGAAAAATGCTTAAAATATCCTAAAAAAATCTATAAATAAAGAGACTTTACTGCAGAATTTTATAATGAACGGTTTATTAGAGATTGAATTAAAACGGGAATATTTTTAACATTGAAGCCTATTGGATTCTCCTGAATAAACTTGCTGAATTAAATCACCGAATGGCAGGGCATTAGGGGAACCTTTCACTGCTGGTTTGTTTTCTCTGAATAGCTGAAGCAGTGCTTTTTTATGGGGATTTCACTGCCCTCGAACAGGCACCGTATGTGCAGGCAATTCGCCAGGATTTGGCGAATTCCCTGCTCTCTGGATAGCCGAATGGCCAAGAAAGGTAACCGAACGCTGAAAATCCTTCTCAAGCAATTCGGATCTCTTTGAATAACCCTCCATATTGCGTTTTACCTGATGCTTTCTTTTTTCATTATTTTGGAAGTATTTTGAATTTTTTTTCCATGTATTTGTTTTGATATCATAGTAAAATATAGTTAAGATTTAGTTAGAATTATTAGCACATGGCCAGTGCTCCTAAAGACAATTTACTGAAACAGACGACTGTCAATTTTGATTTTAGGAACATCTAAAACATTTAACATTTGGAATGCTGGCCCCGGCAAACGTCGTGATATTACAAGAGCCAAGTCTATGCCATTAGAGGTAATAGGGTGCTTGCACTGTATCAAAGACATTACTCATGTAACATATATCTTCTATTTTGGGGAAATTGTGTTACTTTGAGTTGCACGTCTATGCAGTGCAGTCTGTATTTAAAGATTGAAAACCGTTAGTCTATTTATAGATGGATCAAGGTGCAACTAATTATCTCTTCAGATGACTTCAATGCCACCATAAGATATCATGCGCTGTAGTGAGGATTTAGCCAGATTATGGACTGAGAAGTCAAGTACATAGAAGTTTTTCAAGTATCCAAGCTCATGGTGTTCATGGAGGATTAGAACTACTACCTATACTACTATCCTGAGAGAGAGGAGGCAGGGGGTACACCCTGCTCTACAAAAACATTTAGATTAAATGGTGGAGTGCCCCTTTTATTGTGCACATCAATAAAAAAAGGGTTTAAACAGCAATCACTCGCTTAGGGGCAGATCTGCTCCATGGTGCACTTGATACTTGGATTTTGCCACATTCAGAATGAAGTCCAAGAAACCAAATAGTACCAGCACTCATGGGCTCTGGTGAAGTGTCTTTTTAGGAGATGCTTTTCGCAGTCCAATAGGCTAGCTTAGCCATTCTCAAGCGACGGAAAAATCAACAGCTGTGACTGTACCTCAGATTGCTGACAATTTTGCCGCCATGATGGTGGCACACTGTAGGTAAATAAGGAAGGTGCACTTTAAAGGTGGGGCTGTCACTGTGGTTTGGCATTGCGGATAGGAGGATAAGAAGAGGATAAAATTATTTATTGTACGTATTTTTCAATACGTTTGAATTTATATAAAATTTATACATTGCTTATAGTACTATAAAAGAAACCATAGGCTTGCCATTGTGACTGGGCCCCAAACATGAAGGAGTCTGTTGCTCCAGCAGTGCATTACCCCAGTGTGGAATAGAGGTCCTCCTATGCATGTTCTCTCACAATGCCTCCTGATGCTAACACAGCGCTTGAGAAAAGTCCTGGGAGAATAACGAAACAATGTACCTGGTCCTTTCAGTCTGTCCCTATGGCCAGTCTCTTATGTCTGTCTGTATCTGCCGGACTGTGTATCTCTTTGTCTGTGTGTCTACCTATCAGTCTGTGTTTACTAGTCTGTGTATCTGCATAAGCTTACATCTGCTATATGGGTGCCAGTGTCTTATCTGCCTGTATCGGAGTCCGTACTTGCATTTGCGTGTGTGTCATTTTCTGTCTGGAAAAGTACGGATTTGTAGGTTTTGAAATTAATTATGTTGTTTGAGGGAGGGAGTTGGGAGGGCTGTCACACAATTGTGCCTTGTGGCCCTGTTAGGTCTAGTTATACTCCTGAAAGAAACTACCCGTAGATAGTCGAGTATAGCGCGACCCGAATATAACGCAATGGATAAATATTTATTATGGAAATGAGGGAATACTCAAAACTTGAATTTAACGCTAGGATCAAAATTATACTGTACCGGTAAACCATTAAAATCCTTCCAGGTTCTCTTAACACAGTCAGGCTACCCCTCAGGCCAGGGTGATCTGCTCTAGAATGATTGCAGTTGTTACTAGGTATGAAGCCGCCAGCCACCCGTCTTCTTTACTAGCCGTTAGATGGCCGGCAGAGGCGAGCGAGGTGAATGATTGGCTTAAACCGAGCTTGCTCTCTGGCCGTGATGGATCCCACCTCTCCCGAATCCGCGAGTTCCTGAAGTGTTTGCAAGCATCAGGGAGCTCACATTCACTTCAGCGAGACTACCGGAACTTCCGGGATACTTGGGATCCAGAGCAAGTCTTTTGTTGTTTTTTATTTTTCCACGCGATGCAAATGTCTCGAATATAACACGACCCCTCCAATTTTAAGGTAAATTTTTGTCACCAAAGTCTAGCGGTATACTCGAGTATCTACAGTAGTCTTTTCTTCCACTAAATATATAAAGATATTACATGACAACTGTTGTCATAGACAAACATGATATAATAACTTATATATAGGTCCAGTTTTTACAAACCAACAGAAAAGCATAAAACACAGAGAAAATGATGTTACACAATAGCAATGTTAGAAAGGGAAAAGTTTAATACTAAAAGCTGAGCCCATGGCTCAACCTCCAACCCATCTCCTGTTGACCAAGCTGTTAAAAATTCTTCCTTTCTTCAATCTTGAAGATTTTTGTGTCTCCCTCTGGTATCTTAGAGTTACTGCTATTAGTATAGAACGTACAAAGATTTTTGTCTTTTCTGTCTTGCACTTGATCATACAGATATTTGTTTTGAGATAAAACTTTCTATATATATGTATAGGTCACCTTACTTTAAATTGACTCCGTTCACCTTTTAAATTCGTCAGAAATATTTTTCACCATAGATGTCCTCAAGGCAGACAGCATACTACACATCTAAAAAGAGCCCTCTGTAAGATTGTAGACAATAGCTTGTAGTTTTAATGTAGATGTTGCTCTTGGCGATATTAAGACAAGTTTAATTTTCGTAGACAACAGCAGGTTTGATGGCATCGGTGCTTTCATTGACAACTGTCATTGATTTGAGAACACAAACTAGCAATTTTTAATTGCTTTTTGTTTTGGGGACCATTAGCCATGGGAATTTCCCCCTGACTCAAGTCAGTTGAAGTCTGGCGGAACTGACAGTAGAGCAGTCCTGAAAAAAGAGGGCCAACCCGAAAGATAAGCAAATAAATGAAGGGGTCATAAAGGAAGAAGTAAAAGGGAGACCTTGAACCAACCACATGAGTCAACACTGACCCAGTGCATTTAAGAAGCCGTAAGGCCCCTCTAACAACTCAATGCCTAATGATCTTCTCGTATATGCAACAGAAACCATAAAGCCAAAGAGGTACTTCGGAAAAGGAGCTCTCTCATTGGCTGATTTTGAATATGTGGCTGAATAATGTGAGTCATGGACAGACAGGTAGTAGTCTTTGGGCATTTTAAGACATTTGGCTGATCACTATCTAGAAATCTCGTTGGCAGTAGGGATGAGCCGAACACTCCCCGAGTTCCGTTCGAACCCGAACTTCCCATTTGTTCGGGACCGAACCCGAACCCCATGCAAGTCAATGGGGCTGAAAATTCGGTTTTTTAGAGTGCCCTCCAAGAGGGCATATATGCTACATATTTGCCATAAAAGGTGTATGGGGGTCCGGGTAGTGCCCTGGGGGACAGGAAAATAGGACAAAGTTTTAAAAAAAAGTTTTTAAAGGGACAGTGAGTTTTCCATGAAATAAGGGTTAAAAATAAAAACCAAAAATTCCTTCAAATATCGTGCCTAGGAGGTCCCCATAACCTGCCCGTGAAGTGGCGGATTTCTAGGATGTATAGAAACACTTACAAACAAATAAATGACGTTTCATATGATGGTAAATGCTTTTCCTTTAATCTATCCATAATCAACTGCTTGGGGCGGCAGCCTGTATGAAAAGACATTTTAGGACGCGCAGAAAAAGTTTAGTGATTTTTTTTTGGCTAAATTATTGTGAAACTTATGCAGGCTTTGAATGAAAGTAACAATAGGTGCTTTAAAATTGGGCTTTTAGCGTCGGCAACAGTGCTGTCACACCGTAATCCCTCTGAGGATATGAATCTGATACAGGCGTCAGTGGCAGTGCACCCAGATATTGGGCCTTTAGTGCCAGGCCAGCAAGTATCATCATACAGTAACCCCTCTGTAGTATTGTGGAAGAATGCAGGGGTGGACCATGTGGTCCTATATTGAAAAGTTTTTGATCTGGTAATGGGCGTCAGTGCACCCAGATATTGTGCCTTTAATGCCAGGCCAGCAAGTATCATCATACAGTAACCCCTCTGTAGTATTGTGGAAGAATGCAGGGGTGGACCATGTGGTCCTATATTGAAAAGTTTTTGATCTGTTAATGGGCGTCAGTGCACCCAGATATTGTGCCTTTAATGCCAGGCCAGCAAGTGTAATCATACAGTAACCCCTCTGTGGTATTGTGGAAGAGTGCAGGATAGGACCTTGCGGTCCTATATTAAAAAGATATGCATCTGGTTAAGGCGTCAGTGCACCCAGATATTGTGCCTTTGGTGCAAGACTGCCAGGCCAGCAAGTATCATCATACAGTAAGGCTGGGGTCAGACGAACGCAGTGTTAACGTCCGTGTTGCTCGCACATAAGTACGTCCGTGATAGCATACAATTGTGTTAAATGGAGCCCCACACACGAAGTACGTCCGCACAGAAGTGTGGGCGCTGACGGATGCTGCAAACGGACGCAGGTTAGGCAAGAACGTAATACTGCTAGAATGGACGTGCAGAGTGCGCCACGTCCGCATAGCTTTGTGTGTGAGTAATGCAACAAGGTCAGACGGACTGCATTTATTCGTCCAGCATTTTTGACGGACAGAATGTTCTTTCATTGTAATTTATTTTCCCTGCTACATCAGTCAAAAAATACGTCAGTGAAAAAAGCGGACTGTGTGGCCACTACCTTGTCGTCAGTCAGTAAGTACGTCCGTACTGCACGGACGCACAGTCCGTAGAAAATGCGCTCATTTGACCCTAGCCTAACCCCTCTGTGGTATTGTGGAAGAGTGCAGGGGTGGACCATGTGGTCCTATATTGAAAAGTGTTTTTTTTAATATCTGTTAATGGGCGTCAGTGCACCCAGATATTGTGCCTTTAATGCCAGGCCAGCAAGTATCAGCATACAGTAACCCCTCTGTGGTATTGTGGAAGAGTGCAGGGTTGGACCCTGCGGTTCAAAAAATTAAAATGATAAAAATCTGGCACAGGCGTCAGTGCAGCCAAATATTGTGCCTTTCATGGCAGCAAGTGCCTTCACACCGTAACCCTTTTGTGGTATTGTGGAAGAGTTCAGTGCTGGAGGTTTTGTGAATGCAGAAGAGGACATCCCCTATCTATTCCATTACTTCAGCATCAGGGGATTGATAACTGCTGATCCAGGACTGATTCATTTTTATAAATGTCAGCCGGTCTACAGAGTCGTGGACAGACGCACTCTTTTGTCTGTGACAAAACCTCCAGCGGCACTGAACGTCCTTTCGGAAAGCACGCTAGATGAAGGGCAACCTAGTAGCTGCATAGCATATTGGCTAAGTTCTGGCCAGTGATCCAATATCAACACCCAGTAAGCCAGTGGATCATCTGCTGGAAAGGTATCCAGGTCTGCCCTTGCCCCTAGGTAGTCCTGCACCATATGGTGAAGACGCTGGCAATGGGTGCCTACATTTGACGTCCTTGGGTGTCGTGGACTAAAAATTTTTATAAAAGCATCAGTCAGGCGGCCCTGGCCTTCACCGCTATTCCTCTGATCACCTGCAGCCTCAGAAGCACGTGTGTCAGCACTTGGTAATCTACCAGTGCCTGGAAAGGTGTTACACAAGTGTCGCTTTAGAACGTCCTCAAGTTTTTTCATCCTGTGCTCCCTCTGTGCGGTCAGGATGAGCTCTGCAACTTTCCCCTTGTATCGTGGATCAAGAAGGGTTGCCAACCAGTAATGATCCCTCTCCTTGATAGCACGAATCCTGGGGTTATTTAGCAGGCTTTGCATCATTAGGGAGCCCATGCAGCGTAGGTTGGAGGTGGCATTTGCTGCCGAGTCTCCCTGGTCAATGAGGATGACCGTATTGTGCACTTCCTCCTCCCAGCCACGCACAAGCCCTTCTGTTTCTGGGCACACAAAACCCTCCCTTGAGGAATCCCCACCTTCAATACCCCCACTACTTAAATAATCCTCCTCCTCCTCATCCTCCTCCTGTCTGATCTGAGTAGGACCCGCTGGAATGCTGTCTGCGGAAAGACTGGGACCTTGAGAGCTAGGGAAGGCCTCCTCTTCCTCCCGCTGCTCTGCCTCTAGAGCCACATCTATAATTCCCCGCAGAGTGTGCTCCAGCAGGAACACTAAAGGAATTGTGTCACTGATGCATGCACTGTACCTGCTCACCATCCTCGTTGCCTCCTCAAATGGTGACAGTAAAGTGCATGCATCCTTGATCATCAGCCACTGCAGGGGGGGAAAAAAAACAAGTTGACCTGAACCTGTCCTTGTGCCATACTCACACAGGTACTCGTTGATGGCCCTCTGCTGCTTGTGCAGACGCTGCAGCATTGCTAATGTCGAGTTCCACCTGGTGGGCATGTCACAGATCAGACGGTTTGTGGGAAGGTGGAATTCTCTTTGAATTTCTGCCAGGCGAACGCTTGCTGGGAATGACCGTCTGAAGTGGCTGCAGACTTTTCTGGCCTGGATGAGAAGTTCTGGCAGCCCTGGGTACTTGGTTAGGAAACGCTGTACCACCAGATTTAGGACGTGTGCTAGGCATGGTACATGCGTCAATTTACCCTTGCGTAGGGCGGAGAGAAGGTTGCTGCCATTATCGCAGACGATCATTCCCAGCTCAAGCTGGCGTGGCGTTAACCATCTCTGCACCTGCCCCTGCAGAGCTGACAAAATTTCTGACCCGGTGTGGCTCCTGTCCCCTAAACAAACCAGCTCAAGCACAGTATGGCATCTTTTTGCTTGAGCCATTGCGTACACCCTGTCAGGCGTCGGTTTAACTGCCACTTCGCCAGAGACAGAGAAGGAGGAGGAGGAGGAAGAGGTGGTGGTGGTGGTGGAGCAGACAGACCTCATACAAGCAGCTTTCTGGAGGCGTGGTGGATGAACAAGTTCCAGCACAGAGCCCCGTCTTGGATCCCTCCCAGCTGCAATCAGAGTTACCCAGTGTGCCGTGAAGGAAATGTAACGACCCTGTCCATGCTTGCTGGACCACGTGTCTAAAGTGAAATGCACCTTGCTGCTGACTGCCTTTCCCAATGACTGGATAACATTGTCTTCCACGTGCTGGTATAGTGCTGGAATGGCCTTGCGTGAAAAGTAATGGTGTTTTGGAACCTGCCACTGTGGTACAGCACATTCAGCAAATTCACGGAAGGGAACAGAGTCCACCAGCTGGAAAGGCAGCAGCTGCAATGCGAGTAATTTTGCTAAGCTGGCACTTAGACGCTGTGCTTGGGGATGGTTGGGACTATATTTTTTTCTTTCGCTGCAGCAGCTGCGGCAACGTAATCTGACTGCGTAAACCTTCAGCTACTGGGATGATGTCAATTGTGAGGAAGGACCTGCTGGTACATCCATTACTGTAGCATCATCCCTGTCGGTGGAGGTTGTAGGCAATGACATGGCAGGACATACAGTGTGGGTAGAGACAGATGAGGAGGAGGAGGAGGACCTACGCAAAGTTTTGCGCCAATGGGATGTGTGGCACTTGTTCATATGTCGCCTGAAGCACGTGGTACCCAAGTGTCCGGTGTTTATCACACGCTTCAGCCTCATCTGACATAGATTACAAATAGCAACGGTGGGGTCTGCTGCACATTTCTTAAAGAACTCCCAGACAGCAGAGTTCCTGAGAGGGTGGTGGATACATGGAACAGTCTTCCAGTAGAAGTGGTAGAGGCCAAAACAGTAATTGAATTTAAGCAAGCATGGGACAGGCATAAGGCTATCCTAAACAAAAGATAAATCCAGGTAAAGTATCCATGTAATTGGGCAGACTAGATGGGCCGAAAGGTTCTTATCTGCCGACATTTGTCTATGTTTCTATGTTTCTATGTGTTCTTTGAGACAACAGCGCTCTGCACCGGAGCAGCTCTGACATGTGAGGGCTTGGACTGGCTAGTGCTACCATTGGTCACAGAGGATGTTGTGCCTCGTGTTTGCTGTGCCTACTCCTCCTCCCCCTCCTCCTCCCCCTCCTCCTCACTTGATTCCTCAGTTCGATCTGGCACCCAGGTGGAGTCAGTGACCTTATCATCGTCATCTTCACCCCCTATCTCCTCATCACTGGAGCCAACTTGGCAGTATGCTGCAGCTGCTGGGGCAACATGAGTGCCAGTTATTTGTGTGTCATCACTGGCACCCCCTTCCTCTAGGTTGATTATACTCCCTTGCTCAACCTCAGAGATTGAATCAGAGCACTGTACTTGCTGCGCATCCTCAAGCAGCATGTCACTCTCATTGTAGTCAAACAATTCAGCTGACTCCTCCGTGTGTGATAGCGAGGCTACGGCAGGAGTAGCTGTGGACATGGAGGCTGCATTAGATGCTTTGGCAGCTGAGGTGGACTGTAAAGCACTAGAAGCCTGGCTGGCAGAGGACTCGGAGGATGAGGATGGCCTGGCTAGCCAATCCACCAAATCCTCTCTATGTTGCTGCAGGTTAAGAAGACGGCTAGCACCAGTTATAAAGGACAAGCGTGCCCCTGCAGAGGATGCACCACGTCCACTACGACCAGAGGCACAGCCTCCCGACACAGGGGCTGCTTGCCCTCTTATCTGTGTCTGGGAGCGTCTGCCTGTCCTTTTTGTTCTTTCAGACATGGTGAGTGATATATAGATTAATATATACAGAACTCTGATTCAACTCTGGTATAAAGATTTAAAGAACTCTGGTATAACTCAGTGAGACACACTGATAGCTGGCAGCCAGTGACAAGAGACAGATCACCTCAATTCACAAATGTTTTGTAGAAATTAGTGAGCCCCAAAATAATGCGTGGTATTGTTTGTGTGACAAGACACAGATCACCTTAATTCACAAATGTTTTAAAGAAATTAGTGAGCCCCAAAATAATGCGTGGTACTGTTTGTGTGACGAGACACAGATCACCTTAATTAACTGTAGAGGTCGGCAGGGCTGGGTCCTGGATGGACAATATGTTTCACCCCTATTTGGGTTGTGGACCCTTTAAGGGCAACCACAGGGTTAATCTTCCTGTCCAGGAAGAGTTTTAAAGCCAGCAGCTCCCAGAGAGGATGGTGGGATTTCAGGAAAAGGAAAGTAATCAGTGGAAGCTGTGTGTTTGTGTTCCAAAAGCAGGAGACGTGCTGTGCCTTGCTGGAGAGGCCTCTACATACTGGGGAAAGGATTCCCTAGGTTTGGGACGGTTTAAAGCGTTGGTGAGCCACTATTATTTCTCTGTTTATTTGTGCTGAAGATCAGGACTTTGCTTTAATTTCGCTGAACCCAAGCGTGTACTTATTATGTTGCTTTTTTGACTGCCCTGAAAGGGTGAATAAAACTGTTTTGTTTGTGAAAGACATTGTGCACGTGCTCTGTGGGCCCCCAAACGTCACATAACAAATGTTTTAAAGAATTTAGTGAGCCCCAAAAAGATTTGCTGGCACAGTGACAAGACCCAGAAGATCACCTCAATTCACAAATATTTTAAAGTTGTAAACCCCAAAAAAAATTGCTGGCACAGTGACAAGACACACATCACCTAAATTCCCTGATATTTGGTAGAAATGAGACCACCCCAGACCCCCCCCAGTAGCGTGGCAGACCGGCAGTAACAAGACACAACTATCTCCTCTGAAATCTCCTCTGAAATGAAATGCTTGCAGAATCGGCGCGTGTAAACATTATATAGTGTGCTGTGGGACTTAGCTCTGTGAGCCCATGATTGGCCAAAATTTTACCATAGTGTTGAACCAGTCTTGCACCAGACCTGTGGTCAGGTGCAAGGCTGTAGCCAATTAGGAGCTTCAGGACAGTGGGAAAATGCATTGTGGTCCATTGTGGTCGAACATGCGGCGAACACCCGGAAATGTTCGGTGTTCACGATCTACTCGAACAGGCTAAGTTCGGGTCGAACCCCGAACCGTCCAAACCCGAACAACTCATCCCTAGTTGGCAGCTGCCGAGTTAAATATCTATGCATTTGTAACCAAGAGCTCATTTTGTGCCTGCCATTATGATAGCAGGATTAAAAAATATATATTTGTGCACTTGTTTCTTGATTTTTGTTGCACATTGGGAACGTTCATATTATTTTTTTTAATCCCACTGCACTTTGTGCGAAGGACAGAAGACAGGACACAGGACCTTGATTCAGAAGATCATTATTTGACGTTGGAGTGTGTTTTACCAAAAATGGTGTCAAATATAGGGGTTTAAGGAAGTATATCATAGTTTAGGTAAGAGGTACTGTATTTTTTGCTCCATAAGACGCACTTTTCTTCCCCCAAAAAGTGGGGGGAAAAGTGGGTGCATTTTATGGAGCGAATGCGTCTTGCGATTTTGCCCCAGCTCACCTGCCGCCGCCGCGTTCGGCTCCCTCTGAGCGTGCGTCTGGTGGCATGGAGCTTGGGCACGCGCCTGGGGGAGCCACATGACCGCCGCGATCTCGCGAGATCGCGGCTGGTCACGTGGCTCCCCCAGGCGCGTGCCCAAGCTCCATGCCGCCAGACGCACGCTCAGAGGGAGCCGAATGCGGCGTCGGCAGGTGAGCTGGGGCAAATCCATGACCTGGGGGGCAGTATCCATGACCTGGGGGCAGTATCCATGAGCTGGGGGCAGTATCCATGAGCTGGGGCATATCCATGAGCTGGGGCATATCCATGTGTGAGCTGGGACATATCCATGAGCTGGGGCAAATCCATGTGTGAGCTGGGGCAAATCCATGTGTGAGCTGGGGCAAATCCATGTGTGAGCTGGGGCATATCCATGAGCTGGGTCATATCCATGTGTGAGCTGGGGCATATCCATGAGCTGGGGCATATCCATGTGTGAGCTGGGGCATATCCATGTGTGAGCTGGGGCATATCCATGTGTGAGCTGGGGCAAATCCATGTGTGAGCTGGGGCATATCCATGAGCTGGGGCATATCCATGTGCTGGGGCATTATCCATGAGCTGGGGCATTATCCATGAGCTGGGGCATTATCCATGAGCTGGGGCATTATCCATGAGCTTGGGGCATTATCCATGAGCTGGGGCAGTATATCCATGAGAGGAGCTGGGGCAGTATATCCATGAGAGGAGCTGGGGCAGTATTTCCATGAGAGGAGCTGGGGCATTATCCATTATTACACTATTTGATTCAGAATATTTTTTTTCCTGTTTTCCTCCTCTAAAAACTAGATGCGTCTTATGGTCAGGTGCGTCTTATGGAGCGAAAAATACGGTACATTAGATAGGTGAGCGTCAAGTTACTATTAAGACCCGCGTCGCAGTTATCACGTCCGTGTTGCCGCACAGTTTAATGCCCGTCATAGCATAGAATCGTGATCAATAGAGACCCACACATAAAGTACGTGCGCACCAAAGTGCGCACGCACCACTCAGATGGCAAACGGACACAATTTAGGCAAGAACTTAATACCACTACCACGGATGCACAGAGTACGCGACCTCCGCGTAGCGTTCTGTGTGAGTGATGATATGTTAGACGCAGCGCATTTGCGACGTCCAGCACCTTGACGCAAAAAAAATGGCTTTTCATATCCCTTTCAAATTTTTATCATTTTTCATATTAATTTTATTTCCCATAGTTCCCTTTTTTTCCTACGTCCGTCAAAAAAAACAGACCGTATGGGGTCTACAGTATCTTCCGTCAGTACGTCTGTCCGTCTGTCCGTTATTCACGCACACAGAGTGCGCTCAGACTGCGTTCATCTGACATTAGCCTTAGGGCTTTTAAAAAAGGGGTTAGTAACCAAATAGGGGAATGTCCTTGCAGTTTGCTCCCTCACTTGGCATGAGGGAATCCGACAAGACATGGGGAAAAGAGGATGGCCACATCCTGTAAGTGACACCTGAGTATGGTGTCGGAAACATTTTCTCTTGGATGATGTCCAGTCTACCCTCCCTTACTTTTTGTATGGGTTTCATATGCTGTGCCATTTTGTCATAGGGTGCAGGATTGAGGTGTTTTTGGTTAGAGATCGGTTTAGCACCAAAGCCAGTAACATTGTGGCATGTTTGAAGGATCGATGGTTGGGTACACAACAAGCAGCATAGGGTCTATGAAGTCATCTTGCATAACTCCATTGCGGAAGTTACACACCTTATGCATATTACAATTGTTCATTGGAGTGGGGTTATCTCTGTACTGATGTTTAAAAGAGCCTACATATGTTTTTGTTTGTTCTGGTTTAGTGTATTCCTCCAAAATGTTGAGGGTTTACAGAACATTTGCTAATGTTATACATTAAGTTGTCAATAAAGCCGATTGTTTTGATTACAGCATGGTGTATTGTTTTGGTTCGCTCACACTGGTTAAAGTGAAAGATGTTTATTCATGTAAAGCACTGTAATATAACAGAAGGCACTGATTGGAGGCATTTTGTACAGCCAGAATATTTATTTCATTTTTCTATTCTTCTCTTAGGCGTTATCAATGCCTGTCGTGGTGATAGTCCACGGCAATCAAGATAACAACGCAAAAGCAACAATACTGTGGGACAATGCCTTTGCAGAGGTGGTGAGTATAATTCAGTTTTGATAGAAGCTATTTGAGATTTGTTTTCACAAAAGGCATATAAATCCTTTATATGTATAATTTTTTGTTTGTACAACACTGTAAATGCCAAAATGCACATTCCTATTCACGTTAGGCTAGGGACAGATGAGCGCATTTTCTGCGGCCACCGTCAAAATGTACGTCGATGCGTGCGCACGCATTTTTTCACGGAATACGCTTAAGTGGTCAGACGACCACAGTCGCAGGTACTCACCAACGCAATTCTAGGGAAATCCGGCTGTTTGAACGTTATGTAGGCCGCACACTAGCAGCGTCTGACGTCTCCTAATCACGCACACACGCTGCTATGCGGCCGCAGCGCACTCTGTACGTCTGTAGCAGCGGTTTCACGTTCTGAGAAAAATGCGTTCATTTGCCGGTTGCGTGGTGTCGGCGCACTTTTGTACGCACGTACTGCGTATATTGGCCGTCATTGGCCGTTATGTGCTGCTACTGCCGCCGTGATTTAGTGCGCCTGCACGCGCGTTCCGACTGCCCCACTCTGACCCTAGCCTCAAACGATGAGAATAAAAATCAAAACTGTCTAGAAATACAAGTCAGACTGGTTCTAACCATGTAGATTGCTTCCACAGCCACAATGTGCTGTAAAACAAGCAAATAAGATCATGATTCAGATATGTTTAAGAGGGTATCCACTAAGAGGGTTATTTAAAGGGCACCGAAGTTTCAGGGGAATTTCGCTGCTCTTTCGTTCGGCGTACCTTGATTTTACCACTACCACACTGGCCTGTGAGCAGCTGCACTAATATTAAAAACCCATATAATCCTATAGAAATGCTTATTTTAAGAGTTTTGTAAGGCTTACAGATTTTTTAAAAAAATAGGTCAGCAGTTTTTAAACTCAGATCACACCTTCCCCCCCCCCCCCCATACCCTGCCTCACATGCTCCTGCTGTGTCTCTCAGGGGTCAATGATGCAGCTGGAGTAGCATCATCTAACATTGCCAATCAGCAACTCAGAGGCTTTTTTTTAAAAAAAAATCACCATGGTTTGCTGTTCTGATGCTCCCAGCCTAATCAGCATCCCACATCATGTTGGTGAAGACACCGGACTTGACCCCTGGCAACTTCCTGTTCTGCCATATTGTTAGTGTAGCATGCACTAGCGGGACACCGGCTCTGGAAGGGGGGAAACTGAGAGGTCAGCCAGCCGGAATTTAACTCTGGCAGAGACAGAGTGAAAAAAAACAAATGTGAGGAACAAAAAAAAAAACGGAAGAAAAAACCTCAGACAGGCACCCCCTTTAGTGAGGGCGCCTGTAGGCACGTGCCTAATGGGAAATACGGCCCTGGTCCAGACCACTCCACTCTGCCAATGATCTAATGTTATCTGCTTCTCATACCCGAACCCCCAACTCCCGCCTTCAGGACTTTTCCTGAGCTGCCCCCTTTCTATGGAACTCCCTCCCCTGCAACATCAGACTCTCCCCGTCTCTCCAGTCCTTCAAGACATCGCTGAAAACCCATTACTTTAGGGAAGTGTCACGTTCGCTGTCCCGCTCACCCTTGATAACCGTGGTGGGGAATGGGGATCCTTAGGGACAGACCTCTAAGCCCTCCAATCCTTGAATGGTCGGGACTGCTAACCCTATCACTCCCAGCCAGGGAGAACAGACACACCAGCAACAAAGAATATAACCTAGTAACAGCAGGTTTCAAGACAGAGTGCGTACTGAGGCTCAAAGGGTTAATCTCACCAACAGCTGGAGAGCAACCTGATTAAGGCTTTTTCAATATATTCATACACCAGGGATCAGAATAAGCATGGTCATATACACAGTCCGGATTGGCAACGGGCAGGGTTCTCATACATGCTGGTTTGGTAACAGGGCAGATCTATGGATTATCAGAGTCAGCACTATGCAGGACAGACATATACTCTGAGTCAGTGTGGTACAAATTTAACATACACTCCGAATATGCTTTGGGCACAATACACATACAAATGTAGTCAGAAAGAGAATGGTCAAGAAGGCATTCCGAGTCGGCAACAATCAGGGTCCTCATACAAATCGATTTCAGCAACAGAGCAAAGTAATCAGTGAATAAACGAAGTGAATACACCAGGCAATGCGGGAACTAACTCCATGTCAGGGCGATGAGCTGTCTCGCGCACCCTGCATTTTAAGTCCGGCGGCTTCCGTGTCATCATGCCGCGCCCGCCCCTCCAGGCACACGAACAGCCGGAATGTCTGGCACCCGGCCAGCCAGCGATGCTGCCGAGTGTCCAGACCCCCTCTGAAGCTCCGCAGGTGCCGAGGATGTGACAGGAAGCCTATCAGCTCACTCCCTAATCCCACTTTGTTAATCTCTTCCTCCTTTGCCCACACGCACCCAGTTACTTCTTGTACTCTAATTGCCCTCACCTAGTGTGTCACCCCTCTCCTTAGATTGTAAACTCTCGGGCAGGGTCTTCTCTCCTACTGTCTGGTGTGTGTAATGTATATGTATATTTGTTATTCCGTCTCTTTCATTGTACAGCGCTACGGAACCTGTTGGCGCTTTATAATTGCCTGTAACCGTAACTTTAGAATAGTAGCTATAATGTTAATCATGGGAAATGTAGATATGATGTTTGAGCTAGTAACTAATTCTAGCTTGGTGATGCTGTGTAAATAAAACTTTTAAAATTTCAAAACCGCTTCATTTTTCTTTTTCTTTACTGCTAATCTGCAGGAGAGGCGACCTTTTTTTGTGGAAGAGAGAGTTCCTTGGGCAAAGATGTGTCAAACACTGAATTTGAAGTTTGTGTCAGAAGTGGGATCCAAGCAGGGACTGCTTAAGGAACATTTTGTATTCCTCGCTCAAAAAATTTTCAATGAAAATAGTTTAAACGAAGATGACTTCAAAGACCGCACTGTATCCTGGGCTCAATTTAACAAGGTAATGAAAACTTTTGAAGTATCAGAATTACTTCTGTTAATATTTTTTTTTTATTACTTGGTCAATGCTTTAGTGGAAAAATATGCAGAATTATATGCCTTTCAAATAAGTCCAAAGGAGCATGTGTTATGCAATTCCAGTCATTCAGAGACGTGATTAGAAGCGGCAACGGATGGCATTAATCAAATTTTAGTGCCTCATGATTTTCCATCTCTAACACAATTTTTTAAATAACCATCAGAATATTATTTGAATTTTTACATATTTAATGGTTGTTCTATGCTATTCTGTTTTAGCTTGAGTGTAGTCCGAGACAAAAACTGTGAGACAGTGAAACAAGAAAACAACACAAAGTACAAGAGTACTTGCGTTTTGTTTTAAATATCTTGCATTTATTACTTTGTATTTCTGTAACGACTGTAAAAATGTTAATGTTCTTGAACCCAGGACATACTTGAAAACGAGAGACATATCAATGTATCCTTCCTGGTAAAATACTTTATATATAAATGTGACGTTTGGGGGCCCACAGAGCACGTGCACAATGTCTTTCACAAACAAAACAGCTTTATTCACCCTTTCAGGGCAGTCAAAAAGGCAACATAATAAGTACACGCTTGGGTTCAGCGAAATTAAAGCAAAGTCCTGATCTTCAGCACAAATAAACAGAAAAATAATGGTGGCTCACCAACGCTTAAACAGTCCCAAACCTGGGGAATCCTTTCCCCAGTATGTAGAAGCCTCTCCAGCAAGGCACAGCACGTCTCCTGCTTTTGGAACACCAACACACACAGCTTCCACTGATTACATTCCTTTTTCCTAAACTCCCACAATCCTATCTGGGAGTTGCTGGCTTTAAAGATCTTCCTGGACAGGAAGATTAACCTTGTGGTTGCACTTAAAGGGACCACAACCCAAATAGGGGTGAAACATAGTGTCCATCCAGGACCCAGCCCTGCCGACCTCTACATATCCCCCCCCCCTCTGTCTCAACGTGGAGGTGTTTGAGGCAACAGTAGACAGCCCACAATGCATCCGGGACAGGGCATCAGCATTTTGGTGCTGTTTCCCAGGCCTGTGTTCCACCACAAAGTTAAACTCCTGGAGAGACAGGAACCACCTGGTTACCCTGGCATTAGCGTGGTGGTGCTGCCTCATCCAGGTCAAAGGGGCATGGTCAGACACTAAACGGATCTTCCTGCCCAACAGGAAGTATCTCAAAGAATCCAAGGCCCACTTTATGGCCAAGCCCTCTCTTTCCACCACAGCATAGTTTTTCTCCGCTGCCGTCAGTTTCCTACTAAGAAAAACCACGGGGTGCTCTTCCCCATTGACTTCTTGGGATAGCACAGCCCCAAACCCTCACTTGAGGCATCCATCTGTACAATGAACTCCCTCATGAAATCAGGGACTACCAGCACTGGGTGCTGACACAACGCATTTTTAAGCTTCTCGGAGGCATCTTCAGCATTGGCATTCCATTGAATCATCACTGACTTCCTACCTTTCGTCAGGTCAGTCAGTGGTGCAGCAATAGAGGCAAAATTAGGGACAAACCACCGGTAATACCCCACTATACCCAGAAAAGCACGAACCTGCTTTTTCGTGAGGGGGCATGGCCAGTTCTGGATAGCCTCTACTTTGTTAAATTGTGGCTTTACCAGACCCCTGCCTACGACATATCCCAGGTACTTAGCTTCCTCCATCCCTACTGCACTTTTCTCAGGGTTAACAGTAAAGCCCGCTTTCCTCAAACCGTCCAAAACCGTCTGAACCCGGGGAAGATGGGACTCCCAATCTGGACTGAAGATGACAATGTCATCCAGGTAGACCGAGGTATAGCTCAGGTATGGGCGGAGCACCCTATCCATCGCTCGTTGGAAGGTGGCCGGGGCTGAGTGTAACCCAAAAGGCATCCGCTTATAATTAAAATGACCCTCTGGAGTGGAAAAAGCAGTCTTTTCCCTGGCTGTAATTTTTCAACCACCTCATATGGTCCCTGCCACTTGGCTAGGAACCGACTTTCCACCGTGGGTATAAGTACTGCTACCCGGTCCCCAACCTGAAATTGCCGCAGCTTGGCTGACCGGTTCTACACCCTTTTCTGGGCCTCCTGAGCTTTCTGCAAATGTTCCTGTACCAAAGGCATCACTTTAGAAATTCTCTCTCTCATCTGAGAGATATGTTCAATGAGCGATTTGTGTGGAGAGGACTCACTTTCCCATGTCTCCTTCACCAAATCTAGCAATACCCGGGGTCTGCGACCATACACCAGCTCAAAAGGTGAGAACCCTGTGGAGGCCTGAGGAACCTCTCGAATAGCAAACAGCAGTGCGGGAAGCAAATGATCCCAGTCTCTACCATCTCTCTGCACAACCCTTTTAAGCATCATTTTCAGAGTCTTGTTGAATCTTTCTACCAGACCATCTGTCTGAGGGTGATAAACAGATGTTCGCAACTGCTTGATTTGGAACAACTTGCACACATCTGCCATCACCCGGGACATAAATGGGGTCCCCTGGTCTGTCAAAATTTCCCTTGGCAGGCCAGTTCTCGAAAACATAAAAAACAATTCCCGCGCAATGGCCTTTGATGTAGGGTTTCTTAAAGGAACCGCCTCTGGATACCTTGTGGCATAATCAAGAACCACCAGGATATATCGGTGTCCCCGAGCAGACGTCTCTAAGGGATCCACTATATACATAGCGATGCGCTCAAAGGGCACCTCAATTATCGGCAGAGGCACCAAGGGGCTCCTATAATGGGGTGCTGGGGCAGTTAACTGGCAAACGGGGCAGGATGAACCGTACCTCTTAACCGCGGCACTGATCCCAGGCCACTAAAACCGGTCCGTTATCCGGGCCTCGGTTTTCTCAGCTCCCAGGTGACCACCTAGGGCATCATTGTGAGCCAGATATAGCACCATTCTCTGGTAGGGCTGGGGTACTAGTAATTGTTCCACAATTTCTCCCCGAATTTCTGATACCCGGTAGAACAGATCATTATTGACCGCAAAGTGAGGAAATCGTTTCTCTGCGTCTGGTGCTTGAGGTACCCCACTGACAACAGTTACCTGTTCGCGAGCATTTATCAACATCGGGTCACCCATTTGAGCCCTGCCAAATGCACCTCTGGACACATCTAAGTCAGGGTGTACTGGATAAGAAGAACCTTCCCTGTCATCCACCCCAAGTGTAATATCTACAGGGGATAATTCCTCTTCATCCTCTCCTACCATAACCGGCACGGGAGAGGATTCCCCCTCCTTGGGTGTCAACTCAGGTTGAGGAGCTAGGACACTCACATCAGTTACAACATTCTAATTTTGAACACATTTGAGCAACTCCTCATCAACAGTGTCCACAGTCATGTTTGGTGGGGGTGACCCTGAATTGTTCCCCAGTTCGATGGGCAGTTCAGTTTGTGCCAAGCACCACAGTTCAGCAAACAAGGGGCAGTCCCGTCCCACAATCACATCATGTATCAGAGTACTCACCACCCTGACCTCTTGGGTGACCGAAGTATTCCTGGCGGAAATGGTGACAGGGATCAGTGGATACTCTCGAGTATCCCCATGGATACAGACAACCTGGAGGGTTCTTTGTACTGGACCGAGCCTTCCAACTACCCGGGCATGCACCAGGGTGACCATACTCCCAGAGTCCAGGAGAGCTTTGGCTGGGCGGTGATTCACTCACACAGTACATTCAAACTGACCCCCCTCTAGGTCAAGGTGGGTAGTGCACATTGTGAGGGTGTAGAAGGACACTCTCCGAGCGGATCCACACTCCATGGGCTCCTCCTGTAGCGGACACTGCGCCCGGGTATGGCCCCAGGCGCGACACCTCCAACACTGTATATCGCCAGCAGTTCGGGTAGCGACAGGCCTCTGCAGAACCGAGGAAGATGACTTTGGGGTGCTGGTTCCCGGGTCCAGTGACGCTTCCCTCCGAGGAACTGAAGCAGGCCTCACAGGCGGTGGCAAGACTGGTCCTCGACGACTGGTTGGTCTGAGCAGGTCCTCCACCACGGTGTATCTCTCCACCATCTCGACTACCAGTGCTGCAGTCTTGGGGTCCCCATGGCTGACCCAGCGCTGTAGATCCTTTGGTAGAGACCTCTGGTAGTGGTCCATCACAACCCTTTCGACCATTTGCTCTCTAGTCATGGTCTCTGGCTGCAACCACTTTTTAACCAGCTGTCCTAAGTCGTGCATCTGGGACCGAGGTGGCTGGTCAGGGCAGTACTTCCAGCAGTGAACACGTTGAGCCCGGACAGCAACAGTTACCCCAAGGCGGGCCAGAACCATAATTCTTTGCATCTTCTAGGGGCAGGTCAAAATATGCCTTTTGAGGGTCTCCTGTCAGAAACGGGGCAATGAGACCGGCCCATTGGTCTTGGGGCCACCCTCTCTCTCGGCAGTCCTTTCAAACGTGGTGAGAAATGCTTCCACATCATCACTGGGAGACAGCTTTTGCAGGAAGTGACTGGCCCATATGGAGACATGGTTACCAGCAGCGACCACTGCTTGATCACGTCCAGGTGCAAGTTGCTGCATGGCCTCCCGCAGGGCAGTGATCTGCGTCTGTGTGGCTACCTGTCGTGCTGCAAGTTGTGCAGCCAGAAAATGGGTGCTTTCTTGTTGGGCAGCAACAGCCTGTGCCAGGGCTTGTTGCTGCTGAGCCATCGCCTCTTCATGGCAAGTCTGGGCCTGCACATTGACAAAGACCATCTGCTTAACCAGCTCCTCCATAGCTGTGGACTTCAGTGCAGCCTTAGCCAAGGACATGCAATCAGAACACTGTCCTTTTTAAAATGTCAGGTTTTTTTTTTCTCCACAAAAAAATTCCTCTTGCTTGGCGTGTGAGGGGTGGCAAATTGCCCACATTCTCCACCAGTTGTGACGTTTGGGGGCCCACAGAGCACGTGCACAATGTCTTTCACAAACAAAACAGCTTTATTCACCCTTTCAGGGCAGTCAAAAAGGCAACATAATAAGTACACGCTTGGGTTCAGCGAAATTAAAGCAAAAATAATGGTGGCTCACCAACGCTTAAACTGTCCTTAGACAGGAGAATGGTCAATAGGAGGTCCGAGGTCTGAGGATTAGCACAAGGCGGTGGTCGGTGGGCAAAGCAGAGGGGTCTGGTACACGGTGGATCAATGAATATGCAGAATATACATCTGAACAGATCAGGTATATAGACCAATACTGAGGTAAGGCACATAGGAGGGAGAGGTCCTTTATGGACAGACAGGCGGTGTGCTTGTGTGTGTGCTTTGGTGCTTGACTTAGTGCTGACCATGAGGGCAGCACCTTTCATGGAACTGATCCAGCAGCAGGCATGGTTCCTGACAGTTATTATAAATGCGATGACGCAATTGGAAGACTTGCAAGCACACTGAGGCAGAAACAGATACTAATTAAAACCCGACTTGCTTAAGACTGCATACATTTTTCTGCTAATATTGTATTTGTATAGATTACTGTATTACTGTTCAGAGATCCGTACAGAGATGCGCACTCCTGAAACCAGGTGTGGTTGATGTTTTAAGATATTATAGTGCATTATATATCAAATGGATTACAAATAAGTGACGAAAAAAAACTAAAAATTTAAATCTTAAATATACAAGGAGGCAACAATGATGTTCAGTCAGACAGGAAGATGAAATGTTACATAGTTACATAGACTGAAAAAAAGACATGCGTCCATCGGGGTCAGCCTTTCACACATCACCTACTGCTGTTGATCCCAAAGAAGGCAAAAAAAACAGTCTGAAGAGCTTTGCCAATATGCAACATATTGGAAAAAAATTCCTTCTTGACCCCAGAATGGCATCAGATTTCTCCTTGGATCAAGAAGCTTACCCACATATTAAATATTATAACCCTTAATATTCTGTGTCTGCAAGAAGTCATCCAGTTGCTTTTTAAAAGTCTGTACAGTCTCTGACCCAACCACCTCAACAGGCAGAGAATTCCACAGCTTTATTATTCTCACTGTAGAATAACCCTTCCTATGCTTTAGGCCAGATTTCCTTTCATCCAGTCTAAATGGGTGACCTTGTGTCCTGTGTATAGTCCTGTCAATGAATAGGTTTCCAGACAATGGTTTATAATGGTCCCGTATATATTTATATAAAGTTGTCAGATCCCCTCTAAGGCGCCGTTTCTCTAAACTAAACAGGTTTAAGCTTGTTAGTCTTTCCTCATAACTTAAACCTTTCATTCCCCTTATTAATTTAGTCTCTGCACTTTTTCTAGCGCTATAATATCCTTAAAATGTAGATGGCAAAAACGATTATACTGCAAAATGCTGTCAATATGGAAAATATTTGTAAAAATAAAAAAAATACTTTCCATCTTCCTTGATTTATGTAACATAAAAAGGTGGGTAATGCTCATAGAATTGAGGACAAAAATTGCAGCCAAGGAGACCAAACCTTGGAATGAGCCCGCTGTGTGTGATGGATTGGTAATGAATGTCTAACCATTATTACAGAGTCAGAAATGTTGCAGATGACATAAATATCATAGGAGGTTTGTCCAATAGCCAAAAAGATTTAAATGGCTAATCTGACAGTAAGTCTTGATAGGATGGATAGTAGCCTGACTTTGTAACTGTAAGTAGTGGAAATAGGAGCCAGGTGTAAGGGAGCTCCTTTTCCTCAGCAGTAAATATGGTTGCTTAATAATGAAGTAAGGGAGATGGTGGAGAATTGTAGCTTAAATATGAATTTCCGAGGGGTGTGTCCAGACCTCGAGGAGAGCAGACGTCTTCCTGTGGAGCTCCGGGTTGTGACTCTGATATTCAGTTGTATACAACCGTTACCTTACTTTAAACCCGACGTGCTCTCCTCCGGGGGATCACTGAAGACCCTGGGACACGACTGTATTAATCTGTGGCTGAAACGAGGGAGTGGAGTAAAGATTGGGCCCCTTCTTGCCTCAACGTGCTGCAGGCGGCGGCCATTTTGTGGCCTAGATTGGTGCTCCTGTGAACCGGTGCTTACACGGGAGCTGCCTCCGCATACCTATCTAGATGGGTAAGAAGACCGGCAGGACGGGGGCGGCAGGCACACTCACCCCGGACATCCGCACATCGCTGGGCGCCAGCCGCGAGGTAGAAACGCGGCGCCGGGGATCTGGAACGCCGCCGGGGCCCCCTGGTGGAGGGTCCCTGCCTGCACCAGGAGAGGACTTGGGAGAGCTGCCCCCTGTGCGGCCGCTTACTGCAGCGGATTTACATGCAGTCATGGAGGATTTTCGTTCCTTGTGGCGACAGGACCTGTGCGAGGTGCGTGCAGCGTTGGAGCCTCTGCAGACCCAGCTCAGTGCCATCCAGGTGCGGGTACAGGAGACGGAGAAGACACAGGCTGAAGCTACATCTCGATTAGATGACCTTCATCTACAAGTGGCCCGTTTAAGCTCTGCGGTGCTGTCGCTGGAAGATCGTCACCGCCGGCGGAACCTCCGGGTGCGAGGGATACCTGAAGAGGTACGGACCGAGGACCTGCTGCCCTATGTGTTGGGCCTGATTTCTCACCTCCTCTCTGCTGGGGGTGTTCCTGTGGAGTCTCCGATCCTGTCGGTCCTGTGCCTTCGTAAAGCTGCTGCCGCGCCGGAGGCGGCTCCTCGCGATGTCCTTGTTACAACACGCTCTGTGGATGTTCACTCCCGGATCCTAGCAGCCACCGGCCCGTTGTTCCGAGTTACCTACGCCTCCAGATGTCTTATTTTCTTCCGTGACCTTTCCTTTCTGGCGTTGGTGGCTCGGAGGCGCTTCCGTGAGGTCACCTCCCAATTGCGGGACCGGGGAGTCCGCTATAGATGGGGGGCTTCTGGTTCCCTCATAGTGCTGCTTGAAGGTAAACCACACCCAGCGGCGACCTTAGAAGAGGCGAGAGTCTTGCTTGCAGCAGTGGGAGTTGAGTCTTCACCACTGACCCCGATGGCCCCGCTGATGGATCCGGGCTGAGGCCCTCAGTATAGTCGGTTGTCCCAGTTCTTACTTGGATGTGGTTGCCCCTCCACACCTTTCCCCCATTTCTGATGCTATATCCCTTGGAAGACTATACAGTCTTGTTTTGTCTCCCTTACGGTACAATGCTGCATGATGAACAGAGACTCTTTCACTCTCCCCCCCTCTCCCAGTTTGCAATTGATGTGCAGGACTTGGCTGCTTATGGGGCTCCAGCGGCGGCTCTGGGCCTTTTTCCCGACCCCCCCCTTTTTTTTTTTTTTTTTTTGTGGCAGGAATAAGGGTGGCAACAGGTGAGCTGACTGAGTGGGCACCATGGCTCTACCTGCTCTTTTGGCCCTGGGTCGCCCGGCCATGCGGCCTCTTCCATGGCCCCTTTGTCCTTTTGATAAGAAGAAGGGGTGAGCCGGGAAAGCCGCGTCCTCGTATTGGCAATCCTCCACTTTTTCTCCCCACTTGGTTTATTTATTTATTTTTGTACGCACCACTGCCTTGAGCTGCCTTCAGGGCCCCTCCGTGTGGACCTTGTTGATGTTATCATCCTGTTTATACCCTCCCTTTTGTTCCCCCCTCCCTATTTTACTACTCTCTTTTCTTTCCTGTTTTCTATGCGCTGACTCTCTTTGGAATACGTTTGATTGTTTACCCTTGTTTATTTCTCTTACATGCTCATATACTGGCCCTGCGAGGCCATCTTTACAGGTCGACGTGTGACCTTTTCTATTTTTACAAAATAAAATCTTGAATACCAAAAAAAAAATATGAATTTCCGCTTGTCTCAATTTGTCCCAGATGCAAAGGGATATAAGAGAAGAAGTATTAGTTCAAAACAGTGGTCTCCCAGTCTGTGTAAACCAGGAATAAAATTGATGAAGATCTGGGAAGAACAAAATGGAATTCAATCCCACCTACCTTTTAATATCAAATGGTGGGATATGCAAAGCTGGAAGGGAAAGTGGTTTTCTAATTATTCAATAGCAATGTGAGGTGCATACTGTGTATATTTTTTATAATACCATTGCTGGGAAGCAGAGCTGTCGTCAAAAGTCTTGCATCCCCTTATGGAGACACTGGTCAGGGCCCCCTCGCCCCAACTGCCTATTTCCGTCAGCTCGTTAAAATTTTTTAAAAATTGCCTTTTTTCTTGTTTATACTATTTTACATGGAGTGGGCTAAATCCCTGGTGATCCAGCAAGGTAATAAAAAGTATTTTCTAGAGGTCTCATAGGGGATCAATCGGTCTGCACCTCCAGCTGGCACATTAAGTGCTCCCTCAGTGATAAGTCAGGGTGTCCTGACACAACCCAAATGTCAAGGTCAATCGGGAAATTTATTGGTATCCTGGTTGGATGATGGGGCATGTAGGGAGCCTTAGGCTGGGGTCACACAGGCGCACTGAGTGTGTCCGTAGTGACCCCTCCTCCCAGCATCCGTCGTAGCATTATGATGGCTCGACTAGGAGGGCCAAACAGTGTATCTTGTGTAATAGTATTGCACATTACAACGGGAGTGCTGAAATCCTCCGCCGTTGACATG
This sequence comes from Leptobrachium leishanense, assembly GCA_009667805.1. NCBI lineage: Eukaryota > Metazoa > Chordata > Amphibia > Anura > Megophryidae > Leptobrachium > Leptobrachium leishanense. The sequence continues at coordinate 362,053,507 of CM019064.1, read as the reverse complement.
CTACAGTGCACATTTGATGTTTCTACAATGCGCGAACCTTCATAGGAGGTTCTAATGCCAGTGATACATTTAAAGTCGCTATTAAATCTACCCTTTTATAACGTACTTAAATGTATCTATTTTGTCTTGTAGCAATATTACATTCATAGCAGGGGCAGATCCAGACACATGGTTTGGGGGACGACAACAATTTACCAGTTCTGGCTAAGAGCTGGTGTTCAGTTCGCAGGCAGAGTCGAGCCTAATCACAGGCTGTGCTCCTCACACTCAGTCTCTCCAGAGCATTGCGCAGGGTCTGTCATCATGCAGCTCAAGTGTCACAGGACAGACACTGCACAGCAATGCTCTGCACTCTGGCAAATGCTCTGTCGCTGAGAATCAATCACCACCTGCAGTAACACGCTGCAGGGCCATACACTCACTGACACCCATACATAGGCATATAACTCAGAGACACAAAAACATACATAGTTATATACACTCCATTTAGGGAAGCTGATAAAGCCAGGCTCAGAAACCAGGCTGTTCCCAGACTTTATAGGCAGCATCATAAAATTTTGGGCCATTTATGTAAAAAAAAAAAAAAAGTTAACTAAAATCAAATCTTATTTACATTTATTATAGTTTAGACTCATTGCTGAGAGTTTTATTGCTGTACAGCTCTGTTATACAACTGCACACCGTGAATATATTGAGAAGATCCTAGTTTATACTTAGCTATTCAATGATATCAAACATGACTAAGACTCTGGCCTTTTCAAAAACACACCAACGGTCTATAGGGTCTGGAGAACCAGAGATACAGGGTTTCAAACATCCAAAGGTCCCCTATATGACCTTTTAATGGGACTGCAGCTCGGGGAGGGATGCTCCCTGTGCCCCCTCTGCCCCCTCTCTGGATCCGCCAGTGAGATAGATTGCTTTTTGAGTTAACCTTGATCAATATAATTAAGAGCAGTGGATATAAGCTTAGTCTAGGGCCGGCGCTGCCGCTAGCCGAGCTAGGCGGCCGCCTAGAGCGCAGTGGTGGCTCTTCAATTAGGCAAAGTAGGCGGCCGCCCAGCAAGACCTCGCGGCTGCCTAATTTGCATAGAGCATGCAGGCACCGCAGTGCAATAAATAGTTTTGTGCTGCAACGCCTGCCACTTTTGTATCCCCCGCCACAAGAATCAAATATGGCGCCCGGCGGCCCCCTCTGATTTCAGAGGGAGCGCATGTTGTCTGCCCATGCCTTGTGCTGGTGTTCTGTCCAGGCACCCTGCCTGCTGCATGCAGCACGACGTGGAGGCTGAGCACCGACACAGCAAACACACCAGCGGCGGCTGACCAGGATGATGGGCTCTCTTGGGGTTCAAATGATCAGCGCAAACGTGAGTGAAATGGCCCCCCCAGAGTCACCTGTGCACCCAGGGGCCCCCATAGACCCAGAGGCCCCCAGAGATGCCTCAGAGGCCCCCAAAGGCACCAGAGGTGACCAAAGATTCTGCAGGTCCCCCAGAAAAACCCCAGAGGCCCCCGGACACCAGAGGGACCCCAGAGGCCCCCCAGTGGCGCCAGAGGGACACCAGAGGGACCCCAGAGGCCCCCCGGGGCACCAGAGGGACCACAGAGGCCCCCAAAGGTGACAGCAGGCCCCCAGGGACACCAGAGGCCCCCAGGGGCACCAGAGGGGCCCATAGGCCTCCCAAAGGCACCAGAGGGCCCCCAGGGCTACCAGAGGCTCCCCAGGGGCACCCGAGGGACATCTTACTCCCCCAAAGGGGGCAGTATATACCCATGTGTGAGCTTCTGGGGGCAGTATATACCCATGTGGGAGCTGCTGGGGGCAATATATACCCATGTGTGAGCTGCTGGGGGCAGTATATACCCATGATGTGAGCTGGGGCAATTTATACCCATGATGTGAGCTGGGGGCAATTTATACCCATGATGTGAGCTGGGGCAATTCCCATGTGTGCTGGGGGCAATATATATCCATGTGTGAGCTGCTGGGGGCAATATATACCCATGTGTGCTGGGGCAATATATACCCATGTGTGCTGGGGCAATATATACCCATGTGTGCTGGGGTCAATATATACCCATGTGTGCTGGGGTCAATATATACCCTTGTGAGTTGGGGTCAGTATATACCCTTGTGAGCTGGGGTAATTCCCATGTGTGCTGGGGCAATATATACCCATGTGTGCTGGGGCAATATATACCCATGTGAGCTGGGGGCAGTAATGTGCGGTGTATCACAGAGCTCCACAGTAATGTGCAGTGTTTTTTGTTTTTTTGGGGGGACGCAAGTAGCTTGTCTTGCCTAGGGCGCAAAATAGTCCAGCACCGGCTTAGCCTATTTTATTATAGACAGGTAAGTAGCTTATTCTGTCCCATAATAGGCAACAATTATACGACGCTGATGATCTTGATTCACTATCTCTCCCATGCTGCTCTTATGCTTTCATCTTTTGTACTCTCGCTATCTAGCTGGGTAGCTCCAGCAGATTATTAAGTGTGACTTTAACCTCCCTGGCGGTATTCCCGAGTGTGACTAGGGGTTAAATTTCGTTACCGCAATCGCAATCGAGTCACACTCGGGCTGTATACTCACCGCATCCTTCGCTCCCTCGTCTCCGCAGTGTGATCGCAGCAGCCGGCGACTTTGCTTCCTGGTTCCGCTCCCTATGAGCCACGTGATGCAGGGGGGTGGGACCAGGCGGCAAATTCAAACTGTAAAAAAAAGAAAAGAAAATTACAGTAAAAAAATTATTTACAATAAATTGTGCAGTGGGTGCTGGGATTCCTGTCCAGATGTGGACTGCCAATGAAATACAGGACACAGGGGGTACCAGAAAAATTAGAGTATTTATTCAAAGCAGCTTTACCGAAATATATTAGTATGTTTATTTATAGTGAATGGAGTCCTGTCTATCCACGTTCACTCTATTATACACAGGTGTTTTTTTTCATTAATTTCCTGTTATATTTGTCTCCTTTTTTTTTTTTTTGCCTATTACCAGTAAGGCTGCTGTCAGACGAGCGTAGTGTTCACGTCCGTGATTGCGCCTAAAAGTACGTCCGTGATAGCATGACAGGAAGCCCATCGGAGCCCGTTACACGAAGTACGTCCGCACTGAACTGCGGACGCACAACGGCCGCGGCAAACGGACGCAAGGCAGGCAAGAACGTACAACCCCCTAGAACGGCCGCACAAAGTGCGCTGTGTCCGCAACGTCTGCATAGCTTTGTGTGTGAGTGATGGAACGTGGTCAGACGGACTGCATTTATACGTCCAGCATTTTTTTCACGGACAAAATGGTTTTGCTTTTTAATTTATTTTCCCTCCTACATCCGTCAAAATATTTGTCAGTGAAAAAAACGGACTGTGTGGCCACTACTGCGTCTTCCGTACTGACATACGTCCGTGTGCACAGACGTACAGTCCGTAGAAATCATGCTCGTCTGACCCTAGCCTAAATATCTATCTTTTTTAATAGTTATTTGCTACCAGTATTATTGCATTATGGTACCCAGTTGAAGCCAGACAATTGTCTAAGGATCTTGTTGTATGTAGTATGGTGGGTTAAGCCCAGTAGTTTGGATACCTTACAGGTCTCTTTTTTTGATAAGTGTTTTTGGTAATGATGCTTTAATTAGGCCCAATTGTCTCATTTTCTTCGCTCGTTACCGGACGCCATAGGATGATCAGGTCACGTACGCCATTTGAAACTATAGATTACCAAGATTCCATGTCAAAAAGGAAGATATAGGTGTTTATATATACACAGCTACATTCCCAGGAATATTCCAAGCCCTGACCCTTGAACAGAAATGGAAGACGCCTCTGGCCATTGACATCATTAATGAAAAATGGAGAGACACATATTCCATGATATTCCTGGGTACTAGACAGGCCCACCTACAAGCTAACTCCTATTAGATACTTACCTTCTGGTATTGTATGCCAACACTTCTTTTTTGAATAGGTCTAAAGACCTGCCCCACCTGTTGGAGATGTGGCTGACAAGCGGGAACATACTTACATGTGTGGTGACCCTGCTGCTCATTGGAGCCCTTATGGAGCCAGGTTCACGATACTGTAAAGGACGTTGCTGGGTGGAATCCTCCCTACATCCCAGAAACCTACTTACTCTTACATTCGCAAATCTGAGTAAAGACCTAAAAAAAAAAAGCCACTTTCCTCATGACTCTAGCCAGATCCCCTATAGTGACCAAATGGGCATCTACAACTGTTCTGACATACATGGAATGGCTTGTGAAAATGAAGGACTTGCAGATCATGGGAAATCTGGTGTACACGACTGTGGCAAAAGTATTAGCCATCGTCATAAATGGTTTAATTGGACCTTCTACTTGTCTTCAGACGCCTGTGAGAAACGTCAGTCAGGGCCCGTCCCTTCAGATGCCCTCTCCTAGGATCTGGTCCCTGGAAGGTCTGTGGTTGTGGTGGCCATGGCTGCCTCCCACCCGTCGGGTCCTGCTCTCAATACCTATGCTTTCTTACTCGCTCCTACCTTCCATTTCAGTTTTCTTCCCACCTCCAACTTACCTCCCTCACTGTTGTCCCTCCCTTCATAATGATCTTCCTCTCCTCTTCGTACATTTTTTTTCTTTCCCCTTTTCTTTCTCCTGTCACACCCCAGCTATCCCCCTTTTTCCCTTTTCCCCATACTGCAGGGTGACGTGTACCCCCGTACCCCTCTTACCTGTACTTAATATGCTTTATTCAGCCCAATAACTTCTTGTTTGATGTAACACCTTTGAATATTAACTAGCTCTCATCCACAAGTAATTTACTTCACTGTTGGTTTTTGTTGATTCCCCTATTATTGGTCCATACTGTACTCTGAATCCACTATGGATACCAGTTTTATTGTAATTTTATCTCTTAAGAACATACACCGCAACAATGCCTTTCTTAGCTGTTTATTTAATTTATAGTCAGTTTTTCACAATATACTCTATGATTTGATGGATATTGTGTAATTTTGAACGCGCTCTTAACACCAGTTATTATAATTTTAACTACTGTAACTGCATACTGTTATGTCGATGACTTTTACTAGCTATTTGTTTGATCCATATATTGTATATTCATGATGTCGTGCACAGCCATACAAATGATAACAAAAAGTTTTTTTGTTTTTTTTTACACTGTGCATCCTAAACAGCATAGGAATCATTATTCACTAAAATAGAATATGTGCCATTTTTATTGGAAAAATACTAATTACATTTTTGAAGATAAAACGTTCTTACTTATTATCAATTTGTGCCGCCTTGCCAATTATAGAGAAGAATAGATGGGATGAAATATCCGATATAAAAACATTGGGTGCTTTTAAAACTACAAAAAAAAATCGTATTTCCCAGATGAGTCACATGTGCCATTTTGTCCCTGTGTGGGTGCTCATATGCCTGTCCAAATTACGTAAAGGAGTGAATTTCAGTGGAAAAAAAACATACCAATCATAACCCCGCATGCAGCAAAATCATTTTACGTAGAAATTCACAAAAATGCTTTGCATTTTTTGCACTAACTGCGTTCGGCCATCAATTTTTAAATCCGCAATCCTATTAGCCCTTAAGAAAAATGTAAACCTGAGCCCCAAACACAAAACCACTATAAAATTATTCTGACAGTCACTGGCAGTTGATCACTATCAGGGTTATTCAAAGAGAATCGAAAAGTCACCGCACGTTCGGTGACTTTTCGTTCTCTTCAATTTGGTTCGATTTGGCGATGCCATTTCGGCGACCCTGCTGTGTATTCAGCAAGCACCACAGGGTCCCCGTAGTGCAGGGAAAGGCTGACGCAAACCCGCCGAAAACTAACCGCAAAACCTGGCGAATGCACACCGAAAACCCGCAAAAACATCTCGATTAACCCCGCTGAAAATTCTGGAAAAACCCGAGCAGGAGCCGATCACACGCAGCGCAGCCGACACCGCAGACGAATGGAGTGAATAAATTAAAAAAATAGTTTGCTTGAATGTTTGAAAAGTGAAACGCTGTTTGCAAAGAAACTACTGAGCGAACATGTCTGAAATTTACATATGAGGTCCAATGAATGATAATAAAAAGGGCTGTTATAGAAAAAATAAGTAAACTTAAAAAAATCCCCAAAAATGCTTAAAAGATCCTAAAAAATCTATAAATAAAGAGACTCTTTACTGCAGAATATTCTAATTAACGGTTTATTAGATATTGAATTAAAACGGAAATATTTTTAACATTGAAGTCTAAGGGATTCGCCTGAATAAACCTGCCGAATTAAACCACCGAATGGCAGCGCATTTCGGGAACTTTTCACTGCTGGTTTGTGTTCTCTGAATAGCCGAAGCATTGCTTCTCTATGGGGATTTCACTGCCCTCGAACAGGCTCTGAACAGGCACCGTATGTGAAGGCAATTCGCCAGGAATTGGCGAACTGCCTGCTCTCTGAATAGCCGAATGACCAAGAAAGGTAACCGAACGCTGATTTTCAGCGTTCAGTTACCTTTCGGCAGCCATTCGGATCTCTTTGAATAACCCTGTATAACTGCAATAGTCGCTTGACAGCTAACCGAAGAAGAAACCTCTCATTGAATGAACTCTTTCAATTAAGGGCTCGTTTGATATATTTCTAGAAGGATAGCATAAAATACCTAATTTTGTAAATCATGCACCATTTCTCCTGATGGTGATCTCCGGATAGTCACCACTCAGTGTGATTCCTCATTAGGAAGAGGTTGTTCATCTCTTTCCAAACAGGTTCCAAAAGTGTTCTAGCAGATAAGAGTGCCAAACCCCCTCAACCTTCCACCCCACCTCATAAATGGTTAGCACTATAACTATTGTGTTCAAGTGAAAATTAAAGCATGATCCCTTATTCAAAAGGGGGATTTCTCTACTTTGTAGTGAGGGGTCCCTCTCCCTTCTAAATACAGCATGGTAGAAGGCAGAAGAGCATAACTGCACACCCTTCATAATAAAATATCTTCTGCCCTACAAAGGGGGCAGATATTCACCTTTTTGTATGGTGATCACCTGCTTCTTATGGGGACAAATGACCCTTCATTTTATACGGGAGCCTCAGTACTTTTTACTTTGGAGAAAGCTATATAAGCAGATGAATCAACATAGGAGACAGCCCTGCCAAGCCCCAATTAAACAGCACCTTCACTGATCCTGTGGGATTGTTTGCCATTCTATAGCAATCTCCTGCATTTTACAGGTGAAACTCGAAAAATTTGAATATCGTGCAAAAGTTAATTTATTTCAGTAATGCAACTTAAAAGGCGAAACTAATATATATGAGAGACTCATTTCATGCAAAGCAAGATAGTTCAAACCGTGATTTGTCATAATTGTGATGATTCTGGTTTACAGCTCATGAAAACCCCAAATCCACAATCTCAGAAAATTAGACTATTACATGCAATCTATAAAACAAGGATTGTACATAGAACAATATCGGACCTCTGAAAAGTATACGCATGCATATGTATTCAGTACTTGCTTTGGGCCCCTTTTGCAGCAATTCCGGCCTCAATGCGGCGTGGCATGGAAGCTATAAGCCTGTGGCACTGCTGAGGTGTTATGGAAGACCAGGATGCTTCAATAGCGGCCTTCAGCTCTTCTGCATTGTTCGGTCTCATGTCTCTCATCTTTCTCTTGGCAATGCCCCATAGACTCTTTATGGGGTTCAGGTCAGGCGAGTTTGCTGGCCAATCAAGCACAGTAATTCCATGGTCATTGAGCCAGGTTTTTGTGCCTCTTCATTCTTCCTCCATACTCTGGGTCCTTGGTTTCCGAATGAGATGTAAAAGTTGCTCTCATCAGAAAAGAGGACTTTGGATCACTGAGCAACAGACCAGGTCTGTTTTTCTTTAGCCCAGGTAAGACGCTTCTGACGTTGTTTGTTGTTCAGAAGCGGCTTGACAAGAGGAATACGACATTTGAAGCCCATGTCCAGGATCCGTCTGTGTGTGGTGGCTCTTGATGCACTGACTCCAGGCTCCGTTCACTCCTTGTGAAAGTCCCCAACACTTTTGAATGGCCTTTTCCTGACAATCCTCTCCAGGCTGTGGTCATCCCTGCTGCTTGTGCACCTTTTCCTTCCACACCTTTCCCTTCCACATAACTTTCTATTAATGTGCTTTGATACAGCACTTTCTGAACATCCAACTTCTTTTGCAATTACCTTTTGAGGCTTTCCCTCCTTATGGAGGGGGTCAAGATTGGTTTTCTGCGCAACTGTCAGGTCAGCAGTCTTTCCCATTACTGTGATTCCTACTGAACCAGACTGAGAGACCATATTAAGGCTCAGGAACCCTTTGAAGGTGTTATGGCTTAATTAGCTGATTAGAGTGGGACACATTGAGCCTAGAATATTGCACCTTTTCTCAATATTATAATTTTCTAAGATTGTGGATTTGTGGTTTTCATGAGCTTTAAGCCATAATCCTCACAATTATGACAAATCACAGCTTGAACTATCTCATATATTAGTTTCACCTTTTAAGTTGCATTACTGAAATAAATGAACTTTTGCACGATATTCTAATTTTTCGAGTTTCACCTGTATATGAAAAAATTACATCTTATAAGAGTGGTCTCTCTCCTTTCCAAAGTGGGGTCTCTTGTTAATGTAAGTCCCAGGGAGGATGAAATATTCGAATATAAACCCATCAACCTTTCTAATCCACATATATTTTTTTTCTTTCCATAGACTGTTGGCTGTCGCTAAAAATCATATTACATGCACAAAGGAATACAATGAATAAAAGCAGTGGTTTTTTTTAAAGTTTATTTAGCCATAATCCTTCACAACACAGGGAGGACAGGAATGCTAAAAATTCACAGATTGTGTCTCACACCTATTTAGCATGTAATGGCTTTTTATTAACATTTTATTAAGGTTACTAACTGCTTTATTTACATTTTATCTGTGGTTCCTGTCAGTCATGTCCCACTCCATTCATATGCATGGGAGTATTTACCGAGCAGGGACTTTGATACATATAAGAAAACTATCAGGGTTATTCAGAGAGCGGTGAAAAGCAGGAGAATGACTGGAGAATGGAAAATTCTAGGTCAAAATAGCCGATTTGGAAAGTGAGATGAATGGGAGAATTTTTCTGGTTTCGCTATTTTGACCTAGAATTTTCACTTCTCCAGTCATTCTCCTGCTTTTCACCTCTTTGAATAACCCTGCTAATAATATGAGGTCACTCTGTGTTACAATTCCAACCTGTTTTGTGAGGGTAATCATGTGCATCTAGAACTGTTGTATATTTTAAGCAGGTACACATGTGTTTCTGTCATTTGCCTTTTGTAGGAGCCACTTCGAGAAAGAAATTTCACGTTCTGGCAGTGGTTTGATGGAGTTGTGGATCTCACCAAAAGATGCCTAAAGAACTATTGGTCTGACAGGTAAAAAAAAAAGCAAGCATGTGTTAAAGAATTAAATTCCACTCGTAATTGAATTTAACTTGATCCTGTACAGTTAAAACTGGAGGTAGGGGGCTAAGGGTTTAAACATTAAACCCTCTTGACCACCTCCACATCCCCCTCTTATGGAATAGTGGGTGAGAAGTTATGATATTGGGATCTCTTTTCTATTAAAATTGATAGCATCAGTGATGTCTGATTTTGTTGCCAGAAGGCGCAGTCTTATTATTTAGCAGGCAGGCTCTGTTACACGTAAAGGCCAATTCGAAGCTTAACTCTTGTAACTCAATAACGTCAGAGGTTTGTAAGAAAGTAGGAATTATTTTGTGTAATTGAACGGACTGGCAGTAAATCATAGTGCAAATAATACTGCAAAACGTGACATATCCAAAGTCCAGTTACAGTATCAGAATGCTCCATTTGGTGCAATACAATTTATTTTGGCAAACACTAACATGTCTATAGTGACTATTCACGAACAGTTACAAGTATTTATAAAACACTAAGAAGTTCCGTAGTGCTGTACATTGGGTGAGACATAACAACAAATATACATACAAGTTAAACACACAGAACAGTAGGAGGACCCTGTTTGAAAGCTTACAATCTAAGAGGAGAGGGGTGGTACATTAGGTAAGGGAGAGAGAATGGTGGCACATTAGGTAACCACCAAGGTTTCACCGATGTTCACCATAGTTTCAAACAATGGTAAACATCACTGCTGTTGCAACTGCGGTGAACATTGACTATCCAGAGAATGAAAATTCAACAATGGCAGGCAATGTTGCTTCAATCAATTGTGAACAATAGTACCATTGTTATTGTTCAGTAGAAGTCAGCTGCAATTTTTTCTCTATTTACCATTGTTCTGCTATTGTTGCAAACAGTGAATATAATAATTCTAAAGTTGAGTTAGTCAAACTCTGACTGAAACAACACTGACCTAAGTGGTAAAAAATTATAAACAAATTAAGCTGAAACAACAGCGAAAACAAAGGTGTTTTATACAGAGCTCAGCAAGCCACTACGGTCTCCAGGGGGTTGGGTGTAACATAAAATCATTTATTAAAATTAAATTATAATACAAATAAAAGCCAAAACGCATTTCACCAATAAATTCAGCTTTTTCTGTCGGCTTATCATAAGTCCACTGTGTCTTTCCATCTGTAATAGTTGTCTATCTTTTGCCCTAGGCTCATCACTGGTTTTATCAGTAAGCAGTTCGTACATAAGGTTCTTAGCACTCAGCCAGATGGGACTTTCCTCTTGCGCTTTAGTGATTCTGAGATTGGGGGTATAACTATTGCATATGTTGTGCGTGGAAGTGGAATTGATGGTAAGATTTTGTGTTTTTGCACAGTTTCCCAGTTTAATTCACATGTATTCTGCTTATCCAAACGACGTGGCAGCACAAAACTGTTGGCAGTAACCTTCTTACTAACACGCATTGCAAGGCCAAGAATTAATTAACTTTAAAGTCATGTAAGCTTAGTTTATCATTTTGAGATCCTTATCCCTTTATAGCTAAACTATACAATTTCAGCAGTTTAAGGTTAGTAAACAAAAGCACCCCCCCCCAACTCCCCATACTGCATATACTCAACTCCAGACACTATCAAAATAATCCAGGACACAATTACAGCATGAAGATGTGGGTTTATTCCATCTGCGACAATGTTCGACCCATGAAAAGAAAGGCACTACGGTGGGACCCCACTCGCCACAACCAACTGAGCAATGCTGAAATGGAGATGCTGATATCCCCAAAGCAAATAGGAAAAAAGAGAAAAAGGACTCCCAATAACTCCCATATGGAGCAGTGCTAAAAGTTTATTAGGGGGGCAGCAGATGGGCCTTTTATTTATTTTAAACTTGAAAAAGAGCTGACATGGTCAAAACGTTGTCACTGTTGCTGATGGAATTATCCCACATCTTCCTATTGTAATTGTGTCCTGGATTCCTCCTGATATTGTGGATGGAAATTTGTACCACCCATCCTCCCTGTTCCAACACCCTTCTTATGTTTTTTAACTTTTTGGTTTTCAATATATATTCACTTGATGATCACTATTAGCCTTATGTATTTTTTAATTTGCTTGTCGTGAATGAGTCAATTTCCAATGAGATATTGCATTAGCATATATCAGCCGATGCATTTATTTTCATGTTTTCTCTTTTTAAGGTTTTGCACAAATTCAAAATATTCAGCCCTTCACTGCCAAAGATCTGCAGATTCTTTCCTTGGGTGATCGGGTCAGGGACTTAAAAGTGCTGAAGTATCTCCACAAAGACAAACCAAAGGATGAGGCATTTGAAAAATACTACACAAGTACATAATCTATCTTTTTCTTTTCTTTCCATCCCTCCTTATTGTGTCCTTATGAACAAATGTAATTAATGTATCAGCGTTTCAGTTTTGCTCCTTATCACCAAATTATTTAACTTCTTATAGTTCACTCTTCTATAAATACTGTAATATGTTTATAGCATTTTATCACATCTCCATTTATGTTTCCTTTTTTATTGTTATTGAGAAGAGAAGACCTCAAATCTATCTGGATATGTACCTGCTAAAATTACCATAGGGTTGGATGGGTATGTACAATTATACACATAATAAGATTATAAGCCTGCAATTGCTCTTTTTGTTTCATTCATGTTATATGGTCTCAACATTTCCATTCATATAAAGCATTTTTAACTCCCCACTCCACGTTTTATGTTAAAGAATCCAAAAACTGGGGGTAAAAACTGCAAATAACATTTTCATTGGCCCGCTCTATGGATTTGATGACCTTTTGTTGAAAATATAAACATTGCCCCATCACACTGTCATAGTGAATGCATTGTTAAAAAGATCACATGTTCACTTATATTCACTGTGTGAGATGTATTCTCTAAATCAGTGGTTCCCAACCTTTTTTCACCCGAGTACCACCTTGGCGGCCCATTTCCATAAATTGTACCCCTTCTATTAAAAAAATCTTTCAAATTTAATATAATTTACTTTTTTTATGCTTCTTTCGCCTCCATTTGTCTCACAGCCATCTCTCCTTTTTCTCTGCCTTATTTACCCTGGTGTCACACCTTCTACCCAGCTTTTCCTCTTCTCCCCATCCCCTCCCCTGCTTCTCCTCATCTTCTCCCCTGCTTCTCCTCATCTTCTCCCCAGCTTCCCCTAAGCTTCTGCCCTGCTTCTCCCCATCTCCTCATGTTCTTCCCTGCTTCTCCCCATCTTCTTCCCTGATTCTCCCCATCTTCTTCCCTGCTTCTCCCCATCTTCTTCCCTGCTTCTCCCGCTTCTCCTCCTCTTCTCACCTGCTTCTCACCTGCTTCTCACACTCTTATCCCTTGCTTCTCCTCCTCTTCTCACCTGCTTCTCTCACTCTTATCCCATCTTCTTCCCTGCTTCTCCTCATCTTCTTCCCTGCTTCTCCCCATCTTCTTCCCTGCTTCTCTTCATCTTCTCCCCAGCTTCTCCCCTGCTTCCCCTAAGCTTCTGCCCTGCTTCTCCCCATCTTCTCCTCATCTTCTTCCCTGCTTCTCCCCATCTTCTTCCCTGCTTCTCCCCATCTTCTTCCCTGCTTCTCCCCATCTTCTTCCCTGCTTCTCCTCAGCTTCTCCCGCTTCTCCTCCTCTTCTCACCTGCTTCTCACACTCTTATCCCATCTTCTTCCCTGCTTCTCCTCATCTTCTTCCCTGCTTCTCCCCATCTTCTTCCCTGCTTCTCCTCATCTTCTTCCCTGCTTCTCCTCATCTTCTTCCCTGCTTCTCCTCCACTTCTCCCCTGCTTCTCCCCTTCTTCTCCCCTGCTTTTCCTCATCTTCTCCCCTGCTTCTCCTCCTCCTCTTCTCCCCTGCTTCTCCCCATCTTCTCCCCTGCTTCTCCCCATCTTCTTCCCTGCTTCTCCCCATCTTCTTCCCTGCTTCTCCTCCACTTCTCCCCTTCTTCTCCCCTGCTTCTCCCATCTTCTCCCTGCTTCTCCTCCTCCTCTTCTCCCCTGCTTCTCCTCCTCTCTCCCCTGCTTCTCCTCTCTCCCCTGCTTCTCCTCCTCTTCTCCCCTGCTTCTCCCATCTTCTTCCCTGCTTCTCCCCATCTTCTCCCTGCTTCTCATCCTCTTCTCCCTGCTTCTCCCCATCTTCTTCCCTGCTTCTCCCTCTTCTTCCCTGCTTCTCATCCTCTTCTCCCCTGCTTTTCCCCATCTTCTTCCCTGCTTCTCCCCATCTTCTTCCCTGCTCTCCTCCACTTTCCCCCCTTCTTCCCTGCTTCTCCTCATCTTCTCCCCTGCTTCTCCTCCTCCTCTTCTCCCCTGCTTCTCCTCCTCTTCTCCCCTGCTTCTCCTCCTCTTCTCCCCTGCTTCTCCCCATCTTCTTCCCTGCTTCTCCCCATCTTCTTCCCTGCTTCTCCCCATCTTCTTCCCTGCTTCTCATCCTCTTCTCCCCTGCTTCTCCCCATCTTCTTCCCTGCTTCTCCCCATCTTCTTCCCTGCTTCTCCCCATCTTCTTCCCTGCTTCTCCCCATCTTCTTCCCTGCTTCTCCTCCTCTTCTCCCCTGCTTCTCATCCTCTTCTCCCCTGCTTCTCCCCATCTTCTTCCCTGCTTCTCCCCATCTTCTTCCCTGCTTCTCCTCCTCTTCTCCCCTGCTTCTCATCCTCTTTTCCCCTGCTTCTCATCTTCTCCCGTGCTTCTCCTCATCTTCTCCCCTGCTTCTCATCTTCTCCCCATCTTCTCATTTTCTCCCCATATTTTTCCCTGCTTCTCCCCATCTTCTTCCCTGCTTCTCCCCATCTTCTTCCCTGCTTCTCCCCATCTTCTTCCCTGCTTCTCCTCCTCTTCTCCCCTGCTTCTCATCCTCTTCTCCCCTGCTTCTCATCCTCTTCTCCCCTGCTTCTCCCCATCTTCTTCCCTGCTTCTCCCCATCTTCTTCCCTGCTTCTCCCCATCTTCTTCCCTGCTTCTCCTCCTCTTCTCCCCTGCTTCTCATCCTCTCTCTTCTCCCTGCTTCTCATCTTCTCCCGTGCTTCTCTCCTCCTCTTCTCCCCTGCTTCTCCTCCTCTTCTCCCCTGCTTCTCCCCATCTTCTTCCCTGCTTCTCCCCATCTTCTTCCCTGCTTCTCATCCTCTTCTCCCCTGCTTCTCCCCATCTTCTTCCCTGCTTCTCCCCATCTTCTTCCCTGCTTCTCCCCATCTTCTTCCCTGCTTCTCCCCATCTTCTTCCCTGCTTCTCCTCCTCTTCTCACCTGCTTCTCACCTGCTTCTCACACTCTTATCCCTTGCTTCTCCTCCTCTTCTCACCTGCTTCTCACACTCTTATCCCATCTTCTTCCCTGCTTCTCCTCATCTTCTCCCCAGCTTCTCCCCTGCTTCCCCTAAGCTTCTGCCCTGCTTCTCCCCATCTTCTCCTCATCTTCTTCCCTGCTTCTCCCCATCTTCTTCCCTGCTTCTCCCCATCTTCTTCCCTGCTTCTCCCCATCTTCTTCCCTGCTTCTCCTCAGCTTCTCCCGCTTCTCCTCCTCTTCTCACCTGCTTCTCGCACTCTTATCCCATCTTCTTCCCTGTTTCTCCTCAGCTTCTCCCGCTTCTCCTCCTCTTCTCACCTGCTTCTCACACTCTTATGCCATCTTCTTCCCTGCTTCTCCTCATCTTCTTCCCTGCTTCTCCTCATCTTCTTCCCTGCTTCTCCCCATCTTCTTCCCTGCTTCTCCTCCGCTTCTCCCCTTCTTCTCCCCTGCTTCTCCTCATCTTCTCCCCTGCTTCTCCTCATCTTCTCCCCTGCTTCTCCTCCTCCTCTTCTCCCCTGCTTCTCCTCCTCCTCTTCTCCCCATCTTTTTCCCTGCTTCTTCCTCTCTCTTGCCCTCTCTCCTCTCCCCTGCTTCTCCATCTTTTTCCCTGCTTCTCCCCATCTTCTTCCCTGCTTCCCCATCTTCTTCCCTGCTTTCTCCTCTTCTCCCTGCTTCTCATCCTCTTCTCCCTGCTTCTCCCCATCTTCTTCCCTGCTTCTCCTCCTCTTCTCCCCTGCTTCTCATCCTCTTCTCCCCTGCTTCTCATCTTCTTCTCCCCTGCTTCTCCTCCTCTTCTCCCCTGCTTCTCATCTTCTTCTCCCCTGCTTCTCCTCCTCTTCTCCCCTGCTTCTCATCTTCTCCCGTGCTTCTCCTCATCTTCTCCCCTGCTTCTCATCTTCTCCCCATCTTCTCATTTTCTCCCCATCTTTTTCCCTGCTTCTCCCCATCTTTTTCCCTGCTTCTCCCCATCTTCTTCCCTGCTTCTCCCCATCTTCTTCCCTGCTTCTCCCCATCTTCTTCCCTGCTTCTCCTCAGCTTCTCCCTGCTTCTTCTCCTCTTCTCACCTTCTTCTCATCTGCTTCTCCTCCTCTTCTCACCTGCTTCTCACACTTTTATCCCATCTTCTTCCCTGCTTCTCCTCATCTTCTTCCCTGCTTCTCCTCATCTTCTCCCCAGCTTCTCCCCTAAGCTTCTGCCCTGCTTCTCCCCATCTTCTCCTCATCTTCTTCCCTGCTTCTCCCCATCTTCTTCCCTGCTTCTCCTCAGCTTCTCCCGCTTCTCCTCCTCTTCTCACCTGCTTCTCACACTCTTATCCCATCTTCTTCCCTGCTTCTCCTCATCTTCTTCCCTGCTTCTCCTCATCTTCTTCCCTGCTTCTCCCCATCTTCTTCCCTGCTTCTCCTCCACTTCTCCCCTGCTTCTCCCCTTCTTCTCCCCTGCTTCTCCTCATCTTCTCCCCTGCTTCTCCTCCTCCTCTTCTCCCCTGCTTCTCCCCATCTTCTTCCCTGCTTCTCCTCCTCTTCTCCCCTGCTTCTCCTCCTCTTCTCCCCTGCTTCTCCCCATCTTCTTCCCTGCTTCTCCCCATCTTCTTCCCTGCTTCTCCCCATCTTCTTCCCTGCTTCTCCCCATCTTCTTCCCTGCTTCTCCTCCTCTTCTCCCCTGCTTCTCCTCCTCTTCTCCCCTGCTTCTCATCCTCTTCTCCCCTGCTTCTCATCCTCTTCTCCCCTGCTTCTCATCCTCTTCTCCCCTGCTTCTCATCCTCTTCTCCCCTGCTTCTCATCCTCTTCTCCCCTGCTTCTCATCTTCTCCCGTGCTTCTCCTCATCTTCTCCTGCTTCTCATCTTCTCCCCTGCTTCTCATCTTCTCCCCTGCTTCTCATTTTCTCCCCATTCTTTTCCCTGCTTCTCTCTTCTTCCTGCTTCTCCCATCTTCTTCCCTGCTTCTCCCCTTCTTCTTCCCTGCTTCTCCTCAGCTTCTCCCGCTTCTCCTCCTCTTCTCCCCTGCTTCTCCTCCTCTTCTCCCCTGCTTCTCCTCCTCTTCCTCCCTGCTTCTCCTCCTCTTCTCCTCTTCTCATCTTCAATGCTTCTCATCTTCTCCCCTGCTTCTCCTCCTCTTCTCCCCATCTTCTTCCCTGCTTCTCCTCATCTTCTCCCCTGATTCTCCTCATCTTCTCCCCTGCTTCTCCTCATCTTCTCCCCTGCTTCTAATCTCCTCCCCTGCTTCTCCCCCATCTTCTTCCCTGCTTCTCCTCCTCTTCTCATCTTCTTCCCTGCTTCTCCTCAGCTTCTCCCTGCTTCTTCTCCTCTTCTCACCTTCTTCTCATCTGCTTCTCCTCCTCTTCTCACCTGCTTCTCACACTCTTATCCCATCTTCTTCCCTGCTTCTCCTCATCTTCTTCCCTGCTTCTCCTCATCTTCTCCCCAGCTTCTCCCCTGCTTCCCCTAAGCTTCTGCCCTGCTTCTCCCCATCTTCTCCTCATCTTCTTCCCTGCTTCTCCCCATCTTCTTCCCTGCTTCTCCTCAGCTTCTCCCGCTTCTCCTCCTCTTCTCACCTGCTTCTCACACTCTACCATCTTCTTCCCTGCTTCTCCTCATCTTCTTCCCCTGCTTCTCCTCATCTTCTTCCCTGCTTCTCCCATCTTCTTCCCTGCTTCTCCTCCACTTCTCCTGCTTCTCCCCCTTCTTCTCCCTGCTTCTCCTCATCTTCTTCCCTGCTTCTCCTCCTCCTCTTCTCCCCTGCTTCTCCCCATCTTCTTCCCTGCTTCTCCTCCTCTTCTCCCCTGCTTCTCCTCCTCTTCTCCCCTGCTTCTCCCCATCTTCTTCCCTGCTTCTCCCCATCTTCTTCCCTGCTTCTCCCCATCTTCTTCCCTGCTTCTCTTCCTCTTCTCCCCTGCTTCTCCCCCTCTTCTTCCTGCTTCTCCCCATCTTCTTCCCTGCTTCTCCTCCTCTTCTCCCCTGCTTCTCCTCCTCTTCTCCCCTGCTTCTCATCCTCTTCTCCCCTGCTTCTCATCTCTTCTCCCTGCTTCTCATCCTCTTCTCCCTGCTTCTCATCCTCTTTCCCCTGTTCTCATCTTCTCCCGTGCTTCTCCTCATCTTCCCCCTGCTTCTCATCTTCTCCCCTGCTTCTCATTTTCTCCCCATCTTTTTCCCTGCTTCTCCCCATCTTCTTCCCTGCTTCTCCCCATCTTCTTCCCTGCTTCTCCCCCTTCTTCTTCCCTGCTTCTCCTCAGCTTCTCCCGCTTCTCCTCCTCTTCTCCCCTGCTTCTCCTCCTCTTCTCCCCTGCTTCTCCTCCTCTTCTCCCCCTCTTCTCCCATCTTCAATGCTTCTCATCTTCTCCCCTGCTTCTCCTCCTCTTCTCCCCATCTTCTTCCCTGCTTCTCCTCATCTTCTCCCCTGATTCTCCTCATCTTCTCCCCTGCTTCTCCTCATCTTCTCCCCTGCTTCTAATCTCCTCCCCTGCTTCTCCCCCATCTTCTTCCCTGCTTCTCCTCCTCTTCTCATCTTCTCCCCTGCTTCTCTTCATCTTCTCCCCTGCTTCTCCCCCATCTTCTTCCCATCTTCCGCTGTTACTCACCTTCTCATTTCCCACGCTGCCAACAAGCTCAGGGCCCTATTACAATCTTTGCGTTAAAATGCTTACGCAGCACGTGAAATTGTGCGCAAAGCATTAAACGTTAACGTGTGTAAATCGACGCTGGTATTACAAACTTCGCACATTTTTTCATCCGTCAAAAAATAACGAGCGTAAAATGGACGTGCAAAAACACGCGTGTATTAACGTTGCGTGCAGAAATCGGTGTGCGGACTCTTTTTTCACGCGATTCAGTCAATCAGAATTAAGAACCACAATTATCTCACGTTAAGTTTTTGCACCTGCCAAAATCAATCTGAGTATATATGCTGCAGCAATAATACATGCACACACAACTTCTCAATTTTATTGTTTGGGTATGCGTAGAGTGTGTAACTATACTGTGCTGCGTTTTGGGTTTTTTTGGGCTGGTGTATTTGTTTTCGGCCAGGACGTTCAGATTTGCTATTAACACCAGCTTTTAGAAGTCGTTAAAATTATGCGCAAACGCTGTGCGTAAAATTTTGCGCTTAGACTGTAATAGCATTCGCGTACAAGCGCACAAACGCACTTGCGCTCACAATGTTATGTATAGGATGCGCGCAGTACAATACGCTCGCAAAGGGTTCGCGCAGGTTCACCCGCGGTAGATGTTAACGTGCATTTTTTGCGCAAAGGGTTTTGCCCCTCGTGTTTATGCGTTTTTGCGCACGCGTTAACGTTTGCGTGAAGAATGTAATAGGGCCCTTAATGTTTTATACACAGTTATAATATTCATAAAACAAAATGTGCCAAAATACAAGCAAAAAAATTGGCTTTTTTTCAGCTTTAGTTAAACACTGCATTTTTCTGCGAAAATATGCAATTAACAGGTTCCCCGTGAAATCTAAAAGCACACGGTTTCAATGATAACTTGTGGACAAATAATTTTACAGACTGCAAATGACTGACATCTGAACAGAAATGTACATTTTTTTTTTGCTATAGCACTGATATACCCAAACATGCGGTCAAACAGGGCTGGCGCTAACGTAAGGTGGCACAGGCGGGCCGCCTTACTGTCTGGCTTCGGCCAGGTTTGAGGGGGCGCCGGCCCGGGGCGGATCCAGGGAGAAAATCATCACCGCTTCCGCTGACGTTACTCTCCAGTCCACAAATGGCGAGCGGCGGCTGGCAATGCAGCTTTGCTGCTCGCCTGGGAAGGATGGGAACCACGTGACCTGACTAGCGCATGATCTCGCGAGAATTCAGCTAGTCAGGTCACGTGGTTCCCATCCCAGGTGAGCGGCAAAGCTGCATTGCCAGCCGCTGCTCGCCGTTTGGGGACTCGGAGTAGTAGAAGAACGGCGGTGGGCCTGGCAGCAGAGAGGTGGGGGCAATGGGCAAATATACCCATGTGAGCAGGGGGGCAAAACATACCCATGAGATCAGGGGGCAAATATACCCGGGAGTGCAGGGGGGCAAAACATAACCATGAGAGGAGCAGGGGGCAAACATACCCATGAGAGGAGCAGGGGGCAAACATACCCATGAGAGGAGCAGGGGGCAAACATACCCATGTGAGCAGGGGGCAAATATACCCATGAGAGCAGGGGGCAAATATACCCATGAGAGCAGGGAGCAAAACATACCCATGAGAGCAGGGGGCAAAACATACCCATGTGATCAGGGGGAAAATATACCCATGTGAGCAGGGGGCAAATATACCCATGAGATCAGGGGGCAAATATACCCATGAGATCAGGGGGCAAAACATACCCTTGAGAGCAGGGGGGGCAAATATACCCATGTGATCAGGGGGCAAAACATACCCATGAGAGCAGGGGGCAAATATACCCATGAGATCAGGGGGCAAAACATACCCATGAGAGCAGGGGGGGCAAATATACCCATGTGATCAGGGGGCAAAACATACCCATGAGAGCAGGGGGGGGGCAAATATACCCATGTGAGCAGGGGGGACAAATATACCCATGAGAGCAGGGGGCAAATATACCCAAGAGATCAGGGGACAAAACATATCCATGAGGGCAGGGGGGGGTAAATATACCCATGTGAGCAGGGGGCAAATATACCCATGTGAGCAGAGGGCAACTATACCCATGTGAGCAGGGGCAAAATATACATGTGAGCTGGAGGCAATATATACCCATGTGAGCTGGGGCATACTATACTGGATACATACTATATATGTATCTGGGCTGGTTCTGGTCTGAAGTTTCTATATATATATATATGTATCTGGTCTGGTTCTGGTCTGACGTCTCTGTATATATGTATCTGGGCATGTTCTGGTCTGAGGTCTCTGTATACATATATCTATAAATGGGTATATTTGCCCCCTGCTCTCATAGGTATATTTGCCCCCTACTCTCATGGGTATGTTTTGCCCCCTGCTCACATGGGTATGTTTTGCCCCCTGCTCACATGGGTATGTTTGCCCCCTGCTCCTCTCATGGGTATGTTTGCCCCCTGCTCCTCTCATGGGTATGTTTTGCCCCCCCTGCACTCATGGGTATATTTGCCCATTGCCCCCACCTCTCACCTCTCTGCTGCCAAGCCCACCGCCGTTCTTCTACTACTCCGAGTCCCCAAACGGCGAGCAGCGGCTGGCAATGCAGCTTTGCCGCTCGCCTGGGATGGGAACCACGTGACCTGACTAGCTGAATTCTCGCGAGATCATGCGCTAGTCAGGTCACGTGGTTCCCATCCTTCCCAGGCGAGCGGCAAAGCTGCATTGCCAGCCGCCGCTCGCCATTTGTGGACTGGAGAGTAACGTCGGCGGAAGCGGTGATGATTTTCTCCCTGGATCCGCCCCGGGCCGGCGCCCCCTCAAACCTGGCAGAAGCCAGACAGTAAGGCGGCCTTACGTTAGCGCCGGCCCTGGATCTAATGTTATCGTCAACCTCGTACCCGCTCTCATAACTCTCGCCTTCAAGACTTCTCCCGACTCGAGCTGCCCCCTTTGTATGGAACTCCCTCCCCCAAAACATTAGACTCTCTGCGTCTCTCCAGTCCTTCAAAAAGTCGCCGAAGACAGGCTAAAGAAGCCTATTGACTCACTCCAAAATTCCCCCACTGTTATTTTCTTACACCATCTTCGCACCCAGCCCACATGCACCCCCTACTTCAGGTTCTATATTTACTCTCACCTAGTGTGTCACCCTTCTCCTCTTAGATTGTAAGCTCTCGAGCAGGGTCCTCTCTCCTGTTGTTCTGTGTGTTTAACTTGTATGTATATTGTTATTCTGTCTTACCCATTTTACAGCAATACAGAAGTTGTTAGTACTTTAGAAAAACTTGTAACTGTGACTACTAACACATTCTCTACTTCCACTTTTTTGCGGAATCCTGGAAATGAGATCCCCTCACTTTCTTACTGATTTCTCTGACTTTTGTTTGTTACCCAACTAAACACTTCCGCAATGAATCATGCAAAAGATCTAAAAAACCATTAGGAAAAAAGATTTGACTGCCCCGATGAACTTTTTTCGTCTGGTAAAGATAGTTAAAATGTATTTTTTTTTTCTCATCAGGGATAATGATAGTCCACAAAGCAATCCTTTCTCTGTGTCTGGGTTTGAGGTTGCTGATGCATGTGAAGTGATCCACAATCCATCGCCAAATGCTCTACAGTAAGATTAATAGCTTTAATATTACATAGCT
Organism: Leptobrachium leishanense; assembly: GCA_009667805.1. Taxonomy (NCBI): domain Eukaryota; kingdom Metazoa; phylum Chordata; class Amphibia; order Anura; family Megophryidae; genus Leptobrachium; species Leptobrachium leishanense. The sequence goes on along the minus strand of CM019064.1, from coordinate 362,031,550 downwards.
CTATATTCTTATATATTCCCATTAGAACTATTTTGCAGTATATCAAAATAAACTGCCTGGCCAAAAAAATGTCATTGTCTGGATTTATTCGTAGACTGTGTCTCTAGCAATGCTGTTATCACTGTAAACCAGCCAGTAAACCAATGTGAAAAAAATCTCAGAAATGAAAGGGAGTAACCCAGATATTATGACAGTCTTTCGAAAAGATACAGAGTACAGGTGAAACTCGAAAATTTTTAATATCGTGCAAAAGTTCATTTATTTCAGTAATGCAACTTAAAAGGTGAAACTAATATATGAGACTCATTACATGCAAAGCAAGATAGTTCAAGCCGTGATTTGTCATAATTGTGATGATCATGGCTTACAGCTCATGAAAACCCCAAATCCACAATCTCAGAAAATTAGAATATTGTGAAAAGGTGCAATATTCTAGAGTGCCCCACTCTAATCAACTAATTAAGCCATAACACCTGCAAAGGGTTCCTGAGCCTTTAAATGGTCTCTCAGTCTGGTTCAGTAGGAATCACAGTAATGGGAAAGACTGCTGACCTGACAGTTGTGCAGAAAACCATCATTGACACCCTCCATAAGGGGGGAAAGCCTCAAAAGGTAATTGCAAAAGAAGTTGGCTGTTCCCAAAGTGCTGTATCAAAGCACATTAATAGAAGTTATGTGGAAAGGAAAAGTGTGGAATAAAAAGGTGCACAAGCAGCAGGATGACCGCAGCCTGGAGAGGATTGTCAGGAAAAAGCCATTCAAAAAGTGTTGGGGACTTTCACAAGGAGTGGACTGAGGCTGGAGTCAGTGCATCAAGAGCCACAACACAAAGACGGATCCTGGACATGGGCTTCAAATGTCGTATTCCTCTTGTTAAGCTGCTCCTGAACAACAAACAACATCAGAAGCGTCTTACCTGGGCTAAAGAAAAACAGACCTGGTCTGTTGTTCAGTGGTCCAAAGTCCTCTTTTCTGATGAGAGCAACTTTTGCATCTCATTTGGAAACCAAGGACCCAGAGTATGGAGGAAGACTGGAGAGGCACACACTGCAAGATGCTTGAAGTCCAGTGTGAAGTTTTCATAGGGGGTCTTGGCAGAGATTGATACATATATATATGTATTGAGATATGTGAAGGGGATGGGGAAGTCCGTTTGTCAATGTGTTGGGAACACCTCGTTGTCAAGGTGATGGAGGTAGCCTTAGGCTCCAGTATCCACTCACAGTGAGATGGGCATGTGTGTACTGGTGGCTCCTCCCAAGGCCAGGCATGACTCCCATCAGGGGATCGGCCCCAGGTTCAGAGGGCACGTGCATTCCATTCCCATTACGTGGTTCATACTCTAGCTTCTGTGCCTAGTACTAGTAGGCCCCGCTGACTTCAATGGGCCTCTTCCGGCCCTGCCCACTAGCTGGTGCAAGCTGCGCGTCATTCACTGCTGTGGGACGGCCTGGTTCAGGCCATCCCCCAGCAGCCAATTATGCGCGTCCACTGTGTGGATGGGTCGAAGAAGGGCCCGCTGCTGCAGCCGGCTAGCGGGGTGTACTAGTATATCCCAGCCAACCTTAAAGCCCTCCCACCATGCACCACCTGCTCGGCGGGAAAGGGTTAAGTTTTAGTTTTGTTATATATACACGCTGTATCTTTGTGAAAGACTGCACCACCTCGATTTAACTAAGCAAATAGGTAAGAGCCTTCCATTGGATAATTACTGCAATGGCTAATGTTTCAGCTGGCAAAAAGTTAGGGCTGAATATACTGAATGAACAGGTTTTTACATCAATGTATTTTTTCTTTCCTGGTGGCACAGTGGGCATATTCCAAGATGACAATGTGTCAGGGTTCTGGCTGTGCAGTCTATGCTGCGGGTGTTTTTGTGAGCCCAATATGCAGTAAACTGAGGAGATCAGACAGGTTACAGGGCACAACAGGGTTTATTAGAATAAACACAGGAACATAAACAGGAGATAAGAACTAGACAATGGAGGAGACTGGGCAAGATGGGGAATAGATTAGAGAAGGAGAGGAGATGCAGGAAAAGGAGGTTGAGTCAATAGAGGGATGGCTGAGAGTAGTGGGAAGGGAGGTTAGGGAGAACTGAATATGGGAGTAGTTGGGAAACAGGAGAAACGAGGAATAACAAAATGAATATAGGATAGAAGGGGCGAGAGGAGAAATGGACACAAGGGGAAACTAACAGCACATAGGGGCAGACACTGTATGAACAATAACAGTAAACAGAGATATTCCAGGCAACGGTACAATAAAAGATCAGGTGAATAGAATAGTCAGTAGTATAATGCAGGGGTCTAGGAAAGGCGGCAGGCAGAGTGGTCAACGTCCAAGCAAATGGTCTGGTACACGGGTATCCAAGATGGGGGGCACAGGGAGCAATGGGGAGTACCGGTATCTAGGTTGAAATGTCCAGATAGTACAACAGAGGGTTTGGCAATATGGATACAAGGAGAAGTCTATTGAATTCAGGAGGGTATGAGAAGGCAGGTATGCTCAGGTTGACAGTCAGGGACTTCAATGTGAAAGCGTAGTAAGGAGGGCGTAGCTTCCTCTTATGCAGGCCTCATTAACAGGATGGAGTTCGGGTGAGGCTGCAGGGCTTGAAGGCAATAGATGTTTGTCAGAAAGTCCAGGAACCTGCATAGTCCATGCGTGCAGGGCTTAAAGGGGGTGCCAGGGGCCAGAGCGTAGTGACCCTGACACAATGCCAGGATTCATCGGGCTCAAATTGTGCAAGAGTGGTTCAGGGAGCATGAAACATCATTTTCACACATGGATTGGCCACCACAGAGTCCAGACCTTAACCCCATTGATAATCTTTGGATTGTGCTGGAGAAGACTTTACATGGCGCTCAGACTCTCCCATCATCAATACAAGATCTTGGTGACAAATTAATGCATCTCTGGACAGAAATAAATATTGTGACATAAGCTTATCAAAGCAGTGAATGCAGTGCCACAGTGATTGCCTGTCGCAATCAAACCAAAAGTTTGTCCAACGAAATATTAGAGTATGTGACTTTTTTGGCAAGGCATTATATATAGTCACATATTCTTGAAACATCATATTTGTTTCTATTTTAGATCTTTCCTCTAGATTTAGGGTAAACTGGGGTCAGTAAAGCAATGATACTGGCAGTCAGTAACCCAAACCACTCTTTGGAAGAGGGAAATTAGATGTTTATTATTCTAATAAGGCCACCTTCTCCAGCCCTGTTCATGGATGTACACATGTAGACATTGACACATATACGTGTGTAGACACATAAACACATGCAGACACTACCAGATACACTCAGACAGACATTGCCTGATACAGATACACACACACTGCTAGATGAACATATAGTCACTGCCAGTGGCGTAGCGTGGGTTGTCAGCGCCCGGGGCCAGCCAAGAATTGTGCGCCCCCCCCCAACCTGTGGACACGTTATCGATATTGCCGCAGTTCTCACATGAATATTGCCCCAGCCAGCTCTCACATGGATATTGCCCCAGCTCTCACATGGATATTGCCCCAGCTCACACATGAATATTGCCCCAGCCAGCTCTCACATGGATATTGCCCCAGCTCACACATGGATATTGCCCCAGCTCACACATGTATTTTGCCCCAGCTCTCACATGGATATTGCCCCAGCTCACGCATGGATATTGCCCCAGCTCACGCATGGATATTGCCCCAGCTCACGCATGGATTTGCCCCGACTCACACATGGATTTGCCCCAGCTCATGGATATGCCCCAGCTCATGGATATGCCCCAGCTCATGGATATGCCCCAGCTCATGGATTTGCCCCCAGCTCATGGATTTGCCCCAGTTCTCACATGGATTTGCCCCAGTTCATGGATTTGCCCCAGCTCATGGATTTGCCCCAGCTCACACATGGATTTGCCCCAGCTCACACATGGATTTTCCCCAGCTCATGGATATGCCCCAGCTCATGGATTTGCCCCAGTTCTCACATGGATTTGCCCCAGTTCTCAAATGGATTTGCCCCAGTTCTCACATGGATTTGCCCCAGCTCACACATGGATTTGCCCCAGCTCATGGATTTGCCCCAGCTCACACATGGATTTGCCCCAGCTCACACATGGATATGCCCCAGCTCATGGATAAGCCCCAGCTCATGGATTTGCCCTCAACTCATGGATTTGCCCCAGTTCTCACATGAATTTTCCCCAGCTCACACATGGATTTGCCCCAGCTCACACATGGATTTGCCCCAGCTCACACATGGATTTGCCCCAGCTCATGGATTTGCCTCCAGCTCATGGATTTGCCCCAGTTCTCACATGGATTTACCCCAGCTCATGGATTTGCCCCCAGCTCATGGATTTGCCCCAGTTCTCACATGGATTTGCCCCAGCTCATGGATTTGCCCCAGCTCACACATGGATTTGCCCCAGCTCATGGATTTTCCCCCAGCTCATGGATTTGCCCCAGTTCTCACATGGATTTGCCCCAGCTCATGGATTTGCCCCAGCTCATGGATTTGCCCCAGCTCACACATGAATTTGCCCCAGCTCACACATGGATTTTCCCCAGCTCATGGATTTGCCCCAGTTCTCACATGGATTTGCCCCAGTTCTCACATGGATTTGCCCCAGCTCTTGGATTTGCCCCAGCTCACACATGGATTTGCCCCAGTTCACACATGGATATGCCCCAGCTCATGGATTTGCCCTCAGCTCATGGATTTGCCCCAGTTCTCACATGGATTTTCCCCAGCTCACACATGGATTTGCCCCAGCTCATGGATTTGCCCCAGCTCACACATGGATTTGCCCCAGTTCTCACATGGATTTGCCCCAGCTCATGGATTTGCCCCCAGCTCATGGATTTGCCCCAGTTCTCACATGGATTTGCCCCAGCTCACACATGGATTTGCCCCAGCTCATGGATTTGCCCCAGCTCTCACCTGGATACTTGCCCCAGCTCCGGATCCAGCAGGGGTTGAGGGGGGCCCAGATGCCGGGCAGCGGGAGTGCCTGCCCGGTCCTGAACAGCGTGCGAGTCCGTCCGTGTTGAAGGGGAGGCGGCTGCGTGCGTGCGCAGGTCACGCGGTCCGGCCAGTCAGGTGGTACAGAGACTAAGTACCACCTGATTAGCCAGACCACGTGACCGGCTGCGCCTGCACGCAGCCGCATCCCCTTCAACACGGATGGACTCACTGTTCAGGACTGGGCAGGCACTCCCGCTGCCCGGCATCTGGGTCCCCTCAACCCGCGGGCCCTTGGGCGGCGCCCGAGGGCGCCCCTAACAAAACTGCGCCCGGGGCCACGGCCCCCCCAGCCCCCCCCCCCACGCTACGCCACTGGTCACTGCATACACACACAGATACTGACAAAACCGTCTATAAAAACCATACACTGAAACACATACACAAACGCATACACTGACAATCACATACACAAAAAATGGCAAAGACTGACAGACAATGCCAAGAACCTACAAAAAACACTAACAAATGCACAGACATTTGTAACGACACTGCCAATCAATGACACAGATTTTGATAGACACTGGTAAAATCACTGACAAATACAAACTGACACTAGTAAAGTCACAGAACTACATAGACACAGAGACACTAGCAAAGACACACACAGAAAAGACATAGACTCAGACAAAGGTGGACACTCAGACACCAGCAAACACACTAAGAGACAAAGACTGAGACACATACAATGACCCTGAAACCCCAACATAGTTGCACACACACCCTGGCATACATGCCACTCTTGTCAGAGTAGGGGGAGACCTTTCTGCTTCTTTAGTGTCCCAGTGATAGTAGCAGGCAGGGCCCAGTGCGAGGCACCCAAGCTCGACTCATTTTCGCCCCTCTACTTGTAATAGGAATAATGTGGCCCCTTCATGGGATTCAATATTTGCACTAATCGAGCTCTATCTCCATTGCTGTACCTAATTAACACCAGATTGTTTCAAATTGTAATTGCAGGAAAAGTATCTTAAAATGTGAACGTTAACTCTCAGATGGTAAAGAACAAGATTCCAATGGAGTCTCAATTATAGTTCTAAAACAATTTGCCATAGTAGATGTAATAAGTAGTTTCCCATACTGCTCGTGCTTATATATTGTGATTTTTTTTTTTACTGTGTTTCAGCCCTTCTCTCTACCCACATTCACCAGCTAATATCTATGGGCCTGACCCATTAATAAATGTCAATGTACACCAGTCTCCAGATGCATACAAGTACGTTTCAGATGGTTAATTTTCTTTTTTTTGCCTGTCATTCTTAAAATTGATACTGTATGATAAATTTATAAATCTGTATAATACTTAATTTGTATTTGCTACCTCGTGTACAATGTTAATGACATATTCTGACATATTAAATTTGAATTTAAGCAGGCATGGGATAGGCATAAGGCTATCCTAAACAAAAGATAAATCCAGGTTAAGTATCCATGTAATTGGGCAGACTAGATGGGCCGAAAGGTTCTTATCTGCCTACATTTTTCTATGTTTCTCTTAGTTTATATGTGATATAAATATAAACAATGTACTATGTACTGGTCTTGGGAGACTACCCCCATAGACTAGCTATATACCATCATGTATCTGGGAACTATAGGCCAGTTAGTCTTACGTCAGTAGTGGGGAAATTAATGGAAACCATGTTAAAGGAAAGGATTGTTGAACATCTAAAAACACATAGATTACAGGATCAGAAACAACATGGGTTTACCTCAGGGAGATCATGCCAAACTAATCTTATTGATTTTTTTGATTGGGTAACAAAAATAATAGACACAGGTGGTGCAGTAGACATTGCTTATTTAGATTTCAGTAAGGCTTTTGATACTGTTCCGCATAGAAGGCTTATCAATAAAATGCAATCTTTGAGCTTGGATTCCAATATTGTTGACTGGATTAGGCAGTGGCTGAGTGACAGGCAACAGAGGGTTGTGGTAAATGGAGTTTATTCGGCGCAAGGTCTTGTTACCAGTGGGGTACCTCAGGGGTCAGTACTTGGACCCATTCTCTTTAATATTTTTATTAGTGATATTGCAGAAGGTATTAATGGAAAAGTATGTCTTTTTGCTGATGACACAAAGATTTGCAACAGGGTTGACATTCCTGGAGGGATCAGCCAAATGACAAATGATTTAGGTAACCTAAAAAAATGGTCGGATCTGTGGCAATTGAGTTTTAACGTGGATAAGTGCAAGATAATGCACCTGGGACGTAAAAACCCAAGGGCTGAATATAGAATATTTGATACAGTCCTAACCTCAACATCTGAGGAAAGGGATTTAGGGGTTATTATTTCAGAGGATCTAAAGGTAAGTAGTCAATGTAATAGAGCAGCAGGAAATGCTAGCAGAATGCTTGGTTGTGTAGGGAGAGGTATTAGCAGTAGGAAAAGGGAAGTGCTCATGCCACTGTACAGAGCACTGGTGAGACCTCACTTGGAGTACTGTGTGCAGTACTGGAGACCGTATCTCCAGAAGGATATAGACACCTTAGAGAGAGTTCAGAGAAGGGATACTAAAATGGTGTACGGCTTGAAGGAGAAAAGTTACCAGGAAAGGCTTAATGATCTTAACATGTACAGCTTGGAAAAAAGACGAGACAGAGGAGATATGATAGAAACATTTAAATACGTAAAGGGAATCCACAAGGTAGAGGAAGGGAGTATATTTAAAAGGAAACAAAGTAGCAAAACAAGAGGACATAGTCTTAGATTAGAGGGGCACAGGTTTAAAAGTAACATCAGAAAGCATTATTTTACTGAGAGGGTGGTGGATACATGGAACAGTCTTCCAGTAGAAGTGGTAGAGGCTAAAACAGTAATTGAATTTAAGCAAGCATGGGATAGGCATAAGGCTATCCTAAACAAAAGATAAATCCAGGTAAAGTATCCATGTAATTGGGCAGACTAGATGGGCCGAAAGGTTCTTATCTGCCGACATCTTTCTTTGTTTCTATGTTTCTATGTTTTCTCAGCACTGGACACTTCAATACTCACTTTCTTTTTTTTTTTCTCCCTCCTTTCCATATTCTCAGTGTCTACATACAGTTTTCTTTTCAAATACACATTTTTTTGTACCCACTGGATATCTTCACCCCAACTTTTATGCTGCCTTAAGGGGTCTCTTGTTCCCTTCGGGGAATCAAATTTCCCCACCCTGCAGTGAATTCAGCATTCACCGCAGGGTCCCCGGAGTGCAGGGAAAAGACTCGAAAATCCACCAGAAAACCGCATCCGATACGTTCCGAAGTATCGGATCACTCGTACCCCGGCAAGAAAATGCCAAACACGTCCAAAAAAAGCTGATGATCCACCACACACGGCGCCGACCAGCTGTTGGAAAAAGCCGGCAAGCTGACGAACGGGGTAATTAAAAAAAAAAGACTGAAAGTGTCAAAATTGAAACGCTGTTTGTAAAAAAAAAAAAAAATACTGAACGAAAATGTCTGGAATTAACATATAAGGTCCTATGAATGATAATAAAAAGATCTGTTACAGAAAAAAGAAAAAACGCTATTTAAAAAGAACGTAAGAAAAATTTTGCCAAAAAAATCCCGGAAAATGCCTAAGAGATCCTCAAAAAAAATCAATAAATAGACTTTTTGCTGCAGATTAAAAGAATAAATGGTTTATTCGTTATTGAATAAAACCAGGAATATTTTTAACATTTTAAACCTATGGGATTCGCCTGAATAAACCTGCCGAATGAACCCACCAAACATCAGCGCATGTCACTGATATTTCACTGCTGTTCGGTGTTCTGTGAATAGATTAACCATTGCTTCTCTATGGGGATTTCACTGCCGAACAGGCACTGCACTTGCTGGCAATCCGCCAATATTTTGTCTGATTTCTGAATCTCCGAATGGCCACGAAATTGCACCGTACAGGAAAATTCACTGTTCTGTGCCATTTCGGGGCCAGATCGGCTCACATTGAATAACCCTGCTAGTTGTCATTTTGTCATCTATATTTTTTTAGGCACATTTCTAATTGAAATCTTTGCTCATGACAACTTTAAACCTGGTCTGTAAAATAAATGTCTCCAAATTTCAAAAATACTTAGGCACAATGTGTTTTAACTATATTGCTATGCTTTAATATTAGGTATGGAGCAAGGGTCAACTGGGAGTTCCCATCCTTGTTTTTAGGACTTGACCCCATGGTATTGATGAGTGCATTGATAAGGCAAAATAAAAACAGCCTTGGTTAACATACAATAATCTGGTATGCTTAAGTGTTGCTATAAATAAAATAATACTAAGACATCAACTAGAGAGTTAGAAATTTGATAATGCAAACCTCTAACCTTAAATCTTCAAGTTCTACCTCAAAATTTCTACTGCTACCTCTTAACAAATCAAGTCAAGTCTAACATCTCAATGCAACAATAGGGAGAGTCACCACAGACCTTCTCATTAGAGGAACATCCACTCAGCATCAGGTGCACCAACCACCTGGCGCTGCCAGTCCACAGCCAGAAATACAATGCAAAGAGAAGTAACAGTCCAGCATTCCTCGGAATATCGACCACTCCATTTCACTGTTCGGTGACATTTTCGGCTTTCTCTGTATAATCCCCTAAACATTACCCTAAAATAATTTGTTTGCAAACCCTATCTCTTAAGGGTCTATTCACTAAGCACCAAAATTTCAGCGCTTTTCACTTTGGCGCAGTTCGGTGCATTTTGGTGATTCCATTTCCCTGACAGTATGTTAAATTAACTATTCACTAGATCGGGGGTGGGGAACCTTTTTTCTGCCAAGGGCCATTTGGAAATTTATAAGATCATTCGAGGGCCATACAAAATTACCAACTTAAAATTTAGCTAGCTATATTTAGGAAGAAATTAATTAACTCACCCCTAATGTGATGGCTGGAACTGCTTCTCTTTGGTGAGGCGCGCGATGTTAACTGGTACAGATGATGTTGTTACTTGCAATTTTCCAGGTTTGTGCCCCTCCCCATTTTATTAATTTCACCCCATCCCCATTTAATTCATTTCACCTCTCTCCCCATTCAATTCATTTCACCCCCTCATGAAAATTTTATTTCACCCCCTCCCCATTTAATACATTTCACCCTCTCCCTTCCTCATTTAATTAATTTCACCCCCTCCCCATTTAATAAATTTCACCCTCTCCCCATTTAATTAATTTCACCCTCTCCCTTCCCCATTTAATTAATTTCACCCCCTCCCCATTTAATACATTTCACCCTCTCCCTTCCCCATTTAATTCATTTCACCCCCTCCCCATTTAATACATTTCACCCTCTCCCTTCCTCATTTAATTAATTTCACCCCCTCCCCATTTAATACATTTCACCCTCTCCCTTCCCCATTTAATTCATTTCACCCCCTCCCCATTTAATACATTTCACCCTCTCCCTTCCTCATTTAATTAATTTCACCCCCTCCCCATTTAATTCATTTCACCCTCTCCCTTCCCCATTTAATTCATTTCACCCCCTCCCCATTTAATTCATTTAACCCCCTCCCCATTTAATACATTTCACCCTCTCCCTTCCCCATTTAATTCATTTCACCCCCTCCCCATTTAATACATTTCACCCTCTCCCTTCCCCATTTAATTCATTTCACCCCCTCCCCATTTAATTCATTTCACTCCTCCTCATATAAATTAATTTCGCCTCTCTCCCCATTTAATTAATTTCACCCCCTCATAAAAATTTATTTCACTTCTCCCCATTTAATTCATTTTACCCTCCCTCTCCTCATTTAATTCATTTCACCCTCTCCCTTTAATTTCACTCTCCCCCATTTAATTCATTTCACCCCCATTTAATTTCAACCTCCCCATTTAATTGATTTAACCCTACTCCCCATTTAATTTCACTCTCCCCCTCTAATTTCATCCCCCTTTCCATCTAATTAATTTCACCCTCCCCCTTTAAAATTAATTCTGCCCCCCCACTCCGCAGCCCTTTTACCTCACCGCGGGGAGTAGCAGAATGAGGGGGCGGGGATTATCCTCGCTCCCTTCACTCGCTGAAGCACGCCGGATCCTCCTTCACGCTGCGCCCGGAAGATGAGGGGTGCAGCGTGTTGGAAGATCCGGCATGCAGCAGCTAGTGAGGGAAGCAGGGATAATCCCCGCCCCCTCATTCTGCTACTCGCCACGGTCTGGTAAAAGTGCCGCGGGAGAGGGAATTTGCACCCCCTTGCTGTGCCGCTCTGAGGGCCGGACCAATTGACACCGGACGTTCCCCACCCCTGCACTAGATGGTCACCATAGTGTGCTGAAGCCTCTTGAAAAAGATGGAGAACGTCGCCGAAGTGCACCCAAGGGCATCGAAGTGGGCTTGGTGAAATCCACAGAGCTGCAAAAAAAAACAGAACTCTCCTATTCTCCTAATATGTGTTTAAACCAATAAAACTGCATTAAATTGTTTGTAAATAATAAAAAAAGTCCTAAAAATAATAACAATGTCTTTTGCAGACGTTTAAAAAAAGCCAATTAAAAAAATTGGGAAACAAAAATTTTGTCCGAATAATAGAAAAAGGTGTTTTAAACAATAAAAAGGCTTTCTGCTGAAAAATGAAAAGAATAAACATTTTTATAAAAAAAAATTTTAAATATTACTTATTCACATTGAAACCTATGGGAAATACCAAAAATCAGGGCATTTCTCCGACACTTCGGTGCAGTTCGGCGTTCTGTGAATAGACGAACCATCACTTCTCTATTGGACAATTTCGCTGCCGCCGAAGATTGCCGAACTACCACAAACTGCACCATACTTTGCCGTCAATTCGCCAGTATTTGGTGAATTGGCAGCTTCGTGTATAGACAAACTGGCCCGAAATTGCACAGAATGGTGAAATTCACCGTTCGGTGCAATTCACTGGTAAGTTCGATGCTTAGTGAATAATTCTTTAGAGTCTCAAAGTCCATAGATAAATTCAAAGCTATTTATCTGTGACTTTGAAATGTCAAAGTCCCTGATCATGATTACAAATCAGTCTTAAGAGCTATAAACAGTGTCACTGACACTACTCTCCTACAGCCTCCTACTATTACCAGCAGGTCACCTGCTTCTTGTGTACAAACCTTTGACATAGTAACTTGCATAATCAGCAAATAAATTGCTCTATGACCTCCCTCTATGCCACAGAAATATTTTCATTGAGTCTGAGTAATAATACGGCTTGTTTCTACTTGCATTCCTACTTTCCCACCCAGCTGAAGTCATGCAGGCTTATTCAGAGAGAGGTGAAAACCAGGAGAATGACTGGAGAAGTGAAAATTCTAGGTCAAAGTAGCCAATTTGGAAAGTGAGATAAATGGGAGATTTTTTTCTGGTTTGACTATTTTGACCTAGAATTTTCACTTCTCCAGTCATTCTCCTGGTTTTCACCTCTCTCTGAATAACCCTGTTACTGTACATCTTGAGTTATTTTGACAGTTTCAGTCAAAACAGATCATAAGCTTTTGTCCTAAAAACTATGAGATTAACAATAATATGAACATGATGAGATGCGGCAAACAGATACTATATTGTAAAGTAACAGCACCGTGTCATACTATTACAGAAATAACAAACAATCTAGTTTTAAATTCTGGAATTCGGTTATAGAAAAGTATTAAAAAAAATAATTTTACATCTCAGCTGCATGTACCTATAAATTACCATAGGAGTTATTCAAAGAGAGCTGAATTGGCTCCGAAATGGCACCGAACGGTGAATTTCCCTGTACAGTAACATTTCGTGGCCATTCAGATATTCAAAATGCTGGCAGTTTGCCAAATATTGGTGTATTGCCAGCGAAATACAGTGATCTTTGGCAACCGTGAACTCCCCATAGAGAAGTAATGGTTAATCTATTCAGAGAACACAAAACAATACCAAAATGTCAGTCCTGATTTTCGGTGCTTTTATTCGACAGGTTTTTTCAGGCGTATCCCATAGGGTTCAATGTAAAAAATATTCCCTGTTTTTATTAAATATTTATTAAACCATTTATTCTTTTAATTTTCAGCAATAACACTATTTATAATTTTTTTAGGCATTTTTAGGGGTTTAAAAGTAACATCAGGAAGCATTATTTTACTGAGAGGGTGGTGGATACATGGAACAGTCTTCCAGTTGAAGTGGTAGAGGCCAAAACAGTAATTGAATTTAAGCAAGCATGGGATAGGCATAAGGCTATCCTAAACAAAAGATAAATCCAGGTAAAGTATCCATGTAATTGGGCAGACTAGATGGGCCGAAAGGTTCTTATCTGCCGACATTTTTCTATGTTTCTATGTTTTCAGGAGTTTTTTGAATAATTTATTCCTATTTTTTTTATTTTCTCTTCAGTTTTTCTTTTCTTTATCAGACTTTTTTATTATTATTCATATGGCCTGATATATTATTTCCAGGCATTTTCATCCAGTAGTTTTTTTTGCAAACGCATTATAAAAGTTGCGGATGTTTTTTTTTTTTTTACCCCGTTCAGCAGCTTGTCTGCTTTTTCCAGCGGCTGGTCGGTGCTCTGTACGCCGGGTTGTTGGTTTTTCTCAAATGCGTTCAGTGGCTTGTTCCCTGCACTTCAGGGACCCTGCACTGAATGCTGAATTCACTCCAGTGTCAGTGAATTTGACTCCCTGAAGTGAAAGAGTGCATGTCTTTATTAAATACAAACAGTACAGAGAAACAATATTTCTGAAGAAATAATTCTGCCCCTGTGTAGCAAGATGCTTAATTGCTTATGGTACAAAGGATGTCCCCTGCAGTGTGTAGAAATTGAGAAATCCTTATTACCCGCATTGTGGAAATCCATACAGCACCTGACTTTTATTAGTACTTATTATATATATACTAGTTGTTAAGCCTGCCCAGAGGGCAGTCTATTGTTGTTGCTGCCAGCTCAGAATCCGTGTCCACATATTTGCTTTGCGATGTCCTATCCAAGAGTATCTCTCTATATAAATGCATTTGTAACGCGTCCGTCACCGTCCCGTCCACGACGGGAGGGCCGAGTGAGCTGCTGTGATGGGTTCGTACGCAGCTGACAGCGCATTACAAACGCATTTATATATTCGAGCGGGCTCCTCTTCCCTCTTAGATTGTAAACTCATGGGAGCGGCTCCTCTTTCCCCTCTTACATTGTAAGCTCACAGGAACAGACCCCTCTTTTCCCTTATAGATTGCAAGCGCACGGGAATAGGTGGTTTGTTTACGTCGCGCATGCGCATTGCATCTTAGGACGACGGACACAAACGTTTTTATATAGAGAGCTCGGCATAACACTATATATATATATATATCACTCAGTATGACACACACTACATATAGCACTCGGCATAACACACACTATATATAGCACTCGGCATAACACACACTATATATAGCGCCCAGTATAACACACACACTATATAGCACTCCGTACAACGCAATATATATATTTATATCACTCAGTATAACACTATATACAGCGCTCAATGTATAACACACACTATATATAGCGCTCAGTATAACACACTATATATATATAGCGCTAGGCATAACACACTATATATAGCGCTCGGCATAACGCACACACTATATATAGCGCGCAGCATAACACACAATATATATAGCGCCCAGTATAACACACACACTATATAGCACTCCGTATAATGCAATATATATATAGCACTCAGTATAACACTATGTACTGCGCTCAGTGTATAACACACTATATATAGCGCTCAGTAGAACGCACACACTAGTGCTCAGTATACCGTATAACGCACAGTATAGCGCACACTATATATAGTACTCAATAACACACACACTATATATAGCTCTCAGTATAACACACACACTATATATAGCACTCAGTATAACACACACTATATATAGCTCTCAGTATAACGCACACACTATATATAGCAGAAAAGAAGAACTTTTGCCTCAAGGACAATGGAGTCAAACCAGCACATTTAAGGATTAAACCTATATTTCATAACAAAAAAACAACAACAAGAGAGATTGTGGCAAATACAACACAGCTATAATAAGCTGGTTAAAACCACTTGCGCTGGTATCAAATAGAAGACATAAATTAAACATAAATTTTTATTAGATTGATTCTAAAAATAGATAGACATACAATTCTATATAGAAAAAATACTCAGTATACTGAAAAACAGTGAGAAAATGTGTATAATGAGAGACCAAAATGGTATGAATTATCCCTATCCTCAATTCAGCAAATACAACTTAATTGGTTGATTAGTTAGCAGGATAGCTGGTCTCCTTAAGACATTAGTGTATGGTTAGAATATCACTTAACAGTAGATAGAGGGTGTAGAGTAGACAACTGGATGAGCTAATGTACTGCAGTATAAGGATCCTAGATTGAACAATTAACTAACGTCTATAATAAACTTGGTCTCAGACCTAAAAGGGATACACAAGCACCAATGAGCTAAGTTAAGTAATGATTAAATATCACCAACCTATACCATGGACAATTAAACCATTCAATTGGTCAATATCTCATGTCCAGAAGGTACAGCCCTAAATACGAACGTTCATTTGGAAGACATGTCATATCAAAGTTGAGTAGTTAAATACATACAAGAAAGGGGTCAATAAACTGTGTTGAATAAAGATAGGTATCGCCGACACATACCGTGGACAAATACACCATTTAATTGGTAAGTA
Source organism: Leptobrachium leishanense (assembly GCA_009667805.1). NCBI lineage: Eukaryota > Metazoa > Chordata > Amphibia > Anura > Megophryidae > Leptobrachium > Leptobrachium leishanense. The sequence goes on along the minus strand of CM019064.1, from coordinate 362,015,873 downwards.
ACTCATGTCCAGAAGGTGCTGCCCTGAATAAAGAAGAATCTAGTGCTGACCCAATCTACAAAAACACACAGTACTACACAATGAATTATTCACGTTGGTTGCTGCAGAGTTGGTTGCTGCAGTAAAATAGCCCCAATGGCAATAAATTGTTTATAAATATTGTATCAAAGTTGAATAGTTGAATAAATTCAAAAAAAGGGATCAATGGACTGTATTGAATAGATTGGTATCGCCGACACATACCATGGACAAATACACCATTTAATTGGTAAGTAACTCGTGTCCAGAAGGTGCTGCCCTAAATAAAGAAGAATCTTGTGCTGACCCAATCTACAAAAACACACAATACTGCACAATGGATTATTCAAGTTGGTTGCTGCAGTGAAATAGCCCCATGGCAATAAATTGTTTGTAACCATAACACCAGTGACAACAGTATACATGAGCCAACTGCTAAAAATAATGTGACATGATCAGTAACAAACGCTAACGCGCGTTTCGCCACTAAACAAGAGCGGCTTCGTCCAGAGTTACTTACCAATTAAATGGTGTATTTGTCCATGGTATGTGTCGGCGATACCTATCTTTATTCAACACAGTTTATTGACCCCTTTCTTGTATGTATTTAACTACTCAACTTTGATATAACATGTTTTCCAAATGAACGTTCGTATTTAGGGCTGTACCTTCTGGACATGAGATATTGACCAATTGAATGGTTTAATTGTCCATGGTATAGGTTGGTGATATTTAATCATTACTTAACTTAGCTCATTGGTGCTTGGTGTATCCCTTTTAGGTCTGAGACCAAGTTTATTATAGACGTTAGTTAATTGTTCAATCTAGGATCCTTATACTGCAGTACATTAGCTCATCCAGTTGTCTACTCTACACCCTCTATCTACTGTTAAGTGATATTCTAACCATACACTAATGTCTTAAGGAGACCAGCTATCCTGCTAACTAATCAACCAATTAAGTTGTATTTGCTGAATTGAGGATAGGGATAATTCATACCATTTTGGTCTCTCATTATACACATTTTCTCACTGTTTTTCAGTATACTGAGTATTTTTTCTATATAGAATTGTATGTCTATCTATTTTTAGAATCAATCTAGTAAAAATTTATGTTTAATTTATGTCTTCTATTTGATACCAGCGCAAGTGGTTTTAACCAGCTTATTATAGCTGTGTTGTATTTGCCACAATCTCTCTTGTTGTTGTTTTTTTACACTATATATAGCGCTCAGTATAACACACTATCAGGGTTATTCAAAGAGATTCGAAAAGTCACCGCACGTTCAGTGACTTTTCGTTCTCTTCAATTCGGTTCCTTTTGCCGATCCCATTTCGGTGACCCTGCGGTGTATTCAGCAAGCACCACAGGGTCCCCGAATTGCAGGGAAAAGCTACCGCAAACCTGACGAAAACTAACCGCAAAACCCAGCGAATGCACACCGAAAACCCTCAAAAACATCTGGATTAACCTGCCGAAAACCACGGAAAAACCCGAGCAGGAACCGATCACACGCAGCGCAGCCGCCGGAAAAGCCGAGACCGCAGACAGCGTGAAGTGAATAAATTAGGAAAACAGTTTGCATGAATGTTTGAAAAGAGAAACACTGTTTGCAAAGAAACTACTGAGCAAAAATGTCTGAAATTTACATATGAGGTCCAGGGAATGATAATAAAAAGGGCTGTTACAGAAAAAATAAGCAAATTTAAGAAAAATGCTTAAAATGTCCTAAAAAAATCTATAAATACACTGTTTCCTACAGAATTTTATAATGAACGGTTTATTAGATATTGAATAAAAACGGGAATATTTTTAACATTGAAGCCTATGGGATTCTCCTGAATAAATCTGCCGAATTAAACCACCGAATGGCAGGGCATTTCGGGAACCTTTCACTGCTGGTTTGTGTTCTCTAAATAGCCGAAGCAGTGCTTTTTCATGGGGTTTTCACTGCCCTCAAACAGGCACCGAATGTTCAGGCAATTCGCCAGGATTTGGCGTATTGCCTGCTCTCTGGATAGCCGAATGGCCAAGAAAGATAACCGAATGCTGATTTTCAGCGTTCGGTTACCTTTCTCAAGCAATTCGGATCTCTTTGAATAACCTTGTGTATATATATAGCGCTCAGTATAACACACTATATATAGCGCTCAGTATAACGCACACACTAGATATAGCGCTCAGTATAACACACTATATATATATATAGTGCTCAGTATAACACACACTATATATAGCGCTCAGTATAACACAAACTATATACAGCACTCAGTATATCTCACACACACACTATAATTAGCGCTCAGAATAAATATGTATACAATTATAAAATCAGAAGCTGAGTGCATGTAATATTGTGTGTTTCCAGTAGCCTAACATCCAGAGCTACTAATACTTATGCCTTTTATCAGGACTTTCACCTGAGCCCTGGTGCACTTGGCACCTATCATATATTTAGTTTTAAAATAAATAAATAATATAAAAAATGTGTCGTCCCCCCAGTTAATAAGGCTGATACTCTGCTACATCATGGGGTAAACCCTCTGCCTGGTCACAGAGAGTGCTGGGGGGGAGGATGGAGTGGAAGAGCCAGCTACCAGAAGTGTGTCTGATAGGAGTCAGATCGGGCAGCTGGCCGGGAGCAAAGGGGAAATTTCATCCAATATGCCCCTGCTCCTCTCTCTGCCCTGTCGGATGGAAATCAGGATCCTGTCCCCGGCCATCAGCAGGACACAGCATGCAGTGGGTGATGCTCTTTGTGCGAGGCATTAAAAAACAATTCAGATCCATTGGAGAGGCGCTTTGTGCACGCCTCTTCAACGGATCAGCATTTTTTTTCTCCTCACACTTTTTTTTGCCCCTCGTGAAAGCTGGCAGTTTGTTTCCATCGCGCATGCGCATTGCATCCAGCGCGGCGACGGACACAAATGATTTTATAGTTATAGATAAATTTTGTTTAATTTCCAATTTTTATTTTGTAAAGAAGTCATCGTATAAACAGAAAGGGCACTATTACAATCTTCGCGCTAAAACGGGGGCGGTAGGGAGAAAAAACTGCACCTGCAGTTTTACCCCTACCGCCCCCCTTTTAATGGGGGATTACAATGCAGGCACAAACAATGCTGCCTGCATTGTTTGCGCCCGCTAAGCGCAGCCGCGTGCATCCTCTCAATGGAGTCCATAGAACTCCATTGAAGCAGACGCCAGCGGTCACAGGCGTAGGGGATATACAGGGAGAGACTGGGGGGACTTTTTCCCCCAGTCTTTCCCTGCTCCCGCCGGCCGGAGGACCTCGCCGCGGGACAGAGGGTGAGTATGTGGTTAACGGATACCGCTTCTGCAGAATCCGTTAACACTAGGTTCTGGCTCTGGTTAACTTTTCGCTGACCAGAGCCAGGCGTTAATCTGCGCTGGGACTTTAATACCAGCTCTGATTAACACTTTGCGCTCCCCATGTTAAGTATAGGGAGCGCAAAGCACAGTGACCTCGCGCTGAGAAGCGTAAGGTACCAAACGCAAACGGGTTTTTTAACCCATTTGCTTTTGGATTGTAATATGAGGTAGATACCGCAGCTAACGGTAGTGCTCACGCAGGTGAGCGCTACCGTTAGTGTTAGGAATGTAATAGAGCCTAAAGTGGGGGCCGCACAGGGCCAGCCATCAACATAAGCACTTCGTAAGGAAAATAATATAAGTCAAGGCATCGAAACAGACACAGAACAAAAAAGACTTCTAGATTTAAGCGGTTGGCCGGGGACCATCAGTGAAAGAATCAGCAGTATTGCAAAATGCACAGCTATTAATCAATAAGGGTCTTCATAACAGGAAAATGGGGGGGGGAGACGGAAAGCAAAAGTCTTCAGAGTCCAGCAAAATGTCAAAAGAGTTTGCAGTGGGATCGCAGAAAAATCCGGGGGGGGGGAAGACTCAAGTGTCAGCAGGCAGACCAGCCAGACAAAAAAAATAATAAAAATAAAATAAGTAGAAATACTTAGCGGGGAGAAATATAAAATCTGCGATTACAGGGTAGTCTGTCTCAGGCCGTGTCCAGCGGAAAAGCAGCATATGCAGCCCCATTGTGTTGGGGTATCTCACTCAGGGCGCAGCAAACAGGTATCCATCGGGTCAGCTTCACCGCGGCAGAAGCCACGTCGTAGGACCAAACCAAAGTAGGTGATCTAGCTCTCCGGCAGCCATCCCCCCCCAGAGATCTGCTGCTTTCCCAGCCCCAATGGCTGGGGGGGTTCAGGGCGGACTGCGCAGAATCCAGTGCTTCCCTGCCTGTCTCATCTGGCAACAGCTCTTCAACAAATCGCTCCGGGGTCGCTCTCTGGAAGGGACGATCTACCAGCGGCAGGACACTCAAGACCCCAGCCACTTTTTCCGCACTCTCAGCAATGGCCACCATATCCCCGACATCGGGTGTGAGTAAGCCGTCCTCTTCTGACACGTGCAGGCGGGAGGTCAGCGGCACTCTGCATCCTCTCAGTATGGCCATCATCTGGCGCCAGGTCCACTTTGTGAGTGGGCTCTGGTCGTCCCCCCTTCAGCAGCGCTAGACAGGTCTCCAGGACATCCATCACAGCCATATTCACTGCAGTGTGGGGAGGGGGAACGGCCCGGTGCCCAGACTCCGCAATAGTCAGTGGGAGACGGGGGCCCTCCGTCTCCGCAGCTCCTGCTGCGGGCCCAGATAGGGAGGCATCCACGGGGGGGCACAGTGAGTAAGCGGCTGGCACCAAGGGGTAGGCCCCAAGATGGCCGTCGGCAGCGACCTCCATTGAGAAAATGCCTGGCGATCGGCTGTCTCTGCTCCGGTGGGGGAGCAGAATGGGCCCCTGACAACACCCCCCCCCGGTGGCCAGCTACTCAGGGTTCTCAGCGTGAGATTCTCGGCGTCAAAAAGGTGTCTTAAAGATCCCTTAGAGAGAGGACGGGTCGGAGCTCCACAGACATGCGTCCTCTCTCTTCAGCAGCCGGCCACGTCCCCCTATTTTTTTCGTTTTACACTCCATGTCTTGTGTCTCTTGTCTTTGATATAGTTACAAACTATCATACTTGTCTTTTTTTTTTTTTTTTTTAAGGGACGAGAAAAAAACGGTTACTTAGGTGCCAACACACAGCTTCTTTTTCTAGAGCAGAAAGTTCAGTTATACTGTACCCCCCCCCCCACCAGACGTTGGTTGCCTACAAAATCTTGGGGGTTGTAGTTCAGCAACATCTAGAGGGCCAGCGTCTGACATCTCTGATCTAGGGGTTAGTAGCAGATGTTTACATAATTAACAAACCAGATTTGCTTTGTTCAGAGGGTTTAATCCTGATGAAGGGCAATGCTGACTGCGTCACTTATGCTTTCTTTTAAACACCCCCTCCTTCTAAATATGTCCAGTCTGGTTCCAAGAGTCCATATACTTCTTAGAGATTGTCAGTGACTTCAGGGGGGAAATAGTTCAAAAGGCTCATGACCAGGCATGTGTGTTTTAATGCTTAATCATTTTCTTCTATGTTTATGATTTTGTTTTATTGTTTTATTTGCTCTCAAGAACATTCTTTCTTCTTACAGTCCCTTCATAACTCAGAATGTGTATCCTCAAATAAATCCATATGGCCCAAACATTAGGTAAGAGAAATCTCTTATCTTTGAGTGTGACTGTTAATTGTTGAAATACTGTATATTTATGTACCATACACAAATGTTCTAGGAGGAATTGAGTGTGATAATTTCTACTTCCATAAGCTATTCATGAAAAGATGAGACAAAAAATAGTCATCTGCACTATCGCTAGGCCTGGCCTGAGTAAAAAAAAAATGAGCCCTGGACTTCATCCAGACCAGCCCACTTTAATTATACAAACACGCATGGCCAGAATAAGATGTCAATGGGCCTGAAGCTAAAGATTTTGTTCAAATGTTTTTTCATTTAGTGAAATGATTCCATTTCACCGAAAATATGGTGAATTCACTATTTAGTGAATGTTCACAGTGTTTTGCCGAAGCAGTTATTGGATGCCAGCGAAAACTGACAAATTGTGCCAATAACCGCTGATTCACGTCAAATTGGTATCAGCAAATTCCTCTGAACTTAAAAAATACATCTCTTATTCTCCTAATAGGAACTTAAATCAATAAAAATGTGTCTAAATAATAAAAAAATCCTTTAAAAAGTAATGTCTTCTAAAAATAAAAACCAAAAATGTCACGCCAAGGAGCGCCTCAGGTGGCCACAAGAAGAGTCCCAGATGGCTGGCCGGCCTAGGCGCGCCCCAGGATGCCAACTGGCCTAGGCAAGCCCCAGCCCCAGGTAGCAAACTCCAGGCCCAGGTGGCCGGCTGGCCTAGGAGAGCCACAGACTGCTGCCCGGCCCAGGAGACTCTCAGGTGGTCACCTGTCCCAGGAGAGTCTCAGGTGGCTGCCAGGCCCAGGAAAGCCCCAGGCGGCCGAAAGGCCTAGGCGAGCCCCGGCGGGCCATCCTAGTCAGAGTGTCAGATGGCCACCAGGCCCAGGAGGGCCCCAGGCAGCTGCCCGGCCCACGAGATGCCCAGGCAGGTGGCCGGTCACAGCAACCCACAGAGACCCTGGCCCACTGGGAATCTCCCAATAGTCCCGATGGCCAGTACATGCCTGGCTATAACTCCCATATATTTTCTACAAATAGAGGGTTTTGGTTTAACTTGAATGGCCATTGACGTATTTAAGCCCACCTGTCATGTCAAGGCAACCTCTCAAGGTGGGTTATGTGAAAAGCAGAAGGTTTCCGAAAAAGAGAAAGAACGAGAAGCAGATTCTGACAGAGCTACCTAAAGACATTGAGAAAGACGCATGGAGGGTGCAAGAGACAGACACAGAGAGGCGAGGCAGACACGGAGTGAGACAGACAGACAAAGCCAGAGAGACAAAGAGACTGCAAAAGAGCGAGGGAGCTGTAGAGGGAGCCAGCTACAGATATAGATTTCACTGGAGAGACAGAGAGACAGGTTTGACTGACTTTCTCTTCTTTGGATAGGATTGCATGTAAATCACAGTATACTTGTAAAAACTCCACATTCAACTGTCTTTATATAATCACTTTTCAGAAAATAAGACCCTCCCAAACATGTATCAGCAAGCATGGCAACATAAATGATACACAGCCAGTCAATCTTGTACTAATCATCATTTAAAACCTTGCTTCAGAACATCTGCTATGTTACGGGTGCTGACCTAGTAAGATGATGATTTTTAATGGAAATATATATGAATGCTGAATTTGTTTCTCCTTTTAGGTTTTCAGGGACACCCCCAAGTTATCCTTTACCAGCAGCACATGTTTCTCCGAATACCCCCATACTAACTTGTGAGCCTATGACTGACATGACAGAGTAAGCAAAATTATCTTGACTTTCATTCCCTCATATATTGTCCATTGTGTACTTACCATATACAGTGGGGGCTTTGGTTCAAAAATGAGAGTCCTCAGTCTGCATTGTACAGTGGTGTTTTACACTGTTAATGTGAGGCAGAAGTATGAAATTATTCAATATTGTGATTATCAACTTGCTTTCATTGTACTCTTTGGAATTTACGCTCTGTAATATCTTATCCTATCCAGGATCTTTTCACCTCTCGTTTGTTAATTCCATTGGGATTTCGGCCTACCAGTAATTCAGATCTCTGTTAGGTTTCTAGACTCCACTTTTCACCTATCCCAGTTTTTTCCCATTGTTCTCTATGAAGCCTTTTGCAGCCCTAGATAAAGTATCAACAAAATTCTCCTCTTGGTGGTCTCACATCCAGCCTTGATAAATATAACACAACCTGCTTACTTCAATTTTAGAAGTTTTACTTTACAGCTGTAGTATAGCTTCTACAGTAGCAAAGAGGCAATGAGGATTAGGTAGGAATGTTTAGAAGAGGCTGCAGGGGCTCTATTATGTTGTGTAGGCTACCAGACATAAGAGATGGCAGCTGAATGAGATATGATAGTTGACTTAAAATACTTTTAATCTACCCCCGGGTGATGTCCTTTGCATACCATACAATGTCGTGAGTCGGTTTTTTGAACTTCTAATCAATTCACTCCATTCTATGCTCAATGCCACACAGTGAGGATCAAGTGATGTAAAGATTCAGGGGGAGGGGGCAGTTTACAACACACAATATCCCAAAACGGTTCCACCCAGACACATACTTTATTTTGTGCCTGTAACCAAAGCTCCCTCCATCTTTCTGCCAACCTCCTCCTTGGCACCCTTGCCCACACTATACATAGTGTCTGTGCCGGTTAGAGAAGTGTGGATACTGGCCTCCTGCCAAGGGACTGCATACCAATGTGGCAAAGCCAACTCTAAAAGACAATGGGCATGTACGGTTAATGTTGTTAAATATATCGAGGGTGAAGGCATAAAGATGGAGGGAGCTTTGGTTACAGTACCAATTTTGAGCACATGTTTACATATGTTTTTACACCTTTTGGAAAATGTTACGACGTGCGCTTCCTTGCATGTCAGAAGCAGGCATTGCAACACTTCATCTGTAAATAAAGTGCATATGGTTCGGTCACGAGGGACTAATCTTCTGACTTTTCTTTTAAATGCGAATAACTCAGGAATGGTAAAAAAGAAATAATAGATGCAAATAGAAAATGCCTGTTTAAATGTCCTGAACTGCTTTAGGCAAGCTTCAAATCCAACTGGAATATCCATAAAAGTCCTTTAAAAAGTTGTTTTTGTTTGGATTTTGAATTCATTTATTTTATTCTTTATATTTTCTATAGAACATCCATGGATGAGTCAAACTATCTCGATTCTTTGTTGGATTGGGATTGGGAATCCAAACTGGCATGTAGCGACTCCGATATCTCTTCAATGAATTTGTGACTTTTCCCATCGATTGAGAGTTCATTCTCTATCCTCTTGGACTTGATCACCTCTTAGGTGTACGACCATCATCCAGCCAAAACAATGACCATATATATCAAATGAGTAATAACCTGAGTGACGATTAAGATGAACCCAACACCTATTTACTCTTTTGTATATGAACAGCATCTTTAAACACATCTGACGTTGAAAGAGCAGCAATTAAGGTCCTGTTAGAAGACACACAAATGTGGGGAGAATGTTTGGTTGAAATTGATGTCTTGGTATAAGTGTTTGGCACATTTGTTCATGGCACAATGCAGAGGACACAGTGGATGTGACATCCAGCCACCATCCAGTATATTCCCTTTATAACAGTGAAAGTAATGACTGTGGATGAGCTACGATCTTTTACATAAACATTGTATGTTCAATTCTGTCTTTCTGAAACGGAATCTGCTAACTTACGATCAACGGATTCAGAGAGGAAGAGGTCTATTTTAAAGAATGTATCGAAAAGGAATTTCGAGCCCACATTGACTGCGTCTCTTGCTGTTGCACAGTTTTCTGGGATTAATTTCTCCCTTTGGTTTTCTTTGTAGGCGGCAGTAGGCCTGACCTTTAACGTTCATACGTGGGCAGAACCACCAACTGCAGAATTCTTCAGACCAGCTGAGTGGGATGGATAATTATCAAAGCCCCTCAACTGTGCACTTCTATTTAAAGCAGATCATTTTATATTTCCAAAATTAATTCCTATCTACTGTAGAAGAAAACAATACATTTCGTAATTTTTATTCCTTTTTTTTTTTTTTTATGGTGGTTAATATGATCTTCAAATATATGCTGTGCAGTGCATAATATATTTCATTCCAATGTTTTGCACCAAGAATTAAACTGAAAAGTCAGTGATAGGTGAAATATAACATTTTGTGTGTGTGTGTGTGTATATATATATATGAGTTAATGTATTATATATATGCATTTATAAAGGGAAGAATAGGCTAGAATTGCAATTAAATCAAATGACCGGTATTCTTTTTGTATATGAATAGGCATCAACATCCTGCTATCGTTCATAAAACTTTATGAATGCAGTTACAAAAGTGCAAAAATCAATGCAGGTGTCGTGTGCAGAATTGACTTTGATTTTCTGTTAACTCTTTAATGGTATTGTTTGCTTTCCAACTGCGTGATTTTTTTGGAGTGTGTTAGAGGTTTAGAGATGTTCTCAAAAAATGTAAAAATCATAAAACATAAATATGACTGTGTACATAGAAAACTGTTAAATTTTTGTTTGTTGGCAGTTATTTTTTTTCCAATTTATTCATAAAAGCCTCGTAATTGAAGACATTATTATTATTTGTCAACGTGAACAGAGGTTTAGTATTGTATTACCACATATACCTATAACTAGCCTTATAATCATGTATATTTTAGCTCTCTAAAGATTTTATTCATAGGCACTTTTTTCGTCTTGTGTAATATCAGAAATGCCCAGAACTATACATATATGTTTATATATATATCATAGTACAATTCTGGTGACCACAGACCCAGCTATAGTGTTTGATCGCTGGTGAAACTCTTTCCTTTCTGTCTAAGGCTAGGGTCAAACAAACACATTTTTCGCATCAAAAATGGGGGGTTGTCTGTGGAGGTGCTAATTTTAAGGCTGTCGGATATAATCTCTGCACGTGAATACAACACGTTTGTATATATTGGATTTATCAGCCAAGCCTCCAATATGTCTATATTGGACTTACTGGACCTACCTCGGCAGTCGCCTCCAATATATCAGGGATTATTATTTCATAAGAAACTTATACGAGACACAAATATCAATCGTTTATATCTCTTAGAAATTATCCTGAATTCTTTTAATTGTCTGTGTTTTGCTTTAAAAAATACAATAATCAATAATCGGATAAAAATATATATATATTTATTTCGTATACAAAAGAATTTCAAATCTCATATCATAAACAACAATTTATAAACCACACTCCATCAGCATATAAAAACTAGCTTCACAATATATGTATCTCCGGTTAGTAACTGCATATATGATTAATATCATTTATTTTCTCAGTTAGTAACTAATACACAAATGGTTAATAAACATTTCTGCTTAATACAACATGCAATTCCCAGCAAACAATGTTTAACCAGCCAGCTCTTATAGATATATATATATCTCTATGCTACATAGATCAACAAAAGATGAGCTAATTTGATGATAAGTAATAAAAACTTATTTAGTGAATCCTCCCCTAATCTCGAGAATTAAACTTCTAATCTTCTGCTTTTTATTTTGTAGTTATATAATTCCTTGCTTATTAATTTTAATCACAGTAATTTCCAAATTCAATATATATATTGGTATAAATCTTGCAACATGTCTTTAGGAATAAATCCTTATATCCACTTCTTCATATTTCTATCTGCAGAATAGAAAATACTTAGAATTTGGATTTTAACCGTATCCGAGAAGTCTCAGTCTGCGTTGCAAAATCTCTACAAATATATTTTTACATTAATTCCTTATTTCATACATTACCTGTCCAATTTGGATGTTGATGAGTCTGCCTTGGAATTTTCTATGTGATGCTTTGTTTTGGAATATGTGAAAATTATCGATATTAGATAATCAATGCATGCGAGTTAGAGATTTGGTGAGAATATTAATTGCCTCATGTCTTGGGATCTGAGTGCATGGTGATGTGAGTCTGCTGTGAGTCTCTGTCTGTTGGAATCTCTGACTTCTCAGAGGGTCATATGTAATGGACGTCTGAGTGCATTGCGATGCGTCCCGATGGCTGGAAATCTCTGACTGACTTACCAAAAACTTTTTCCCGCTTATTATAGCCACACAGTTAATATTAATGATAATATAAATCATTATTTTTACTATCCTGTAGAGGGCAGTATTGCACTTCTTATATTAATTCCATTAATTCCATTAATTCTTATCTTAGGGTCAAAAGGTCAGACTAACTTAACAAAGAACCTTGTCTTCTAACTAGACTCTAGACTCTAGACTTTCTCTGTCTTGAGATTTATAGCTCTCCTCCCTTTTAAATGCTAAGAGCCTTATCAGCTAAATTCTTTTCTGGTTACAGAATATTCTTCAGTGATTTCTTTTATTTATCAATTATACTTTCTACAATATTTATTGGAGTATATATTTCACTATTGTAATTATAATAAAATATACCTTGATTATAAACATATATTTTGTGAATATACTTTTATATTACAAAATATTTAACTCTTATTCCTATACCCAAAAGACAAAATCTCTTTTGTTTTAAAATTTAAAACAGACCAATAAATTTACTTATAACATGTCTTAGCATTATCTCGCATTCATTCTAGGTTCCTTCATGTCTGGGATTTCTTAACCCAGGAATGAACTTTAAAAAAAATCTTGTTCATATCTAAACCTAGAGAATATTTTGAAAAAGAAAACTGTCTTTAAAACAAAATGGCTACAGGCATCCATTTTAAATTCTCCTTTTCTGTGTAATATACCCGACAAGGCATGACACGGAGGCTCCTATTTGCAGTCTCTTTCTTACTTTAATAAACAGTAGCAAGAAGTAGACAGAAAAGTATATATCCATATATAAACTTTGATAAGAAAAAACGATAGTACCAACATGGTACGTCCTGAAACACCCCATTCCATAACGCAGTATGGACTGTCCTGAGTTAACATAAGATTCCCCCTGACGTCCATTAAACCTCTTTCTTGCTACTCAGTGGACAGTTAAGTATAAAAAATTTTTGCCCCAGCCTCCCTGCGCTTAAGGGAGTCTGGGACACTTTATTTATGCTTGTGATGTATTTATTTATTCAAGCTGTGTATTTAATGTGTCAGCGTTTTGGCCATCGGGTTTAGGATCTGTAACTGGGTGTTACAATCCTGTCTTTACACCTCCCACGGCCTGCGCTGTTAGTCACGAGTTTCTCCTCATGCGTTAAGCTCCGCCCCCTATCTCGCGGCGTTTTCGCGGGCTTTAGGCGGCGGCCATTTCAAACAAAGAAAGACTTGCTTTTAAAACCATGTCACTCTCCAAGCACAACTCGCGCTCCGGTCAGCTCGATTCCGACTCCGAGGGTGAGGTGATGCACATCTCTACCCTCGCTGATCGGCATGGCTTACACCTGCGCCCCCAGAGGGAGGACCCTGAGACAAGGCTGGAGGCTCTGGAGGCTTCAATCACCCGAATGCAGTCGGCGGTCACCTGTATGTCGGAGTCCTTCTCCCGTGCCTGGGCTGACCGTAATGTACCATCCACTTCATATACTCCCCATTATTTTATGCCTCCCATACCTGTTAACCCCTGCCCTACTGTTTCCTCTGGAACACTTACCCCTGCTCACTCCATGTGTGCCCATGGCCCTAGCTTTAATTTAGCCTCACATCCTCCTCAATCGAATTTTAATAGATCAATGAGCTCTCAGGCTCTAAACAGACCTCAGAGCTTTCATGCTCACAGTGAGACCGCGCCTGACAATCTGAGCGCCAGAGGGGCTGGCAACCCCGTTCAACTGCCTGAACCCCATTACATCCCCGCACAAAAAAGAGCCCTTGACCGCGGGGCGTGTAAAGCGGTATGTTTGCCCAAACAACAAAAAACGTGCACCTCTCTGTTACCGGCTTATCCCCTTTCAGATGAGGATGAAGGGGATAAGGCTTATGATTATGAGGAGCCTTTCGAAATCCATGCGCCCGCTTACGATGCGCAGTTGGAGGAGGATGTTTTACCACCTATTTTCCCGGGGGCTACTCCACGAGAAATCATTTATGACCCGCAGGGTAACCCCCTGTTTCACCCACAAACAATTTCCCACCCGCGCTCAACAGAGTGGTATCGATCAAAATTTCAGGGCTCCCCTAGACCGGCCCTCCAGAGCAACTATGAGGGCTGAGTGTCCCCGACCTACCACCGCGGGCAAAGTTTGCCTTACCCCGGTGGTAGACGAATATTTTGAAAAATTCCTGGGAGGAAAAGGGTGGACAATAAAAAAGGGCATCGACAATGCCCTGCGCATGATACAGGACAAAGTCCTTGATATGTCAGGTCCCTTAACACGCCTTTTTGAAATGGTTGAAGATGCAAAGCTCTCTGGTAACCCCCTGGAACCTGAGGATGTCGGGGGATGGTTACAGCGCACTATGTGCTTGTTCGCGAACTCTAATGCGGCAGTAGCGGCAGAACGCCATAAAGCAATCCTGATCAAAATGGACCCGCAGTTCACCACTCTAGCCCCTAAAGACCTAGGTAGTGAGGCGCAGGGTTTTCTGTTTGGGGACCGTTTCATCAAAGAGATGGGAACGTATGCGAACACTTTTAACAATATGGAAAAGAATGAGGCCACAATGAAGAAGGTCTTCAATCCCACTCGGGTTTTTGGCAGGGCCGGCAGATACAGAGGGTGCCCTGCCGGCCGCGGAAACAATCCTTACGCCACTTCCCGTACGGGGAACTTGCCCTCACTATCTGCTCCAAAATCCAGAGCATCAGGATTCACGGTATTCTTTTTCCCATCACGTCCCCGACCCTGGCAGGGATGCCGGTTTAGAGGGACGAGAGGCAGAGGATATTTCCGTCGTCCAGCAGGTAATTCCTATACCACATCCCACGATCCCAATCGCGGGGCACTTGCGTCATTTCCTGCACAACTGGGACGCACTCACACAAGACACATGGGTCCTCAACACGATACAGGGGTTCACTGTGGATTTCACCGACACTCAATACCAATTGTCGCCACCACACCCGCTATCACTGTCTTCGACACTTCACGAATTAGTACAAAACCTCCTACAGAAAGGGGCAATAGAAACATCTACTCCCATACCACGCTTTGTAAGCAACCTCTTCGTAGTTGCGAAGAAAGGGGGCGGATACCGCCCAGTCATCAACCTGAAAGAGTTGAATGGTTGGGTGGTATACCGCCATTTCAAAATGGAAGGAATCCATACAATGAAAGAGTTGTTGATTGCAGGGGATTGGCTTGTCAAATTGGATCTCAAAGATGCCTATTTGACAATTCCGATTCGAGAAGACTTCAGGGACTTCCTCGCATTCTCCTGGAATGGCAGAATGTGGAGGTTCACATGTCTCCCATTCGGTCTATTATCAGCCCCATGGTGTTTCACAAAAATCATGAAACCAGTGATAGCTCAGTTGCGAACAAAAGGAGTGTGCTTAGTGATCTACCTAGATGACATCCTCATCATGTCGCAGTCACACTTCACCATACAACTACATCTACGATGGACCATTCAACTGTTACAGGATCTCGGATTCCTGATCAACATGGAAAAATCGATCCTGGTTCCATCACAAAAACTGGAGTTTTTAGGCTTCATTCTCGACTCTGTACTCCAGACTCTGAGCCTCCCGAACTTGAAGGTCCTTTCCCTCCGGAAGGAAGTCCGTACACTACTTCGCCATCGCTCCACTTCCCTGAGGCAGATTGCACGAGTCATAGGACTTATGTCAGCCACACGGCATGCAATATTTCCAGCCCCCCTGTTTTTCAGAGCCCTCCAGAGATTGAAAGCCCGTTTTCTCCGGTCCGGCTCTTCATACAACAGGATAGTGGAGATCACGGAGGATGCAACCACCGATCTCCAATGGTGGATTACGGATTTACATCTCTGGAACGGGAGTCCTCTTCATTTTCCAACTCATTCCCTCACGATAGAATCGGACGCCAGTCATCTAGGTTGGGGAGCTCAATGCGGTCAACTGGAGACGGGAGGACGTTGGTCTCAGGAAGAGACATTACTGCATATCAACGTCCTGGAATTGCTAGCAGCATTCTTTGCTCTCTGGTGCTTTGTGAAAGGAACCAATCATCAATCCATCCTCCTTCGCTTGGACAACTTCCCGGCTGTGCGATACATCAACAGCCTAGGGGGACCTCGCTCAGTTCAGTTGACGTTCATGGCACATCAGCTTTGGGATTTCTGTTTCCAACATCACCTCCATGTGACGGCGCAGTTCATTCCAGGGCTCTCGAATGTGGTCGCGGACTGGAACTCACGGCATTGGCACGACGCAGGAGATTGGTCGCTCCACTCTTCAGTCTTCTCAACGCTCTCTCAGCTGTGGGGTCCCTTCCACACGGATTTATTTGCCTCCCGGCTGAATGCAAAGCTGCCGACGTTCTTCAGCTGGCGTCAAGATCCAGATGCGGCGGCGAAGGATGCGTTCCTTCAAGATTGGGGACCGGGACGCCCCTATGCGTTCCCTCCATTTGCATTGATTCAAAAAGTTCTGAATGTAATACAGACGCAATGCATCACCTTGGTTCTGGTGACTCCGTTCTGGCCGTCTCAAGCATGGTTCTCATCCATCCTGGACCTTGTGATAGACGATCCCCGCTTGATCCCATCCTTCGAGGACGTGTTACTGGATCCGGATCACAGGCCCCACCCGTTGATCTCGTCAGGTCAACTACAGCTCATGGCCTGGGTGCTTTCGGGATCGATGGATCGACGAGCGGCTTATCAAGCTCTGCTTCCTCATTGCTCCGGCAATGCTGGGCTCTGGGAACTAGAGGAGTATATGCCTCCTGTTGGACAAGATGGTCTAGCTGGTGTATTGAACGGGCTCAGGATCCCTTTTCAGCACCTCTGACGCATGTCCTAAATTTTTTGTCTTCTGTTTTTGACTCGGGCACAGCGTACCGTTCCCTTAATGTGTTGAGATCAGCTATGTCGGCTGGACATGTCGGTTTCGAGGGCGTTCCTCTTGGAAGACATCCCTTAGTTTGTCGGCTTCTACGAGGGGCCCGTTTTGCTTGTCCTCCACGTCCTCGATATGTGGTAACTGTCACGTTCCCACGTTCCAACCCTGTCTCCCTGCCCTCTGTATTCCTTATGTCTGTGTTTCCCTGTGCTGCTTTCCCTGACATGCAGCTCAGGGGTTACGTTCTTTGCTCGTTGAGCTTCTGCTGGTGATATGGGCTGATTACTCCCCTATTTAAAGCCATGGGCCCATATCACCATGCTCTTGCATCCTGGTTCACTTCAGCTACAGATTTGTTCCTGAGAGCTCCCTGTTATTCTATCCTAGTGCTTTCTCAGTGTTTCCCCCTTGTCTGAGTTCTAGGTTTCTGATTGACTTCCTGGTATTGACCCTCTGGCCTGGCTGACGGATTTTCTCTGGTGCTATATCCCCACTTTGGCTCAAGGTATACGTTTTGGTTTTGACTCCTGGCTTATTTATTGACGACTCTTCTGGACATCCCTAGCTGTTCTGTGCATATTGAATTATGTTGTGTATCCCTGTTTATGTTGTGTATCCCTGTTGACCACGGCTTTTGTATATTGAAGTCCTTCCCTGCAAGTTGTTGAGTATAACTCCTTCAGGTGTCTGTGTTTTCCCCAGGACTCTGCACGGCTACAAGGTAACCTTTTTCTATTAGTGCAGATTCGGCCACTCTAAGGACCGATCTATCAGTATAGGGCTCCTTCGGTAATAGCCGTGCAGAGGTCCCCAGTGTCTCCTGTGGTTTATTTACGTATCCTAGATCATTGGGTCACGCATCTCTGCATATAGCGGCTTTTACGCATACCTGGGCCCTACTTGGCGCATGCCGGGTACCGCCATAGTGGCTGAACGTGACAGTAACATGGGATGTTACTGTGGTGTTGCGTTTCCTCCTCGCTTGGCCAGATAATCATGGTTTATCGTTGCGCCGACTTTCGGCTAAGTTATTGATGTTACTGTGCTTGGTCTCATGTAAAAAAGTGGGAGATGTGAGAGCGTTAGACTTTGGAGTTCGCTCTTTTTTGCCGGAAGGTGTAAGATTTAATATCTCCCGTCGTACCAAGACGTCCATCTCGCAGGCATTTTTTCCGTCTTTTCCCTCACAACCGTGGTTATGTCCGATTAGATGTTTACAGGAATACGAGGAACGTATTTAGACGTATGGAGGAAGTGGCTCCTTTGTTTATTTCTTTCAAGCCCCCCTTCCTCCCAGTTACCTCACCCACTCTGGCTAGGTGGATTCGTTGGTTGTTGGATCTAGCAGGGATTGACACCTCCCAATTCGGGGCACATTCAGTTAGGAGCGCCATTGCTTCTAAAGCAGTTTCCTCTGGCTGTCGTTTAGAAGACTTGTTACGTTCCGCGGACTGGTCGCGGGAATCCACTTTCAGGGAGTTTTACTTTAAACCCGTATCACATTGGTCGTCCGATGTTTTTGATGTTTAGATTTCCTCTAGCTTTGAACTTGCAAATAGGAGCCTCCGTGTCATGCCTTAAAATTACAAAATTTTCCTATTCCATAACGGAATACAAATACAGAGTTTAGAGGAAGAAAGAAAGCGGCAAGCGTTCCAGGTGAGAGAGGTGAGGTACACACCGAACTAAATGGTACCATCTGCTTACAAGCTGAGCCTGAGACAACCGAGGCTCCAACATTGGTAAGTGAGACTGAGTAGCCATCAATTGACTGCCACTTTTACCTAATGAGTTACGCTATGGGAGTGCTGTCTCTTTGCTTGTGTTTCATTTGAGGCCAACTGCAGGACAAAGAAGGGATACACCACCCTATATCTGGTGTGAGGCGCTTCAACCCAGAGCCAGGGACACACTAGGCTCTGTAATCTGTGAGTGAGATTTTTGTTCTATTCTCACCATAAACACATGAAGCAGTCTGCACCATTATCTTTCTTCCTTCTTTCTCCCCTTATATAAACCACCCACCGAGGAGAGGAGCTGTGACAGTGGACTATTCATCTCTGCAACACGGCTCATACACTGTGCAACCACTAGCGACCAGAGTTCCCGTTTTTTCTCATATTTTGCACATTTGCACGTGCACTTTACTGTGGTCTAGGACTTACTGACTGTTCAACCCTTTAGAGAACTATTAGCACTTTGCGCCCTAGCGCACAATCTATGTATGCACTTTACTGAGGAACGTTTTTTTTAAGCAAATGCACTTTATTGTTATGCACAATTCTTGCATGTTTTTAGGTTTTGTTATTATTAACTGAACTACGTACTGTGAATTTACTTATTATTATTATTATTATTCTTTATTTATAAAGCGCCAGCATATTCCGCAGCGCTGTACAATAGGCACAGTATAGACAGGGTTACAATACATTGAACAACATTTGACAAACAGTTCAGGAGGAGATGAGGGCCCTATTCCCGTAGGAACTCACAATCTAGGAACATTGATTGCTATTTGCACTTCTACTGCCAATTGCACGTCTCTTGGGAACTGATGGTTCTTGGTGACACATATAGATCCGAGGCTCCTATACGAACACCTAAAGGGCCTTTTTCAGGCCAAGGTTAATGTGATTTATAGAAATATCACTGCGCCACTAGGACCCTTTATTGTTTACATTTTTGGCATCAACCGTTAAAAAATGCGTCCGAACACATTGACGTATTTGTTTACAGTGGACGCGAAAACGGTCAAACGATGCGCATTTTCGTGCGTGTTTTTTTACGGATTGTCAATAAAACACTTTTTGCGTCTGGACGTTATGTAGGCTGGACAGTAGCAGCGTCTGACATCTCCTAATCACGCAAACACACCGCTAGCGGACACAGCGCACTCTGTACGTCAGCACTAGCGGTTCTACGTTCTCGAAAAAATGCGTTCGTTTGCCGCTTGTGTTGCGCGGCCGAACTTTCGTGCGGCCGTACTTCGTATATTGGCCGTCATTGCCCGTCATTTGCTGCTACTATGGCTGTGATTAAGTGCGCCTAAACGCACGTTAAAAATGCGTTAGTCTGACCCCCAGCCTTAATAGGAGACCAAAATGCTGACTTTCCTGTGTTTTCTGAAAAAACATATTCCTGGGCTAACTTATACAGGGTTATTCAGAGAAAGGTGAAACTCTGGAGAACTTTTGACCTAGAATTTTCACTTCTCAAATTGTCAAACTAGAAACATTCTCCCATTTATCACCCTTTCCAAATCATCTATTTTGACCTAGTAATTTCACTTCTCCAAAAGTTCTCCAGAATTTCACCTTTCTCTGATAGTCTCCTGGGAAATTCTCCAAATATGCTTCCTGTAATTTCTTCAGACATGGGGCTTATAACTTGCACACTGTACATTTAATTTAAAAGGTTATGCTAAAGCTTTCCGGGATGTCTGTGCTTCCAATCTGCAAGATTATCTATGAGTGTTTCTGATTTAATGCAGCCCTACAAAGTACCCATCACATAATTTCTGATGAACCAGAAACACTGCATATAAGAGGAAGAGCTACTCACGAACTTTTACCGACAAAAGGTTGAGAAAATACAAACCTTTGGATACTTAACCCCTTCTCTACCAAGTGATTTTCCAAAAACACCTGTCAGAAACCAGTGGAAACAAAATTAATTTGCAGCAAACAAATTTAATTTGCATCTGGGCTGCAGATCAGCAGATCAAGATATCTCGATAGCAGGGCACCGGATGGTGACTTTGAAGCCCGGGACATCTCAAAATCGGTAGTGAAGGGGTTAAGAAGTACTGCACCTACCCTAACTTTCATCGTCACATTGTTAAAAAATATATAATATTCTATAAGTACATTTTTACTTTATTATACACCTTTCACTTCATTGTACTACATTTAAGTGTTATAATAGCCTAACATTTATGGAAATTGCAGAAAATTGGATATTTGGATTCAGCACCCCAAAAAATGAAAGCGTCAGAATGAATTCTGGAAAAAGGTTTTCAAAAATTTTTTTGGTTGGCCTGTATTATTAAAGCAGAATTGCACAGATTTTGTAAAGATGACAAGCAATATTTGCATACAGGGTAACATAACTGAACCTTGAGAAAATAATGCTTGTCTGCTCCCATTTTATCCAGCAATGTATGTGCAGGGCCAGAAGAAACATAAAATTGAGCAAGGACTTGCCATTTATCCTGATTTTTGCATGTAACCAATGTACGTGTCCTCAGATATGATCTACAGAAACATGTTTTTCTTTCAGGGTTTGCTCAATTTCTTAGTTGTATTTAGGGAAGCCTACCACTCAACTCACTGATACACCTCACTGCCCCAACCAGTCCATCACTCTCACCTTGCAGTCCTCTCCACCTGTTTCCACTCCCAACCCTTCTAGATTGTGAGTTCCCGCGGGAATAGGGCCCTCGTTTCCTCCTGTATTGGTTTGTCAATTGTTCAATGTATTTATATTGCACACATTGTACAGCGCTGCGGAATATGCTGGTGCTTTATAAATAAAGAATAATGATAAACATTACACCAAATTGTTTAAAAAAAAATGTGACCCATTGAAGGGACACTATACTCCTCCAGACCACTTTACATTTATAAAGTGGTCAGAATGTGAGGTGTGCCCCCAAGCACCCCCCCCCCTGTCTCCCTCCCACCTCTCCCCATTTTTGGATAAAAAGTTTGGAGTTTCCTCCACCCCACCCAGCGTCACAAGCAGCCGGGAATTTTGAACCAGATCCTTTACTAGTGACGATAGCACTCAGAGAGCATGCCGATGTCACTCTCTACGAGTGCAATCGAGGTAGCGATTGTATCAGAGGCAACTGATGTATCGGATGCGTGCACCTCCGATCCATCATTTTGCGCAGGTGCTACGGAACTTGCATACGTAAAGTGAACAAGTCACGATTAGGTACGAAGTTTCCGGTCCGTATGTTTTGCAAGTAGTGTATAGCACAAATTGCATAGAAAGCATCAGGCACTTCCTGGTTTGGGAGTCCCTGAAGCCGAAGAGGAAGAGCAGAGTGCAGTGAGGGACAAAAAGTGAGGGAAAAAAACCCATAAAAAAGAAGAAATAATAGGGCAGAGGCTGTCAGCAGCTTCTGCCCAATTATTTAAAGGGACAAAAAAATGCAATGCCTTTTGAATGGGCCAGTAGTCTCCTTCAGCAGGCATAAACATCAAGTAATATATATTTTCCATACGTCGAGCGGCAGTACCCATGGGTTCATCTTCAATCCCAAATGTAGACAGGTTACCAAGCCTAGAAAACAAAAGGACCCTCCTAGAGCCAGGTGAACCCCTCCCTCACCTGTGACTCCTCCCCTGTTGCCTATAAGGAGACCTGAGCCCAGAACCCCCCAGTCATTCCTTCCTGTCCTCCGGACAGGGTTACCTGGGAGGTGGCTGAGGGGGAATCCGTTGGTTCCGGGGGCGGCCGCTTACTTCTCCCTTGTTTTCTGTCTGGGCCCGGCCTGGGCCTCCCTGGCCGGGTACCGGGTGGTGCTTCGGTGGTGGCTCGGGTCGGCCGGCTCCTGTGCTTCGTTTGCTGCGCAGTCCGGAGTGTCTGCGGCTGGGAGTCGCTTCTTGATGACGCGGTTTCCGGGGTTCTCCGGCGCATGCGCCGGAGGGCGGGTGCCTTCTTCCCACGTGGTGGGGGAATCTCTGGCGCCACTTCTCCGCAGTCGCTTGCCTGGTGAGCCGCAGGTCAGCGTTGCTGTTCCACCGGCGCTTGTGTCTCCTCCTCTCGCCCCAGATCGGCTTGGTGCAGGTTAGTGTGGGTCTGCTCGGGGGTGTTCCAGCAGCTTGTTCCCATCACTTATGTCGTCCTTGCTTGTAGGATGTCGGCCCCGGAGGCGCTGCCTGATCTGGGAAAGGGGAAGGCCCCCTCGAAGTCAAAGCACCTGGTCTGCTCTTCCTGTGCTCAGCCCCTGCCCGACGGCTATAAGAAAAAGCTGTGCTCCCTGTGTGCCAAGGATGCGGGAGAGGGGGCGAAAAAGTCTGAAGTGACTGCCTTTGTGTCCTGGCTTCAAACTTCTCTGCAGCAAACGTTTACGGCCATGCAGGCTGCTGCTGCTCAGCCTCCCCCCGTTGCTGACGTTCCGGGTCCCTCCGGTTTGTCTTTTTCTGGTCCGAGAAAACGTCGGCGCACGGAGTATGAGGACATGGAGTCTGAGGAAGAGCTCCTTGATCCTGAGTTTTCGGACGTCTCCTCTGATGAGGATGAGACTTTGGCTGTTTTTGATGAGGACTGTGCCCGTCCGTTGATCAAGGAGGTCGTCTCTGTGATGGGGGCTCTGGATGCACCGACAGGGGCCCTTAAGACTAAGGGGTTTCCTTTTCACCCTTTGTTGAAGCAGGTTATGTCTAAGGAATGGTCTGTGCCTGACCGGCGTCCTTTTGTCTCCAAGCGGTTCCGATCTATGTTTCCCCTAGCCTTGTCTCCCGCTGAGGACTTTGGGGTGTTGCCGAAGGTGGATGTGCCCGTGGCGCAGCTTCATCACAGGTCTGCTATTCCTTCTGGGGACTTGTCCACCTTGAAGGACCCGATGGACAAGAGGATTGAGACTGCCTTGCGGCGTAACTATGCTGCCCTGGCTTCCCAGGCTAAGGCCCTGGTGGCGGCATCTTCCGTTTTCCGGGCACAACGGCTCTGGTTGCAGGAGCTGGAGGGTGCTTTGTCCGGCCTCTCCCCTGAGTTGCGTCAACTGTTCCTCCTCGTTCAATCTGCTTCGGATTTCTTATGTGACGCTGCGATTGAATCCCTGAAGCTGGCTTCCCGGGCCTTGGGCCTCAATGTGATGGGCCGTCGTGCGGTCTGGCTCCGGTCCTGGTCGGCTGACACTGCTTCGAAGAATTCGTTGTGTGGCCTGTCCTTCGAGCCGGGTATGCTGTTTGGATTGGCTCTGCAGGACTTACTGCAACAGCTTGCTGATGTTAAGAAGGCTCTTCCACAGGATCGGCCCAGGGATGCTTGGCATCGTCGGGGGTTCACCGGGCGTGGGTCCTTTCGTCCCTACAATAGGCGTTTCCGCCCCTTCCATCAGCGTATGCCTGAGCAGCGTCCGCAGGCTCCGGGGTTTCGTAAGTTCAGAAAGTTCTGACTCCGGTGTCCCGGTTGGTGGTCGTCTTCTTCACTTCGCGGCTGCGTGGCAGGGGACGACTTCAGATGCCTGGGTTTTGGAGACTGTTCGGTGTGGCTACGTTATTCAGTTTGTGTCTTCTCCTCATAATGCCTTCCTTCTCTCCTCTCAGCGTTCCACTTACTCCGGGGATCAGTTGTTCTCGGAGGTCATGGGATTGCTGGAGAAACGGGTGATCGAACCGGTGCCTTCGCAGGACTGCTTCCAAGGTACTTACTCTCGTCTTTTTCTAGTGGGGAAAGCGGATGGTTCCTTCCGCCCCATTCTGGACCTTAAGTCTGTGAATCGATTTGTGCGTAAGGAACGGTTCCGGATGGATACCATTGGCTCTGCCTCTCGGATTCTGCGGCCTGGCGATTTCATGGTCACCTAGGATCTGCAGGATGCTTATCTTCATGTCCCGGTCGCCCGGGTGAGCCGGCAGTTCCTCCGGTTTGCGGTTCAGTCTGGGGGCAAGGTGTTTCATTTTCAGTTTCGGGCCCTTCCCTTTGGGTTGTCCTCCGCTTCCAGGGTTTTTTCGAAGATTTTGATCGTTATTACTGCCTTTCTGCGTCACGAGGGCCTGTACATTGTCCCCTATCTGGACGATTGACTTCTTAAGGCCTCTACTGTACCGCTCCTCGAGGCTCATTTGGCCCGCACGATTGAGGTTCTCTCCCGGCACGGGTGGCTGGTGAACTGGAGGAAATCGCGCTTGGTGCCAGTGCAGAGGATTGTCTTTCTGGGGTTCGTGTTGGATACGTCTCTCATGGCTGTTTTTCTTTCAGATTCCAACAAGGAAAAGCTTCAAGGTCACGTTCGAGCTCTTCTGCTTACTCCGTGGGGCTCCGTCCGGGGACTGTTGCGGGTTCTCGGTCATTTGACGGCTGCTATCCCGGCGGTGCCGTGGGCGCGTGCTCACGCCAGAGGTCTGCAAGGCGATATCCTTTCCCAGTGGGATGGGGACCTGTCCCACCTGGACCGTTCGATCTGCATCTCGGGGTCCACAAGGGCTCGGTTGCTGTGGTGGCTCCGCTCTCCGTTCCTTGGCGCGGGTGTTCCTATGGCGGTTCCGGAGTGGCTCACGGTGACGACGGACGCATTGCTTTCCGGATGGGGCGCTCATTGTCGGGACGTCCAGGCCCACGGGGTTTGGGATCCTTGGACTGGCTCTCTGTCCTCCAACACCAGGGAGCTTCTGGCCGTCTGGGAGGCTCTTCAGGCTCTTGCGGGGCTTCTGCGTGGTCGGGCCGTGCGGGTCCAGTCCGACAACGTCGCCACGGTGTGTTACCTGAACAAACAAGGGGGCACGCGTTCGCGCCTCCTTTCGGCTCTGTGCGGCACCATCATGGACTGGGCGGAGCTCCATCTGCAAGCGCTCTCTGCGGTTCACATCCGAGGTGTGCTCAACGTCCGGGCGGATTTTCTGAGCCGTGCTTCTCTGGCGCAACTGGACTGGTCCCTGTCTCCGGCGGTGTTCTCGGAGGTGGTCTCTCGGTTTGGCCTTCCGGTCATCGATCTCATGGCATCCAGGCTTTCGGCGAAGGTTCCTCGCTTCGCCTCCCTCCGACGAAGGGACTGTCCGGATCTGCTGGACGCCTTCTCGTTCCGGTGGGCCTTCGAGCTGGCGTACGTCTTCCCCCCGATTGCCCTGATCCCGCGGGTCCTTCAGAAGGTCAGAATGGACCAGGCGTCGGTGGTTGCGATCCTCCCCTTCTGGCCGCGCAGGGTCTGGTTTCCGGAGGTGTTGTTTCTGTCTCGTCGTCGCTATTGGGTCCTCCCGGTGTCGGACTCTCTGCTGGACTTCCCTGCTCTCCCGGCCGGGATGCTGGGGTCGTTCCGACTGACGGCGTGGCTGATGCTGCCTCCGTACTGACTTCTCTTGGTCTCTCGTCTGGCCTGGTTTCCTTGTTGTCACATGACGTTAAACTGTCGACTCGGCGTATCTATGATCGGGTTTGGCGCACGTTTCTCTCCTGGTGTCGGGTGCGTGCTCTTGACCCGGTCTCTATCTCCGTTCCTGATCTGCTGTGCTTCCTGGAGAGTGGGTTCCGCAAGGGGTTGCGGCCTGGAACCCTCAGGGTCCAGGTGGCTGCCATATCTTCGGTCACTCTGAGGGAATTGGCCTTGCATCCTTTGGTGCGAAAGTTTTTTCGGGCGGTGTCCTCTCTGCGCCCCTTTGTCAGGGAGCTGGTTCCGCCTTGGGATTTGAACTTGGTCCTGGATGCCCTGTGTGGTGCTCCCTTTGAGCCCCTGGCTTCCTCCTCCTTGCGGGACTTGACTCTCAAGGCGGTGTTTCTCACGGCTATCACCTCTGCCAGGAGGGTCGGGGAGCTCCAGGCTCTCGCTTGTCACCCCCCTACACGGTTTTCCATGCCAGCAAGGTGGTGTTGCGTCCGTTGCCTGGTTTCCGTCCTAAGGTTGCCTCTCCCGGGAACCTTAATCAGGAAATCATTCTCCTGTCTTTTTGTGACGCACCGGGCTCCTCCTCTTCTTCTCTGTGCAAATGGCGCACCCTGGATGTGGGGGGGGGGTCTTGCGGGTGTATCTGGAGCGTACCAGCTCCTGGCGTCGCTCTGTTCACCTTTTTGTTCTTTTTCACGGTGCCTCTAAGGGTGTGGGTGCTTCCCGTTCTTCCATTGCTCGGTGGGTTCGTCAGGCCGTAGCCTTGGCTTATTCGGCTGGTGGTAAGGTTTCTCCCGTAGGGGTGACGGCGCACTCCACTAGATCTGTGTCGGCTTCCTGGGCCTTGCATGCGGCTGCTACGGCTGAACAGGTGTGCAGGGCGGCCACCTGGTCCTCTCTTCACACCTTCACGCGTCATTACCGTCTGGATGTGCTTGCCTCTGCCGAGGCGTCCTTTGGGCGCAGGGTTCTGCAGGCGGTGGTGCCGTCTTGATCCCTCCCTCTGATGGGGACTTTGTAGGTCCCATGGGTACTGCCGCTCGACGTATGGAAAAACGGTATTTCTTACCGTAAATATTCTTTTCCATAGTCGTAGCGGCAGTACCGCTTCCCTCCCTCTGCTTTGTGTTGTGTTGGTTTTTGATTAAAGTGGTGTGTACTTGATGATTTGGTTCTGGCTTGTCATTGACTGGGGGGTTCTGGGCTCAGGTCTCCTTATAGGCAACAGGGGAGGAGTCACAGGTGAGGGAGGGGTTCACCTGGCTCTAGGAGGGTCCTTTTGTTTTCTAGGCTTGGTAACCTGTCTACATTTGGGATTGAAGATGAACCCATGGGTACTGCCGCTACGACTATGGAAAAGAATATTTACGGTAAGAAATACTGTTTTTTTCATATTTACCTGCTTTTCTGTCTTGGTGTTTTCCACGCTCACCTCAGGAGGCACCTTGATCTAACCAAAGTATAGATAAAAAACGCATTGAGCATGTGCGACTGAGTTGCTCCTCCTCCCTCCTGAACTGTGAGCTGAGGGGAGGGCTGGGCTGAACTTTCACCCTCAGCTACTGCAGAGACAGGGAAGGAAAGAAATCCATACAAACTGAGAAAAAGAGACAGCAGAGAGAGGGGCAACAAAGAAATGCACAGAGACACAGCAAGAAATGGTAAAGAGGATGACAGCAAGATAAAGCACAGAAAGCACAAGAAAAAGGTACAGTGAGAGAGAGTGCGCACAAGAGACAGACAGCGCAAGAAAGAGTGTGAGAGGGAGTGACTGTGTGAGGGAGTTTGAGTGAGATAGTGATTATATAAACAATGAAAGAGCACAAATGAGCGTGACAGTGGGTGAGTCTGTGTGTGAGGTCCTGAGCTGCACAGCTTGTGTTAGTTCATACAGTCACAGGTATTTAAAGTGCGCTAGCAAGTTCCGTAGCGCTGTACAATGGGAGAGGCAGAATAACATGCCCATACAAGTTAAACACAAGAACAGTAGGAGAGAGGACCCTGCCCAAGAGCTTACAATCTAAGAGGAGAGGGGTGACACACTAGGTGAGGGTAATAGCTGAGTATGAGAAGTAGTGTGATGCATCTGAACTGTGGGCAAGATGGAGCAAGAAATGTAGTTCATGTGAAGCTTTGATGTGTGCAATAGTGGGTGGAGGAGGCGGGGAATATTCAGGAAGTGGGAGCTGAAGAAATACCCCTAACTGAGGGGCGTCGCCGGAGAAGATGAAATAACAGAGTTTAAAGCAAGAAAGTAAAAAAATTGACACATTTTTAAAACTTTTATGCCTATTGACAAACTAAAATAAATCAATTAAAGTGTTTAAATGTCAATTTAATTTTTTTTTAGACTTGCATATCTCTTTAAGGGCAAAAACATACAAATACAATCTCATTTTAACAATTATTTTAAAAAGAATACAAGGTGATATTATTTAATACTTAATTATAATAAACAGGTGTAAAAGTGTATCCAACAAAACAATTTCCTTCCAATTCTCTTCATCTCTGTGATTAATATTCCCTCTAAGTATTTTTTTGCAATTAGTTCAAAGGAAAATGTGCTTTTCTGTCCGTGACTTGATTTAGTGTTGGACTATCCACAGAAAATTGCTCCTGAAACGTAAAACACTCTAGTATAGGGTGCTTTGACGAAGTGTTTACAGTTGCAAGAAAAAGTATGTGAACCCGTTGGGATTACGTGGAGTTTTGCATGAATTGGTCATAAAATGTGCTCTGATCTTCATCTAAGTCACAACAATTTGAAAAACACAGTCTGCTTAAAATAATACAACACAAACATTATATGTTTTCATGTGTTTATTGAACATAACATGTAAACATTCACAGTGCAGGGTGGAAAAAGTATGTGAACCCCTAGCCTAATGACTTCTCCAAGAGCTAATTGGAGCCAGGAGTGAGCCAACCTTGAGTCCAATCAGTGTGATATTATTGGATGTGTTGCTGAAAGCTGTCCTGTCCTTTAAAAACACACACCAGTTTTGGGTTTACTGGTTTCACGAAGCACTGCCTGATGTGAACCATGCCTCGCAGAAAAGAGCTCTCAGAAGACCTACGATCAAGAATTGTTGATTTGCATGAAGCTGGAAAGGGTTACAAAAGTATCTCCAAAAGCCTTGATGTTCATGTGTTCACGTTAAAACAGACTGTCTACAATTGGAGAAAGTACAGCACTGTTGCTACTCTCCCTAGGCGTGGTCTTCCTGTAAAGATGACTGCAAGAGCACAGCGCAGAATGCTTAATGAGGTAAAGAAGAATCCTAGAGTGTCAGCTAAAGACTTACAGAAATCTCTGGCACATGCTAACATTTTTGTTGACACATCTACAATAAGGAAAACATTAAACAAGAATGTAGTACATGGGAGGACACCACAGAGGAAGCCATTGCTGTCCAAAAAGAATATTGCAGCATGTTTGAAGCTTGCAAAAGAGCACCTGGATGTTCCACAGCACTACTGGCAAAATATTCTGTTGACAGATGAAACCAAAATTGAGTTGTTTGGAAAAAACACACAACTCTATGGCCCCTATTACATTCCTCGCGCAGCGCATTTGCGTGAGGAAAGACCCATTAGCGCATAATGTCGTATTACGACGTTCGGGCAACGATGCGCGTTAACGTCCAACGCGAGTGACCCTGCGCAAACCCAGCGTGAGCGCAAGTTCCTGCGCGCATCCTATACTTAACATTGTGAGCGCCAATGCGTTAGTGTGCGTATGCGCGCATGGTATTACAATCTTAGTGCAAAATGTAACGCACGACGTTTGCACGCATCATTTTAACGTCTTTGAAAACCTGGTGTTAATTTACAATCTGAACGTTCTGGCCACACATAGTTGAACTGTCTCAGCAGTGAAGGAGTTAAAAAGCAAACGCATGTAAAACACATATGGTGAGGTTGTCAGTGGGTGGGGGGGGACCTGGAGGCTTGGCTGACATGCAAGATGTCAGCCCCCCTCCAGGTTTGAATATGCGTTTTGGCGCCAATTGGCGCCGAAACGTGATCCGGCGGTGAAACTGTTATGCTATGCTATACACCGCTGAAAAGGGGAGACTCACCCCTTTTCAGCAGTGCAAACAGCATCTCCCTAGCTTCAATGGTTGGGGAGATAGAGGGCTCCGAAGGAGTCCCCCCTCCCCTCCATTGAATTGCATAGGGACGCCTGCTGATGACGTCACCACAGTTTTGTGAAGAGGAGTGGTCCAAAATTACTCCAGATCGTTGTGCAGGTCTGATCTGCAACTACAGGAAACGTTTGGTTGAGATTATTGCTGCCAAAGGAGGGTCAACCAGTTATTAAGTCCAAAGGTTCACATACCTTTTTCACCCTGCACTGTGAATGTTTACATGTTCTGTTCAATAAAAACATGAAAACATATAATGTTTGTGTTGTATTATTTTAAGCAGACTGTGTTTTTCAAATTGTTGTGACTAAGGCTAGGGTCAGACGAAAGCATTTTTCTCCGCGAACGTGAAAAAGTGCGTCTGAACGCATTGACGTATTTTTTCACGGAATGCGCAAAAACGGTCAGACGACGCGCATTTTCGGGCGTGATTTTGTACGGATCGTCAATAAAACTCTTTTTGCGTCTGGACGTTATGTAGGCCGGACATTAGCAGCGTCTGACATCTCCTAATCACGCAAACACGCCGCTATGCCGCAGCTGCGCACTCAGTACGTCAGTACTAGCGGTTCAGCGTTCTCAGAAAAATGAGTTCAAATTCCACTTGCGTTGCACGGCCGGACGTTTGTGCGGCCGTACATCGTATATTGGCCGTCATTGTCCGTCATCTGCTGCTAGTGCGGCCGTAATTATGTGCGCCAGAACGCACGTTAAAAGTGCGCTGGTCTGACCCCAGCCTTATATTTCATAGAAATTCTCCTAAATTATTTTAATTGTCTGTGTTTTGCTTTGAAAAATATAATAATCAATAACCGGATAAAAACATATGAGATTTGAAACTTTTTTGTATACGTAATAAATATATATATCATAAACAAAGATTTATAAACAACCACATCCATCAGCACATAGACTACTAGCTTCCCAATATATGTATCTCATGTTAGTAACTGCATATATGATTGATTATCATTTACTTTATCAGTTAGTAACTATACACAGATGGATAATAAACATTTATGCTTAACGAAAACAATTAACTTGTATTTCCCAGCAAACCAATGTTTAACAAGCTAGATCTTGTAGACATATATGTATCTCTCTATGCTACGTGGATCAACAAAAGATGAGCTATCACTTATTCTATTTCTAGAATAAGTAATAAAAACTTATTTAGTGAATCCTCCCTTAATAATGAGAATTAAGCTTCTAATCTTCTGCTTTATATATTGTAGTTATATAATTCCTTGCTTATTAATTTCAATCACAGTAACTTCCAAATTCAATATATATATATCTTTATATCACTTTGCAACAACTTCTTTTTTCATATCTCTATCTGCAGATTTAGAAATATTTTGAAGACTCTGGATCTATCGGTTGCAAGAAATACTCCAGATATATATAATTACATTAATTCCTTAATTTGCTTTCATACATTACCTGTCCAAGATCTGGTCTGTAGTTACAGCAGCAATATTCTTTGAATATATTGTTTTGGAATATGTGAAAATTATCAATGTCAGATATTCAATGCATGTGAGTTAGAATTGTGCATTCCCATAAAGGAAAATTTAGGTGTGGTCCTAATCAAGTGAGATGTAATATCCTGAATGCAATGTGTGTATTGTCCTGGGATAATCTGCCTGAATGACTGCAACGAACATTACAGATCCAGTTATAGTCAATTTGACATCACTGAAAATCGACCCCTTCATTTGAATATTACTTTCTCTATAATTGATATTTATATATCCCCTTATATTTATTCTTAAAATATTTTCTATGCCTCAAGAGGGCAGTGTTGCTCTTCAAATTAATTTCACAATTAAATTTTAATTCCCTTATTTCAGGTCAAAGATCAATCTGTCTTAACAAAGACCCTATATTCAATCCTAGACTTTGGGTCTCTCCTGTAATTTTTGATTTAATATCTCTACTCCTTTTGCTCTTTCAAAGATTTTAAAGTACTTCTTTATCAGCTAAATTCCTTTCTAGTTAAAATCAACAGAAATTCGATTCTTCAGTAATTATACTGTTTACCAGTTATACTCTACAAATATTTGGAGCATCTACTATCTACTGTAAATATTGAATATATTGATTATAAAAATATATTTCATAAATATTTTTATACACTTGCATAGAGATTTTAAATTTGTTTCTATACCCAAAAAGAAAAATATCTTTAATTCAAGGACTTGTTAAAACAAACCAATAAATTTAAATGTGACATGTCTGGCACTTAGCTCAGCATTATATCAAATAAAGATATTTTATCGTCTATAGCATTTATAAAAACACCCATAACTCTTAAGGTTCACCTAGCCATGAACTATTTAAAAAAAATCTCTGTCCATTTCTAAAACTAGACGAAAATTGAAAAAGAGAAGACTTTACATTAAAACAAGATGGCTACAGGCATCCATTTTAATTTTCCATTATAATATACCCAACACTGCGGATAAGATAACCTTGAAATTGCTCGCTATTTTGTTTTTTTTGAGAAAGGATACATTGAGATTTCTCTCGTTTTCAAGTATGTCCTGGGTGGTGAGTATGTACCGTTAGGCGTCTTGCCCAAGGACACTTACAGGAGAGGTGCTCCTGGGGATCGAACCCATGTCTCCACAGGCTCTCTCCACGCAGAGCAGTGATGTTACCTCTACTCCACCCAGCCAGTCTATTCTCCAACTGCCTCCACATTTGCACCTCCAATACAACAATTGTGGCTCGGCTTGGAATAGGACAGAAGCCATTACCATTAACAAGTAGGGTCATTAAATTTATGGGTTGTCCCGTTTGTTAGGTTGGAATAATGCCCAGGATGCTGTGGTTACGTGTATCTGAATTGTTTCTTCTACAGTATTTTAGATTACATGGGTTTTTTTCTTCAGTGGATGGATTTAAGCTGTTGAATAGGCAGGGTTATTTATACTTTATGGATAGGGTCTGGCACTAATCTGTATAAAAAATGTCCTCAGCCACCACTGATTATGAGTTAAAAAAACGAAATCTGAAATTAGCAGATTCTCTAAATATCAGATTAGGTAGGATTAGAATAAATACAGGTTATATCATAAGGATCGTATTAGGGCTGGGCTCTTGCCTGCTTACATAATTGGGCAAACATCAAATGATTGTGGGTAGGGATGAGCTGTTCGGGTTCGGTCGGTTCGGAGTTCGGCCCGAACTTTGGCAGTTTGAAAGTTCGCGAACTTTGAACTTTTTGGGCGTGTTCGGTTCAAGTTCGGAAAAAAAAAAGAAATTTTGAAAAAAGTATAAACAATGCTTAAAAAATACTAAAAAATCTAGAAATAAAGAGACTCTTTACTGCAGAATATTATAAGCAACGGTTTATTAGATACAAGGTGGAAAGCCTGCCCAGAGGGCAGTCTATTGTGGATATACTGCCCCTGCTCATGGATATATGCCCCAGCTCATGGATATTGCCCCAGCACGTGGATACTGCCCCAGCTCGTGGATACTGCCCCAGCTCGTGGATATTGCCGCAGCACGTGGATACTGCCCCAGCTCGTGGATATTGCCCCAGCACGTGGATACTGCCCCAGCTCGTGGATACTGCCCCAGCACGTGGATACTGCCCCAGGATGTGGATACTGCCCCAGCACGTGGATACTGCCCCAGCTCGTGGACATTGCCCCAGCTCGTGGATATTGCCCCAGCACGTGGATACTGCCCCAGCTCGTGGACATTGCCCCAGCTCGTGGATATTGCCCCAGCACGTGGATACTGCCCCAGCACGTGGATAGTGCCCCAGCTCCTGGATATTGCCCCAGCACGTGGATACTGCCCCAGCTCGTGGATATTGCCCCAGTTCGTGGATATTGCCCCAGCTCTTGGATACTGCCCCAGCACGTGGATACTGGCCCCCAGCTCGTGGATATTGGCCCCCAGCTCGTGGATACTGCCCCCCAGCTTATGGATATTGGCCCCCAGCTCGTGGACATTGAACCCCAGCTCGTGGATACTGCCCCCCAGCTCATGGATATTGACCCCCAGCTTATGGATATTGGCCCCCAGCTCGTGGATATTGACCCCCGGCTCGTGGATATTGACCCCCGGCTCGTGGATATTGCCCCCCCCAAGCTCTCATGGATATATACCCCAGATCAGACCCCAGACCAGACATGGGGCGGCTGTTCGAATGCTCTGACAGCCGCCCCATGAGCTCCGCTGTCCGCGCCATACTTACCTTTCCGAGCGGCGCCGGGGAAGTGAAAGTTTCCCCGCTTCCGGTCTTTGAAGGACCCAAGCCGCGGTCACGTGACCGGTGCTTGGGTCCTTCAAAGAGCGGAAGCGAGGGAACTTTCCCTTCGCCGCTCGGGGGACTGGTTGGATGCACACAGCAGCCGGGTAGAGGCTGCGCTCACAGCCTCTACCCGGCTGCCGCGCGCATCCAACCCCCGAGCGGCGGAGGGAACTTTCCCTTCGCCGCTCGGGGGTTGGATGCGCGCGGCAGCCGGGTAGAGGCTGCGAGCGCAGCCTCTACCCGGCTGCTGTGTGCATCTTGTAACCGCCGCGGCGAGCCGGCTCGTGCCGCGGCGGTTGCATGCGCGCTCAACCAACCTCCGCTGGTTGCGCGCGCATGCGCAGAGTAAGGCTTGGCGACGGACATGCCAAGCCTTACTCAATTATAGTATAGATTGAATTAAAAACTAATGTGTACGTGCAAAGATTCTTCTCCCCTCTAAATGGTTTTTTTTTCCAAACGGCATAACAACAACAGATGTTTTAGTCTGGTCTAATCAATTTGATACATTTTATGTAGAATGAAGGTGTGGGGTGTCTGCTTCTGTTCTGAGTGAGTGTTAATTTCCCTCC
The DNA here is from genome assembly GCA_009667805.1 of Leptobrachium leishanense. Classification (NCBI taxonomy): domain Eukaryota; kingdom Metazoa; phylum Chordata; class Amphibia; order Anura; family Megophryidae; genus Leptobrachium; species Leptobrachium leishanense. Next base: position 361,981,261 of record CM019064.1, on the reverse strand, counting down.
TAAAACTTCCTAATATGCTGCATTTAACTGCTTTGTGAAAAAATACAAAATTTCCTCAATGCCCGCTTTTAACATCTAAAGCAATGTTATTTTTCACCTCGGGATTAAACATTCACAGGGTTATTCAGAGAGCGGTGAAAAGCAGGAAAATAACTGGAGAAATTAAAATTCTAGGTCAAAATAGCTGCTGCAAGTAAACTGTTTATTACTGTTGACACTTCTGTAATAGGCTTTTTTAAGTCTTTAACTTTGCTAGGAAAATATTTAACTGCGCTGATTGTTCAGTTTCCTGTTATGTTGCAACCTGGAAGAAAATGTAACCAAGATATAAGGGCAGGATTAAACCTGGCTGTAGTTAGAAAATAATAATAATATCATTTATTATTATTCGACAAAGATCTCTACCAAAAATACAGTATATCAAACCCCTGGTAAAATAGAAAGTAATTCTCCTTCTAGATTCCCTGCCACAGAAATCAAAAGGACCAAAATAAAAACAAAAATACACATACTAACAGGCCTATTCACTGAAAGGTGAAACTCAGGAGAATTGATTGGAGAAGTGAAAATTCTAAGTCGAAAAAGCCAAACCAGAAAAAGTCTCCCATTTATCTCACTTTCCAAATCGGCTATTTGGTCTAGATTATTCTCTTCTCCTGCCAGTTCTCCTGCCTTTCACCTGTCTCTCAGGGTTGTTCAGAGAAAGGTGAAAACCAGGAGAATGGCAGGAAAAGAGAACAATCTGGACCAAATAGCCGATTTGGAAAGTGAGATAAGGCTAGGGTCAGACTAACGCATTTTTCACAGCGACCGTCAAAAAGTGCGTCCGAATGCATTGCCGTATTTTTTTCACAGAATGCACGAAAACGGTCATACGATGCGCATTTTTGTGCGTGATTTTTTTACGGATCCAAACCAGGAAACTTTGGGTTATGTTGGCCGGACATGAGCAGGGTCTGATGTCTCCAAATCACGCACACACGCCGCTAGTGGACGCAGCATACTCTGTACGTCCGTACTAGCGGTTCTGCGTTCTCAAAAAAATGCGTTCATTTTCCACTTGCGTTGCGCAGCCGGACATTCGTGTGACCGTACTTCGTATATTGGCCGTCATTGCCCGTAATTTGCTGCTAGTGCGGCCGTGATTAAGTGCGCCTAAACGCACGTTAAAAATTCGCTAGTCTGACCCTAGCCTAAATGGGAGAATTTTTCTGGTTTGGCTATTTTGACCTAGAATTTTCCATTCTCTAGTCATTCTCCTGATCTTCACCGCTCTCTGAATAACCCTGACAGGGTTATTCAGAGAAAGGTGAAACTCAGGAGAATGACTGAAGAGAAAATTCTAGGTCAAAATAGCCAAACCAGAAATATTCTCCCATTTATCTCACTTTACAAATCGGCTATTTGGTCTAGAATTTTCCATTCTCCTGCTTTTCACCGGCAAAAAATCAGTAAACTTTTTCTGCGTGTCCGAAAATGTCTCCTCTTTTCATACAGACTGCCGCCCCAAGCAGTTGTTTATGGATAGATTAAAGGAAAAGCATTTACCGTCATTTGAAATGTAATTTCTTTGTTTTTAAGTGTTTCTATACATCCTAGAAATCCGCCACTTCACGGGCAGGTTATGGGGACCTCCTAGGCACGATATTTGAAGGAATTTTTCGTTTTTATTTTTAACCCTTATTTCATGGAAAACTCACTGTCCCTTTAAAAACGTTTTTTTTTACTTTTTGTCCTTGTTTCCTGTCCCCCAGGGCACTACCCGGACCCCCATACACCTTTTATGGCAAATATGTAGCATATATGCCCTCTTGGAGGGCACTCTAAAAACCGAATTTTCAGCCCCATTGACTTGCATTGAGTTCGAGTTCAGGTTCGGGTTCAGATCCGAACATATGGAAAGTTCAGGTTCGGGCCCGAACCGAACTCGGGGGGGGGGGTGTTCGGCTCATCCCTAATTGTGGGCAGTTAGTGATAGTTGGATAGTTGGTTACGAGAGGCACAAGATAAATTCAGTGGATCTCCAGGTGACTTGGTCTACAGGCCAATGGAAACAAACTAAAAAACTCCCTTGCTGGCAATCTTCACCATTCCATATGCAATCACACCAACATTGGAAATATGACATGGGCAATGCTCTAAAACATGAAGAGGTACCGTGTATAGAAGTCAATAATCAGATTCAGCTCTGATTACACTGGTCAACAATGAAGTTGTTTCTGTGGCGTAAAAGCTTATTTTGCATTGATTTCAGTAAGTTAAAAACAAATATGACATTTAAAGCACTTCGTTAGCTCTCATTTCCAAGATATAGCCCATTTATGATGTTTTAGGATATGTATATGAAATGAAGCCTGTGGCGCTCCGAGCGGCTCATTAAGGTAATACATAGAGCAATTGTTGGCAAACCCGAGAGCGAAACATATGCCAATATGAAATTACTTCTGGAAGCATTTTAGTAGACCACCAATTGCAGGGCTGTGGAATCCTGAAAGTGATTGCAATATTGCTGGGCATGCAATTGGGATACACAAAGTACTGCTGCTTCCTGTGTGAGTAGGACAGTCGGGCTACATCCTCACACTACATCAGAAAAGACTGGTCCCCAAGGGAAACCTCTTCGACCCGGGGAAAAGAATGTCCAGCATAGTCCTTCTTAGTGAACTTTTTGTGGATGAAAACTTTGAGCTAGTCCACCATGACAATAAGCAACCAGCTTGGGAAGCCTTTAAAAGTGGTGTGCATGGCTTTTTGTGTAACCGAAGAGCTGGAAATTATAGGGGTTATTCAGAGAGAGCCGAACTGGCCCCGAAATTGCACCGAACAGTGAATTTTCCTTAGAGGTCATTCAGCTATTCAGAAAGCAAGCAGATTGCCAAATTTTGGCGAATTGCCAGCGAAATACAGTGCTGCTTGGCGGCAGTGAAAGTTCCCAAAGAGAAGCAATGATTAATCTATTCAGAGGACACCGAACAGCAGAGAAATGTCAGTGAAATGCCCTGATGTACGCTGTTTTCATTCGGCAGGTTTATTCAGGCAAATCCCGTAGACATCAATGTTAAAAATATTCCTGTTTATATTCAATATCTATTACACTGTTTATTCTTTTAATTTAAAGCAAAAAGTATTTTTATTTATTTTTTTAGGATTTTTGTAGGCATTTTGGGGCATTTTTTCGGCAATTTTTTTTTTCTTTAAATAGCTGTTTTTAATTTTTTTCTGTAACAGACCTTTTTTTATTATTCATTGGACCTTATATGTTATTTCCAGACACTTTTGTCCAGTAGTTTGTAAACAGCGTTTCTAATTTTGTAACGTTTCAATCATTTTTCTTTACCCGTCTGGTGGCTTGTTGGCTTTTTTCTGCAGAGTTCGGCAGTCCATTCAGCAGTTCATCAGCAGCATTAGGCGGTCTTTTGGCAGGGCATCGGCAGCTTTTGGGTGCGTTTGGTGGCGGTCCAGAGGGTTGGTGGTGGTGGCTGGCGGGTTTGCGACAGCATTCGACGGCCGATTCTTATTATATACTTATTATAGGAGACGCTAATTTTCTCCTCCGCATTGAAGCACAAACTGTTCCACTGTAGCTTGGGCTTCCACCCAGGTGATTGTATTTCACTGTGAAATATCACCCCCTCGAAGTTAGTGTTAAGTGATTTTGTGATTTTGCATTTTTGCAGTCCTCTGTAGACTGTTTTCGTCCACCACAGCAACACCTCTGTGGTCCCTTCATCGGGAACACATCTCCACTCACTCTGGGGTGCACCGCACTTGTGCCTTTGGTCATCCCTTCTACTGGTACTGCTGTTCCATCCACGGCAGAAGGTACCCAAAACCAGAAGCAAATCTCACCACTGAGCCACCAATTAACAGATCTCAGTACCCCAACCATCTGCCAATGCCGTTTGCTTACTGGGCCCCCGTGTTCTCCTCTTGACTCTCATGCCTTTCTTCAGTCCTTAGCTACAGCTTAAAGACAGGTACTCATAGAGAGCCTTGTTAGCATCTCCTAGAAATAAGCTGTGGCTGTAGATCTGGAGGTTTTCATTGGAACAGCTACCACGGTATAGCTGCCACCCATACCATGAGTCGTGACTGCACGTAGGGTCAGAATGGAACTCTTCCTTTTTTTTTTACTCATTATGTAACGTTTCTAAACGAGCTAGGACAATGGTAATCAGGATGATAAACAAGATTACAGAGAGCAGATAATGGTGCAGTGTATGCCTTTTAAAGTAGATTACCCAACTCAATATAACAAACTTAAATATAAACAGATATCAACACATTCCTGAGACGGGGTAGGCTGGGGACTAACCCTCTCAACAGATAACATTATTCTTGCATAACACAGATTACAAAAATATTCTGCACACAAGAAGTCAATGAAATAATATGTATTATGAGGCCTGCACCATACAAATATGCCTCCAGGTCCATGCACCCCATGTCCACGTTTACATGAGCTCTGGTTAACTTTACACCAGGGTCGAAATAGAGCTCTGAGTTTTCACTTGCTGCTTAATGAATTGGCTCATAATCTATGTAGATATAGCTATATACAAAACGATGACTGCAAGGTGCAGCTGGAGTCGGCTATTAAAATGTATCACAACGGAATGTATGATAGAACAGCATTTTTTTCTTGTAAGTGCTCAGAATCCTATAAGCTATACCAGAAACAGAGATTTTTGGTTAACTTAAGAGCGCAAATTATGATCATATTTTCTGACTAAGGGCTCGATTTAAAGCTATTGACCATTTTTTGGGGAAAAAATATCCATTGCTTAGAAATTATATTTTTTTCGAAATGTTGGTTGATTCAGTTGAGAAGAATCGAAAATGAATTTTGAAAAAGTTGCAGTTTAGTAAAATAGAAATGTTCCACTCAAACAAAAATTAAAAACAATGAAACAAAAAAGTGACTGTGAAAGTATATATCAAACTATTAAATCTGTATTTGCTGGTAGTTTTTTTCCAATTTATACATAAATGTCTCGTAATTTAAAACCTTATTATTCTTCAATGTGCACAAAGGTTTAGTATTGTATTACCACATACACTCTTAATTATCCATATAATTGTAGATATTTGAGAGCCCTAATGCTCTCATTCACAGGCATTTAATATCAGAAATGCTCAGAACTATCAGGTCTATTCATTAAAGGGCGAAACTCTGGAGAATTGGCAGCAGAACAGAACAATCTAGACCAAATAGCCGATAGGGTGCCATATTACAATGTTAACAGTAATGTTAGCGCTCAGCTATGTGAGCATTAACGTTAGCTTAGGTGGACCTAGCGCGGGCCGACCATATTACATTCCGAATGCTACTGGGTTAAAAACCCGTTGGCGATTCGGAGCTTGCACTTTACAGCGCAAGCTTACTGTACTTTGCGCTCGTTATGCTTAACATGGGGAGTGCAAAGAGTTAAGTGGAAGTGGAAGCCTCAATGGAGTCCTATGGACTCCATGGAGGGGATGCTCGCGTCGGCGCTTAGCGCTGTCTTGAGCATCCTGAGTCTTAACGCTGCGTTACGGGGCAGACTGCTGGATTAGCGCCTGCCCCGTAATAAAACGCTAAAGCAGGGATGCTAAGGTGCAGTTGCAGGTTTTCCTCTTAGCGTCCCCGTTTTAGCGTGAAGATTGTAATAATGCCCTGGGAAAGTGAAAAAAACGGGGGGAAAAAATTGGTTTGGCTTTTTCACTTCTCCTGCCTATTCTGCTGAGTTTCACTTTTAGTGAATAGACCTGTATGTACAGTATGTATATACACTTACTGGCCACTTTATTAGGTTCACCTTGCTAGTATTGGGTTGGACCCCTTTTCCATCAGAACTGCCTTACTTCTTCATGGCATAGATTCAACAAGGTGTTGGAAACATTCCTCAGAGATTTTGGCCCATATTCACATTTATTTATTTATTAAGTAATTTCCAGGAAGGAAAACAGAAGGATACATTGAGATTTCTCTTGTTTTCAAGTAGGGTTGCACCGATACCGATACTAGTATCGGTATCGGGGTCGATACTGGGTACTGCAGGAGTACTTGGTACTCCTGCAGTACCCCCCAATATTTTTCCCGATACCGGAAGCCGGCATTGAGCCGGCTTTCCGGCATCCGAGGGGTTGCGGCGGCTGTCCGAATGCTCTATCGGCATTCGGACAGCCGCCCCTGGAGCTCTCTGGCATACTTACCTTCCTGAGCGACGCAGGGAATGTCTCCGCGCGTGCGCTCGTTGGAAGGACCCCAGCCGCGACCACGTGGGACCATGTGATCGCGGCTGGGGTCCTTCCAAGGAGCGCGCGCTCGGAAACTTTCCCGGCGTCGCTCAGGAAAGTAAGTATCATCGCAGAGAGCAGCTGCAGGGCCTGTCCGAATGCTCTATCAGCATTCGGACAGGCCCTGCAGCTGCTCACCGTGTTCATACTTACCTTCCTGAGCGACGCCGGGAAAGCTTCCGCGCGTGCGCTCCTTGGAAGGACCCCAGCCGCGATCACATTGTCCCACGTGGTCGCAGCTGGGGTCCTTCCAACGAGCGCACGCGTGGAGACATTCCCGGCGTCGCTCAGGAAGGTAAGTATCGTCAGGGGTGGGGGGGTCCATGAGCTGGGGGCCATACCCATGTGTGAGCTGTGGGGGCATATCCGTGAGCTGGGGGGCATATCCATGCGCTGGGGGGCCATACCCATGTGTGAGCTGTGGGGGCATATCCATGAACTGGGGAAATACCCATGTGTGAGCTGGGGGGCATATCCATGAGCTGGGGGGCATACCCATGTGTGAGCTGTGGGGGCATATCCATGAGCTGGGGGCAATACCCATGTGTGAGCTGGGGGGGCATACCCATGTGTGAGCTGGGGGGCATACCATGTGTGAGCTGGGGGGCATACCCATGTGTGAGCTGGGGGGCATACCCATGTGTGAGCTGGGGGGCATACCCATGTGTGAGCTGGGGCATATCCATGAGCTGGGGGCATATCCATGTGTGAGCTAGGGCATATCCATGTGTGAGCTGGGGCAGTATGAAAATATATATATATATATATATATCTCGGGGGGATATACATGTGAGCTGGGGGCATTTTTATATGGTCTGTTCTTATTGGAAAGCGTCACATGACATTAAAGAAAAGTATCGGTACTCGGTATCGGTTAGTACTTTTAAAAAGTATCGGTACTCGTACTCGGTCTTAAAAAAGTGGTATCGGTGCATCCCTATTTTCAAGTATGTCCTGGGTTCAAGAATATTGAAATGTTACAGTAGGTACAGAAATACAAAGTAATAAAATGCAAGATATTAAAAATAACACAAATATACAGATTTACACAGAAATTAAATATGTAAGAAATATACTCACTATAGGGGTTATTCACAGAGATCCGAACTGTCGCAGACCTTTGGTTCTCTTTCGTTCGCCGCACTCTGGGGCTCTTTGGCGAATCCAGTTTGCCAACCCTGCGGTGTATTCAGTATCACCACAGGGTCTCCAAAGTGCAGCGAATCTGCCGCAGAATTCTGCTGCCAACCTCCGGAAACGCGTCATCCGCCGCCGCCAACACACCGGACAGCCGCCGCAGCCAGACGAAGTCAGACACAGCAGACGAGCCGGCACACACAGCACCGACCAGCAGCAGAGGAAAGCCGACAAGCCGTCGGACGGGTAAAAAAAAAACACAAAACCAAAATGATTGAAAGTGTCAAAATTGAAATGCTGTTTGCAAAAAAACTACTGAAAGAAAATGTCTGTAATTTGCATATAAGATCCTATGAATGATAATGAAAAGGTCTGTTACAAAAAAAAGAAAATCCGCAATAAAAAAAACGAAAAAAAGAATTGCCCGAAAAATGCTTAAAATATCCTAAAAAATCAATAAATAAAGAGACTTTATTTACTGTAGATTAAAATAATCAACGGTTTATCAAATATTGAATAAAAACAGGAATATTTTTAACATTGAAGCTTATGGGATTCGCCTGATTAAACCTGCCGAATGAAACCACCAAACATTTCTCTGACATTTCACTGCTGTTTGGTGTTCTGTGACTAGATTAGCCATTGCTTCTCTATGGGGCCTTTCACTGTTGCCGAACAGGCACCGTACTTGCAGGCAGTTTGCCAAAATTTGCAAACTGTCTGCTTTATGAATAGCTGGCCACGAAATTGCATCGAAATTCCCTGTTCAGTTAGGTGGCCTGCTGCTGCTGTAGCCCATCTGCTTCAAGGTTTGACGTGTTGTGCTTTCAGAGATGGTATTCTGCATACTTTGGTTGTAACGAGTGGTTATTTGATTTACTGTTGCCTTTCTATCATCTCGAACCAGTCTGTCCATTCTCCTCTGACCTCACTAAGGCATTCTCGTAAACACAACTGCCAGTCACTGGATATTTTCTCATTTTTGGACCATTCTCTGTAAACCCTTCTGCCTGTGCATAACATTCAGGATAGGCAGATGCGCAATAGGGAATTTAATTTGTGGCTTCGGGAATGGTGTCAGGAGCAAGGATTTGGCTTTGTGTCCCATGATAGCTCTAATTGGAGCAGAAAGGAACTGTATATAAAAGATGGTTTGCATCTTACTCATAGGGGAACATATGTTCTCAGTGAGAAGGTCAAAGGTTTCACAAAGGAATATTTAAACTAGGAGGGGGGGACAAAAGGGTAAAAAGCAATCTGCCCGATTGTCCCCCAAAACTAAATCAGAGGGTGCAAGCAACATGCGGGGTAAAAAATGACAAGCTCAGAGTCGTGTCTATAAATGCTCGCAGTTTAGTCAATAAAATCAATGAACTGGAGGCAATGATGGCAGCTGAAAAAGTAGATTTAGTGGCGGTTACTGAGACATGGTTCAGTGAGAAAAATAACTGGGACATAACCATACCGGGGTACTCTTTATATAGAAAAGACAGAGAAGGTAGGAAAGGAGGAGTGGCCCTGTATGTGAAAAACAACATAAAAACGAACCAAATAAAAGTGAGCGAGGTGAACATAGAGTCAGTTTGGGTTATGCTAACATTTGGCAATCATAGAGTAGCTCGTGTAGGTGTGATCTATAGACCCCCTGGACAAGTAGAAGAGATAGATAATCTGCTGTTTGAGGAAATAGCAATGAAGGGGGAAGTTATTATCATGGGGGACTTTAATCTTCCTGATGTGAACTGGAAAACCAAAACAGCTGGGTGCACCTGGAGTACAAATATTCAAAACTCCCTACTGGTATTATCTCTAACACAAGTAGTTGAAGAGCCGACCCGTAAAGAGGCCATATTGGATTTAATACTCACAAATGGAGGTTTGGTATCAGACGTTGTTGTAGGTGAAAATTTGGGATCTAGTGATCACCAGTCAGTGTGGTTTAATATAAGAACAGGGATGGAGCCGCACCACACAAAAACAAAAGTTTTAGACTTTAAAAAAAACAGATTTTTCTAAAATGAGATTTTGTGTGAATGAGTCATTATCAGACTGTAGGAGTTTAAAAGGAGTCCAGGAGAAATGGGATTATTTAAAGGAAGCATTATTGAAGGCCACAGGCAATTGCATTCGGCTTGTTAGCAAAAACAAAAAAAGGGAAGAAACCACTGTGGTACTCTGCAGAAGTGGCCAAAGTAGTGAAGAACAAAAAGATAACATTCAATAATTATAAAAAACTCAGAGTGAAGAAGATAAGCAAACCTATAAAATTAGGCAGAAAGAGGCAAAGCAATTTATAAGAGCTTCCAAAGCACACGCAAAAGAGAAAATAGCTCAGTCAGTAAAAAAGGGGGACAAAACATTTTTTAGATACATAAACGAGAAAAGAAAAGTAAAACAAGGATTAGTTAGATTAAAAACAAAGGAAGGAAGGTATGTAGAAGAGGATAAAAGTCTCGCTGACTGCCTCAATGAATATTTTTGTTCAGTCTTTGCAGAAGAAAAGGAAGGAAAGGGACCTCAGTTAGGAGGAAACACTAACGAGACATTTAAATATGAGTTTACAGAGGAGGAGGTTCTACAGCAGCTGTCTAACTTAAAGACAAATAAGTCAATGGGGCCTGATGGGATCCACACTAAATTATTAAAAGAGCTCAGTGGTGTAATAGCAAAACCGATGTATTTAACCAATCCTTGTTAACGGGAGTCGTCCCAGAAGACTGGAAATTAGCAAATGTTGTGCCCATTTACAAGAAGGGTAGTAGGGAGGAATCGGGGAACTATAGGCCAGTTAGTCTTACGTCAGTAGTGGGGAAATTAATGGAAACGATGTTAAAGGAAAGGATTGTTGAACATCTAAAAACACATAGATTACAGGATCAAAAACAACATAGGTTTACCTCATGATCATGCCAAACTAATCTTATTGATTTTTTTGATTGAGTAACAAAAATAGTAGACACAGGTGGTGCAGTAGACATTGCTTATTTAGAGTTCAGTAAGACTTTTGATACTGTTCCGCATAGAAGGCTTATCAATAAATTGCAATCTTTGAGCTTGGATTCCAATATTGTTGAATGGATTAGGCAGTGGCTGAGTGACAGGCAACAGAGGGTTGTGATAAATGGAGTTTATTCGGCGCAAGGTCTTCTTACCAGTGGGGTACCTCAGGGGTCAGTACTTGGACCCATTCTCTTTAATATTTTTATTAGTGATATTGCAGAAGGTATTAATGGAAAAGTATGTCTTTTTGCTGATGACACAAAGATTTGCAACAGGGTTGACGTTCCTGGAGGGATCAGACAAATGACAAATGATTTAGGTAAACTAAAAAAATGGTCGGAGCTGTGGCAATTGAGTTTTAATGTGGATAAGTGCAAGATAATGCACCTGGGACGTAAAAACCCAAGGGCTGAATATAGAATATCTGATACAGTCCTAACCTCAACATCTGAGAAAAGGGATTTAGGGGTTATTATTTCAGAGGATCTAAGGGTAAGTAGTCAATGTAATAGAGCAGCAGGAAATGCTAGCAGAATGCTTGGTTGTCTAGGGAGAGGTATTAGCAGTAGGAAAAGGGAAGTGCTCATGCCACTGTACAGAGCACTGGTGAGACCTCACTTGGAGTACTGTGTGCAGTACTGGAGACCGTATCTCCAGAAGGATATAGACATCTTAGAGAGAGTTCAGAGAAGGGCTACTAAAATGGTGTACGGCTTGAAGGAGAAAAGTTACCAGGAAAGGCTTAATGATCTTAACATGTACAGCTTGGAAAAAAGACGAGAAAGAGGAGATATGATAGAAACATTTAAATACGTAAAGGGAATCCACAAGGTAGAGGAAGGGAGTATATGTAAAAGGAAACAAAGTAGCAAAACAAGAGGACATAGTCTTAGATTAGAGGGGCAAAGGTTTAAAAGTAACATCAGGAAGCATTATTTTACTGAGAGGGTGGTGGATACATGGAACAGCCTTCCAGTTGAAGTGGTAGAGGCCAAAACAGTAATTGAATTTAAGCAAGCATGGGATAGGCATAAGGCTATCCTAAACAAAAGATAAATCCAGGTAAAGTATCCATGAAATTGGGCAGACTAGATGGGCCGAAAGGTTCTTATCTGCCGACATTTGTCTATGTTTCTATGTTTCTAACCCTAGAGATGGTTTTGCGTGGCAATCCCAGTAGATCAGCTGGTATTGAAGTACTCGGACCAGCCCCTCTGGCACCAACAACCATGCCACATTCAAAGTCAATTAAATTCCCTTCCCCATTCTGATGCTCGGTTGAACTTCAGCAAGTCATCTTCACTACGTCTAGATGCCTAAATGCATTGAGCTGCTGCCATGTGATTAGCTGATTAGCAGATTGTGTTAATAAGAAATTGAACAGGTGTACCTAATAAAGTGGCCGGTGAGTGTATGTGACCTCTATAGCAGCGTTTCTCAAATCCAGTCCTCAGCACCCAGTAAAAGTCCAGGTTTAAGGATTCTTTACCTGCTCTCAGGGCCCCAAGTTATGCCAGCCTAACACCCCTAAACCGTACACACCCTTCCAACTATACACTGCCACCACAAAAGTAATAGGGCAATTTCAAACCCCCTTAACTGTATAGCACCCCAATCCAGGAGCCTAACCATATACAGCTAATATACAGTTGTGTTCAAAATTATTCAACCCCCAATGCTGTAAAGGGTTTTAGGGAATTTAGTGTACATTTGTAATTGTATTCAGAATGAAATCCTACAAGGACTTTTTAAAGAACCATATGCAACTAAAATGACATCAATTGGTTTTGTAATACAGTAGTAAATGTTTCTTTTGTGAATTCTTCATTGACACAATTATTCACCCCTTAAAGACTACCACTCTGAAGAACAGAGGTTCATTCAAGTGTTTTCAATCAGGTATTGAAAACACCTGTGGATGTCACGGAGCAGCAATAAAGCATAATAAGCACCAATTAGGCAGCTTTAAAATGACTGTGACACTCAGCTCCTTCTAGACATTTACTGGTGTGGTTACAAACATGGTGAAGTCAAGAGAATGGTCCAGAAAGACAAGAGAAGAGGTGATTACTCTTCACAGGAAGGGCAATGGCTATAAGAAGATTGCAAAGATGTTAAACATACCAAGAGAGACCATAGGAAGCATCATTCGCAAATTCAAGGCAAAGGGTACTGTTGAAACGCTACCTGGTCGTGGCAGAAAGAAGATGCTGACTTCGACTGCTTTGCGCTACCTGAAGCGTAGAGTGGAGAAAAGTCCCTGTGTGACTGCTGAGGAACTGAAAAAAGATTTGTCAGATGTGGGTACTGAAGTTTCAGCTCAGACAATACGGCGCACACTGCGTAATGAAGGCCTCCATGCCAGAACTTCCAGGGGCACCCCCTTGCTGTCTCCAAAGAATAAGAAGAGTCGACTGCAGTATGCCAAAAGTCATGTGGACAAACCACAGAAGTTTTGGGATAGTGTTCTGTGGACTGATGAAACAAAATAATAACTGTTTGGGCCCATGGATCAACGCTATGTTTGGAGGAGGAAGAACAAGGCCTATGAAGAAAAGAACACCTTGCCTACTGTGAAGCATGGCGGGGGGTCAATCATGCTTTGGGGCTGTTTTGCTTCTGCAGGTACAGGGAAGCTTCAGCGTGTGCAAGGTACCATGAATTCTCTTCAGTACCAGGAGATATTGGATGACAATGTGATGCAGTCCGTCACAAACCTGAGGCTTGGGAGACGTTGGACCTTTCAACAGGACAATGATCCCAAGCATACCTCCAAGTCCACTAGAGCATGGTTGCAGATTAAAGGCTGGAACATTTTGGAGTGGCCATCGCAGTCACCTGACTTAAATCCGATTGAGAACCTCTGGTGGGACTTAAAGAAAGCAGTTGCAGTGCGCAAGAATGTGACTGAACTGGAGGCTTTTGCCCATGACGAATGGGCGAAGATACCCGTAGATCGCTGCAAGACACTTGTCTCAAGCTATGCTTCACGTTTAAAAGCTGTTATAACTGTAAAAGAAGTGTTGTACTAAGTACTAAGATTGAATGTCACTTGGGGGTTGAATAAAACTTATAATGATGTGAGCCATTGAAAAGACATTTGTGGTTATTTCATTATAAATGTTATGTTATATTTGTCTGACCTACACGTGCCTCTTTGATTTAATTGTAAGCAAGATGACTGAATGATCAAAATCAATGTCAAACTGGCCAAAACACTCAATTTCAGTGGGGGTTGAATAATTTTGAACACAACTGTAGGTAGATAAAAGGTTATATTCTACAGTAGCGCTAAACTGAGCTATTCGAGAAGCACAAAGCATCTAGATCAAAGACAGTACTGGGTTTCAAAGTTTTAATGGAAAAAGACAAAAATACAAACTTTACACAGTGCCAATATCAAAAAACAAGTCATACAAAATAGCCGAAAACGTGCAAATACAGTTCTTGGGAAAAAAAATGGGACTTACATAGAAAACCTAACTTGCATTAGGAAACTCTTCCATGGGTATCTCCAGATTTCAAATGTCCCAAAAGGTTCTTAGATGTTCATCAACCCAAGGCCTTGAAGAAAAAATCCTGTGATTTGGGTGAGCATCCTGTTAAAAGACTTGACCCCTCACCCTCCTCCCCAACCCATTTGGTTCAGCCTAAGAGAGCAGATCAGATAAAGGGTTGTCAATATCAGAGGTCTTGCCTTGCAAACTCCTTTGCAAAGACAGGAGAACCCCCCCCCCCCTCACATATTCTGCGTTTAAAATCTGACACTCTGTGCAGAAAATGATGCCTGTGTGTGACATGGCTTGTTAGTGTGTCCTGAGGACTGGAGTTAAGAAACACTGCTCTATAGCATGGTACAGTTCTGGTGACCACAGACCTTTTATTGTAACTGAAACTCTTTGAAGTCCAGATAGCAGCCCAAAATGCTGGCTTTCAAAAACGTAAGAGTCAGTTTCCTGAAAAAACACAATCCTGTGCCATCCTATAGTCTCCTTTGAACTTCTCCAAAAATGCTTCCTGTCATTTCTCAAGTGAGCTCACAATCTGGCTTTCAAATTATTGAATACTGTAGCTGCTGAGAGTCTAACCCTTAAAGAGTTAATTAAAGCAGCATTGCACAAACTGAAAAAATATTGCTACTGCTTGTATGTGCAGAAAGAGAAGAGATATACAGTTGTGTTCAAAATTATTCGACCCCCACTGAAATTGAGTGTTTTGGCCAGTTTGACATTGATTTTGATCATTCAGTCATCTTGCTTACAATTAAATCAAAGAGGCACGTGTAGGTCAGACAAATATAACATAACATTTATAATGAAATAACCACAAATGTCTTTTCTGTGCTCACATCATTATAAGTTTTATTCAACCCCCAAGTGACATTCAATCTTAGTACTTAGTACAACATCCTTTTACAGTTATAACAGCTTTTTAAACGTGAAGCATAGCTTGAGAACAAGTGTCTTGCAGCGATCTACGGGTATCTTCGCCCATTCGTCATGGGCAAAAGCCTCCAGTTCAGTCACATTCTTAGGCTTGCGCACTGCAACTGCTTTCTTTAAGTCCCACCAGAGGTTCTCAATCGGATTTAAGTCAGGTGACTGCGATGGCCACTCCAAAATGTTCCAGCCTTTAATCTGCAACCATGCTCTAGTGGACTTGGAGGTATGCTTGGGATCATTGTCCTGTTGAAAGGTCCAACGTCTCCCAAGCCTCAGGTTTGTGACGGACTGCATCACATTGTCATCCAATATCTCCTGGTACTGAAGAGAATCATGGTACCTTGCACACGCTGAAGCTTCCCTGTACCTGCAGAAGCAAAACAGCCCCAAAGCATGATTGACCCCCCGCCATGCTTCACAGTAGGCAAGGTGTTCTTTTCTTCATAGGCCTTGTTCTTCCTCCTCCAAACATAGCGTTGATTCATGGGCCCAAACAGTTATATATTTTGTTTCATCAGTCCACAGAACACTATCCCAAAACTTCTGTGGTTTGTCCACATGACTTTTGGCATACTGCAGTCGACTCTTCTTATTCTTTGGAGACAGCAGGGGGTGCGCCTGGGAGTTCTGGCATGGAGGCCTTCATTACGCAGTGTGCGCCGTATTGTCTGAGCTGAAACTTCAGTACCCACATCTGACAAATCCTTTCTCAGTTCCTCAGCAGTCACACGGAGACTTTTCTCCACTCTACGCTTCAGGTAGCGCACAGCAGTCGAAGTCAGCATCTTCTTTCTGCCACGACCAGGTAGCATTTCAACAGTGCCCTTTGCCTTGAATTTGCGAATGATGCTTCCTATGGTCTCTCTTGGTATGTTTAACATCTTTGCAATCTTCTTATAGCCATTGCCCTTCCCGTGAAGAGTAATCACCTCTTCTCTTGTCTTCCTGGACCATTCTCTTGACTTCACCATGTTTGTAACCACACCAGTAAATGTCTAGAAGGAGCTGAGTATCACAGTCATTTTAAAGCTGCCTAATTGGTGCTTATTATGCTTTATTGCTGCTCCATGACATCCACAGGTGTTTTCAATACCTGATTGAAGACACTTGAATTAACCTCTGTTCTTCAGAGAGGTAGTCTTTAAGGGGTTGAATAATTGTGTCAATGAAGAATTCACAAAAGAAACATTTACTACTGTATTACAAAACCAATTGATGTCATTTTAGTTGCATATGGTTCTTTAAAAAGTCCTTGTAGGATTTCATTCTGAATACAATTACAAATGTACACTAAATTCCCTAAAACCCTTTACAGCATTGGGGGTTGAATAATTTTGAACACAACTGTAAATATAAGCAAGAACAGAAGAATGCAGTGTTTTACATTTGAACTTGTCATTGATGTGATATATCGTGCTGTGAAAGGATTAAGCAAGATGTTACCATCTTTTATGAATTGAATTCCCATTATTTATTACCGGATTTACATTGTGGAAAATCTGTACAAAAAAAAAATAGTAAATCTTGACAAATCTTTGAAAACATTTGAGGGGTTATTCGGAGAGCGCAGAAGTGTTGCAGACATTTTGGTGCTCTCTCGTTCCCCGCGCTTCCCTGCACTTCGGGGAATCAAAGTTCCCCACCCTGCAGTGAATTCACCATTCACCGCAGGATCCCCAGAGTGCAGGGAAAATCCGCTGCAAACCTGCCGCAACCCCGCCGAACACCTGCTGAAATCCACCGAAATCCCACCGAAACCGCTGCACAAACCACGCAGAAAAAGCCGATGAGCCGCCGATCACAGCACAGACCAGCCACCGGAAAAAGCTGACAAGCTGACGAACGGGGTAAAAAAAAAAACAGTACACTTTAAAGTTTCAAAATTAAAACACTGTTTGCAAAAAAACTACAGAACGAAAATTCCTTGAATTTACATATAAGATTCAATGAATGATCATAAAAAGGTCTGTTACAGAAAAAAGAAAAAACTATTTTAAAAAAAAGGAAAATAAATTTTGCCGAAAAATCCTGAAAAATGCCTAAAAGATCCTAAAAAATCAATAAATAAAGACACTTTTTACTGCAGAATAAACAGGTTTATTAGATATTGAATTAAAATTGGAATATTTTTAACATTGAAGCCTATGGGATCCACCTGAATAAACTTGTCGAATGAAACCGACGACCAGCAGGGCACTTCGGCAACTTTTCACTGTTGTTCGGTGTTCTCTGATTAGATTAACCATTGCTTCTCTATGGGGGATTTCACTGCCGTCGAACAGGCACTGTACGTGCAGGCAATTCGCCAAAATTTGGCGAACTACCTGCACTCTGGATAGCCGAATGGCCCCTAAATGTCACCGTACGTTGAATTTCGACATCTGGTCACATTTCGGGCCAGATCGGCTTTGTATAACCCCTTAAATTTCTTTAAATGTTATGAATTTTGTGATGGTGTAGATAGAGAGATAGATAATATACCTATTAATTTTAGAAGAGAATATGCTCCTGATGGTGCCTCTGCCTCTGAAAAAACAAAAATAAACCATAAAATAGTTGTAGCTTGGAAATAAATAAATTTTTTGCTAAAGTATAAGTTTACCATCTGGACAACCATATTATGAGAAGCATACACCAGTAAAGTTTCTCCTTAAAAGTTTATTTATGACTTGAGGAATTATTCAGAAAGCATCGAAATTTCGATGCTTTCGGGGGCGGAGCTAACTGCCGATAGGTGAAGTCGCATTCTGCAGAGCTCTCCCACTGGTACCCATTCTTTTTTGATGTAACGTGACCCACAGTCGGCTGCAGTGTTATTACATGGCTTGGGGAACCCAGGACAACTTACCGCCCTGCACTAATAACTTTTCACTGACACCCTGTTGCTGTTTGGGGCGATTTGAGGCTTGTGGCCAACAGCGGGTGGCCATCTTGGATGTCTCTGTGCGGGCCTTGCGGCTCTTCCTATCTCCTGCCCTGGTCCTGCTGTAGTTCCTGCTCCCCTCGAGAGTGGCAATTATGGCCGGGTACCCTGATGACTCACGTCTCCTATCGAAAGGAGATGTTTGGCGCATTCTGGAGGAGTTCCGCACGTGCTGGCTGGCTGACTTCTGGAATGTCCGAGATGTGATGGCGGAGATGAGGCGCGTGCCTGAGTCGGAACGGGGATGAATGAAACGGGCAGCAGAATTGCAATGGGGCGGTGGCTCCATGCCGTACTGTGGAGGGACTGAGCGGGGGTATGCCTGCTCGTTCGTGGCCTCTGCCTGTGGCGACGGTAAGCCCTAAAACAGTGGTGGAAGGAGGGTGGTGCCCTGGGGGGGAAGATTGTGATGCCGGGGTGCTGACTGATTTCCAGCTGCTGACTGAGGATACCTGTCACGTTCGCTGTCCCGCTCACCCCTCACAACCGTGGTGGGAATCCTTTTGGACAGACTTCTAGAACCTCCGATCCTTGAATGGTCGGGACCGCTAACCCTATCACTGCCAGCCAGGGAGAACAGACCAACAATACTGAGTATAGTCTAATCACAGCAGGTTTCGAGATCACGTTATGACTGAGCCACAAAGGGTTAATGTTACCGACAAGTGGAAAACAGTGAGAGAAAGGCTTCAACAGTGTATTCCTACACCAGGCATTAATAACAGTGTGGTCATATAAACGTTCAGAATCGGCAACAGAGATGGTTTTCATACAGACTGATTCGGCAACATTCAAGGCTCTCATACACTCCGAGTCGTTGACAGATCAAGGGGTTATCTGAGTCAGCGTTATGAAGGACCGATATGTACTCTGTATCAATATCATGCAAGTTCGTTATACTTTCTGGGTCAGTGCTATGCACGATCGATATACACTTGGGGTCAGCGTTCTGCACTATCGATATAGGCCCTGGATCAGCGTGGTGCAAGATCAGCATGTACTCTGAGTCTGCACTGGGCACAATACACATACAGGCTTGGTCAGAAAGAGAATGGTCAGGAAGGCAGACCGAGTCGGCAGCAATCAGGGTCCTCATACAATCCGGTTCAGCAACAAAGCAAAAGAATCAGTGAATCAGCAAGTGAATACACCAGGCGATGAGGTAACTAACTCCACGTCAGGGCGATGAGTCAATTTGCGCGCCCTGCATTTAAGGCTGGCGGCTCCGTGTCATCACGCCGCGCCCCGCCCCTTCAGGCGCACGAACGGCTGGAACCCCGGGCACCCGGCATCAACGGAGTTCCAGTTTGGGGTAGATGACCTGTCACGCACGGCGCTGATACTGATGGCACTGCCTGTGCTCCTCTACCCAACTTGCGAGGAGGAGCGTTGGAGACCCCGGACCCATGGCTGTTCTGATGGAACTGGTGGCTTTGCTCTGACGGAGGCTTCTCCTGCTGAGATGTTAGTTCCGTACCGAGATACGGGCTGAAGTGAAGGCCTCCACTTCTGCTATGTCCCCGTTTTTTTCACTGCTTTGAGACGCGGGCTGCAGCCCCATTCCCCTAGCCTTGATTTCCTGCTGATTATCCCCTCCATACATGCGCAGATTTAAAGTACCAGCACGATACCCGTTTTTCTTATATGAGACTCAAGATGACTCCCCATATTCTCCCCATTCCCCCCTCGATGCGATTTCCTGTGGGTATTTTGATTATTAACCCCCCCCCCGTTCATTAAATGCTGTTGTGTGGCATTTGGCTTCCAGACGAACATTGTGGGCTCTGGACCTTTTTCCACCCCACCCCTTTTTATTTCTGAATGGGAACGTAGGGTTGGTCCGGGTTCGCCATTCTGAGCGACTACCGTGGTTCTATCCGCCCCTTTCTGGCCCCGGGTCTTCCCAGTCACGTGGCCTTCTACCAGGCCCTCGACTGTCTTCGGGCTGTCGAGGTGAGCCGTCTAGATCACACAAAATTGAACAACTCCCCTCTTATCACCCCTTCTGTGTAAAGGAGTTTTGGTTTTTCAGAGATTCGGAGATTCCATTTTGCCGACCCTGCGGTGAATTCACTATTCACCGCAGGGTCACAGAAGTGCAGCGAAGGAGTCCATGAAGATTGAACACTGCCAGAGACCGCCGAACTGCAAAAAAAACAAACTCTGCTTTTCTTCTTGATTTGTTTAAACCAATAAAAATGCATTAAAATATATCTAAATAATAAAAAAGGTCCTATAAAAAATAATAAAAAGGTATGTTACAGAATTTGAAAAAACCTTTTAAAAATATTGGAAATAAAAAAATTAATATTATTTTACATGGAATCCTATGGGATTGGCCTGTTTAAACCTATCAAACTGAAACACCGAAAATCAGGGCATTTCACTAACACTCTGATGCAGTGCGGCATTCTCTGAATAGATTAACCATTACTTCCCTATGGGACAATTTCGCTGCTGCGAAAGTTCACCGAACTGCAGCAAACTGCACTGTATTTCGCTGTCAATTTGCCAAATACAGAATAGAAAAGCATACAGGGTTATTCAAAGAGAGCCGATCTGGCTCCGAAAAGAAACCGGACACTGAAATTCAGCATACGGCTACATTTCCTGGCCATTCGGCTATTCTGAGAGCAGGCAGTTCGCCAAATGTTGGCGAATTGCCTACACATACGGTGCCTGTTCAAGGGCAGTGAATTCCCCATAGAGAAGCAATGGATCATCTATTCATTGGATCTTATGTGAAAATTCCAGACATTTTTGTCCAGTAGTTTTTTTGCAAACAGCGTTTCAAATTTCAAACTTTCAAGCATACTTTTTTTTTTTTCAACTCATTCATCTTCGTGTTGGCTTTTTCCAGCAGCTGCTCTGCACTGTGATCGGCGGCTAGTCGGTCTTTTCCAGCGTGTTCGGTAGGGTTATTCCAGCTGTTTCTGTGGTTCAGTGAGTGTTCGGTGAGTGTTCGGCGAGTGTTCGGCGAGTGTTCTGCGGCTTTGCGGCGAGTATTCCCTGCACTAGGGGGGCCCTTCGGTGCTTGCTGAATACACAGCAGGGTCGGCGAACTAGGAATCACCAAATCCCCCGAAGTGTGAGGAACGAAAAATTACCAAACGTGCAGTGACTTTTCGGATCTCTTTGAATAACCCTGTTAGTGAATCGACAAACTGCCCTGAAATTGCAAAGGTCGTGAAATTCACCATTTGGTGCAATTCAGTGGCAAGTTCATAGCTTAGTCAGTAACCCCTTTGGAGTAATCATGTACAATGCAGGATGGAAAAAGTAAGTGAACCTCTGTGGTAACTTCTACAAAAACTATTTGGATTTAAGTGTTTCAAATAAAGAGATGAGATTGGAAGCCTAGGTTGCATAGGTGCCCTGCCATTCAACTAAAGGTACACAATGCCTGCTATCTGCCAAATCTGTTTTCTCCAGAAAGATTGGTTAATGATGCCTCGATCCCAACAACTTTTATAGGACCTTGGAAACCTATAAGAGGTTAACAAAGCTGGAAACAGAAACAAAAGCATTGCCAGTGTCCTAGATGTTCATCAGTCCTCAGTAAGACACAATAGGCAATATTCCATCCTGGCCGCTATGTTATCAAGAGGGGACATAATGCTTAAAGGCTCTACCTGTTACCTTAACAGGTGCTTTTCCAGTGGAGCCACAAACATTGCAGCTCGATAGCATGAGCCTCCTATTAAAGCTTCCTATTCTTTGTATAACGACCCCGCTTGACTGCTTAAACCTGGATCCTCTTATTCCTTGAAATAACCACACAGACAAAGATATATATATTGTAAAAGGGCATAGGCCACAGCTTTATTTAATTTATACAAGTTCCTTACTCTACACCAGTCACCTTACTTAGATCTGACCCTACTAAAAAAGGCCACTATTCCATATTTGGTGCTAATGTAGAGTTTCGATATGAAATCGTTAGCGCTAGGAGAAGTAAGTTTAACGTCTGCCATTGAATCTAATAAAAAGATATGCACGAG
Source organism: Leptobrachium leishanense (assembly GCA_009667805.1). NCBI lineage: Eukaryota > Metazoa > Chordata > Amphibia > Anura > Megophryidae > Leptobrachium > Leptobrachium leishanense. The sequence goes on along the minus strand of CM019064.1, from coordinate 361,959,479 downwards.
GGTTTAATGCTGCACGCATAGAGATAACCTAAACGGGATTGGGTCGAAATCCCTACAACCAGGTTCCCTAATGCCAAAATCCTGACGGCCAACTTGCAGACAGAACAAGTGCCGGACATACCAAGTTCCCCTACACAGACAACTCTCTTACGGCCAACTTCCAGACATCCAAAATCCCAGCGGCTAACCCTAACCCTACTCCCTTACCTCTAAACCTAGCCCTAACCCTAACCATAACCCCTTAAACCTAGCCCTAACCCTAATCCCCCAAACCTAGCCCTAACCCCTAAACCTAACCCTAACCCCTAAACCTAGCCCTAACCCCCTAAACTTAGCCGTAACCCTAACCCTTTAAACCTAGCCCTAACCCTAAACCTAGCCCTAACCTTAACCCCCCTAAACCTAGCCCTAACCCCCTAAACCTAGCCCTAACCCCCGCTAACCCCATAAACCTAGCCCTAACCCCAAAGAAATACCAAGTTCCCTACACAGACAACTCCCTGATGGCCAACTTCCAGACATCCAAAATACCTGCAGCTAACCCTAACCCCTAAACCTAGCACTAACCATAACCATAACCCCCTAAACCTAGCCCTAACCATAACCCCCTAAACCTAGCCCTAACCCTATCCCCTAAACCTAGCCCTAACCCCCCTAAACCTTGCCATAACCCTAACCCTTTAAACCTAGCCCTAACCCTAAACCTAACCGTAACACCACTAAACCTAGCCCTAACCCCCTAACCCCATAAACCTAGCCCTAGCCCTAACCCCTAAACCTAGCCCTAACCCCCTAAACCTAGCCCTAACCCCCTAAACCTAGCCCTAACCCTAACTCCCTAAACCTAACCATAGCCCCTAAGCCTAACTCCCTAAGGGTTAGGGTGTTAGTATTAGGGTTAGCCGCTGGGATTTTGGATGTCTGGAAGTTGGCCGTGTAGGAAACTTATAGGGAACTGTCTGGAAGTTTGCCGTCGGGATGTTAGGGATTATGTCCAGCACCCAACCTAAACCTGTGTCTGCATGTGTCATTCTCTGCGCTCCAATATTGGCCAAGGCGATTTGTGGAAGCCAAGGTGGAGAGAGTCACCAGAGCCCAAGAAACAGTGACATAGAGGTCTCCCTTAATAGGTAGATTGCCTATGCGTACATGTTCTGTTTCTCCACCAAAGCACTGAGAATGTGATCGCTTAACTTACTGTTGTGATGAGATGGCTATAACTCCCAGTCTAGATGAATTACAGACAGTGACTCAATCGAGATGACACCTTGAAGATCTGTTGAAGTTTTATTCCAAAACTGTAGAAAATCCACAACAATATACATCCGATAGGTCAAAAAATCATAATGAATCTGAGTCCATAAGGCTTGCAAAGGATTGCTGGGAAGGGAACAAGGGTGGAGCTATCTGAACAGGAAATCCCTGCGCCATGAGGAAGGGAGGAGAGAAACCCAGGGGTAGATAAGACATGTGCAATTCTTAAAGGCATATCACAAGTCATGTGAAACATGACACTCCCCGTTGAAATCTATGATTTCTATAATTAAATAACTTTAGTCAAAGTTCAAAACAAATAAATGAAGATTCTTTTCCAGGAACATCTGAAAAACAAGAGGGAAAGGAAGAACAAGAGAAAAGAATGCAACATTAACAATTTTTGCAGATCTTGATCTTGATGGTCCAGGCTGTGTCAAGAACAGTCAGTGAGTCCATCTTCAGAGGGGAAGGCAGCAACGTGCACCAATCCTTCTTACCTCCCTTTAGTCAAATTGATGACTTGTGAGACTTTTCTTCCTCTTCGGGCAGAAGGAGTACTAGTTCCTTTATAGGCCTGAAGTAAAGTGTGGAGAATCTTCTTTCATGAATAAGTTGTAAAGTTTTCTGGTCCAGTACCAGTCCAGGATTTTTCTTGCAACTCCAATCATGCGTTCCCAAGAGTCTCCCATGTGAAAGGAGTGAGGTGGGTTGAATTCCCATTTACACTTGTTGTCATTCAAGAAGTTCAGTATCTTTTCTGGTCGAGAGGCCTCCTGAATTGTGGGGGGCCTTTAAAGATGTGCCGCTTGTGACATTGTTTGTCTGTGTCAGAGCTGTTTGTAAATTGACGAGCAATGTGAATAAGGTGTGCAATGGCTCTTACAACAGAAGACCACATAGAAAGGCGGTCAAAATGGTGAGGACTCAGCCTTATCCTTTCTTTCACAGAGGTGTTGAGTGTAATGGTAACAGCTCTAATTTCTTTATCGAATTCTGGTTCAACCAGTTCAAATGTAGAATTTGTAGAATTTGAGATGAGGTCTTCATTCAAGAGTATTGGTGGGGATAGCCATAATGTGTCCAGAAATGCAGTAGCAGGTACTGTACACGTACCTCGATCAGCAGGGTTGAAGTTAGTGGACACATAGTGCCATTGTTCAGGTGTAGAGAACTTTCTTATACGTTCCATTCTGTTGCCGACAGACAAGTGGAACTGTCTTGTCTGATTGTGTATGTATTGCTTTGTGAAGGGCTTGTCACAGGCTGATACTTGTAACGTGAACGTGTCTTGCTTAATGTTCCAAAGCAATCTAAGACTGCACTGTGTAACGGAAAGGTCCGATCCTAGTTGGAATTTCTTCTCACTGGCAGCGTAATCAGAGGGAAAGGCTCTCGTGGCTTTGTCGCTGTTCGAAATGACTTTGTGATGGCTGAGGTTTGCAGTGGCAAGCATGTTCTGAGTTCTAGTGAGAAGGTCAATAGCTTCTTCTTCTGTAGGCAGAGATTTGAGTCCATCGTCTACATAGAAGTTCTTTTTCGACGAACTGTCGTGCATCAAACCCAAATTCTTTCTCTCCTTCTTGAGCCGTTTTCCTCAGTCCATAAATTGCTACTGCGGGAGAAGGACTATTACCGAAAACATGTACCTTCATCCGGTAGTCTATGACTTCATCATTGACATCATTGTTGCAATACCATCGGAACCTGAGGAAGTTTCTGTTGTTTTCACGGACGAAGAAACAGTGGAACATCTGCTGAATGTCAGCCATAATAGCAATTGGTTCTTGTCTGAAGCGAAGTAAAACTCCTATGAGGTTGTTGTTCAGATTAGGCCCAGTGAGAAGACTGTCATTGAGGGAGACACCTTCATGTCGAGCACTTGAGTCGAAGACCACCCTAATCTGATCAGGCTTGCGAGGATGATAGACACCAAAGCATGGAAGATACCAGCATTCTACTCCTTCCTTAAGCGGAGGTGCAGGCTCAGCATGATCTCTCTCAAGCACTTTCTGCATAAAGTCCACAAAGTGTCTTTTCATCTCAGGTTTCCCAATCAAACTGCGTTGTAAAGAAGTAAACCGTGCATCTGCATGTTCTCTGTTGTTTGGTAGTCTCTTTCTTGGAGTACGGAATGGTAGAGGTGCTACCCAGCTGTTGGAATCATCTTGGTGGAACTCTTTACTCGTGCTTTTCAGGAATTCTTTGTCTTCCATGGTAGCTGCCAACTCGTTGTCTTTAGATGTTACCTCAAACACTGTGTTGCCGATGTTGTCATCCCAGAAATAAAGAGCTTTCTCTTCGTCCTGTATGATGTGTCGTTGTGCGCTCTTATGAAGCAGTCTTTCCTTCACATGATATTGGTGTGGTCGTCTTGCAGAACAAGAAGTCCGACCATTTGGAGGACACAGAGTAAGGTTTTCTGCCTTTGTCTCGACAAACATTGCCTATGATGACCCAGCCTAGATCCAGACACTGAGCATATGGAGCATCATGTGGACCGTTGATTTGTTGACGAACTTTGTGCACCCTTAAGATGTCTCGGCCGAGCAACAGTAGGATCTCAGCACTTCCGTCGAGGGCTGGTATTTGGTAGGCTATGTCCTTCAAGTGAGAATGGTGCAAGGCAGCTTCCGGAGTAGGGATCTCCTCTTTGTTGCTTGGAATCTGGTTGCACTCAGTGATAGTGGGCAAAGGTATTTCCACATTGTCGTTCAGAGGAGCAACCACAAGACCGCTGGCTCTCCTACCTAAGATCTTCTGTAGTGCCGGTGCAAGTAGTTAGGGTATACGGTAGAGCATTTTCTTTTATGTTCAAAAGTTCAAAAAAATTGTGTTGTTGCAAGAGATCTGTTACTCTGATCATCCAGAATTGTATACAGTCTTATGGCCTTTTCAGGTTGACCTCTTGGGTATACACGAACCAAACATATCTTTGCGCAGGATTTGTCACAGAGTCCTTCTCCACAGACTTCCGTACATGAAGAGAACACTGAGGTGGAAGGTGCTGCTTGATCTGTGCGCTCCCCACCTTGCTTTGCCTCAGGAGGATTGTTTGTGGGCTTAGTAAAGTTGTGCGGATATGGATGAAGAGCTTGTACATGGTCATCGCTGTCACACTCTATGCATTTAATGATAGCTTTACAGTCCTTTGCAAAGTGTTCTGTGGAGGCGCAGCATTTGTAGCAGACCCCAAATTTCTTTAAAAGTTCTTTACGTTCTTGTAGCGTTTTCTTTCTGAAGCCAATACATTTCTTAAGTGGATGCGGTTTGTTATGTATGGGACATTGGCGATTTGGGTTCTCGATGTTCTTGTTTTGTTCAGTCTTTTCAAGAACTGTAGCAGGTGCAGGTAGAACAGTGGTCCTTTTCACGGACACTGGTCCTCGATGGTCTCTGTGTGTCATACGTGTGTTTGTAGGTCTTGGAGGGGGTGAACTGAGAGGGTTACCTTCACCATAGGAGAAACTTGGGTCATTCTTTGTGTCTGCAATTCGTTTGATGAGCTCACAGAAGTAGGAAAAAGGAGGAAAGGCAGCTTGATATTTTTCCTTGTATTTTGATCCAAGCGCTGCCCAATTTTCTTGAAGGCCATACGGTAGCTTGAGAACAATAGGGTTGATGCCACGTGGGGTGTCAAGGTAAATGAGACCAGGTAAGCGGATGTCAGCTTTAGCGAGTTGAAGCGCCAATAAAACATCGCTGAGTTCTTGAAACTTTAAATTCTCTCTAGCGGAAATCCTTGGGAAGCTGTGCAATCTTTTGAATAAGGCATCTTCAATGGCTTCTAGACTGCCAAAGGTACGTTCAAGTCTGTCCCAAGCAGCATTAAGGCCTGCAGCAGGGTTGTCAATATGAACCGCTTTGAGCCTCTTGATGCGTTCAGTAGACTGGGGACATAGCCATCTGATGAGCAGATCTAATTCTTCTGTAGCAGTGATGTCTAGGTCACTCATTGTGGCTTTAAAGGTAGATTTCCATCCTCTGTAATTTTCAGGCTTGTCATCAAACTTGGAAAGGCCGGTCTTTGTTAGCTCTCTGCGAAGCATGTATTTAGCAAACTCCGACATGTCCGTGTTTTCAGACTTTGGGTGCATGACTGCAGGTGACTTGGGAACATATGTTGGTGCTGAGGCATTCAACACTGGAACTGGTTTAAAGTTCATTGGCATGTTGGTTTGTAGCTGTGGAGCAGTGTGCTTGCTAGTAGGTACTTGGCTGATGTCAAGGTAAGGTGGATAGTTTATTATGTGCATGCTATTGTCCACTGCTTGTTGAGATGCTGCAGTCTGGTGTACTGGAAGATATGAAGGCATATTGTCTTGGAGTACAGTAGGTGCGTAGAAGAGACCTTGGTTGAGTGCTTTGGTTGCTGTGACAGGAAGCTGACGTTCTGGAGAGGAATGTGAAGAATCTGAGGCATAAGACACAGCTGAGTGTCTGCTGCTACTGTTGTCTCTTTCACTTTCACTAGCAGCCTGTTCTAAAACTTTTAATCTTGCCATGGCCGTGGCATGTTCACATTGTTTTTCCAAAAGTTCCATTTCCACTTTGTGGCGTGTGGCTTCAACTTTCTTGCGTGCAGCCTCAGCTTCCATTTCTGCCTTCTGGCGTGCAGCTTCAGCCTCCATGCGTGCGGCTTCAGCTCCCATTTCTGCTTTCTTTTTGGCGAAGGCTGCCTGAATTTTAGAAGCTTCAGCATCAGCACGAGCCTTTATGAGTTGTTGACTGAGTCTGGAAGACCTTGATTGTAGGGATTTGGAAGACCTTGAGGAGTGTCTGGAGGATGCAGAGCGGTGGGATCTGGATTCATGGAGCTGTGCAATTCTTACTTCTGCCTTTGTCTTTGTTTGCAGCACTAAATTGTCTCTTTCTAGATTGAGCTCATTGAATCTCTTTAGTTCTTCCAGTGAAACTTCAGTGTTGTACCGCTTTAAGAGATGAATATATTTAACACACAGTCTTTGATAATTCTGATAAGCGACATCTAATTGCTTAATAGTGCTCTCTAGTTGTAATGCATCATGACATGGTTGAGAGAGAGCTGACATGCATGTGACATTAGTACACCATAGATCATTCGTTTGAGACACCAACTCTTTTGCGTGAGCTTCAAGATTTTCTTGTACTTTCCAGGTTGGTTTTGTTAATCTTTTTTCTCTTTTGTTTGGTTCAGGGTTTAATTCCTGATCTGAAAGGATTTCTGAGTCTGGTAGTGTGTCAGTTTGCATGTTGATTTGCAGGAACATTTTGCTGACAAGGAGAGGGTTAATGATCTAGTTCTATAGCAGCAGAGAAATGTATCAATTTTGCTCAGCTCAGCTAGGATTTCTAGGCACTGGGTGAAGAAAGATTTGTTTTTACTTTCTTTTCACAGTCAAATCACATGCAATGCGTACAGAGAAATAAACTGGTTGTAGTGTACAGATGCACTGTATAAACTGTTTGTAAGGCACAGATGTATTGAACTTTCACAGCACTAATATCCTTTGTTGAATGCTATGCTGGGACTTGCTTGCAGGCACATACAGGCTTATGGTAATGGCTGTACTGTGTGAAGCTGCTATTTCCACTGTCCCTACAGTATCTCCCTGTGTATCCAGAGCTAGCAAGGATCCTATGGAGGATGTCTGACTGATCTTTTGGCTGATCTTTCTAAGATCTTCTGACTGATATATATGATTTTTTGACTGTTCTGTTTCTCCACCAAAGCACTGAGAATGTGATCTCTTAACTTAATGTTGTGATGAGATGGCTATAACTCCCAGTCTAGATGAATTACAGACAGTGACTCAATCGAGATGACACCTTGAAGATCTGTTGAAGTTTTATTCCAAAACTGTAGAAAATCCACAACAATATACATCCGATAGGTCAAAAAAATCATAATGAATCTGAGTCCATAAGGCTTGCAAAGGATTGCTGGGAAGGGAACAAGGGTGGAGCTATCTGAACAGGAAATCCCTGCGCCATGAGGAAGGGAGGAGAGAAACCCAGGGGTAAATAAGACATGTGCAATTCTTAAAGGCATATCACAAGTCATGTGAAACATGACAGTACAGTTTGGATAGAGATTCCATTCTATCAGTTGTATTACAAAGTGCTGGAGCTCAAATTTTACCAACTCCTAAAGTCTGGTGCTAATTCCAAACTTGGATAACCTGGCCAAGCGCAAGATCCTGAGAGTAAAAGGAATGCAGCACAGCCCATGTCCTGAGGGCCCTATTCCATAGTTGATCCCACAATGGATACAGCCAGGCATTTCAGAATTATTGCAGATGCCTACCTGCTTGTTCGTTGCTATATTCGACGTACCTGTCTCCCTGCCAGCAGTAGTTAGAAAGGGCACAGAGAATCCCACAGGTACCTCGTGTCCAAAGAACACAGCCCACTTTGGAGAATGTCACTGATGATGACTGCCACCTGCATTAAGGCTCAGTCGTGAGCAGATCTGCAGGCTCTATCAAAAGCTGCAGAACCGTCTGGGTCTAGGTCTGGCTCACGGATTTCTATACCAGGGATGGCAAAATTACTGTGCGGCCTGCGCTTCTTGGCCACTGGGATTTTACAGCATCTTTTGTCTGAGTTAGCAGGTGTCAGCTAGTAGTGGACCGAACACCCCCGTGTTCGGTTCGAATTCGAACTCCTGAACGGCCGAAAAGTTCGAATTCGAACACAATGCAGGTCAATGGGGGTCGAACTTTTCGAAATGAAGGTCCCCTCCAAGAGGACATATATGCAAGTTATTAGCCATAAAAGGTGTATGGGGGTCCGGGTACTGCCCTGGGGGACAGGAAACAATGAAAAAAGAAAGAAAAAAAACGTTTTTAAAGGAACAGCGATTTTTATTTTTACATGACATAAAGGGTAAGAGTAAAAATGAAAAATGAAAAAGGAAACAAGGACAAAAAGTAAAAAAAAAACGTTTTTAAAGGGACAGTGAGTTTTCCATGAAATAAGGGTTAAAAATAAAAATGAAAAATTCCTTCAAATATCGTGCCTAGGAGGTCCCCATAATCTGCCCGTGAAGTGGCGGATTTGTAGGATGTATAGAAACATTTAAAAATAAAAAAAATAACATTTCAAATGACGGTAAATGGTTTTCCTTTAATCTATACAACTGCTTGGGGCGGCAGCCTGTATGAAAAGAGGAGACCTTTTAGGAGAAAGAACAAGAACGCAGAACAAGTTTTGATTTTTTGGCTAGATTATGGTGCCTCTTAGGCTAAGGTCAGACGAAAGCAGTTTTAACGTGCGTTTAGCCGCACGAAATCACGGCTGTGCTAGCAGCAAATGACGTCCAATGCCGGGGAACACACGAAGTACGGCCGCACGAATGTTCGTCCGCGCAACGCAAGTGGCAAACGAACGCATTTTTTCTAGAACGTCAAACCGCTACTACTGACGTACAGAGTGCGCTGCGTCCGCATAGCGGCGTGTGTGTGTGATTAGGAGACGTCAGACGCTGCTAATGTCCGGCTAACATAACGTCCAGACACAAAAAGTGTTTTATTGATGATCCGTACAAAATCACGGACGAAAAGGCGCATCGTATGACCGCTATCGCGTACTCCGTGAAAAAATACGTCCGTTCGTTCGAACGCATTTTTTCACGGACAATGTGAAAAATGCGTTCGTCTGACCCTAGCCTTATGCAGGCATTGGATAAAGGTAATAACAGGTGATTTAAAATTGGGCCTTTAGTGTCGGCAAGTGCCTTCACACCGTAAGCCCTCTGAGGTATTGTGGAAGAGTGCAGGGTTGGACCCTACAGTCAAATATTGCGATGCAATGCATCCGGTACACGGGTCAGTGCACCCAAATATTGGGCCTTTGGTGCCAGCTAGTGTCTTCACACCGTAACCCCTCTGAGGTATTCTGGAAGAGTGCAGGGTTGGACCCTGCGGTAAAATATTGAAATGATATGCACCTGTCACATTCAAGTGCAGAAAAATTGTGTCTTACAGGGTTATTCAAAGAGATCCGAATTGTGGCCGAAAGGTAACCGAACAGTGAAATTCAGCGTACGGTTACCTTTCTTGGCCATTCGGCTATTCAGAGAGCAGGCAGTTCGCCAAATCCTGGAGAATTACCTGCACATACAGTGCCTGTTCGGTGCCTGTTCGAGGGCAGTGAAAGCCCCATAGAGAAGCAATGCTTCGTCTAGTCAGAGAACAAAAACCAGCAGTGAAAGGTTGCCGGATTGCCCTGCTGTTCGGTGGTTTCATTCGACAGGTTTATTCAGGTGAATCCCATAGGCTTCATTGTTAAAAAATATTCCCGTTTTAATTCACTATCTAATAAACCGTTGATTATAATATTCTGCAGTAAAAAGTCTCTTTATTTATAGATTTTTTTAGGATCTTTTATGCATTTTTCGGGATTTTTTTGCGAATTTTTTTCCGTTTTTTGTTTTAAATCGTTTTTTCTTTTCTCTGTAACAGCCCTTTTTATTATCATTCATTAAACCTTATATATAAATTTCAGGCATTTTCGTTCTGTAGTTTCTTTGCAAACAGCGTTTCACTTTTCAAACATTCAAGCGTACTGTTTTGGGGTTTTTTCCACTCCATTTGTCTGCGGTGTCGGCTTTTTCCGGCGACTGCTCTGCGCTGTGATCGGCGGCTGATTAGGTTTCTCTGGCGTGTTCGGCGGGGTTAATCCAGATGTTTTTGCAGGTTTCGGTGTACCTTCGCCGGGTTTTTGTGATGAGTGTTAGTCGGGTTTTCGGCGGCTTTTCCCTGCACTGTGACGGCTCTGTGGTGCTTGCTGAATACACCGCAGGGTCGCCAAAATGGGATCGCCAAATCGCACCGAATTGAAGAGAACGAAAAGTCACCGAACGTGCGGTGACTTTTCGATTCTCTTTGAATAACCCTGATAGTGTGCTGCAGGGACTTAGCTGTGAGCCATGATTGGGCAAAGTCACCATGACTTTGCCCAATCATGGCTCTGCATGTGTACTGAGCCCTGATTGGCATAGTCTTGCACCTAACCTGTGGTCAGGATCAAGACTGTAGCCAATTACAGTTTCAGCGGGCGCAGTGCATTGTGGGATGTTCTGCGGTCGAACAGACTGCGAATATCCCGAAAAGTTTGATGTTCGCCGAACACTCGAAAGGCCAATGTTCGAATCGAACCGGCAGCCCATCCCTAGTGTCAGCCAGAGCACCTTTTCCAAAATGCTCAACCTCTTCTTCCTAGCTATGCGGGGTAAGTGCCACCAATACATCAGGTACCCTACCACCCCTGAGGAGTAGCATACTGTGAAACGAGGGTATTATGAGAATGGAGGGTTTTCGAATGTGCCGGGGGCAATTCATCACACTCAGATAGAGATCTGTGCACCTTGGAAGGATCCTGCAGTTTACATCAAACGTAAGCACTTCCATTCCATAAATGTGCAAATGGTTTGTGATGCCAATATGCGCATCAAAATTTTGTTCGTAGCCTTTCCTGGGAGTGTGTCACATTTTCCCTGGTTTTGGCCACGCCCCCTGGTGGTGAGAGGCATTTACGTCTGTTTTCCCCTGTTTTGTTTTTGGCTGTGCTGTCTGGGACTGCTCTGGAGTTCTGCTCTGATCTTCTGGTCTGAGGTCACATGGGCCAATCACACAGACCCACTGCATATACACTATATTGCCAAAAGTATTCGCTCACCTGCCTTGACTCGCAAATTAATTTAAGTGACATCCCATTGCTAAACCATAGGATTCAATATGACGTCGGTCCACCCTTTGCAGCTATAACAGCTTCAACTCTTCTGGGAAGGCTGTCCACAAGGTTTAGGAGTGTATTTATGGGAATTTTTGACCATTCTTCCAGAAGCGCATTTGTGAGGTCACACACTGATGTTGGACGAGAAGGCCTGGCTCTCAGTCTCCGCTCTAATTCATCCCAAAGGTGTTCTATCGGGTTGAGGTCAGGACTCTGTGCAGGCCAGTCAAGTTTATCCACACCAGACTCTGTCATCCATGTCTTTATGGACCTTGCATTGTGCACTGGTGCACAGTCATGTTGGAAGAGGAAGGGGCCAGCTCCAAACTGTTCCCACAAAGTTGGGAGCATGGAATTGTCCAAAATGTCTTGGTATGCTGAAGCATTCAGAGTTCCCTTCACTGGACCTAAGGAGCCAAGTCCAGCTCCTGAAAAACAACTCCACACCATAATCCCCCTCCACCAAACATTACACTTGGCACAATGCAGTCAGACAAGTACCTGAGTTCAAGTTCTCCTGGCAACCGCCAAACCCAGACTCGTCCATCAGATTGCCAGATAGAGAAGCGTGATTCGCCACTCCAGAGAACGCATCGCCACTGCTCTAGAGTCCAGTGGCGGTGTGCTTTACACCACTGCATCCAACACCTTGCATTGCACTTGGTGATGTATGGCTTGGATGCAGCTGCTCTGCCATGGAAACCCATTCCATGAAGCTCTCTGCGCACTGTTCTTGAGCTAATCTGAAGGTCACATGAAGTTTGGAGGTCTGTAGCGATTGACTCTGCAGAAAGTTGGTGACCTCTTCGCACTATGCGCCTCAGCAACCGCTGACCCCGCTCCGTCAGTTTACGTGGCCTACCACTTCGTGGCTGAGTTACTGTCGTTCCCAAACACTTTCATTTTCTTATAATACAGCTAACTGTTGACTGTGGAATATTTAGGAGCGAGGAAATTTCACGACTGGATTTGTTGCACAGGTGGCATCCTATCACAGTTCCACGCTGGAATTCACTGAGCTCCTGAGAGCGACCCATTCTTTCACAAATGTTTGTAAAAACAGTCTGCATGCCTAGGTGCTTGATTTTATACACCTGTGGCAATGGAAATTATTGGAATACCTGATTCTAATTATTTGGATGGGTGAGCGAATATTTTTGGCAATATAGTGTATATATCCCAGCAGCACATTGCTTCTTTGACCGTTTGTGGAGTTCTATGGTGGTTGTGGTTCCTGTGTTCTGTTCCTGATTTCCGCGTTGCTGATAAGCTTCTAGTCTAGTATTTCCTGGTTTTGACTCTTAGCTTACGTTTCTGGATATTCTCTTTCTTGTTCCCTGTACTCTGAATTTCTGTTTATCGTATTACTGTTCCGGCCTGCCTGAGAGCCATTGCTGTGTATGACCTTAGCGTGTTCTCTGGATCTCTCTATTGCCTGTTCCCTGTATTACTGTATGCCTGTTCAGTTGCTAATCTCTGCTAGTCTTGACCATTCCTATGGTTCATGGTTTATGTATCTTGTTTGTCTAAGTTTAGCTTACTCAGAGGCCAAAATGCAAGGACCTCTTCAGTATAGGATTTCTGTCTGTCTTGTTAACCCTTGCCCTTCTTGCTCTGTAATTCTTTGTGAGGGTTTCTTAGATAGAAATCATTCCCAGCATTGGCATCCCTTTAGTTTTCTTCCTGGCCCTCCTGTCCCTTGTGTCTCAGTCTGGTTCCCGTATTGCCCTGGAATCTGTATAATATATCTGTCCTGTATCAAGTCAGCAGCTCACCTGCCTAAAGGGCTACACTCCTTGTTCTAAGCCACCACGATGGCCCAAGTGGGAGCCCAACGTTAGAGTGCCCATGAGTCATACATCCCGGCTAATTCCTCGATGATGTATGATTTCCAGGACAGGAAATTACGCTGATGGATGGCTGATAGATTGGTATACTTTTTTTAACAAATATATTTTAATTGGAAAATATTGAAAAATGTCAAAAAAGATTAATGTGTGTAATGTACCTTGTATTAGGTGATTCAGTATACCCACTGAGGCCATGGCTAATGGAGGATTGAGGTGGGGCCTGCTCATGAGGCCTACAATAATGCCCACCAAAAGGCACGGAGTGTGATTGAGAGGATATTTGGCATGCTCAAGATTCTCTTCAGGTTTCTTGACAGGTCAGGTGGTGCGCAGCAGTATCAGCCAGAAAAAGCTGTCCTCATTGTACTGGCGTGTGCCATGTTGCACACTATGGCACTGAGTGATTGGACTTTGTGGAGGAAGAAGAGGACGCTGCTGTGTCCGCTGACAATGCCCCAATAATCCACCCGGATGAATCTGAGAATGTGGGCACATAAGTCCAGGACAGGATTGTTCAGCAGTATTTTGCAGGTAAGATGCACGTGCATTTATCACCTTTGCTATTGTGTGTATATCTGCATATTACATATTGTGGTTCCAGATATGCCATACTTTCCTAGACACATATACTTCATTCATGCAGAAGGGCACTGCATGAAAAATGCCACCCTGTACTATCTATACGCTGCAGCAAAGAAACCAGAAAGGAATCACAGGTGACACGCTTTATTGCAATACTGCAGCACATGGATTATACATGTTGCAGGACGGAACTGTAACATGTGCCACACTCTGCGTGAGACAGGTATATGTGTCCAGGACAACAAGGCCCATCAGGCACAACTAACTACATAAAGAAATATTGATTTTCAGAACAGGAAAATGTATTTATTTGAGGGCTAAACTAACGTTTATTAGTTATTAGTTGAAAAAAAGGGAAGATATGATATGACAACATAAAAATAGGGAGGTGGAGGAATTGAATTTAATAGCCTTCGTATATGATTATAACAATTAAGAAATACTGACATAATTTATTAAAAGACCCATTGTTGAAGGAATTACAGCGGGAGTAACCTAATGTTATCAATTGAGGAGCTAAGAGCTTAAAATTTTTTTTTTACAAGTTATAGTAATAAGATGTTGGATAATATATTATACTTTAACCCCTTAAGGATGCACAGGCGTTGCCCGTCGGGCAGGGGTTAACACTGGCGAGGCATACAGGTGCCGCTGCGGGCCTCTGATTTGGTCTGTCCACGCAGCTGATGCAGCCGACGCATTTTATAGGCTGCAGAGGGAAGGCCTGAGTTCAGGCTGTCTCTCTGCAGCCAACAGCTCACGGCGTGCGCCAGCTGCGGGGAGGGGCCAAGGCGGCCCATTGAAGTCATCTGTACACCCCGCATATTCAAGGCCCCCCTGCCACACTGATGTCATAGCACATCCCGTGGCATCAACGGATTAAGGAGGATTTTTATGGTTGTGGCCTCTGTTCTGCATGTAAAGGTCTGAGTTTAAAGAAGTAGTATATGTAGTCGTTTGGCTTTAGGGGTACGCTTATGCTCAAACAGGTCACTACAAGTCACTCAAGAAACGTAATTTATGCCTTACTTTGCCCTTGCAATAAATCTTCGCCCAGTCTTAAGTCACTCAAGAGTTCCCTATTAACATACCTCAATACGGACTGCACCTGTAAACATGTAACATACAGGGTAATTCAAAGAGATCCGAATTGCTTGAGAAAGGTAACCGAACACTGAAAATCAGTGTTCGGTTACCTTTCTTTTCCATTCGGCTATCCAGAGAGCAGGCAATTCGCCAAATCCTGGCGAATTGCCTGCACATATGGTGCCTGTTCGGTGCCTGTTCGAGGGCAGTGAAATCCCCATGAAAAAGCACTGCTTCGGCTATTCAGAGAACACAAACCAGCAGTGAAAGGTTCCCCTAATGCCCTGCCATTCGGTGGTTTAATTCGGCAGGTTTATTCAGGCGAATCCCATAGGCTTCAATGTTAAAAATATTCCTGTTTTAATTCAATATCTAATAAACCGTTCATTATAAAATTCTGCAGTAAAGATTTTTTTTTAAGTTTACTTATTTTTTCTGTAACAGTCCTTTTTATTATCATTCCCTGGACCTCATATGTAAATTTCAGACATTTTTGCTCAGTAGTTTCTTTGCAAACAGAGTTTCAGTTTTCAATCATTCATGCAAACTGATTTGCTAATTTATTCACTGCCTTCTTCTGCGGTCTTGGCTTTTTACGGAGGCTGCGATTGGCTCCTGCTCGGGTTTTTCCGTGGTTTTCCGCAGGTTAATCCACATGTTTTTGCGGGTTTTCGGCGTGCATTCGCAGGGTTTTGAGGTTGGTTTTCATCAGGTTTGCGGCAGCTTTTCCCTGCAATTCGGGGACCCTGTGGTGTTTGCTGAATACACCGCAGGGTCACCGAAATGGGATCGGCAAAAGGAACCGAATTGAAGAGAACGAAAAGTTACCGAACGTGCAGTGACTTTTCGAATCTCTTTGAATTACCCTGATAGTGAATATATTTCCTACATATTTATTTTCTGTATTAATCTGTATATTTGTGTTTTTTAATATCTTGCATTGTATTACTTTGTATTTCTGTAGCGATTAACATTTCAATATTCTTGATCCCAGGACATACTTGAAAACGAGAGAAATCTCAATGTATCCTTCCTGGTAAAATACTTTATAAATAAATAAATATATATATATATATGAGAAGGAAAATAAGACCCCTATATAAAAGAAAAATGAAACACATCAGGAATATAAAAAGAGGTTCTGAAAACCATTAGGTGTCGGCCCATTGCCAAGGGTCATACATTTTTGGTTTTACGTAAAGTTAATAGATATTGGCGTGTGGAAGATTTTATTAAAAAGATAAAGCAAGAAGGAATTAAACCAATTTTTCATTTTGATGCCTTGGCCCTTAGTGGTCTTAACAAAGATTTTGTATTATGCCACTTGCTCTAACAAGATATATATGATTTATTATTCCTATTAGTCTACTAGTTTCAAACAGAATTTTTAAGAATATCTTTTTTCTCAGTAAGCACCTATCTATGAGGAATGCAACTATATATCTAGTTCTGGACATCATTTCCTCTACTTCTTTAGACAACAGGGCTGTATTTACGAGGGTGTTTTAAATGTCTTGATTTCATATATGTTACATTTACCATTTGTATAAGGATAATGTTTTCATCTATATGTTTTTGATATTTTTGTTTGATTATTTGTAAAATAAATTACTTGAATTGCTGTTATCGTTTTATCTTTTTTAAGAACTATCTTCAATGCTGGAGAAACAAGTAGTGAACGAATACAAAGTGAATAAAAACAGATGAGCCCTTTAAGGGCGAGATTACTTGGGAATTATGGGATTATTATTATTATTCTTTATTTATAAAGCGACAGCATATTCCGCAGCGCGGATTACAGGATTACAGTGAATATGGTACCAACTGGTGTATCTGAGTGGAACTTGGCTGTAGAGAAGAAGAAGAGACGGAACACCTAATACGTTGTCAGGACAGTCAGAAGCCGTCCGATACGCTCGATGACGCAGGCAAACGCACGCTCAATGACACGGCACACCAAGTGACCCGGCAACGCTCGATGACACGGCGAATCATGCGCCCAATGACGCTGCACACCAGGCAGACGTGAATTATATGCAATGGATGCCAGGAAGAATGAAAGAAAAAAATCTGCAAAAATTATGTTTATTATTGAAAAATAATAATAAAGAGATGGAAAGACCGTATATATACTCAATGGGGATGACTTACTCATTTACTAGTTCTGCCTCTAAGGAAGGGCACCTTTGAGCGAAATGCGTTTAACCTATTTTAATTATTTTGTAATATACAGTATACTGTATATAGATTTTTATTCCATTAAAAGTACATTTTTATACTATATTGATACTTGTGGAACCTACTGAGCGACGCCGGTTCCAAGAGAGGCTTTTCATAAGTTGTACCCAGGAGAAAACAACTCTGAAGCTTGATATCCATGAGCTAGGCTCTTAAGAGGCTATCAGATCTAATCAGAGAAAGGTGAAACTCCAGAGAATGACTGTAGAAGTGAAAATTCTAGGTCAAAATAGCCAAACCAGAAAATTCTCCCTTTTATCTCACTTTCCAAATCGGCTATTTGGTCTAGATTGTTCTTTTCTCCCGCCAATTCTCCTGATATTCACCTTTCTTTGAATAGACCTCTATATCTATTATATTTTGGAGATCCTGACTGAGAGCGATATCGTGAGTGCTCGCAGCAGAGCGGTTGGACCTGAACAATCCCAAGGCGTTTCAACATGAGCTAATAGCTTTCAAAAGAGTGAGTGTATATTATTCCGAGATTTAATGTGCACAACTTTTTTGATGTACAATATTATGCTATGTGATGTACTTGTATCTTTCAAGGTTATATCGAGCCTTATGAACAAGTGTGACCTGTATAGGAATACTCATTAACATATATAGGATAAGTGTTAACATCTGTATATTTTACACGGTTGGTGATACCGGAACACTGCCTGATTACTGTTTGGTGTTTGTAGCTAAAAGATATTTATTCTGCACATGGAAGCAGCCTTCAGGAAGGATGCTTCCACAGCAAAAATATGGCACCAAAAAAGCATTTGGAATTGAAACCGAATTACTTGGTTACATTACCATGCTTACCACTTTGGCAAATTTGGAAATCTTGGAGATCACAAAACCATCAAGTTGGGACTGCATATATAGATAAAATGTGTTTCTCAGCTGTTAGCTGAGTTCCCCCCATAGGAGATATTTAGATGTATGGCATTAATCTAATAAAGCTTTCAAAATGTGTCTCGTATAACTGCCATTAGACACCTGTCCAAACAATCAATAATGAGATTTGCACCAGAAAGCTTATTTCAAAAGATCTTTTATCTATTCACACTGAGGCTAGGGTCAGACGAAAGCATTTTTCCCCGCGAACGTGAAAAAGTGCGTCCGAACGCATTGACGTATTTTTTCACGGAATGCGCAAAAACGGTCAGACGACGCGCATTTTCGGGCGTGATTTTGTACGGATCGTCAATAAAACTCTTTTTGCGTCTGGACGTTATGTAGGCTGGACATTAGCAGTGTCTGACATCTCCTAATTATGCAAACACGCCGCTATGCCGCAGCTGCGCACTCAGTACGTCAGTACTAGCGGTTCAGCGTTCTCAGAAAAATGCGTTCAAATTCCACTTGCGTTGCGCAGCCGGACTTTTGTGCGGCCGTACTTCGTATATTGGCCGTCATTGCCCGTCATCTGCTGCTAGTGCGGCCGTAATTATGTGTGCCAGAACGCACGTTAAAAGTGCACTGGTCTGACCCCAGCCTGACATAGGTTCTTACATAGCGATCAAACGAGTCCTTCTTTGAGATGGATTTTCAAGTGCAGTCATGGATGTGTAACTAATGTGTTTATTCCCCACTGTAGGTCTTGAAACTGACTGACGTTGCTTAAAGGAACAGTACATGACATTTACCCACCACCACTATGTAAAAGTACTCGCTGCTTTTTTTACATTTCTGCTTGGTTTATGTTTATCTCTAATTTTCTTCTTACTCGTTTATGGAACCAACACATATTACATACCGTTTTTCACGCCATTAATGACTTTCTAAAGATACCATTATTTTCATCATATCATATAATTTATAGTGAACAAAAAAGAGGGTTGGTGAGGGTCCTGAGAATGAACAACGGCACTAGTGTCCTGCTCTACGGTGGGGCCCGCTCAGGTCTCACAGGCTTTAGCTTGATTGTGCCATTACAGGGACAAGAGCTCCATATGCAAATCAGACTGCAATAACCCAGAAAAGGGTGGCCAATACTGGTTGCCAAGGGCGTCATCACTGCACGAGAAATGCAGAAACCCCCGACGATCGTACTCCCAGCCGCAGCTTACTACTGTGCAGAAATGATAATAGAAGAGAAAATTAGAGGCCGCAAATAAGAGCAGAGATGAGCAGCAAACACACTTTAAGTGGGGGCTGAGCTGCTACACTATGGGCCTCTCGATTGTACTTGCGCCCTAGGCCAAAAGTTGCCAGTCAGCCCCTGGTATTGGGTAGGTGAGAAGAAGGGGGCAGAGGCACACCCAACTCTTTCCCTCTAGGCAAATGAAGGCCTTAATCCAGCACTGTGTGTTTGCAACAGTGATTTCTATTCAGTAACAATATGTTTGCTATTTTTTCCATTTTTTTATGGAATTTCACTTTTTGTAATATTTAATTGAAAATTTAAACCCAGATATTATTATATGATTAAGATTTTTATTGAAAAAAGCACCAACATAATTTACATTACAAAATGAACTAAATGTACAGGTATGTGCTAAATATAACCCAGACATAATGAAACAAACATTAAGATGGGACCTACTTAAAGACATTTACTTACATATATTTTAAGCCTATGTTATTGACCTGATATTAAGAAAACATTTCTAAGAATGTGCTGTGTTAAACTGACCTACACGATAATGTGCACGAATGAAGACTATATCACACACTACTATAACAAGTTACACACAGGATGTGTTACACATTAGACACATAGAACAATACACATTAGTTAAAATACATAGAGATGTCATTGCTTATGCATATAGCCCCAACAAATTCAGTGCTACACACATTATATAGTGGGCAATAGTAGCGAGTTAACAGGCCCTAGTTGCTTCAGCATTGTGTAAGGAGGTAAGGGACAATCAAGGCTATCTTTATATTGGGGAAGGTGTGCTAGCTGAACAGTTGCTTAGATATAATCTTGAATGTTGTCAATATGCACTAATTGTAGGTCTTTGAGCATCAAGAATGGGTGTTGGGGCAGAATATTCCAAATCCGATACCCATAGGAGTCAATTTAAGTGTTTAACCGCTGAGTGGCTAGCACTTATTCTCGCTTTCTTACTTAGCAAAATGCGTAGTGAGTAATGAGAAATTATCAGGTAAAGGGCAGCTCTTGGGTCTTTGACAACTCAATGTAATCTGTGGACATAGTGCCCTGAGTGCCATCCTCCTGGCTCCATAGCTCAATCAGCAAGCTCTGATTTTGGCTTCGTGGAAGGAGACCCGTAAGTGCCAAATTGGGACCTAACTGCTTCCCATGATTCCCAATGCACCCACATTGAGAGCCAATGGGTTGGCTGCCCACTCATTCAAGAATCTAGCCCGACCATTCCCTGCAGTCATGTGATGTGCGGCTGATCAGAAAAAAACAGAAAGTCATGTCTATAGGAGCACTAAGTCACCCCAGCACTGGATTTAAGATTCGTTCCCTTCAGTTTTCCATGAACATGACATCTGTCCTATGAAAAGTTCTGTATTGACAAGCATGTTAAAAGAAACCCTGTAAAAGCATAAGGGTTCTATTACATTCTCTGTGCAATTGCGCTCGCGCAGCGCAATTTTTTTTGCGCACGAAAAAACCCGTGATCGCGCAAAAATTAATGTGGTATTACGATTCGAGCACATTTTTTCTTCCTTCAAGATTTTTCGTGCGCAAATCCGACGCGCAAAGCTGTTCACAATTAGGAATTGGTGGGCAGACTGTTTTGTCATGGGACTTGTCACGTGATTCAGCCAACTTCAAGAAGATTGTAATACCATCCGTGTACCAGCGAACGAACGCATTTGCGCTGACAATGTTATTTATAGGATGCGCGCAGGAAAATTAGTTCGCGCAGGGTCAATCTCGGTAGACGATTACGCTCATCGTTTGCGCAAACGTAATACGACGATCTGCGCAAATGGTTTTGCACTCGCGCAAATGCGCATTTGCGTGCAAAACAAATGCGCGAAGAATGTAATAGGGCCCTAAATGTGATACCTGGAACATGCATATTGTCTTTATTAGTCAGTTTTACCATAGTGCTAAAAAGTGTCACGATGTAATGGAAATTCCAAAAGAATTAGCTTTTTTTATTTCTATTTTTCATCTTGTTTTGATTGTGCTGTAATCAGTATCATGGGACAAAAACAGTAATATCCATTCCCATAGGCATTTTCTCATGTTTCCTCAGGCTGCATAAGGAGCATAGTTTAGTTTATTGCTTCGCTAATCTATCCCTGGGAGCATAGAATAGTAGGATAATGCATTTTCACTGGATAAGATGAAGAACCGGAGTGAAATTCTTCTTGACCAATGGAAAGTCATCTGCAAAAGGAAAAAAAGAAAATGAGAAAATATGTAATAATTACATCTCACTTATTCATTTTGAAATTTTTCCCTGTTTCTTTTTATTAAAAAGGGTATGAAATGAAGAGATATGGAGCCATTTAATTTCCTTTATAGAAAACGCCTGGAATCAGGAGTTAATTACACAGGAACTAGAGCTCCAATGTTACTGTTAAATAATTGACTAATAGTTTCAGAGATTAAATATTTTAACACTGAACTTCATATATTGTTCTTCAAGCGTAGCAATCGCGCTCAGAAAAACTTTAGCTCATTTTGAAAGTTCTCCCAAATCTGCCTATACATTGTGTTAGTCAAATCTCCCTGAGCTTCCTGTTTGCTCTTAGAGTTGTGGCATGCGCCCCATGAGGTGTTTCCCTGGAGAGTAGTTTATGGCTCTCAAAGCAAGAGAAAACTCCACCCCTCCCCCCCCGAGCTGCAGCTGAACTAAAAATAGATACAGATCTTCTGAACAGATAGGGATGCTGGATGCTCTGTAAGGTTCAGTTGTTAACCCTTCCCTGCAGTACTTTGATTCCCCCTGTCAAGTGTCACCTAAATAAATATTTAGGGGGGGAATATAATTATTCTTGTTCATGTATAGGTGTGTGTTTGTATTCTGCTAAGCAGCAGGATGGGGAAGGAAAAAACATGTCAGCCTTTCAATCTGAAACCACCCCTCCAGCCAGCCTGGTGTCATGTATGGTTTATAAGGAAGGGAGTATGAGCCCAGAGGTGCAGTAATACAATAGGCGAATGCTTTGCAAATAAATGGCAGGGTAGCAGGTATCTGGAAAGATGGTGAGAGACAAGGCAAGAGTTGAATGTAGGACAATGTAGGGAGGAGAGATAGGGGCAGGGTAAACTGGATACAGGAAACAGAGGAACAAGACACAGAGGGCAACACACAAGAGGTTAGACACAGGAAAAGAGCTGTCTGGATACAGGCAGGAACACCAGGGTTGTAACAGAGACTGGGTAGGAACATGGGTGGATGGCTGACAGGAACAAGGACAGAGGCTCTGGAAAGCAGAGAGCACAGCAGGAGGCTCGAAGCTTGGAGGGCATGAGGCTTGAGGGTACACGGCACACACACCAAGTGCTAGTAAAGCTTAGGCACAGGTAGTGGGGCGTTGCTTCCTTTAAAAGGAAGTCCAACCCGAGCATGTGTGACTGATTGCTTAGTGAATACTCAGCCTGGAACAATCTCTAGGGCAGCACTGATTTTCAAGGTTAGTTGCAGGAAAGGTGCTGCCAGGGTTAGGGGTTAGCTTTACCAATGCGGCTGTGGGTCTTTCTGCGTTTCTTTTTCTGGGCCTGTGAGCTAGGTGCGTTAAACATGGGTGGAGAGGTCAATCACACAGCTTAGGCTGGTGTCACACGAGTGCACTTGAGAGCGTAAGGAACGTCTGTGAGAGTAGAAGTTCCTTCCACTGAAGTCCAGCGTCCTATGGAGGATCGGGCTTTGTAGCCCCATCCTATGGCCATCGTAGCTTTTTGACGGGGAGGGTTTCAGCACATCCAGTGTAGCGCATACAACTAGTGCGCACGCTACACCACGTGGCCCTCCCCATCAAGCCATCAGCAGACTGCGACAGACGCAGTGAGTCACACGGATGCACTCAGTGCATTCATGTGACCGTAGCCTTAGATGTTTAGTTACTCCCACACAAGAGGAAGCAAAAAAGAGAAGGCCGCCTCTATGACAATAGCAGGCATATTAGAAGCTACAGAAACTTCCAAGCTGTAAAATAAAAAGGTCTACTGGTTAAATTAATTTAAAACAAATCAAGTATCAAAAATCTCTATAACAGGTGGTGGGTACACTTTAAAGATCCATGCTTGGCAGTCATGACAGCTTAATGTGATCACAAACTGGCTTTTGATTTGAACAAGACATTTGAGCAATATTTTTGTGTTGTATTTAATTTTTTAGTCTTAAAGAAGTCTGACCTTGGGTTCTCTTCAGTTGCTTTCCTCCTGTCCTTTGACATTCCCAGATCGAAGTTCATTAATTTGTGGTGAAACTGGCAGACTTGGGCAACTCTCTGATCCCCCATCATCACATTCTGGAAGAACGGTCATAAATGTAAGTCTGTACCTCATACGAAATGGAGAACACTGACCCAAGTCACTCTGGAATCATACATATCATGTCATCAATCAGTAGGCATACATGGTGATATTTCAGGTTGCTGAAATACCCAAGTCCTAAATATTCTTTTTCAGATACAACCTGAAGGGCCTTTCATGTCTGGATGGATGTACCTCTCAGAATCTTTAAAGTTCACTCTCCCTCCAAAAATAATAATAGTACAATAAAAAAACTCAGATGTTGTTGTGCAATATGTGTTTTATTAACCCCTTCACTACCAAGTACTTTTGTTGAAAATAAATTATAACATTTACAAGGGTCGTGTAGTTGACCTTAGGCTAATGTCAGATGAACGCAGTCTGAGCGCACTCTGCATGCGTGCATAACGGACAGACGTACTGATGGAAGATACTGTAGACACCACACAGTCTGTGTTTTTTTGACGGACGTAGAAAAAAAAAGGAACTATGGGAAATAAAATTAATATGAAAAATGATAAAAATTTGAAAAGGATATGAAAAGTCATTTTGTGCATCAAGGTGCTGGACGTTGCAAATGCGCTGCGTCTGACATCTCATCACTCACACAGAACGCTACGTGGCCCATTCTGCGCGTCCATGGTAGCGGTTTTACGTTCTTGCCTAACTTGCGTCCGTTTGCCACGTGCGTTGTGCGTGCGCAGTTCGGTGCGCACGTACTTCGTGTGTGGGTCTCTATTGATCATGATTCTATGCTAAGACGGACGTAAACTGTGCGGCAACACGGACGTGAACACTGCATTTGTCTGACACTAGCCTCAAATGTCGGACAAACATATCTTTTACAATTTAGGCTGAAAAGTTCAACTTTTGTTTTGTCAGATCATCACACATTTACCAACATGGTTTAGGGTACCTAAATGACTCCTCTGGCATAATTTAGGCTGACATGTTACTTTTTGTAAGAAAGGATTTCCGTCTCACTACCTTATCCCATGCTCCAGACATGTGCAGAATAAGAGAATTGTTGGTCATATGCAAGAAGTCATCGGTACATGCCAGATATTCCTGTACCTCCTCTTCAGTGCATCTGTTGGCTTCTCGGTTACCTCCCGTATTCAATTTTCTCCTCTTATTCTCATCAACTTTGGCGGGTCATCATGATCTTTGCAATGTCTCTGTGGTGCCACATTATCTCCACTTTTCGTTAATGGTTTTGACAGTACCTCAGTGCTCTAGCGCCATCAGTATTCTGTTATATTCCTCTCCTGATTGGTTCTTTTCATTGGTTAGTGCTCACAATTTCTTGTCAACTCTTTGTGGACGGTAGCGCTTCCATACAACACAACCCCAAACATTCAAGCAAATCCAACAGCAAGAGCTTCTGAAGATGTCGGAAGTATGCTGATTACCATCAAACATGATTTAAAATGTGATGAGTTACCTCCGTACGCAGTTGTTATCCACATCATAAAAGATATGAAGAGTGTTCTAGTTATTTTTTAATAAAAATGTTCTTAATCATTAACTATTTGTTTTTTTTCTCTGAATTTTTGTTGGTTGGAAGGTCACATTACAGATGGAAAATATCTGACATTTGCATTGTTGTTATTTCCGTCTTTACATTTCAAAAACCTGCCAATCCTTAAGGGTGTGTAGACGTCTTACATCCGCTGTAATTGTTAGTTGCACATTCTGTGTCTCAAACAAATGTTATAATACAATTTTCTGCAACTCTTCAACAAAAGCATCCAGTGATGATAGGGTTTAGGAATGAAATTGGTGTACTGTTGTACCATAGTGTGAAATCTGTATATTTTAACTAGTGAACAACAGAAGAACTGACCTGGTCACTCAACCGCCTTCTTCATATAGGGTAATTAGACAACACAACTACAGCACAGCAACATGTCAGCTTGACAAAGGATTCTTTAATTCTGGGATACTTTGGAGGTAGTCACTGCATTGTGGTGTCACCTGCCCAGATGTGCATGAAGAGAGTGCTGCTCTACATTGTGGATTTGTATATATTTTGAATACTGACTAATATATGAAGCAGTTCACCAAACCTGGACTAATCAAAAGGAAAACTGGGTAAATAACCAGTGGATGGACCACAGGCTGACTGGATTGATCAAATGATATCCCAAGATGGCCTGTGTGCACCAGTAATAAAGACTTAAGGAGTGAATGGTTAGAATTAGAACAAATTGCAACCAGGTATTCCATACACATATATCCAGTTTTCAGATTAGGGACATTCCAGGCAGTCCAATTCATCCATAGGGGTTAGAGCAGAGGTTCAGAGCATTTCCAAATGGTGTGCTGCAACACATTGGTGTGTCAGCAGCAGGCTTCTAGTGTGTCGCCACTCTAGGGAGTAGGGCACATAATCAATGCCGCGATGCATTGATCAGAGCATCGATTATCCTCCCGCACTTCCTCTTTCATTTTGAGAGGCGCTAGGACCCCGCGTCTTGCCAGCCAGTCACCTTAACTCTGCAGCATCGCTGGGAGGAAGAGATCATATAATGTCACTTCCTCACAGCTTTCCATGCTGCCGCGGATGGAAGCAGAGCCCCCTGTTGCTGGCTCAAAGAAAGCCATGCAAAGGAAGGTGGAAGAATGGGGGTAGATGAACATGATAAAAGGGAAAGATGGACATGATAAAGATGGAGGGAGATGAACACCATAAAGATGGAGAGAGATGAACACCATAAAGATGGAGGGCGATGAACACCATAAAGATGGAGGGCGATGAACACCATAAAGATGGTGTGCTGCGGAATATGCTGGCGCTTTATAAATAAAGAAAAATAATAAAGATGGAGGGAGATGGACATGATAAAGGAGGAGATGAACTTGAAAAGGAGGGTGGAAGATGGACATGATAAGGGGGAGAGGAACATGAAAAGGATGGAGGGAAATGGAGATAAGGATGGAGGGAGATGGACATGATAAAGGGTGGTAAATGGACCTGGAAGGGGGTAAAAATAGACATAAGGAGAGAACGAGAGGAAGTGGATGAAAGGGGGTAGAGAGGAAGACAATGGAAAGAGGGAAAGAATGTGCAAAGAACTGGGGACAGAGTGTGAATATTAATAATAAATAAATACAATAATGACAAATAATATCAGGGTTATTCAAAGAGCGTGAAAAGCAGGAGAATGACTGGAGAATGAAAAATTCTAGGTCAAAATAGCCAAACCAGAAAAATTCTCCCTTTCCAAATCGGCTATTTTGACCTAGAATTTTTCATTCTCCAGTCATTCTCCAGTCATTCTCCTACTTTTCACGCTCTCTGAATAACCCTGATGGTGTGTCCCCATGTATTTCGTTATTATAATAGATACGGACACACATTGTAACAAGTTAGTTTTCTAGTAAAACTAAATTACTGTGTCACCAAATGATGCATGTCTAAAAATTGTGTTACCAACACGAAAAGTTTGGAAAGCTCTGGGTTAGAGGTTCAGCATTAAAACACTAGGGGGTCTGCAATATACTTTGTACCTGTGCTTCCATAGTGTTTGATAAACAAATCTATGAAATCTATGAAATAAGCTTTATTGAGCAGCTTTATTAGTTATGCAATAATCTTATCCTCACCTGTTATGTGGGGTGTACCGGGCACACAAAGACTGAGGCGTCCCATGCGGTCACGTGATACCAGTCTGGCCAATCTCAAACCCTCATCCATCAGTGTCTGTTGTAGAAGTTGTCTACTCCAGGGGCCATGGTGGGGCAAAGTGAGCGAGAGATCTGCAGGTAGTGCACCTGGAGAAGATGGTATTCTCACCGCTACGGCTAAAGAAGAACATGTACAGTTTAAATATCACAAAACTCATTCCCTCAGCAGATCAGCAGAATTTTATAAATCACAGCAGGAGAGGGCAAAGAGGTCGGTGGGTTTGCCACCTCCGACCACTAGTATACAGGGCTTGTTGGCCACAGTCTTCCAGACCCATTCTTCTGCTGATTAAATGCAGTGGTAGGTATGATGGGCTGTCTATACAAACAGCAATACAGGAGAGACACTTAATACGGGGTTTATTTGATCATTTATAGGGTTGTTAAATGTTCTATACAAGTATTTAAATATGCTCACATTTTTATATAATTTTTTGAATTATAGTATTATTGTGTCATGTTTGTTTTCACATGGATTTGAAATATTTTATACAAAAGATAAAAGAATATGGAAATGAGGTTTAATTTTAGTCACACAATGACTGTTCATTTGTACTTGCCTCCTAGGGCAAATGCTTCCACGTTGTGGATAGGTAAGAAATAGGGCCACTTATGCTGAGGATTCGGTCTTGCTGCCTTGTTGGCATGCAGACCCCTATCGTTGGGCTTCAGGGACAAGGACTCCATATCTTATGGCCTGTGGTCCCATGGGTTTGGGGTTTGATGAGCATTTGGACACTTGTTTTGGAGCCTTGGGGGCATGCAAAACTCTATCTTGGGGCCTGGGGCCATTGGGGACCCCTGTTTTGCGACCTAGGGTCAATGCCTGTGCAGAGACGGTTGGGGAGGATGTTCTGAGAACGGAGCTGATGAGTGTTCTGGGCACTGTTGGGACATGCGATGGGGAGAGTTGGATTTTGTTCTGAGGGATGTTACTGATGATTCAGGAAGGGGGTTCCAATATTTCTAATAGCAGCACTGCTTACCTCTATATGTGGCAGCCATGCTCCAATGTCCTACCCTTTGGAGAATCTATTTGTTCACTGTTACAGGGAGTGTTTTACTGTCCATTTCAATTAGACCTTTGGATGTATCTAACATAACACTCTTTGGAGAATTTGCTCTGCCCGAACCAGAAACCTTTTAATGAAATTATCCTCATGGCCAGAAGTGTCCTAGCATTGGGTTATATATAACAAACCTGTTATTTCACCCTTTTTCATACGCATAACAGGTATCTGCTGTATACAGTGAGGAAAAAAATTATTTGATCCTCTGATTTTTTATGTTTTCCCACCGACAAAGAAATAGTCAGAATAAAGCTACTATTAAAATTATAGACTAACAGTGAGAGACAGAATAGCAACAAAAAGATGCATAAAAAAAACGCATTTCAAAAAAGTTATAAATTGATTTGCATTTTAATGACTGAAGTAAGTATTTGACCCCTACATAAAACATGATTTAGTACTTGGTGGCAAAACCCTTGTTAGCAATCACAGAGGTCAGACGTTTCTTGTCGTTGGCCACCTGGTTTGCACACATCCAGGAGGGATTTTGTCCCTGTCCCCTTTGCAGATCCTTTCCAAGTCATTAAGGTTTCGAGGCTGATGTTTGGCAGCTCAAACCTTCAGCTCCCTCCACATATTTTCTATAGGAGTAAGGTCTGGAGACTGGATAGGCCACTCCAGGACCTTAATGTGCTTCTTCTTGAACCACTCCTTTGTTGCCTTAGCCATGTGTTTTGGGTCATTGGCATGCTGGAATACCCATCCACAACCCATTTTCAGTGCCCTGGCTTAAGCAAGGAGGCCCTCAAAGATTTGATGGTACATGGCCCCGTCCATCGTTCTTTTGATGCGGTGAAGTTGTCCTGTCCCCTAAGCCGCAAAACACCCCCAATGCATAATGATTCCACCTCCATGTTTGATAGTGGGGATGGTGTTCTTGGGGTCATAGGCAGGATTCCAAACACCGCGAGTTGAGTTGATGCCAAAGAGCTTGATTTTCGTCTCACCTGAAGACAACTCAACCAATTCTCCACTGAATCATTCAGATGTTTATTGGCAAACTTCAGACGGTCCTGTATATGTGCCGCACAGTTTACGTCCGTCTTAGCATAGTTTCATGAGCAGGGAGACTTTGTGGGCGCTGCAGGATTTCAGTCCTTCACGGCACAGTGTGTTACTAATTGTTTTCTTGGTGACTATGGTCCCAGCTGCCTTGAGATCATTGACAAGCTCCTCCCGTGTAGTTCTGGGCTGATTCCTCACTGTTCCCATGATCATTGAAATTCCGCGAGGTGAGACCTTGCATGGAGCCCCAGACCGAGGGAGATTGACAGTTATTTTGTGTTTCTACCATTTGTGAATAATCGCACCAACTGTTGTCACTCTCTCACAAAAACTGCTTGGCGATGGTCTTGTACAATCTTGTCCCCGACATCCTTGGAGAACTCTGTGATCTTCACCATGGTGAAGAGATTGGAATCTGATTGCTTCTGTGGACAGGTGTCTTTTATACAGGTAACAAGCGGAGAATAGGAGCTCTCCCTTTAAGAGACTGCTCCTAATCTCAGCTCGTTATCTGTATAAAAGACACCTGGAAGCCAGAAATCTTGCTGACTGATAGGGGATCAAATACTTATTTGACTCATTAAAATGCAAATCAATTTATAACGTTTTTAAAAAGCGTTTTCTGCATGTTTTATTGTTATAGACTGATCATTTCTTTGTCAATCAGCAGTTGATCAAATATTTTTTTTTCCGAACCGTATGCTCTCCACTTGGAAAACAAAGAATTATAAAAACCTATAAATGAGTTGATGTTTCTACCTTGCAAATGCCCATCTATACTCTCGCCAGACATGCTACCACTGTCTTCTTCAAGACTTATCCGGACCGGGGTAATCCCTCTTTCAGATTCTCCCTCCATTGGCTGTCAAATGTCAATGAGAAAGAGTTAGTGTCTGAAGTGGCATTACTATAATAGCCCTTAATATTTGACTTCTATTGTAGTCTAGATGTTTACAGTAGTGGAGATGCGAGGTAAAATAAACAAAATGAACAAAAAAGCACAGGAACAGATATAACCAAGCATTGGCTACAATAGAGAATTAATGGTATTCTAGATAGAATACTTACCTCTCAGGCATCAATGTATTGTTGTCAAGAACTGAAGATGTTGTAGAGTTAAACAACAGTATGAACTGAAGGATGTAAATGATCTGGTTATTGTGTTTTCTTCCTTCTTGTACTAGTATTTGGTGGAACTATTTCTTTGGTCAGACATTGAGGATTCAAGTCTCTTCAAGGCTTTCTTGCAAATTACCTAATATTGATTGGGAGTGTTGTAGAGTTAATAGTGAGGGTCTGTGAATTCAATAGCCCTGTGTTTGGGTATTTGCAGGGATTTGGGGTGTAAAGGACAACGGACATTAGGTTTGAATTGTTTAATGAGCTCTTGGTGCGAGGGTGGGTATGTTCTGGTTCATTAAGGGACGGTTTAGTGTTTTCTAAAGTAACCCATAATACATTTAACCTGTTAAAATAAGCATTGAAGTACAGGTGAGGCTCCCCTTATCTGGAATTCTAGAATCCAGAATGCTCTGAAAACTGGAATTTTCAGAGCTGTCCAGATTTTAGTGATTCCAGACCAGGGGTGCTCCGTATGGTCGCTGCCACTCAGGAGTCTGGCTCCCCAGTGTTTGACATGTTGCCAGGAGTCACACGGACTCCGGGTAGCATGTCCATGATGTAATGCTGCAGAGAGCTCCTAGCTTGTGTACACGCTAAGAGCTGCTGCTGCAGCAGGAGGGAGATTATAGCTCTCTCGTTGCAACTCCTTTCCTCTGAAACAACAGATTCTCCCGGATTCTGAGATCTGGAAAGCTCAATATATGGGTATAATCAGTGATGGTATCTGAATTTAGAGGATATATAATGAACTTTGGTAATCCAACTCACGTCTATGTATCACAGATGATTGGCAAAGGATGATGAAAAAAATAGGATTTACTCCTATAAGACATAAAAAGACTAAATGCAGGGTGAGCACATATTATCCAGACATGGCAAGCTGCATAAATCAAATGACCGAGGAATACTGGACGCTCAAACATTGGCCCATATCACATTTCTCATGCTAGAACGAGGATGCTAATAGGGAAAACCTGCGACTGCAGGTTTCCCCGTAGCATCGCCATTTTAGCACCATTTTACGGGGCAGGCGCTAATTCAGCAGCCTGCCCCCTAATGTAGCACTACCAAAGGACTCCATAGAGGGTTGTGCTACCAAGCCACGAGGCCTGCGCGATCTCGCTCTCATGAGATCGCACAGGGCCACTTTGTGATTTGCGGATGGAGACTGGGGACTATTTGTCCGCAGTCTCACTCTGCTCTGAGCAGCCAGAAGCAGGGCATCGGGCAACCATTCGCATTGCAAGATGAGAGTATCTGATTTTTGGGGGATTCAGCTGGTGCTAAATGATTCTGCAGAAGTGTAATCAGTTAGCACCAGCTTCTAGCTGTGGTTAACGTTTTCGTTACCACATTGATGCGGTAACAATTTTTTTAACCCATTAGCGTTAGGGATGTAATATGAGGGCATGCGTTAAAGTCACTTAACCTAGTGCTAACATTCACATATCTGAGCGCTAACGCTAGCGTTAAGATTGTAATAGGGCCCATTGACTAAAAGTTACAGTTTTGCTGTAAGTTACTGTGCCCCTATGCATGGATTGTTTCAATACCCATTGAAAATAAATTCAATAAAAAATAAAGTGTAGCGTGAATAAGCATGCATTATTTAAATCATACTATCACGCAGCAATGTCACACAGACTCCAGGATTACCTCTTGTTTAAGCACTTTCAATGGAGGAACACCCGTTTCTTCAGAATTTAGCCTATAACAAATAATCAAGTTACACCGTGTTCTGCACATTCATACACAATTCTCAGGCAATACTACACAGTGCAGAGGCCTTTTAATAAAGCAATCTGGAGCTCTGTCTACATATGGCTATTATTTGTTTTATCCACTGACATATTTGTACCTAAATTAGGCTTGGAACCAAAGTTGCAGATTTTTTTAAAACACTTTACAGGTTATCCACTAAGGTTGGGGCCACATGAGCGCAGGATGTACGTGTCTTGTCACAGAATTGCAGACACCACTCGATGCACATAAATTTGACTTTGAAGATAAAAAACTTGATAAATATGGAAGCTGAAGAAGCCGTTGTGGTTTCTAGTCTCAGTTTCTTACACACACGACGGACGTCATATGAGCGCTCGTCTGAGGGTTTGTACTTCCATCTATAGAAAGCATCACGTCGGTAGACATGTCTCGACTCGCGTCCTAGCCTTTTCACGCCAACTAAATATCTGCGTCCATTCTAAATAGCATGAAACAGTGCGGGCATACATCCTGTGTTGTTCCCTATATGATCCGCTAAAATTCTATGACGGACGTCACGTTGCGGATTACAACGGACGCATACAGTACGCTTGTGTGGCCCCAGTCTGACTCCCATTGGTTAGTGTTGTTGCAACCATGATAAAAGCTCATGATCCAGATAGAAGGATTCAAAGAACAGGGAGGGAAGCTACACTAATGAAACCTCACCTTGTGTTCTTTGATCCTATCTGGATCACCCAAGTCTATCATGGCTGCAACAAAGGCCATTGTTGCTGTTAGTGAAAAACGTATCAACAGCAGATAGTGGATAACTAAACAAAACACAGGAAAAAAAAATAAGGGATAAATAGGGATCAGTGTCCAATAAAAGGGGGTAACCCTTAAAGGCTTAATATAAACAAAAAAGGGGATAATTGATATTGGATTGGTTTTAACCTTTATTAATTGCCAATTGGCATGCATAGACCCAACATGAATAAACAATTAAACAATGAAATGAATGAAATAGGTTGCTGCTAGTGTGCTTGATCAATCACAAGTGCACTAAGTGGTGAGATATATAATATAGTAAAACAAAATAAGCAACCACTGCCGGCTCTATTGTGCCACCTCTGGTCTTGATAAGTGACTATATACACATTCTTTATCTTTGTATTGTATATTCAAGAGGTTTTGGACTTTTGGTGATTATTGCCCTTTGTCCCCATTCCCAGCAGTGGTCGCTTATTTTGTTTTAGCCATTATACCCTCAACACGGGGGTTTTCTCCTCAATTGCTTCAAACACCACTTTCTTTGATCAGATCCTCAATAGAAATATTGCAGTTTTGGTGAAATTAAGGTGGGCATGCGACTGAAATTTATTACCAAAGCCTTATCTCTCATCATAAGAAGGTTTGCTATATTGCAGTAGGAGTTAAAAAAAACCTTAAGCACTCCAAACATTATATAGTCATTCAGAGCCATGTTTAAAAAGTAGTATTTGTTGTAACATAGTGTCATGAGGGGGGCACACACATTGAAGTTGTTCTGGGGCTAAACACTCTGTTTTGGTGAGATGGTGATTGACTAAAAGCAGTGTTTCCCAAACCTGTACCCAGGCCGGCACACTGTACGCCATGCGTCTTCAAAGTCCTCCCACCACCAGAATGGCATAGCATGTCCTGGGGCGGTAACGGGTTAATACGCAGTGTATTTATTAGCCGCAAAGTTGATAATTATGAATTCTATGTATCTGGCAGTAATGTGATAGGTCTTTGTTAATCTTTAACATTACTATTTGAGATCCTCTTGCTGCAATATCTGTGGTCAGAGCACGGCACTACAAAAGATCCTGCAATCATTTTAATCTTATACTCTATCAGGTCACTAAGGCTAGGGTCAGACTGAGGCAGTGCGAACGCGCGTTCTGGCGCACATAATCACGGCCGCACTAGCAGCAGATGACGGGCAATGACAGCCAATATACGAAGTACGGTCGCACAAAAGTCCGGCCGCGCAACGCAAGTGGAAAATGAACGCATTTTTTCGAGAACGTTAAACCGCTGGTACTGACGTACAGAGTGCGCTGCGGCCGCATAGCAGCGTGTGTGCGTGATTAGGAGATGTCAGACGCTGCTAGTGTGCGGCCAACATAACGTTCAAACAGCCGGATTTCCCTAGACTTCTTTTCACCCCATCGTCATGAAATACGTCCAGAATTGCGCATCGTCTGACCACTTAAGCGTATTCCGTGAAAAAATGCGTGCGCACGCATCGACGTACATTTTGACGGTGGCCGCAGAAAATGCGCTCATCTGTCCCTAGCCTAAAAGGTGAAACTCGGGAGAACTGGCAGGAGAAGAGAACAATCTAGACCAAATAGCCGATTTGGTAAGTGAGATAAATGAGAGACTTTTTCTGGTTTGGCTTTTTCGACTTAGAATTTTCACTTCTCCAATCAATTCTCCTGAGTTTCACCTTTCAGTGAATAGGCCTGTTAGTATGTGTATTTTTGTTTTTATTTTGGTCGTTTTGATTTCTGTGGCAGGGAATCTAGAAGGAGAATTACTTTCTATTTTACCAGGGGTTTGATATACTGTATTTTTGGTAGAGATCTTTGTCGAATAATAATAAATGATATTATTATTATTTTCTAACTACAGCCAGGTTTAATCCTGCCCTTATTTCTTGGTTACATTTTCTTCCAGGTTGCAACATAACAGGAAACTGAACAATCAGTGCAGTTAAATATTTTCCTAGGAAAGTTAAAGACTTAAAAAAGCCTATTACAGAAGTGTCAACAGTAATAAACAGTTTACTTGCAGCAGCGAATTGTTCTTTTGTTTGTTTTTTAATTGACTTTAACATACCTGGGACATTTGATAGATGCGAGGTATGCGCTCTCCCGGGCCGCCTGCCTTGCGAGTGAGAACAGCTCCACCCTGCGAAGAAGTAGGGTGTTATCCCTCATACAGCACTGAGCAGCTGCCTCGTTGATTGTAAGCTGTACATATAACAAGAAAGAAGGGCATATAAATAAGAGTAAAAAAGAGGGTGTTTTTTTAAAACAGAGACACTACAGGACAATACACCGACTAAGGAAGGCTACCACAGCCGAAACACGTCTCGGTATTTTTATGTCCCTTTCTATGGAATAAATGTATATTTTTTACTTTTAACCCTTCATTGGCCGTGTTTTGCTAATTCCAACCTGATACCTCATGGGAACAACACCACTCGATCTGCCAACGAGGAAGAGAGGTCCAGGGCACCTACCTAAGAGTGCCTAAGGCTATACTGACTGAGCCTGAGTTTTAAAGGCTCCTTAATTGGTAAGTGCACTGTGTAATTACCTCTGTTTGGTTACCCTGCAGTATTACGCTATGGGAGCATTGTCTCCCATTTGTTCTTCACTCGTCTAGGATCTGCTACTTGGTAAAGAAGGGAAGCGCCACTCTCTACATGGCCATAGGTGATTAAACCTAGAGCCGGGAAACCTTTAGGCTCATTTAACCCCTTAAGGACCTCTGACGTACCCTGTACGTCCTGTACTCGGGTCTCCCTTAGACCCGCGGACGTACAGGGTACATCAGCGGCGCCTAATCCCCCTCCCGCCCGATACTCACCTCCCTCGCCGGATCCCACGGCGATCTGGCAGGGAGGAAGCCTGCCCATGTGATTTACATGGGCAGGCGAGGCTGATGACGTCGCCACGCTGCGTGGTGACGTCATCAGCAGGCGTCCCCATGCTTTTCAATGGAGGGGAGGGGGGCTCCTTCGGAGCTCTCTATCTCCCCAACCATTGAAGCTAGGGAGATGCCGTTTGCACCGCTGGAGAGGGGAGAGCCTCCCCTTTCCAGCGGTGTATGGCATTAACCATTTCGCCGCCGGATCACGTCGCGCCAAAACGCGATTCAAACCTGGAGGGGGGCTGACATCTTGGATGTCAGCCAAGCCTCCAGGTCCCCCCCCCACCCACTGACAACCTCACCATATGTGTGAGGATGTCAGTGGGCCAGTTAACCCTCTAGCTGCCATGTAGAGATAAGGGGATCCTAAGGATCCCTTTATCTCCCGATCCATGGCAGCTAGATGGTCATATTTGCCATCATTTGAAAGGCCTGATTGTGGCCTTTCAAATGATACCAAACATGACCAGGTTTAGTTTAAAAAAAATAATAAAAAAATTAAATAAAATAAAAATATGTTTTTTTTTTTAAAGTTTTTTTGTCTGGGGGGGGGGTTTAGTTAAATAGGACCTAGGCTGTCATCTAAAAATAAATATAGCACAAAATGGTCAGAATGAGCGCAGCGCACATAGGTGAACTGTCTCAGCAGTGAAGGGGTTAAAAAGCAAACGCATGTAAAAATTGGGTATTTCTAGTCTCGGGACAAAATTTTAAACCTATTTAGCTGGGGTCGTTTTGGGTGGTTATAGATTTTGGGGATTAAATTACAAAAAAGTGTGTTTTTACCATTTTTTTCCTCATATTTCATATTTTTTTTATAGTAAATTATTCGATATGATGGAAATAATGGTATTTCTAGAAAGTCCATTTAATGGCGGGAAAAAGGGTGTATAATATGTGTGGGTTGAATAAACGAGTAAGAGGAAAATTTGACCTAAACACTAACAGCGCAGAAACGTAAAAACAGCAGCGGTCACTAAAAGACGGATTTGTGTAAAACCCCCCGGTCACTAAGGGGTTAAATGTGAGTGGTATATACCTCTACAAGTAATAATCTTTGTCCAATTTGTCATAAGATCTCCTGCACCAAAGATTTCCCTGTGTGCTTCTCCCTTATGAAATTGAGGACGTGACGAACTTTCCACCGGAATAAGAAGGAGCACCACAAACATTGGGACTTCTGTGTATGTTATCCTCCATTCTCGCAGACTGCTATATGCACTATTGCACTCAATTGAAATATTGGACACTTTTTGTGCATGTCCATCGGATTAGCATTGGACATTTAAATTTGTGCACTTTATTGATTATTATCTACAGGTTATCTACGTATCCTCCTATATGCACTATTGCACTTAGCCCTGCTGGTTTTATTCTTTGAAGGCACCGCTGCACTTTACTGTTTTGTTGCACTCTATTTCACTATTGTGCCTACTTTATTTCATTATTTATATATGCATATGCAAATGTTCCTATTGCATTCCAGTGTTTTGCTCTATTGATGCGCTGTCAGGGATACCTGCCACACCTCCCTCATATAAATAAGAGTGTAGAGATTGCAAAGCAGAGAAAATAATGGGCTGCAGATAATGATAACATCTTTATAATATGTCCCTTTCAATGTTACAATCATACAAAAGTATGTGCAGTGATGGATTCCTCAGTTGCAATCTGTCCCCTGCCATACCAATATACAATTCCTTCCCAAGTGGAGTATTTTGTTGTCCTGTCTGCTTCTGCAACAGAACAGTGTGCCGATAGCAGCACCTGCTTAGCCAAAACAACTGTAACGATCACGAACAAGATACTTGGCTGGTGTAACAGTCCCAGAGGAAGCAGATCAACACGCACATTCAGGGTTATTCAAAGAGATCCGAATGGCTGCCGAAAGGGAACCGAACGCTGAAAATCAGCGGTCGGTTGAACACTGAAAATCAGCGTTCGGTTACCTTTCTTGGCCATTCGGCTATCCAGAGAGCAGGCAATTCGCCAAATCTTGGCGAATTGCCTGCACATACGGTGCCTGTTCGAGGGCAGTGAAATCCCCATAGAGAAGCAATGCTTCGGCTATTCAGCGAACAAAAACCAGCAGTGAAAGGTTTCCGAAATGCCCTATCATTCGGTGGTTTAAGGCTGGGGTCAGACGAGCGTAGTGTTCACGTCCGTGATTGCGCCTAAAAGTACGTCCGTGATAGCATGACAGAAAGCCCATTGGAGCCCGACACACGAAGTACATCCGCACTGAACTGCGGACGCACAACGGCCGCGGCCCACGGACGCAAGGCAGGCAAGAACGTACAACCCCTAGAACGGCCGCACAAAGTGCGCTGCGTCCGCAACGTCTGCATAGCTTTGTGTGTGAGTGATGGAACGTGGTCAGACGGACTGCATTTATACGTCCAGCATTTTTCACGGACAAAATGGTTTTGCTTTTTAATTTATTTTCCCTCCTACATCCGTCAAAAATATACGTCAGTGAATAAACGGACTGTGTGGCCACTACTGCGTCTTCCGTACTAACGTACGT
Organism: Leptobrachium leishanense; assembly: GCA_009667805.1. Taxonomy (NCBI): domain Eukaryota; kingdom Metazoa; phylum Chordata; class Amphibia; order Anura; family Megophryidae; genus Leptobrachium; species Leptobrachium leishanense. The sequence goes on along the minus strand of CM019064.1, from coordinate 361,921,541 downwards.
CCGTGTGCACGGACGTACAGTCCGTAGAAATCACGCTCGTCTGACCCTAGCCTAATTCGGCAGTTTTATTCAGGCGAATCCCATAGGCTTCAATGTTATTTAATTAAAACAGGAATATTTATATCTAATAAACCGTTGATTATAATATTCTGCAGTAAAGAGTCTTTATGTATAGATTTTTTAGGATATTTTAAGCATTTTTTGGGATTTTTTTTAAAAAAAAAACTAATTTCCATTTTTTCTTTTTAACTTTACTTATTTTTTCTGTAACAGCGCTTTTTATTATCATTCATTGGACCTCATATGTAAATTTTCACTCAGTAGTTTCTTTGCAAACAGCGTTTCACTTTTCACACATCCAAGCAAACGGTTTTTCTAATTTATTCACTGCATTCATCTGCGGTGTCGGCTTTTTCCGGCAGCTGCGCTGCGTGTGATCGGCTCCTTCTCGGGTTTTTCCGGCAGGTTAATCCAGATTTTTTGCAGGTTTCAGTGTGCGTTCGCCCTCGTTTTGGTGAGTTTTCGGCAGGTTTGCGGCGATTTATCCCTGCAATTCAGGGACCCTGTGGTGCTTGCTGAATACACCGCAGGGTGGCCGAAATGGGATCGCCGAATCGAACCGAATTGAAGAGAACGAAAAGTCACCGAACGTGCGGTGGCTTTTCGATTCTCTTTGAATAACCCAGATAGTATCGGCTTCATGTAAGAACACAAGAAAACTATAATATTTTAAGATGAGCGCATGGAACCAATGAGCAATTGGACATTTGAGAGTTTTTTCTGTTTTCTCATAATCTCTGTTAGGTTTAATCCAGTGAAAATCATTCTATATGTCATTTCAAAGGAGTTCATCTGCTTTTTTAAAAAGTATATTATAATAATAAATTACAGTACACTTGCCTCAGAAAATACATTTTATTAGCCTCTCTCCATTTCCTGATCTAAATTGTGACTCACATAAGTTTAAAACCAAACAGAAGGCGATGTCTGAGATATGCGCAGGTAAGCCTTTCAGAAAAAAAAAGGGATTTTACATAAAACCACCAGCAGAACCCAATGGTCTTATGGAAAATGACTTTCCATTACACAAACAGGACTATTAACGAACAGGGTTATTCAGAAGCAGCCCATCTGGCCCCGAAATTGCACCAAACAGGGTATTATCCATACGGTGTAATTTCGTGTCCATTCGGCTACTCAGAAAGCAGGCAGTTCGTCAAATTTTGGCAAATTGCCAGCAAATATGGTGCCTGTTTGATGGCAGTGAAATCCCCACAGAGAAGCAATGGTTAACCTATTCAGGGAATCCAAACAGCAGAGAAATGTCAGAGAAATGCCCTAATTTTCGGTGCTTTCATTCGGCAGGCTTAATCAGGTGAATCTCATAGGATTCAATGTTAAAAATATTCCTGTTTTTATGCAATATCTGTTAAACTGTTTATTATTTTATTCTGCTGCAAAAAGGCTCTTCATTTCTTTTTTTACAGGGTTATTCCGAGAGAGGTGAAAAGCAGGAGAATGACTGGAGAAGTGAAAATTCTAGGTCAAAATAGCCAAACCAGAAAAATTCTCCCATTTATCTCACTTTCCAAATCGGCTATTTGGTCTAGATTGTTCTCTTCTCCTGCCAATCCTGGTTTTCACCTCTCTCTGAATAACCTTGAGAGTTTTTTTCAGCAAATTTTTTTTTCTTTTTTCCGTAACAGAACTTTTTATTATTATTCATAGGACCTTATATGTTAATTCCAGACATTTTCACCCAGTAGTTTTTTTGCAAACAGTGTTTGAATTTTGACATTTATAATTGCTTCATTTCCCTCCACCCCCGTTCGTTGGCGTGTCGGCTTTTTCCGGTGACTGGTCGTAACTGTGTTCGGCAGATCGTCGGCTTTTTCTGGACGAGTTCGGCAGGTTTGGGATCCGATAATTTCTGCAGAATTTTTAAAAAGAAAAAAACGCCAGAAAACAGCCAAAAGTATCGGATCCAATAAACCGTCGGACCTGACGAAATGATCAGATCTGATATTTCAGCGGTTTTGCAGCATTTTTTTTTAAATCGGTTTTGCGGCAGCTTTTCTCCTCCCTATTCACTTCGGGGACCCTGTGGTGAATGCTGAAGTCACCGCAGCGTCGGGGAATTTGATTCCCTGAAGTGCGGGGAACGAGAGAGCATCGAAAACTCAGGAGAATTGTCAGTGGAGAGAACAATCTAGATCAAATAGCCAATTTGGAAAGTGAGATAAATGGGAGAATTTTTTTGGTTTGGCTATTTTGCCCTAAAATTTTCACTTCTCCAGTCAAATTCTTCTGAGTTTCACCTTTAGTGAATAGACCTGATAGAGTAAATATGTACTTGTAGGTAAGCCCTTTTTGACAGGCTTGCATTACTCTTGCCACTACATGAACATTATCAGGATAATTCAAAGAGAATCGAAAAGCCACCACACGTTCGATGACTTTTCGTTTTCTTCAATTCGGTTCCTTTTGCCGATCCCATTTCGGCAACCCTGCGGTGTATTCAGCAAGCACCACAGGGTCCCCGAATTGCAGGGAAAGGCCGCTGCAAACCCGACAAAAACTGACTGCGAAACCCGGCGAATGCACGCCAAAAACCCACAAAAACATCTGGATTAACCCGCCGAAAACCACGGAAAAACCCGAGAAGGAGCCGATCACATGCAGCGAAGCCGCAGACGAGTGAAGTGAATAAATTAGGAAAACAGTTTGCTTGAATGTTTGAAAATGAAACACTGTTTGCAAAGAAACTACTGAGCGAAAATGTCTGAAATTTACATATGAGATCAAGGGAATGATAATAAAAAGGGCTGTTACAGAAAAAATAAGTAAACTTAAAAAAATATAAAAAAAAAAATATCGGAATTTCTTTTTTAAAAAGAAAATATCTTAAAATATCCTAAAAGATCCTAAAAAAAATCTATAAATAAAGAGACTCTACTGCAGAATTTTATAATGAACGGTTTATTAGATATTGAATTAAGACGGGAATATTTTTAACATTGAAGATTCACCTGAATAAGCCTGCTGAATTAAACCACCGAATGGCAGGGCATTTCGGGAACCTTTCACTGCTGGTTTGTGTTCTCTGAATAGCCGAAGCAGTGCTTTTTTATGGGGATTTCACTGCCCTCGAACAGACACCGAACAGGCACCGTATGTGCAGGCAATTCGCCAGGATTTGGCGAATTGCCTGCTCTCTGGATAGCCGAATGGCCAAGAAAGGTAACCGAACGCTGATTTTCAGCGTTCGGTTACCTTTCTCCAGCCAATCGGATCTCTTTGAATTACCCTGATATAGATTGGGATTCGTGTTTCCATGAACGGACTATAGGTCTGAAAGCTTTCATATAATTTCAACGAATTGGCGGTCCTGTCTGATGCATTGAAATTTAGGGACATACTCTGGAGCCCATTTGCCTATGAATATCATTTTCAAGAAACTTTGCAATGTTACAGAATCAAACCTGATTATACTCGATATTGGGGCAGTAAAAGGTGCTTTTGAAAAATGATAATACTTGTTAATGGTAGTGAAGGGGTCAATAACAGAATGGCAAGGTGAGCTCATAGATTTTATACAATGATGTAATACATATATTTTAATTTGCAGAACTGCCAAACAAAGCACAGGCAGTGATAAGGTGGACATGCTTGATACGAACATTCAAAAATGAAACAAATTGGAATTTGTCTTAGAAAACATTTCGCTATGGCTGTCCCCTCTGTCCCCTGTGTTATCAGAGAAGCCACTGTGATTTAGGCTGGGGTCAGACGAGCGTGATTTCTACGGACTGTACGTCCGTGCAGTACGGACATCGTCAGTACGGATGACGCAGTAGTGGTCACACAGTCCGTTTTTTCACTGAAGTTATTTTTTGACGGATGTAGGAGGGGAAAATAAATTACAATGAAAAAACATTCTGTCCGTCAAAAATGCTGGACGTATAAATGCAGTCCGTCTGACCATGCTCCATCACTCACACACAAAGCTATGCAGACGTTGTGGACGTGGCGCACTCCGCACGTCCGTTCTAGCAGTATTACGTTCTTGCCTAACCTGCGTCCGTTTGCCGCGGCCGTTGTGCGTCCGCAGTTCAGTGCGGACGTACTTCATGTGTCAGGCTCCAATGGACTTACTTTCATGCTATCACGGACGTACTTTTAGGCGCAATCACGGACGTGAACACTACGCTCGTCTGACACCAGCCTTAGGCATCAGTATAAATATTAAATATTTAAAAAATGATTTAAAAATAGATTTAAATATAAATATCGTTCATTAAAGAAATCTTATTTAATTTATTTCAAGTCTCAGTGTGGCAGAACATCACAACTTTCTTTAAATATAAACAAATATATTTACAAATATAAAAAAAATACATAATTTAAAAAAAATATATTTTATTACTTTGTATTTCTGTAACAACAGTAACATTTCAATGTTCTTGAACCCAGGACATACTTGAAAATTAGAGAAATCCCTCTGTATCCTTCATGGGAAAATACTTTATAAATAAATGACTAAATAAAAATGCTCTAACAGCAAATATTGCCAATATTATCACCCATTCCATTAATTTTTTTTTCTTTTTCTTTTTGTATTGTGCAAACTTTATGTTTCAGTTTTTGTTACTACCACCGCCATCCAGTACATTCTAGTAGACTGCATTGAATAAATAACGAAATTATTACCTGGTAGTTCTCAAATAGACTGATTTACAGCAGTCAGAAACAGAAAGTATTGTGAGTTATTTAAAGGAACACTCTAACAAAAAAATCACCCCCCGTTTTTTAATCCTAACCTATCCCTATTCCCTTAATAAATAGGTTTTTTTTGTGTAACTGTAATACTTACCCTAAAATCCTCTTGTTTCCAGTGGTGTTTTTTTTTATTTTTTATACTCACCTCCCTCCTCTTCCGCTCCCGTCCTTCTTGCTTCTTGGCTTCTGGTTTACGTGAGAAGCGCGCATGCGCGCCTCTCACATAAACCCGCCAATCGGCAGGCTTCCTCCCGGCTCCCTCTGAGGATTAGTGTTGCGCGCAAGAGGATGCGCGCAACACTAACCCTCAGAGGGAGCTGCCAGCTTCTGCGGTGAGTTGGAGACGTCATCGCGCTGAAAGCGCGATGACGTCTCCTACTCGGCAAAAGTCGGCAGAAGCGGGAAATATGATTCCCGCTCTGCTGACTGACAGCTGGGAGGGAGGAGTAAAGTTCTCCGCCTCTCTCAGCTGTTTTCAGCATTTACAGCTGAACCGCTGAGCGGAGGGAGGGGGGACAGAGGGCGGCATACTCCGGGCATCATGACCACCTAAAATAGCTTAGGTGGTCATGTTGCTTAGAGTGTCCCTTTAAATTGTCTTTTATTTATTCACAATTCTCTCAATTTCTACACGTTCACATTATTTACTCACTATTGCATTCTAAATAATTATCCGGTGTTATATTTTGATATTTTTATAGAAAATTATATACTTTGCCCTTTATGTAATTGATGCTGGACATTCCGGTTATAAGCTCAGAAATGCTGATACTATGTTACTTCGAATTAATAAGTATGTGTGGTGGGGGTGCCAGATAGATTGGTTCTTCTTTACCATATTCTAGGCCCCAACCACATTTTCTGTTTCTTTTTTATTTGGTTCAAAGATCATGAAAATTGCCTGTAGTTTTTTTTTATAGTTTGTAATCACCCGTGTGCCTGCTTTAATGATTTGGCCGGTTTGGAATATTCCAAATTGTTGGCAAATGTGTAGGTGTAGCATTCTCTGAATTTCTACTGCTGTCACATCTCCCTTTGGTGACTTCTTTGTGAATGGACTGTGGTCATTAAGTATGTGTTGAATGCGGTTAATGGTGTGAAAGTTTAGCATGTATTGAACTGAAGGCTATCCAGTGGCCCATATGTAACTGTGCACCCATGGTTCTCAAGACTGGTGAACAAAAGCTGTATTTGCATAATCATGGAGCGTAAAACACCTCAGATAGGCAGCCAGTTGGCATGCCAATAGTTTTGCTCACCTCATGCATTGTGAGCCTCTTCCCATCTCGCCTCTTCGATTCACTTCGTCCATAGATGGCACTGTGTCTACGGATCTCCCGCTCCTTCCTCTGACTTCCATCATTCATGTGAAAGATATGTCCCAGTGAGCGGGCCACTTTTTTATTTAGCTTGAGCATGGATCGAGCCTCATTTAAATCCCCTCGTGGCAACCCCTTCATCAACCTTTCCACACTATCTGAAACTACCTGTATCATCTCAGCATCTAGTCTTTCCCCGAGTTGTGCATATTGTGATGACCGGTCATCGTCCTCATCAACTTCCTCCTCGTCACCTTCTTCTACTTCTAAGGGAATGTTGGCCATCCAAGATCTCCTGTCAAACTGGGACGGAGAGTTTTTCCCATTTTGGTCATGCTTCTCTGCAAGAACAAAGCCAATGTCTTTGTTGTCAGTGACGCTGTTGTGGCCATTGCTTTGCCTCCCAACTCGGCCCACTGTTTCAGATATTTTGAATAATGGTATGCTGCTGCTGACAGGGACACTGCCCAAAGCTGGCTGGTTAAAAAGAGCCGGGTTAGTTGCCCAGTCCCTAAGGGCTTTCTGTAGTCGACGAACATGCAATGGTTTCGTTGCCATGCCCACGAGGGACATGATCTCCAGAAATTCATCTTCTCCAGCTTCACATAACTGCTGCACATCATCTCCACCTTGTTGAATGAAGGTGTCATAGTAGCCAAGCAAGTTGGCCCTCTGCAGGACACGGTAGAGCTGTAGTTCTCCAAGTGTACGAGGAAGTGAAGCTTGTTCTGCGCTTACTCTACAGATAAACAAAAGAAAAAACAGATCAGACGCTATGAGAATAAGAATTAACACATTCCAGCAGGATAATAAACTATTAAATGTATTTTTCAGTGGAGTTGTCATCCAACATATTCGAGAGAAACAGCAAAGGAAATGGTCCATGTAAATAATATAATAAAAAGCCTCGCAGGTGCATTTTTAAGAAATTATTGTTGAGATTACTACAATTTGTACTGTATAATACAGGTTTTCAGAATCTCAGTGATATTTTGGAACAGTCACTGACACAGTAACACAGTACTTTTATTTGTGACCACATACGGAACGTAAGAATTATCTACAGTTCATAAGCAAATCCAACTTATTCAAACAAGAAATAAAAAAGGCACCATGCAGTTTTGCAACATTCATTTGATCTTTTTTTTTTTGAGATTTTAAGTGTAGCAGCATCAGGTTCCTTTCTCAACCAGTACCTAAGTGAAATTTGATTTCTTGCTCCGGGCTGTATCTGGACTGTAGAATTATGATCCAAGGCTTTTCTTAATTTTAATTTTTTGGGGCATTGCGCTTCATGATTCAACATCTCCAAAATTATTTGACCATGAAATAAACTCATGTGAGTCATTTTTCCAGTCTAAATTTTTTTGCATCATTTGATTACAGATTTCATCTAAACGTAATATAACAGATTGAATTAAAGTTACTGTCATGTACCCAGTCGCCGCAGGAAAACCAAATCCAGCGCTGGTGTACTCCTGAAATTCTAAATACACCAGTCATACCATCAGTTCCATCTCTCCTAGCCTGCAAGAGGTGCAGGTGCTCCTAATCAAGAGGCCTGCACCTCCCTACAAAAGAGCAAAGCACTATGGGTGCTTTGCTTCTGCATTGTCTGCCTATGTATTCAGTATCCTGTCTCCTAAGCTGCAACAAGCCTCCTGTCTTCGGGCCCCCCCCCCCCGAATTACCAAACTCCTCTATTTGTATATACTGTTACCGAACCTCTGCTTGATATTACTGGACTCTGCCTATTGTTGAAACCCCTCTATTTGGATACCCTGTTGCCGAACACCTGCTTGATATTTTGGACCTTGCCTATTGCCAAACCCCTTTTATTTGGACAACCTGTTGCCGAACTCTGCTTGAATACTGGACTCCATTTGCCTAGTTCCTCTATTGATGCTTTGCTGCTGGAACCCCGCTCTATTTCTTTAAAGACTCTTCTTCCTTGCTACTGCCTCTCTGTTTATCTGTATAGCCACTGCCTCTGTTATTGATCTTGTTCCCTGGCCCTGCCTCTGTTTATCTGTGTATCCAGTGCCTCTATTACTAGTTAATCTTGTTCTCTGGTCCTGCCTCTCTGTTTATATCTGTATATCAAGTGCCTGTTATTAGTTATTACAGGAGGAGCGGGGTCGCGCCTATTCCTCAATGGGACGGCTGCAACCAACAAATGTATCCAGCCCAGCAACATGTATAAAACATCAGGAGCGTAACAACTGGGGGGCAATCGGTGCGGGTGCCCCGGGCACAGGGCCAAAGGGGGGTGCCAGCCGCCAGTGCCCCCCCGGTTCTTGTGTCACTGCCATCGCCCGGAGAACTGGGCTAGAGTCCTACGGGAACGCAGGTGCTCGCTGTGGCCCGAGCCCGACAAAGTGGGCGCACACCATTCTGCCTCGCGTGGCCGTCAGCTTTCTGAAGGCTGTGATGCGGCCTACAGTGAGATCTCACGCAATGTCGCGAGAGCACATCAAAAAGCCTTCAGAAGCCGGCAGGCCTTGTGGAGGAGCATGCTGGCGCTCGTGAGTCCCCATCTGAGTCTGAGGACTGTGAGTGGGGGTCCTCCTGTCTGTGCCTGTGTATATAATTCTGGGGGTTCCTCCTGTGCCTGTGTATAGAATTCTGGGGGTCCAATGCCTGTGGATATTATTCTGGGGGTCCAGTATCTGAATTCTGGGGGTCCAGTGCCTGTATATAGAATTCTGGGGGGCCTGTGTATATATAATTATGGGGGTCCCGTGCATATAATTCTGGGGGTCCTGTGCATAAAGTATATATAATTCTGTGGGTCCAGTGCCTGTGCATAAAATTCTGGGGGTTCTATATTTTGTCCCGTTCCGGGCCTGCTTATAACCAGAGTGGATGTTTATATAATGAGGGGGAGCAGGGAATTTCTGCTCCGGGCACCCATAACTCATGTTTTACAGCGGCGTAACCAAAGAAAAAAAAAAAAAGGTGTCATCTGCGCTTATTCCTATAACACCATGTGAAATAAAACACAATTAGAGGCTTTGGTTTACTCGAATGGCCATTTGAGTGTAAGCTCACCTGCCGAACGTCAAGGCATCTCTAGTGAAAGGGAGCCCTAACCAATGAACCATAGGCTGCTGTGTAGCTAACCATAAACTCTCATGCTGCTTTTCAGTCATGAGGAAGACTGGTGGGCTATTATTTATGCCCTCCCTGAAACAAATCCACCATGGGATCAAAAAAACTATGTCTGTTTATTTGTGTATCCAGTGTCTACTTATTTTCCTAGAATTTCTCAGTCTCCTTAGTTATATCCTATTTTTGTTTATTACGTATTCATTGTTTTCATCTCCTTTATAGTTATTGTGTATCTAAATAAATACTCCTTTATTTTGCACGGGTGCCGGACAAAATCCCTACAACCAGGTTCCCTAATGCCAACATCTCAACGGCCAACTTCCAGACAGAACAAGTGCCGGACATACCAAGTTCCCCACACTGCCAACTTCCAGACATCCAAAATCCCAGCGGCTACCCCTAATACTACCACCCTAACCCTTAGAAAGTTATGCTTAGGATTAGGGGTTATGGTTATGTTTAGGTGTTAGGTCTACGGGGTTATGGTTAGGGCTGGGGGGGGGTTAGGGCTAGGTTGTTAGGATTAGGGTTAGCCGCTGGGAATTTTCATGTCTGGAAGTTGGCCGTCAGGGAGTTGTCTGTGTACTGAACATGGTATGTACGGCACTTGTTCTGTCTGGAAGTTGGCCGTCGGGATTTTGGCATTAGGGAACCTGGTTGTAGGGATTTTGACCCAAACCCTAACAAGTTCCGTAGCACTGTACAATGGGTGAGACAGAATAACAAATATACATACAAGTTAAAACACACAGAACAGTAGGAGAGGACTCTGCTTGAGAACGTACAATCTAATAAAAGAGGAGTGGCACATTAGGCGAGGGTAAATAGAGGACCTGAAGTAGCGGGGTGCATGTGGGCTGGGTGGAAAGGTGGTGCAAGAAATGTACAGTTGGGGAATCATGGAGTGAGCTGATCTGATAGGCTTCTTTTAAAGTAATGAGTTTTCAGAGATTTCTTGAAGGACTGGAGAGATGGGGAGGGAGTTCCTATGGAAAGGGGAAGCTCAGGAGACGTCTTAAAAGGTGGGAGTTCGGGGTGCGGGTATGTGGAGCTGATCATTGGCAGAGCAAAGTGGTCAGGACAGGATATACCTGTTAATAAGGGAAGAAATATAGGCAGGGTTGCGGTTATGGAGAGCTTTGTACGTGAGCACCAGTATTTTGAATTGGATTCTAAAGGAAACGGGGAGCCTTTATAGAGCTTGACAAAAGGGGCGAGGTGTGAGAGATGCATGAGGTGAGTTGAATGAGCCTAGCACAGGCTTTCTTAACAGACTGCAGAGGGAGAATCTGGGATCTCTTAAGGCCAAAGAGAAGGAGGTTAAAGTAGTCAAGTCGGGAGATAATAAGAACTTGGATGAGCATTTTAGTAGAGTCCTGATTACAAGGACAGATGCGTGCAATGTTTTTTTTAGGTGGAAGTAGCAAGAGTTGGTTAGCGACTGACTGAAGAGTGAAGGAGAGATCAGAGTCGAAGAGGACCCCAAGGCAATGAGAGGTAGAAGTAATGGTGGCACCATTCACCTGAATAATAAATAATATTGTGCACCGAGAGTTGTTTCCACCCCAAAATTATTAGGAAGCACCATATTAAGCCAGTGATGGGGCATTGGGATGCAGATAAGGGAAATGTCTCTTTTACCAACAGAATGCGGTCAAAAATAAAGAAGCATGTATAGGAGTAGACAAACCTTATGGGGCAAGGGGACATTGGGACATCCCTAGCTTTGCCCTATCTGATCCCTAGGATCGGGATCAGGACTTGATTGAGGCTTTTTTCAGAGATCAGCTATTCCAAGCTTCCAAGCCGATCTGATCACGGAGTCGGAGATCTGCTGGGCAGCATGACTCCCAGCAGTTCTGTTGGAGTCCAACAGCCATGGTAGTGATGATTGCATCTACCCAGTCTACTCACAAGTTTTAAAGAAGGTGATGAAGATGCTGTAAGTCTCAAAGTGCTTCTGCATTCACTCACAAGCATATTACCTGCCTCCTGTATGACTCACAAGCAGGCAGCGGAGATTCTACATGTCAATGCAGAGGCCCCAGGAATCATTTAGACGATGGAGCCACCAGTCTGGCCACGGTCCTGCGTTATCAGATCAGGCCACGGTATCCACTGATCCCGAATACAGCACGACTTGGCTCACACTGGCAGCTCAAAAACAGGTTTCGGAACAACCTCAGGCAAAGCCAAATGTGACGGTGCGCTAAGGCACTCAACTCGAACAGCGTATTAGGATCCTTGGACAGATTTCTAAAGACACAGAGCAATAAAGGCTGTAATCTGATCTCCCAAGCCAGGGAGTAAATAGACAGACCTGAATAGCAGCTAAGCTCAATTGGTTTCAAGACCAAAAGACAGCTTAGTGCAAAACATGAATACTCTAAGTGAACTGATACAAAGACGTGATACAAGACAAACGTGGTCAAGATATGTTTCAGATTGCTGAATATCAATGATCGTGATACATGAAACACATAAAACAGGCAACACTTTATTCTTAGATTTGAAACATACAGAGTAGGAACGTTGAGTTTATCAGCCTGCAGGGCAGGCCTTCAGTCAATGACTGGATGCTGTATTAAAACGATCATACAGAGTGGGAACTCAGTTCAATTGCCTGCAAGGCAGGCCTACAATCAGAGCTTGGATTCTGTATTATCTCAGCTATACAGAGTAGGAACTCACTGAGTTCAATAGCCTGCAGGGCAGGCCTACAATCAGATTGGATGCTGTATAGCAACTAGGAATACACAGATACTAGATAGGATACTTGACAGGATATTTTGACAGATAAATATTCAACAGCCTGCAGGGCAGGACTCAAATCATAAAACTTGTGGTTAATGCTGCAACCAGCAGGAACAAAACATGAAAACCAAACCTCAAAGGCAAAAGCACAATAGGGATAAGCAATGAGAATAGTCAAATGGAATAGCCGGGTCACAACATATACAGGGTCCTCGTACAAAATCAGGTCAGCAACAAAAGCATCAATTAGAATATGCAAGATAGCAGGCGATGCGGGAACTTTACTCCACATCAGGGCAAGGAGCAGATCCTCTCACTCTGCTTTAAAGGCTGGTGTTTCCGTGTAATTATGCCAAGGCCCGCCCCCTCAGATGCTGTTCTGCCAGCTCTCACTACTGGCAACCGGCCAGCCAGCGACGCCGCCGGGCGTCCTGAACCCCCAGGAAGCGCCGCGGGGACCGAGGACGTCACACCAATTCGGTGTGAAGGAAGAAATATTTTACGGAAGGGAGATGAGGAAAGCTATGTGATATATTAGGATGCCTGACAAAAAGAAAATAGAGGTTAAGGAGAGCTGGGGAGAGCATCAATAGTTGTAGAGTACACAAGGGAAAGGTGTTACAAAAGACATACAGGATTATTCAAAGAGAATCGAAAAGTCACTGCACGTTCGGTGACTTTTCGTTCTCTTCAATTCGGTGAGATTTGGCGATCCCATTTCGGCGACCCTGCGGTGTATTCAGCAAGCACCACAGGGCCACCGTAATGCAGGGAAATGTCGCCGCAAACCTGCCGAAAACTCACTGCAAAACCTTGCGAACGCACACCGAAACCTGCAAAAACATCTGGATTATCCCTGCCGAACACTCCGGAGAAACCCAAGCAGGAGCCGATCAGAGCGCAAAGCAGCCGCCGGAAAAACCCGACACCGCAGACGAATGGAGTGAAAAAACCCAAAAACAGTACGCTTGAATGTTTGAAAAGTGAAACGCTGTTTGCAAAGAAACTACTGAGCGAAAATGTCTTTAATTTACATATAATATCCAATGAATGATAATATAAAGGGCTGTTACAGAAAAAAGAAAAAACGATTTAAAAAGAAAAAAACGAAAAAATGTTTGCAAAAAAATGCCAAAAAATGCCTAAAAGATCCTAAAAAAATCTATAAATAAAGAGACTTTTTACTGCAGAATATTATAATCAACGTTTTATTAGATATTGAATTAAAACGGGAATATTTTTAACATTGAAGCCTATGGGATTTGCCTGAATAAACCTGTCGAATGAAGCCACCAAATGGTAGGGCAATTCGGGAACCTTTCACTGCTGGTTTGTGTTCTCTGAATAGACGAAGCATTGCTTCTCTTTGGGGATTTCACTGCCCTCGAACAGGCACCGAACATGCACCGTATGTGCAGGCAATTCGCCAACATTTGGCGAACTGCCTAATCTCTGAATAGCCAAATGGCCAGGAAAGGTAACCGAACGTTGAATTTCAGCGTTCGGTTACCTTTCGCCAGCAATTCGGAGCCCTTTGAATTACCCTGATAGAGGAAACAAAAAAAGACATACAGATAATGGGTTGAGGGCGACATTAAGGCTGGGGTCAGACTAGCGCATTTTTAACGTGCGTTTAAGCGCACTTAATCACGGCCGCAGTAGCAGCAAATGACACGCAATGACGGCCAATATAGAAGTACGGCCGCATGAAAGTCTGGCCGCGCAACGCAAATGGAAAATGAACGCATTTTTTCGAGAACGCAGAACCGCTAGTACTGACGTACAGAGTGCGCTGCGGCGGCATAGCGGCGAGTGTACGTGATTAGGAGACGTCAGACGCTGCTCATGTCCGGCCAACATAACGTCCAGACGCAAAAAGTGTTTTATTGACGATCCGTAAAAAATCACGCACGAAAATGCGCATCGTATGACCGTTTTCGCGCATTCCGTGAAAAAATACAGCAATGCTTTTGGATGCACTTTTTCACGGTCACTGCGAATGATGCGTTCATTTGACCCTAGCCTTAGTGATAAGCCCTTAGGAGAGACTTTTTCCCTTATTTTCAAGGTGTCAAACGTATTTGCTAGTTTTCTTCCACCCATTGTACAGCACTGGAATATTTTGGTGCTTCATAAATAATTTTAGTTGCGCTGAATAGGGGGAAAAAAGTGAAATGAAAACTGGAGACAGTCCTTTGGGGTGAAGGAGGTGATTAGCTGCTGGGTTATGAGGAAGATGGCGGAACGGAGATGTAGAAGGAAAACACTTATAAGTATTAAGAATGCAGTTGTGAAGTAAGGACAGAACATTTCTATCATTCATTCCATTATTTTCTGGATGAAAACATATTGTACCTATAATAATACTTTTTATGCTGTTTTCCACATGGAACAATGTAATTTGTATCTTAATTGTGTATTGTGCGTCTCACCGCAGAGGAGTAACTAAGATAAATAAAAAGTTGAATTCGCCTACATACTATTTTGTAGAACCTGGGTGTGGAGGGAGAAGGTGTCAATTTTCATCTTCCTACATAGATCCAAAGACAAACTGACAATGAGCGTTATTGTCTGGGAAGTCATATACACTCTATAACACTATATATGTAAACTGTATTTCTTTTCATTGTATCAGTAATATTTAACATGACAGTTTTTAAAACATGACAGGAAAATTGCGAAACGTCCAGCATAGCCAACATCACAGCCTAAAGCAGGGGTCCGCAACGTAGGTCCTCCAGATGTTTTGGAACCGCCTCTTCCATAACACACATTACGTTTGCTGAGTCTCATGGGAAATGTATTTCCAAAACATCTGAAGGACAAGGTTGCTGACCCCTGGTCTAAAGAAAATGTTGCATAATTTAAAGAAAAATATGACACCATACAGGTGGCAGCAAACTTGGCCCTCCAGGTGTTTTGAAACTACATTTCCTACAATTCACTCTAATTCTGAGTATCATGGGAGATGTAGTTCTAAACCATCTGGAAGATCAAGGTTGCTGACCCTGCGCTGCTATATATACTATTATGGCTATATTACAAAGCTGGTGCTAACTTAACCAGGGCTGTTGTTAACTTAAAACCTCCATAGGCTATAATGGCTCTGGGAAGTTTACGACAGCTCTGGTTAAGTTAGCACCAACCTTGTAATATAGCCTTTAGGCTTTTGTAGCAGGATTTATATTTTATTCTGGAGGAGCTAAATCCAAATGAATGCTGCTGCCATGAAATCCAGTCAAAATGAAGCACCTCTGTTATGATGGGTGTAGACACAATAGTGTGATCAGTCAGCTTTGGTCTTGTTTGACAGGCGTTAGACTGTACAATTGTACAATTCATGACATGGTAGTATAGGACACCATATTTGAAACACGTTGATTCTATTGCTTCGGATACTGTTACAGTGTAAAGAAGTAACTTCCAAATAACCTACATAAGCAAGTGCATCTACAGATCCATTTCAGCCCACAAACAAAGGTTCTGACAGGAAACACTTGTATAAAAGTCACATTTGATTTTCTTTTTAAGTCTGTGTTAATTAAAGTAACAAAGTGAGTATTGTAAATCGGAGTGCCATTATTTGCAATTGCATACAATACTATGGACCAATGATTTTTGACCTTTTTATTTTGTGGCATGTCGATAAGTTGCAAAACAGTCCACACACTGAAAAACTTTATTTTTGGGAGGACTTGTCATTCATTCTCAATAAATATACGTGACTAGATCATAACTGTGCTGTTCCACTAAGAGCGGAACAACGAGAATGAGCTACCATGAGCTCTTTCTTTCGTTTCCATGAGGATGACGAGCAATTCCATGGTAGCTCTTTCTCCTAAAAATAAGCTTGTGTTCAGAAATGAATGATGTTTTTCAAGACCTGGTGTTAAGTGACTTTGCTAAATCACTTAGCACTACAATTTGAACACAGTAAAAAAATCCCAGACCTCTGATCCCATTGTGCAGCAGAGGGCAGTGCGATCCACCAGAGGAATATTTTCCATTGTTCTTCCACGGCTCCTGCACAACCCCACTCGATCAGGGTCAAACTGGACAGCATAGAGTCCATACAAGCCCGGTGCCGTTCAGCAGCTAAAAAATATTCTGCCTCGAGCTGCTAATGCAGCTCAGCCGGATTAGAGCAGTTAATGAAGGCCTGAAGCAACTCAGGTGTAGGGTCCTTAAGTTGCCTCTGATGCCAGGACACAAGGAGAATTTTTTATGTTTGAGATGGAGCGCGTGAAGGGATTGAGCGGGAGATTTGGGGGTGGAGCTACAGGAGGGTACTTATGTCGTGTGCTGGGAGGCTCTGCGCGTCTTTTTCTCCTGAGGTAGAGCTGTTAAGAAATCTGTGCTGCATCAGAGAGTGGGGTTTTGCCTTGCTCCGTATTTTCCAAAAATTTTGAGTATAGCTGAAGGTGGAGAGTTGGAGTCGTTATTGGCGGAGGTCCGTGAGGCGGCTCGGCATCGTGGTGTGGAGTGGGCGAGGAGAAGTTTGCCGGAGGTGTTGGCGACGGAGGAGGTTGGAGCTCGGCCAGTCATGGCTTCTTGTCCACCGGATCGTTTCAGTCCTGGCAGTGAATCCAGCGGTGGAACGGCAGCTGAGAGGTCAAGGTCAGAGGCGGTGAGAGGCAGAGGACGGT
Source organism: Leptobrachium leishanense (assembly GCA_009667805.1). Lineage (NCBI taxonomy): Eukaryota > Metazoa > Chordata > Amphibia > Anura > Megophryidae > Leptobrachium > Leptobrachium leishanense. Next base: position 361,904,932 of record CM019064.1, on the reverse strand, counting down.
TAGTCGGGCGGATGTTGGCTGGAGGTGACGCAGTTGGGCCTGATGCGGGAGTGGGCGCTTCAAGGAGGTTAGCAGGTTGGAACTCGAGGTCTGTTTCTGTCTCTATGGATTCTTCGGGTTTCAGGTCGGAGTGGTGGTTTGGTGAGCGTTACCAGGAGAGATGGGGTGCAAAAGTTGAGGAGTTCCTCGGTTAGAGGAAGAGAGCTGTTGTCTATTAGTGGTTCCAGAAGTGGATCGAGGTCTGTCTCGGTGACGGAGGTATCGGCAGCAAGGTACTTGGTTGATGAGGGTGTGGATGGTGGAGAGTCGCGGGGTAATGCTGTACAGGAGGATGTTTCTCGGGAGCCCAAAAGGGGTCTGAGTTTAGGATTTGATGGTGAGGTAGCTCTAAGTGGAGGTGCTGTGGAGATGGAAGGTGGTAATGGGGATCCGGGCATTGGAGCTCATCGGAGGAGTTTGTTTTCATCCACAGTTCCCTTGGTTCGGGATCGGAGTCCTCAGCCGGTTGGAGGTTTCCAGGCTGGAGGAGTCAGTGGAGATGGTGCCTCGGCAAGGGAGAGTGTGGCGCAGGAAGTTCAGGAAGGTGTGGCTGGGCCTAGTGTGGCATCAGGTAATGGAGGTGGGAGTGATATGGGTTACTTTTTGTCTTTTCTGCAGGGTGCATTTGAGGCCTGGCCGGATTCAAAAGGAGGTGTGAGCTGGGGAGTTGATGTGGCGCAGGCTTGGAGGGTTGCGAAGAGGTCAGGTGGGGGAGATGGAAGAGTTCTTGGTGGTGAAGCAGTTGCTTCGGGGGGGCCGAGTGGAGTGTTGGGTCTGCTCGGTGAGTTTTCTGGGGAGGCGGATGTAGCCGGAAGGAATGCATACGTGTCATTTGCTGGTCCTTTGGGGTTACATTTGAAGCAGGAGGTTAAAGAGAGTATTTGGCGGGGCGAGTATGTGGAGCTCTTTTCCTTGCCACCGTTGTATGAAGTTGTGAGTGTTAAGGATGAGTCGTCTAAGGAAGGGTTGAAAGAAGAGGAAGAAAGGAAGAAGAGGTATCGGAGGATTCCTAAGTCGTTTGGGAATTGGCTCCGGGCCTTTTGTATATTGGCCAGTGTGGTGGGGAGAAGAATCCTCAACACTGTTCAGCTCTTTTTTGTTATGTGGATGGGATTTGGGAGGCTTATCGGATTTATGGAGGTTGGGCGTGGTGGAAATATGATGAGCAGTTTAGGCAAAGTTTGGCGGCTCACCCGGGTATGGGTTGGGACCAGATGGATATAACGTTGTGGTTGTGTTTGATGGTGGCTCAGAAGGCTTTGCCATTTCCAGGGGTTGCCGGTGGGGGAGGGGCAAGTTCACCACCGGCAGGTTCAAAGAAGGGGTCCTGGTGGCCGTTCAACAAAGGGCAGTGCAAATTTGGTAATGGGTGCAAGTTTAGACATGAATGTTCAAATTGTGGAGGACTGCATTTGCTGTCCAGATGTTTCAAGAAGGCGAGACAGGGAGGTTTGCCTTTTGGAGGGTCTGGAGATGGGTGCTTTCCCAGTGAGACTCAACGCATTGTTACCGTGGGTAAGGCTTTACGGAAAACTTAAGGATGCAGAGTTTTTGCGGGACGGTTTCGGAAATGGTTTCCGGATTCCTCTTGTGGTTAGGCCGGGGGTGGTAAGTTGAGGAATTTGAAGTCGGCTAGGGAAGATCCGAAGGTGGTTCGTGAGAAGGCTAACAAGGAGATTGGGGCCGGTCGGATGGCAGGTCCATTCTCGTCACCGCCGGTGCGTGATTTGCGAATATCTCCTTTAGGAGTGGTGCCCAAGAGGAAGGCTGGAGAGTTTCGGTTAATTCATCATTTATCCTATCCAAGGGGAGGATCAGTGAACGATGATATTGATGAAGAGTTGGCCTCAGTCCCGTATGTTTCGTTTGATTCAGTGGTTGGTTTGGTTCGGGCAGCAGGAAGGGGAGCTTTAATGGCCAAGGTGGATATTGAGTAGGCATTTCGGCTTTTACCTATTCATCCTTCATGTCATAACTTTTTGGGGTTTTGGTTTGAGGATGAATTCTATGTGGATTTATGTTTGCCTATGGGTTCTTCCATTTCCTGATCTTTCTTTGAGTGTTTTAGCACGTTTCTGGAATGGGTAGGTCGCATGATGGTGGGGTCGAATAATTTGACGCATTATTTGGATGATTTCCTTTGCGTGGGTAGAGATGGGACAGGGGAATGTCTTCACATTCTTCGGTATTTTCAGTGGATGGCGCAACGGTTTGGTATTCCTTTGGCATCCGATAAGACGGAGGGCCCTGCAGCAGTGATCACCTTTTTGGGGATTGAGATTGATTCGGTTAAGGGGGAGTGTCGATTGCCTTTGGAGAAGGTTGTGGAAGCTTTGATACAGGAGGAAGATGCCTTGTCGGTCAGGAAGTTGCGGTTGCGGGAGCTTCAATCGCTGATTGGTCGTTTAAATTTTGCCTGCAGGGTCATTCCAATGGGTAGAATGTTTTTGCGGGGATTGGTGTTGGGTCATCATTTTGTTAGGATGTCTGGGACCATGAAGGAGGATTTGGAGGCGTGGAGGTCCTTTTTGGCCTCGTTTACCGGGGTGGCCATATTTCCTACTAATTGGAATTGGAATTTTTTACGGATGCTTCTGGGGTGTTGGTTTCGGGGTATACTTTGGGGGATGATGGTGTGCATCTCGTTGGCCAGATCGGTGGCTATTGTCTGCGCTGGTTAGGAATTTGGCCTTTTTGGAGTTGTTTCCGTTAGTGGTGGCTTTGGAGTTGTGGGGGGGTGTTCTGGAGGGGAGAAGGATTTTGTTCCGTTCCGACAACATGGCGGTAGTGTCGGTGGTTAATTCTTTGTCGGCTTCATCGTTGCCAGTTCTTAGGTTGCTTAAAAGGTTTGCGCTGCTTTGTTTAAAATTTAATGTTTTATGTAGGGCGCGGCATGTTCTGGGGCGCCTTAACCTAGTGGCGGATGATTTACCTTGTTTGCAGTGGGACAGGTTTTGTTCTCTGGCTCCGAAGGCGGAGGAGGTGGGCACCCCATGTCCGGAGGGCCTTTGGCGGCTAGGCTCGGAATTCTTGGAGGATGGGTGAGAGGTTCTTTGTCTGACTCTACTTGGAAGGCGTATTCTCGAGTTTAGAGGGAATGGGATGCATTGGCTGAGCGTTTCAGGTACGTTGCAGTTGGTGGTTGGGATGAGGAGCGCCTGCTCAGGGCATATCTCATTCGGTTGTTTGAATCGGGGGCATCTCCGGGGGCAGTTCGGCAGTCGCTGGCCGCCTTGGCGTTTCTTTTCGGATTTATGGGAAGAAGGAATTCACTAAGGATTTTGTTATTAGGTGTTTCAGTTCAGGGTTATGTGAAAGGAAGGTGCAGGGTTGACGCACGGCGTCCGGTTTCTGGGCAGTTGTTGGAAGGATTGTGGGTTTTTGTGGGGGATTTTTGTTCCTCATCTTATGAGATTCTGCTTATGAGGGAAGCTTTTTGTTTGGGATTTTTTGGGGCATTTCGGTTAGGGGAGTTGGTTTGTAATACTAAGAAAGGAGGTGGTGGTTTGGGTGAGGATGCTGTATGGTTGTGCGAGGAGGAGGTGGTTGTTTGGGTTTCCAAGTCCAAGACGGATCAGTTAGGTAAAGGGTGTAGGGTTGGTTTATCCAGAGTTGATAATTGTGTTGTTTGTCCGGTTAGGAATGTTAAGAAATTTATGGAAGTGTGGGCGGAGTCTGGTGTGGCCTTTTTATGTCACGCAGACGGCTCAGCATTATCTAGGTATCAGTTTGTGACTATTTTTAAGAAGGGTTTGTTGAGTTTAGAGAGGAATCCAGACGAATTTTGGTCACACTCCTTTCGGATTGGTGCTGCAACTGAAGCTTCACGGCTTCGTTTGTCGGGAGAAGAAATTCAGGAGTTGGGCAGGTGGAGGACTAGGGCTTTTCAGGCAAATGTTCGTCCAGGATTGGTGGTTTGAGTTTTCAAACATATATGTATTATGATTGGAATGTGTGTGGAGGATTTTACTGTATAATTGTATTGTTGTTATTATTGATAGTATACATTTTCAATTAAAAAAAAAAATACTACTAAAATGGAATAAGACTATTACTTTCTGGAATATATTTATTTATTCTTACCTTTTATACATTGTATATGTGTTCATTGTATTTTGTTGGGGGAATGTGGGTTGGAGAATATATATGCAAGTGGAGCGAGTAATGGTGGTAGGTTGTTTTCTTTTCAGGTATGGACATCGTTTATTTTGGTGGGTGTATGGGGGATGATGTGGCGTTTTTTCTGTATTAAAACAAATAATAAGAGAAAGGTGGGAGTCGGTTGGCTTGGTGGAGGTGGTGTTAATTTGTTTTATTTTTCAGGTCCTTCGAGGGTGGTGTGGATCATTGGAGACTCGTGGTGTTCTGGGCCCGGAGGAGGGCATTGGTGCGAGCATCTGGAGTGCAGTTGGGTCTGCCTGGGTCGGCGACACGAGTCCGGTGGTTTGGAATTCGTGGGCTCCTGTGGGAGGAGTTCAAGCCAACGGTTTTGGGTGCCCTTAGCCACGGTGAAGTCCCCCATGTGTTGGTGTACACGTGGGGGGGAATGATTTGGGAGTGGTCCCTCAGGGAATGCTGCTGGAGCAGATGAAGGTGGTTCTGTGGCAGTTGAGGGAGTGGTCACCATGGACGGTGGTGGTGTGGTCCGAGATGTTTCCAAGGGTGGTGTGGAGACAGGCAGAGAATCAGGAGGTGTTGCAGCTTTGCCGGGTGAAGGTTAATCGGTGTATGGGGAGGTTTGTGAGACAGATGGCTGGTGTGGTGGTACGGCATCTCCCCTTCGAGGAGGAGGATGCTGTTTGTTATTTTATGGAGGATGGCGTGCATCTTACAGATGTGGGAACGGATTTGTTCATCCTAGGTTTAAAGGAAGGGATCGAACAAGCCCTGTTTTTCATTGGTGGGGGAGCTCTCCCATAAGGGGGTTATGTGAGGAGCTCGTGGTGGGGACTTGTAGGCAGTGCTGGGGTAGGGGTTCCTTTTATTTAGGTAATTTTTGGATCTGAAGGTTGGGAGATGGGAGGAATTTGTAGTTGGTTGGTTTGGAGGTGTGTGGTGGTTGTGCGGAGTCCCCTGCCACCACTGTTCATTTATGTTATGGCTATTTTATGTCATGGATATGGGTATATTGTGTGGCGTTTTTAGCTGTGGCCGATATATATATATAATAAATATATATTATTCCACAGTCAAGTGTTCGTGTCTTTTTGTGTATTTTTTGTCTCCTTGCGTGTGACTCGGTCATCAGTAGGCAAGGAGAATTTTTTATGTTTGAGATGGAGCACGTGAAGGGATTGAGCGGGAGATTTGGGGGTGGAGTTACAGGAGGGTACTTATGTCACGTGCTGGGAGGCTCTGCGCTCCTTTTTCTCCTGAGGTAGAACTGTTAAGAAATCCCCACCCTCCCACCCTTTTTGTATTTGTTTATGGGGAGGGTTTGTTTTTTGGTTGGGTTTTTCTCTTTCGTATGTTTTCCCCTTTGTCACAGCGGGGGTTTGTAGGCAGTGCTGGGGTAGGGGTTCCTTTTATTTAGGTTATTTGTGGATCTGATGGTTGGGATATGGGAGTAATTTGTAGTTGGTTGGTTTGGAGGTGTGTGGTGGTTGTGCAGCACTGTTCATTTATGTTATGGCTATTTTATGTCATGGATATGGGTATATTGTGTGGCGTTTTTAGCTGTGGCCGATATATATACAGTATAATAAATATATATTATTCCACAGTCAAGTGTTTGTGTCTTCTTGTGTATTTTTTGTCTCCTTGCGTGCGACTCGGTCATCAGTAGGCGACTTAAGGAGATACACAAATGGAAACAGGCTCGCAAAGGATTTTTCCATGTGCTTTGCACTAATGGCTCAGCTGACCCATGGAAAAGAGTATTCTATGGTGGCACAAAAAAAAATCATTGAAAAAAAATGTTAGGGGATCCTGGAAACAGTCATTTTCTTCAGTCAAGGTTTGGTAGCTGCAATTGCCTGGGGCTCTATTCCATTGTTGGCATTAACGTTAGCATCTCGATATGGAAGCGTTAGTACCAGGATAAGTGTGTTTAACGCATGCCCTCTGTATTACATTCCTGACGCTACCCCCGTTAGTAATCCGCTAGCGCATAATTTTTTCGCTGGCTTCCACAAGCTTACTGTACTTTGTGCCTCCTATACCTAACATGGGGAGCGCTAACGTACATTAGCGTTTCAATAAGTAAGGTATTACAAAGTGCTAGCGCTAATTATCGTTGAGGTGCACATGGCCAAATTTTAGCACCTACTAAAAGCTGGCACTGCTTGATTCTGCATTTGCAGAATTATGTAACATGCCCTAAACACCCCCCCAAATAAATTCGATACTCACCTGCGATGACAACTCCAATGATCCATCGCTTCTTCTGACCGTGAGCAGAGTGAGACTGGAAAGAAATAGTTCCAAGTCACCCTCCCCGATCACTCCGCGGCACAATGTCAGGAGACAGATATCACGCAGGGCTCGTGGCACAGAAGCGCAAACCTCCATGGAGTCCGTATGACTCCAGGAGGTGTTTCTCGTGGCGGCGCTGAAGTGGTACCGCCAGTATCCGAGTGAATAGAGCTTTGTTTCAGGGCAAGGTGCTGAGGTAGCGCCTTCCCCGGAATACTGCAACATGAGGACGGTACGGGGGAAAGCTGCAGCGCATATTTTCCCCGTTAGTGTCCCGATGTTACCACAAAGAAGGGAATAGGGCCCCTGATGTTTAAAGTTAATCTGCATTTCATTTTCAGTTTCTCATTATTATTCTCCGTTTGCTTGTCCTTACCTACGTATGTCTTTGTCATATCTCTCATTTACAACCTTCAGATACGCCTTTAATTACAGCATAAGATTCTAGATTTTTCTCTGGTATATGGTCATTGTTTCCTGAAGATGTGTAGCTCAAACCTTTTGGGAACTTTCCTCAACTATTTGCTAATTCATTTCTTTGGCGTGGGTGTTTTGGACTTTTTCCAAAATCTTGGAATAATTGTTTTTGCTGAATGCATCAGCTGGCATCTAATTGGATAACAATATTTCAATTTGAGCGGATTTATAGCTTGCAGCTCCATGTGTTGATCCAGTTGCTAGTAATTGAATTAGCGGGCTATAATTTGCTGAAGCAGAAATCAAGCTTGGTGCTTTGCTCTTAAAAAATCCTCAGCTGTAAAGTCCTGTCACTAGTAAAAAAGCGCAAACATGGCATTTTAAATACATATAGAAAATCATGTAGACATGTTCCATAGATGGATTTATGTTGTAGGTTACATTCTGTCACGCTTGTCTCTTACACAGAAAGCTGATTCTTCTTCTCGATGTCTTCTGAACCCTAAGCCAGTTGTGGCGAACCTTGGCACCCCTGCTGTTTTAAAACTACATGTCCCATGATGCTCTGACTGCTTTACGGCCGGCTAGGCATCATGGAAACACGTGGTTTCAAAACATCTGGATTGCCATGGTTAACCGTCATTGCTTAAGCCCTCTAGCCTTAAAACCTCTAACCCTAAACTCACCCCATTCCTAAATGGTATAAAACTAAAAGATAATCCAAACATAACCTGCTGTATTGATGGTAAACGGAATTCTTGCTCCAAACGTACCCACTCCAAAATGATAAACTCAATTCTAACCAACCTCCATATCCTGAACCTAGCAGCAATATTTTTAAGATGTTCTGTATTTCTCTATGCTTTAACTTGCATAATTTCAGAGAATTTATTTCACAATAAATGCCACATTTTTTTTATATCAGGATGCATTATGTTTCCTTTATTGTGTGCACAGTTATAAACCCAGCTGCTGCTGTATTCAGGATAAATGCAATGTAATAGTAAAAGTTTAATAAAACAAAAGCCCAGTACAAACTCATGGCAATGGAAATGAGAGCCAATCTTGGAAAGTACAACACTATCAGGGTTATTCAGAGAGAGGTGAAAAGCAGGAGAATAACTGGAGAATGGAAAATTCTAGGTCAAAATAGCCACTTTGGAAAGTGAGTTAAATGGGAGAATTTTTCTGGTTTGGCTATTTTGACCTAGAATTTTCCATTCTCCAGTCATTCTCCTGCTTTTCACCTCTCTCTGAATAACCCTGTATAAATGCTTTTACATTCTAGTTTCACCATTTGTATATGCTTGATGCTAGAAATTACATTGATTCTGACTTTGAAGATACACCCTTTATTCTTCTCTCTTTTTTATCTATAGTTACCATGCAAATATTGTTCCTAGCTGCAAATACATATTAAAATGCTGGAATTGTTTTGCATTAGGGGAAAAGCTAACCATAATTTCATCATGTCACAATTCATGGATACCAGCTCAGGACCTCAACTGGCCATCAGTCCCCTGTATATGTATCCAGACATAGAGGAATACTCACATACACTCTAATGGAATTAGGACTATAGGTTTTGACATATTCTTCTGTAGCGCTGGTTTTAAATCCCCTACCGTGTAGTACTTGTTTTTGGCCACTGGAGGTAGACAAGCACAATGTGAGACTCTGAACATTGGGACTACATTTCCCGGCATGCTTTGCGGGCGGACACAGGAAGTGGGTGGGACACAGACGCTGACATCCTGAGCCTCGTGGAGAGAGCTGGCAGAGCGCGCCAGGGAGTGAGAGAAGCCAGACACAGTGCTGCAGAACGTGACAGTGACCAGGCCGGAGCGCAGCTGGGGCCTGACAGAGATAAAGACCGGGTTATTCAGCCTTACCAGAGGAAGACCCAGTGATTCACCATAATACCCACGCTGATATCGAGTGAGCTGGAAGACCCCGAGTTAGGAGCACCGCAGATCGATCGGACAGGGAGTGCAGGCGGTGAGCTGGACATCTTGTGGCAGCTACAGAAAAGCAAGACAGCGGATCCGGTAACCCATAAAGTCCCAGTCAAAATCGAGCGGAGAGACGTCCTGGGTCGAGCAGAGCACCAAGTATCGGGCGGATGGGTGAGAGGCCTTCCAGGCCATTGTGAAGAACAGAAAGCACGCTGCTGTTTGTTTCAAAACCCACAGGGCCCCAACTTGACTAGTCGAAGATACCTCATAAATAACTCACTGGCCAGTTGAATATTGTACCCGGGTACCATCACACACACACACACCTACATCCTTGGGACATAACCTGTACGGGACTCACTCCCCAACCACAAAGGGGGTTACAGATATATTTTTCCTTCTGTTCCGCTGCGCGTTTCTCGAATTACGAAGCCTTGTATTTCTTTTCCGCTGCGCGTTTCTCGAATTACGAAGCCTTGTATTTCTTTTCCGCTGCGCGTTTCTCGAATTACGAAGCCTTGTATTTTCTTTTCCGCTGCGCGTTTCCCGCATTACGAAGTACTGTAAATATATCTACGTATACCGTGTTATTCATTAAATGCCATTTATTCTAGTAAACTATATAATTTATAAAATCCACGACAGTGCTGGAGTATATTTATTCCCTAGTGCGGGGAGACTGACCCGAGGTTAAATTTCAGCGGCTCCTCCGGGAGTGAGCGCTACACTTCATTAAAGATTAATAAAATTATTCACCCCATAAAACGAAGGAGAGATAGTCAAAGACACACAGGTCTATTCAGAGAGAGTTGAAAATCAGGAGAACTGGCAGGAGTAGAGAACAACCTAGACCAAATAGACAATTTGGAAAGTGAGATAAATGGGAGAATTTTTCTGGTTTGGCTATTTTGACCTTGAAATTTCACTTCTCCAGTCATTCTCCTGAGTTTCACTTTTCTTTGCATAGACCTGAGTGCAAATGAATCACAAAGACTTGAAAATGAGAGAAATCTCAATGTTTCCTTCCTGGTAAAATACTTTATAAATAGATAAATAATAAATAAAAATACAACTTTTATTGCACTCTAATTAATAATTATTAACAATAATAATAATGAATAATTTCACCTGATGCGTCTCGTCTCTCCTAAAGACGTCCTGGGCATAATTGTGTGCAAATGGGTACCTGCTTGGTTAATTTCTCCTGCTTTTGACCTTTTAGGCTCCCATCTACATGTCTAGGTACTGCTTATTTGGGTTTCGATAAAGAACATGAAAATTAACAGTTTGTTCAGTGACAGTTTGTTAGGAATAAATACAACATGTGTGTACACCCTAAACAAGGGTCATGCACGCCTATGTTCCTGGGTATTTTAAACAAAGATATATATTCGAGCAACGTTACTGTATAGCAGGGATCTCAGACTCCCCACCCCCCCTCCTGGATGTTTATTGCCTACAAATCCCAGAATTCTTTGAATGCAATAAAAGGGCAGAGAATCATGGGAGGTGTAGTTCAGAAACAACTGGAGGCCAGAGTTTGAGATCCCTGCTCTATAGCTATGATTGAATACCACTTCCCACAATCCTTAGCTTTCGTTAGCTAACGTATTATTGCCAGAGGGCCCAAACAATGATAACCTCTGGATGTAAGACCCTTTGATGCAACATATAGTTAACAGATTTCACCACATTTGCCCAGTTTGCCAACTTACTTGCCTTGGTTTGGGGGTTCGCTTCAGTTCCTCTGTTCTGCAAACTCTCTCCGCCATGAAGGGGGGGAATGATTTGAATGTGCAAGTCCCCAAAAGATGATGACAATATCTCCACCGTCACTACCACAAATCGAAATGTCAGTGTATATGAAGTCTGAAGTTTTGGTCTATGTAGTTCTTAATTATTCACTTTTAGAGGTGGCAGGATATTCCTGTGGTTTCCACTCTGTCCTTCACTGGTCCTAGAAATGTATCTTCATCAAGCCGTGTCACTCATTGCACAGATCACTTTAATCTCTTTGTAATCCTCTTCTTTTCTGCCTTCTCTTCTACCTCGCAGTCAGCCTTCTCCTCTGATACAGATGCTTTTTTTGCTTTTTCTCCTTTCTTCTCTTCCTCCTTCACTCTGGTTTCTGCCCTGCCTGAGGTTCCTTCGCTCTTGCTGCTGTTTTCCACCCACATACACATTGCAATGAGACTCTCTATGTAACTCAGGGTCTGTGTAGGAGGATATGGGGGGAGGGTTAAATAAAAATCTTCTATCACAGCAACATAATACAGTGGCAAAACTGACCGTCATACAAACATTTCTTTGCCAGTCTAATCCACAAAGGCAGCAGTGAAATTAAATCATTGCTGACTCGCAGATGGCTGCTGCGGCACATCACGCAGAAGGCATTCCACTACGGTTTTGGAATTTCATTGATATGTAGTTCGTGGCAAGTGACCATGAATTTATCAAATGTATTTGACTGTAGTGCAAACCTGCAATACAATTAATAATTTAAATATGAGATGAGAGGTTAAGGCTAATGTCAGACGAACGCAGTCTGAGCGCACTCTGCGTGCGTGCATAACGGACGGACGTACTGATGGAAGATACTGTAGACAACACACGGTTCATTTTTTTAACGGATGTAGAAAAAAAAAGGGAAATATGGGAATCAAAATTAAATGACAAGTACAGTCAGCCAGACAAAAAAACTTCTGAGCGTCAACGTGATGGACGTGGCAAATGCGCTGCATCTGACGTCGCACCATCACGCACACAGGCCTCTACGCGGACGCGGCGCATGCGTGGTAAGTACGAGATGATAATTGCAAATTGGAGGACAGCAATCTTAGCGAGTTCTCTCACTTCTTTTTTTAGGACTTGACCCCTGGTAACATTACAAAATATTGTGGCAGGAGCCCCCACCACCTTTTGATAGACTCCCCTTTCACATGTTCCACTGTGGCTGGCACAGTCACTCACAGCCTTACCCACACTAAACACAAACTTTGTGGCGCTTGGAGTAGTGTGGATGTCAACCCCTTGCCAGGAGACTATGGACCATTGTGGCAAAGGCAACTAATGGGGCAACTGGGCATTATTACTTTGCATTTTATAATTGTATTGCAATCTGTTTCTGTCCAGTGGCGTCACTAGTATTGGTGTCACCCGGTGCGGTAACTCGTGACGTCTCCCCCCCCCCCCCCGAGTTTTATGGTTTCTTTCTTTAACTAGTCTTACTCATAACTCAGTACTCCCATAGAACACTGAATGCTCATACCTGGCGCACATTAATGTGAGGAAATAGTCCCATTTATATCCAATATCTAATAAACCGTTATTCCTTTAATCTGTTGTAAAAAGTCTCTTTATTTATTGATTCATTTATTTTTTAGTATCTTTTAGGCATTATTTTAAAAAAAGATAAATTCTAATAGCGTTTTTTTTTTTTCTGTAACAGACCTTTTTATTTTCATTCATAGGATCTTATATGTAAATTCCAGACATTTTCGTTCAGTAGTTTTTTTGAAAACAGCGGGCGACGGGTTTGCGGTTTCATTCGGTGGCTGATTCCCTGCACTTCAGGGACCCTGCCGTGAATTCATTGCGGAAATTTGATTCCCAAGGTGCGCAGAACAACAGAACACTGAAATGTCTGCGTCATTTTGTTGCTCTGTGAATATCCTCTTTAGTGGTGGGTTTTTTTGCCGCCTCCTGGAAAGTGCCAGCCTAGGCCTTGCCTACCCAGGACATACTTGAAAATGAGAGAAATCTCAATGTATCTTTCCTGGCAAAATATTTTTGTGTAAAAAAAAAAATCTTAGGGTGTCACCCTAGGGGTGGTGTCACCCAGTGGGGGCCGAACCCCCACTACCCCCTTGTGACGCTACTGTTTCTGTCTAAAGGTTTCTAGAGCTGTTTGTCTGTATTGCAAATGTAATTAGTGTAGCCTACTCTACCCCTCTTGATTGAATTAGTGCTGCCCAGAAACTCTAACACTAACAGGGTTATTCAAAGAGAATCGAAAAGTCACCGCACGTTCGGTGACTTTTCGTTCTCTTCAATTCGGTTCCTTTTGCCGATCCCATTTCGGCGACCCTGCGGTGTATTCAGCAAGCCCCAAAGGGTCCCCGAATTGCAGGGAAAGGCTGCCGCAAACCCGACAAAAACTAACGGCAAAACCCGGCGAATGCACGCCGAAAACCCGCAAAAACATCTGGATTAACCCGCCGAAAACCACGGAAAAACCCGAGCAGGAGCCGATCACACGCAGCGAAGCCGCCGGAAAAAACCGACACCGCAGACGAAGGCAGTGAATAAATTAGGAAAACAGTTTGCTTGAATGTTTGAAAAGTGAAACGCTGTTTGCAAAGAAACTACTGAGCGAAAATGTCTGAAATTTACATATGAGGTCCAGGGAATGATAATAAAAAGGCTGCTACAGAAAAAATAAGTAAACTTAACCCTTTCGCTGCTGAGGCTTTTCACACCTCTGTGCTGAGGTCATTTTTACCACTTTCGCTCATCATATTTAACCGCGTTTTGAAGCCATATTTTGATATATGACCCAGACATATTATATATCGTTCTTTCCGGCAGACTTGACAGATTCATAATATGTCATTATTATAGGTATACGTCATGTTCTGTCTGTATATTATAACAAAAAATTCAATAAAATTCGAATTTTCAATAATTTACAACGTGTAAAGTCTTTTTTTTTCACATTTTAACATGCGAGCATTTGCGGTTATATTTTCTATGGGGTGCGCTTGTTAAAAAAATTAGAAATGGGGTCTCGTTACATTTTTTTGGGGGAAACTGTTGCTATTTTTAACAAACGCACCGCATACAAAAATCGTTAGTGCAGCATCATTGTTCACATTATAATTGAAATGGGAACAATATTGCTGCACTAACAAAACAAAAACAAAAAAAACTTGATTATTTTTTTAGGATTTTTTTAAAATATTTTTTTATTTTTAAAAAAAACTATTTACATGGTCATGTTTGGTATCGTTGGAAAGGCCATGCTCTGGCCGATCCATCGATAACAAACATTAACCCCTAGCTGCCATGGATCGGGAGATAGGGGGTTCATTGGAACCCCCTATCTCCACCATTGCTGGCAGCTAGGTGTTAACTCCAGGACTGGCGTCATCATGCTATGCACAATGATGCCAGTCCTCAAGGGGAGTTCCCAGAGGCTTGGCCAACATTCAAGATGTCGGCCAGCTCCGGGAGAGGATCATGATCTGGCGCTTTTCAGCGCCGAATCGTGATCCGGCTCCCCAGGGGTTAATGCCAGCCACCGTTGGGAAGGGCAGGCTGTGCCCTTCCCAACGGTGCCTGCCTTAACTCTGACCTCCCCCCCTCCCTTTCAGGCGCCTCCTCCACACATGCGGGGGGGCCTGAATTAGATGTCATCGCGCTGCCGCAATGACATCTAATGGCCCCACCGGGGTCCCAGAGTGCTGGGCTGACATCCAAGATGTCAGCCCGCACCGGGGGGGCGCAGCAATCGGACGGAATCCGGCCGATTGCTGCTTCCTGTGCATGGACGCGCTCAGCGCGTCCATAGCAGAGGAGAACCACTTGGCTGGACGCGCCGAGCGCATCCATAGCAGCCAAGTGGTTAACCCTTTCGCTGCTGAGGCTTTTCACACCTCTGTGCTGAGGTCATTTTTACCGCTTTCGCTCATCATGTTTAAACGCGTTTTGTAGCCATGTTTTGATATATGACCCAGGCATATTATATATTGTTCTTTCCAGCAGACTTGGCAGATTCATAATATGTCATTATTATATGTATACGTTATGTCATGTCCGTATATTATAACAAAAAATGCAATAAAATTAGAATTTTCAATAATTTATTATGTGTAAAGTGTTTTTTTCACATTTTAACATGCGATCGTTTGCGGTTATATTTTGTATGGGGCGCGCTTGTTAAAAAAATTAGAAATGGGGTCTCGTTACATTTTGTTTGGGGGAAAATGTCGCTATTTTTAACAAACGCACCGCATACAAAAATCGTTAGTGCAGCATTATTGTTCACATTATAATTGAAACGGGAACAATATTGCTGCATTAACAAAACAAAAAAAAGCTTGTTTATTTTCTTTTTAAAATATTTTTTTATTTTGATTTTTAATTAATTTTTTTAAAAAAAACTTTTAAAGTTTTAAAAAACTTTTTTCATGCTCATGTTTGATATCGTTGGAAAGGCCATGCTCTGGCCGATCCAACGATATCAAACATTAACCCCTAGCTGCCACGGATTGGGAGTTAGGGGGTTCCAATGAATCCCCTATCTCCACCCTATCTCCAGGACTGGCGTCATCGTGCTATGCACAAGGACGCCAGTCCTCTGGGGGAGTTCCCGGAGGTTTGGCCGACATCCAAGATGTCGGCCAGCTCCGGGAGAGGATCACGATCCGCGCTTTTCAGCGCCGATTCGTGATCCGGCTCCCCAGGGGTTAATGACAGCCACCGTTTGGAAGGGCAGGCTGTGCCCTTCCAAACGGTGCCTTGATTAACCCTCTGCACCCCGGCGTTCGGGAGGGAGAGAGGTCCGAAGGACCTCCCCCCTCCCTTTCAGGCGCCTCCTGCGCACATGCGGGGGGGGGCGCCTGAATTAGATGTCATTGCGCCGCCGCAATGACATCTAATTGCTCCGCCGGGGTCCCGAGTGCTGAGCTGACATCCAAGATGTCAGCCCGCACCGGGGGGCGCAGCAATCGGCCGGAATCCAGAAGATTGCTGCCTCCTGTGCATGGACGCACTCAGCGCGTCCATAGCACAGGAGAACCACTTGGCTGGATGCGCTTAGCGTGTCCATAGCAGCCAAGTGGTTATAGAAAAAAAAAAATCAGACTTTTAAAAAAATTAAATCCAGAAAAATGCTTAAAATATCCTAAAAAATCTATAAATATAGAGACTCTTTACTGCAGAATTTTATAATGAACGGTTTATTAGATATTGAATTAAAACAGGAATATTTTTAACATTGAAGCCTATGGGATTCGCCTGAATAAATCTGCCACATGAAACCCCCGAATGGCAGGGCATTTCGGGAACCTTTCACTGCTGGTTTGTGTTCTCTGAATAGCCGAAGCAGTGCTTTTCATGGGGATTTCACTGCCCTCGAACAGGTAACGAACAGGCACCGTATGTGCAGGCAATTTGCCAGGATTTGGCGAATTGCCTGCTCTCTGGATAGCCGAATGGCAAAGAAAGGTAACCGAACGCTGATTTTCAGCGTTCGGATACCTTTCTCAAGCAATTCGGAGCTCTTTGAATTACCCTGTAAGTGTGTTTGTAGTTTAATTAGGCATGTATTGTTATTGGTTGCTATGTTAAGTCTGTATGATATACTTTACCCTCCTCTTATGTGTACCTATATAAACTTATATCCATAGATTACGATACCCACTCCAACAAGTTTGTCTGGCTGTTAGTTGTGGGGATCTCTTTGCTTCTCTGCAATATCAAGCTGATCGGGGGAGATACGAGGGACCACCCTATCTCCACTTGCAGCTACGTGGTTAATTGATGTCATCGCACAGATGGCGACGTCAGTGGGCGGGAGGGAGGCCCCAGAGGCTTGGCTGACATCCAAGATGTCAGCCACCTACGGGAGAGAACCGCAATCCGGCGCCGATAGCCGTCAGTTCTGGGAGAGGAGTCAAAGAGTAAAGTTTGTTCCTGGTTGTACTCCATGAAGGTTTACTCATTATATGGAAATCCTCACATTTTCTTTTTATAGCGCAGCTATATACTGATGCCGCAGAGTTGTGTTTTTGTTTCGTAATATTCCACTATATGTTCAGGGTAATTCAAAGAGATCCGAATTGCTTGAGAAAGGTAACCGAACGCTGAAAATACCTGTTCGAGGTGCCTGTTCGAGGGCAGTGAAAACCCCATAAAAAAAGCACTGCTTCGGCTATTCAGAGGACACAAACCAGCAGTGAAAGGTTCCCGAAATGCCCTGTCATTCAGTGGTTTAATTCAGCAGGTTTATTCAGGTGAATCCCATAGGCTTCAATGTTAAAAATATTCCCGTTTTAATTCAATATCTAATAAACCGTTCATTATAAAATTCTGCAGTAAAGAGTCTTTATTTATATATTTTTTAGGATATTTTAAGCATTTTTCTGGATTTATTTTTTTTTAAAAAAGGGTTAACTTTACTTTTTTTTTTTATTATCATTCATTGGACCTCATATGTAAATTTCAGACATTGTCGCTCAGTAGTTTCTTTGCAAACAGCGTTTCACTTTTCAAACATTCAAGCAAACTGTTTTCCTAATTTATCCACTGCCTTTGTCTGCGGTGTCGGCTTTTTCCGGCGGCTTCGCTGCGTGTGATCGGCTCCTGCTCGGATTTTTCCGCGGGTTTGGCGGGTTAATCCAGATGTTTTTGCGGGTTTTCAGCGTGCATTCGCTGGGTTTTGCGGTTAGTTTTCGTCGGGTTTGCAGCAGCCTTTCCCTGCAATTCGGGGACCCTGTGGTGTTTGCTGAATACACTGCAGGGTCGCCGAAATGGGATCGGCAAAAGGAACCGAATTGAAGAGAACGAAAAGTCACCGAACGTGCGTTGACTTTTCGAATCTCTTTGAATTACCCTGAAAGTATTTTTTTACTACAGGTTGTTTCCAGTTGTTTTTATCTTTTCTATCAGTGTGCATATTACTATTTCTATTTTTTAGTTTTGGTGTGCGATGCAGAAATTCCTTTCTTTATAACGCTATACAAAACATAGACCACAGATAATTCTATTCACCATTTAAGATTTCTTCTATCAGAGTTTTAGCTCAGATATTCTCATAAAATGACTGCAATAATTAACTTAGTGCCACTATAACCATGAGGAACAGCAAGTAAATGGAAAACCTCTTCCCAATTTATTTATTTATTTTATTTATTAAGGATTTTACCAGGAAGGATACATTGAGATTTCTCTCGTTTTCAAGTATGTCCTGGGTTCAAGAACATTGAATTGTTACAGTCGTTACAGAAACACAAAGTAATAAAACGCAAAATATTAAGAAAAAAAACACAAATATACAGATTAACAGAAAATAAATATGTAAGTAATATAGTCACTATGTCACATGTTTACAGGTGCATTCCGTATTGAGGTATGTTAATAGGGAGCTCTTATGGGACTTTAGAGTGGGGCAAGATTTGATGGTGTCTGGGAGGTTATTCCATGTTTGTGGTGCTCTGGAAAAAGAGGATCAAGCCACTTTCATTTTGTATTGTGGTATTGCAAGTAAGGTGCTGGTCCTGGATTGGAGGTTAAAGGATGAGGAAACCGCTGGGGGAAGCAGCCTATTCAGGTAGGGTGGCAGCTTCCCAGAAAAGCTCTTAAACACCAGGTTGGAGAGGTGAAGGGTGCGTCTAGGCTCCAGCGACGGCTAGTTTAGCTCTTTTAACATGTCACAATGGTGGGTCATGCAGTTACATCGTAGCACAAAGCGGCAGCATAAGTTATACAATGTAGTAAGTTAGTTTCTGGAGGTGTGTTTGCGGGGCGGCTGCATACACTACATCTCCGTATTCAATATCCGGCATAAGCATTTGTTGTACAATCTGCTCTATTCAAACTCTCATCTAGACTTTACCCCAAACTAAGGTACTCACTTATTCCTAGGACCTTATATATTATTTACAGGCATTTTCATGCACTCGTTTTTATATTAAACATGTTTTAAAAGTTACATTTTTTGAGGGGTTTAACCCCGCTCAGCAGCTTGTCGGCTTTTTTCTGGTGGCTGATCGGCGGTCTGTTCGGCAGGTCGTCAGTTTTTTCCAGATCGATTTGTCGGATGCATTAGGCGGTTTTTCACCAGTTTTTTTTTCCCGGATTAATTCGGCAGTTCTGCAGTGGTTTTTCTGATGCGTCCGGCCGGTCGATTCACCACACTTGAAGGTCCCTGCAGTGAATGCTGAATTCACCACAGGTTCGGCGAATTTAACTCCTTGAAGTGCAGCGAACGAGAGAGCACCACAATGTCAGTGACATTTTGGTGCTCTCGGAATAACCCCTTAAGGGCACTATTACGTTGCCCTCGCTAAATCTGGGAAGCTAAGGGGAAATATTTTCCCGGTTTCCCCAGAAGAACGCAGGGCAGGTGCCGTGTCTGGCAGCCTGCCCCTTAGTGATCGCTAGGCTTGCGGACGCTACAGCGCCATCCCCAGCATCCCTTCCATGGCGTCCATAGGACTCAATGGAGGATCGTGCTGCCGGGTCACATGAGCAGCAGGATCTTGCCTCTCACGAGATCCAGCTGGTCGGCGCAAAGTACAGTAAACTCGTGCTACGAATCACAAATTAACAAGCTCTAATGTTTTTTTTAACCGTTAGCGATTAGAAGCAATCTGGCCACAGCTCTAACGCTGACGCTAGTGTTAGCTTGAAGGAGGTGATAGAGCCCTAAGTCTTTTAGAATTCTTCAGATTTTTCCTTTCTGCACCGGGGAAACATGATACCCAATAATTAGCTGTAATTGTAAACCAGGTGTAAGCTTAAGTATGAGCTGCTGTTCAGATTTTAATAAAGATCTGGTTAAGTTTACACCAGGATTGCAGTTTCTGGTATGTTGTATTGTCATATTACTGAAGTGCTGATAACAGTTGAAATTCCTAAGGATTGCTAAATTGCTGATACACTATATACAAGGAGAGAGAACCTGAATTACTAATTGACAAGAAACAGTTTCCAGATTTGTCAGACTCAAGTAACACTCAGAAATTACATGTATTAAATTATGAATTTAAATTCTCAAAAAAACTAGATAACGACAACAATAAAAGAGCAGAAGAGGCCACAATAAGTTTAAAAATATATATATTTTAAATGGGGATATGCAATTCAATAAGTAATATCTAACAGGTATCTCTTTGTCCTTTTCTTATATTCTGAAACACCGCATGACAAACTGCAGAGTGATTACATGACTCAGAAAGAAATGACGCTTGTGGTATCCTCCTGATGAAAGCTATTTTTGGCACAGCATATGGTTGTGAAGCACACTGTACATAATAGATCATTTTGTCCAAAGAGGAATACTGCAAATGAGGGATATAGAGATCAACTATAAGGCCAGTGTCAGACAAGCGCACTAGGTGCGCCCGTACTAACGTGGATTCCGGCGTCCGTCGCAGCGTTGTGACGCTGCAAAGGGGCCGGCCAGACGCTGTTACGCACACAAATTGCATGCGCAACAGCGGCCATGCTGCGGCCGTGCAGCAGGCCTCTCCGTCAAAATGCACATTGACGGAACTTCAAAAAGCGATCCTCCATAGGAGGATCGAGCCTTGTAGCACTGAGCGCACTAACTGGTCAGACGGATGTCAGACGGGCGTCGAATGGAAGGAATGTCCACTCTCACGGACGTTCCTTCCGCTATTCAAAGCACTCATCTGACACTGGCATTAGGAGTAATATGCAATGGAGGATCCGACTGACGAAGCCCGCAGGACTAGCGAGCGAAACGCGTTTCAGTATACCCCTCACCATACTTTTACCAGTATCTGTTAATTTTACTTTATTTTATTTCATAATTTTTTTATAAATTTTTTGTAATAAAATTCCCCTTTTAAACATTTTTACCTTCCTCTAATTTTATTTAATTTCACTTCACTCAATTGATCAGACTGTGTAAACTATTCACTTTCAATAGTGAATCCGCCAGTAAATATTCCAGCAGGGGTAGGACCCCCCTTACTGAAGTGGTCCATGGCTAAGATACCGAGCCACTCAATTGGGAGGCTCAAAATCACGTGAGTAAATTGGCCAAATTTTACAATATTGCCAAAATTTGCACTGGTATTGCGCCATATATTCTCTCATTCATTTGAGGTACCGATGAATATTCAGAAACCATTTCCATCTATTACCGTCTGATGGGAGGAGCCCCCCATAGAGGCTTACAGGTTTGTGAGTGTTATACCTGTCAATTAATCCATATTTCATAATCAAGTAGCTATACTATGCAATGAAGGCCATTTTTTGTTCTTATTTTCTAGAACCATTTCCTTGTGGCATTAATCTGAGAAGTTTGTGACCTAAGAACGTAACAGCAATTGCTTCCCTCTCTCTTGCGCTCCCTTAACAAACACAGTTTGTATTGTTTTATTTAGTAATATGCAATGGACCAAGATGTTTGAACAAGGCTCAATTTCAGGGTTATTAAGAGAAAGGTGAAAATCAGGAGAATTGGCAGGAGAAGAGAACAATCTAGTCCAAATAGTCGATTTGGAAAGTGAGATAAATGGGAGAAATTTTCTGGTTTGGGTATTTTGACCAAGAATCTTCACTTCTCCAATCATTCTCCTGAGCTTCACCTATCTGTTATTTTGCACTCTTTATTTTCTAGAAGATACAGATCTTACAAGCAGCATCAGATGTCCTAATGCCACAGAGGTAGTTACCAAATCTACAATTTTATAACAATCCAGAAGGACAAGAAAACAAACTGAAAGGAAAAATAAACCAGAGGGTAATGATAATTGTCAGGATAAAACCCCCCAAAAAATCAGTCTTAACCCTCTTTTGCCATATGACGGATAAAGTAGAGGCAGGACATGTTGACAACACCTATAGATACATCCAGTTCTGACCCCAGATACAGCAACATTGATCTGTGGTGGTCCTGCCCTTATGGCACAGCTGCACCAGGATGGTGTACCAGGAGAAAAGAGTTTTGTAGGCCTGCTCTTGGGCTGTCATACAACTAGATGACGTCAAAGTGACACATTTCTCCCTCCATGAGTCTCCAGTAAATTTGCCTCCTTGGGATATCCGCACTCTTTAGATGCAACACAAAAGTTCACATACTGTAGATGTTTGAGATGTGGTAACTTTGAGGACGGTAAGAGGAGCATAACTCCTCAAAGAAATTACGACATGTTACAGACTGAACTGAAATTCTTGTCCTACCTTTATTTCTAAACAAATACATTTGGAGAAACCTAGAATTATTATTTAACCCCTTTGATCCTCTTCTGTTGTTTATAACTGTGTTATAGCAGCATTTAAGTGAATTTTTGGAGGGTGTGCAGAGCAGCTCTGTGTACGAGAGCAGTGCAGCGAGACTGGGCAAGCAACAGTGTCACTACAATGCAGTACAGTTCACAATCATTTTGTGTTCTGTTATTGCTTTTTTTTTCTTTTTTTATATATATTCTTAATTGTAGAAGTCAAGCATAGCTTCCTTAATACATTTCTTTTTTTAAATCAAGCAAAACTAGTGAAAAGTACCTGTAACCCCTTTATAGAGATACAGGAATATTTGGACCACCGTATCTCTGATTCCTTACCCCTAAAACATTATGGGAAGTGTCACTGATAAATCCAGAATCCGGCCTTACCAACGATATTAAACAATACAAAGTAAAATGTAGAAAACAAAAAAATATATACAAAATATTATTATTCTTTATTTATAAAGTGCCAGCATATTCCGCAGCGCTGTACAATAGGCACAGTATAGACAGGGTTACAATACATTGAACAACATTTTGACAAACCAGTACAGGAGGAAACGAGGGCCCTATTCCCGTGGGAACTCACAATCTAGAAGGGTTTGGGGCGGAAATAGGAGGAGAGGACTGCAAGGTGAGTGTGATGGACTGCAAGGTGAGTGTGATGGACTGGTTGCGTCAGTGAGTCGGGTGGTAGGCTTCCCTAAATAGGAATGTCTTAAAGGAGCGTTTGAAGGAAGGGAAACTAGGGGAAAGTCTGACAGTACGAGGGAGAGAAATTGCTCTTAGCCAAAATTGGTGGTGTTTCCCTCCTGAAACTTGTGTCTGGATTCCCCACTGGATAGAATCCCCCCTGAAGATTATGTCACTCGTTTAAAGAGTAAATATAGGAGATGTGTCTAAAAAAAAAACCTAAAAATAGATACATAGTACAGATCAATTTAAGTCTTAAACTGAATGAAACTCACCCCTCAAGGCCGCACTCGCAGCATAGATAATCAATATGGGCACATCAAATGTTACCGCTCCATTGGAGCTTCACTAGTCTTGGATTTCATCAGCTACAGCATCCCCACCAGAAATGCAAACACCACCTAGGTCGCCAGTGCTGGTCCACAGTGTCAACAATCATCCCAGACTCCAATCAATGTAACTAATAAAACCAAACATTAATAATCACATTAATAAAACAGAATAATATACTCCAACGCATTTCGTCCTGTTACAATCTGGACTTCATTAGGGATTAAGTCACACAATGAAACCCCCGACTTTTTATTGTCAACTCCATCAATCCTCCTTGTGGGTACCACTTCCATAATGCCATGTGTTCCAGCATGGACCGCATGGCGGATATCCGCTCTACAATCACCTCACCAGGCACCAAATGTTCATCCCGATCCACGTATCTACTTTTTGTTTTTTTAGATACGTCTCCTATATTTACTCTTGTGGTTTTTCTGCGCCAGATGGAGAAGGCACTAAGTGGAGTAGCAGAAATGTATATACGTATTTATTATCCAGTGTGCGATCACGTTTGCTGTGTTCTATTTGGTAGTACAGTTACTTGTCTAAGCCCAGCTATTGATTAACCCCTTAAGGATGGGCGAGTGTTGCCTGTTGGGGGTGGGTTAACGCCAGCAAGGTGTAATTTTGCAAGCCTTTTGAAAGGTCAGGTTTTGAAAGAGAATCATCACGCAGTTGGTGGTAGAGTGAATATATTTAGGACACAATTTGACTCATGACAATCCCTATAACCCACTCTGGGTTAACCCACCGGTTTATCCCTTTAATGCCCAGGGTGTCTTATACCGTCCTCGAGGCAGGTAAACCTAAAAGTTGCATGGCAGCGTAGCAGGCCCCATGGCTTTCTGGCACTCCTACAGTCCACCTCCCTTTCTAGTGAGAAAAAGGGGGGTTTGTAAGGGTCCTGAGAACGAGCAACGGCCCTAGTGGCCTGCTCTATGGTGGGGCCCGCTCAGGTCTCACAAGGCTTTAGCCTCAATTTTGCCATTACAGTGACAACAGCTCCATATGCAAATCAGACTGCAATCACCCAGAAAGAGTGGCCAGGACTGAAATGCCAAGGACGTCATCCCTGCACGAGAGGTGCAGCAACCCTCCCCTCAATGATCGTTTCAGCCTTGTTAGGCCTTGTCAGGAGGGTATAGCTGACACCCCTCTAGGTACCTCAAGCAAGGTGTCCACGTCTGGATTATCCTGTGTACTTTCAGTGAGAAAAACGGGGGCTTGTGAGGGTCCTGAGAACGAGCAACAGCACTATTGGCCTGCTCTACGGTGGGGCCCGCTCAGGTCTCACAAGGTTTTAGCTCGATTGTGCCATTACAGGGACAACTGCTCCATATGCAAATTCGACTGCTACACCAAGAATGGGTGGCCAGTACTTCCCTTTCTAGCAGCTGATTGCCTGTACACAGGCATTTAAGGCGTTTTTGGAGGGTTTATGTTTTTCATTTATTATTTAAAGTTTTGTCAAAAGCCATGAAATGGATGATGTGTTACTAAAAAATTATAGCACACATATATAGGGAGTGAGTCCCTGTCAAATAAGCCTAAATTAAGTTGGGCATGGCACGTGCAATTCAATTTGTGCAGTACATTCATACACCCACTAACTCCTGCTGCACTGGGCCACTTCGTGCACATCCCACCAGAACAGGACAGGTTTGCATATAGGGATTGAGGTCAGAAACTGTAATATTTGTTCAACATGTATAGACAGGAGAAGGAAGACTGGGAAAGGCAGAAGTATTAGGCTGGCGACAGACGAGCGTATTTGAAGAGCGGAAGGAACGTCCGTGAGAGTGGATGTTCCTTCCACTCGACACCCGTCTGGCCACCTCACTGAGCGCAGTTAGTGCTCTCAGTGCTGCAAGGCTCAATCCTCCTATGGAGGATCGCGCTTTGCAGCTCCGTCAACGCGTATCCTAGCGCTTTGACGGAGAGGGCTGTTGCACGGACGGCAGCATGGCCGCTGTTGCGTGCGCAATTAGTGCGGGCGAAACAGCGTGTGGCTAGTCTCGTAGCAGCGTCTCAATGCTGCGACGGACGCCAGAAGGCACGTCAGTACGGGCGCACATAGTGCGGTCGTCTGATGCCAGCCTTAATGCACTGCTACCGCAGAGTGCGATGTTATACAAAGCTTATTACACACATTTCTGTTTCCAGTAGCTCTCCATAACATTGACAATGTATACAGATAGCTTTTTCTTTGTGGCTTATCTAAAAGTTTTGCTATTAAATGGAGCCGACTCAGACTGATCCTTTGTGGTCTTTTGCGACGTACATGAAACTCGCATTTTACGGGGCTCGTCGAGCCGGTCCTATTTATGTTTAATCGTGTTCTGTTCATTCTCCATTCTTTTTTTTTTCCAGGCTATTTTGAGTTGCTTCATCTCTGAGCATCTACGTGTCCCTGTGCCCACACTCTCCCCTGACGCACTTCCTCCCTCCCACAGACCTTAAGATGCACTTGCTGCCAATTCTAAAGATCTCTCTCCACCCACGGACCTCCAACCCTCTGGGACCCCCAAACATCCACAAGCGAGAGAAGAATAGGGGGGGTGGGGAGAGTCAAGATAGGCTTTGATTAGAACAATTTGTGTAGGCTTCAAAATAATTTGCATGTCTTTCTTTCTTGTCACGTCTCCAAAATGTGTCAATATGCAAATACATTAACCCTTCCAAGACTGGAAACTTGTTAACCAGGTAAGTATTGGTCGTGCTAGAAATCATGTTTTAGCATGTTGATTGTTACCTGAGCTTGGTAATTTTCTGCTTGTCAGAATGAACTCAAACCATTCAATTTAAAAGGCATTAACGGTTTAATTGCTCATACTGGATCAAACCATCATTGTGTTGCAGAATTAATTTAATATGCATCAATTTGAAACTTATTCAGAGAGGTACGAAATGTCGTAGAACTGTAACCAGACACTGAAATTCAGCGTACGGTGATATTTCGAGGCCATTCAGCTATTCAGAGAGCAGACATTTCGCCAAATTTTGGCGAATTGCTTGCACATACGGTGCTATTCGACGGCAGTGAAATCCCACATAGAGAAGCAATAGTTAATCTTTTCAGAGAACACCGAACAGCAGTGAAAGGTTGCCGAAGTGCCCTGCTGATCGGTGTTTTCATTCAGCAGGTTTATTCAGGCGAATCCCATATAGGGATGAGCTGTTCGGGTTCGGACGGTTCGGAGTTCGACCCGAACTTTGGCAGTTCGAAAGTTTGCGAATGTCGAACTTTTTGGGCGTGTTCGGTTCGGGTTCGAAAAAAAAAAGAAATTTTGAAAAAAGTTTAAAAAATGCTTAAAAAAATACTAAAAAATCTAGAAATAAAGAGACTCTTTACTGCAGAATATTATAAGCAACGGTTTATTAGATATTGAATTAAAAACTAATGTGTACGTGGAAAGATTATCAACTCTAAATGACCTCTGTTCACAAACGGGCATAACACCAGGTGTTTTTAGTCTGGTAATCAATTTGATACATTGTACAATATACGGAGGGTGGGGTGGTGTCTGCTTCTGAATGAGATTTGAGAATTAATTTCCCTAAAACATCCTAATATGCTGCATTTAACTGGTGTTTGAAAAAAATCTAAAGCAATGTTATTTTTCACCTCGGGATCAAACATTCACAGGGTTATTCAGAGAGTGGTGAAAAGCAGGAGAATAACTGGAGACGTGAAAATTCTAGGTCAAAATAGCCAAACCAGAAAAATTCTCCCATTTATCTCACTTTCCAAATCGGCTATTTGGTCTAGATTGTTCTCTTCTCTTGCCAGTTCTCCTGGCTTTCACCTCTCTCTCAGGGTTGTTCAGAGAAAGGTGAAACTCAGGAAATGGCAGGAAAAGAGAACAATCTGGACCAAATAGCCGATTAGGAAAGTGAGATAAGGCTAGGGTCAGACTAACGCATTTTTCGCAGCGACCGTCAAAAAGTGCGTCCGAACGCATTGCCGTATTTTTTCACGGATTGCGCGAAAACGGTCATACGATTCGCATTTTTGTGCGTGATTTTTTACGGATCCAAACCAGGAAACTTTGGGTGTCTGGACGTTATGTTGGCCGGACATGAGCAGGTCTGACGTCTCCAATTCACGCACACACGCCGCTAGTGGACTCAGCGCACTCTGTACGTCCGTACTAGCGGTTCTGCGTTCTCGAAAAAATGCGTTCATTTTCCACTTGCGTTGCGCAGCCGGACTTTCGTGCGACCGTACTTCGTATATTGGCCGTCATTGCCCGTCATTTGCTGCTAGTGCGGCCGTGATTAAGTGCGCCAGAACGCACGTTAAAAATTCGCTAGTCTGACCCTAGCCTAAATGGGAGAATTTTTCTGGTTTGCTATTTTGACCTAGAATTTTCCATTCTCCAGTCATTCTCCTGCTCTTCACCGCTCTCTGAATAACCCTGACAGGGTTATTCAGAGAAAAGTGAAACTCAGGAGAATGACTGGAGAATGGAAAATTCTAGGTCAAAATAGCCAAACCAGAAAAATTCTCCCATTTATCTCACTTTCCAAATCGGCTATTTGGTCTAGATTGTTCTCTTCTCCTGCCAGTTCTCCTGGCTTTCACCTCTCTCTCAGGGTTGTTCAGAGAAAGGTGAAAACCAGGAGAATGGCAGGAAAAGAGAACAATCTGGACCAAATAGCCAATTAGGAAAGTGAGATAAGGCTAGGGTCAGACTAATGCATTTTTCGCAGCGACCGTCAAAAAGTGCGTCCGAACACATTGCCGTATTTTTTCACGGAATGCGCGAAAACGGTCATACGATGCGCATTTTTGTGCGTGATTTTTTACGGATCCAAACCAGGAAACTTTGGGTGTCTGGACGTTATGTTGGCCGGACATGAGCAGGGTCTGACGTCTCCAAATCACGCACACACGCCGCTATGCGGGCGCAGCGCACTCTGTACGTCCGTACTAGCGGTCCTGCGTTCTCAAAAAAATGCGTTCATTTTCCACTTGCGTTGCGCAGCCGGACTTTCGTGCGGCCGTACTTCGTATATTGGCCGTCATTGCCCGTCATTTGCTGCTAGTGTGGCCGTGATTAAGTGCGCCTAAACGCGCGTTAAAAATTCGCTAGTCTGACCCTAGCCTAAATGGGAGAATTTTTCTGGTTTGGCTATTTTGACCTAGAATTTTCCATTCTCCAGTCATTCTCCTGCTCTTCACCACTCTCTGAATAACCCTGACAGGGTTATTCAGAGAAAGGTGAAACTCAGGAGCATGACTGGAGAATGGAAAATTCTAGGTCAAAATAGCCAAACCAGAAAAATTCTCCCATTTATCTCACTTTCCAAATCGGCTTTTTGGTCTAGAATTTTCCATTCTCCTGCTTTTCACTGCCAAAAAATCAGTAAACTTTTTCTGCGCATCCGAAAATGTCTATTCTTTTCATACAGACTGCCGCCCCAAGCAGTTGTTTATGGATAGATTAAAGGAAAAGCATTTACCGTCATTTGAAATGTCATTTTTTGGTTTTTAAATGTTTCTATACATCCTAGAAATCCGCCACTTCACGGGCAGGTTATGGGGACCTCCTAGGCACGATATTTGAAGGAATTTTTCATTTTTATTTTTAACCCTTATTTCATGGAAAACTCACTGTCCTTTTAAAAACGTTTTTAAAACTTTTTGTCCTTGTTTCCTGTCCCCCAGGGCACTACCCGGACCCCCATACACCTTTTATGGCAAATATGTAGCATATATGCCGTCTTGGAGGGCCCTCTAAGGCTAGGGTCAGACGAAAGCAGTTTTAACGTGCGTTTAGACGCACGAAATCACGGCCGTGCTAGCAGCAAATGACGTCCAATGCCGGGGAACACACGAAGTACGGCCGCACGAACGTTCGTCCGCGCAACGCAAGTGGCAAACGAACGCAATTTTCCTAGAACGTCAAACCGCTAGTACGGACGTACAGAGTGCGCTGCGTCCGCTAGAGGCGTGTGTGCGTGATTGGGAGACGTCAGACGCTGCTAATGTCCGGCCAACATAACGTCCAGACACAAAAAGTGTTTTATTGATGATCCGTACAAAATCACGGACGAAAATGCGCATCGTATGACCGTTTTCGCGTATTCCGTGAAAAAATGCGTCCATTCGTTCGAACGCACTTTTTCACAGACAACGCGAAAAATGCGTTAGTCTGACCCTAGCCTTAAAAA
Organism: Leptobrachium leishanense; assembly: GCA_009667805.1. Lineage (NCBI taxonomy): Eukaryota > Metazoa > Chordata > Amphibia > Anura > Megophryidae > Leptobrachium > Leptobrachium leishanense. The sequence continues at coordinate 361,875,924 of CM019064.1, read as the reverse complement.
ACGAATTTTAAGCCCCATTGACTTGCATGGGGGTTCGGGTTCGGGTTCGGTCCCGAAAAAATGGGAAGTTCGGGTTCGGGCTCGAACCGAACTCGGGGAGTGTTCGGCTCATCCCTAATCCCATAGGCATCAATGATAAAAATATTCCCGTTTTAATTCAATCTCTAATAAACTGTTAATTATTTTAATCGGCTATATAAAGTCTCTTTATTTATAGATCTTTTCATAGATTTTTTTTTAAATCGTTTTGTCATTTTTCTGTAACAGACCTTTTTCTTATCATTCATTGGATCTTATATGTAAAATCAGACATTTTCGTTCAGTAGTTTTTTAGCAAACAGCATTTCAATTTTGAAACTTTCAAGCGTACTGTTTTTTTTTTTTACCACGTTCATCAGCTTGTCGGTTTTCTCTGGCGGCTGCTCTGCGCTGTGATCGGCTGCTCGTCGGCTTTTTCCGGCGTGGTTTTTGGTGAATGTTCGGCGGGTGTCGGGTGTTTGTTGGGTTTGCGGCAGGTTTTCTCTGCTCTACGGGGACCCTGCGGTGCATGCCGAATACACCGTAGGGTCGGGAACTTTGATTCCCCGAAGTGCAGGGAAGCGCAGGGAAGAAGAGGGCACCGAAATGTCGGTGACATTAACCCTGTTAATCTACTATTTACCTGTGAATAAAATGATTTTATGCAAATACTAACTGCTGAAACACTATTTCAAGTTATATCAGAAATAGAAGACAAGTTCAAGGGGTCCTTAGCAGTGTGCCAGTTCACCATCAAAACACAAGTATACAAGAATAAGGGCTAAATTACAATCTTCGCGTAAAAATGCCATGCAACGCGTGAATTTGTGCACCAAGCGTTAAACTTTACATGTGCAAATCACCGCTGGAATTACAATCATCGCGCCCTTTTTTTCATCCGTCGATCAATAACGCGTGTAAACCGGACTTGCACAAATGCTCGTGCAGTACCTTTGCGTGCAGAAATCAGTGTGCGCACTGTTTTTTTCACGTGATTCAGCCAATCAGAATTAAGAACCACAATTATCTCACGTTAAGTTTTTGCTCCTGCCAAACTCAATCTGAGCATCATGCTGCAGCAATAATAAATGCACACACAACTTCTCCATTTTATTGGTTTGGTATGAGTAGAATGTGTAACTATACTTTGCTGCTTAATTTTTTTGAGCTGGTGTATTTGGGTTTGGCCAGGTTGGTCAGATTTTCCATTAACACCAGCTTTTAGGAGTTGCTAAAATTATGTGCAAAGGCTATGCGTTAAATCCTGCGCATAGATTGTTATACCATCCGCGTCCCAACGTTCATTCGCTTTTACCATCACAATGTTAAGTATAGGATGCGCACAGTACAGTACGCTCGCAAAGGATTCGCGCAGGTTCACCCGCGGTAGACGATTACGCGCGTTTGTTGCACTGACAATTAGGGATGCACCGATACCACTTTTTTAAGACCGAGTATGAGTACCGATACTTTTCTTCAAGTACTCACCGATACCGAGTACCGATACTTTTTGTATGTGTCATGTCATGTGACCGCTTTCCAATAAGAACAGACCTCATATAAAAATGCCCCCAGCTCATGGATACTGCCCCATCTCATGGATTTGCCCCAGCTCATGGATATGCCCCAGCTCATGGATATGCCCCAGCTCATGGATTTGCTCCCAGCTCATGGATTTGCCCCAGCTCATGGATAATGCCCCCAGCTCATGGATATGCCCCAGCACATGGATACTGCCCCAGCTCATGGATATGCCCCAGGTCATGGATACTGCCCCCCAGCTCATGGATCTGCCCCAGCACATGGATACTGCCCCAGCACATGGATACTGCCCCAGCTCATGGATATGCCTCAGCTCATGGGATATGCCCCAGCTCATGGATACTGCCCCAGCTCATGGATTTGCCCCAGCTCGTGGATATGCCCCAGCTCATGGATACTACCCCAGCTCATGGATATGCCTCAGCTCATGGGATATGCCCCAGCTCATGGATATTGCCCCCAGCTCATGGATATGCCCCAGCTCATGGATATGCCTCAGCTCATGGATATGCCTCAGCTCATGGATATTGCCCCCAGCTCATGGAAATGCTCCAGCAAATGGGATATGCCCCAGCTCATGGATATTGCCCCAGCTCATGGATATGCCCCAGTTCATGGGATATGCCCCAGCTCATGGATATGCCCCAGCTCATGGGATATGCCCCAGCTCATGGATTGCCCCAGCTCATGGGATATGCCCCAGCTCATGGATTGCCCCAGCTCATGGGATATGCCCCAGCTCATGGATTGCCCCAGTTTATGGGATTGCCCCCAGCTCATGGGATATGCCCCAGCTCATGGATTGCCCCAGCTCATGGATTGCCCCAGCTCATGGATATGCCCCACGTGGTCGCGGCTGGGGGCCTTCCAACGGGCGCAACGCGCAAAGACTTTCCTGGTGTCGCCCAGGAAAGTAAGTATGAATGCGGTGAGCAGCTGCAGGGCCTGTCCGAATGCCGATAGAGCATTCGGACAGCCGCCCCAGCCCCTCGGATGCCGGCAAGCCGGCTCAATGCTGGCTTCCGGTATTGGGGAAAATATCAGGGGTACTGCAGGAGTACCAAGTACTCCTGCAGTACCCGGTATCGTCACCGATACCGATACTAGTATCGGTGCAACCCTACTGACAATGTAATACGACGTACGGCGCAAATGGTTTTACCCCTCGCATTAATGGTTTCTTGCGCCGTCGCAAACATTTGCGCGAAGATTGTAATTTAGCCTAAGGCTAGGGTCAGATGAGCGCATTTTGTACGGACTGTGCGTCCGTGCAGTACGGACGTACTTACTGACTGACAACAAGGTAGTGGCCACACAGTCCGTTTTTTTCACTGATGTATTTTTTGACTGATGTAGCAGGGAAAATAAATTACAATGATAAAACATTCTGTCCGTCAAAAATGCTGGACGTATAAATGCAGTCCGTCTGACCTTGTTGCATCACTCACACACAAAGCTATGTGGACGTTGTGGACGTGGCGCACTCTGCATGTCCGTTCTAGCAGTATTACGTTCTTGCCTAACCTGCATCCGTTTGCAGCGTCCGTCAGCCCCCGCACTTCTGTGCGGACGTACTTCGTGTGTGTGGCTCCATTTAACACAATTGTATGCTATCACGCACGTACTTATGTGCGGGCAACACGGACGTTAACACTGCGCTCGTCTGACCCCAGCCTCACTCTTTTATAACCATATCAAATCATTACAAGGCATCCTATAGCTTTTATAACTTAATCGACAAACGAAAGCTGTTAACTAATAACTAATCAAAAGCACGCAAATTATTGTATCGGACATATGGAATATATCGTTCAAATGTTCACAAAATAGGTTACAAACAGCGTCAGGGTTATTCAGAGAGAGGTGAAAAGCAGGAGAATGACTGGAGAATGGAAAATTCTAGGTCAAAATAGCCAAACCAGAAAAATTCTCCCATTCATCTCATTTTCCAAATCGACTGTTTTGACCTAGAATTTTCCATTCTCCAGTTATTCTCCTGCTTTTCACCGCTCTCTGAATAACCCTGCAAGAATTTTCCATTCTCCAGCCATTCTCCTGCTTTTCACCTCTTTCTGAATAACCCTATATGTGAATACCTAGGCAAGAGGTCAGCAACCTCCCCTTCACCAGATGTTTTGGAACTACATTTCCCACAAGGTTTATAAGCTTAAGGGGTTATTCAGAGAAAGCCGATCTGGCACCGAAATTGCACCCAATAGTGAACGCCCCCGTACGGTGCAATTTTGTGGCCATTCGGATATTCAGATAGCAAGCAGTTCATCTGGCTAATTGCCAGCAAAATATGGTGCCTGTTCGAAGGCAGAGAAATCCCCATAGAGAAGCAATGGTTAACCTATTCAGAGGACACCGAACAGCAGTGAAATGTCAGAGAAATGCCCTGATATTCAGTGGTTTCATTCGGCAGGTTTAATCAGGCGAATCCCATTGGTTTCAATGTTAAAATTATTCCCGTTTTTATACAATATCTAATAAACCGTTTATTGTTTTAATTTGCAGCAAAAAGTCTTTTATTTTTTTAGGAATTTTCTGGCATTTTTCGCCAAAAGTTTTTTTCTGTTTTTTTTAAATAGCGTTTATTTTTTCGTAACAGACCTTAATATTATTATTCATTGGACCTTATATGTTAATTCCAGACATTTTCGTCAACTAGTTTTTTTGCAAACAACGTTTCAAATTTGACACTTTCAATCTTTTTTCATTTATTTTTACTCCGTTCGTCAGCTTGTCCCGGCAGTTGGTCGGCACTGTGTTCGGCGGATCGTTTAGTTTTTCCAGACGCATTCGGCGGCTTTGCAGCAGCATTTCGAATCCGATCCAATCAGATAATGGATCTGATAAAAATGACGCAAAACCGCCAAAAGTATCGGATCCCATAATTTCAGTGGGTTCCTGACAGCTTATTGAATCAGATCTGATAAGTCACCAGGCCTGCCAAAATGATCGGATCCGATACTTTCGGCAGTTTTGCTGCGTTTTTTTTAAAACAGCGTTTTTGTGGTGGCTTTTCCCTGCACTTCGAGGACCTTGCGGTGAATGCTGAATTCACCGCAGGGTCGGGGAATTTGATTCCCCGAAGTGCGGGGAACGAGAGCACCGAAATGTCGGTGCTCTCTGAATAACCCCTTTAGTCAACCTGAGGAGTGGCTGAGCATCATGGGAGGTGTGGTTCCAAAGCAACTGGAGGGCCAAGGTTGCTGACCCCTACCCTAGGCTGGTAATGTCACCTAAAAGTTAATTAGAGTTGAAATTTGGCAAAACTGCTAATTAATGAAGTGATTGGAGGTGTTAAAGCTACTTACATGTTTTGAGTTTGCTATTCACAAAAGTATCAATTGATGTGCACCATGCCACACATAAAAAGCTCTCAAAAGACCTGCACTTAGGAAAGACCTGCACAAACCTGGAAAGAGTTAGCCAAGTTATCTCAAGAAAGGTATCTCAAAGAGTTTAGATATTCACCTTTCCACTGTTACACAAATTGTCTATAAACAGATTTAGTACTGTGGCTCTGTTTCCTAGACGTGACTGTCAAGCCAAGATGACTCAAAGAACACACCACACAATTCTCAATGAGGTAAAGAAAAAAACACACAGGGTTATTCAAAGAGAATCGAAAAGTCACCGTACATTCGGTGACTTTTCGTTCTCTTCAATTCGGGCCGATTCGGCAATCCCATTTCGGCGACCCTGCGGTGTATTCAGCAAGCACCGCAGGGCTGTTGAAGTGCAGGGAAAAGCTGCCGCAAACCTGACGAAGGCTAGGGTCAGACGAACACTGTGCGAACTCGCGTGCAGCCGCACTTTATCACGGCCGTAGTAGCAGCAAATAACGGCCAATGATGGGCAATATACGATGTACGGCCGCACGAAAGTGCGGCTACGCAACGCAAGCGGCAAACAAACGCATTTTTTCGAGAACGTGATACTGCTAGTACTGACGTACAGAGTGTGCTGCGTCCGCTAGCGGCGTGTGTGTGTGATTAGGAGACGTCAGACACTGCTAATGTCCGGCCAACATAACGTACAGACGCAAAAAGTGTTTTATTGATGATCCGTACAAAATCACGGCCGAAAATGCGCATCGTATGACTGCTATCGCGTATTCCGTGAAAAAATACGTCCATTCGTTCAAACGCACTTTTTCACGGACGACTCGAAAAATGCGTTCGTCTGACCCTAGCCGAAAAGTCACTGCAAAAGCCCGGGGAATGCACACCGAAATCCGCAAAATCATCTGGATTAACCCGTCAAAGACGCCGGAAAAACCCGAGCAGGAGCCGATCACACGCAGCGCAGCCTCCGAAAAAAACGATACAGCAGACGAGTGAAGTGAATAAATAAGCAAAACAGTTTGCTTGAATGTTCGAAAAGTGAAACGCTGTTTGCAAAGAAACTACTGAGCGAAAATGTCTGAAATTTACATATGAGGTCCAGGGAATGATAATAAAGAGGTCTGTTACAGAAAAAATAAGTAAACTTAAAAAAAATCTGACTTTTTTGAAATAAAATTAAAATCCAGAAAAATACTTAAAATATCCAAAAAAATCTATAAATAAAGAGACTCTTTACTGCAGAATTTTATAATGAATGGTTTATTAGACATTGAATTAAAACGGGAATATTTTTAACATTGAAGCCTATGGGATTCTCCTGAATACACCTGTCAAATGAAACCACCGAATGACAGGGCATTTCGGGAACCTTTCACTGCTGGTTTGTGTTCTCTGAATAGCCGAAGCAGTGCTTTTTTATGGGGATATCGCTGCCCTCGAACAGGCACTGAACAGGCACCGAATATGCAGGCAATTCGCCAGGATTTGGCGTATTGCCTGCTCTCTGGATAGCCGAATGGCCAAGAAAGGTAATTGAACACTGATTTTCAGCGTTTGGTTCCCTTTCGGCAGCAATTCGGATCTCTTTGAATAACCCTGATAGAATGACAGCTAAAGACTTGAAGAAATCATTGGTACTTTTTTTTTTTGGAGAAAGTATTTTACTAGGAAGGATACATTGAGATTTCTCTCGTTTTCAAGTATGTCCTGGGTGACAAGTATGTACCGTTAGGTGTCTTGTCCAAGGACACTTACTGGAGAGGTGCTCTTGCCAGGATCGAACCTGTGTCTCCACAGTCTCCAAGGTCATGGAGCAATGATGTTACTTCTACTCCACCCAGCCGGTACTGCTACAGGAAACACATTAAACAGATAAGGCATCCATGGCAGGACACCACAAAAAAAGCAACTGCTTTATAAAAATATAAACAAAGGGCACTATTACATGATTGTCGCTAAAACGGGGAAAACCTGCACCTACGGGTTGCGAGTTCTCCCGACGACGTCTGAGTTGGCACTGGGAATTGGGCCTATATCTGCGGCCTACTCCTGGCCTACATTTTAGCAGCTTGCTGCGAAGTCCCGACCAGCCGGGCCCTGTCATCTGCTGACTGTGCTGCTGTGCCCTTTGAGGACTGACCTATTCCGGTGGCTGCCCTGTTTCTCCACGCCGTTGTCCGACCTCGACTCTATGCCGCTCATGTGGGGGATGCTGGCAGAACTGCTAGTGGAATTCTGGGAGACGTGGCTTCTTGCCTGGAGGGAAGCTGGTTGGGGCTGTGGTGTGGTCCCAACATCGATGGCTCCTGAGCGGCCTGTAGAGGGGAAGTCGGGGATGCGACCCGGCAAAGCTCCCATAACTGAGAGCAGATGCAGTTCCGGTGGCATATTCCCCTTTCTTGCCGGGCGTTCTGTGGCCTCGCCTCCCCTTTCACTCTCTGTGTCAACTGAGACTGGGGTTGGTGAGCGGTCCGTCACATGCACTGACTCAGTGGAGTCCTCTGACACCCTGCTTTCTCCCGCTGCGCCGGAGCCGCAGGGCATGTGCTGGCCGGTTCAGATCCTTCGAGGAAGGTGGTGGTCGATCAGCTGCCACTGCTACCGTGGCTCCATTGATTACTCTGCCCCGTTTTGGATCGCCAGGTCAACTTGGTGGCCTGCCTTCTCCGTTGGTGCCAGACTGCCGTGACGATGGCAGAAAGACCCTGCCATCGGGGATTATGGTGCTTGTCCTGTCAGTCTGGCTGTTCTATGCCTACTGTCCCCCATCATTGATAGCTGGCCTCTTACTTCTGTTGCCATGAAGTTTTGGGGTGATGTGTTGTCTGCTCTGCATTGCTTCACATTCGTCACTCTGGGTGCTATATATATGCCCCCCTGTATTTGGACACTGGATGAGACCCTTCTGCCTGCCTCATTTCCGTGTTCCCCATTTTTTTTTTTACGTGTTGTGGCTCATACACCCCCTCCTCGTTCTGGACGTTTGTTTTGCAGACTTTATTTCTGATTACCCCCCATTGTATGTGTAGCACTCACTCCCAGAGGAGCCGCTGAATTAACCTCGGGTTAGTCTCACCGCACTAGGGAATAACTATACACCAGCACTGTTGTGGATTTTTATAGATTATATTCTTTACTGATCCCAATAAAGCAGCACATATAACGTAGACACGGTATTTAAACGACAGGATTTCGTAATGCGGGAAAAACACGCGACGGCAAAAGAAAAGGATTAACCCCTCAGTTCTGGAGTGTAAGTCCCGTGAATAATAGCTCAAAAAGGTGTATGTGTATTGTCTCGGGTACCCGGGTACTGTATTCAACTGGCCAGTGAATGAAACAAACAATCTTCGACTAGTCACGTTGGGGCCCTGTGGATTTAAACAATACTGCAGCGTGCATTTCTTATTTTTGGAACTGCGGCCTGGGAGGCCTCTCACCCATCCGATAGACAAACTGTCCAGCACCCGATCAAGGATCTTCTCCTGCCGTGCACTGGGACTCTGTGCCACTGGATCCGCTCCCTGCTTGTCGAATCTCCGCAACAGGAACAACGATCCACTGCCTGCACTCCCAATGGATCAGCGCAGTCTCCTCACTCGGGGTCCAGCCGGAACCAGATTTCCATCCAGACCTCTCAGCGCTGCGTATGTAGGTCTCAGCAGGGTCACCGTTCCAATCTCCAGCACCAGTGAGGCAGCGCCTGTACTCTGGCCTGGTCACGATCCTTGACAGTTTTCACGTGCGTCCTCCACCTTTCACCGCTCAGCTCACTCTGCCTCTCCCCTGCACAAGGCTGCTGATGTCTTTCCTCTTCCTACACCACCCACTTCCTGTACTCACGCAAAGCATGATGGAAATTGTAGTTCAGTGTTTGTCCAGCATAGTCCTTTATGTCTCTATCTCCCTCTGGTGGTCATAATATTAAATGCAGCAAAACAGTCTTTAAAGCAGCGCTACATATGTTTTTACATTTTAGAGACTCTTTTTGTGTGCATACACTTGGGACAGCTGTCACTCTCCTCCTTGTTCTGCAAGCTTGAGTTCATTCTGATGATACCCCCTCAAGGGCTGATGACTCCTGAGACTATTCCTTTTTTGTGATTACTTATTGTTCTTGATTACCCCCCCCCCCCTTAGTCGTGGTATATTTTGAGGACATTCTACAAGGCTATATTGTTTCTCTCCGAGTTTCTGGACGGTGTCACCCTCCCTCGTTTTTTTTTATGGTCTTCCTTCCCCTCGCTTTTTTTTTCTTTGGGTCGACTTGGGGTGTGATACAATGGCGGCTACCATGGCTCTGTCTGTCCTTATTGGCCCCCGAGTACCCAGGTCGCGTGACATACTGTCCTCCTTGGCCTCCTGTTATCCTCCGGGCTATACGGGAGCATGCCAGGAGAGTCACGTTAATGGCCACTATCGTTTTTCTCTCCTATCCCACCCTCCCCTGTTTTGTTTTTGTACCATCATACCGCGGCAGTGACTGATTGTCCTTCTGCAGAGTCCCTTTATGCTAGTTACTACATGAACCTGAAAAACCATCCCATCCTCTCTTTTTTCGTACCCTTTGAAGTATTTTTGAGGTCCGCCCCCTAGTACTTGTCCTATATTTTTCTGGGATGTATGTTGTATGGTCCTGCGAGGCCGTTTATTCTGGTCAGTTTGTGACACTTTGTTGAAAATAAAAATCTTGAACTATAAAAAAAAAGGAATTGAACAAAAAACACTATGGACTCCATGGAGGGGATGTTTTTGCGGTGGCCATTAGTGCTGCCTCGAGCATCCTGAGACTTAGCACTGTGTTATGGGGCAAGCTGCAGGGTTAGTTTCTGCCCCGTAATATCACGCTAAAATGGGGACGCTAAGAAGAAACCTGCAGGTTAATTCTTTGGTGCCCACTTATGCCCATTTTCCTTGAGAATTGGCTTTGCCACATTGGTCCACAGTCCCTTAGCAGGAGGCCAGCATCCACATCTCACTAGGCACAGTGGCCAGGTATAGTGTAGGCAAGGGTACCAACGAGGGTGAGGGCACAAAAATAGAGGGAACTTCAGTTACAGTAGGGTTACAAAATTTTTTTTGCACTTCGGCGGTGTTCGGCAGTCTTCGGCAGCCAATTTGGCGCAGGGTTGCCACATCGGCTAGATTTTCCAGGACACATATTACTATTACATGCATAGGGGAGCACATGGACAAGTGCTGCCCTGCAACATGTATAATTCATATGCTTCGGGGGGGAATCAAGGCAGGTCACCTGGGATTCCTTTTTGATTGAGAAAAAAGAGGTTTGTGAGGTTCCTGAGGACGAGCAACAGCACTAGTGGCCTGCTCTACGGTGGGGCCCGCTCAGGTTTCACAGGGTTTTTGCTCGATTGTGCCATTACAGGGACGAATGCTCCATATGCAACCCCCGACCATCGTTTTGGCCTTTTTAGGCCTTGTCAGGAGGGTATAGCTGACACCCCTCTGACATACATTTTTCATTTCCTACGTACAGCGTATGGATTATACATGCTGTGGGGTGGCATTTGCCATCAGCATGAATAAATTATATGTGTCCTGGAAAACATGGCCGATGTGGCAACCCTAGTTCGGTGGTCTTCGGCGTCCAGTACGGCAGTGTTCAGCAATTCCATTTTTGGTGCACTACGGTGACCCTGCGGCGAACAGTGAATTCACTGTAGGGTTAGCAAAATGGAATCGTAGTGCAAATCACCAAAATGTCACTGAAATTTCTGTGCTTTGAGAATAACCCCTTTAATCTCCTTTAGGGAAAAATAGAGTTCCTTTTATTACATTGTGACCCTGGATTTAGATCATTGGAAAGTAAATTAAAGTCACTACATGATCTTTTTTAGACGCAGAACCAGAAACCCCTAACAGTGTGTATAGCAGAGTTAATGCCATGAAATGAGATCGTATCACAAACCACTACTGGTCAAGGTCAAACAACAAAAGATACACAATATCAAGAGACAAGCTGGATTAGGGAAATCAGAGTGGAATTGTCAGAAAACAAGCTGGGACAGTAACAAAGTGTCATACCAATAAAAAGACACACAATTCAGCAAGAAGCCTGAGTCACACAGGGTTATCCAAAGAGATTCGAATTGCTTGAGAAAGGTAACCGAACGCTGAAAATCAGTGTTCGGTTACCTTTCCTGGCCATTCGGCTATCCAGAGAGCAGGCAATTCGGCAAATCCTAGCGAATTGCCTGAACATACGGTGCCTGTTCGGTCCCTGTTCGAGGGCAGTGAAATCCCCATGAAAAAGCACTGCTTCGGCTATTCAGAGAACACAAACCAGCAGTGAAAGGTTCCCCTAATGCCCTGCCATTCGGTGGTTTAATTCGGCAAATTTATTCAGGAGAATCCCATACAGGGTTATCCAAAGAGATCCGAATTGCTTGAGAAAGGTAACCGAATGCTGAAAATCAGTGTTCGGTTACCTTTCCTGGCCATTCGGCTATCCAGAGAGCAGGCAATTCGCCAAATCCTGGCGAATTGCCTGCACATACGGTGCCTGTTCGGTCCCTGTTCCGAGGGCAGTGAAATCCCCATAGAGAAGCACTGCTTCGGCTATTCAGAGAACACAAACCAGCAGTGAAAGGTTCCCCTAATGCCCTGCCATTCGGTGGTTAATACGGCAAATTTATTCAGGAGAATCCCATAGGCTTCAATTAAAAATATTCCTGTTTTAATTCAATATCTAATAAACCGTTCATTATAAAATTCTGCAGCAAAAAGTCTCTTTATTTATAGATTTTTTAGGATAGTTTAAGCATTTTTCTGATTTTTTTTTTTTTTTATTAAAAGTCCGATTTTTTTTTTTTTTTTTTTTTTTAGTTTACTTATTTTTTTTGTAACAGCCCTCTTTATTATCATTCCCTGGATCTCCTGTGAAAATTTCAGACATTTTCGCTCAGTAGTTTCTTTGCAAACAGCGTTTCTTTTTCCCAGATTCATACAAATGGTTTTTCTAATTTATTCACTGCCTCCTCTACGTCACAGCTGCTTCGGCTCTGTGTGATTCGGCTCATGTTCGGCTCCTGTTCGGCTCCTGTTCGTCTTTTTCAAAGGTTAATCCAGATTTTTGCTTGTTTTCAGCGTGCATTCGGTTAGTTGTCGTCAGGTTTGCGGCAGCTTTTCCCTGCAATTCGGGGACCCTGTGGTGCTTGCTGAATACACCGCAGGGTCACCGAAATGCAATCGGCAAAAGGAACCGAATTGAAGAGAACGAAAAGTCACCGAACGTGCGGTGACTTTTCGAATCTCTTTGGATAACCCTGATAGACTTCAATGTTAAAAATTTCCCGTTATAATTCAATATCTAATAAACCGTTCATATATAAAATTCTGCAGCAAAAAGTCTCTTTATTCATTGATTTTTAGGATACTTTAAGCATTTTTCAGATTTTTTTTTTTTTTTTTAAAAAGTCCGATTTTTTTTTTTTTTTTTTCAGTTTGCTTATTTTTTTTGTAACAGCCCTCTTTATTATCATTCCCTGGACCTCCTGTGAAAATTTCAGACATTTTCGCTCAGTAGTTTCTTTGCAAACAGCGTTTCTTTTTCCCAGATTCATACAAATGGTTTTTCTAATTTATTCACTGCCTCCTCTACTCACAGCTGCTTCGGCTCTGTTGATTCGGCTCCTTTTCGGCTCCTGTTCGGCTCCTGTTCGGCTTTTTCGAAGGTTAATCCAGATGTTTTTGCTTGTTTTCAGCCTGCATTCGGTTAGTTTTCGTCAGGTTTGCGGCAGCTTTTCCCTGCAATTCGGGGACCCTGTGGTGTTTGCTGAATACACCGCAGGGTCACCGAAATGGGATCGGCAAAAGGAACCGAATTGAAGAGAACGAAAAGTCACCGAACTTTTCGAATCTCTTTGGATAACCCTGACAGTGTGGTATAGAAAGCAAAAAAGGGATTGTGTCATTCTAGAGTTGCCCACCATGCATTAATTGGAGGATGAGACGGAGTCTTGGTTGTGAGTGTCACAGGAATCTATTTATTTATCTGCAAAATATTTTACCAGGAAGGAAACATTGAGATTTCTCTCGTTTTCAAGTATGTCCTGAGAATGGCGCAAGAACATTGCCCTTTCTGATGCAAGATACTGCAAAGGTGGTGGTTCATGCGCTTGTCATTTCACGGCTTGATTAAGGTAACTTGCTTCTTATTGGCCTCCCAATGTGCACACTGACCCTTTGCAGGCTGTACTGAATGCAGGTGCCAGGCTTATATTTCTCACCAGACGCTCCTCCTCATGTACCTCCCCCCTCTGCCAGTCCCTCCATTGGCTTCCTGTACATTTTAGGATACTGTTTAAAATACTGACGTTCACATTCAAATCACTCAAAAACTCGACAGCACCTTATATGTCATTACTCTGCAAGCACGCCCTATCTAGACAACTCCGGTCAGCGGGTGACCTCCGCCTGTCCTCTGTTTGCACTTGTGCTTGGCAGCTCCTCTCACCTTCAAGACATCCCAAGGGCAGCTCTGGTCCTGTAGAATGATTTACCTCACCCTATCAAACTCTCCCCTAATTTTCAGGCCATCAAGAAATCCCTCAAAACCATCTATTCAGATTAGCATACCACACCACTGATGCAACTCATCTCTCTCTGCTCACCTACTCACACATAATGATTGGAAGGGCTTCCATGGCCTCGCCATTCCTGAGCCGCTGGCACTAATGATCCTGATGTCCACTAAGGCTAGGGTCAGACGAACGCAGTGCGACCGCGCGTGCAGCCGTACTTTATCACGGCCGTAGTAGCAGCAAATGACGGCCAATGACGGGCAATATACGAAGTGCGGCCACACGAAAGTGCGGCCGCGCAACGCAAGTGGCAAACAAACGCATTTTTTAGAAAACGTGATATCGCTAGTACTACTGACGTACAGAGTGCGCGCGTCCGCTAGCGGCATGTGTGCGTGATTAGGAGACGTCAGACGCTGCTAATGTCCGGCCAACATAACGTCCAGATGCAAAAAGGGTTTTATTGATGATCCGTACAAAATCACGGACGAAAAAGCGCATCGTATGACTGCTATTGCGTATTCCGTGAAAAAATACGTCCATTCGTTCGAACGCACTGTAGCGCTCACTCCCAGAGGAGCCGCTGAATTTAAACCTCGGGTCAGTCTCCCCGCACTAGGGAAATATACACCAGCACTGTTGTGGATTTTATAAGTTATATAGTTTACTGAATAAACTGGCATATAAAGAGCAACACAGTATACGTATATAAATATTTACAGTAGTTCGTAATGCGAGAAACGCATAGCGGAAAAGAAAAAGGAATTTTAACCCCTTCATGGTTGGAGTGTGAGTCCCATACAGGTTGTGTCCCAAGAAAGTGTAAGTGTATGCGTGTATTAGTACCCGGTACAATATTCAACTGGCCAGTGAATGATTTCAGGTGTGTCTTCAACTAGTAAGTTGGGGCCCTGTAGGTTTTTGACAAAACTGCAGCGTTCTTTATTATTTTACTATGGCCGGGAAGGCCTCTCACCCATCCGTCAGATACTCTGCGCTCCGCTCGACCCAGGACGTCTCTCCGCTCGATTTGACTGGGATTCTGTGCCACCGGATCCGCTGTCTTGCTTGTCTGTGTCTGTCACAAGATGTCCAGCTCACCGCCTGCACTCCCGTTAGATCGTCTGTGGTCTCCTAACTCGGGGTCCTTCAGCTTACTCTGTATCTGTGTAAAGTTACTAGCGATGGATCACTAGGTCTTTGACCAGTAAAGGGGAAACCGATCTCCAGCTCCGCTAGGCCGCACCTGCGCTCAGGCCTGGTCGCGATCGTTATCTCCTTCACGTGCATCTTGCGCTCTTCACTCCTCTGCGCGCTCTGGCGGTTCTCTCCACGAGGCTGCGGATGTAAATCTCTCTTTTCCCACCCACTTCCTGGTCCCGCCCGCAAAGCATGCTGGAAAATGTAGTCCCGATGTCCAGTGTCTTACATTGCGCTTGTCTCCCTCTGGTGGCCAAAAATAAGTACTACAACAACAGTGTTTAAAACCAGCGCTACACTCTCCCCCTCCTAGAACTCTTGGGTCTCTCCAAGGAGGTATAACAGTTGCATTACATTTCAACATAACATTAGGCAACATATACAGGCTCAGCAGCAAGCATGCAATGGGTTAGATACACTTCCTCAAGTTGACTCATGCTTTTGACTACCTCAGCTAACATAGCAGACACTTCGGGCAACCTTCGCACTGTGGTGACGGCCTCTTCAGCGCTATGTCCTGGTGAGTCGTAGGTGAGTCTCTGGGGCGGTCGAATAGAGCGCTTTGGTTCTGGCTCAATCAGTTCCTCTTCAGGTGGAAGTACTACAGGTGCGGGTTCAGTTCTCCTTTCCACAACTGGAACAGACATCTCTTCGGAGTATGATCCTTCCAGTGAAGGCATGGAACTGTAGTCATAAGACTCGGCTTCAGGAACTACAGGGATTTCAATAGTCTCGGGAACTTCCAATTGAAATTCAGGAGCCTCAGGCCTCAAACTACTTTCCCACCGTACAGGAACTGGAATGACCTCTTCAGGCTCTGGTGAGCGCATCCAGTCCAGACAAAAACTTTCTTCCTCACTGTCCCTTTCACTCTCTTCAACAACCCGGGTCTGCTGAGACCGAGTAACGGGAGTCAAACGTGGAGCAGGCGGGTTCAGCAGAGAAAGTTCGTCCCCAGCTGGTATCCTCACAGCCTCTCTCAAAGGTAATAGATGATTCCGGTGCCAGTTCTTAAGAGGCCCAGCCTTTCCATCCGGCCGGATTTGGAAAACTGGCAGACCCGGCAGTTGCTTGCAGACGATGTAGACCTGAGAACTCCATCTATCCGCTAACTTATGCCTTGCAGCAGCACCCAAGTTCTTCAACAAAACCCTATCACCAGGTTGTAGATCCTGTATCCGAACTTTCAAGTCATAGTTCCGCTTATTCCTTTGTTCCCTGTTTCCTGAGGTCAAGCGGGCCTGTTCAAACGCAGAGGCCAAGTTCTTTCAAAGTCTATCCACATAATTTCTATGAGAAGCTACCGACGTCTGATCCAGAGATAGCCCAAACGCCAAATCAACCGGCAGTCGAGCTTCTCTTCCGAACATAAGATGGTACGGTGAGTATCCAGTAGCGTCACTCTCCGTACTGTTATATGCATGTACTAGTGTAGCTATGTGACGACTCCAGCTCTGCTTCTCTCTGTTTGACAGTGTCCCCAGCATATTTAGCAGCGTGCGATTGAACCTTTCGGGTTGAGCATCACCTTGAGGGTGATATGGTGTAGTTCGGGTCTTTTGAATTCCCAGCAGTTCCAGTAATTGCCCAACAAGCCGGCTTTCAAAGTCTCTACCCTGATCAGAGTATATTCTCCTTAGTAGGCCATAGTGAACAAAGAACTGAACCATCAGAACCTTCGCCACCGTAGGAGCACGTTGGTCTTTCGTAGAAAAAGCTTGGGCGTAACGCGTAAAATGATCAGTCACTACTAGAATATGTCCCTGCCCACTAGCATCTGGCTCTAAGCACAGGAAATCAATGCACACCAAATTCATGGGTTCTTGACTTTGTAGATGGCTCATTGTAGCGGTTCGGGTCGGTAGGGTCTTCCTTTGGATACACCTCAGACATGAATGGCAGTAACTTTCCACTTCAGCTCTCATGCAAGGCCAATAGAATCTGTCTCGCACCAGCTTAAAAGTTCTCTCTGCGCCCAAATGTCCATGTTCATCATGTAACGACCGCAGTACACTCTCTCTATGTTTAGTGGGAAGGAACAACTGTTGGGTCTCTTCAGCATTGTTTGAGGGGCCCCTTCGGTAGACCACCCCATCCAACATCTTCAACCGTTCCAACTCTTTGTATACCAATCTGGCCCCATCTGGGGAATTGGTCAGCAGAATTTCCCGTTGGTTCGCATTTAGGGCCTTTACGGTTAACGCAATCAAAGGGTCTCTAGCCTGATCAGCTCTCAGGTCCTGTTTCGAGAAAGTAGGCAGACTTTCATCCCTCAACTGCGTAGGGTTACAGTAGAACTCTGGAACAGCCGCAGCCATAACTCCTATGGCTTCCGCTTCAATCCCTCCCTTGACCCGGCACTCTGCTCCTTGACACAAAGCTTGTACCCCGTCTGGAGTTAACTGAGTCCATTCTGTAGTGTCGGGTCTTCTCGACAAAGCATCAGCATCTTGATTATTCACCCCAGGGCGATACTTCAGGCTGAACCGAACCCCTGACAGAGCGGCCAACCACCGATGTCCCGTTGCGTCCAGCTTCGCAGTAGTGAGGACGTAGGTAAGAGGATTGTTATCCGTCTTTATCACAAACTCGGCTCCATACAGATAGTCTTTTAGTTTGTCTACCACCGCCCACTTCAAGGCTAGGAACTCCAACTTGTGGGTAGGATAGTTCTTTTCAGAAGGCGTAAGGCTCCGGCTCACATACGCTACAGGCCTCAGCAATCCACCATACTCTTGGTACAGGACTCCCCCTAGACCTTCTCTGCTGGCATCCACATGTAGTTCGTATGGCTTGTGAGGGTCCGCGCAGGCCAAGACAGGAGCTCGAGTTAGACTCTCTTTCAGCTTCAAGAAAGCACCTTCGCATTGACTAGTCCATTCTCCCTGGATAGACTCTCGAGCCTTCCTTGGCCCTGGAGCCGACGGATTTCGGTCAGAGGCCTTTTTGTCCTCTTCTGTGTCTTCCTTCTGTAAGAGCTTGTTCAGTGGTTGAGCTATCTTGGCAAATCCTCCTACAAATCTTCGATAATAGGAGCAGAACCCCAAGAAAGATCTAAGTTCAGTAACGTTTCGGGGTCTAGGCCAGGAAGCTATGTCCTCCAACTTTCGAGGATCTGTCGAAACGCCTTCTGCTGAGACCACATGTCCCAGATACGTAACAGACGGTAAACAGAATTGACATTTCTCCAGAGACAGTTTCAACCCCTCTTCATGGAGCCTCTTCAAGACCTTCTCCAACCGTTGCTCATGTTCTTCCAAAGTCTTCCCGAACACGATTATGTCATCCAGATTAGGTATGAGCTGTTCGGGTTCGGACGGTTCGGGGTTCGACCCGAACTTAGCCTGTTCGAGCAGATTGCGAACCCCGAACATTTCCGGGTGTTCGCCGCATGTTCGACCACAATGGACCACAATGCATTTTCCCACTGCCTGAAGCTCGTAATTGGCTACAGCCTTGCACCTGACCACAGGTCTGGTGCAAGACTGGTTGAACACTATGCCAATCTCCGCTCAGAGTCCTGATTGGGCAAATTTTGCCCAATCATGGGCTCACAGAGCTAAGTCCCGCAGCACACTATATAAGGTTTCAACGCAGCACTTTCTGCACGCATTTCAGAGGAGATTTCAAAGAAGATAGTTGTGTGTGTTGTTACTGCCGGTCTGCCACGCTACTGGGGGGGTCTCATTTCGACCAAATATCAGGGAATTTAGGTGATGTGTGTCTTGTCACTGTGCCAGCAAGTTTTTTTGGGGTTTACAACTTTATTTAAAACATTTGTGTATAGAGGTGATTTTCTGGGTCTTGTCACACTGTGCCAGCAAGTCTTTTTGGGGTTTACAACTTTATTTAAAACATTTGTGAATTGAGGTGATCTTCTGGGTCTTGTCACCACTCACCCAAGTCTTTTTGGGTGTCATTTTTACCAAATATTAGGGAATTTAGGTGATGTGTGTCTTGTCACTGTGCCAGCAATTTTTTGGGGGTTTACAACTTTCTTTAAAACATTTGTGAATTGAGGTGATCTTCTGGGTCTTGTCACACAGCCAGCAATTATTTTTGAGGCTCACTAATTTCTTCAAAACACTTGTGAATTAAGGTGATCTGTGTCTCGTCATACAAACAGTACCACGCTGTATTTTGAGGCTCACTAATTTCTTTAAAACACTTGGGAATTAAGGTGATCTGTGTCTCGTCATACAAAAAGTACCACGCTGTATTTTGGGGCTCACTAATTTCTTTAAAACACTTGGGAATTAAGGTGATCTGTGTCTCGTCATACATACAGTACCCCGCTGTATTTTGGGGCTCACGAATTTCTTTAAAACACTTGGGAATTAAGGTGATCTGTGTCTCGTCATACAAACAGTACCACGTTGTATTTTGGGGCTCACTAATTTCTTTAAAACACTTGGGAATTAAGGTGATCTGTGTCTCGTCATACAAACAGTACCATGCTGTATTTTGGGGCTCACTAATTTCTTTAAAACATTTGTGAATTAAGGTGATCTGTCTCTTGTCACTGGCTGCCAGCTATCAGTGTGTCTCACTGAGTTATACCAGAGTTATTTAAATCTTTATACCAGAGTTGAATCAGAGTTCTGTATATATTAATCTATATATCACTCACCATGTCTGAAAGAACAAAAAGGACAGGCAGACACTCCCAGCCACAGATAAGAGGGCAAGCAGCCCCTGTGTCGGGAGGCTGTGTCTCTGGTCGTGGTGGATGTGGTGCATCCTCTGCAGGGGCACGCTTGTCCTTTCTAACTGGTGCTGGCCATCTTAAGCAGCAGCAGCAACATACAGAGGACTTGCTGGATTGGCTAACCAGGCCATCCTCATCCTCCGAGTCATCTGCCAGCCAGGCTTCTAGTGCTTTACAGTCCACCTCAGCTGCCAAAGCATCTAATGCAGCCTCCATGTCCACAGCTACTCCTGCCGTAGCCTCGCTATCACACACGGAGGAGTCAGCTGAATTGTTTGACTACAATGAGAGCGACATGCTGCTTGAGGATGCGCAGCAAGTACAGTGCTCTGATTCAATCTCTGAGGTTGAGCAAGGGAGTATAATCAACCTAGAGGAAGGGGGTGCCAGTGATGACACACAAATAACTGGCACTCATGTTGCCCCAGCAGCTGCAGCATACTGCCAAGTTGCCTCCAGTGACGAGGAGATAGGGGGTGAAGATGACATTGATGATGATGAGATCACTGACTCCACCTGGGTGCCAGATCGAACTGAGGAATCAAGTGAGGAGGAGGGGGAGGAGGAGGAGGCACAGCAAACACGAGGCACAACATCCTCTGTGACCAACCGTAGCACTAGCCAGTCCAAGGCATCACATGTCAGAGCTGCTCCGGTGCAGAGCGCTGTTGTCTCAAAGAACACATGCAGGAACTCTGCTGTCTGGGAGTTCTTTAAGAACTGTGCAGCAGACCCCACCATTGCTATTTGTAATCTATGTCAGAGGAAGCTGAAGCGTGGGATAAACACCGGACACTTGGGTACCAGGTGCTTGAGGCGACATATGAACAAGTGCCACACTTCCCGTTGGAGCAAAACTTTGCGTAGGTCCTCCTCCTCCTCATCTGTCTCTACCCACACTGTATGTCCTGCCATGCAATTGCCTACAACCTCCACCGACAGGGATGATGCTACAGTAATGGATGTACCAGCAGGTCCTTCCTCACAATGTGACATCATCCCAGTAGCTGAAGATTTACGCAGTCAGATTATGTTGCCGCAGCTGCTGCAGCGAAAGAAAAAATATAGTCCCAACCATCCCCAAGCACAGCGTCTAAATGCCAGCTTAGCAAAATCACTCGCATTGCAGCTGCTGCCTTTCCAGCTGGTGGACTCTGCTCCCTTCCGTGAATTTGCTGAATGCACTGTACCACAGTGGCAGGTTCCAAAACGCCATTACTTTTAACGCAAGGCCATTCCAGCACTATACCAGCACGTGGAAGACAATGTTATCCAGTCATTGGGAAAGGCAGTCAGCAGCAAGGTGCATGTCACTTTAGACACGTGGTCCAGCAAGCATGGACAGGGTCGATCAGTGGCGTAGCGTGGGGGGGCTGGGGGGGCCGTGGCCCCGGGCGCAGTTTTGTTAGGGGCGCATTCGCAAATGCGCCCCTAAAACTGGCCCGGGGGTTGAGGGGGACCCAGATGCCAGGCAGCGCGGGAGTGCCTGCCCGGTCCTGAAGAGTCCATCCTGTTAAAGGGAAGCGGCTGCGTGCAGGCGCAGCCGGTCACGTGGTCCGGCTAATCAGGTGGTACTGAGTCTCTGTACCACCTGACTGGCCGGACCGCGTGACCTGCGCACGCACGCCACGCAGCCGCATCACCTTCAACAGGACGGACTCTTCAGGACCTGGCAGGCACTCCCGCGCTGCCCGGCATCTGGGTCCCCTCTCCCCTCAACCCCTGCCGAAGCTGGAGCAATATCCAGGTGAGAGCTGGGCAAATCCATGTGTAAGCTGGGGGCAAATCCATCAGCTGGGGGGCAAATCCATGAGCTGGAGGCAAATCCATGAGCTGGGGGGAAAATCCATGAGCTGGGGGCAAATCCATGAGCTGGGGAAATCCATGACCTGGGGGCAAATCCATGAGCTGGGCAAATCCATGACCTGGGGCAAATCCATGAGCTGGGGGCAAATCCATGAGCTGGGGCAAATCCATGAGCTGGGCAAATCCATGAGCTGGGGGCAAATCCATGAGCTGGGGCAATATCCATGTGTGAGCTGGGGGCAAATCCATGAGCTGGGGGCAAATCCATGAGCTGGGCAAATCCATGAGCTGGGGGCAAATCCATGAGCTGGGGGGCAAATCCATGAGCTGGGGGCAAATCCATGAGCTGGGCAAATCCATGACCTGGGGCAAATCCATGAGCTGGGGGCAAATCCATGAGCTGGGGGCAAATCCATGAGCTGGGCAAATCCATGAGCTGGGGCAATATCCATGTGTGAGCTGGGGGCAAATCCATGAGCTGGGGGCAAATCCATGAGCTGGGCAAATCCATGAGCTGGGGGCAAATCCATGAGCTGGGCAAATCCATGAGCTGGGGGCAAATCCTTGACCTGGGGGCAAATCCATGAGCTGGGGGCAAATCCATGAGCTGGGCAAATCCATGAGCTGGGGCAATATCCATGTGTGAGCTGGGGCAAATCCATGAGCTGGGGGCAAATCCATGAGCTGGGAAAATCCATGAGCTGGGGGCAAATCCATGAGCTGGGGGCAAATCCATGAGCTGGGCAAATCCATGAGCTGGGGGCAAATCCATGAGCTGGGCAAATCCATGAGCTGGGAAAATCCATGAGCTGAGGGGCAAATCCATGAGCTGGGGCAAATCCATGTGTGAGCTGGGGCAAATCCATGTGTGAGCTGGGGCATATCCATGTGTGAGCTGGGGCAATATCCATGAGCTGGGCAAATCCATGAGCTGGGCAAATCCATGAGCTGAGGGGCAAATCCATGAGCTGGGGCAAATCCATGTGTGAGCTGGGGCAAATACATGTGTGAGCTGGGGCAAATCCATGTGTGAGCTGGGGCATATCCATGTGTGAGCTGGGGCAATATCCATGAGCTGGGCAAATCCATGAGCTGGGCAAATCCATGAGCTGGGGCAAATCCATGAGCTGGGGAAATCCATGAGCTGGGGCAATATCCATGTGTGAGCTGGGGCAATATCCATGTGTGAGCTGGGGCAAATCCATGTGTGAGCTGGGGCAAATCCATGTGTGAGCTGGGGCATATCCATGAGCTGGGGCAAATCCATGAGCTGGGCAAATCCATGAGCTGGGGCAAATCCATGAGCTGGGGCAATATCCATGTGAGAGCTGGGGCAATATCGATAACGTGTCCACAGGTGGGGGGGGCCCACAATTCTTGGCTGGCCCCGGGCGCTGACAACCCACGCTACGCCACTGGGGTCGATACATTTCCTTCACGGCACACTGGGTAACTCTGATTGCAGCTGGGAGGGATCCAAGATGGGGCTCTGTGCTGGAACTTGTTCATCCACCACGCCTCCAGAAAGCTGCTTGTATGAGGTCTGTCTGCTCCACCACCACCACCTCTTCCTCCTCCTCCTCCTTCTCTGTCTCTGGCGAAGTGGCAGTTAAACCGACGCCTGACAGGGTGTACGCAATGGCTCAAGCAAAAAGATGCCATACTGTGCTTGAGCTGGTTTGTTTAGGGGACAGGAGCCACACCGGGTCAGAAATTTTGTCAGCTCTGCAGGGGCAGGTGCAGAGATGGTTAACACCACGCCAGCTTGACCTGGGAATGATCGTCTGCGATAATGGCAGCAACCTTCTCTCCGCCCTACGCAAGGGTAAATTGACGCATGTACCATGCCTAGCACACGTCCTAAATCTGGTGGTACAGCGTTTCCTAACCAAGTACCCAGGACTGCCAGAGCTTCTCATCCAGGCCAGAAAAGTCTGCAGCCACTTCAGATGGTCATTCCCAGCAAGCGTTCGCCTGGCAGAAATTCAAAGAGAATTCCACCTTCCCACACGCCGTCTGATCTGTGACATGCCCACCAGGTGGAACTCGACATTAGCAATGCTGCAGCGTCTGCACAAGCAGCAGAGGGCCATTAGCGAGTACCTGTGTGAGTATGGCACAAGGACAGGTTCAGGTCAACTTGTTTTTTTTTCCCCCCCGCAGTGGCTGATGATCAAGGATGCATGCACTGTACTGGCACCATTTGAGGAGGCAACGAGGATGGTGAGCAGGGACAGTGCATGCATCAGTGACACAATTCCTTTAGTGTTCCTGCTGGAGCACACTCTGTGGGGAATTATAGATGTGGCTCTAGAGGCAGAGTAGTGGGAGGAAGAGGAGGCCTTCCCTAGCTCTGAAGGCCCCAGTCTTTCCGCAGACAGCATTTCAGCGGGTCCTACTCAGATCAGACAGGAGGAGGATGAGGAGGAGGAGGAATATTTAACTAGTGGGGGCATTGAAGGTGGGGATTCCTCAAGGGAGGGTTTCGTGTGCCCAGAAACACAAGGGCTAGTGCGTGGCTGGGAGGAGGAAGTGCACGATACGGTCATCCTCATTGACCAGGAAGACTCGGAAGCTAATGCCACCTCCAACCTACGCTGCATGGGCTCCCTTATGATGCAAAGCCTGCTAAATAACCCCAGGATTCGTGCTATCAAGGAGAGGGATCATTACTGGTTGGCAACCCTTCTTGATCCACGATACAAGGGGAAAGTTGCAGAGCTCATCCTGCCTTTGCAGAGCTCATCCTGCCCGCACAGAGGGAGCACAGGATGAAAAAAACTTGAGAACGCTCTAAAGCGACACTTGTTGTAACACCTTTCCAGGCACTGGTAGATTACCAAGTGCTGACACACATGCTCTCTGATTGAGGCTGTGGGTGATCAGAGGAATAGCGGTGAAAGGCCATGGCCGCTTGACTGATGCTTTTTTAAATTTTTTTAGTCCACGACGCCCAAGGACGTCAAATGTAGGCACCCATTGCCAGCGTCTTCACCATATGGTGCAGGACTACTAGGGGCAAGGGCAGACCTGGATACCTTTCCAGCAGATGATCCACTGGCTTACTGGGTGTTGAGATTGGACACTGGCCAGAACTTGCCAATATGCTATACAGCTACTAGGTTGCCCTCATCTAGCGTGCTTTCCGAAAGGGTTTACAGCCCAGTGCCGCTGGAGGTTTTGTCACAGACAAAGAGTGCGTCTGTCCACCGACTCTGTAGACCGGCTGACATTTATAAAAATTAATCAGTCCTGGATCAGCAGCTATCAATCCCCTGATGCTGAAGTAATGGAATAGATAGGGGATGTCCTCTTCTCAGGGCCGGCCCGTTCATGGAGCAGGGTGGAGCAGCGGCTCCAGGCGGCCCTTTGTCCCAGGCGGCATTTTGGCGCCCTGTCAAAGGCTCCGGCATTACAGCTCCCGCCCTGGAAGGCCCTTCGGCCGCTGCTGCTGGTAGAGAAACCAGGCTGCGCCCGCCCCCTTCACTCCCGGCTAGCGCCCGCCCCTTCATTCCCAGAGTGCACGTGCTGGGAGGCTTCCTCCGGCGGCGTCTCCAGCATGCAGATGCCCGGAGGTTTAGAGCGCGCCGGCCTGCGTCCTCACAGCGTGCAGGTGCCGCGGCGGTGTTCAAGCCCTCCAGCGGGCTAGCGTCCGCCCCCTTCAGTGCTGGAGTGCTCGTGCTGGGAGGATTTCGAGTGCGCGGCTCCCTCCCAGAGTGCACGTGCTGGGAGGTGTTCAAGCACGCCAGCGTCCTCCCAGCGTGCAGGTGCCCGGCGGCGTTCAAGCCCTCCAGCGGGCTAGCGTCCGCCCCCTCAGTGCTGGAGTGCTCGGTGGAGGATTTCGAGTGCACCGGCTCCCTCCCAGATGCACGTGCTGGGAGGTGTTCAAGCACGCCAGCGTCCCTCCAGCGTGCAGGTGCCCGGCAGCGTTCAAGCCTCCAGCGGGCTAGCGCCCGCCCCTTCGCTGCCTGAGTGCTCATGCTGGGAGGCTTTCGAGTGCGCCGGCGTCCCTCCCAGCGTGCAGGTGCCAGGCTTAGTTCAAGCCCTCCAGTGGGCTGACCAGGCCCGAGGCCAGACCCGGCCAGTGCAGACGCCCGGACCTGCCCAGCCCTTCACGCCATCCAGCGGGCCTCGACCAGGCCTCTGACTAGGCCCGAAGCCAGGCCTCTGACTAGGCCCGAAGCCAGGCCTCTGACTAGGCCTGAAAGCCAGGCCTCTGACTAGGCCCGAAGCCAGGCCTCTGACTAGGCCCGAAGCCAGGCCTCTGACTAGCGCCAAAGCCAGGCCTCTGACTAGGCCCGAAGCCAGGCCTCTGACTAGGCCCGAAGCCAGGCCTCTGACTAGGCCCGAAGCCAGGCCTTGGAGCCTGACCCTCAAACCAGGCATCCAACAACCCTCCAGCAGGCTGGTGACCAGGGTGGGTAAGTGTATAGGTGCTTGACTTGTGTGTGTGTGTGTGTGTGCGTGTGTCACTGGATGTGTGTGACTGTGGATATGTGTGAGACTGTCTGTGGATGTGTGTGTGTCTGGATGTGTGTGTGTCACTGGATGTGTGTGTGACTGGATGTGTGTGTCACTAGATGTGGATGTGTGTGTGTCACTGAATGTGGATGTGTGTGTGTCACTGAATGTGGATGTGTGTGTCACTGAATGTGGGTCACTGAATGTGGGTGTGTGTCACTGAATGTGGGGGTGTGTGTGTCACTGAATGTGGGGGTGTGTGTGTCACTGAATGTGGGGGTGTGTGACTGTGGATGTGGGGGTGTGTGTCTGTGGATGTGTGTGTGTCTGTGGATGTGTGTGTGTGTCACGATGTGTGTGTGTGTCACGGTGTGTGTGTGTGTGTCACGGTGTGTGTGTGTGTGTCACGATGTGTGTGTGTGTGTGTCACGAGGTGTGTGTGTGTGTGTCACGATGTGTGTGTGTGTGTGTCACGATGTGTGTGTGTGTGTGTGTCACTGAATGTGTGTGTGTGTGTCACTGAATGTGGGTGTGTGTGTGTCACTGGATGTGTGTGTCATTGGATGTGGATGTGTGTGACGGTGGGTTCAGAACATGTGGCTCAATGATACTCATACACACCACATGTTACTGTGTTTTATGGCTGTGGAGCTCTGTGATATGCTTTTGCATGCCACGTGTTTTTTTCCTTTGGGGGGGCAGCATTTCATCTGTCGCTCCAGGCAGCACAGTGGCTTGGGCCGGCCCTGCCTCTTCTGCATTCACAAAACCTCCAGCACTGAACTCTTCCACAATACCACAAAAGGGTTACGGTGTGAAGGCACTTGCTGCCATGAAAGGCACAATATCTGGCTGAACTGACGCCCATTAAATAAAACCAAAACACTTTTCAATATAAGACCACATGGTCCACCCCTGCACTCTTCCAGAATACCACAGAAGGGTTACTTTATGATGATACTTGATGGCCTGGCATTAAAGGCACAATATCTGGGTGCACTGACGCCCATTAACAGATAAAAAAAACACTTTTCAATATAGGACCACATGGTCCACCCCTGCACTCTTCCACAATACTACAGAGGGGTTACTGTATGATGATACTTGATGGCCTGGCATTAAAGGCACAATATCTGGGTGCACTGACGCCCATTAACAGATAAAAAACTTTTCAATAAAGGACCTCATGGTCCACCCCTGCACTCTTCCACAATACTACAGAGGGGTTATTGTATGATGATACTTGCTGGCCTGGCACCAAAGGCACAATATCTGGGTGCACTGACGCCTTAACCAGATGCATATCTTTTCAATATAGGACCACATGGTCCACCCCTGCACTCTTCCACAATACCACAGAGGGGTTACTGTATGATGATACTTGCTGGCCTGGCACCCAGGGCCGGATTAAGAGTATCATGGGCCTGGGCTGAGATTTTTGGGTGGGGCCTTTTATAGAAATAAAATGAAAAACGCAAAGCATTTTTTGTCAACATACATTAAATGTTATTACATCAAAGTGCCATAACAAAAAACATATTGAAAAATATTTCTTTTTTGTAAACAATAGAAAACTTATTAAATAAAACCAAAATAAATATAACATTTGCAACCATTTTTCTAAATATAAACATGTAAAACAATTTAAATATAACACATATGATACATGGCTCATATAAATATTTGAGTATTATTATTAAAGCATCATAATCACTACAGCTTGCTGTTATGGTATGGTGCAGAGAGCAACTCTTGAAATAAATGCAACTGCTAATTTTAAACACACAGGGTTAATCACTAAACTCTAAACTGTCTTAACATAAATCAATCTTCTTTGCAGAAAAAAAATTACACTACATGTTAACTTTTTTCGTGGTTTTGCTTGCAAATTCTTCAATTTGTAGAATCAAAATTAAGCTCACTCAGCAAGCCATTTTCAATGCACAACAGAGAGAGTGCATTTAACCGCTCCTGACCCGCTTCCTGAAGGAAGGGAATACGAGAAGTATCTAACATACATATCTAACCACTTCTTATACAAATATTTGCCCGATGACCAGGAATGGAACAGCACCTTGATTAGCACATACTGAACCAACAATCAGTCCCCGCTGCTTTCTCATTTAGAGAGTCAGGCGGCACACTGTGTGTCCATGCTATGCAAACATCAAAGCGAGTGGGAAGCCTGTTGACTTTAAAGGGGTGCTATGATGACCCATATCGTGATTTACAATGTAGTTGGTCACACATGCCTCCTGCAGTCCTGCTGGATTAGCGTGTGTGGCCCATATATGATTCAATCACTGCCTGTGGCAGACTGACTATGGTGGAGTCCCCAGACCAAATAAAGCAAGGGCGCCCATTTGATTGAAATCTGAATGGATATTTACACTTTGGTTTTATTTAGTTATAGTATTGCCACAGAACATGACGTATACACATAAAATAATGATTATATTTTGAATCTGCTGAGTCCGCTTAAAAAAAGGATAGATAATGTCTCTGGGCCTAAAATAAAACAGGATTTCAAAATGACGTTTAAACATGACACGCACAAAATGGTGATGTCACGGAAGGGACATAGGGGCTCGGCGCAGCGAGACCCAGGACTCAAACCCAAGACATTTTTAAAAGGACCTTGTTTTCCTTTGAACGTTTGCAGTGTGCGTTTCAATGTATGAACAGTTTATTTTCCTTGCTAGATGTGGTTTTACTTGATGTGCTGTATTAAGATGTACCCTGTGTGATATTAAATATACTTTACATCGTCTGGTTTTAGTTTAATTTAGTTTAGTGAAATGACATAGCTTTGGTTTTAAAACATGCTTATATTCCTGTAGGTAAATGTGTGTTTTCTGTAGCCAGTAAACAAGTTTTGCTGCTGTGTAATTTATGCATCAGGGATTTTCCCCATTATCTAGGTACATGTTTAATTTAAGGGATCTCTGATAGTGTGTGTTTAATCTGATGTGCTGGAACAATGGATATACAAATGTTGTGTGCGCTGAAGGCTAAGAGAATGTGAAGAATGTTGATTGTAAATAACTGACATAATCTAATTAGATGGGTGTGCTAGTAATTAGTATGGGTATGCAAATTGTGACTGTTATACTTCAGCATAAATAGTGGCGTTGTTCATTAAAAGAGCCAGTTCATCTGAGTGTTTGAAACATACAGCTCTGCCTGGTGTTGTCATTTGACGTCGGCTACATATCACCACCACCCAGGAACGGGTCACTCTAACTCCGCAGCAGAACATCGATTCGCCGCGCCGTTGCGCCACCTTGAATCGGTATCTTGGGATACCGCAACCACCCTGAATCGGGAGCTCGGCTGAGCGCCGTGCCTGCATCTGCAAGGAGACTCTACCAAACCTCGATTCGCCACGCAGACCGTCTCCAGCCCTTCAATGGTCAGTAGATCCGCTGCTCGAGACGCCGAGTGCCGTGCCACTCGGTAGTCGGGCGGATTTCCACCGTGGGTGCCCCATCTACTCTCCAGATCTCCACCGCCACGTGGTCTTCTACCCAAGCCGCTCGAGACGCCGGGTGCCGTGCCACTCGGTAGTCGGGCTTGGCAACACCAAAGAGGGGGTCAGATAGAGCAGGACCGCAGGCGGATACTCCATTCCGTCATACTGGTGGCAGCGGTGGGATCGCTCTCTGCAACCCCCCAACAAGGAGACCTACACCATGGCGGTGTACAGCTATTACAACAGGGACACCCTGCGGGGCATGCTGGAGAATCGGGGAGGTACCCCAGGCTCTAAACGCAAGAAGACCTTGATCAAGGAGCTGCAGGTCCTAGACCGGGTGGGCGCGACGACGGTGAAGCCACCCGCCCCCACCCCTGTCCTCGCAGAGAAATCGGAAGATGCCTTCGTCAGAAAGGCGCGGCAACGGATCGCCCTACTCGGAGCTGCCCCATCGGAGGCTGACATAAGCAAGGTGATCCAGGAGGTCCGGCAGGAAGAGGAGCGGGACAAGGAGCGTGAGGAGCGGGACAAGGACCGCGAGGAGCAAGAGAAGGACCGCGAGGAGCAAGAGAAGGTCCGTCAGCACGAGTTGCGGATGGCGGCGCTTAGTGCAAGAAGGAGTGAACTTTCTAACCCTGTCCCCAAACCCGTAGAACCCTGGGTCGAGGTTTACAGCTCGACTGGAGCTTCACCCCGGGAATCTGCACCCCCCAGTGATCACCCTTTCGGGACTTACAGCTCGCCTGGAGCCTGTATTGGGGACATCGCACATCCCAGCGACCCTTGGATGGAGACTTACAGCTCGTCTGGAGCTGCATCCGAGGACGCCACACCCCCCAGCGAGTGGCAGTGCCACTGTTTCAGCACCCTCGCAGACTCGAGGGCGGAATTCCCAAGAAGGCTGCAGGAGGGCCTGGTCCGGTACCATGGGTCCACAGTGGAGCCCACCGGGTACGAGTGGCGAGACGAGATCCGCCAGGAACTTTGGTACGAGGCCCTGTACCATGAGAGGGACTACCATGCCGTCTATGTTCCCTCCGACGCTGTCATCCACCGGGTGCAGTATGACGCTCGAGCAGCATTCCTGCAAGATCGGGCCCCGGAGGAGTGGGAGGCAGAGCTCCAGTACCTGGTGCAGCAGCAGGAGATTGCACTGGACGCCGCGTACCGTGCGCTCCCGGTGGCTAGCCGGGCCCCTGATACCCCGCACCATTGACGGCGCCTCCACCGCAGGGCCCCGCTATGGTGGCACGGGGCTGCTCTACGAGAGCATGGCCACAGACCCTGGGTTCGGAGAAGAGACAGAAGAGCGGTCGGAGGAGATACTGGAGCGATGGGAACAGGAGCTCCCGTACGACAGCAGGGACTCGGAGTTCGAGGAACTGGAGTTCCTAGCAGAGCGAGAGTGGGAGCTCGAGAAGGCCTACAGGAGATTGTTGGACAGCGTCCGCAGTCGGGTCTGAGTCCCATGTACTGGGACGGGTCGGCGGAAGGAACCGACAGTCCATAGGACTTGGAAGTATGGGAGGCCGAGATGCTCCCATGGGTCCCCGTTGGGGCCCCAGCAGAAGAAGCTACCCCCTTCAACTCGCAGGATGACACGGTGTCCGTGTCCACGGGACCAGCGGAGGAGCTGGCAATGGGGCAGAGCGCCGCTGGCCTCTGCCCACCCTCAGCAGCAGAGAAAGTTATCCTCCACCAGCAGAAGAGCTGGCCACGGGACAGAGCGCCGCTGGCCTCTGCCCACTTCCCACAGTCTGCCAGGAGGAGCAGACAGATGGTTCCCCGGGCTGGGTTGTTCGCAGCCATTGACCGCCCTGGGGATGGAAGAAACCACCCTCCCGCAAGGAGGCCCCCACCCAGCCGAAGAGCTGGCCACAGGGCAGAGTGCCGCTGGCCTCTGCCCACCTTTTCCCAGCTGTCCCGAGGAGCAGGAGGGGGATACCCTGGAGCTGTTTTTTCCACAGCCGCTTGCTTCGTCCGACCCCCTGATTGTTATTTCTGCACCCACCCCCCAGCAGAAGAGTTGGCAACGGGGCAGAGGGCCACTGGCCTCTGCCCATTTCCTACTATCCGCCCCAAGGAGCAGAAGGGGGATACCCTCGGGCTACCTATCCGCAGCCACGGATCTCACCCGAGATGGAGGACGTCCTTCTCCTGCCGGGTGAGTCTTCTCCAGCATTCACCACCCCAGCCGACGCACTGGTGGCGGAGCAGAGCCGGTTGCCAACCTGCCCCTCCTTGCAACCCTTTGGCCCGGAGGCCCTCGGCCGCCACCGGCTTTATCAACGGCTGACCAAGGCACTTGGGGCGCCTGCCTTTAGCCCCCTTTTTCCCGAGTACCCGAGACCACTGGAGATGGCACAGGTGGTACCTCTCCCCAACCACGGGACACTTATTCCGGAGGGGGTACCCCGAAGGACTTACAACCTGCCAGGCACGGCCGCGAGCACCACTGGAGAAGCCTGGCGGCTCGCCTCTTGCCCACGGACTATAGGCCGCAGAGACTGCACCGACTCCCCCTATACGACCCGTGTGGGTCCAACCGGGCTCGTCGGACTTTGGAAAGGGGGAGGAGTGTCACGGAAGGGACATAGGGGCTCGGCGCAGCGAGACCCAGGACTCAAACCCAAGACATTTTTAAAGGACCTTGTTTTCCTTTGAACGTTTGCAGTGTGCGTTTCAATGTATGAACAGTTTATTTTCCTTGCTAGATGTGGTTTTACTTGATGTGCTGTATTAAGATGTACCCTGTGTGATATTAAATATACTTTACATCGTTTGGTTTTAGTTTAATTTAGTTTAGTGAAATGACATAGCTTTGGTTTTAAAACATGCTTATATTCCTGTAGGTAAATGTGTTTTTCTGTAGCCAGTAAACAAGTTTTGCTGCTGTGTAATTTATGCGTCAGGGATTTTCCCCATTATCTAGGTACATGTTTAATTTAAGGGATCTCTGATAGTGTGTGTTTAATCTGATGTGCTGGAACAATGGATATACAAATGTTGTGTGCGCTGAAGGCTAAGAGAATGTGAAGAATGTTGATTGTAAATAACTGACATAATCTAATTAGATGGGTGTGCTAGTAATTAGTATGGGTATGCAAATTGTGACTGTTATACTTCAGCATAAATAGTGGCGTTGTTCATTAAAAGAGCAGTTCATCTGAGTGTTTGAAACATACAGCTCTGCCTGGTGTTGTCATTTCACGTCGGCTACATATCACCACCACCCAGGAACGGGTCACTCTAACTCCGCAGCAGAACATCGATTCGCCGCGCCGTTGCGCCACCTTGAATCGGTATCTGGGATACCGCAACCACCCCGAATCGGGACCTCGGCTGAGCGCCGTGCCTGCATCTGCAAGGAGACTCTACCAAACCTCGATTCGCCACGCAGACCGTCTCCAGCCCTTCAATGGTCAGTAGATCCGCTGCTCGAGACGCCGAGTGCCGTGCCACTCGGTAGTCGGGCGGATTTCCACCGTGGGTGCCCCATCTACTCTCCAGATCTCCACCGCCACGTGGTCTTCTACCCAAGCCGCTCGAGACGCCGGGTGCCGTGCCACTCGGTAGTCGGGCTTGGCAACACCAAAGAGGGGGTCAGATAGAGCAGGACCGCAGGCGGATACTCCATTCCGTCATAGGTGAAAATGAGCTCGGCTTACGAGGGTGACAGCAGCAAAGGGGTTAAAAGATTCTTTACAGAGCCCCTTCTCCAGTGCAAGGCATCTACTCATCCTATATAATAAAATGGTTTGTGTCTGTCTCTGGATGCATGGCCTTTCCAATGACAAGAAATATGATCATGTTAAAAGAAAAAACAATATACAATTAAAAATGGTTTTTTTTTTTTATACAGCAATATTGTTCCCATCCCATTTCTAACGATTGAGGTCTTGATCAAGAGGGCATTGAGCAGCCAGATCCCGGGGTGCACCAAGCAGCCAGATTATTATTACTCTTTATTTATATAGCAGATAGCACCAGCATATTCCGCAGAGCTGTACAATAGGCACAGTATAGACTAGACAGGGTTATACATTGAACAACATTTGACAAACAGTACAGGAAGAAACGAGGGAGCACTGGGCAATAAAGCTTTGCATTTGGACATAAAAAGATGGCCCCAAACTAAGCTTGTGGTTGTGGAGGTAGTCTCAGCAGCTGGGTCGTGTGGCACCGATCTTGATTGCTGGAGGCAGCCTGGGGCTGGGGCACTGCACACTGGTGGTGACTGCTTGCTGGCCTGGCATGCACGATGGCACCTTTGGCGTGGCAGACACTGCTGGCTGGGCCTGGGCTGGCAGTCAGTCACTGTGCGCGTGGCAGATACTGCTTGCTGCCTGGGCCTGCTCTGTCACTTACCACCTCCAATCAAATTTTGTCTCTGGCAGTGGGTGTCAGACAGACAGTGGGTGGGCAGGCAGACAGACAGTGCGTGGCAGGCAGACAGACAGTGGGTGGCAGGCAGTGTGGCACACACTCACACAGAACGCAACGAAGGAACTTAAGTGATGATGACGGGGTGGGCAGCAAGTGAGACTGTGAGAGACAGACTAGACAGCAGGTCGCACTCGCAGACAGTGTGTCACTCTTTTTTTAAAAAGCCTTGGCCTGGCGCTGGCTAGCTGCGCAACGCTGGTGGTGCTGCTGGGGCTGGGCAGTGCGTGTCACCTGATTTTTTTTGCAGCTAAGGACCATGGATGGTGAGTGAGTCACCACCGAGGGACGAGCTAGCCACACTGACAGTCAGTCAGGCCAGTGTGCAGGCTGAGCGGATAGATTCATCCGTGCACCTTTGCACTGCCTGCCTGCTTGTGGCGCTTGCTTGCCATTGCCTTCGTTCAGCTTGGACACGTGTGAGGGACGGGACACGTGACATGATGACACGTCACCGGCGCATCACGTGTCCTGTTCTCATTTCCGCATCCGATCGCCTCTAATTCTCCTCCAGACCTCCGTGGCGCCGCAAACGCGACTGGGCTGCATAATTGACATTAAAAAGTAAACCCGCGGCTGGCGGCCTGGCCAAAAAACACTCACAGGCCGATGGCTCGGGCCACGGGCGGGCCGCTTTGCCGGATCTCCGGCAGCCTCAAGTAGTGTGTGGGGCAATAATACGGTTATACGGCGGCAGGCCGGCCTGCAGCCGGCTGTGGGCCTATTTTCAAAACGGGGCCTGGAGAGGCCGCTCCATCCGCCCCTATCATAATCCGGCCCTGCTGGCACCAAAGGCACAATATCTGGGTGCACTGACGCCCATTACCAGATCAAAAAATTTTCAATAAAGGACCACATGGTCCACCCCTGCACTCTTCCACAATACCACAGAGGGGTTACTGTATGATGATACTTGATGGCCTGGCATTAAAGGCACAATATCTGGGTGCACTGACGCCTTAACCAGATGCATATCTTTTCAATATAGGACCACATGGTCCACCCCTGCACTCTTCCACAATACCACAGAGGGGTTACTGTATGATGATACTTGCTGGCCTGGCACCAAAGGCACAATATCTGGGTGCACTGACGCCCATTACCAGATCAAAAAATTTTCAATAAAGGACCCTCATGGTCCACCCCTGCACTCTTCCACAATACCACAGAGGGGTTACTGTATGATGATACTTGATGGCCTGGCATTAAAGGCACAATATCTGGGTGCACTGATGCCCATTAACAGATAAAAAAAAACACTTTTCAATATAGGACCACATGGTCCACACCTGCACTCTTCCACAATACCACAGAGGGGTTACTGTATGATGATACTTGATGGCCTGGCATTAAAGGCACAATATCTGGGTGCACTGACGCCCATTAACAGATAGAAAACTTTTCAATATAGGACCACATGGTCCACCCCTGCACTCTTCCACAATACTACAGAGGGGTTACTGTATGATGATACTTGCTGGCCTGGCACCAAAGGCACAATATCTGGGTGCACTGACGCCTTAACCAGATGCATATCTTTTCAATATAGGACCACATGGTCCACCCCTGCACTCTTCCACAATACCACAGAGGGGTTACTGTATGATGATACTTGCTGGCCTGGCACCAAAGGCACAATATCTGGGTGCACTGACGCTCATTACCAGATCAGAAACTTTTCAATAAAGGACCACATGGTCCACCCCTGCAATCTTCCACAATACCACAGAGGGGTTACTGTATGATAGTACTTGCATGCCTGGCACTAAAGGCACAATATCTGGGTGCACTGCCATTGACGCCTGTATCAGATTCATATCCTCAGAGGGGTTACGGTGTGACGGCACTGTTGCCGACGCTAAAAGCCCAATTTTAAAGCACCTATTGTTACTTTCATCCAAAGCCTGCATAAGTTTCACAATAATTTAGCCCAAAAAAACACTAAACTTTTTCTGCGCGTCCTAAAATGTCTTTTCATACAGGCTGCCGCCCCAAGCAGTTGTTTATGGATAGATTAAAGGAAAAGCATTTACCGTCATATGAAACATCATTTATTTGTTTTTAAGTGTTTCTATACATCCTAGAAATCCGCCACTTCACGCGCAGGTTATGGGGACTTCCTAGGCACGATATTTGAAGGAATTTTTCGTTTTTATTTTTAACCCTTATTTCATGGAAAACTCACTGTCCCTTTAAAAACGTTTTTTTAAAAACTTTTTGTCCTTGTTTCCTGTCCCCCAGGGCACTACCCGGACCCCCATACACCTTTTATGGCAAATATGTAGCATATATGCCCTCTTGGAGGGCACTCTAAAAAACCGAATTTTCAGCCCCATTGACTTGCATGGGGGGTTCGGGTTCGGGTTCGGGCCCGAACCATACTCGGGGGGTGTTCGGCTCATCCCTAATCCAGATACACTAATACTTCGATCAGGTTCATGTCCACGACTGTCTTCTCCATTAACCGTTGGAACGTGGCTGGAGCCCCCGTAAGGCCTTGAGGCATTCTGTTGAACTCAAAGAACACCAGTGGGCAGATGAACACAGTCTTTTCTTTGTCTTCAGGATGCATTGGTATCTGGTGATACCCACTTCGCAGGTCTAGTACACTAAACCATTTTGCTCCAGACAAACACTGTAAGGCGTCTTCTATCCGAGGAGTAGCATATTGATCTGGGATGGTTCTCCGATTCAGCGTACGATAGTCTATGCATAAACGGACAGAACCATTCTTCTTCCGGACCATTACTATTGGAGATGCATATGGGCTCCTGGACTCTTGAATTACCTTGGTTCTTTGCAATTCATTCAGCTGTTCTCGTAGATCATCCAAGTCTCCCAGCGGAACTCGTCTTGACCTTTCACGAAACGGCTTGTCTTCTTGTAATCGAATGCGGTGCTCAGTACTTTTAGCTAGGCCCACGTCGAACTCATCTTTCGAGAACAAGTCCCTCCACTTTAGGACCTGGGACTGAAGACGTTTCTTCCATTCAGGTGAGATGGGAGCGTCCTTGGGGTAGAACCTTTCATCTGGAATCTCTTTATCCACTCCCCCTCCTAGATCGGTAGGAGAGAGAGGCGTAGCAGACGCTACTTGCCCGATAGGCATTCGTGCTTTCAGGATCACTGGAGAATCAGACCCATTACACACACTGACTGAGACTCTTCCTCGTGTTCTTTTCAAAGCTTTAGTGGAGATTATTTCAGGGATTACTTCTACTCCGGCTTCACTCCCATGATTAAAATCGGTTTCCAGTACCACATAGGGGCCTGGTTGTGATCCGTTCAACTTGACTGAAGCCCGGAAACTCGTTACTTCTCCTGATTGCAGAACCTTCTCTGTTCCTTCCAATCTCCACAGGCGCCCCACTTCGGCAGGTGCCTTCTGTTCTTCGACCATTCTCTGATAGACTGGACATAACATTGGGTGTACTCCCTTAGTAGAACCTTCTTCCAGTACTATAGGAGTCAGGAGACATCGCACCAAATCAGTATTCGTCCCCACTATCATGGAACTTCTGTTTGCCCCTGAAGGCTGAGGACACACAATGGCCAATGCATCACAACCTCCGAACCGTCCGATGACCTCAGATCCGATCTCCAACTTCACCTGTAGATACCCGTCATAGGGGAGTTTCTCAGTTCCGATATCCGAGATTTCCAGATCCTTCAATTTCTGTAGAGGTATGTGCTTCAAGTGTTTCTCATAGAAGTCTCGGTAGATCAATGTCACTTGAGCCCCTGAGTCCAAGAGCCCCTGAGCTTTAGTGTAGACTCCCTCCACTTGGATTGGCACAATAGGGGAAGGACCTATCAGCTGGTCAGGAAACTTAGTGGTAGTAACAGGAAATTTAGACCCAGTTTGTTGTACCCTGGCCTTCTTCTTGGCCCGTGTAGGTTTTGGGTGTGCATTGCTTCCCCATGATGTAGGACCGGATGCTAAGGGAGTGACTCTTTCGGTCCTGGCAGGCTCAGCAGTTGGCCCGACTCTGGGCCCTCTCGGCCTCTCAGTCCTGGCTTGATTTTTGGAGCGGGTTTTGACTTTTGGGCACCTAGTTTGCTCCTTCACTTGTGCCCTCCGGCGTTTCCCGCCGGTGAGGTAGATAGCAGCCCTTCCAAGGCTTTCAGGAACTCTTCTACTCTATTTCCTTCAGGCTTCTGGCTTTTGCATTGTGCTTGGAAATGACCCATTTCCCCACAAACTGAAACATCTCTTCTTTGAAGACGGAGACGCACTTACTTGCTGTGATTCGGTTGAAGGACCCTGGCCAGACGCCACAGCAACTCCAGTTGTCCGCATGTCAGTAAGGAACTTCTGCATCTCAGTCTGTGTCTCTGTCACCTTCAACAGTACTCGGCACAGTTCCGCGTGCGCCTGTTGCAATTCAGCTTGAGCTTCTTTTACCTTCTTAATGGTTTTGTGCAACTCACCATGTGCAGAGAGGTCTAATTCTTTTGCAGCATTCTCTGTGGATTTAAAAGCGATCAGATGCTCTTGTTCGTCCACTTCGGATCCATAGGTGTCTAACGAGTCACTTTCAGGCTGCAAGCATTCGTTATGCCTCACAGGTTGCGCGTAAGCTCTTTCTCCTCTCCTGAAGGATTTTTCTTCTAGTAAAGCCTCTTCCTCTCTGACAGCTCGGATCAGTTCCAGGTACTTCAATTCTCGGTTACCTTCCCTGCTTCTCAGCTGTAGCATCACCGGATCTAGAGGTTGAGCGTACCTCAGGATCTGCTGTATTCGGATCTTATCTACTTCGGCCGGTTCGGCCCCTTTCTTGAGAAGTATCTGGTGCAGAATCTTATCTAGGTGCCTCATATATTCAGTCATTTTCTCACCCTTTCGCTGGTAGGTGTGTTCGAACTGGTACACGAGCTCTGCAGCCTTTTCCGTTCTCCCAAAAACTTCCTCCAGAACATTTAGATAATCTAAAGCAGTGCAGTCTTGCTTACTCAATTTTAGGTTTCTTACAGCCTCTGACGCAGGTCCCTTTAAACTTTCAGTAATCCCTTGCTTCTTCTGCGCTTCAGGGACGTCCCACTCATCCAGAACCTGCATCGCCTGTTCTACCCATTCTTCGAAGGTTTCTTCTCCCGCCGGAGTTGGTACGTTTCCTGTAAAATTTCTCAGCCATCGATAACCAAAGTTAGTGTGCGGAGGGCTTGTTCTTTGACATTTAGCCAGCAAATCTCCAATAGCCACTATAAATTCAGGCCCGATCATGGCCAGCGGACTGGGCGCGGGAACACTCGCGGATTCGCCACGTGGCGCACTTGGCTGAATCAGTTGGACCTCCACCTCATCGGTCAGCTTCACGCTCGCGCCCTGAAAGCACACTGGAACACCCTTTCTCCACTCAAAAAGAACATACGTGTGAGAGCTATCTGGGTTCTCTTTAATGTAAAGGATTAACCCCCGATGATCTGGTGTCAGCGCGACCACGGCCTGGCGAATCTGATCTTCGGCCCAAGTGTCTGCAGGAATATCCATGACTATACACAATTCTATCTGACTACTGTGCTCCTCACACCATTTGGCAGCAGTGTCTGGATCCATATTTAACCCTTTAAATGCGTTTTTTCCAGAGACTGGATCCCGGAAATGAGCTCCCACGTGTAGCGCTCACTCCTGGAGGAGCCGCTGAATTTAAACCTCGGGTCAGTCTCCCCGCACTAGGGAATAAATATACACCAGCACTGTTGTGGATTTTATAAGTTATATAGTTTACTGAATAAACTGACATATAAAAAGCAACACAGTATACGTATATATATATTTACAGTAGTTCGTAATGCGAGAAACGCGTAGCGGAAAAGAAAAAGGAATTTTAACCCCTTCGTGGTTGGAGTGTGAGTCCCGTACAGGTTGTGTCCCAAGAAAGTGTAAGTGTATGCGTGTATTGGTACCCAGGTACAATATTCAACTGGCCAGTGAATGATTTCAGGTGTGTCTTCGACTAGTCACATTGGGGCCCTGTAGGTTTTTGACAAAACTGCAGCGTGCTTTATTATTTTACTGTGGCCGGAAAGGCCTCTCACCCATCCGCCAGATACTCTGCGCTCCGCTCGACCCAGGACGTCTCTCCGCTCGATTTGACTGGGATTCTGTGCCACCGGATCCGCTGTCTTGCTTGTCTGTGTCTGCCACAAGATGTCCAGCTCACCGCCTGCACTCCCGTTAGATCGTCTGCGGTCTCCTAACTCGGGGTCCTTCAGCTTACTCTGTATCTGTGTAAAGTTACTAGCGATGGATCACTAGGTCTTTGTCCAGTAAAGGGGAAACCGATCTCCAGCTCCGCTAGGCCGCACCTGCGCTCCGGCCTGGTCGCGATCGTTATCTCCTTCACGTGTGTCTTGCGCTCTTCACTCCTCTGCGCGCTCTGGCGGTTCTCTCCACGAGGCTGCGGATGTAAATCTCTCTTTTCCCACCCACTTCCTGTTCCCGCCCGCAAAGCATGCTGGAAAATGTAGTCCCAATGTCCAGTGTCTTACATTGCGCTTGTAATAAGTACAAATAAGTACAAATAAGTACTACAACAACAGTGTTTAAAACCAGCGCTACAGCACTTTTTCACGGACGACGTGAAAAATGCATTCGTCTGACCCTAGCCTTAAACTCCCCTTGTCTTCCTCAACCCAAATTCCTTTAGACTGTAAGCTCTTATGAGCAGCGACCTCTACACCTCTTGTTTCCATCCTATGTACATCTATCTGTGGGGGTTATTCAAAGAGATCTGAATTGTGGCCGAAAGGTAACCGAACAGTGAAATTCAGCGTACAGTTACCTTTCCTGGCCATTCGGCTATTCAGAGAGCAGGCAGTTCTGAAAGGTATTTTAATATGATAGGTAGTTTTTTAATTTTGCATTAGTGTGAAATCCACCCCCCCCATTATAAGTGTCAAACCCTGCAAGTCTTTTACTTGCATAGGATGTTAGCCTGTGGAATTTAGCCATTTCCTTTGTGTGTAGGAAAGGGTGTGTGAACAGTGTAAGCTAGGAAAAAAGCCATCTCTGAATCAAATGTAGTAATTTTGTCTCACTAACACTCACTAACTCTGACGTAGAAATGTATCTGCTCTGATTGGTTGTTGTATCACATTCCTATGTTGGGAGTGAACACTGCAGGAAGTTTTTATATATAACGAACATTTCTATTGGATGTTGAAATAATAAACGGACCTGACAGACCACTAACTGATCAGATGATAATCTGCCATATCTCGGTGTGGTTGTGTCTATCGTCTCCTCTGATCAGAGTCACGCAGCGCCTTGGTTCGGTTTTGATATATAAGAAGAGACTTGAAAATGGTTTATGGTAATTATAATGGAAATATAGAATTTAACAAGTTCGCCAAATTTTGTCGAATTGCTTGCACATACGGTGCCTGTTCGAGGGCAGTGAAATCCCCATAGAGAAGCAATGCTTCGTCTATTCAGAGAACACAAACCAGCAGGGAAAAGATGCCGAAAGTCTTGCCATTCGGTTGCTTCATTCGACAGGTTTATTCAGGAGAATCCCATAGGCTTCAATGTTAAAAATATTCCAGTTTTAATTCAATATCTTAAACCGTTTAATATTATATTCTGCAGTAAAAAGTCTCTTTATTCATAGATTTTTTAGGATTTGTTAGTCATTTTTGGGGATTTTTCTGGCAAAAAAGTTCCCTTTTTTTTTTTAATCTTCTTTTCTTTTTTCTGTAACAGCCCTTTTTATTATCATTCATTGGATCTTATATGTAAATTCCAGGCATTTTCGTTCAGTAGTTTTTTTGAAAACAGCGTTTCAGATTTCAAACTTTCAAGGGTACTGTTTGCCTTTTTTTCACCTTATTTGTCTGCGTGTCTGGTTTTTCCGGCGGCTGCTCCGCGCTGTGATCGGCGGCTAGTCGGGTTTTTCTGGCGTGTTTGGCGGGGTTAATCCAACGGTTTCTGTGGGTTTCAGTGAGTGTTCGGCAAGTTTTGCAGTGAGTGTTTGTCGGGTTTACGGCGGGTTTTCCCTGCACTACTGGGGCCCTGCGGTGCTTTGCTGAATACACCGCAGGATCGGCGAAATAGGATTGCCGAATTGCACCGAATTGAAGGGAACGAAAGGGCACCGAACGTACGGTGACTTTTCGATTCTCTTTGAATAACCCTGTATATCTCATTCCCTTTGGTTATTGTAAAGCGCTGCGGAAACTGTTGGCGCTATATAAATGATGACAATAATAATATAAATTCTCGACGCAGCATCTAGAGTCAGAAGGATTATTTGGCGTTGGCAA
Organism: Leptobrachium leishanense; assembly: GCA_009667805.1. Lineage (NCBI taxonomy): Eukaryota > Metazoa > Chordata > Amphibia > Anura > Megophryidae > Leptobrachium > Leptobrachium leishanense. The sequence goes on along the minus strand of CM019064.1, from coordinate 361,834,110 downwards.
AAGAAGTATACCTCAGCGTTGAAGAAGGCTGGCTCGAATGACACACACCTTCCTGAGAACACTGCTGCTAAAGAACACTTAACATATTCTTAACGTAAGAAAAAGAGTGATGATTATCTTTTCAGGGATTTCTGTGATTTACGAAAATGGAGACAGTGAGGTCTAATGACCACCACTCTACTTCCACATCCTACTCAGATGCCATTCATTGTCAGATTTTCTGTGCAAGGAATTGCGGCACAGGATGTATGGTAAGCGCCAGCATTGCAGAGTGAAAGCGCAAGTTTCCCATGTGTTCAAATCACTCCTAATCTCCTCTAAATTCTATCCTGATCTCCTGAATCTAAATGCAGTTACTGCAGACAGGACAAGGGTATGTATGGCAGAAAGAGAGTGAAGAAGAGCAGGGTTTCTGAATCCGTGCTACGCGTACCCCAGGGGGGTACTCACAATACTGGAAGCCATCATTGGGCTGGCTTGCCAGCGAATATCCAGGGGGCTGGCAGAAAGCAGTAATAGCATTCTACTAGGTCCCTCCGGCAGGGCGTGTTGCAGTGAGCGTCTGACAACAAAGGTTGCTCCAGTGGGACTGCGCTCTCACGAGAGCTTCCACAGTTCGCGAGATCTCGCAAACTCTGTTAGCTCTCGCGAGAGCACTGCCCCAGCTGAGCAATCTTTGCCGGTGGCCACTTGCTGCCATGTGGCCAGCTGGAGGGGCCTGGCAGAATGCTGTTACTGTATTCTGCCAGCTGCCCCAGTGTCTGAAGTCTGATCTATCTGAGTATACATGTATCTGAGGTCTGTGTCTGGGTATACATGTATCTGAGATCTGAAATGTGTCTGGGTATACATGTATCTGAGGTCTGAAATGTGTCTGGGTATACATGTATCTGATTTCTGATATGTCTGGGTATACATGTATCTGAGTTCTGGTGTGCCTAGGTATAAATGTATCTGAGGTCTGGTTTCTCTGGGTATACATGTATCTGAGGTATGGTGTGTCTGGGTATACATGCATCTGAGGTCTGGTGTCTGTGTGTGTGGTCAGGGTGTGTGCGGGCCTGTGCATTGGGTAAATGGGGTGTCTGGCCCTACATTTTAATAGTAATACCCCCACTCTCCCCTATCTCTCTCCCCTCTCTATCCTTTTCTCTCACTTCCTCCCCCCTCTCCCCTTTTCTCCTCTGTTCCATTTTCTCCCTCCCTCTCCCCTCTACTTAGTTAGGGATTGTTTATATGTTTATCAATGTAAGTGTGTGCATCTGTTATGGCAGCATGCACACATACACTGATATTGCCTTGCAAAGAAACGCTCATATATACATTGTACACACAGAACCCATCAAAAACACATATACTGACATTACACACACTGAGAACCCATCACAAACATATACTGACTGACATCACATACACACACACAGAACCCATCACGAACACATATGCTGACATTACACACACACAGAACCCATCACAAACACATATACTGACATCACACACACAGAACCCATTACAAACACATATACTGACATCACACACACACACACACACGCAGAACCCATCACAAACACATATACTGACATTACACACACACAGAGAACCCATCAGAAACACAGATACTGACATTACACACACACAGAACCCATCACAAACACATATACTGACATCACACACACAACCCATCACAAACACATATACTGACATTACACACACACACAGACAGAACCAATCACAAAGACATATACTGACATCACACACACACACACACACACAGAGAACCCATCACAAACATATATACTGACATCACACACAGAGAACCCATCACAAACACATATACTGATATTACACACACACACACACACACACACACACACACAGAGAACCGATCACAGACACATATACTGACATTACACACACAGAACCAATCACAAACACATATACTGACATCACATACGCACACACAGAACCCATCACAAACACATATACTGACATTACACACACACAGAACCCATCACAAACACATATACTGACATCACACACACAGAACCAATCACAAACACATATACTGACATCACACACACACAGAACCCATCGCAAACACACATATACTGACATTACACACACACACAGAACCCATCACAAACACATTTACTGACATCACACACAAACACACACAGAACCCATCACAAACACATATACTGACATTACACACACAGACAGAACCCATCACAAACACATATACTGACATTACGCACACACACAAAACCCATCACAAACACATATACTGACATTACACACAGAACCCATCACAAACACATTTACTGACATCACACACAAACACAGACAGAACCCATCACAAACATATACTGACATTACACACACAGACAGAACCCATCACAAACACATATACTGACATTACGCACACACACAAAACCCATCACAAACACATATACTGACATTACGCACACACAGAACCCATCACAAACACATATACTGACATTACACACACACAGAACCATCACAAACACATATACTGACATCACACACACACACACAGAACCCATCATTCACAAACACATATACTGACATCATACACACAGAGAACCCATCACAAACACATATACTGATAATACACACAGAGAACCCATCACTAACACATATACTGACAATACACCACTGTAAATTGCCTGAGATTGGGGCTTCAATGTGATGTACAAACATTGAAATGTACAACCAGGGACCTACAAAAATAAGTTTAGGAACTCATCAATACCGGCTGGGTGGAGTAGAGGTAACATCACTGCTCTGCATGGAGAGAGCCTGTGGAGTCATGGGTTTGATCCTGAAGAGCACCTCTCCAGTAAGTGTCCTTGGGCAAGACACCTAATGGCACATACTCGCCACCCAGGACATACTTGAAAACGAGAGAAATCTCAATGTATCCTTCCTGTTAAAATCCTTTCTCAAAAAAAAATTCTGCCCCAAATTATGTCACCTCACACATAACCCACAATCTCCATCTCAAATTGATGATATAGAGACATACACATATATCCAAGTGAGCTGGGTTTTAGGTAATTATTTATAATCATAGAAAAATCCCATATTTACATAAAACATATGAATTTCCGGCTAAACAAAAATTTCAGTCTGGGCCAAATGGGAAATCCGTCTCACCCTTAGGGATGAGCCGAACACCCCCCGAGTTTGGTTCGGGCCCGATCCCGAATTTTTCCAAATGTTCGGGTCCGAACCCGAACCCGAACCCCATGCAAGTCAATGGGGCTGAAAATTCAGTTTTTAGAGTGCCCTCCAAGTGGGGATATATGCTACATATTTGCCATAAAAGGTGTATGGGGGTCCAGGTAGTGCCCTGGGGGACAGGAAACAAGGACAAAAAGTTTAAAAAAATAAGTTTTTAAAGGGACAGTGAGTTTTCCATGAAATAAGGGTTAAAAATAAAAATTCCTTCAAATATCGTGCCCAGGAGGTCCCCATAACCTGCCCGTGAAGTGGCGGATTTGTAGGATGTATAGAAACACTTAAAAACAAAAAAATGATGTTTCAAATGACGGTAAATGCTTTTCCTTTAATCTATCCATAAACAACTGCTTGGGGCAGCAGTCTGTATGAAAAGAGGAGACATTTTCGGACACGCAGAAAAAGTTTACAGATTTTTTTGGCTAAAATATTGTGAAACTTATGCAGGCTTTGGATGAAAATAACAATAGGTGCTTCAAAATTGGTCCTTTAGCGTCCCCAACAGTGCAGTCACACCGTAACCCCTCTGAGGATATGAATCTGATACAGGCGTCAGTGGCAGTGCACCCAAATATTGTGCTTTTGGTGCCAGGCCTGCAAGTACTATCATACAGTAACCCCTCTGTGGTATTGTGGAAGAATGCAGGGGTGAACCTTGCGGTCCTATATTAAAAAGATATGCATCTGGTAAAGGCGTCAGTGCACCCAGATATTCTGCCTTTGGTGCAAGACTGCAAGGCCAGCAAGTATCATCATACAGTAACCCCTCTGTAGTATTGTGGAAGAATGCAGGGGTGGACCATGTGGTCCTATATTGAAAAGTTTTTTATCTGGTAATGGGCGTCAGTGCACCCAGATATTCTGCCTTTGGTGCAAGACTGCCAGGCCAGCAAGTATCATCATACAGTAACCCCTCTGTAGTATTGTGGAAGAATGCAGGGGTGGACCATGTGGTCCTATATTGAAAAGTTTTTTATCTGGTAATGGGCGTCAGTGCACCCAGATATTGTGCCTTTGGTGCCAGGCCAGCAAGTATCATCATACAGTAACCCCTCTGTAGTATTGTGGAAGAATGCAGGGGTGAACCTTGCGGTCCTATATTAAAAAGATATGATTCTGGTCAAGGCGTCAGTGCACCCAGATATTGTGCCTTGGTGCAAGGCTGCCAGGCCAGCAAGTATCATCATACAGTAACCCCTCTGTAGTATTGTGGAAGAATGCAGGGGTGGACCATGTGGTCCTATATTAAAAAGATATGATTCTGGTCAAGGCGTCAGTGCACCCAGATATTGTGCCTTTGGTGCAAGACTGCCAGGCCAGCAAGTATCATCATACAGTAACCCCTCTGTAGTATTGTGGAAGAATGCAGGGGTGGACATGTGGTCCTATATTGAAAAGTTTTTTTTATCTGTTAATGGGCGTCAGTGCACCCAGATATTGTGCCTTTGGTGCCAGACTGCCAGGCCAGCAAGTATCACCATACAGTAACCCCTCTGTAGTATTGTGGAAGAATGCAGGGGTGAACCTTGCAGTCCTATATTAAAAAGATATGCATCTGGTAAAGGTGTCAGTGCACCCAGATATTCTGCCTTTGGTGCAAGACTGCCAGGCCAGCAAGTATCATCATACAGTAACCCCTCTGTAGTATTGTGGAAGAATGCAGGGGTGGACCATGGGGTCCTATATTGAAAAGTTTTTTATATGGTAATGGGCGTCAGTGCACCCAGCTATTGTGCCTTTGGTGCCAGGCCAGCAAGTATCATCATACAGTAACCCCTCTGTAGTATTGTGGAAGAATGCAGGGGTGGACCATGTGGTCCTATAATAAAAAGATATGATTCTGGTCAAGGCGTCAGTGCACCCAGATATTGTGCCTTTCATGGCAGCTAGTGCCTTCACACCGTAACCCTTTTGTGGTATTGTGGAAGAGTGCAGGGTTGGACCCTGTGGTTCAAAAAATTTAAATAATATAAATCTGACACAGGCGTCAGTGCAGTCAAATATTGCGACTTTCATGGCAGCAAGTGCATTCATACCATAACCCTTTTGTGGTATTGTGGAAGAGTTCAGTGCTGGAGGTTTTGTGAATGCAGAAGACATCCCCGATCTATTCCGTTACGTCAGCATCAGGGGGTTGATAGCTGCTGATCGAGGACTGATTCATTTTTATAAATGTCAGCCGGTCTACAGAGTCGATGGACAGATGCACTCTTTTGTCTGTGAGAAAACCTCCAGCGGCACTGAACGTCCTTTCAGAAAGCACGCTGGATGAAGGGCAACCTAGTAGTTGCATAGCATATTGGCTAAGTTCTGGCCAGTGATCCAATCTCAACACCCAGTAAGCCAGTGGATCATCTGCTGGAAAGGTATCCAGGTCTGCCCTTGCCCCTAGGTAGTCCTGCACCATATGGTGAAGATGCTGGCAATGGGTGCCTACATTTGACGTCCCTGGGCGTCGTGGACTAAAAAAATTTAAACACTAAAGGAATTGTGTCACTGATGCATGCACTGTCCCTGCTCACCATCCTCGTTGCCTCCTCAAATGGTGACAGTACAGTGCATGCATCCTTGATCATCAGCCACTGCGGGGGGGGGAGAAACCAAGTTGACCTGAACCTGTCCTTGTGCCATACTCACACAGGTACTCGTTGATGGGCAGAGAGAAGGTTGCTGCCATTATCACAGACGATCATTCCCAGCTCAAGCTGGCGTGGTGTTAACCATCTCTGCACCTGGCCATGCAGAGCTGACAGAATTTCTGGCCCGGTGTGGCTCCTGTCCCCTAAACAAACCAGCTCAAGCACAGTATGGCTTCTTTTTGCTTGAGCCATTGCGTAGACCCTGTCAGGCGTCGGTTTAACAGCCACTTCACCAGAGAAGGAGGAGGAGGAGGAGAAAGAGGGAGAGGTGGTGGTGGTGGAGCAGACAGACCTCATACAAGCAGCTTTCTGGAGGCGTGGTGGATGAACAAGCTCCAGCACAGAGCCCCCTCTTGGATCCCTCCCAGCTGCAATCAGAGTTACCCAGTGTGCCGTGAAGGAAATGTAATGACCCTGTCCATGCTTGCTGGACCACATGTCTAAAGTCACATGCACCTTGTTGCTGACTGCCTTTCCCAATGACTGGATAACATTGTCTTCCACGTGCTGGTATAGTGCTGGAATGGCCTTGCATGAAAAGTAATGGTGTTTCGGAACCTGCCACTGTGGTACAGCACATTCAGCAAATTCACGGAAGGGAGCAGAGTCCACCAGCTGGAAAGGCAGCAGCTGCAATGCGAGTAATTTTGCTAACCTGGCATTTAGACGCTGTGCTTGGGGATGGCTGGGACTATATTTTTTCTTACGCTGCAGCAGCTGCGGCAACGTAATCTGACTGCGTAAATCTTCAGCTGCTGGGAGGATGTCACATTGTGAGGAAGGACCTGGTACATCCATTACTGTAGCATCATCCCTGTCAGTGGAGGTTGTAGGCAATGACATGGCAGGACGTACAGTGCGGGTAGAGACAGATGAGGAGGAGGAAGACCTACGCAAAGTATTGCGCCAACGGGATGCGTGGCGGGTGGTCATATGTCGCCTCAAGCACGTGGTACCCAAGTGTCCGGTGTTTATCCCACGCTTCAGCCTCCTCTGACATAGATTACAAATAGGAACGGTGGGGTCTGCTGCACACTTCTTAAAGAACTCCCAGACAGCAGAGTTCCTGCATGTGTTCTTTGAGACAACAGCGCTCTGCACCGGAGCAGCTCTGACATCTGATGCCTTGGACTGGCTAGTGCTACGGTTGGTCACAGAGGATGTTGTGCCTCGTGTTTGCTGTGCCTCCTCCTCCTCCTCCCCCTCACTTGATTCCTCAGTTCGATCTCGCACCCAGGTGGAGTCAGTGACCTCATCATCAATGTCATCTTCGCCCCCTATCTCCTCGTCACTGGAGCCAACTTGGCAGTATGCTGCAGCTGCTGGGGCAACATGAGTGCCAGTTATTTGTGTGTCATCACTGGCACCCCCTTCCTCTAGGTTGATTATACTCCCTTGCTCAACCTCAGAGATTGAATCAGAGCACTGTAGTTGCTGCGCATCCTCAAGCAGCATGTCACTGTCATTGTAGTCAAACAATTCAGCTGACTCCTCCGTGTGTGTTAGCGAGGCTACGGCAAGAGTAGCTGTGGACATGGAGGCTGCATTAGATGCTTTGGCAGCTGAGGTGGACTATAAAGCACTAGAAGCCTGGCTGGCAGAGGACTCGGAGGATGAGGATGGCCTGGCTAGCCAATCCACCAAATCCTCTGTATGTTGCTGCAGGTTAGGGATGAGTTGTTCGGGTTCGGACGGTTCGGAGTTCGACCCGAACTTTGGCAGTTCCAAAGTTCACGAATTTTGAACTTTTTGGGCGTGTTCGGTTCGGGTTTGAAAAAAAAAAGAAATTTTGAAAAAAGTATAGAAAATGCTTAAAAAAATACTAAAAAATCTAGAAATGAAGAGACTCTTTACTGCAGAATATTATAAGCAATGGTTTATTAGATATTGAATTAAAAACTAATGTGTACGTGGAAAGATTATCAACTCTAAATGACCTCTGTTCACAAACGGGCATAACACCAGGTGTTTTTAGTCTGGTAATCAATTTGATACATTGTACAATATACTGAGGGTGGGGTGGTGTCTGCTTCTGATTGAGATTTGAGAATTAATTTCCCTAAAACATCCTAATATGCTGCATTTAACCCTTTCAATGCGGAGGACGCGCTCAGCGCGTCCTCCGCATTCCCGCTGCTGTGCGGAGGATGCGCTGAGCGCGTCCTCCCATTGGGGTCAGCGTTCGGCCGGGTTCCGGCCGATCACTGGCCCCTCCGGTGCGGGCTGACATCCTGGATGTCAGCCCGGCATCCGGAACAGCAGCCGCCGGAATTTGGTGTCATCGCGGCAGCGCGATGACACCAAATTCAGGCGCCCCCCCCCGCATGTGCGGAGGAGGCGCCTGAAAGGGAGGGGGGGGAGGTCCTTCGGACCTCTCTCCCTCCCGATCAGCGGCTCTGCGGGGGTTAACCCAGGCATCATTTGGAAGGGCACAGCCTGCCCTTCCAAATGATGCCTGGCATTAACCCCTGGGGAGCTGGATTGCGAATCGGCGCTGATCCGTGGCAGCTAGGGGTTAAATTTTGGTATGGTTGGATCGGCCAGAGCATGGTCGTTCCAACAATACCAAACATGAAAGTGAAAAATTTTGTAAACAAAAAAAAAATAAAAAAAAAATAAAAACAAAAATTATAAAAAAAAAATAAACACTTTTTTTTTTCTTTTTTTTGGTTTGTTAATGCAGCAATATTGTTCCCATTTCAATTATAATGTGAACAATGATGCTGCACTAACGATTTTTGTATGCGGTGCGTTTGTTAAAAATAGTGTAATTTTCCCCAAAAAAAATGTAACGAGACCCCATCTCTAATTTTTTTAACAAGCGCACCCCATACAAAATATAACCGCAATTGCTCGCATGTTAAAATGTGAAAAAAAACACTTTACACATTGTAAATTATTGAAAATACATATTTTATTGCATTTTTTGTTATAATATACAGACATGACATAACGTATACATATAATAATGACATATTATGAATCTACCGAGTCTGACGGAAAAACGATATATAATATGTCTGGGTCATATACTAAAATAAGCCTTCAAAACACGTTTAAACATGATGAGCAAAACCGGTAAAAATGACCTCAGCACAGGGGCGGGAAAAGCCTCAGCAGCGAAAGGGTTAACTGATGTTTGAAAAAAATCTAAAGCAATGTTATTTTTCATCTCGGGATTAAACATTCACAGGGTTATTCAGAGAGCGGTGAAAAGCAGGAGAATAACTGGAGAAGTGAAAATTATGTTGGCTGGACATGAGCAGGGTCTGACGTCTCCAAATCACGCACACACGCCGCTAGTGGACGCAGCGCACTCTGTACATTCTACTAGCGGTTCTGCGTTCTCGAAAAAATGCGTTCATTTTCCACTTGCGTTGCGCAGCCGGACTTTCGTGCGACCGTACTTCGTATATATTGGCCGTCATTTGCTGCTAGTGTGGCCGTGATTAAGTGCGCCTAAACGCACGTTAAACATTCGCTAGTCTGACCCTAGCCTAAATGGAAGAATTTTTCTGGTTTGGCTATTTTGACCTAGAATTTTCCATTCTCCAGTCATTCTCCTGCTCTTCACCGCTCTCTGAATAACCCTGACAGGGTTATTCAGAGAAAGGTGAAACTCAGGAGAATGACTGGAGAATGGAAAATTCGAGGTCTGTCACGGGATGGCCCAGCACCCTCAGCCAGGGGCGGTTCATGGTGACAGGGTTGTGCCATAGACTGTTAGGGGCCGTGCACCCACGGAGTTCTGTTATATTTTAATTAGATGTGGTGTAATAAAAGTGTCCCCATTTGTGTATTGTGAAATGTATGGAAATTCCTTTGTATGTGCCTTGCCCGTCGCCATTTTCCGACGCCTCGTGGATCCGGTCAGAATGATCGGATCGGAAAATGGCCGATTCGGACCATCCGGTCGAATCGCAAAATGGTCGATTCGGACCATCCGGTCCGAATCGGCAACTCCCCGATTCGTAACCGCCAATACGAATCGGGGCCCGGGTGCCTCCTGCCAGCGAGGGCCAATGGGACTTGTGTGGGCGGGCAGGGATTCCCATTGTTATGACTTTGTGCAAATGTTTATAAATACATGTGTTGTGTAAAAAATAAACAGATTTACTAGTGCATTCAGCTTCGCCTGGTGACTTTTATATCGGCTGTATTCTGAGATCCCGCGCGGTCTCAGAGTGCGGCATCCAGCGAAGATCCGAACCGAATACCCTGTGCCTGCATCTCGCATCAGGACAGAGGTGCAGCGTATGGGTATCGGACTCAAGAAATTCGACCGAGGTGCCGAGATCCGATCCGAAGGCGCGGCCTGTCTGCCGCGCTTCGGTATATCGAGCGGTCAGTGAACGATCCGAATATTCACAGTGAGCACCTAAGATCCGAATATTCCCCGACCTGACCCCGTAAGATCCGAAGATTCATCCGGGGAAGATCCGATCCCCGTATCCGTACGGCCGCTCCGCAGACGCTCCCACACACACACAAGGTCAGTGAACCAGCTGCTCGAGACGCTGAGTACCGTGTTGCTCAGTGGTCGGGCTGGTTCCACGCAGGGGTCCCCTCCACCGCCCGCTAGCCCTTCCCCAGGGTCCCTCCAGGCCGCACGAGACGCCGAGTGCCGTGCCACTCGGTAGTCGGGCCAGCGGTAAGCGCCGGGGGCACGCAGATACGAGCACACCCGCAGGCGGACAACATCCCATTCCGTCATACTGGTGGCAGCGGTGGGATAGCTCTCTGCAGACCCCAAGGAGACCCTCCTTATGGCCGAGTACGGTGTCTACAAGCGGGACGTCCTGCGCGGCATGCTGGAGAATCGGGGAGGCACCCCGGGCTCCAAGAGCCGGGATGCCATGATTGAGGAGCGACGGAGATTGGATCAAGGGGCGGCGTTCGCAGCGTTACCCGCTGACACCGCACCGGCACCTGTCCCCGCCGAGTCCGACGAATGCGAACTCCACCGGAAGGTGCGGCAGCGGGCTGCCATTCTCGGAGCTGCCCCATCGGAGGCCGTCATGCAGAGTCTGATTCGGGAGATTAGACAGGAAGAGGAGCGTGAAAAGGAGCGAGTGGAGCGGGAGAAAGAACGCACGGAGCGAGAGAAAGAGCGCGTCGAGCGAGACAAAGAACGTGCGCACGAACTACGGCTGGCTGAGGTGCGGGGCCGGCGGGACAGCAGTCCTCGTTCGGACCGTTCCACCGGGCGCAAAGTGCCCTTTCAGGCGTTCAAGGAGTTCCGCGAAACAGATGAAGAGATAGAGAGCTATCTTCAGGACTTCGAACGCCTGTGCCAAGTGCACGAAGTACACCGTGCCGACTGGGTGAGGATACTGGCGTGCAAGTTGACCGGTCGGGCCGCCGAGGCCTACCGCACGGTGCCGGACGAGGAGGCCACCAACTACACGCACGTAAAGCAGGCGTTACTGAGCCGGTTCGCCGTGACCCCGGAAGCCAGCCGGGCAAAGTTCAGGAATTCTCGCCGGCCCAATGGCGCTACCCACGTTGAGTGGGCCCACCGATTGCAGCGGGACTTACGCACCTGGTTCCTGGGTAGCAAAGCGGAGACGGTGACCGAGATTACCCAGCTGCTGCTGCTCGAGCAGTTCTTCGAGCACACCCCCTCCGCCACCCGGGAGTGGGTGCGTGATAAGAAGCCCCAAACCGTGCAGCAAGCGGCTATTTGGGCTGATGAGTATGCGGACACCCGGAAGGTTACCGGGGGGGAACGAGCCCTGCCCTTCCGCCCCACTCTACCTGCTCCTCCACCTCCAGCCCCGGCGGTTCGGACGCCAGCAGCACGACCCACCAGCCGGCCCACCAACTTGGCCAATGTCCGGTGCTATGGGTGCAACCAAGACGGGCACTACAAACAGAATTGCCCCAACCGACCGGACTTGGCCCGACCGCCCGCCAGATCTCCCTCGTCCGCCCATTGCTGCGACACCGAAACCCCGTGGCCGGAGGTCCCGGAAGAATGGGAGCGGCTACATGAGGCAGACCCCGTGCAAGCCGCCTCGGCCGACAACCGCCATCACCACCGTCAGGCGGTGTGGATAAACGGGCGAGCCGCTGAGGGGCTTCGGGACTCCGGGGCTACTATTACCCTGGTACGGCCCCACTTGGTCCAGCAGAATGACCGCCTGCACAATACCATTGCAGTGCGGGTGGCCGGGGGGAAAGTTCTCCGGCTTGAGACGGCACGGGTTCATCTGGACTGGGGAACCGGGGAGAAGGTGGTGAGGGTGGGGTTGTTGAACCAATTGCCAGCTGAGGTGCTCCTTGGTAACGATTTGGGGAGGCTGGTCTCTTCTTATTCCTCAGATGCGGCCACCCCAGTAACCACCCGGCAACAGAGCCAACGCCACGACAGGGGCACTCCGATCGGGACCCAGGTGAGATCCCAACCAAAACCCCCCCGACCTCCTATACCCCGACGAATCCCGACTCCTCCCTTCCCCCCTGACTCCCCTTCCCCGTGGAGCTCCCCGGAGACGCTTCGCCACCAGACTCAGACCGATCCCACGTTGCAGTGCTACCGGGATCGGGCCGGTAAAGGCCTCGACGATAAGAGAAATGACAGGATAGAGTGGGAGGATGGGCTTCTCTACCGGTACACCGCGAGGGAGGGGTCCAAGAAGAAGCAGGTTCCGCAGAAGCAGATGGTAGTACCCCAGGGCCCTAGACAGGAACTTCTGCGCCTGGCTCACGACATCCCCCTTTCAGGTCACCTAGGGCAGAAGAAAACCCGGCACCGGTTAGCACGCGCGTTTTTCTGGCCCCGCCTCAGCGAAGACACCCGCGAATATTGCCGCACCTGTCCGGTCTGCCAAAAGTGTGGGAAGGCAGGGGACCACCCAAAAGCGCCCCTGCACCCCATGCCCATCATCCAGGAGCCCTTTAGCCGGGTGGCGGTCGACATCATTGGGCCGTTGCCACGGCCCAGTGCCACCGGTAAGAGGTACATACTTACCGTGGTGGACTATGCCACCCGGTACCCCGAGGCTGTGGCCTTGGCCAACATCCAGGCGGACACCGTAGCGGACGCTCTCCTACGGGTGTTCACGAGAGTGGGGTTTCCCCGGGAAATCCTATCCGACCAGGGTACCCAGTTCACCGCTGAGCTCACCCAGCAGCTCTGGCGTCTCTGTGGTGTTAAGGCGCTGCACAGCGCCCCGTATCACCCCCAGACAAATGGGCTGTGCGAGCGGTTTAATGGGACCCTGAAGCAGCTCATCCGGGCCTTTGTGCACGAAAGGAAGGATTGGGAGAAGTATCTTCCCCACCTCCTGTTCGCCTACCGGGAGGTTCCTCAGGAATCCACCGGATACTCCCCCTTCGAGCTGCTATATGGGCGCCAGGTGAGGGGGCCTCTGGATTTGGTTAGGGCTCAGTGGGAGGGGGAACAGGAGGAAGATGGGGTTCCTGTCTTGAGTTATGTCCTGAAGCTCCGGGAGCGCTTGGCAGAACTCGCGGGGTTTGTGCAAGAGAACATGGAAACGGCCCAGGCTCAGCAGAAGACGTGGTACGACCGCGCTGCTTGCAGTCGCTCGTTCCTCGTGGGGCAGAAGGTTCTGGTGTTGAAGCCACAGCGGCAGAACAAGCTGCAGGCGGCCTGGCAAGGCCCCTACAGGGTGGTAACCCAACTGGGGGATACCACCTATGTGGTTGTTAGCTGCGCAGACACCAGAATCCAGCGGACGTTCCACGTCAACATGCTGAAGGCCTACCATGAACGCCCGGAGTCGGTGGACGCCATATGCGCGCCGGCTACCGAGGAGACGGAACCATTTCCTCTGGTAGAACTCCCTGGGATAGCCAAGCAGCCTTCCGGGGTGGATCAGGTGCAGCTGGGGGAGGAGTTAGGGCCCGAAAAGCAGGCGCAGGCGCGGCAGTTGCTCCACGACTACCCGGGGGTTTTCTCGGCCCTCCCGGGATACACTGACCAGGCCGTTCACCAAGTGGACACGCCCGGCCAGAGACCCCTTCGGCAACCTGCATACCGGCTCCCGGAGGCGGTCCGCGAGTCCATGCGGGCCGAGATCCGGGAGATGTTGGAGCTGGGGGTCATTGAGCCGTCAGCCAGTCCATGGGCGTCGCCCGTGGTCCTGGTGCCCAAGAAAGACGGCACCACCAGGTTCTGCGTCGACTATCGGCGGATAAACGACTGTACCATTACAGACGCTTATCCCATGCCCCGAGTCGACGAGTTGCTAGACCAGATCTCCCGGGGTCATTTTCTGACCACGGTCGATCTGTGCAAGGGGTACTGGCAGATTCCCCTTGCCGAGGAGGCGACCCCGAAGTCGGCCTTCATCACCCCGTTCGGCTTGTACCAATTTCGGGTCATGCCGTTCGGGATGAAGAACGCCCCTGCTACCTTCCAGCGGTTAATCGATCGCCTCCTCGATGGCCTCCAGGGGTTCGCTTGCGCATACCTGGATGACATAGCCATCTATAGCCAGACCTGGGAGGAACACCTTGACCACGTAGGGACCGTCTTGGGCCGGATCAGGGACGCCAACCTGACCCTGAAGCCTGAGAAATGTAAAGTGGGGATGGCCGAAGTACAGTATCTGGGTCACCGGGTGGGGTGCGGGATACAACGGCCAGAGCCCGCCAAGATAGAGGCCATTCTAGACTGGCCCACCCCTGTGACCAAGACCCAGGTCCTCGCCTTCCTGGGCACCGCGGGGTACTACAGGAAGTTCGTACCCCACTACAGTGACCTGGCCAAACCCCTGACCGACTTGACGAAGAAATCCCTGCCCCGCCAAGTCCTGTGGTCCCCGGAGTGCGAACAGGCCTTCCAACAACTGAAGGCCGCCCTGACCCAAGCTCCCCTGCTAGCAGCTCCCAACTATAATAAACGTTTTGTTGTCCATACAGACGCATCAATGTTCGGACTGGGAGCTGTCCTAAGCCAAGTGGGGGACGACGGGGGGGATCATCCGGTGGCGTTCATTAGCCGGAAGCTGTTGCCACGGGAGGTGGGGTATGCTGCGGTGGAGAAGGAGTGCCTGGCCTTGGTCTGGGCCCTACGGAAGCTCCAACCCTATGTCTACGGTCGGTCCTTCACCGTGATGACCGACCATAACCCCTTGGTGTGGCTCAACCGAGTGGCGGGGGAAAATGGTCGCCTGTTGCGGTGGAGCCTGGCTCTCCAACCCTTTAACTTTACCATTCAATACCGGCCCGGGTCGCAAAACGGTAACGCAGATGGGTTATCGCGGCAGTCGGCCCGGGAACCAGGGGATTGGGGAGCCCCGACTACCCCGGTACGACCCGTTGGGGTCCAACCGGGTACGTCGGACCTTGGGGAAGGGGAGGAGTGTCACGGGATGGCCCAGCACCCTCAGCCAGGGGCGGTTCATGGTGACAGGGTTGTGCCATAGACTGTTAGGGGCCGTGCACCCACGGAGTTCTGTTATATTTTAATTAGATGTGGTGTAATAAAAGTGTCCCCATTTGTGTATTGTGAAATGTATGGAAATTCCTTTGTATGTGCCTTGCCCGTCGCCATTTTCCGACGCCTCGTGGATCCGGTCAGAATGATCGGATCGGAAAATGGCCGATTCGGACCATCCGGTCGAATCGCAAAATGGTCGATTCGGACCATCCGGTCCGAATCGGCAACTCCCCGATTCGTAACCGCCAATACGAATCGGGGCCCGGGTGCCTCCTGCCAGCGAGGGCCAATGGGACTTGTGTGGGCGGGCAGGGATTCCCATTGTTATGACTTTGTGCAAATGTTTATAAATACATGTGTTGTGTAAAAAATAAACAGATTTACTAGTGCATTCAGCTTCGCCTGGTGACTTTTATATCGGCTGTATTCTGAGATCCCGCGCGGTCTCAGAGTGCGGCATCCAGCGAAGATCCGAACCGAATACCCTGTGCCTGCATCTCGCATCAGGACAGAGGTGCAGCGTATGGGTATCGGACTCAAGAAATTCGACCGAGGTGCCGAGATCCGATCCGAAGGCGCGGCCTGTCTGCCGCGCTTCGGTATATCGAGCGGTCAGTGAACGATCCGAATATTCACAGTGAGCACCTACGATCCGAATATTCCCCGACCTGACCCCGTAAGATCCGAAGATTCATCCGGGGAAGATCCGATCCCCGTATCCGTACGGCCGCTCCGCAGACGCTCCCACACACACACAAGGTCAGTGAACCAGCTGCTCGAGACGCTGAGTACCGTGTTGCTCAGTGGTCGGGCTGGTTCCACGCAGGGGTCCCCTCCACCGCCCGCTAGCCCTTCCCCAGGGTCCCTCCAGGCCGCACGAGACGCCGAGTGCCGTGCCACTCGGTAGTCGGGCCAGCGGTAAGCGCCGGGGGGCACGCAGATACGAGCACACCCGCAGGCGGACAACATCCCATTCCGTCATAAGGTCAAAATAGCCAAACCAGAAAAATTCTCCCATTTATCTCACTTTCCAAATCGGCTATTTGGTCTAGATTGTTCTCTTCTCTTGCCAGTTCTCCTGGCTTTCACCTCTCTCTCAGGGTTGTTCAGAGAAAGGTGAAAACCAGGAGAATGGCAGGAGAATAGAACAATCTGGACCAAATAGCCGATTAGGAAAGTGAGATAAGGCTAGGGTCAGACTAACGCATTTTTCGCAGCGACCGTCAAAAAGTGTGTCTGAACGCATTGCCGTATTTTTTCACGGATTGCGCGAAAACGGTCATACGATGCGCATTTTTGTGCGTGATTTTTTACGGATCCAAACCAGGAAACTTTGGGTGTCTGGACGTTATGTTGGCCGGACAAATCGGCTTTTTGGTCTAGAAGTTTCCATTCTCCTGCTTTTCACCGCCAAAAAATCAGTAAACTTTTTCTGCGTGTCCGAAAATGTCTCCTCTTTTCATACAGACTGCCGCCCCAAGCAGTTGTTTATGGATAGATTAAAGGAAAAGCATTTACCGTCATTTGAAATGTCATTTTTTGTTTTTTACATATTTCTATACATCCTAGAAATCCGCCACTTCACGGGCAGGTTATGGGGACCCCCTAGGCACGATATTTGAAGGAATTTTTCATTTTTATTTTTAACCCTTATTTCACGGAAAACTCACTGTCCCTTTAAAAACGTTTTTTTTTAACTTTTTGTCCTTGTTTCCTGTCCCCCAGGGCACTACCCGGACCCCATACACCTTTTATGGCACTCTAAAAAACCGAATTTTCAGCCCCATTGACTTGCATGGGGGTTCGGGTTCGGTCCCGAACAAATGGGAAGTTCGGGTTCGGGCTCGAACCGATCTCGGGGAGTGTTCGGCTCATCCCTACTGCAGGTTAAGAAGACGGCCAGCACCAGTTATAAAGAACAAGCGTGCCCCTGCAGAGGATGCACCACGTCCACCACGACCAGAGGCACAGCCTCCCGACACAGGGGCTGCTTGCCCTCTTATCTGTGTCTGGGAGTGTCTGCCTGTCCTTTTTGTTCTTTCAGACATGGTGAGTGATATATAGATTAAATACATACAGAACTCTGATTCAACTCTGGTATAAAGATTAAAGATTTACAGAACTCTGGTATAACTCAGTGAGACACCCTGATAGCTGGCAGCCAGTGACAAGACACAGATTACAATTCGCAGAAACCTCCTATAAATCATTGAGACCCCCTGATGGGTGCCAGTGACAAGACACAAACTACGATTCGCAGAAATCTGCTACAGGTCAGTGAGACCCCCTGATAGGACCCCCTGATAGCTGGCAACAGTGACAAGACACAGATTACAATTCGCAGAAACCTCCTAAAATGCAGTGAGACCCCTTGATGGGCGGCAGTGAAACCTCCTATAAATCAGTGAGACCCTTTGATGGGTGGCAGTGAAACCTCCTATAAATCAGTGAGACCCTTTGATGGGTGGCAGTGAAACCTCCTATAAATCAGTGAGACCCTTTGATGGGTGGCAGTGAAACCTCTTATAAATCAGTGAGACCCTTTGATGGGTGGCAGTGAAACCTCCTATAAATCAGTGAGACCCTTTGATGGGTGGCAGTGAAACCTCTTATAAATCAGTGAGACCCTTTGATGGGTGGCAGTGAAACCTCTTATAGATCAGTGAGACCCCTTGATGGGTGGCAGCCAGTGAGAACACACAGATTATAACAATTCCCAAATATTTTGTAGAAATTAGTGACCCCAAAAATACTGCGTGGTACTGGCTGTGTGACAAGACACAGATCACCTCAATTCACAAATGTTTTAAAGAAATTAGTGAGCCCCAAAATACTGCGTGGTACTGGCTTTGTGACAAGTCACAGAAGATCACCTCAATTCACAAATGTTTTAAAGAAATTAGTGAGCCCCAAAATACTGCGTGGTACTGGCTGTGTGACAAGACACAGATCACCTCAATTCACAAATGTTTTAAAGAAATTAGTGAGCCCCAAAATACTGAGTGGTACTGGCTGTGTGACAAGACACAGATCACCTCAATTCACAAATGTTTTAAAGAAATTAGTGAGCCCCAAAATAATGCGTGGTACTGGCTGTGTGACAAGACACAGAAGATCACCTCAATTCACAAATGTTTTAAAGAAATTAGTGAGCCCCAAAATACTGCGTGGTACTGGCTGTGTGACAAGACACAGATCACCTCAATTCCCAAATGTTTTAAAGAAATTAGTGAGCCCCAAAATACTGCGTGGTACTGGCTGTGTGACAAGACACAGATCACCTCAATTCATAAATGTTTTAAAGAAATTAGTGAGCCCCAAAATACTGCGTGGTACTGGCTGTGTGACAAGACACACATCACCTCAATTCACAAATGTTTTAAAGAAATTAGTGAGCCCCAAAATACTGCATGGTACTGGCTGTGTGACAAGACACACATCACCTCAATTCACAAATGTTTTAAAGAAATTAGTGAGTCCCAAAAAAACTTGCTGGCTGTGTGACAAGACACAGAAGATCACCTCAATTCACAAATGTTTTAAAGAAATTAGTGAGCCCCAAAATAATGCGTGGTACTGGCTGTGTGACAAGACACAGAAGATCACCTCAATTCACAAATGTTTTAAAGAAATTAGTGAGCCCCAAAATACTGCGTGGTACTGGCTGTGTGACAAGACACAGATCACCTCAATTCCCAAATGTTTTAAAGAAATTAGTGAGCCCCAAAATACTGCGTGGTACTGGCTGTGTGACAAGACACAGATCACCTCAATTCATAAATGTTTTAAAGAAATTAGTGAGCCCCAAAATACTGCGTGGTACTGGCTGTGTGACAAGACACACATCACCTCAATTCACAAATGTTTTAAAGAAATTAGTGAGCCCCAAAATACTGCATGGTACTGGCTGTGTGACAAGACACACATCACCTCAATTCACAAATGTTTTAAAGAAATTAGTGAGTCCCAAAAAAACTTGCTGGCTGTGTGACAAGACACAGAAGATCACCTCAATTCACAAATGTTTTAAAGAAATTAGTGACCCCGAAAAAAATTGCTGGCACAGTGACAAGACACATATATCAATTCCCTGATATTTTGTAGAAATGAGACCCCCCCCAGTAGTGTGACAGACCGGCAGTAACAACACACAACGATCTCCTCTGAAATTTCCTCTGAAATGCGTGCAGAATCGGCGCGTGGAAACGTTATATAGTGTGCTGCGGGACTTAGCTTTGTGAGCCCATGATTGGGCAAAATTTGCCCAATCAGGACTCTGATCGGTGATTGGCATACTGTTGAACCTGTCTTGCACCAGACCTGTGGTCAGGTGCAAGGCTGTAGCCAATTACGAGCTTCAGGCCAGTGGGAAAATGCATTGTGGGCCATTGTGATGCATTGTGGACTCGAACATGCGCCGAACACCCGGAAATGTTCGGAGTTCGCGATCTACCCGAACAGGCTAAGTTCGGTCCGAACTCCGAACTGTCCGAACCCGAACCGCTCATCCCTACTCACCATCAAAACTAGTAGACGAGTTGCATTGCTGCCCGACGTGTCCCCCTGTGTACAACCTAGTACATGTATGATTTATTGGTGGGTGTGATGCTGACATGGCCCTTGTCCCTGCAACACACATATATATTAGCACGCACAAAAAACTAAAAAGTGGTGACCTCTACACACTATGCTCATATTGTGCACTTAAATCAAACGGTTTTATTTCTGTTACGAGTATTGATAGCCTGCAGATTGCATTTTTGTGCTTGTCTGTCTTATACATCCACATAAGAGGGCAGATGGTGCGGTGGTGCCATGCTACGGTTGGTTACCTGTAATATTTGGTTCACCGGCACAACCAAGTCAGCAAATGGACAAAGCGGGATAATTAAGACTTTAAAAAAATACTCTTTTTTTTTTGAGAAAGGATTTTACCAGGAAGGATACATTGAGATTTCTCTTGTTTTCAAGTATGTCCCGTTGGGTGTCTTGTTCAAGCACACTTATAGGAGAGGTGGTTTTGCTGGGATTGAGCCCATGACTCCACGGGCTCTCTCCATGCAGAGCAGTGACAGATCCTCTACTCCACCCAGCCGGTAGTCTTGAGACCTTTAGGCTAATGTCAGATGAACGCAGTCAGAGCGCACTCTGCGTGCGTGCATAACGGACAGACGTACTGATGGAAGATACTGTAGACACCACATGGTCAGTTTTTTTGACGGACGTAGGAAAAAAAAAGGGAATTATGGGAAATAAAATTAATATGAAAAATTATAAAAATTTGAAAAGGATATGAAAATCCATTTTGTGCATCAAGGTGCTGGACGTCGCAAATGCGCTGCGTCTGACATCTCATCACTCACACAGAATGCTACGCGGACGTGGCGCACTCTGCGCGTCCGTCTAGCGGTTTTACGTTCTTGCCTAACTTGCGTCCATTTG
Source organism: Leptobrachium leishanense (assembly GCA_009667805.1). NCBI lineage: Eukaryota > Metazoa > Chordata > Amphibia > Anura > Megophryidae > Leptobrachium > Leptobrachium leishanense. The sequence goes on along the minus strand of CM019064.1, from coordinate 361,813,359 downwards.
CCACGTGCGTTATGCGTGCGCAGTTCGGTGCGCACATACTTCGTGTGTGGGTTTCTATTGATCATGATTCTATGCTACGACGGGCGATAAACCGTGCGGCAACACGGACGTGATTACTGCGTTCGTCTGACACGGCCCGGGCTTTAGATGATGTCATGGCCCACCTTAAACCAGGCATCAATAAAAGTGCAATGTTTCATTATTATTATTATACTTTATTTATATAGCGCCAGCATATTCCACAGCGCTGAACCATGGGCACAGTATAGACAGGGTTACAATACACTTTATGGTAGAAGTACATGATTTAAACCAAAATTGCAAATAAACAATGTTTATTCTAGCTATATGTACGTGAGTGTTTGCTGCTGTCACAAGTAAGTGGAGACAGTAAAAAAGTAACATCTGGAGAAGACTGGAGAATATTGTCCCAAATAGGGACTGTCCCTGATGAATAAAGACGCTTGAGCAGTATGCCATTGCTAACCCCCACCCAACGGAGTGTCTAGGTTTCCGGATAGCCCCTCCCCTTCACGGCTTCTATACGCCTACGTCCTCGCACCCCATGTGACAGGCGCGTGTACGTCATCCTCTCTGACGTTTTCGACAGCGCGCCTTGGAGATCAGCCGCTGCTTGCGTTTCAAGTCTCTGTCTCGCAGTTGCGTTCAAGCTCTTGGTTATGGCGGGAGAAGTGGAAGGCACAGGAGGCCGGGGAATGGCTTGCGGCCTTATGGCTGCGCTGCTAGTTTTGTTGCCAGTGCCATATCATACGGCGACAGGTAAACCCAGTGCTTGCTGTATTTCCTGTGCCTTTGGTCCTCCCGTGTCCTCGTTATAATTTCTCTTGTATTGGTCGTGACTTCCCCTGTGTTATCAGCGCATGGGGCGCAGACTGAGCTCTGCAGGGTCATGCTGCTCGTCTTCCCTCAGCCTCCTGGCTAATCACAGTGGCAGGAATGTAGATCTACAACATCCATCAGCCACCAACCCTGAACTCCTTCATAAAAGTAGTGCAGCCCAGTATGTTCATGCTGGAGCTGCTTCCTTCCTGCCGGTTATCCTAGAACAATGATCTGATCGTTCAAACCAGTGTTTCCCGACTATGTCCTCAAGTACCTCTAACAGGTCAGGTTTTACAGATCACTCTGGGGAAAAGCAGACTGAATCCTGCAATCACTGAGCAGCAAATCATATCACCTGTGCTTCAGATATCTGGCAAACTCGACCTGTTAGGGGACCTGAGGACAGGGCTGGTAATCACTGATTTAAAGAGGTGTTTGAGAGTTTATTATTTTTTTAAAAAACCACTTCGTTTTAGTCAGTTGTCAAAACATTAATTTTTGTTACAATAGTTCATCCATTATTCCTACACTTTTTTTTTTTTTTTTTTTTTTCCCAATTTCAAAAAGGAGTCTGCAGACTTCTAACCATACTGATCTAAACACCTGAGCTTTACTCACCAGCTGTGTCTGCAACTATGCCTGCTACTGCCATGCGTTAGGTGTTTATTTGTGGGTTCATTTAAAACTGTTGCTCAACTCCGGTCCTTAGGACTTGCTAACAGGTCAGGTTTGCAGATATCTGATGCACAGCACAGGTGATATGATTTGCTGCTCGGTGTTTGCAGAATTCAGCTGCATTTCCTCAAGGTGATCTACACAATCTGGCCTGTAAAGGCTGTTGTCAGACGAGCGCAGTGTGAACGTCCGTTTTTGCGCACATAATAACGTCCGTCGCAGCATAAAATAATCGCCAATGGAGTCCCACTCGAAGTGCGTCCGCACCTAATTGCGGACGCACGCGGCAAACGGACGCAAGTTTGGCAAGAACGTAAAACCGCTAGAACGGACGTGCGCTGCGTCCATAACGTCCGCATAGCTTTGTGTTTGTGTGAGTGATGAACGAGGTCAGACTAACTGCATTTGTGCGTCCAGCATTTTTAACGGACAAAATGGTTTTCATATTTAATTTATTTTCCTTCCTACATCCTTCAAAAATAACGTCAGTTAAAAAAAATGGACTGTGTGGCCACTACTGCGTCTAACGTCAAAAAGTGCGTCCGTACTGCACGGGCGCAAAGCCCGTACAAAATGCGCTCGTCTGACACCAGCCTTAGAGGGTCCTGCGGACTGGAGTTCAGAAACCCTGATTTAAAACACATGGACTGAAGTAGAACTTGATCACAATCGCTTTGTTCTGGATGGAGAAACCTGCAGACTTTTTTTCTTTTAAACAGATTTTTTTTTTTTTTCCTTTTCGTTGTGTGTTTTTTTTATTTGTACAATAACTGCACTGTTTTGCGTCCTCTTAGGCACCTCAGGTTCACATTCTTTACTTAAGAATGGGAAGTGCACAACTGCGGAATAATTCTTAAACCCATTCACACCTGAAGAATCTGACTCCCCCTGCCGAACATGTAAACGGGATTTGTTTCCTTTTTTTTTAACTTGACACTTTCCCGCCTCTGGGTGGGTTTAGATGCAGGGTGTCTTAATTGTTGCTATTAAATTAAGCAGATACTGTCTATACCATCTATATGTCCCACTACCCCCTCCCCCTCCCCATATGCTTTGGCAATGCTAAAATGTATTTGGTCCTGCCAATAAAGCTTGCTTTGATTTCCTGTCAGCAGCGTCTGCTCAATTATTTATTTTAGGTTTAAATACCTTTTCTCGCTGGTAGCCAAGCTGCTCATCCTCTACACCTCAGGGCTTCAAAAATGCCGATGTCTCAGCAGCTTCAAATGCAACTTTTGTAGCATGCTAAACTATACAATTTGTGTATCTTGACGTTCCTTGCATGGTGCCTGCACAGCACTGGTCCTCAGCTGCCGTCTCCCAGAACGCTCACTGCTGCTTGCGTTCAGATATTATTCTGGAACCCTAGGGTCATATGCGAGAAGTGAATGTCACATGCAGGATATGATTTGAAGTCTGATGGCTTTAGGGCTTGACAAATTTGCTTTGAATCTAGGAGCCAGATACAAAAGTTAGGAGCCAACGTGTCGGTGAGGATTCGCCTTTATCAAGGTATACCTTGATAAAGGCGAATCCGCAATGAAACATTGGGAACCTTGCCTCTGCATCTGGGAGTTGGTTTGTACTGACCCAAATTATGATTTTAGCTGCTTCTATTTATCACTTTGTTTATATGGTGCCTTTTGCTGTTAGGTATTGTTTGTGCATGTGGTCTTTTGGCTACTTTGAGCCTAGAAGTGTAGACTGTTGCTTCAAATATCCGTTTGGCATATATATATGCCAAACAGGGATCAAAATTTCAAGTCCCAAGCTACTAACCAGGCCATAAGAGTTACTTGCCACCAGTTGCTCCACCTAACCCCTACCAGCCCTTAACTCTGCCCCTAAACACACACCCTTAAATTCTTATGAAATTACACTGTTAAAGGTTTTATTTAGAATAAATGTTGCAGACCCCGTTCAGAGGGCCAGCAGACAGATGTAAATACCTGTAAAGACAGGAAATAATCAGGAGACAGACAGATTGGCTGCTTGCTTCCACAGTATCCTCGTGGTTATGAGGGTAAGCAGGAACACATCACCAGTGCCACACCTATAATCTTCCCCCATCCTTCTGGAACATAAGACCCTGTGCGTCATATAACAGTCCCCTGCTGCTGCAGCAGAGAGCTGCATTCTCATAGTGACTTGTTATAGGCACCATATACCACATAGAAAACATAAACACATACCTTTCAATGTCACCACTATACATGACAATTACTTACTTTATACAATTGTGCACATACCTCGTATGTGTCACATAAAGTTACAAAAATAACATTAATATCAGACCCCTGATACATGTATACCCAGTCATCAGACCGAGGAGGCAGGGAAGCTCCTCTCCACCCCCTGCCAGTGACAGACAAGCTTGGTCAGGTTAGGCAGCTGATCCCTGCCACGTGCAGCTTGGGGAAGGGGCGGCTGCACGGTGGCACCGCTGGAATACGCAGCACGAAATAATTTATTGTGCTGCCTGTGTGTGCATTTCCACTCGCCAAATGCTAGTACGTGAGTGGAAATTTTGAGCCCTGTGTGTGTGTGTGTGTGTGTGTATATATATATATATATATATATATATATTAGTTGTGTTCAAAATTATTCAACCCCCACTGAAATTGAGTGTTTTGGCCAGTTTGACATTGACTTTGATCAAAGAGGCACGTGTAGGTCAGACAAATATAACATAACATAACATTTATAATGAAATAACCACAAATGTCTTTTCTGTGCTCACATCATTATCAGTTTTATTCAACCCCCAAGTGACATTCAATCTTAGTACAACATCCTTTTACAGTTTATAACAGCTTTTAAACGTGAAGCATAGCTTGACACAAGTGTCTTGCAGCGATCTACGGGTATCTTCGCCCATTCGTCATGGGCAAAAGCCTCCAGTTCAGTCACATTCTTAGGCTTGCGCACTGCAACTGCTTTCTTTAAGTCCCACCAGAGGTTCTCAATCGGATTTAAGTCTGTGACTGCGATGGCCACTCCAAAATGTTCCAGCCTTTAATCTGGAACCATGCTCTAGTGGACTTGGAGGTATGCTTGGGATCATTGTCCTGTTGAAAGGTCCAACGTCTCCCAAGCCTCAGGTTTGTGACGGACTGCATCACATTGTCATCCAATATCTCCTGGTACTGAAGAGAATTCATGGTACCTTGCACACGCTGAAGCTTCCCTGTACCTGCAGAAGCAAAACAGCCCCAAAGCATGATTGACCCCCTGCCATGCTTCACAGTAGGCAAGGTGTTCTTTTCTTCATAGGCCTTGTTCTTCCTCCTCCAAACATAGCGTTGATCCATGGGCCCAAACAGTTCTAATTTTGTTTCATCAGTCCACAGAACACTATCCCAAAACTTCTGTGGTTTGTCCACATGACTTTTGGCATACTGCAGTCGACTTCTTATTCTTTGGAGACAGCAAGGGGGTACGCCTGGGAGTTCTGGCATGGAGGCCTTCATTACGCAGAGTGCACCGTATTGTCTGAGCTGAAACTTCAGTACCCACATCTGACAAATCTTTTCTCAGTTCCTCAGCAGTCACACGGGGACTTTTCTCCACTCTACGCTTCAGGTAGCGCACAGCAGTCGAAGTCAGCATCTTCTTTCTGCCACGACCAGGTAGCGTTTCAACAGTGCCCTTTGCCTTGAATTTGCGAATTGATGCTTCCTATGGTCTGTCTTGGTATGTTTAACATCTTTGCAATCTTCTTATAGCCATTGCCCTTCCTGTGAAGAGTAATCACCTCTTCTCTTGTCTTCCTGGACCATTCTCTTGACTTCACCATGTTTGTAACCACACCAGTAAATGTCTAGAAGGAGCTGAGTATCAGTCATTTTAAAGCTGCCTAATTGGTGCTTATTATGCTTTATTGCTGCTCCGTGACATCCACAGGTGTTTTCAATACCTGATTGAAACACTTGAATGAACCTCTGTTCTTCAGAGTGGTAGTCTTTAAGGGGTTGAATAATTGTGTCAATGAAGAATTCACAAAAGAAACATTTACTACTGTATTACAAAACCAATTGATGTCATTTTAGTTGCATATGGTTCTTTAAAAAGTCCTTGTAGGATTTCATTCTGAATACAATTACAAATGTACACTAAATTCCCTAAAACCCTTTTACAGCATTGGGGGTATTTTGAACACAACTGTGTGTGTGTATATATATATATATATATATCTATCACGAGAAGCTAGATTATAATGATTTTATTTATTTTCATTGCTCTGTTGTCATTTGGACACCCTATTTACCCACTGCAGAGACAGACACACACACAACAGACCTCATATATAAATACATACACCAGGGCTGGATATATTTACATTAAATGTAGGAGACAGGAAGAAAACATTGAAGCCAACTAGATGTTTTTAGATGCCAAAGACGGCTTTTAGATTGGTGTAAAATAACCTGGAAATTTAAACGCCACAGGCTGAAAATCCCTCCCCCCTTTTTTTTTTTTTTTACTTTACATTATATTAAACCTATTGCCCTAACTAGTCATTCAGTATTTTTTTTTTTTAATGTTATTCTTGCCCTAAAAACGACACTTTTCCAACGGCGTGATTTTTTTTAAAATAATTTCCTCACATCCCTCCTTTTCCGCTCCCATCGTGGTTAACCCCTTTCCTGCGGAGGACGCGCTCAGCGCGTCCACCCGCAGGTAACGTTCCTTGCGGAGGACGCGCTGAGCGGGTCCTCCCTTTGGGGCCAGCGATCGGCCGGGTTCCGGCCGATCGCTGTGCCCCCCCCCCCCGGTGCGGGCTGACCTCCTCAATGTCAGCCCAGCACCCGGAACCGCCGCCGGGCTAATTAGATGTCATCGCGCCGCCGTGATGACATCTAATTCAGGCGCCTTCGGACCTCTCTCCCTCCCGATCGCCGGCGTTGCGGGGGTTAATCCAGGCACCGTTTGGAAGGGCACAGCCTGCCCTTCCTAACGGTACCTGGAATTAACCCCATGGGGGCTGGATCACGAATCGGCGCTGAAAAGCGCCGGTTCGTGATCCTTTCACGGAGCTGGCCGACATCTTGGATGTCGGCAAAGCTTCCGGGAATGCCCCCTGAGGACTGGCGTCATCGTGCATAGCACGATGACGCCAGTCCTGGAGTTAACCCCTAACTGCCACCAATGGTGGAGATAGGGGGTTCCAATCTCCCGATCCGAGGCAGTTAGGGGTTAATGTTTGATATTGTTGGATCGGCCAGATCCTGGCCGTTCCAACGATGCCAAACATGAGTATGAAAAAAGTTTTTAATAAAAAAAAAAATTAAAAAAAATATTTGGAAAAACATTTTTTTTTTTTTTTGGTTCGTTAATGCAGCAATATTGTTCCCATTTCAATTATGTGAACAATGATGCTGCACTAACGATTTTTGTATGGGGTGCGTTTGTTAAAAATCGCATAATTTTCCCCAAAAAAAGTAACGAGACCCCATCTCTAATTTTAACAAGCGCACCCCATACAAAATATAACCGCAATTGCTCGCATGTTAAAATGTGAAAAAAAAAAACCACTTTACACGTTGTAAATTATTGAAAATTCATATTTTATTGCATTTTTTGTTATAATATACAGACAGGACATGACATACATATAATAATGACATATTATGAATCTGCCGGAAAGAACAATATATAATATGTCTGGGTCATATAGTAAAATAAGCCTTCAAAACACGTTTAAACATGATGAGCAAAATCGGTAAAAATGACCTCAGCACAGAGGCGGGAAATGCCTCAGCAGCGAAAGGGTTAAACTTGGAACTTGGAACTTGGCTAAAGGTTTACGTGCAAAGAGCGCATGTGTGCCTATCACATAAACCAGCCAATCCGCAGGCTTCCTCCCGGAATCCTGCTCCTTCAACCACGCATGCGCTGAGCAGTGCGCGTTCACGAGCGGCGAGGTGAGCTGAAGTTAACCCCGCCTGCTCGTCTAAAAAACTTAGTCGGAGGAGGCGGCTCCTTCTCCTGCGCGTTCCCGTGACTCTGCCGGAGCGTTGGGACGTCATCGCGCTTGTAGCGCGATGACGTCCCAGCTTTGCCGAGAGTTCCAAAATGCGGGACCTTGAAACCCGATCGGGCTGATTGACAGCTGGGACGGCGGAGTAAAGCCCACCGTTTCTCTCAGCAATATCAGCCGATCGGGAAACGTAGAAGGTGGGTGGGGGGATGGGATACTTCAGGCAATATGACCACCTTAAAAAGCTGAGGTGGTCATATTGCCTGGAGTATCCCTTTAAAAGCTAGGGGCTACCTGGCTTTCTCAAGCCCAACTCATCCCCTTTTTTTGAAAGTACACAAAGTCCTTTTGTATTATCTTCACTTTATTGGGAAAGAAACGGCAACTAAAAGGTGGGTTTATAGTTAGAGGGCTTCTCAGGTGTACCTTGGTATTTGGGGGGGGGGAATGGTTAAAAACAGGATGCAATCACCCGGTACATATAGATGCTTGCTGACAGCCTCTGTGGTTAGACTGCCAGGAATTGGCTGTTGTCATGGAGTGTCCCTGCTGTATGTTGAGGACGTTCCCCACCGGTTGTTCGATCGAGTTTTCCTCCCCATACTTACCTCTCAGGGGGCCCGCGGTGGTCTCACTTTCTTAATATCAGACCCTGCTATTATACCCCCTCCCTGTGCACGGATGACATCAGTTTCAGACCACCTTTCAGTCTGATAAACGATATCCGGTGCCGATATTCTGTACATTGAAATTCTTAAAAAAAACACAATTTCTACAGAAATCTGGTGTCAAAAATGTAAACCTTACGACAACTGTGAAATATAAAGTACTTGGGGGGGGGGAAATGTGACTGGTTAAGGAATCACAATAACCTCTTTTTCACAATTTATATTTTTTGGTTCTACGAAGCAACCTGCAGCAAAAATTGACTTAATATTCCCCTCTACTTCCAGTGTGGAGCATGGAAAGGTTTTGCAGTTTTTTGGCAGATAATGCGCGCCATGAACTATTTAAAGGGACACTCTAGGCAACATGACCACCTAAGCTATTTTAGGTGGTCATGATGCCCGGAGTATGCCGCCCTCTGTCTCCCCTCCCTCTGCTCGGCAGTTCAGCTGAAAACAGCTGAGAGAGGTGGAGGAGTTTACTCCGCCCTCCCAGCTGTCAGTCAGCAGAGCAGAAATCATATTTCCCACTTTTGCCAAGTAGGAGACGTCATCGCGCTTTCAGCGCGATGTCGTCTCCAACTCGCCGCAGTAGCTGGTGGCAGCGGCTGAGGGGTTAGTGTTGCGCGCATCCTCTTGCGCGCAACACTAATCCTCAGAGGGAGCCGGGAGAAAGCCTGCCGATTGGCAGGCTATGTGAGATGCGCGCTTCTCACGTAAACCAGAAATCAAGAAGGACGGGAGCGGAAGAGGAGGGAGGTGAGTATATTAAAAAAAAAAAAAAAAAAAAAAAAGACGCCGCTGGAAAGAAGTGGATTTTAGGGTAAATATTACAGTTACACAAAAAAATAAAAAATAAAGATTTATTAAGGGAATAGGGATAGGTTAGGATAAAAAAAACGGGGGGGGGGTGATTTTTTTTTTTTTTTTTTTTTTTTTTTTTTTGAGTAGAGTGTTCCTTTAAGGCATTTATTTAATCTTTGAGTCTGGGCAGTAGAGCAGAGCAAGATTTATGATTCCTATGCAGCCAGGATGAAGTAGGATGGGGAGTTTTGCAGACTGGCAAGTTGCACAGTAACATAATGGGTGGGCAGAAACAGTGAGATGTCATGGGGCAGGCACAACAGCGGGAAAGACCCTTGTAAGTCACTCCAACCATTCTGTTTCTTACTGTGGCAAGCCGATGTAAGGAGACCTCGGAGAGACCACATCACTGCGTTGTGTTGCTGGCCATAGTCGGGTAAGGAGACACTTACACAGTGCCGAGACTCAGTGTTCTGTGACTCTTGCTCAGAAGTTTTGCAGCTTCTGTGAGTTATCCGGTAAATTCGTCAAGGTAGCATTCCGACAACGGGGGAAATGCTGAATATCGGCCCTGATTATCGGTGGTAGCGATTATCTGTCGAACACCCCCCCCCCCCCCGCTGCCCAGGGATTTCCAATGATCTCCCTATGGTGGAGATAGGGGGCTCCTTTTTTGAGGGTCCTGTTTGGTATCATTTGGAAAGGCCTTGCCCACTTATTTAACCCTTTCGCTGCTGAGGCGTTTCACGCCTCTGTGCTGAGGTAATTTTTACCGGTTTTGAAGGCTTGTTTTAGTATATGACCCAGACATATTATATATCGTTCTTTCCGTCAGACTCGGCAGATTCATAATATGTCATTATTATATGTATACGTCATGTCCGGTCTGTATATTATAACAAAAAATGCAATAAAATATGAATTTTCAATAATTTACAATGTGTAAAGTGTTTTTTTTTTCACATTTTAACATGCGAGCAATTGAGGTTATATTTTGTATGGGGTGTGCTTGTTTTATATAAATTAGAAATGGGGTCTCGTTACATTTTTTTTTTTTTTTTGGGGAAAATTACGCGATTTTTAACAAACGCACCGCATACAAAAATCGTTAGTGCAGCATCATTGTTCACATTATAATTGAAATGGGAACAATATTTCTGCATTAACAAACCAAAAAAAAAAACTTGTCTGTTTATTTTTATAATTTTTTTTAAAAAATATTTTTATTTTTAATTTACTTTTTTTAGAAAACTTTTTTCAGTCGTGTTTGGTATCGTTGGAACGGCCATGCTCTGGCCGATCCAACAGTACCAAACTTTAACCCCTAGCTGCCACGGATCGGGAGATAGGGGGTTCATTGGAACCCCCATCTCCACCGTTGGTGGCAGCTAGGGGTTAACTCCAGGACTGGCGTCATCGTGCTATGCACGATTACGCCAGTCCTCAGGGGGAGTTCCTGGAGGCTTGGGCGACATCCAAGATGTCGGCCAGCTCCGGGAAAGGATCACGAATCGGCGCTTTTCAGCGCCGATTCGTGATCCGGCTCCCCAGGGGTTAATGACAGCCACCGTTTGGAAGGGCAGGCTGTGCCCTTCCAAGCAGTGCCTGTATTAACCCCCTGCTCCCTGGTGATCGGGAGGGAGAGAGGTCCAAAGGACCTCCCCCCCCCCCCCTCCCTTTCAGGCGCCTCCTCCGCACATGCGGGGGAGGCGCGTGAATTAGATGTCGCCGCGATGACATCTAATGTCCCCGCCGGGGTCCCGGAGTGCTGGGCTGACATCCAAGCACAGGAGAACCACTTGGCTGGACGCGCTGAGCGCGTCCATAGCAGCTAAGTGGTTAAAGGGGGGGGGGTTGTTGTTTTTTTTTTTTTTTTTCTGTGTTTGGTAGTAGTGGCTCTTTAAGGTGATTGGGGGGGGGGGTTTAGAGAAATGTTTAGGGCTGAAACAATTAATCAATAACTAGAATAGTTGACAACTATTTTCATTATCGATTAATCGGCTGGTGATAGATTTTTGTGTACAGCACACACTGTCTAGAGTCAGACTGAGTTAAATGTTAGGACCTCAGACTCTGCTTCGGAGCTGATTGGAGAAGACGTGACGCTGCTTTACTTGGTATGATTTAGTTCTAGGGTTATAACACAAATCCTTGGATGCTGCCGATGGTGTTTTATACTTGAAGCTGGAATCCTGTGCCACCACCCCAACCTGCCACCCCCCCCCCCTTCCCTTGGTTTGGAGCTGCCATTCTCTCCCTTTGGTTCAGTCCTTTCCCACAATCTCCCTCCCACACTCAGGCCCAGTCTTTTGCAAAAATCCATTCCCTCTCATACTTGGTTCAAGTCCCTTGCCCAAACTCACTCCCTTCCACCTCTGGACCCTCCTGCCGCTCAATTTGTTCATGAAATTATTGTAAAGGGACGCTCTACTCACCACTGACCGCTTATTAAAGTGGTCAGGCTGCGTGGAGTGCCCCCCCTCACTTTGCTTTCATGCTGACATCATGGCTACCTGACGCTCATAGCCGTGTTCGTTTGAGGAGAAAGCAGACAAGGGCTTAAGGCTGGCGTCTTTTAGAGTGGAAGGAGTGTCGGTGAGAGTGGACATTCCTTCCACTCAACGCCCGTCTGGCCACCTCGCTGAGCGCACTTAGTGCACTCGGCGCTGCAAAGCTTGATCCTCCTATGGAGGATCGTGCTTTGCAGCCCCGTCAATGCCCGTCCTAGCGCTAGACGTAGAGGGCTGCTGCACGGATGCAGCACGGCTGCTGTTGCACGCGCATCAGCGTGTGGCTGACCCCGTCACAGCATCTCAATGCTGCGACAGACGCCATAAGGCACATCAGTACGGGCGCACATAGTGCGCTCGTTTGAAGCCATCCTATGCTGCGTACGTAGCATCGATTCAGCTCTCTGACCAGGCACTCGTGTACGTTGTGTGTGAAAAGTATGAAATTTGCAAATGTACGTACGAATGCAATATACATTAGGCAAATTGCTTACCAAAAAAGGGGGGGGGGAAGGGTTGTTTTTTTCTTTTAAGTAAAAACATTTTTTTTTATGTTAAAGTAATATCTGAATCGATTAGTTGAACAATTATTTATCGTTAGTTGCAGCCCTAGAAATGTTACAATAATGACATGAAGTACCATTATATGGTATTTACAGTATTCACTTTTTTTTTTTTTTTCCTTCTTCTAGTTAAAGAAAATAAGGCTGTCATTGTTGCTCTTAAGGAAGGGTTGGTTATCAGCTATAATGTGTCAAAGAACTTTTGCTACCGGAAGACATATGAGCCCAAGTGGAATGAGATTTGGACAAAGTTGCAGGTAAGACAGTAGCCATGCCGCCTTAATTAAACACAGAACTCTGCTTGTGCAAACAACTGGCATGTGTACTATTATGTAGGGCTGAAACAACTAATCTATGATTAAATTAGAGACCAAAACAGCGTGATGTACCTTCAAAGGGAGAGCTCTATCCCAAAGAGGAACTAGAAAGGTTCCATAGGGAAATGAATGACAAACCCTTCCATACAGTTCACGATGACCTATAGTGAGCATAAGATCAATTTTTTTTAGATTTACTCCTCACTGTAGAAGATCAAAAGATTAAATCCGATCAATACGTCAAACCAACGGATAGGAACAGCCTTTTACTCTTTTCCAGTTTCCACCCTAAGAATACCATTAACTCCCTACCTAGGAGTCAATTTACCAGAGTAGCCAGGAATGTCTCTGATTTGGATACACTTACTATCAGGTTGGGAGAGATGACTATAAAGTTTGTAGATAAGGGGATATCCTGTCCCTCTCTTGGAGTTGGCGTCAGAGGGCAAGATATCTCAAGGGAAAATAGTCTGTTTTGTCCGATTTAGACCTAATCCCTCCAATCTAGGATACCGTTTGTGTGTCCGTATAATCGAGCGAGTAACCGGATTAATAATATTTTACGTAACAACAATATGTTAAGCAGGGGATTTCCGTATGTGGATGAGTTTAAAGCACCTCGTATCGTATAGTATAGGAGGAACAAAAATGTAAAAGATTTTCTTGTAAAAGCAGACATAGGACCCCTTTAAAATGAAACGTCAAAGATTTTTAGGTAAGAAGACCTGCGGCACATTTCCGTGCTTTAATTGCAGTTGTTGCAATGCTATCATATGGGGGGACCATGTCTCCCATCCGTTTAGTGGTCAGAAATTCTTTATAAGGGATTACTTTACTTGTGATGCCACGTATGTTTTAAAATGCCCGTGCGGCCTTCTGTATGTCGGAGAAACGACTAGGAAAATTAAAGAATTACCCAACATAAATCGACAATACGCACTGGCAAGACGGATTTACCAGTGCCAGAATATTTCTTAAAAGAACATCACACTATATCACAATTACGATTTCTGGTGATAGATTGGGTTCCTCCTTTACGGAGTGGAGGGGATCGATTTTTAAAGTTTTTTAAAAAGAAAGGAGTAACTGTGGATCCATAAACTTGACACATTGTGGCCTAGAGGCCTCAATAGGGAGTTTAATCTTGATGTATTTTACTGAATATGTTTATTTTATGTGTGTAATTTTCTGTATGTGCTACACTTGCTTTGTGATTTAAAGAGACAGATGGGAGGCTTAAAAGTTAATAGCATAAACCCCGCGTAAACTCCACCCTTGTTGTCAAATTATGTGGTTAATGATTTGGTCTATTTAACCCCTTAAGGACGGGAGTAATTTTACAAGTTTGGAACACTTTTGAACACTTCTAAAAGTACAATTTCAGCTATTCGCTGTTCAACCATAATTTACCTCTTACATATTAAGTGTACCCACCCTTATTATATATCATTTTGTTCAGGAGAAATAGGGCTTTCATCTTCCATCAAAGATTTATATATAAAATATATTCTAGTATGAAAAAAAAACCTAAAAACTATGAGAAAAAAGGAAATTTTGCAATTTTCAAAGTTCTCCATTGTATTTCTAGTGTGAATGACATTGTACGCTTAGCATTAAATGAAATAAAATACATATTTCTGGTCAGCAATGTCTTACGAGTTCAACGGTACCCCCCATGTAGAGGTTTTAGGAGGTTTTGGAAAGTTACAGGGTCAAATATAGAGTTTGCCCATTTCACGTTTTACAACTTGAAATTTGCCAGATTGGTTTCCTGGCCCTATGTTGACTTTGAGAGGTTATGGCAGCCCAGGTATGAAAAGTACCCCAACATGTCATACCATTTTGAAAAGTAGACAACCCAGGCTATTCCAAATGGTGTACGTTTTGTTTTTTTATAGTAGTCTCTTAGTCGCAAACTTGGTCTTCATGTTTGTGTTTTGCATTTTTCACACAAAAACTGTTATTTTGCTGCTAATATCCTGCTCGGTCAACCTTTTACTGGCCTATAACATTGATATTTGTGTTCGGCAATGTGTTACGAGTTCAACAGTACCCTCATGTTGCATTTTTATTTACTTTTTGGAAAGTTACACGGTCAAATGTAGAGTTTGCCCATTTCAGGTTTTACAACTTGAAATTTGCCAGATTGGTTTGCTGGGCCTAGGTTGAATTTGAGAGGGTATGGCAGCCCAGGTATGAAAAGTACCCCAACATGGCATATCATTTTGAGAAGTAGACAACCCAGAGTGTTGAAAATGGGGTATGTCCAGTTTTGTATAGTAGCCACTTGGTCACAAACCCTGGCCACACTTAGTTTTCATGATTGTGTTTTGCATTTGTTTTACATGAAAACTGTTATTTTGCTGCTAATATCCTGCTCAGTCAACCTTTTACTGGCCTATAACATTGATATTTGTGTTCGGCAATGTGTTATGAATTCAACGGTACCCCACATGTAGCATTTTTATTTCATTTTTTTGGTAATTTGACAAGTGATTTTCAGGATTTATGTCGACTTTGAGAGAACATGGCACGCCAATAAAGAATATTGCTCCAAAGATGACGCGCCAATGATTCTAAATTAGTATTTTGAGTTGTTTGGTGCAGCCACTTTAGAATAGCTGGGCTTAACGTAAACAGGGACAGGCCAAATTCAGGGGATTCCAGAAGTCAGAGTAGTCGTTATAACAAGCCAATGAGTCGGTACAGGCAGCAAAGGGTAATCGGGACAAAGCAGAAAAGGGGATTTAGTAATTTAGCTCGGTATGATAAATTTTGAAGCGCTCGGTTATGCAGAGGCCAGGTAGAGATGGGCAGGTAGGGCAATAATAACTAGAATCCTTTCGGATTCCTTTCTTGCGGCAGACACGACACTTTTTCTGGGGGGACTTTTTACAGCGGGTGGGAGGGACTCGGGAAGGAAAGTGTCTGCCACTTAATCTTTGGAGATCTCCTTGTTCCAAAGTGGATGTAACGGGGGCCGGGGTTAGGATAAGTTGGGATATGATCTCAAGCATGAATTCTAGGAAGGGATATGGCTTTTGTACTGCTGCCTGCTTGTAGAGCACGTACGCATTGAAAATTGCTATCTCGGTCAAATAGATGGCAATCTTCTTGTACCATGCCCTAGTCTTTCGGTTCACCAGATAAGGCTGTATACATTGATCAGCCAAGTCTACTCCCCCCATAAACTTGCTGTAATCTACAATGCACTTCGGCTTTTCCAGTGGCTCAGTCCTCCCTCTCACAGGCACTGGCACTGTACTTTCGTCATGCACTGTAGATAGCATGTATACATCCTTCTTATCGGTGAACCGAAGGGCTAGCACTTCTTCCTGACGTAGAGATGAAGAGGAGCCTCTATTTCTTTTGCCTGCTGTCAGGATTTGGGGAAAACCTCTGCGATTCTTCCGCACTGTGCCACACGCAAGGGTCTCAAAACAATATAAATTTTTAAATAGGTCGATACTGGTGTAATAGTTATCGACCCATAAATGATAGCCCTTGTTGAATAGGGGATAGACCAGATCCCACACAATTTTTCCACTGGTGCCAATACAATCGGGGCATCCTGGGGAGTCAAGGTGGCTATCTTTCCCTTCGTATATTCTAAACGCCCAGGTGTAGCCTGTTGTGGACTCACACAATTTATAAAATTTGACGCCATACCGGGATCGCTTGCTTGGGATATACTGCTTGAACAGCAGTCTGCCTTTGAATTTCATAAGGGACTCGTCTACAGATATATTTTGGTCGGGAACATAATTATCGGTGAATTTGGCAGACATAAGACTGATAAGGGGCCAAATTTTATAGAGGCGGTCATGCATTGGGTCGTTTCTTGGTGGGCACAGTGCGTTGTCATTAAAATGGAGGAATCGCATGAGATTTTCGTATCTCTCCCTCTTCATAACCCTTGGGAATAGTGGGGTAGCCAGGATGGGGTTTTTGTGCCAGTAAGACCGAATTCTTGGCTTCTTCACTATTCCCATTACGAGGGTTAGAGCCCAATTTTTTTTTTAACTCTATCACATCCGTTGGGTGCCACTTGTTACGTCTGTGGCGATGTGAATCCGGATGCGCATCAAGATACTGGTTGGCAAACAGGTTGGTTTGCTCAACCACCATCTCGAATACGTCGTCCGACATAAAGAGGTTAAAAAAGCTCACTGGCTCACAGTCCTCTACCCTTACTGTGATGCCAGGAGTCGCTAGAAATGGTGGTATTTCTGGGGCAGCCATATTTGGGGGTACCCAAATGCTCTCGTGCCTCCCAGTAGATGGTGGGGGGTCACCATCACTGGAGGGTTCACTAAGGGGCTCTATATCAGAGGCTGTGAGGGTGTCACTGTCGGCGAGAGCGTCGCTCTCAGAGGCGGCCAGGATCTCATATGCCTCTTCTGGGGAATAAAAGCGGGAGGACATTTTTATGGGAGGTCGGGGAACTGATGGGGTCAAGTACACAAATAAAATATTAGAACACCTAAACTAAGCCCTTCCGGTCCTTGTAGTGGCCGGTACTTCTATCTATCTAGACAAGGGTAGTCAGGAATGCCAAGGGTCGTATGCCAATGCGGGTAGTCAGGAATGCCAAGGGTCGTATGCCAATGCGGGTAGTCAGAAATGCCAGGGGTCGTATGCCAATGCGGGTAGTCAGAAATGCCAATCGGGTACACTGCAGGCCAGGGGGTACAGTGCCTGGGTTTTTTTCAGGGTTTTTTTTCAGCCAGAGGGTACAGTGCCAGAGGGTACAGTGCCAGTAGGTAGTTTTTTTTTTTATTCTTCCTCTTCCTCTTCTCCCACAGTGCCGATCGCCAGCTGGGAGGGTCTGCCCGGGTGCCAGGCAGACCCCCAGCCAGCGATCGGCATTGTGGGAAGGGAGGCGGGCCGCTTTTCGGCACGCAGAGGCTCCAAACGCCGCGGGGCGTACCATGCCGTCCTGCGGCATTAAAGCCCACGTGGTGCAGGACAGCATGGTACGCCCTGCGTCCTTAAGGGGTTAAAGGAACTGCATTTGTATATACAGCTATGCATGATTAAGGTCCTATAGGACTGAAATGTCACTTTTTTTACCTGTTGAATTTGTCAAACTTCTCGATGGAGGTACGCTTTTGTGGATCTATTTCCATTATTGATTAATCGTCCTGTGTACAGCTCACACTGTTTTAGAGTCAGACTGAGTTAAATGTAAATAACCTCTGCTTCGGAGCCGATTGGAGAAGACGCGTTGCTGCTTTACAAGGTGTGATTTAGTTCTAGGGTTATGTCGGACACAACCAGTTTGTTTTTATTCCGTTTACAACAGTAGCAGAACTGTATCACAAACAAAAGGATACTGCCACTGGGTGAAGGAGCTGTATGCCTGTGTTTTATCTAGGGCTACAACTAACGATTAGATTAGTTGGCCGTTTATTTATTTATTTTTATTATTATTTTGATTCATCGGATAAAAAAAATAGAAAAGTTTACTTAAAGGGAATTTTCTGTAAAAAAAAAAAAAAAAAAAAAAAAAACATAAAGAATAAAAAATACCACAGCCCCTCCCTTTTTTTTTTCATAGTACGTGCATACACAAATCGTGTATCTTGCGTACTTTTCACACAAGGCATGCGAGTGCTTGGTCAGAAGGACGGGTTGATGCTGCATGCGCAGCTTAAGCCCATGTTTGCTTCTCAAATGAACGTGGCTACAAGCACTTCGTCATAGATGTCAGCATGAAATCGGGGTTAATAAGCTAAAGTAGGGTGCGTAGTGTGTCCCTTTTTTTAATAATTTAGTGAACAAACTGGGAGGAGGGACTGGAGGTGGAAGGGAGTGACTTTGCTCAAGTGACTTAACCTGAGTGTGAGAGGGAGTGGGTATAGGCAAAAGACTGGATCTGAGTGTGGGAGTCAGTTTGGGGAAAGGGACCAGACCAAAGAGGGTGGTGGCACAGGACTCCAGCTTCAAGTAAGGATTAAAACACAGGCATACAGCTCCTTCACCCAGTGGCAGTATCCTATTGTTTGTGTTATAGTTCTGCTACTGTTGTAAACGGAATAAAAACAAACTGGTTGTGTCTGACATAACCCTAGAACCAAATCATTCCTAGTAAAGCAGCGTTGCGTCTTCTCCAATCAGCTCCGAAGCTGAGGTTTACGTTTAAATCAGTCTGACTCTAAATAGTGTGCTGTACACAGGACGATTAATCAAAATAGTTGACAAATATTCATCGATTAGTTGTTTCGACCCTAGTTTTATCCTTACTTGAAGCTGGAGTACTGTGCCACCACCCCACCCTCCCTGCCACACCCTCTTTGGTGGAGAACTGCCGTTTCCTCCCTTTTGGTTTGGTCCCTTTCCCCAAACTCACTCCCACACTCAGATCCGGTCTTTTGTCCATCCATACCCACTCAGGTCAAGTCACTTTAACAAAGTCACTCCTTTCCACCTCCGCTCCCTCCTCGCCCTCAGTTTGTTCACAAAATTATTTAAAAGGGACACTCTACGCACCCTGACCACTTTAGCCTATTAACCCCGATTTTTTTTTTTTTTTTTTTGCTGACATCATCTTAAGTGCTTGTAGCTGTGTTCATTTGAGAAGCAAACATGGGCTTAAGCTGCGTGTGCAGCATCAACCTATCCCTCTGACCAAGCACTCGCATACCTTGTGTGAAAGTACGGAAGATACACAATTTAAGTGTGTACGCACGAAGGTTACGTGCACTAAGCAAATTGCTTTTTTTTTTTTTTTTACATAAAATTCCTTTTAACCCTTTTGCTGCTGAGGCATCTCCCGCCTGTGTGCTGAGGTCATTTTTACCACTTTCGCTCATCATGTTTAAATGCATTTTGAAGCCTTATTTTATTATATGACCCAGACATATTATATATCGTTCTGTCTGGCAGATTCATAACGTATACATATGATATATTATGTCCTGTCTGTATATTATAACAAAATATGCAATAAAATTAGAATTTTCAATAATTTACAATGTGTAAAGTGTTTTTTTTTTTCACACTTTAACATGCGATCGTTTGCGGTTATATTTTCCATGGGGTGCGCTTGTTAACAAGTTAGAAATGGGGTCTCGTTACATTTTTTTTGGGGAAAAACTTATGCAATTTTTAACAAACGCACCCCATACAAAAATTGTTAGTGCAGCATCATTGTTCACATTATAAATTAAATGGGAGCAATATTGGTGCATTCACAAAACAAATAAAAAAAAAAAAAAAAAATATTTTTTTAAACTTTTTACATGGTCATGTTTGGTATCGTTGGAAAGGCCATGCTCTCATGCTCTGGCCGATCCAACGATATCAAACCTTAACCCCTAGCTGCCATGTATCGGGAGATAGGCGGTTCATTTGAACCATTGGTGGCTGCAAGGGGTTAACTCCAAGACTGACATCATCGTGCTATGCACGATGATGCCAGTCATCAGGGAGAGTTCCCGGAAGCTTGGCCGACATCCAAGATGTCAGCCAGCCCCGGAAGATCACAATCTGGCGCTTTTCCACGCCGACTTGTGATCCGGCCCCCAAGGGGTTAATGCCCGGTACAATTTGGAAGGGCAGGCTGTGCCCTTCCAAACGGTGCCTGACATTTAGCTCAGGCCCCCGGCGATCGGGAGGGAGAGGGGTCCTTTCAGGCATCCTCCTTCGCACTCGCAGGGGGGGGCGCGCCTGAAATAGATTTCATCGCGACGACATCTATTGTGCCCGCGGCGGTCCCGGAGTGCCGGGTTGACATCAAGGATGTCAGCCCGCACCGGGGGGCACAGCGATCGGAATCCGGCCGATCGCTGGCTGCGAAGAGAGGACGTGCTGAGCGCATCCTCCGCAGCCAACCCTTCCTGCGGGAGGACCTGCCGAGCGCATCCTCCACAGCGAAGTGGTTAAATACATTTTTATATTTTTTTTATGAATAGATTAGTTGCCCGATTTATTTTGATTGAGAATAATCGTTAGTTGCAGGCCTACTATTATGTCAGCGACTGGAATCCTGTTGCTGCTTTTGTTTAGGTCTGATAAATACTTTTATTGGGCTAATAGAATGTTTTGTGTCATTTCTAACCTCTATGTATTTCCAACTGTTATGCCCAAAACCTGTTGGTCCCGTTTGAAAGGTTTAATGCTGACACAGACCCACACATTCATGTGTCAGCATTTTTTCCCTCTGACCTCTTTTAAGAGTTTTTATATGTCAAAGTATTTCCATCCCATGGCGTGGCACGTCACGGGGAGGGGGCCACTGTGAGCAGACAGCCATCATACAGGACAGCGATCACTCACTCAGTGCACTACTGATTGTTAGTCACAAAGTGGACTGACGGCTAACAGAGCACAATGAGTGGAGGGCTGTCCTGTAGGAGGGCCCTCTGCTCGCAGCTATCCCTTCCCACTGCAGTCTGCCTTGGTCACAAGACAAACTCAGTGACTTTGACAAGGATAACTCATTTTTCAGTCTTTGTCATAAAATCTGCTTGAAACAAGAGGATGCCGGTCATGTTTATTTTATTAAACCGGTTTACAGGATGCTAGAAGGGAATGAATTATGTTTTGTATTTCTCAGTGATTTCTAGTGGTTTTAAGGAAAATTACAAACTGGACTCATTCACTAGGTGACTTTTTCAATCTAAAAAAAAAATAAAAATAAATTGGGTCTAATAGAATAGGCTAGTTAATTGACAATGGATGCATATTCTCCAGCAAATGTCTCCTGCTCCCCCTGCTGGACAGTCAATGCAGCCTGCATGTCAATTTGTGGGCATGATAAAGATGTCCCAGAGTCCATTTGGTTTGGGTACAGGAGGTGTGACAGAACACGCGGTCACTGTGTGACTTGGAGGGGGCTGTGTGCTAGCCTCCTGCCCAGAGACTATGGCCCGTGACTGGGACTATTGAGGAACTGGGGGACCTTTTTTTAAATATATTTGGTTTTCACTGTTTTATAGATCTGCCAGCTAACTAAAGATTTCTGATGTCTGTGTTATTCCCTGTATAGTGTAGATCTCTGTATTAGTACCTGCTATTGTGTAAGTTCTCTCAGTAAGAAATTCCTTTTGTTTACCTTGCTTTTTTCTTCCCCCATTCCCCATTGTTTGAAGGTCCTGTGAAGCTATCTGATCTGTGATGTTGTCTGTTTCATTGTATGCAAATGTACTGGTCCTTGACTCTATCTGTCCTCTCTGTGAATAAACAACCAGTTCTATTCTGACCAAGCTTGAAGTCATGATTTGGGGTACCAGGAATCTTCTGCCCGCTGTGCCGGCTTATTTCTGTGGATGCTAGCCAGGCTCTCTATATACACCGGGCTTTAAGCTGCGGCTGAGGTACAAGAGAAAGATGTGAACGTCATGAAGAGAAACTGGGTGTCCAGCGTTGAAGCGGCATTTGGCAGATGTGACCCTGTCCGGGCACAGAGATCTGTTACAGTGGTGGCAGCGTGTGGGATGCTTCCTACAGTCTAAGAACATCCAAAGCATCACCGGGATTTGATATACAGACGGCAGCAGTCACAGGAGCAGCATACTGGGAGAGGTTGCGAGAGGTACAGGCATACCATCGTGGAC
This sequence comes from Leptobrachium leishanense, assembly GCA_009667805.1. NCBI lineage: Eukaryota > Metazoa > Chordata > Amphibia > Anura > Megophryidae > Leptobrachium > Leptobrachium leishanense. The sequence goes on along the minus strand of CM019064.1, from coordinate 361,791,442 downwards.
CTGTAACAGAACTGGGCCGATACAGCACGTTGGCAACTCTGGCACAATGCGCTGGACAGAGAGCAGCGCTACCAGAACAAGATCCTCCCCCTCATCCCAAGAAAGGTACCTGAAGAGGATAGAATTACGTGAGGCGTTGGTGGAGGGAAGCCGGAGCAGGGAAGCGCCTGAAGGGGAGGGGGATCATTTGGATTACTCGATCTCCTCATCGCCAGGGACTAGGAGGCTGTGGCCAGCATCGCTGGAAGGGTCACAGCCTGACCTTTCCAGTGATCTAGGAGGTTAACCCCTTAGTTGCCAATGATTTTTTTTGGGGGGGTGGTTTAGCTAAAATCACACTTTCTCCCCAAAAAAAAAATGGGTTCCCTGTTCTAATTTTTTTAACAAGTCTACCACATAGCATATGACCGCAAAGGCTCGGATAATAAAATAAATAAAAAAAACACTTTACGCACTGTGGATGATTGAAATTTTATTGCAAATTCACATTTTTTTTAATTTTTATTTTTACATTTTTTGTTATAGCATTTTGGCAGGGCATGACCTATACATATAATAATGATATATTATTAATCTGCCGAAAAGAACGATATATAATTTGTCTGGGTGGTATAATACGTGACTTAAAACCACGTTTAAAAACGGTCAAAATGAGCTCAGCAAACTTCTACTTCGAAACGGCGCCGAAGTTCTAAAATTACTCCCGTCCTTAAGGGGTTAAAGGACCATGACGTACGTAATACATCCTTGGTCGTTAAGGGGAATTTTCCCCAGAACGTACTATGTAAGTCAGTGGTCCTTATGGGGTTAAGACAGCAATACCACCCAAAGGGCTGGAACCCTATATAATACAATGAAAGTCTCCTCCCTATAGGGAAATATGAAAGGTACTGGTGGTATACAATAAAACCTGCACGAACTCCTGAGGAAATTGCCTCCTAGATTGTAAATTCACTTATGGCCTGATTCAAGGAGACCCTGGTCCTATCATCCATGTGTAGTATTCCAATGTATCACCCCCTTGTACATTGATCTTGTAAGGCACTGCAGAATTTCTGGCACTATATAAAGGACGACGACATTATTATTATTATTATAATTATAAGCAACAAAATTTTGGCACCTTAATTCGCTGATCCTACGATGAATTCAGCATTCGCCGCAGGGTCCCCGTAGTGCAGCAAATCAATGTACCAAACGCATTTGAAAAAAGCCGAACAAGGGTAAAAAAACAAAACACCCCCGCAACTTTTAAAAGGCGTATTTAAAAAAATAAATACTTATTCATAGGACCTTATTTTTGCATGGAAATAATAACGATAAAAATAAATGGTACAGAATGAAAAAATGCCATGTAAGAAAGAATCTGAATCAATGACAATCAACTTTGTGATAACACCTCAAGCAGTCTTACAGAAGCATTGACACTGGAGAGAACAGACATACTGCAGAGTATGTAAACCGTGAAATATGTGCAGTTTTAGAAAAAATAGAGCGCGGTAAAGTATTTGTTTTGCTCACGGTCAGCAATGCAAGTAATATGAAAGCTGCATGGGAAATCCTAATGGAAAAGTATCCACATATTACTGCAATAGGATGTTCATGGACTAAACTTCTTAGTGGCTTCATGAAATGGACACTCCTCAAACGATTTAGAAAATCTAAAGAAATTATCAAATATGTAAAAGCTGCTCATGTTTTTGCTGCAGTCTTCAAGAAAAAGCCGGAAAAAAAATGCCAAAATATAAAGGTGACCCTGAAGCTTTATAGTAAAACCGGTTGGGATGGAGTGGTGATTGATCTCTGCCTTTTGAAAGTTTACTAAAAAAAAAAAAAAAAAACAAGCTCTTCAAGCATCAGTAGTAATTGAGGGTTTTAAAATTCCCAGAAATCTATAAGGAACACTGTGCTTGAGGAGGATGACTTTCGGATTCACCTGCAGTACTCCCTACAGATTTTAACGCCAATTGTTTTCAGCAATCCATGCATCTGAATCAGATACTGCACTTTTGCCAGAAATTCCTAACCACGTGGCTATGATAAAACCTCCAGTTACAGGTACAGTTACAAGTTTTTATAAAGCGTTAAGTTCTGTAGCGCTGTACAGTGGGAGGTCGAACAACAAATAAACACAGGTTAAACGCACAGTATAGTAGGCGAGAGGACCCTGCTCAAGAGCTTACAATCTAAGAGGATAGGGGTGCCACAGTAGGTGAGGGTTAATAGAGAATGTGAAATAGGGGAGTGCATGTGGGCGATGTGAGAAGATGCAGCAGAAAATGAACAGGGCGAGTTAGATGATAGGAGGCTCTAAAGTAATGTGTTTTCAGACTTCTTGAAGGACTGTAGAGACGGGGAGTCTGTTGCGTGGGAGTGAGTTCCATAGAAAGGGGGCAGCTCGGGAGAAGTCTTGAAGGCAGGAGTTTGGGGAGCGGGTACGTGAAGCTGTGGCATCAAATCATTGGCAGAGCGAAGTGGTCGGGATGGGATGTACCTGTTAACAAGGGAGATGTAGGCAGGGGTGCGGTTGTGGGGAGCTTCGTATGTGCGCACCAATGTTTTGAATTGGTTTCTATAGGCGACAGGAAGCCAGTGTAGAGATTGACAAAGGGGTGAGGTGTGATAGGTGCGGGTTGTGAGGTGGATGAGCCTGGCACAGGCATTCATAACATTCTGCAGAAGGAGAATCTGGGATCTCTCTAAGGCTGGGGTCAGACGAACGCAGTGCGAACGTGCGTGCAGCCGCACTTTATCACGGCCGTAGTAGCAGCAAATGACTGGCAATATACGAAGTACGGCCGCGCAACGCAAGCGGCAAACAAACGCATTTTTTTCGAGAACGTGATACCGCTAGTACTGACGTACAGATTGCGCTGCATCCGCTAGCGGCGTGTGTGCGTGATTAGGAGACGTCAGACGCTGCTAATGTCCGGCCAACATAACGTCCAGATGCAAAAAGGGATTTATTGATGATCCGTACAAAATCACAGATGAAAATGCGCATCGTATGACCGCTATCGCGTATTCCGTGAAATACGTCCCTTCGTTCGAACGCACTTTTTCACGGACGACGTGAAAAATGCGTTCGTCTGACCCTAAGGCCAGAGAGAAGGAGGTTACAGTAGATGAGGCGGGAGATAAGTGCTTAGATCGTGCCATAACATTCAGGCAGGGCATGATTTATACATACTATAATAATGATATATTATGAATCTACCGGAAAAAGGCTATATTATATGTCTGGGTCGTATAATAAAACGTGACTTCAAATCGGGTTTAAACATGAGCAAAAGTGGTAAAAATGAGCTCAGCACACAGATGTGAAATGGCTCAGCAGCGAAGGTGTTGAACCCCCGCAGCCTTAATAAAAAATATTTTCCTTTTACAACAAACCTGGTCATGTTTGGTATCATTTAAAAGGGCCATGATCAGGCCTTTCGAACGATCTTAAACATGATGCTGTAGCTGCTGCTGATCTGGAGATGGGGGGATCATTTTGGATCCCCCTATCTTTACTTGGCAGCTAGGGGGTTAACTTGCCCACTGACACCCTCACACATATGGTGAAGATGTCAGTGGGTGGGGGTTGACCCGGAGGCTTGGCTGACATCTAGGGATGCACAGATACTAGGATCGGTGCTGATACCAGGACCTGCACAAGTACTTGACACTCGTGCAGGGCCCCCGATACCTAAACCGATACTAGAAGCCAGCTGGGGGCAATGTGTGAGCTTGGGGCATTTTATATGCGGTCTGTTCTTATTGAAAAGCAGTCACATGACCTTAAAGTATCGGTACTTGGTCTTAAAAAAATGGTATCGGTGCATCCCTGACATCCAAGATGTCAGCCACTTCTGGGTTTGAAACGCTATTTGACTCCGAATCGCGATCTGGCAATGAAGGGGTTAAAGTTATGAACCGCTGAAAAGGGGAATCCCCTTTCCATTTGTACCTTTCATTTGTTTCTAGGTGGAATGGTTGGGGATAGAGCTTCAAACGAGCCCCCCCTCCACATTTTCCACTGCAGGCGCCGGTGGTGCCTGGTGATGACCTCATCACGCAATGTGATGTCACCGCGACTGCCGGGCCCCCTCAAAAGCTGGGCCAACTCTGGACCTGCCAGACTACTGTGGGAGCCCAGACAGAGGTGAGTATAGGGAGGAAGGTTAGGAAACCGTGACATACTACGAACGTCTGCCGTCGGTAAGGGGATTTTCCAACATGATGTACAATGTACGTCAGCGGTCAGGAAGGGGTTAATATAAGATGCTACAGAAGACCAGTATTAATCTAAAACCGGCTTCTCTCTGTGAAGAATAGGTGACTGACATCTAGGGCTGAAACGATTATTTTCAGAATCGATTAGTTGGCTGATTTTTATTTTTTCGATTAATCGGATAAAAAATAATTCTCAGTACCATTTTTTTCATTTAAAATAATTTAGTGAACAAAAGGAGTGTTTATAAACAAACTTCAAAATAAACACACTTTACATTAACACTACAAAACTGTACAATGTTAAAGCAGCAGAACAAAAATCAAACATTCTGAAAACGAGGTAAACGATCACAGTTCCAGAAAGTTGGCATTGGAATGTAAAAATGTTAGCATATCCACATGCTCAGGGCTGAGGCCGGCTCTCTTTTTGCTAGCAATGTTGCCTGCAGCGGAGAAGAGGTGTTCTGATGGTGTTGAGGTGCCTGGGATACACAAGTAGCATTTCGCTAGTTTTGCCAAGGTTGGTTTTCTTGGTTACCCTTCCACCAGTTCAAAGGGTTTTCCTCCTGAGGCTAGGGTCAGACTAACGCATTTTTCACGTTGTCCGTGAAAATGTGCGTTCGAAGAATGGACGTATTTTTTCACGGAATACGCAATAGCGGTCATACTATGCGCAGTTTCATCCGTGATTTTGTACGGATCATCAATAAAACACTTCTTGCATCTGGACGTTATGTTGGCCGGACATTAGCAGCGTCTGATGTCTCCAATTCACACACACACGCCGCTAGCGGACGCAGCGCACTCTGTACGTCAGTACTAGTGGTTTAACGTTCTCGAAAAAATGCGTTCATTTTCCACTTGCGTTGCGCAGCCGGACTTTTGTGCGACCGTACTTCGTATATTGGCTGTCATTGCCCGGCATCTGCTGCTAGCACGGCCGTGATTAAGTGCGCCAGAACGCGCGTTCGCACTGCCTCAGTCTGACCCTAGCCTTAGCAAGGGGCCTCTTCACGAAATAATCTTGCACTTCTTTCCTCACTTGGTCATGGATAATATGCTCCTCATGTTGCCCCTCTTTAGGCTCTTCTTCACTGCTGCCTTCAGACTCCAGGAGTGAGTCAAGTAGTGATGCAGATGTTGAGGGCTCAGCAGTTCTAGTCACAGTTGAAATGGTTGCTTGTTGCCACAGCATCTCCCTTCTCACAAGTGCTTCTGTCTGCACTCTTGCCTGCATATTTATAATTTGTTCTGGTGTTAAAAATTTAAGTCTTCTAAATCTTGGGTCCAGAGCAGAAGAAAGAATTACAGTATTTGGGACCTGTTCAAAAAGGATTCTCTTCCATCTGCTCTGAAGCTGCTCTGTTGCTATGGATTGGAAATTCTTCACTGGAGAGGACTCAAAGGAAGCACTCTCATTAGAATGCACCAGTCCTTCACAAGTGCAGGCACTGAAGATATAGTTTTGTCCACTCAGAAGTACAGTAGCGCGTAGTACAGGGTTTAACCTCCCTGCTGGTATTCCCGAGTGTGACTTGGGGTTAAATTTGGCTACCACGAACGGTAACCCTGAGCCACACTCAGGCTGGATGGTTACTCCCCTCCTCCTGGCTCCCTCGCTGTCCCTGATTGCGGCTAGCTGCTTCCTGGAAGGCTCCCTGCGAGTCACATGATGCAGGGGGCGGGGCTAGCATAAAAAAATCTTTTTTACAGTTTACAGCACTTTGGATTATACAGTGTAATGTTTAATGAACGGCCACTAGGTGGCAGTACAGGATAAGAAATAGACCATGCATCGTCTCACCCTTGCTTGCAGACAGATTTCAGTGGTTTTTTTTGTTGTATTTTATTGAATATCATTTATTTGCATTATTTTGGATAATTATTTTTGGGATAATAAATTATGTCGTGTTTCAAACTTTATCGGACTCAGTGTATTTACTATTTATTTTTTATTTATTAATTTATAAAGGATTTTACCAGTAAGGACTCTTGATTGCACGCATTTCAGTGCGTGATTCCTAATTATTACAGGCTAACTATGTACAAAAACACGTTTCCTTTAAAAAAAAAAATTGAGACGCTTTTAGACACGAAATTTTGAAAAAATTAGACCGCCAGGGAGGTTAAGGGCAGTGGAAAGTTCCTCCAAGAATACTCCACTGGTCTGGTTTTAGATCCAGATAATGTTTGCCCCTTTGTGTAATTGATGGATCAGAAAGAGTCGCAGTTACTGGCCACCTTTGTTCAAGGAGTCTGCTAACCATGTATTAAGTGCTATTCCACCTGGTGCTCACATCCTGAAGAAGCTTATGCTCAGGTGTACCCATCTGCCTCTGCTTCTCCTTCAACTTGCTGCTGGCTAGCTCACTTTTTTTAAAATGCTCAACAAGTCCTCTTGCAGCACCAACAGCGCTCTCAATCCCCGAATTCCTCATTGCAGCACAGATCATCAGCTGCAATGTGTGGCCAGTGCAGCGGATACTGGTCCACCCATGCTTGTCCTCCAGGATTTTTGAAGCGGCCACAATATTTGCACCGTTATCATACACAATGGCAATTATTTTTTGAGCTGGAACTTCAAACTTTGCAACAACTTCCAACCATTCTGCAATCTTTGCTGCTGTATGCCGGTCTTCCAGAGGCATGGTAGTGAGGCAAACTAACTTCATCATACAATCATCACCTATGTAGTGGCATGTAATGCCAAGATAAGCCTCAATTGCTATACTTGTCCAAATGTCTGCAGTAAACGCAATTCTGCTCTCAGTTGCAGCCCTAATCCGCAGTAATAACGATTATTCTGATAATCGATTAGTTGGCACCGATTAATCGATAATGGTTGACAACTATTTTTTTTTTTTTTTAAAGTTTTTATTTTTCAAAGACAATTGTAACAGTTATCTAGCAAGCATCAAAAACAGATCAGTCACAGAATAAAGAAATTGCTTGAAGATAGTCATTATAAACAGCGAAATATATAGAGCTTCTTTGTCAAATGATACGCTACATCAATCGATCATAGTGTCGTCAATGGTGTATTCTATTGTGAAGATCTATAAGAGAAGTTCTAGCCGTGTGCAGTGCTGAGCTGAGTTGATCGAGCGTGAGTTGTAAATTACATAGCTAGGAAGCTACTTCAAATCTTATGGACGTGTCTAGAATTATATCTCATAGGAATACCTGGAGTGCCTGATCAGTAACCGGTATATGCGAGTGGTATAATTTAGAAGAGAGGGTACATAAAAAAGAAGAGGTAATACAATGAAGAAGATAAGACAAGAATAACAAAATTAGATAGGGAGGGAGAGGAGAGAGAGAGGGAAAATAAATAAATAAATAAAAAAATTAGCGATTGTCGGGGGTAGGAGGGGGAGGGGAGAAGGTGGTGAAAATATTTGAAGTAACTGATATGAAAGCGGTTCATGAGTCTAGTCGCCTAGGTATGCGAAGTGAGCCTGTCGCCTTCCTCACTTGGATCAGGTGCTTCTATATCAACCACGCTCAACTCTGTCCCAGCCAGCAATCTACTGAACTCTGTCGAGGAGCAATAGGCCGCCCAATGATACCATACTTTAGTGAAATGTTGTGCCGCTGCCGCAGGTTTTAATGCAAACTCTTCGTTGGAACGTAAAATTTCCATTTTTATCAGTATTTTCAAGGAGGGTATGGTCGTGGATTTCCAGCAAATGGGAATCAAAGTTCTTGCAACCAGTAGTATATGAAGCAATATTGAGTTCTTCAAGGCCTTTTATTGAATACAGTGAGTGCAATAACAAAAGTTTTTGGTGTGAATTCAAGGTCTGTGTCTGTGGTCTTGAGCACTAAATCATGTACATTCCTCCAGAATGGTTCAATGGATCTACATTCCCACCATATATGCAAGTATGTACCAAGTGCAGCGTTACATCTCCAACATGTAGGGGAGTGTGATGCATCAAAAGTAGCCAGCAGTGTAGGTGTTCGGTACCAACAACTATTTTAATCATCGATTAGTTGGCGATTAATCGATTAGTTGTTTCAGCCCTACTGACATCCACTAAAGGGGTAAACGAGGTTTTATTTGGGCAGATCGCGGTATTCCATTGAGGCTGCCTTTTTAGAGAGGGACCCACCTCCCTGGACAGGGAATTTCCAGTGATGGAGATACAGGGGCCCAAATGACCCCTGTATCTCCTGAACGGTAAAACGTATGGGGATACAAGGTAGCATTGGAAAGGTCAGATTCTGGCTTTTCCGATGATGCCAGATATGACCACTTGATACGTAAAAATAGAAAAAAGAAAATTAAATGCAAAATATACAAATTTTCTCATTACGAAGTTGGTGGCATTATGTGCTTTTACTTGTAAAGCAAACAGCGCTGCTGCTCTTACTCTCCTTGTCAGGACCAAATGCGGAGGTGATGGACTAAAGCGTCATTACACACTGGTCCATCTAAACCACAAGCTGCTTCACTATGGTACTTTGGACCCCTGTATCTCCATTCTCTACATCCCAGTGTCAAGTTAGGTGTCCTTGGACCGGTCCAAGTCTTGCCTTTTCTAATGATACCAAACATGACAATGTAAAATGTCATGTAAAAAAAACCTATATAATTTGTTCCTACGCAATGGCATTGTCCATTTGTCACATATACAATGAGCAATACCACTTACATTCTCATTTCCCACACCCCGAGCAAGGTCAGTGTTTTATACATACAGTAGTCATATATTTTTTTACAAAAACACAATCCTCCAAAATATGAGCGACTTTTCAATTTATTTATTCTTCAATTTCTGTTAAAATTCTGTATTTTCTTAGAAAAAAGCAGCAACGGGTTCCGATTACAAATTTTTCTTAAGGGTATCCCATAGAATATATAACCACAAAGGCTTGGATGATGAAATGTGAAAAAAATATATTTTAGAAGGTGTAAATGATTTGAGATCTGAAAGGAAATTTACATTTTATTATTTTTTTTGTTATAGAATTCTGACGGGACATGACGTATACATATAATGATATATATTATGAATCTGCTGAAAATAAGGATACATAATTTGTCTGGGTCATAAAACATGACTTCAAAACACATTTAAACTTTGAGCACAAAACTGTATAAAAACGAGCCCCGCACACAGGGTGAAATGGCTCATCGGCGAAAGGATTAAAGTTATTTTACACTTCGGATTTTCACTTAGGTGAAATAATGTGTAGAGCACAGCATTCAATAGAACATTGTTGAATGATTTTACGGTAGACGTTTGCCTACAAGCTCCATCCACAATAAGGTGAGGTTTACGGTTTACGTTTTTGTTTCAGATCCGGATAAACAGCACCAAAATGATTCGAGTAACCCAAGCGGATAACGAAGAACAATTGCAGGAGATGGAAGACATAATGGATTTTGACATCTTTTCCTTTTTCAAAGAAAAATTGAATGACACGTACATCAATGTGGACCTCCACAGCAACAAAACCTGTATCAAAGTGCACGTTAACGAGGCAGGCACAATTTACAGCATAGCCGTTACCCGAGGTGGGATCTGTGGTAGAGCTGCGCTGTCATGGTTATTTCTTCATGAGATGAGCTGCAAAACACTTTTAAATGGACACCTCCAGCAATGTTCTACTTTGTCTAGCTAAGAATATTGCAGTCCCATCTCCATTCATCTTGTCCGTTCCCTACATCAGGGCTTAGCTCCAGATATTTTGAAGCTACATCTCCAGTGATGCTCAGGCACTCATTAGCTTGGTTGAGCCTCATGGGAAATGTAGTTCCAAAATATCTGGAGGGCCAAGGTTGCTGACCCCTGCCGTTAATGATCTTCTGTAGAACACCCCCCAAGGCAAGAGCTTGTGATTTAGATGATGAATATTTCCTTTCTCTTACTTTGCACTTTCTCTCATTTCTTATTTTCTTTTCTGTTAATCCACAGATTGAAAGAGCACTTGTAGCTTGAATTATAACCTGATTATTAACATGCTCCATGTCACACGGTCCCATTGCTATAGATCGTTAAGTTTAAGATGTGGTTTCTATTTTAAATAATGGTTGATCATATTTAGACAGGAAATGTATTCTGTGCGTGTGTTACGGTTAAAACCTGAAGTGTGGTTAATTTTAAGATTACCCGGGTAATCCTGACATTACCCAAAACCGCCGGGTAATTTTTGGACTAACCAACCGCCTTTGGGTGACAGTCTGCAAAAGCTGAAAAATTCACACTTTACCCAGAAGATCTGCAGACTATCCGACCCTGTTTGGTTAAAACCGAATTTTCAGATCGTTCAAAGTCTGAAGCTTTACCCGGGTAATCTGAGGACCATCCTCAGCGTCATTCGGGTAATCTACAGAGCCTCCAACCCCACTTAGGTAAAAGTGAGTTTTGCTATTATCGAAGGACTTTATCAACGAAAGTGGCAAAAGACAAACATTAAAATGTATTAAGGATTTAATGAATATACAGAGTAACAGGACATGTTTCTTATATGAAAGAGTTACATGATCTTTGTCATATGTGCTTATATCATTTATAACACATAATAACCATCAGGTTACTCTTTATATAATATCTTTTATCTTCATAAATTTTCAGACAATTAACGCAGAGTAACCTGACTGTTATTTAGTGTGGTTTGTGACTGTGGATACAATTTGGTCAAACACAATTTTGTTATCAAATAACAGTTTGCAGCTCTACCCGGGTAATCCTCGGAATTCAGTCAACTAGCCTGCTGAAAACGGGAGAACCCAGAGGGGTTTGGATACTTTGCTGTTTACCCAGGTAAACTCCGATGTTTCATTGCACATCACACTTTATCCAACAACACTAGGGTAATGTGCGTTCACCCAGGTAAAACAGCAGAAAACTAGAGTATCCAGAGGCCTCTGGATACTTTGCAGATTACCCAGTAATGTCCGAAATTTCCTTTCACTTCGGATTTTTGCTAATGACGCCTGGGTAATGTCAGGATTACCCGGGTAATCCTAGGATTAACCGCACTTCTGACTTTAACCGTAACCTATGTATATCAAAGTGTGATCAATTAACATGCTCACTATACTGATTTTTTTCAGGTGAATTACGTTGACTCCGATTTTTAATATATGTATTTTTCCTCCCCTTATTAGGTTTTGACCCGATGCTCTTCCTTGTTTTCTTTATTGGCCTTCTCTTGTTTTTCTATGGGGATACTCTTAGCAGGTGAGTTGATCAAGGTTAATGTGTTTATTGATTTATTTTACTTGTTTCACTGAAACACAATTGATACATTTTCATTTTGAAGAAGAAATCTTCCATTTTTATGTTAAATCGCACATAGGTTAATTCCAGGTCATTTTCTATCCAGGAATTGTAACATTCCATAGTTATTTCTTTCTGGACACACAGATGTGCTGTGTTACACTCAAAGAAAAATCTTGGAAATATAGTAATCTTTTCAGAGGTGTTTCTGTGCGTCTTTATTCTGAAAGCTTAGAGTGGCTAATATTGGCAATTTAATATTCCAATCTATGGTCGGTGGCCCTTGATTGAAACTTGTATATATCTTTTATCAGGAGCCAACTCTTCTATTATGGCACAGGTATGACGGTTGGGATGATGGCCTCAATGCTCATAATTGTGTTCATGCTCTCCAAGCTGATGCCCAGGGTATGTATGTCATGTTGGTTTTTGTGACATGTTTTCCAATGTAAAAATGACTCGCTGTTTAACGAAAAAGCCACGTATCCTTTTTGAGTAGCCTCGTACAGCACGGCAGGATCTGGTAAGTAATTTGCATGTGTTTTAGGTTAGGAGGATGAAAACTGCAGATTCTTATTTTAAATTGGTATAACTTGCTAAAGTGAGGAAATAATGTATATAAAGAAGGGAAATGCTAATTTTTAACATCCTAAATTGATGATCTTAACCCCTTAGTGACCGGGCGGTTTTACACAAATCCGTCCTTTAGTGACCGCTGCTGTTTTTACGTTTCTGCGCTGTTAGTGTTTAGGTCAAATTTTCCTCTTACTCGTTTATTCAACCCACACATATTATACACCCTTTTTCCCACCATTAAATGGACTTTCTAGAAATACCATTATTTCCATCATATCGAATAATTTACTATAAAAAAAAAAAATATATATGAAATATGATGAAAAAATGGTAAAAACACTTTCGTAATTTAATCCCCAAAATCTACAACCACCAAAAAAGACCCCGGCTAAATAGTTTCAAAATGTTGTCCCAAGACAAATACCCAATTTTCACATGTTTTCGCTTTTTAACCCCTCCACTGCTGAGCCAGTTCACCTATGTGCGCTGCGCTCATTCTGACCATTCTGTGCGAATTATTTTGAGATGACAGCCTAGGTCCTATTTAACTAACCCCCCCCCCCCCCCCCGACAAAAAAAAACTTTCAAAAAATCTAAATTTTTTTTTTTTTGTTAAACCAAACCTGGTCATCTTTGGTATCATTGGAAAGACCATGACCATCTAGCTGCCACGGATCGGGAGATAGGGGGATCCTTAGGATCCCCTTAACTGGCCCACTGACATCCTCACACATATGGTGAGGTTGTCAGTGGGTGGGGGGGGACCTGGAGGGTTGGCTGACATCCAAGATGTCAGCCACCCTCCAGGTTCGAATCGCGTTTTTGGTGCCAATTAGCGCCAAAACGCGATCCTGCAGCGAAATGGTTAATGCTATACACTGCTGACAAGGGGAGACTCTCCCCTTTCCAGCGGTGCAAAAAGCATCTCCCTAGCTTCAATGGTTGGAGATAGAGGGCTCTGAAGGAGCCCCCCCTCCCCTCAATTGATTTCAATGGGGGCGCCTGCTGATGACGTCACCACGCAGCGTGGTGACATCATCGAGCTCGCCGGCCCATGCAAATCAGGAGGGAAGGCTTCCTCCCTGCCAGATCTGCGAGGGATCGGGCGGGAGGGGGGTTAGGCGCCGCTGACGTACCATGTACGTCTAAGGGAAACCCGTGGGCAGGACGTACATGGTACGTCAGCGGTCCTTAAGGGGTTAAACTTCAGAAGTCAATAGATTGTACTATGAAGTAAAAGATAATTTGTAACCCCAGTTTTCACTTTTGATGGACACTGACCCTTTTAATTGGTGGCTGATTGCAGCCACAGCTATTGGCTTATTGCCAACCCTGAATGCTGTTTGTGCATGGGGCTGTAAATAGTTGGAGGGGCTATGGGGAGGGGAGCGGCGACAGTCTGTGCCATAACATATGAGTGTTTGCAGTGTGCCTCCCTGATGATTTTGAATTGATCCTTTCTAATTTGTATTCCTCTAGAGAAGCCCTTTTATGTGCTGCTGTTTGGCGGCTGGTCATTTTCTGTCTACGTTATCCAGCTTGTCTTCAAAAACTTCAAAGGAATCTGCAGTGAATACTGGCAGTACCTACTGGGTATGTAAATACAGGTCATGTTGAATTTTGTTTGGTTTACTGTGCAGACACTGCAGGTGTCTAAATTTAACAGTGGGGGTTCAATGGAGGCGCTAGTGAATTTGTGTAAGGTTTTTAAAGGATTATGTTGTGCAGCCGACGAGGATTATAGCACAAAACCTCGACAAGAATGTGCAGAATGATAGAGCAGAGACGAGGGGGGGTCCAAGTGGCGCAGACTCTTAAGTGAGTGGTCAGTACAAGTTTGTTCTAATGTGGTCAAAAGGGACCTAAGTACAAATAGTATGCCTTCTGTTAGAAGGTGAAAAAAAGAGAGAAGAACAGTACCTATTCATGTACAGGGAGGCATTTAAAGTGCTAATATAAAGTGAATAAAGTGCAAATGAGATGGTAAAATGCTAGTGCAAAGTATATAAAGGTCAAGGATGAATTCTTGACAGAGTTCTGGCCCAGTATATGGAGAGTTGGTTCAGACCGTATGGGAATACGGTGAGGATGTCCACTGGAGTAGTCCGGAGGGTATGGCAGTCTTCCTAGGGTCCGGTCCTCACCTAGGTCCTATGTGTGTTTCCAATTCCCAAAAATAGGGAGGCAGGAAGGGGGAAACAGAAAGGGGAGAAGATTGCGCAGTATTGTTTGGTAATGGGTCAAGCGGAAAAAGACGAGGGGACACTTACAGTGTGTGGAGCCTCGGTACCGGCTCTGGTGTGAAGCGCCTTGGGCCTAAATGAGGGTGGCCTCTGCCCTTCTTTGCCGTTGTTCCTGGGTGACCCTTCGTTTCTTTTCCTTGCTGGTTGCCCGATTATCATATAAAGCTATGGCGAGTCCCGTTGATCAGGCAGCTACCCACAATCCGCTGTCTGCAGATTAATGAAGAAAGCTGCAGCTGCCGCCTGGCATCGAGAGCGTTAAATCACGTGACAGTCTGCCCTAAATTTAACCCCTTAAGGATGGGAGCAATTTTGCAAGTAGAATTTCAGCTATTCGCTGTTCAACCATAATTTACCTCTTACATATTATGTGTACCCACCCTTTATTATATATAATTTTGTTCAGGAGAAATGGGGCTTTCATGTTCCATCAAAGATTTATATATATATATAAAATATGTTAAGTAAAAAAATATAAAGTATGAGAAAATAGGAAATTTTGCAATTTTCAGTGTGAATGACATCACACGCTTCACATTTACTGAAATAAAATACATATATTTGTGTTAAGCACTGTTTCACGAGTTCAACGGTACCCCCAATGTAGAGGGACACAAAGAATTTGTATGGGGTTGGGTATCCACAATACCCCAAAAAAAGTTTTTTTTAAGAAAATAGAGTATACTCAGCTGCTGCTAAAGAGGCAATTCCCTCTTGTACATCCAACCAGGAGGGTAGTAAATCTTGAACAAGTATAGAAAAAAGGTACCTCCAGCGCTGCAAGGAATGGTGCACTTGTGCTACCACATTTATTTCAAATAAACACAAAACAAACGTTTCGGGGACACAGCCCCTTCCTTAGTATATAGTGCCTAGGGGGCTCGCCTGAACCTGGAGGCCGGCCGAGCAGCGTGCGACAGCCTGCCTTCGGGATCAGGCGAGTCCCCGGCCTCCAGGCTCAGTCGGCCTCTAGGACCAGGTTCTCATGGCTGATTTTCGGTATCTGTTTTCGTTCGAAACGATACCGAAAATTCGGGATCGGCTGGAAATTTTTGTTTCGTGCAACCCTATATGGCAGCCCAGGTATGAAAAGTACCCCATCATGTCATATTTTGAAAAGTAGACAACTTAGAGTATTGAAAATGGTGTCCAGTTTTTTTATAGTAGCGACTTGGTCACAAACCCTGGCCAAACTTAGTCTTCATGTTTGTGATTTGCATTTTAGTGTTAGCAAAACAGCTTTTTTTTTTTTTTTTTGAGGATAATCATGCTCAGTCAACCTTTTACTGGCCTAAAACATTGATATTTGTGGTCGGCAATGTGTTACGAATTCAACGGTACCCATGTAGCGTTTTTATTTTGCTTTTTGGAAAGTTACACGGTCAAATATAGGGCTTGCCCATTTCTGTTTCTGTTTACACATTGAAATCTGACAAGTGATTTTCAGGATTTGTCGTCTTTGAGAGAACATGGCACGCTAAGAAAGAATATTGCTCCGAAGATGACGCGCCGAGGATTCTAAATTAGTATTTTGAATTGTTTGGTGCAGCCACTTTAGAATAGCTGGGCTTAACGTAAACAGGGACAGGCCAAAGTCAGGGGATTCCAGAAGTCAGAGTAGTCGTTATAACAAGCCAATGAGTCGGTACAGGCAACAAACGGGTAATCGGGACAAACCAGAAAAGGGATTTAGTAATTTAGCTCGGTGTGATAAATTTTGAAGCACTCGTTTATACAGAGGCCAGGTAGAGATGGGCAGGTAGGGCAAGAACTACTAGAATCCTTTCGGATTCCTTTCTTGTAGCAGACACAACACTTTTTCTGGGGACTTTTTACAGCGGGTGGGAGGGATTCACTAAGGAAAGTGTTTGCCACTTAGTCTTTGGAGATCTCCTGATTCCAAAGCGGATGTATCGGGGGCCAGGGTTAGGATAAGTTTGGATATGATTTCTAGGAAGGGATATGGCTTTTGTACTGCTGCCTGCTTGTAGCGCATGTACGGGTTAAAAATTGCAATCTTGGTCAAATAGA
Organism: Leptobrachium leishanense; assembly: GCA_009667805.1. Lineage (NCBI taxonomy): Eukaryota > Metazoa > Chordata > Amphibia > Anura > Megophryidae > Leptobrachium > Leptobrachium leishanense. Next base: position 361,775,142 of record CM019064.1, on the reverse strand, counting down.
TGGCAATCTTCTTGTATCATGCCCTAGTCTTTCGGTTCACCAGATAAGGCTGTATACATTGATCAGACAAGTCTACTCCCCCCATAAACTTGCTGTAATCTACAACGCACTTCGGATTTTCCAGCGGCTCATTTCTCCCTCTCAGTCACTGGCACTGTACTTTAGTCGTGCACTGTAGAAAGCATGTATACATCCTTCTTATCGGTGAACTGAAGGGCTAGCACTTGCTGTCAGGATTTGGGGGAAACCTCTGCGATCCTTCCGCACTGTGCCACACGCAAGGGTCTCAAAACAATATCAATTTTTAAATAAGTCGATACCGGTGTAATAATTATCAACCCATAAATGATGGCCCTTGTTGAACAGGGGATAGAACAGATCCCACACAATTTTTCCATTGGTGCCAATAGAATCTGGGCATCCTGGGGGGGTCAAGGTGGCTATCTTGCCCTTCATATATCCTAAACGCCCATGTGTAGCCTGTCGTGGACTCACATAATTTATAAAATTTGACGCCGTACTGGGATTGCTTGCTTGGGATGTACTGCTTGAAGAGCAGTCTGCCTTTAAATTTCCTAAGGGATTCGTCTACACACAAATATGTCCCCGACCAAAATATATCTGTGAATTTGGCAGACAGGAGTCTGATAATGGGCCGAATTTTAGAGAGGCGGTCATGCAATGGGTCGTTTCTTGGGGCACAGTGCGTTGTCATTAAAATGGAGGAATCGCATGATATTTTCGTACCTTTCCCTCTTCAAAACCCTTGAATAGTGGGGTAGCCAGGATGGGATTTTTGCGCCAGTAAAACCGGATACTTGGCTTCTTCACTATTCCCATTACAAGGGTTAGAGCCCAAAATTTTCTCATCTCTACGACATCTGTTGGGTCCCACATGTTTTGCCTGCTGCGATGTGAATCTGGATGCGCAGGAAGGTTACTGGTTGGCAAACAGGTTGGTTTGCTCAACCACCATCTCAAATACGTCGTCAGACATAGATTGAAAAAGCTCACTGGCTCACAGTCCCCTACCCTTACTGTGATGCCAGGAGTAGCTATAAATGGGGGTATTTCTGGTTCAGCCATATTTGGGGGTACCCAATTGCTTTCAGGCCTCCCACTAGATGGTGGGGGGGGGTCACATCACTGGAGGGTTCACTAAGGGGCTCTATATCAGAGGCTTTGAGGGTGTCGGTGAGAGTGTCACCCTCAGAGGCGGCCAGGATCTCATATGCCTCTTCTAGGGAATATAAGCGGGAGGACATTTTTATGGGGATCTTGTTATAACTAAGGGGTTAAATTTGGAGGTGGGGGAACTGATGGGGTCAAGTACACTGCTAGAATATCTAAACTAAGCCATCCCTCTCCTTGTAGTGGCCGGTAGTACATCTATCTTTTTTCAGAACACAATGTCAGAATGTTGCCAGGTGGACGTATGCCCAATGCGGGTTCTCTGAAATGCCAGGGGGGGGACGTATGCCAATGTGGGTTCTCTGAAATGCCAGTGGGACGTATGCCAATGCGGGTTCTCTGAAATGCCGGGGGGGGACGTATGCCAATGCGGGTTCTCTGAAATGCCAGGGGGACGTATGCCAATGCGGGTTCTCTGCCAGGGGGACGTATGCCAATGCGGGTTCTCTGAAATGCCAGGGGGACGTATGCCAATGCGGGTTCTCTGCCAGGGGGACGTATGCCAATGCGGGTTCTCTGCCAGGGGGACGTATGCCAGTGCAGGTTCTCTGCCAGGGGGACGTATGCCAATGCGGGTTCTCTGCCAGGGGGACGTATGCCAATGCGGGTTCTCTGCCAGGGGGACGTATGCCAATGCGGGTTCTCTGCCAGGGGGGACGTATGCCAATGCGGGTTCTCTGCCAGGGGGACGTTATGCCAATGCGGGTTCTCTTGCCAGGGGGACGTATGCCAATGCGGGTTCTCTGCCAGGGGGACGTATGCCAATGCGGGTTCTCTGCCAGGGGACGTATGCCTAATGCGGGTTCTCTGCCAGGGGGACGTATGCCAATGCGGGTTCTCTGAAATGCCAGGTGGACGTTATGCCAATGCGGGTTCTCTGAAATGCCAGGGGGGGGGACGTATGCCAATGTGGGTTCTCTGAAATGCCAGTGGGACGTATGCCAATGCGGGTTCTCTGAAATGCCAGGGGGGGACGTATGCCAATGCGGGTTCTCTGAAATGCCAGGGGGACGTATGCAATGCGGGTTCTCTGCAGGGGGACGTATGCCAATGCGGGTTCTCTGAAATGCCAGGGGGACGTATGCCAATGCGGGTTCTCTGCCAGGGGGACGTATGCCAATGCGGGTTCTCTGCCAGGGGGACGTATGCCAGTGCAGGTTCTCTGCCAGGGGGACGTATGCCAATGCGGGTTCTCTGCCAGGGGGACGTATGCCAATGCGGGTTCTCTGCCAGGTGGACGTATGCCTAATGCGGGTTCTCTGAAATGCCAGGTGGACGTATGCCTAATGCGGGTTCTCTGAAATGCCAGGTGGACGTATGCCTAATGCGGGTTCTCTGAAATGCCAGGTGGACGTATGCCAATGCGGGTTCTCTGAAATGCCAGGTGGACGTATGCCAATGCGGGTTCTCTGAAATGCCAGGTGGACGTATGCCAATGCGGGTTCTCTGAAATGCCAGGTGGACGTATGCCTAATGCGGGTTCTCTGAAATGCCAGGGGGACGTATGCCAATGCGGGTTCTCTGAAATGCCAGGGGGATGTATGCCAATGCGGGTTCTCTGCCAGGGGGACGTATGCCAATGCGGGTTCTCTGCCAGGGGGACGTATGCCAATGCGGGTTCTCTGCCAGGGGGACGTATGCCAATGCGGGTTCTCTGCCAGGGGGACGTATGCCAATGCGGGTTCTCTGCCAGGGGGACGTATGCCAATGCGGGTTCTCTGCCAGGGGGACGTATGCCAATGCGGGTTCTCTGCCAGGTGGACGTATGCCAATGCGGGTTCTCTGCCAGGTGGACGTATGCCAATGCGGGTTCTCTGCCAGGTGGACGTATGCCAATGCGGGTTCTCTGCCAGGTGGACGTATGCCTAATGCGGGTTCTCTGAAATGCTAGGTGGACGTATGCCTAATGCGGGTTCTCTGAAATGCTAGGTGGACGTATGCCAATGCGGGTTCTCTGAAATGCCAGGTGGACGTATGCCTAATGCGGGTTCTCTGAAATGCCAGGTGGACGTATGCCTAATGCGGGTTCTCTGAAATGCCAGGTGGACGTATGCCAATGCGGGTTCTCTGCCAGGGGGACGTATGCCTAATGCGGGTTCTCTGCCAGGGGGACGTATGCCAATGCGGGTTCTCTGCCAGGGGGACGTATGCCAATGCGGGTTCTCTGCCAGGGGGACGTATGCCAATGCGGGTTCTCTGCCAGGGGGACGTATGCCAATGCGGGTTCTCTGCCAGGGGGACGTATGCCAATGCGGGTTCTCTGCCAGGGGGACGTATGCCAATGCGGGTTCTCTGCCAGGGGGACGTATGCCAATGCGGGTTCTCTGCCAGGGGGACGTATGCCAATGCGGGTTCTCTGCCAGGGGACGTATGCCAATGCGGGTTCTCTGCCAGGGGGACGTATGCCAATGCGGGTTCTCTGCCAGGTGGACGTATGCCAATGCGGGTTCTCTGAAATGCCAGGTGGACGTATGCCAATGCGGGTTCTCTGAAATGCCAGGTGGACGTATGCCAATGCGAGTTCTCTGAAATGCCAGGTGGACGTATGCCAATGCGGGTTCTCTGAAATGCCAGGTGGACGTATGCCAATGCGGGTTCTCTGAAATGCCAGGTGGACGTATGCCTAATGCGGGTTCTCTGAAATGCCAGGTGGACGTATGCCAATGCGGGTTCTCTGCCAGGGGGACGTATGCCTAATGCGGGTTCTCTGCCAGGGGGACGTATGCCAATGCGGGTTCTCTGCCAGGGGGACGTATGCCAATGCGGGTTCTCTGCCAGGGGGACGTATGCCAATGCGGGTTCTCTGCCAGGGGGACGTATGCCAATGCGGGTTCTCTGAAATGCCAGGTGGACGTATGCCAATGCGGGTTCTCTGAAATGCCAGGTGGACGTATGCCAATGCGAGTTCTCTGAAATGCCAGGTGGACGTATGCCTAATGCGGGTTCTCTGAAATGCCAGGTGGACGTATGCCAATCGGGGTATTCACAAATGCCAGGTGTCCTATGCCAATCGGGGGTACTATGCCAGCGGTTTTATTTCTATTTTATTTTCCCCTTTATTTTTCACAGCTCTCACGGTGTCTGCCTCTTTCTCTCCTCCGATCGCAGTGAGGAAGGAGGAGAAAGGGGCAATGTCTCAACAAATGCAACAATCATTGGCTGAGACATTGACAGTTGCAGTGGTGACAGCCTGTCACCGCTGCAACGTCACTCTGATAGCAGGATTGGCTGTTTGATCTCTCTGCGCACCGGAAAACGGCCCGTCTCTCTTCCCACAATGCCGATCGCCGGCTGGGGGTCTGCCTGGTTGTCAGGCAGAACCCCAGCCAGTGATCGGCATTGTGGGAAGGGAGGCGGACCGTTTTCTGGCGCGCAGTGTGAACAAACTCCGCGGGGCGTACGATGCCGCCCTGTGGCGTTAAAGCCCGCACGATGCAGGACGGCATGGTACGTCCTGCATCGTTAACAGGTTATTATGGTGGTTCAGTGAAACAATCCCTTTACTCGATAAGCTCCTTTCAATAAAAGTGACAAGGAATTTAAAACCAAGGAAAAAGGCATGCCTGTCACGTTGCAGGATTTGATGTGACTGCTTTTAATAGGTGTAAAGAGATGCAGCATTTCGTCTCAATACTCGGCCTGTATCAAATGATAAAGGTTCATGTATCTAGCTGAAACAAATCTTTATCTCCTTATATCTCTTAAAGCAGTTACATTAAATCCTGCAATGTGACTGACATTCCTTCTTTTCATAGGCTATTAACATTTGCATTTGGGGACGAATAGCCGTGCCTTGCAGTGACTATTGATTCCCCAGCGTGTGCTTCCACTCGCTTCGATTTGGTCCAAGGAATTTAACGCAAACACAAACTTTGCAAATATTTATTTTATTTGGGGCTTTATATATAAAAGAACTGTGGTAATGGAATAATTGTTTCCCTGTGATGTTCTTATGGTTGCCCTTGGCTCTTACGAATTTAAGTTTAAAAGCTGCCGTCTTAAACTCTATTTGCTGTATGGAGAGAAGTCCTTTTTATAGTGAGGCTAAGGCTAGTGTCAGGCGAGCGTCTTTGGGGAGCGGAAGGAAAGTCTGTGAGTGGATGTTCCTTCCACTCGATGCCCGTCTGGCCACCTCGCTGAGCGCACTCAGTGCTGCATAGCACTATCCTCCTATGGAGAATCGCGATTTGCAGCTCCGTCAACACGCGTCCTAGCGCTTTGACGGAGAGGCTTGGATAATGGACGCTTGTTGTGCGCTCATTAGCGTGTGACCGGCCCCGTTGCAGCATCACAACGCTGCGACGGACGCCGGTCAGTACGGGTGCACATAGCGCGCTCGTCTGTCGCCAGCCTTGGTGCATACATTTTTCAAGTTCAACGAAAACGCGTTCTTGTCACTCGCACATATTCCTGTTATACAGTAAAATGTATACGGCCTTCCTATTTCAGTAAATAACACCTTCTTGACCGTATATAATCTTAAAGGTTTCCCTTAATTTATGAGATATGTATGTATGTAGTGTACAACAGCATCGGCAGAGCCTAGGCTGGTGTCAGACGAGCGCATTTTGTACGTGCAATACGGACGCACTTTCTGACGGAAGACGCAGAGTAGTGGCCACACAGTCCGTTTTTTTAACTGACGTTATTTTTGACTGATGTAGCAGGGAAAATAAATTAAATATGAAAAAAAATTGTCCGTCAAAAATGCTGGACGCATAAATGCAGTCTGTCTGACTTCCTTCATCACTCACACTTACAGTTACAGGGTGACTTTTACATAGAGGGCTGTGGAACAATATACAGTCATGGCCGAAATTGTTGGCACCCCAGACATTTTTCCAGAAAATCAAGTATTTCTCACGAAAAAGTATTGCAGCAACACATGTTTTGCTTTGCAAACTACTCCAGATTATATATATCTCTTATTGGAAGGGCGCCTTTTCCCAACAGCAATTTTAAGATCTCTCCACAGGTGTTCAATGGGATTTAGATCTGGACTCAATGCTGGCCAGTTCAGAACTCTCCAGCGCTTTGTTGCCATCCATTTCTGGGTGCTTTTTGACGCATGTTTGGGGTCATTGTCCTGCTGAAAGACCCAAGATCTCAGACGCAAACCCAGCTTTCTGACACTGGGCTCTACAGTGCGACCCAAAATCCTTTTGGTAATCCTCAGATTTCATGATGCCTTGCACACATTCAAGTCACCAGTGCCAGAGGCAGAAAAACAACCCCAAAACATCATTGAACCTCCATATTTCCCTGTAGGTACTGTGTTCTTTTCTTTGTAGGCCTCATTCCGTTTTCGGTAAACCATAGAATGTGCTTTACCAAAAAGCTCCATCTTGGTCTCATCTGTCCACAAGACGTTTTTCCAGAAGGATTTTTGCTTACTCAAGTACATTTTGGCAAACTGTAGTCTTGCTTTTTTAGGTCTCTGTGTCAGCAGTGGGGTCCTCCTGGGTCTCCTGCCATAGCGTTTCATTTCATTTAAATGTCGACGGATAGTTCACATAGACACTGATGCTCCCTGAGCCTGCAGGACAGCTTGAATTTCTTTGGAACTTGTTTGGGGCAGCTTATCCACCATCCGGACTATCCTGCGTTGCAACCTTTCATCAATTTTTCTCTTCCATCCACGCCCAGAGAGCTTAACTACAGTGCCATGGGTCGCAAACTTCTTGATAATGTTGCGCACGGTGGACAAAAGCAAATCTAGATCTCTGGAGATGGACTTGTAACCTTGAGATTGTTGATATTTTACTTCAATTTGGTTCTCAAGTCCTCAGACAGTTCTCTTCTCTTTCTGTTGTCCATGCTTAGTGTGGCACACACAGACACACAATGCAAAGACTAAGTGAACTTCTCTCCTTTTTTATCTGCTTTCAGGTGTGATTTTTATATTGAACACACCTGTTACTTGCCCCAGGTGAGTTTACAGGAGCATCACATGCTTGAAACAATCTTATTTATCCACAATTTTGAAAGGGGGCCAAGAATTTTGTCCAGCCCATTTTTGGAGTTTTGTGTGACATTATGTCCAATTTGCTTTTTTCTTCTCCGTTTTGTTCCAATACACACAAAGGGAATAAACATGTGTATAGCAAAACATGTGTTACTGCAATACGTTTCTGTGAGAAATACTTGATTTTCTGGAAAAATTTCTGGCCATGACTGTAAAATGTCAGGCCCACCAAAACCCACAGTCCTGCATCTATAGGTCCCAAGTGAATGCAATCACTGGATACATTACTGTTATGGTAGATTTAGGCAATATATGCGCAAATTTATTTTTAAACAAAAGCTCTCTGGGGGGGGGCAAACATGTTTGATCAGGTAATAAGTGTCTCCTTTTCTATTTTTTACACTCAGGTTACCTTGGACTTGTGGGATTTGTCAGTTTTGCAGTTTGCTATAAATATGGTCCACTGGAAAATGAACGTAGCATTAACCTGCTCAACTGGACTCTGCAACTGGTCGGTCTTCTGCTGATGTTCGTCAGGATCCAAGTTCGGCAGATGGCAATCACCATGATCATCATTGCATTCTGTACCAAACAGATTGAGTACCCAGTGCAATGGATACACAGGCTGTACAAGTAAGGGCCGCTACATGAGGCATTGAGTCAGTTTTGCATCCTTCAGTGTAAAACCGATCTGTTATTCCATCGTTTGCAACCCGCACAAGCCATTACTACTGCTCGTCCTTTTTTTATAGGCCAGTAGCATAATTTTAGTGTTTTTGAAGCACTTTCCTCCCATATTTATCTTTGGTTTTAACCTGCTTTTAAGTTTTTCTCCTAGTAGGTAGTTTACACATTATCACAACATTGTGTCACTGCACTGTGAAGGATTATTACAGTACAAGTGGATACATATGACAGTGGTGTCTGTATTTGGGTGGACCATTCACAGAGGGTGAAATTTGCTCTTTAAGAGAAAAAGAAAGAAAAGAACCTCAAAACAAAGATATTTTATTTAAAGCCATTGATGTTAAGTAAGATATGCACTTTTACTAAATCCTTTGTTGCCAGAGGATCAGACATAATTTTTTTTTTTTTAGGGAGAGCTTTAACATAAGTGGCACTGGTCTTTGGGAATCCTTAATGGAGATGTGAAGGTCCCTTGATCTTGAGGCATTAAATCGGGTCCTTGCCAGTCACAATGTTTGTAAATGCTGTGTGCAGAATTGTTCATTTGTAAGTTACTTTAAGTCAATAAATTGTTTATCTTCTTCTGGAAAAAAAAATTCTGTTTTCAATTCTGTTTGTTTCTTGGCCCTTAACTGCCCATTACTTTAGAAAAGATGATCTTGGTAAGATTGACATCATTTTAATAATTCAAGTATTCAGGATAAGGTTTGTGGCCTTTTATCGCTTAAGATGCAGACCTGTTTACCCTGAATCCAAATTAGCAACTAACTATTAACTTTGCATAATAATCAAATGACGTGAGCTCTGTCTACCAGGAACATGACTGGTGGGGTCTGACTTTTTTTTTTTATCAGAACTCTAAAGTACTAAGTATTAGTTTCCAGCTCACACAGTTTATATATTCTCCCCGAAACCTGTTTTCATTGTGGGAAATAGCATAAACACTGCTCCACATACAGGTGCAGGATTGTAATACAGGTTGAGCACCCCTTATCTGGAATGCGCAGGACCCCAAATATTCTGGATTTTATTCCTGATTTCAGAATCCGAAGCCTTGGAGGAAGGAGATTGCAGCAGTGGAGCTGCAATCCCCTTCCTGCTGTTGTCAACCGTCTATACTGACGCTGGCAGCGTTCTGTGCATCATATCCATGGAGAAAGGCTGCAGAGGCAGTGTGACTCCATAAGCCTCTCACATGCTGAGACTGCCCAGAAGCTCATAGTGTGTGCTGTGGTCTGCCGCAGATATCCGAGCAGTGTTCCTGAGCATCAGGAAGGTACGGGTTACTAAAATCCAGAAGCTGAGAATTCCAGTTTTCTGAGTCTTCTGGATCTTAGAATTCTGGATTAAGGGTGTGTGATCTGCATTCCCACCCAATACAAATTCTGTGTATGGACAGTCAGATTTGTGATTAGGGATGAGCTGTTTGGTTCGATCTGTTCGGAGTTCGCATCGAACATCGGCAGTTCGGCTCTTCACGAACTCCGAACATTTCCGCGTGTTCGGTTAGAGTTCGCCCACAATGGACCACAATGCACTTTTCCATTGGCCTGAAGCTTGTAATTGGCTACAGCCTCGCACCTGACCACAGGTAAGGTGCAAGACTATGCCAATCACGGCTCAATCATGGGCTCACAGAGCTAAGTCCCGCAGCACACTATATAAGGCTTCACACAGCCCCAGCACGTGTTTTTTGAGAGGAGATTGTTCTGTTAGTGTGTCTTCTCAGTGCCAGCAGCTATTGGGGGGGGGGGGGTCTCCCTTCTACAAGATATCTGGGAATTGTTGTAATCTGTGTGTTCTCCCTGCTAGCAGCTATTGGGGGGGTCTCACTTCTACAGGATATCTGGGAATTGTAATCTGTGTCTTTGTCACTTCCACCCATGAGGGGGTCTCACAGATTTGTAGCAGATATCTGGTAATTTTAATCTGTGTCTTGTCACTGGCTGCCAGCTATCAGGGTGTCTCACTGAGTTATACCAGCGTTCTGGAAATCTTTAATCTAGATAACACAGTTGAATCAGAGTTCTGTATATCTTTAATCTATATATCACTCACCATGTCAGACCAAAAAGGACAGGCAGACGCTCCCAGACTCAGATAAGAGGGCAAGCAGCCTCTGTGTCGGGAGGCTGTGCCTCTGCTCGTCGTGGACATGGTGCATCCTCTGCAGGGGCACGCTTGTCCTTTTTTTTTTTTTTTTCTTCAAATTAAAAGTTTTATTGACATTAGTCAGATATAACAACAGTGAATCATTAAAAGAATTCATATATGCAAGACCGTAATAACGTCAAAAAGAATAGTAATAAATGTACATGAAATGTCAAATGTAGTTTACAATGGCTAGTGCAGGGTAGACCTGTGTGCACCCAACTACACGAATAAGATTAACCATCATACATATCATCCCCTCCAAGGTTAAATGTGAAAAAAGGTATGTTGTGTAAACATATCAGAAATCACCGTAAAATAATATATATAAAAAAGTGAGTATGAAAGTATCCAGAAGTAAGAGAGAAAAGCTCAATCTAAAGATATAAAGGTGAGGAAGGGGGAAAAGGGTGAGAAGGAAGAAAGGAAAAAAAAAGGATGGGCGGATATATGTGGGAGTAAAAGTGTGAAGCATTAACTACAAGTATACTTGTAGGTCCCCGGGCTGCAGTCACCATGGTCTCCCTAAACAGCCATGGGGGTGATTACTCAGATTCCTATACCTGTTATGATTTACAATCCATTTATCTGTGGTTATCGACAGACGTCTTTGCCAATCATGTAGGGCATTGGAAGAGATAAACTGTTCCCAATAAAACCACGTAACAGGGTGGACTTCAGCAAATCTATCAGGAGGCAATTGAGACATCTCTTGACTTCGGATCTGCTCCACCCTGGCCACCAGTTCCGTAGGGGTAGGCACCGAAGCAAGCCTCCAATGTATCGGTATCAATACCCTGGCCACCAGCAGAATGCATAGTATGATAGACTTCTTCAGGGTCGCAATCGGTAATGGTATATGACGAAGTAAGAAAACTTTTGGAGAAAGTCCAGAGTGATATCTGTGACATGGCGGATCCGTTCAAGCACCGCTCTCCAGTAAGGGCCGATTTTGCTACATTGCCACCATAGGTGAAGATATGAACCGGTCTTCAGTGTACATCGCCAGCATAGGCGAGATATGCCTGGCTGAAACTTTGCCAACCAAATCGGCGTGGTGTACCAAAGTGCCGTTAGTTTAAAGGATGTTTCCTTTAACTTAGTGATAGGAGAGCCATGGTAAATCAACGCAAATGTTTGTCGCCATTGGGAATCAAGAGTCTCTTTACCCAAGTAATAGTCCCAACGTTGGACATATTCCGGAAAATCCTTATCTACCACCTGTAAGAGTCTATACAGTTGGTGCAGAGTCATGGCAAGGTAGCAAAAGTGTTCAAAGGGACGAAGGGGCCGAGCCATGAGAGTGCCATTAGGTAAGGAAAGGAGAAAATGCCGTATCTGAGCAAAGTTAAATTGTTCAAGTATGGTAGGTGCCGCATATCCATCTGGTGTCGGAATTTCCATAAACTGGCCGTCCGATATGACATGGCCATCAATCCCGGTTGGGAAGTAAATCGTGTCCTCAAGGAAGGTAATACTCCCCCTGGAAATGCAGGATTGTGAGATATGGGCATCAATGGAGCGGGAGAGGAAGATAGCGAATGAGTGATCCTCAATCTGTGCCAGAGTCGGAGCGTGCAACCAATTGTGGGGATCGAATTATACTTCTTAGGTAGCTGATTTATCAAGAGCCATGGCAAAACCCACACCGGAATTCCAGTAAGAACACTCTAAGTCCAGCCAACGCTTCCCTGAAGAAACTGCCATCCAATCAATAATTCTCGTTAAATGGGAGGCATAGTAGTAAAGCCTTACGTCGGGTAGAGCTAGTCCACCCTGTGCAGTCGGGAGGCACATAACTGAATATTTCAAACGGGGGCGTTTCGTAGCCCAAATGAACGTCAGGAATAATTTTCTGAGTTTAATCCGAAAACCCCGCGGAACAGAAATGGGCAGCGTCTGAAGTAGGTATAAAACCCGAGGTAATACGTTCATTTTTAAACCTCCTATTTTCCCGAACCAGGAAAGAAATTTTGTAGTCCACTTATCCAGATCATTCTGTAGCTTAGCCAGCAGTTCATCAAAATTCAAAGAGGATAGACAGAGATCTGCACAAATCCAGACCCCGAAGTACTTGAGTTTTTCTGTGCACTATCGAAAACCAAACTTGCTTCGCAAAGTTCTGGCGATCGGGGCTGGAAGGTAGATGTTTAAAATTTCAGACTTATCAACATTAATAGCCAAACCTGCCAGGTTGCCGTATTGTTGGAGTTCTAAGGTAACCGCCGGTAATGAAATCTCCAGTTCCGTCAGGAAAAACATCATGTCATCTGCATATGCAGAGATTTTATGTCTAGACGTTAGGCCTTGAAGACCTGGTATCAACGGATTAGCACGAATTGATGTTAGAAAGGGCTCGAGCGAAGGCGAAAAAAAGAGGGGATAAAGGACATCCTTGTCTTGTTCCATTTTGGATGGGAAAATTATCCGTGAGTGCTCCATTAACTCGGACTCTGGCGGTTGGCGTAGACTAATGTCGAGACCCACTTCATGAACCCTTCCTCTAGTCCATAACCCTTCAACACTTGAAAAAGATAGGGTCATAAGACCCTATCAAGCCTTTTCGGCATCGGTAGACAATCGAAGAAGCGGTGTCCGATCTTTAGTGGCCAAGGCTATTGCGTTTGACTCTATTAGTGGCGTCCCTAGCTTCCCTTCCAGGGATAAATCCCACTTGATCGGGATTCACCAATCCCGGCAAGTGTTTCTGCAATCATGTGGCTAGAACCCGAGCCAAAAGTTTTATCTCTGAGTTAAGGAGTGAAATTGGTCTATAGCTAGAACTGAGGAGTAAGGCTTTCCCAGGTTTAGGGATAAGCGAGATGGTTGCCGCCAATGTGGATTGATGTAAGATTCCATCTGTAAGCAAGGAGTTAAAGGTAGTCAGCATGTGCGGTAAGAGTTGGTCATGTAATAGCTTATAATGTTCTACAGGGAGTCCATCAGGCCCTGGACATTTATTGGTCTTGCTTTAAGAGCTACGGCTAACTCTTCTGGAAGAATTGGAGATCCCAATTCTGACGCCTCGTCTTCCAACAGTTTGTGGTGTATATTACCACGCAGGTAGTCTGCTATCGCGGAGTGATCAAACGACGGGTATTGAGAAGACTGTATGGAATATAGCGAAGTGAAATAAGAGCGAAGTTCTTAAGCTATTTTATCGAGTTTGACAGTACTACAGCCCGTTGGTAATTGTAGGCGAGGAATATAAGATTTGGTTCTCCTGGATCGCAAAATTTGTGCTAGTAACTTCCCAGGTTTATTTTCATTCAATGCAAAAAAGGAGTTTGTTTTTATCGCCAAATATTTCAGATCTGCAGAAAGCTGTTGTAGTGAGTTTGGAGCTTGTAGTAATGACTGGTAGATCTGAGGATCACGGTTTTCCGCATGCTGAGATTCCAACAATCTGATCTCTTCAAACATGTCTGCCATCTGAGCCTTATGCAATTTTTTTATTTTTTTTACTGCCGTACCTTTGCTTATTAAGAATCCTCTCACCACTGCCTTTATGGGCTTCCCAAACTGTAGGTGTGGGAGTATCCTGTGTCAAATTTTCTTGATAGTAATGGGAGAGTAATTGTTTGGCTCCTCTAGTATCTCCTGGTCTGTGATAAGTGATTTAGTCTCCATGTTCGCTCGTGTGGAACACTGAGGGGAGACGTAATGTGAACAGAGAGTGATCAGACCAGGTGCTGGTATGTAGGTCCGCAGTACGAATTAACTGAAAATGGTGTTGTTACATGAAAATATAGTCTGTTCTGGAATAGACCGCATGTACCGGTGAGTAGAAAGCGTATCCTCTTTCCCCTCCATGAAAGGCGCGTCGAATATGTGATAGAATGTTATGGGGATAAGAGTACTTTCCAGTAGTCGTGTCTACTTTAGGGTCCAAGGCTACATTGAAGTCACCTGCCACTACTAATATGCCCTCTTGGAATGTGGAATAGTGCTTTCAGTATAGATGCCAGACTACGGTGTTGAGCCTTGTTAGGCAAATATATTGACGCAAAATTGTACATCGAGTTAGCAATAGTACCTTTTGAGAAACAGAAATCGCCCCTCCGGGTCAACACAAACTCCGGTCTAAACAAACGGCACATCGTTAGAGAATACAATCGCAGTACCTCGCGATTTACTACCCGTGAAGTTAGGTAAATTTCTAAGGGATATTTCAGTATCTTGAAATGCAGGTGTGGAGTCTTTTTTTAAAGTGAGTTTCCTGTAGGAAGGCTATGGATGCCCTCTGTGCCCAGAGCTCACGTAAGATCTTTTTCCACTTTTCTGGTGTGTTTAGGCCCCTGACATTGTAGGAAACCATGCGCAGCGAACCCGGGGCATACATTACTCCCTGTAGAGGGGTGGATGTGATGAAAGGTATAAAGAAGGGGAGGATAGAAGAGAGATCAAATATGGAAAAAGAAAAAAAAGAGGGGTGTAGACGTGAAAGAGAGGTTGATGTGTGTGAAAAGAGAGGAAGTCAAAATCAAATAGAAAGTGAAATAAGAGAAAGTAGAGAAAAATATTATAGGTGGAAAGATGCCAAAGGACAGAAGTTGGCAGAAAAAATGAGGCAAATGGTGTACCTAGGAGTCGTATTCAGGAGAGATAAAGTCCCGCCCAGATAACTCTAGGGAAAAAAAAAAAACGAACCTCGTGGGGTGAACAGTGGTTAGCAACTCCAAAAAAGTATAACCTTCGTATAAGAATAATTCAAATTCAAAAACAACGATAAAGAAATGGAGTCTGCAAATCAACAGCCCAGGGTAGAAACCCAAAACATATGAGAACTTATCCGCAGAATGTAATCAGGGAAGGGGGGGGGGTATCAAGCCCGTAAGTTACCACGAGAATAAAGTCTGTATTATGGGAGGGGAGCGAGTGAGGTCATGCGCAAAGTTTAAAACTGTTTCAGAAGGATAACCATGAGAGCGAAAAAACAAACAACGACAAAAACACACAAAACAACAAAAAAGAATAAACAAACCAGAAATAATATTTAAAAATGACACTCTACGTACAATATACTATTGGCATGAAGCTGATTTGAAAAAATTTACGAAAGGTGCCTCATCCTATACCAGGGCGAGAATCAGAAACATTAAACGGGAATACAGAGTTTCGCTTTTTCTAAAAAAAAAAAAAAAAAAAAATGTCTGAATCAGGCACTCCTTAAATGAGAATCTCCCCTAATACAGTATTCTCATAGTCATACAGTGTTAATGGGGTAACGTTACAATAGTATACATCTCACTTATTCCCAGAATAATAAAACCGCTTTGACAACAGATGGGAGCAGTACATTATATGCGAGAAAATATTGGGGGGGGGAGTGTGTAGCTAGCATCTTATGTATTCCCTTGTATAAAACAAGTGATATTCAATAATAACACTCTACTTACGACATACTATTGGCATGAAGCTGATTTGAAAAAATAAAAAAAAATTACGAAAAGGTGCCTCATCCTATATCAGGGTGAGAATCCTAAACATTAAACATGAATACAGTGTCTCGCGTTTTCAAAAAAAAATTAGCTGTGGATCAGTCTCATGAAATGAGAACCCCAACGGTTTTGGCAACATTGTATCATTACAATAGTATATATCCCACATTTCTAAAGATAAAAACCTATTGAGCAACAGATGTGAGCAGTATAGTGTATGCGAGAAAATATTGGAAGAAAAAAAGATTTTAAACGTTTCCCTCTCAGTTCTCCAGTCATGAATCAATTAAAGCCGAACAAATAAACCACTTCTGCTGGCTTAGCAAGAAAAGAGCCGACTCATTCCCAAGTCTAGTACAACAGGTGTGCTCAGCCAGTATGATGGCACTCTTTATAGGGCAGTTTCCCACTCTCCTCCTCTGCGATCTTAGCTTCCCTCTGAGGCTGGGAGGCCATACTCAGGATCAGAAAAACAAAATATCAGCCGAAGGTATTGCTGCATAAATATCCCAATGTATCCATGTTTTCGTTCCTCAGTTAAAGAATTGCATAGTCTCTCAACAACGACCTCCCCGCAAAACCTTTTATCTGCTACAAAGTTAGGCCAAAAATAAGGAAAGCATGGCGTCTATGGGACTGTTAGTTGTGCAATACCGGAATAGTATGGTGGGATAGGTGCTCCATTACATCAGGTCGTGTCTCAACCATCCATCTCCGAGTGTTCCGAACGCCTCTGGTGACTTCGGGAGCGCCGCTGACTCTGGTTCTGTAATTGAGGTCCCGGTCTCGGTTGCGGCCTAAAGTCAAGTCTCCCAGTTTGTAATCGCCATAGCGGGGAGGTCTAACGATCGCAAAAAATGGGGAAGATCCTCCGGGGAACGAATGCGAAGTTGCATATTATGTCGTACAGTCAAGGATAATGGAAATCCCCCAGCGATTTAGAAGATTCGCTTCTGCTGGAGCATTTGAGTGACTGGGCGTAGATGTCGACGTGCCTGTAGTGTAGAGGGGGACAGGTTATTAAAGATTCCTATTTGCGCCCCACGTTAATCCCAGGCTCTTTGGGAGCGGGCAGCCACATAAATTTTCTCCTTTAAAATAAAGGAAGTGAAGCAGCAAATTATATCACTTGGTGGGGCCTCAGGATTGGTTGACGGGGGGCAGAGGGCTCCGTGCGCTCGGACCAGATCATCGGCGTTCACCTCCCAGGAACCGAGGAGAAAATTAAAAAGCTCTAATAGGTAAAGTCGTGTGGCCATTTCTGTCTCTGGCACCCCTCCGCATGTTCTGGCGTGCGCACGGTTGTCCAGGTCATCTAGTTTGCGCCAGACCCCAGAACAATCTTGAGTACAGAGGGTTTCGGCCTTTTGCTCAGCAGCACACGCTGCCGCGTTTTCTAGGCCTTGCACGCGGGCCTCCACCAATTCCATCCCAGTTCTAAGGTCAGTTATAGTACGCTGCAATGAATCGCTTACCTCGGAGATCATTTCCTTTATGTCCGCTCGAGTCGGCATCTCTGCGAGTATTCGCTCAATACGTTGAGAAGCAGCTCCCAGGTCTGGTAAGGAGTACTTCGATCCGGCGGGAGACGACACCATCTTGGGAGAAGGAGAGCGAGATGGTGCTGTATCTTTCGGGGTTTAGAGCGTGTCCTTGGGGTAGCCGCTGATTGTTTCACGCTTCTTCCCCCTTCCCATAGCGGGCGTATGCTGCATAAAGTACGAGGTTTTCCCCGGGCCGTTCAGAGCTCCACTAGCATGCAGCCATCTCTCTCGGCTGCCAGACACGCCCCCTCGCTTGTCCTTGCTAACTGGTGCTGGCCGTCTTAAGTAGCAGCAACATACAGAGGATTTGGTGGATTGGCTAACCAGGCCATCCTCCGAGTCCTCTGCCAGCCAGGCTTGTAGTGGTTTACAGTCCACCTCAGCTGCCAAAACCTCTAATTCAGCCTCCATGTCCACAGCTACTCCTGCCATAGCCTCACTATCACACACGGAGGAGTCAGCTGAATTGTTTGACTACAATGACCGTGACATGCTGCTTGAGGATGCGCAGCAACTACAGTGCTGATTCAAACTCTGAGGTTGAGGGAGTAGAATCAACCTAGAGGAAGGGGGTGCCAGTGACCAACAAATAACTGGCACTTATGTTGCCCCAGCAGCTGCAGCATACTGCCAAGTTGGCTCCAGTGACGAGGAGATAGGGGGTGATGGCGATGATGTCACTGACTCCACCTGGGTGCCTGATCGAACAGAGGAGTTGAGGGGGGTGAGGAGGAGGAGGCACAACAAAAACGAGGCAGAACATCCTCTATGACCAACTGTAGCCAGTTCAAGGCATCAGAAGTCACAGCTGCTGAGGTGCAGAGCGCTGTTGTCTCAAAGCACATGTACAGGAAGTCTGCTGTCTGGGAGTTCTTTAACCCTTTCCATGCGGAGGACGCGCTCAGCGCGTACTGCCGCATGGCCACTTCGCTGCGGAGGACGCTCGCAGCGCGTCCTCCCTTTGCAGCGGCGATCGGCCGGGATTCCGGCCGACCGCTGCGTGCCCCCCCCCCCCCGGTGCGCGCTGACATCCTCGATGTCAGCCCAGCCTCCGGGACCTCGGCGGGCATGGTAGACTTCATCGTGCCTGCGCGTTGACATCTATTTCAGGCACCCCCGCCATTGTGGAGAAGGTGCTTGAAGGGGGGGGGGGAGTCCTTCCGGCGGCTGTCTTGAACCCCTAGGGGGCTGGATCGCTATATGGCGCTAACATGCGCTGTATCGCGGTCCCCTCCCGGAGGTGGCCGACATCTTGGATGTCGGCCAAGCGTCTGGGATATCTCCCTAATGACTGGCGTCATCGCGCATAGCGCGATGGCGCCAGTTTCGAAATTAACCTATGGTGGAGATGGGGGGTTCCAATTAAGCCACAATCTCCCGATCCGTGACAGCTAGGGGGTTAATGTTTGATATCATTGGAACGGCCAGAGCGTTTTTAAAAATAAAATTAAAAAAATATAAAATGAAACTTTTTATTAGTGCAGCAATATTGTTCCAATTTCAATTATAATGTGAACAGTGATGCTTCCCCGTTTATAATTCCCCATTTCTAATTTTTTTAACGAGCACAACCCATAGAAAATAAAACCGCAAACACTCGCATGTTAAAATGTGAAATAAAACACTTTACACGTTGTAAATTATTGAAAATAAAAATTTTATTGCATTTTTTTGTTATAATCTGCAGACAGGACATAACGTATACATAAAATAATAATGATATATTCTGAATCTGCAGAGTCTCCCGGAAAGAAGGATATATATGATGTCTGGGTCATATAATAAAATAAGCCTTCAAATCGCATTTAAACATTATTAACGAAACCGTTAAAAATAAGCTCAGCACAGAGGTGTGAAAAGGGTCAGCAGGGAAAGGGTTAAGAAATGTGCAGCAGACCGCACCGTTGCTATTTGTAATTTATGTCAGATGAGGATCAAGCGAGGGAAAGACATCCCACGCTTGGGTACCACGTGCTTGAGGCGACATATATGACTACCTGCCACGCATCCCGTTAGCACAACACTTTGCATAGGTCCTCATCTGTCTCTACTCCCACTATATGTCCTGCCATGTCATTGCCTGCTACAACCTCCACTGACAGGGATGATGCTACAGTAATGGGTGTACCAGGTCCTTCTTCAGAATGTGACCGCATCCCATCAGCTGAAGATTTATGCAGTCAGATTACGTTGCCCCAGCTGCTGCAGCGTAAGAAAAAATATAGTCCCAACCATCCCCAAGCACAGTGTCTAAATGCCATCTTAGCAAAATTACTCGCATTGCAGCTGCTGCCTTTCCAGCTAGTGGACTCTGCTTCCTTCCGTGAATTTTCTTAATGTGCTGTACCACAGTGGCAGGTTCCAAAACGCCATTTCTTTTCAAGGAAGGCCATTCCAGCACGTGGAACACAATGTTATGGAGTCATTGGGAAAGGCAGTCAGCAGCAAGGTGCACATGACTTTAGACACGTGGTCCAGCAAGCATGGACAGGGCCGTTACATTTCCTTCACGGCACACTGGGTAACTCTGATTGCAGCTGGGAGGGATCAAGATGGGGCTCTGTGCTGGAGCTTGTTCATCCATCACGCCTCCAGAAATCTGCTTGTATGAGGTCTGTCTGCTCCACCACCTCTTCCTCTTCCTCCTCCTCCGTCTCTGGCGAAGTGGCAGTTAAACCGACGTGTGACAGGGGCTACGCAATGGCAGGGGCAGGTGCAGAGATGGTTAACACCACGCCAGCTTCAGCTGAGAATGGTCGTCTGTGATAATGACATCAACCTTCTCTCCGCCCTACGCCAGGGTAAGTTGACGCATGTACCATGCCTAGCACACGTCCTAAATCTGGTGGTACAGCGTTTCCTAACCAGGTACCCAGGGCTGGCAGAGCTTCTCAGCCACGCCAGAAAAGTCTGCAGCCACTTCAGACGGTCATTCCCAGCAAGTGTTCGCCTGGCAGAAATTCAAAGAGAATTCCACCTTCCCACAAACCGTCTGATCTGTGACATACCCACCAGGTGGAACTCGACATTAGCAATGCTGCAGCGTCTGCACAAGCAGCAGAGGGCCATCAATGAGTACCTGTGTGAGTATGGCACAAGGACCGGTTCAGGTCAACTTGGTCCCCCTCCCGCAGTGGCTGATCAAGGATGCATGCACTGTACTGTCACCATTTGAGGAGGCAACGAGGATGGTGAGCAGAGACAGTGCATGCATCAGTGACACAATTCCTTTAGTGTTCCTGCTGGAGCGCACTCTGCAGGGAATTATAGATGTGGCACTAGAGGCAGAGCACCGGGAGGAAGAGGAGGACTTCCCTAGCTCTCAAGGCCCCAGTCTTTCCGCAGACAGCATTAATGCGGGTCCTCAGATCAGACAGGAGGAGGAGGAATATTTAAGTAGTGGGGGCATTGAAGGTGGGGATTCCTCAAGGGAGGGTTTTCTGTGCTCAGAAACTCGGACTAGTACGTGGCTGGGAGGAGAAAGTGCACGATTGGGTTATCCTCATTGACCAGGAAGACTCAGAAGCTAATGCCACCTCCAACCTACGCTGCATGGGCTCCCTTATCCTGCAAAGCCTGCTGAAGGACCCCAGGATTCGTTTTATCAAGGAGAGGGATCATTACTGGTTGGCAAGCCTTCTTGATCCACAATACGACGGTAAAGTTGCAGAGCTCATCCTGCCCGCACAGAGGGACACAGGATGAAACAACTTGAGGACGCTGTAAAGCGACACTTGTGTAACACCTTTCCAGGCACTGGTAGCTTACCAAGTGATGACACAGGTGCTTCTGAGGCTGCGGATGATCAGAGGAAGAGCGGTGAAGGCCGGGGCCACTTGACTGATGCCTTTTTAAATTTGATGATCCACTGGCTTACTGGGTGTTGAGATTGGATCACTGGCCAGAACTTGGCCAATATGCTATGCAGTTACTAGGTTGCCCTTCATCCATCGTGCTTTCTGAAAGGACGTTCAGTGCCGCTGGAGGTTTTGTCAGACAAAAGAGTGCGTCTGTCCACCGACTCTGTAGACCGGCTGACATTTATAAAAATTAATCCGTCCTGGATCAGCAGCTATCAATCTCCTGATGCTGATGTAACCGAATAGATCGGGGATCTCTTCTGCATTACCAAAACCTCCACCCCTGCACTCTTCCACAATACCTCAGAGGGGTTATGTTGTAAAGGCACTAGCTGGCACCAAAGGCCTAATATTTGGGTGCACTGCCACGGAAGCCTATACCAGATTCATATCATTTTAATATTGGACCGCAGGGTCCAACCCTGCACTCTTCCACAATACCACAGAGGGGTTACGGTGTGACGGCACTGTTGCCGACACAATTTTAAAGCACCTATTGTTACTTTCATCCAAAGCCTGCATAAGTTTCACCATAATTTAGTCAAAAAAAATCCCTAAACTTGTTTTGTGTGTCCTAAAATGTCTCTTCATACAGGCTGCCGCCCCAAGCAGTTGTTTATGAATAGATTAAAGGAAAACCATTTACCGTCATTTGAAATGTCATTTTTTTTGTTTTTAAATGTTTCTATACATCCTACAAATCCGCCACTTCACAGGCAGGTTATGGGGACCTCCTAGGCATGATATTTGAAGGAATTTTTCGTTTTTATTTTTTACCCTTATTTCATGGATAACTCTTCCCTTAACATTTTTTTTTTTTAAACTTTTTGTCCTGGTTTCCTGTCCCCCAGGGCACTACCCGGACCCCAATACACCTTTTATGGCAAATATCTTGCATATATGCCCTCTTGGAGGGCACTCTAAATCGAACTTTTGAGTCCCATTGACTTGCATTGAGTTCGGTTCCTGTTCGCGTTCGAACTCGAACTTTTGAAATTGTTCGAATGCGAACCGAACACGGGGGTGTTCGGCTCATCACTATTTGTGATCAGGTTTTGAACTCTGTGTATATAGCCAAGTCTACAATGTCTCCATTCAATGTTCTAGGAGTAAAAGCTTGCGATGGATGCTGGCATTACTTGCGAAGTGTTATGGTGCTTCTAACCCTTAACTATATAAACTATCAATGCTGAACAGAAGAAAATTCACAAACCAATAATAATAATGTGGAATACCTCGCTTGTTCTTATCTACAGTATATGTTTAGCTTTATTGGGCGTGTTGTGGCTTGGACACGCACTCTATAAACACTTCACTCTAATTGTCTTGGCAGTATGAAAAAAACTAAACCAATGTCTTAAAGTCATATTGACCGAAGTTAGTTAATAGTAATAAAATGTCCAACATTTGGAAAAAAAACATACTTTTGAGCCAAAACTGCAAAGCAAGGGCTTGCTGAAACCAACCCAATGCTTGTTTGGAGAAATGAAAAAAATTGTCTGACCATCCAGATGCCATGTTCTGTCATACGCATATTTTTCAAACGCTGACTGTTTCCCAGACTCTGAGTCGGAGGTACAGTAGCCAGGTATTTAGCAGGTATAATAGAAAGGAAAGCGCTGACCTCTACATATGCATTAAAGGGGTACATCTGTGTTCACTGGTGCCAACAAGTTGCCCTGCATTCACTGTATCTGTTAAAGCTTCCTTCCGACATCTGTGGTGATTATTAGACAGTGAAAACAGTTGGTGATAGAGGCGCAATTGTACTTATCTTTGAAATGCCGAAATGTTTCCCAGGAGATGGTCCACAGCTCCACACAGAAATAGAAGAAAACGCAGGGATTTCAGCAAAGGTTGTTGTTCGGGATGATGCCTGGACCAGTCCAAGACTGGGGTCGCCAGTAACCAGAGTTGACAAAACCGGAGTTTTGTGTGTCTTGATGTTTATTCCTTCCTAATACCTCTACAGAAACATTCACCCATTTGTTTCCACTTGCATCTCAGTTTCTGGTCAGTGTAGTTTGGTTCCCCGTCCGCCCCGTATTGTTTGATGCTTACATGGCCACAATATTCTCTGAATTTTCATTAAAAACACACTAGCACTCCACTCAAGTGGGTTTCCTTTGGGGAAAGTTGTCACCTTGTGGACACTGCTGCAATGATACATCAAGAAATACATTTGTTGCCTAAAAGGACCAGGATCTGTTGCCTAAAAATGGAGCAAAAGTTGCTGTTTTTTGTTTGTGAGCCACTCAAAATTGCAAGTATGGTGCCAGGTCGCACCTTAAAATGAATAGTTTTTTGTGTGAATTATGTATTTTTTACCAAGTGTCAGAATGTGAGGAAATCTATTCAATCTGGGGCCTTTATGCCATGTGCACCCAGGTCCACAAGGCAGGCACGTACTGGCCATAGGGACTACAGGGAGGATTCCCAATGGGCCGATGGCTCAATGGGCCAGTGTGAATGCTGGTTCACCGCACAGCTCACACTGCCCTTAATGCAGGGCTTGACAAAGCCAGAAGCCTGGTAGCCACTGGCTCCTAGAATTTTACTCGTGTCTCCTAAATTTCCAGGTTATTTTACACCAATCTAAAAGCCGTCTTTGGCATCTAAAAACATCTAGTTAGCGTCAATGCTTTCTTCCTGTCTCCTACATTTAATGTAAATATATCCAGCCTTGGTGTATATGTGTGTGTGTGTGTGTGTGTGTCTGTGTCTGCAGTGGGTAAATAGGGTGTCCAATGACAACAGAGCAAAGAAAATAAAACTATCATAACGTCACAATGTACAGATCTTAACCACATATATATATCTATCCAAACTGATATTAGAAGCAACAGTCTACACTTCTAGGCTCAAAAAAAGTAGCCAAAAGACCACATGCACAAAAAATACCTAAGAGCAAAAGGCACCATATAACAAAGTGATAAATAGAAGCGGCTAAAATCATAGTTTGGGTCCGTACAAACCAACACCCAGATGCAGAGGCAAGGTTCCCAACGTTTCTGTTAGGATTCGCCTTTATCAAGTTGTACCTTGATAAAGGCAAATCCTCGCCGAAATGTTGGCTCCTAACTTTTGTACCTGGCTCCTAGATTCAAAGCAAATTTGTCAAGCCAATGGGTGAAGTGAGAACTTCCTCACCATCTGTAAAACAGAACAGTCTGCCACAGTCTAGTAAGGAGGCCACTGTGCCAGGCTGACCCGTTGCGCATCTGGCTCACCTTAAGACATGGTGTTTGCGCGCCACCTCAGTGCCGCTGCGTTGCTTTACCCAATCGCTTTGCAGCAACTCTGGTATCTGTAGAGCTATTGGTTGAGCAATCCAGTTGGTTTATATACCATTTTTGTGCGTGTGTGCATAAAGTGAGCCGATCTGGATGCAGTCCAGCGTTGTTTTTTTTGTATCTCAGTCCAGCCCTGCCACAAGGTAATGATGGCAAACCCATTCCAACCACCCAAACTGCTTGTACAGCTTCTGCAGACAAACCTTTTTAAGATCTCATGGCCATCACTCATGTCATACCAGGGAGGATGTGTTTCCTTTTGAAAATGTCTTGGTACACATAGCTGTGGTTTATAGGAACTGAAGTACAATTTTAGTATGGATTTATAATAATAATAAAAAAAACACAACAGCAACAGAACAGAGCTAGTACCCGGTATAAACCCTTACTGTGCCCATATTGCTACGCTGTACAGACATTATAGAATAAGCTTGGCTTCTCTGTGGGAAGGCACCAGGCTGGCGAAGAGCATCCTGAGCAACATAGGCGACTCTACAGGGGGGCAAGGGGGGCAATTGCCCCCCCTAGGTTATTCCGTGCCCCCCCCCACCAAAAATCATCATCCAGCTTCCCACACGTCTTCGGACCAACGTATCTCCGTAGCTATGCATCGTATATGGATGAGCTAGGTGTCATTTGAAAGGGCAGATTCTGGCCTTTCCAATGATACCCCACGTGACCATATTCAGTGTGATGTAAAAGTCATAAAACATCAAATAAAAACGTGCACTTAAACGTAAACATTTTCACAGGGTTGAAATGGCTCAGCAGTGAAATGGTTAATGTTCAGACTATACATTACATTGTGTATTACATTAGTTTATGCCTTGGTTTAGTTGTTATTAAGGGTTAATGGGCAGGCTTCATCCATCACAGTATACATTTGTTTTTTCCTTGATTAATGGCATTTTAGGGGTTAATGGGTTGGCTACATGCCTCAGTGTATTCATTTCATGTTTTCCCTTGATTAATGGCATTTTAGGGGTTAAGGGGTAGCTAAATGCCACATTGTTTATTATTTTTATTGTATTTCTCTGGGTTTAAGGCATTTTAGGGGTTATTATGGAAGTTAGACTCTAAAGGGTCTAATGATCTGTAGATCCTCTGCTTTCCGTCACATTTCGGGGAATTTATTTTGCAGAAAATAAGGTGAATTCCCTATTTAGAGAATGGTCACTGTAATTTGCTAAAAGTGGAGTCGCTGAAGCAGTTATCAGACATTCAGCGGAAACTGCCAAATTGCGTCAAATAAAATATTGAATTTAAGTATCAGGTTAGTACAACAAAAAGGCATCATTGCATCACATTACTCTGGGGTTTTGTAATCTTATTTATATATATATACTTATTTAGGGCACTATTACCTGGTGTGAGCTAACCCTTGCGTCGGCGTGATTTTGCGTTAGCGCCAGGTTAATTCAGTCTAGTGCCTGACCAACAGATCGTTTGCCTCCCGCTACAAATGGGAAAAATTACTTAGCGCGGCGCTATTAGCGATTTGTACCGCGAGCTTACTGTACTTTCCGCGTCCTATACTTAACACGGGGAGTGCTAGATATCTTTTACAGATCATTTGGTGCCAGCACTAAATTTTTTGAGGTGCACTAAGGCTAGGGTCAGACTGAGGCAGTGCGAACGCGCGTGCAGGCGCACTTAATCACGGCCGCACTAGCAGCAAATGACGGGCAATGACGGCCAATATACGATGTACGGTCGCACAAAAGTCCGGCTGCGCAACGCAAGTGGAAAATGAACGCATTTTTTCGAGAACGTTAAACTGCTAGTACAGACGTACAGAGTGCGCTGCGTCCGCTAGCGGCGTGTGTGCGTGAATTGGAGATGTCAGACGCTACTAATGTCCAGCCAACATAACGTCCAGATGCACAAAGTGTTTTATTGATGATCCGTACAAAATCACAGACGAGAAATGCGCATCGTATGACCGGTATCGCGTACTCCATGAAAAAATACGTCCATTCGTTCGAACGCACTTTTTCACGGACAACGTGAAAATGCGTTCGTCTGACCCTAGCCTCATTGCAACATTTTACCTACTGCTCAACCCTGGTGCGAACTCCAAAAAAACAGGTCCTCGTCCAAAATTAACAGGCAATTGAAAGGAATGCAACACAGGTGTTCTCTTGGCCCCATACACCATAGTAATGGATATGGTCAGCAATGTCGCTGCTGTTGCAGTCGGCTCTATTATAAATGTATCCTTTATCCACATATATCCTAATTCTAATATATTGCCTAATTTTAAACATTTTATGCTGGGGGCTATTCATAGTATGTAAGCAGTTGATTATTAGGGTGACTGTGTGGACCATGTTTAAAGGAACACATGGATAAGTCTTGCCCTGAAACATGTATTGTTTATATGCTGTAGCAGGGAAATTTTTGTCGCTCACCTGGCCTTCCTTTTGGATCTATTAAATGCAGTGTAATGATTCTACATGCTGCTGGGAGGCATTTATCATGCAATGCCCATCAGCCTTAATATATGTAATATATAATATATATGTGTGCATCAAAACATGGATGATACGGCCACCGTGGAGGATTTTAATAATGCAGGGGTGAGAGGTTATTCACTGGATGTGTTCATATTCAAGCTTGTAAGGGTGGGGGATAGGTATGGAAAAGAAAAAAACGTTCTATCCTGTACACAACCGCATTAGCGCTGGGTCTCAACTTGGGTCTTAGAGTTTCCCTAGCGTGCGCCAAACGACCTTGTTCATGGACTACTGCAGTCAAGGTGATCTGTTAGTAGGTCGTCAGGCACTAACAGGGTTATTCAGAAAGCGGTGAAAAGCAGGAGAATGACTGGAGAATGGAAAATTCTAGGTCAAAATAGCCGATTCTTTGACCAAGAATTTTCCATTCTCCAGTCATTCTCCTGCTTTTCACCTCTCTGAATAACCCTGTAAGTTTTAGCGACTCGCACTAAATTTTTCCTTTAGTGATGTTTTAGCTCACACCAGGTGATAGGGCCCTTACTTTTATTCAGTGATATGATTTAGTGGTGAAAATTATTAGTGCCCCCCCAGTTTTGACTGCGGTATCTTCTGTGCCCCCCCCCCTAAATATTGTTCCTAGAGTCGCCACTGCTGAGCAGAGACAATATTCCTGCAGAACCTACAAAGAAGAAATAGGTACTGAGAATGGAGGAAAAATCACATTTCAATTTGAAATTGCTTTCATATACATTTTAATGAGCTTTCAAAAGCATTGAAAATAACTTGTCAACTTGGTGTCTTTTTAACTGAAGAGTAATAAGGTGTGCTCTGGAGAAGATATTGTCAGCACAGCTGTATTTCGGTTTTCACACCAGTTCCATGTTTGTGTTTATTCCACAAAATGCAAGCAGTCTCCCTGTAAGAGACTACAAACAGTTCACAGGACAAAGTTTTCAAATAGGATACCATATATGCAATTAGTTTTTTGTTAAATTAGTGTTCCAGTGACACCTCTCCCTTTTATAAAAAAAAAAGTGTGCGGTCTTGGTTAATTTATGTTAAATATTCTGGATAGAGCTTAATTTTTTTTTTTTTTGCTTTTAGAAGGATAGTGAAATACAACAGTAAGCCTGATCCACCACGTCTGTTGTCGGACGAAGAATACCGAAAACAAGGAGAAGAGGAGACCAGGAAAGCTTTGGAAGAGCTGCGCCAGTATTGTGTTAGTCCAGATTTTGCAGCATGGAAAATTGTGTCTCGAATCCAAACACCAAAAAGGTAATACAACCCCCTTCACCATGCTGATTGTTCCGCGGTTTACATGAAGAATATTGTGTTCAGAGGTTTTTTTTTTTCTCTTTTAGCCCATTTTCAGATTGTTGGCTGTGGTCGTATGGCATGGGAGTTCTTGAATTCCTTTTTTGGATGCATAAGGCAATATGTAATTTTGTTTCCTGCAAACTGTTACTGTTGAACAATCCTTAACCTGACACAGTATGCAGCGCTGGTGAATGTCCAGACAGCATCTACCATCTGATCTAAAAGCATGCATGTCACTTACCTGCTAAGGCTGGGGTCACGCAAGCGTGGAGGGAATGTCCGTGAGAATTGAGCTTTCTCCTCGGACACCCGTGTGACCTACTCACTGAATGCACGTTACTGCGCTCAACCCTATGGAGGATTGCACTTTGTAGACCCGTTCAATGTTTGCTGTAGCAGGTCGTCGGGGAGGAAAACTACACGCCCATTGTATATAGGTTACACCATGTGGCCCTCCCCAGTTGAGCCGTCATATGCCACGTTGGACTCTGGGAGCAGGGGTCACTACGGATGCTCGTGGGACAGTGGCCTAAACATCTGTGCTTATTTCTGCAACTCCTCCATGCCCTTGTAATCTCCTGACTATTGTAATAATCTTCTTGCTGGCCTCCCTCTCTCCTGCCTTGCCCCCCCCCCTACAATCCATTCTGAACGCCTCCGCCAGGCTCATCCACCTCACCCTTCGCTTGCTCTCTGCCGCTCCCCTCTGAAGTCCCTTCACTGGCTCCCCATCCACTGCAGAATTAAATTGCAAATCCTTACCCTGACCTACAAAGCTCTCACTAACTCAGCTCCCCACTACCTGTCCTCACTAATCACCAAATACACCCCAGCCCACTCCCGAAGACCAAACTGACCTGCACCTAGCTTCTCCCCGCATCGCCTCCTCCCTTTCTCTTCCTTCAAACACTCCCTTAAGACATTCCTATTTAGGGAAGCCTACCACCCGACTCACTAATACACCTCACTGTTCCAACCAGTCCATCACTCTCGCCTTGCAGTCCATCACTCTCGCCTTGCAGTCCATCACTCTCGCCTTGCAGTCCATCACTCTCGCCTTGCAGTCCATCACTCTCGCCTTGCAGTCCATCACTCTCGCCTTGCAGTCCATCACTCTCGCCTTGCAGTCCATCACTCTCGCCTTGCAGTCCATCACTCTCGCCTTGCAGTCCATCACTCTCGCCTTGCAGTCCATCACTCTCGCCTTGCAGTCCATCACTCTCGCCTTGCAGTCCATCACTCTCGCCTTGCAGTCCATCACTCTCGCCTTGCAGTCCATCACTCTCGCCTTGCAGTCCTCTCCTCCTGTTTCCCCCCCAACCCTTGTAGATTGTAAGTTCCCACGGGAATAGGGCCCTTGTTTCCTCCTGTACTGATTTATCAAATGTTGCTCAGTCTCTGTGTATTGTAACCCTGTCTATATCGTGCCCATTGTTAAGCGCTGTGGAATATGCTGGCGCTATATAAATTCTAATAATTCCTGCTTCTGGCACGCATGATCATCCAAGTCTCATAAAGGTGCACTGCAGAGATATGTTTTGGCACATAGACTTGGCTGATATGTACCATGCATGTGTTAATGTCAGGGGGGAGAAGTCCCCTGCCTCCACTTTGAAATAGGAATAAGTGGAAAATCAATACTGGACGGAGACTTTTACCAGCTGGGGAAGTCGCATTAAAGGTGTCCCCCCCCCCCCCCCTTGTGAAGATTGGAGTGCTTGGATTCCTTCTTTTCTACATTGGATCAGTTCATACTGGCCTCTCTGAGGTCCATGCGGAAGCAGTTGTGCATGGCGTAAATCCAGTTGTTCCTGGATAAATCGTAATTACAGTATAAATAGTATATTCAATAAGAATAAAAATATTCCAAATAAAAATGTAATCTTCAATTGCTGACAGTAGATGGCGTCACAACATCGTTTTTTTTCTTCGTTTAGATTGCACTTGCACCTGAAATTGAAATAACTTAACACTCAGCTATATATATAGCAATGGCACGTTGTATAAATTGACTTCTTGTTATACTGTACATTAATA
This sequence comes from Leptobrachium leishanense, assembly GCA_009667805.1. Classification (NCBI taxonomy): domain Eukaryota; kingdom Metazoa; phylum Chordata; class Amphibia; order Anura; family Megophryidae; genus Leptobrachium; species Leptobrachium leishanense. Next base: position 361,745,194 of record CM019064.1, on the reverse strand, counting down.
TAGCGTGTGTGCTGTAATTAATCCTCCCCCCCCCCCCCCATTTTACTTTGTTTCAGATTTGCTGATTTCGTAGAAGGGTCATCTCACCTGACACCTAATGAAGTCTCCGTTCATGAGCATGAATATGGCTTGGGGGGATCTTTCCTAGAGGAAGAACTCTTTGGGGATGACAGTGACTTTGATAATGATGTCAATCACCACATTACGTGTTCACCAGCTCAGCAACTTTTTTAACCTAGAGCAAGGTTTTTGCACGTACAGGTTTATTGGACTAAGAATGGAATGAATTGAGCCATAAGTTATTTTTGGAAAATAAAAAGGCCACTTTTGGGAAATCGCCAGTGAATGGATAGCAGTATCTTCCTGGCAAATTATCATTGCTGCTTCTAAGAAGACTAGGCCCCAGTCTCGATTTCCTGGACCATGCATGGATTTCCTGGACCATGCATAGATTTATAATAAATGGTACACAACAGTGCAATTCTTCTAACTTGCAGCTTCCAAAGAAGCCCTTGCGAGTGATAAATTGGGGCTAAACTTTCAAAGGATTATAACAATGCACCGTACGAATGCCTGTCTCTATAATGAAAATACATATTTTACTGTCTCTGTACATCAATCATTTTTTTTGGATAAAATGGCTATCTTTAAATATTTTTAGAAGGCTTATCAGATTCCCACCCAACTTTTATACACAATCACACATTGCATATATTTTTGTAAGATTGGTTTCAGCGCAATACATAAAGGTATTGTTTTTGAACCAAAGAGAAGTTTACAATTGAAGTACTGTTTTTCCTTTTATATTTTTGAACATGTTTGCAGAGATGTGTACAGGTCTTCATCTTGCTATCTTGAAGCACCATAGTTTGGTAACAGCTGGAAAACACCTAATTTTTTTTATATTGTACTTTTTTTTTTGTTACACATCCAATAAACGCAACTATAATTTTAATTACCATTTAATCCTTTTTTTTTTTTTTTTTTGTGTTATCTAAAACTTGGTGCTATAAAAAAAAAATATTCGCAAATTTTATATTCGTGGTATGTACCGGTTTCAGAAATACTACGTGAAATTTTATATCTAACTTCTAACACTGTCTGTGTCTCCGAATCTCCACTGCTTTTTGTGCATGTGTCCCTGAATCATCGCTGCCCACGCTGGTATGATATTGCATCTTTCCTTCTTAGTTCTGATTCATCCCTTGTAGAATTACTTATTAAATTAGGAATTGTGGAGCATTTATTAGGGAGATCTTAATTAAAAGCCCAAATCATTCAGAAAATAGCAGAATTTTTTTCTCTTTCATTCCCTAAGCTATCCAAGCCTGACATATTCAATAGCCACTTCTTCCAAACTCTGTAATTCTTGCGTTTGTGGAGAAACCTCCAAGTTCTGCTGAAGGATGTTATGTACTGTTTTCTTTGTAAATATTACAACCTATCAATCTTCTTTGATGCAAATTTATATTTTTATAGCCTAAAATATAATTCAAAATGTTATTAAAGGTCTACATGGCTATTTCAGTAAATGTGAAACTTTGGAGGGTTTTTAGTTTGTTTCAATTGACTGCTTGAACAGATTATCCTCAGTTTATTTCTGCAACTTTTTTGTGACATTTAACAGGCACAAATTTCTGCCTGTAGTGAAGACTAGTATCATTTTCCTGTATTTTGTAAATAAAAGTCAGATGCATTTTTATTAAAGAATAAGCTGTGTTTCTACTTGTGAGTATGTTGTTCTAATGTATAAACTATGCATTGCAAGTGCCAGACTAAGGCTGGGGTCAGACGAGCGTCATTGGAGAGCGGAAGGAATGTCCGTGAGAGTGGATGTTCCTTCCACTCAACGCCAGTCTAGCCACCTCTCTGAGCGCACTCAGCGGTGCAAAGCGCGATCCTCCTATGGAGGATCGCGCTTTGCAGCTCCGTCAACGAACGTCCTAGCGCATCGACGGGGAGGATTTGATAACGGACACTTGTTGCGCATGCACAAGTGTGTGTGTGTGATCGTCCCCGCTGCAGCGTCACAACACTGACTGGTGCCGGTCATTATGGGTGCACTCGTCTGACGCTGGCCTAAACTGTGAGTATGGAAGAATTTAATGGGGGGGGGGTGATTAAAAGAATAACTTTGCTGATCTTAACGTGTTGGTACTTTGTTTAATGAGGAATTTCAGCGCCAACGTTTAATTTGCTGGGTAGTTCATACTCTGGTTATATCCCATTAGCTGGCATTTTTGTGACTTAAACCCTGCCAGTCATGCTCCTTTTTTTTTTTTTTCTCTCCTCTCTCTCCAGGAGTTAAGCATTCTTTCCCTGACTAATATGATGTGCAATATCGAAACACACGTTTTCTATAAAGGAGTGAACTATCTGCACTTCTGAATTTACCAAAATTCAACTATTATGCATTTTGGGGCATAATACTTTTTTTGATGCTCTAGTGTAAACCTAACAAATGCAGTTGTAAAATCACCAAATCCATAGACTTTAACAAGCCCTGGAAAATTTGCAAAGGCACTGGTTAAGTTTAAACCTGATTTAGACTCTAGCCCCATTATGTTTTCGGGAATACGTAGGTCACTGCTGGCAATGCCTTTGTTCTGTTTTTGTGTCTTTATCCATTATGTGAAGGCTGCAGTTATCCAGAATGTCTGACAAACACAGTGAAGGGAATACAATCTTTAAATGGAGCTCCTGGACCCTGGCAAGGTCTATGACAAAAGAGACTCCCTTGAAACGTGCAGCCGTCAAGATGAAATAAGAGCTATTACAGCAATATTCCCCAGATGAGTCTCTACTTGATTGAAAACAAAACCTTTATTGAAACGCAAACTAAACTTCTACAACACAACAAAGTTGTATTGACTCCTCAAGGAGGGTCCGGGAGAACAATGAAATGTGACTCCCTGGGGTCACGCTGCTTGGAGCATCCTGCTCCAGCTTTCCCCTTGTGGCCATGTGGAAGCAATGAACTGCAAACCCAAAAGTGAGGCCGGACAATGAACACATTCTGCAATCACACCTTGGGCACCAGGCTGTCTTGGTACCACCTCTAGAATATTGCCGTAACTTAACCAGAGCTATGTAAACTTACCGGAGCCTTTATAGTCTATTAAGTTTACAACGGCTCTGGTTAGGTTGGCACCAACTATGGACTTAGGGCCCTTAGTATCTTCAAACTTAAACCAAAAAGGTTCAAGAAGCTGAATTGTCACTGGTGTTCTAAAGAATGAGCTCAAAGACACATTGAAAGGATCACGTGTGCGGTGGTACAGGTTTTTTGCTTTACTGTATTAAGTTTGACAAAATGCAACTAGAAATATACAAAACGGGCTCATAGAAAATTAAGATTTGCTCAGCAAGCAACCGCTTCAACATGGGCACCCAAGAATTAACCCCTCCAATCTGCTACAGTTGTTGTAAAATAAAAATTTCTGTCAATAACCACAGTAAAACTTAAATACAGGCACTATGTACCTTTATGAGTTCTAGCATGATGGTTGGAGAACAATATGAGGTGTCAGACCCACCACAATCTGCAGTCCCACACCTCCCAAAATTAACAGCAGGTCTAGCTACCCCCCAGTTCAAAGTGATTACTGTCACAATTGTGTGAGATTGTGGTAATTAATATCTTAAAATCTGTTCGGTTGGAATATAGCCTGCAACTGCTGGTAAGCGTTATCCGCTCTGTATTACCGACAAGGAGCCCTATTCCAAGAGTTGGTGTAAACGTAACCAGTGTTGTTGTAAATTTACCAGTGCCATTATAGATTATGCGGTTGTTACCTTAACCAGAGCTGTTGTAAACTTAACACCAAGGTTGAAATACGGTCCTAGATGTCCCAATGAAGGAAATATTGGCCATCCTGTGTCATGATAGGCTTTTATTCTCTTTTTTGTTGTCGTTTTAATATATTTTTGTATTTTTTTTAGATTTAAATTTTTGATTCCAATTATTTTTATTTTTTTTAAAGGACTTTTTTTTTTTATTAATGTGTCTATTAGGAGAATAGAGTTCTGTTTTTATTTTTCTGCAGTTTGGTGGTGTTCAGCGACTCCATCTTGGGTGCGCTACAGTGACCCTGCGGTGACTTGTGACTTCAGCTAAGGGTTGGCGAATTGGAATCGCCAAAGTGCACTGTAGTACACAACACAAATTTCCCTGCAAACCCGGTGAGTGAATATACACAAGTAAGTCTAGGCTTTAGATTGTGGGGTTTTGTTTTTCCTTCTGTTAAAGTGAACCACAGGAAATACGTACAGTTACACATTTTTATAAAGCACTAACAAGTTCCGTAGCGCTGTACAATGGGCCGCAGAATAACAAATATACACACCGGTTAAACACACAGAACAGTATGTGAGAGGACCAAACAGGATGTTGCTGTTGTAATGTCACATCCCTTAAAAGTTTTAGAGCAGTATTTTCCCAAATCTGTCCTCAGGACCCGTTGACAGGCCAGGTATCTGCAGCACAGCACAGGTGATATGATTTGCTGCTTAGTGATTGCAGGATTCAGTCTGCATTTCCTCAAGGTGATCCTTAAAATCTGTTCTGTTAGAGGGTCCCAAGGACAGGTTTGAGAAACACTGTCTCTAAAACAGTCGACTTATTTGTAATATTTCATATCCAACCATGCTGGTACCTGAACACCATCACAGTGAAGGAGATGGACGTAATACACAACATCGGTGCCACTGTCCTTTAAGCCTTTTGTTGTTTACGCTCTTCATTTACGTACAGGTGTATATGAGCTGGTTTTGTGTGATTTGATAGAAGAAATCGGTCAATAGTTGGAGCGCACTGGATGTGTGTGACCACCACTGGTCCTTTCTCAATGTCTACCAAATGTATTTACAGTCCAGGGACAGTTACTGTATAGCCGGTCACCTTTAATATGGGGTCAAGAAGGAATTTTTTGCTTGAGACGTACTACTAGTTATGTCCAGGTTTTTTCGCCTTCCTCTGGACTGGTAAATGAGAACATCTTTTGGACTTTATTTCAAGCGTAGTAATTCTAAAAAACCTATTTAAAAAGGTAATAAATTGTCATTTATTCTGAATAACTATTGGGTTTTCATCTGCCTTGAGATATGTATATCCAATAAATATGTAAAATAACGTCAAAGGGTAGTTCTATTCCAAATGTTTGTCACCTTTATGACTTGAACCATTTGACATTTTTCCATCAACGATTTAAAGTGCATCAGGTATTATTAGGTCAAACTTGAAATTACATATATTTTAAACTGATATTTTTTTTTAAGATTCCCATATTATACGTCTTGCAGAATCATCCGGGAACATCTGAAACCACAAAAACTAGCAGGATACTAGCATCGGTGCATCCCTAATTTTCTCCTGATTACTGCTCAAAGTCTTATATGGAAAATTGGCTATTCGCGTCACCAAATACAGAACGCAGTGTTAAGCATTATCAGAGTCTCTTTTGGTCAGTGAGATATTCAACAGTCAGCTTCAGGCCTTGACACATATGGAATGAGCACAGCCTCTGTTTCACCACACAAATCCCATTCACTCCTATTTTTGGCTCACTGTAAAATCTATGTGAGATATTCAACACTGCCCTTTTTATTTACATTGCCACAATACACGATCTTTGTAATGTGATATACATTTGTGTCTCTAATATAATAAGACTTTTGAACATCAAGGTTGACATTCTATATCATTATAGTATTTGCTCTCTTTCACACCGTGACATTTTAAGTTTCATTCTTTAAGTGTCTTTAAGAGCATTTCTGGTGCTCTTTTGTTTGGCACACTTCGGCGATTTCAGTTTGCCAACCCTGCAGTGAATTCACTACCCTGGTGTGTGCTGAACAAGGAGTCGCCGAATGCCACTGCTAACCCGATCAGCCCGCCTCACTGCAGGAAAAAAAAAAAAGTAAACTCTGCTAGTTTTTAAAATGTATTTTAAACCATTACAAAGCATAAAAATGTGTGGAAATAATAAGTCCTAGGAAAAATAATTATATAAGCCTGTTACAGAATTTAAAAAAATGGGAATCAAAAATTTTGTCTAAAAAAATCAAGAAAAATACCTAAAAAAAATAAGTAAATAAAAAGGCTTTTTGCTGAAAAGAATAAACATAAACCGAAAAAAATAAGACCAAGGAACTACCGTACCAATGGTCTATCACTTATCCCTGATGTCCACAGGGATACCACCTCCATATCAGGATTAAACCTGTACAATTATTATAAACATATATGAAAGAAATGACCAGTCAGCAACCAGGGTTGGCAACTAGACATGTGCATTCGTTTTAGTACTAAAACGATTTAGTCCGAATTTTGGGATAATTTAGTTTTCATATGACTCAAGAGAAACGAAACTGCTCAGTCCAAAAAACGAAAGAAACTAAAATAAAATGCACTACATTTTAGTTTCAGTCCTTTTTGTGATATTACATTGATGAGTGAAGGAGACCAGCAATGAAGAGCGCAACATCGCAACATCCGAAGTTCTGCACCCTCCACATGCCAATGCAGTAGGAAGTTCTATACAGAGAGGGGCATTAATTAATGCAGGAGGAGGTTCTATACATTATACAGATAGGGGTATTAATGCAGGAGGATGTTATATACATTATACAGAGAAAGGTATAAATTGAGGAGGATGTTCTATACAGAGAGGGACATTAATTAATTCAGGAGGATGTTCTATATATTATACAGAGAGGGGTATTAATTAATGCAGGAGGATGTTATATACATTATACAGAGAGGAGCCTTTTTTTTTTTTAGCCCTTTAAATCCAGTGGCTGTGAGCACTGAGATCGGCTGCTTGTTACATTGTACTGAGAGATAATGTATCAGGCTCAGCTGTTACAGTAACTGACTGTAACAGCGCTCAGAGTTTCAGTAAAACAAGGAAATAATATTCTTCTAATCTCTTTTATATAAAAATATTATTTACTAGTTTTACTGAAACTCTGAGCGCTGTGATGAGCAGCAGTCAGTTACTGTAACAGCTTTGCCTGACACAGGGCAGTATTACAATGTTGGTGCTAACTTAACCAGAGCTGTTGTAAACTGAAAACCTCCATAGACGCCACTACAATAGTAATTGTATCCACTGGTTTTCGGATGAATGAAATTAGTTTTCATACTAAAGAACTGAAAACGAATTTCTTTAGCAACTAAATAAATTGCATTTTAGGACTAATCCATTAGTTCAAAACGAAATTTTGTGCTGTGCACATGTCTATTGGCAACTGATTATCAAAGGAGTGGCAAGAAGGTGAGTATAACTTTATCTCAAAAAAAGACACTCCCAAATACAGATGTTAAAAAACACAAATAAACAGCGACACTGTGGGGGTGCAGGAAACCGATCTGGAGCGGCTACAACAAGCGTACGATTGCCTGGGGAGTTCAACGTAAGTAATATTACCCACAATAGGCAGAATATTCCCCACCGGCAGAGAGTGGATGTACATCTGTTAAGCTCCAGCGAACTTCTCTGATTTTAAGGATTTATCTTCATTATATAACTACTGAGGACCCACTCTCTGCCTGGTAAATGCCCTGGTACTGCCTGGCTTACTTCACTGTGCCATTGAGGAAATCTACTGGCCGGAGTCCTGGTTGCTGATCTCGGCCCTTGGATAGCGTGGAGGCGGCAGCCATTTTTATACCTCGTGTAGCTTCCCACTTGGAGTTCCTTGCCTTCCCTCGGACATGGGTAAGACGAATAAGCGGGCTGGGGTGGCAGATGCTCCCCGTCTCCCGGATATTCGAGTCTCCTCAAGCGGCTTGAGATCTACTGGTACCGCACCCCGCTCCCCGTTGGCGACCGAGGGCTCCACTGACGATGGAGCCAGCTACGATTCTCCCACCCACCCGATCTACCTCGCCATCGGACCCAGATGACCTACCAGCAACCAGGAGAGACATCCGCACCCTCCTGGAGGACGCTCGCTCTTCCTGGAGTCAAGAATTGGCTGTCGTGCGCTCGGACCTATCGGTTCTCCAATCGGGAATTGAGGACCTGGACACTGCTACCCGTGGACTGGGGGACGTACAGGCCGCAACGTCCTCCTGCATGGCAGCGTTGCAGGCCCAGGTCGCCAGCCTTCAATCCTCGGTCCTGACTTTGGAGTCCCGGCACCGCCGCAAGAACCTTAAGTTCCGAGGCATCCCGGATTCCCTCCCTGATCACGACCTCTGGCGTTTGTGAACCGGTTTGTGGTGACTGCCCTGTCTCTGCCTGGTGGAGTCCCAGCCCCGGTTATTTCGGCGACCAGGATTAGGAGGCCCACTGCGGCCCTTGACATGGCCTCTCGGGACGTGATCGTGGTAGCGAGAGATGTCCGTGTCCGTGATCAACTTCTGGGGGTGACGTTGCGGCCCCTCCGACCCAGTTCGAAGATGTCGACGTGGTAGTGTATCGGATCTGCCGTTCCTGGCATTAGCAGCTCGTCGCATGTTCCGACCTACCACTGCGGTGCTCAGGGCCCATGATGTCCGCTACCGCAGGGGAGCGTTGGGGACCCTGCTTATTCAACATGGCCAGTCTGTTCTCCCAGCAACGACACTTTAGGAATCTCAGACGCATCTGCTGACCCTTGGTCTGCCGCTGACCATGGAAGGGGACTGTTTGTCTTTGACGTCGACACCAAGACCCCGGGACCCTGACTAGCTTATGGACTCAACCATTGTCGTTCCCTTTTTGTTTTTGCTCTTTGGCACTATTCCTCCCTTGAATGATCGGGACTTGAAGTATATTCTCCTCGCACTCCCCCCCCCCACTCCATTTTCTCCCCTCCCCCTTTTTTTTTTTATTATTTTACCGATGGGTTTGGAAGTAGGGTTACAGCTCGGGCGAGCCATGAAATAGTCACCTAGGCTCTCACTGTTCTTTTGGCCCCGAGCTGACCTTTGCCCTGTGGTTCCCTCTGTGGCCCCCTGTTCGCCCGCGAGGTTGTAGGGGTGTGCTGCTGAGTACCACTTTACCCTTGAGGGGCTACTATCTCTCCCACCGGCGAAGGAGTTTTTTTTTTTTTTTCTCTTTTTTCTTTCAAAAATTGCGATTGATTTTTCTTGTCTAGTTACACGTGCGCTGTTTCCATACTACTGCCTGATGTGTTCCTTGTTGGGCCTTGCGTGGCCATTTTGTTTCTCGCTGACATGCTTTACAAATAAAAATTTAAATAAATAAATAAAAAGAATATTCCCCACCAGGAAGCTCAATAGCAACACCCAAATCAGGTAAATCAATTGTGGCCAACCGCCGACATACGCTAGCCCTATTGCTCTTGATTACTGCTCTTACCCTCACACAGACACAACTAGACATACATAATTAAAATCAAGAAACAGACGTTCAGCTCGACATATGTTTCTCCGACATCAACTCGGCTTCATCTGGAGCAATAGAATGAACAGAATCGGTAGTTCAGCTGCTCTCCTCCCTCGTTTAAAAAGGGGATGTATCTGCTTGTAAGCCAATCAGTCCAGCATAGATATCGGTACCTTGTTAAGTTTGACATGCAAACAGCTGAAAACACTTGGCCTTCGATCGTTAGCGTGGGCCAATAGAATGAATGAACTTGTCACGTGCTGAAACTGACCAATAGGACTACATACTGTCGAAGATAGCGCTTTTACACAAAACGGCGTAATCCGGCCAATATTTGCACTAGTATGATACTAGAGCACGGTGTTAAATAACTCCAACTGCACCAATTCGTCGATTGTGACCTGGCTAGTATTCAGAATGTAAAGCAGTCCATCCAGCAGTCATCGTGACTTTCAGGAGAAATGATCGGTCATAGCGTTTAATGTAAAGCAATGTAGTGAATGGGCTGTCACACATATGTATTGACCAATGAGCTGAGCTATGTTAACCCACTCACACTGTTTGCTATCAAGAACACTTGACGCAACTGTGTGCCAGCTAGTATGATTGTTAACCTAAAATAAGTATACATACAAACGGCTTCACATTAGCATTGTCTACCGGTAGACGTCAGCATAATGATCGCGATCTTCAGACTGATTGAAACTACTACTCTTTTAAAAGGCAATATCACGTGAAATAAGAGGGCCAATAGGCATACTAAGATGGGGTAAACAGTCTGTCCGATTAAGGCAAGAAGTGAATTGTCCAGTAAAGATGCTAAAAGACGGCTCATGTAGGTTATTCGTGCAACTCTACATGCCTATAGAGCATTTATACATCAATAAACTATATTCAAAATCATCTATCATAGGAATGGAGTATATGAAAAACCTTTGTTAAGACCAAGCGGGGCCAAAGTTTGAAGCCTGTAGATCCAACGACACTCTCTGCCGCAATTTACGATCGAAATCACCCTTTCTAGGTGATCGAGTAACAAGCTCCAAACCGCAACACTTAAGCACCATAGCATTGTTATTATGGTATTTAGCCAAATGGAGAGATATGGGTGTCTCTTGAGTTTGCCTGATAGAATGTACGTGTTCCATAATCCTCCTCTTAAATGGACGTAGGGTCTTTCCAACATACATTTTACCACAATCACACAAGGCTAGATATACTAAACCTGATGAATTGCAATTAAAGAATGTCTTTATCTCATGCTCATGTAGATTCTGTGAATCTGTGATCTTTTTACAATGTCTAGAGATATATTTACAGGCAACACAGTGTCCACATTGGTATGTGCCACATAGATTCCTGGATAACCAGGTAGATGGTGGTTTGACACTTGTAATTGTGTGATGGCTATGGACTAAACTATCACGTAAATTTCTGCAACATCTAGCTGTGACTGAAGCTCTTTCTGATAAGGCTGAGGACAGATGCGGATCCATCGTCAGAAGGGGCCAAAATCTATTTAGGATGTCATGAACTTTGTTCCATCCCATATCATAAGTACCTATACATCTAATCAAATTGTCATTTTTTCTTTACGATCTCGTAAAAGAGGATCGCGAGGCGTCTGGCACGTTGATAAGCCCTCTTCAAATGTTTCTTTGGGTAACCCTTGTCGATGAACTCTTTCCTCAAGCCCTTATCTTTCTCCTCAAACTCAACATCTGTCGAGCAAATTCTTCTCAACCTCAAATACTGCCCCACCGGGATACCCTTTCTCAATGGGGATGGATGAAAACTCCGCCAGTGTAGAAGGAAGAAGTAGAAGTTATTAGTTACTGTTTGTTTTTTGGAAAGAGTGGTCAAAAGAGATCCTAAATCTGTTTTGGAAATTTTTATATCCAGAAATGAAATACTCACTTCTTGGATCTCATATGTAAACTTACGATTATACTGATTATGATTAAGGATAGAAACAAACTCAATGAATTCCTCCTTGGACCCCTTCCAAAATAGCAACACATCATCAACGTATCTAAGCCATAACTTGATCTTTTCATTATAGACCGTCAAATCATTATTTTGGCTAAAGTCTTCCTCCCATATCCCTAGGAACAGATTAGTATAAGATGGGGCCATTGAAGAACCCATGGCCATCCCTCTCAATTGATGGAAATACTGTCCTCTGAAGATAAAAAAGTTATGGGTTAGTACAAAATGTAACAAGTTTATCAGAAAGGTTATCATAGTGGCTGATAGCGAATCATCCCTATCCAAAAATTGATTAACATGCTTGAGACCTAATTCATGAGGAACACATGAATAAAGGCATTCCACATCTAAACTACAGAGAAGTATATCACTATTTATAGTTTTGGCCTTTATTATCTGAAGAGCCTGCTTAGTGTCCCTCAAATAAGAAGGCAATCTGGTGACATATTTTGCCAATATTCAATCAAGATATATACTAGCGTTTTGAGTAAGACTGTCATTGCCAGACACTATCGGATGACCAGGTGGCTCCCGAAGATTTTTATGAGTTTTAGGAATACCATAAAAAGTAGTGATAGTAGGTGACATTGGTAGTAAAAAGTCACGTTCTGACCTGGTGATCAAATTATGATCAAATGCCACAATATTTTAAATAACTGGAGAACTGGTATGTAGGGTCATTGGGTAATCTGGAAAATGTTAACGTATCATTCAATATGTTATATATCATTTTTTCATAGTACTCCACCGACATCAATACAACATTACCCCCTTTATCTGATTGTTTGATCACCAATGATTTTTCAGTCTCCAGCTCTTTCAAGACCTTTCTCTCTTGTTTAGTTAGGTTATCGGCATCTGGATACATTATTTGTGAGACATCAATTGCATCAATTTTGGAACACAACAATTTACAAAACAATTCAATATTCCCAAAATCTTTGAGATTTGGAGTAAACCGGCTCTTCAATCGTAAATCGGTAAGGCCACCTTGAACAGGATCTTGTTCATCCAATAAATCAGTTAATACTTTTAAACAAGGAATATCAGTTACTTCTAGACCGAGCTGTTTCGCTCTTAGTTCATCTTTAACCTTATACATTTTATGCAATGCCAATTTACGTGCGAACAGGTGTACATCCTTTGTCCATTCAAACTTATCAATATTTGGTGCCGGTACAAATGAGAGGCCTTTATTTAACACCGAAATGTGGCTATCACCCAGCTCAAAATGCGACAAATTAATGATCCTTAGTGGATGTACATCAGTTCCACTAATTACGTAATATAATCTGTAGAGATGGAATGTCTACCTAAGTCAGATGAATCACTTAGTGGCTGAATATCAGAAGAGGTGGAAGATTGATTAACCAAATCATGTTCAAACCCGATCAGCCAGCCGAACTGCAGGAAAAAAAACTAAACTCTGCTAGTTTTTAAAATGTATTTTAAACAATTACAAAGCATAAAAATGTGTGGAAATAATAAAAAAAAGTCCTATGAAAAATAATTATATAAGCCTGTTACAGAATTAAAAGAAATGGGAATCAAAAATTTTGTCTAAAAAAATCTAGAAAAATACCTAAAAATTCTAAAAAATAACAGGGTTATCCAAAGAGATTCGAAAAGTCACCGCACGTTCGGTGACTTTTCGTTCTCTTCAATTCGGTTCCTTTTGCCGATCCCATTTCGGTGACTCTGCGGTGTATTCAGCAAGCACCACAGGGTCCCCGAATTGCAGGGAAAGGCTACCGCAAACCTGACGAAAACGAACCGCAAAACCTGCCGAATGCACGCCAAAAACCCGCAAAACCATCTGGATTAACCCGTCGAAGACGCCGGAAAAACCCGAGCCGGAGCCGATCACCAGCCGCCGGAAAAAGCCGAGAAAAAGCCGAGACCGCAGACAGAGGGAGGTGAATAAAGTAGGAAAACAGTTTGTATGAATGTGAAAGTGAAAAGCTGTTTGCAAAGAAACTACTAAGCGAAAATGTCTGAAATTTGCATATGAGGTCCAGAGAATGATAATAAAGAGGGCTGTTACAGAAAAAATAAGTAAACTTGAAAAAAAGAAAAAAAAATGGGACTTTAAAAAAAAAAAATTAAGAAAAATGCTTAACCCCTTAGGGACCTGGGACGTACCATGTACGTCATGGCCGCGGGTCTCTTTTAGACCCGCTGACGTACATGGTACGTCCTGCGGTGTTTTGAGCGCTGGAAGCGATCGGATCGCTTCCAGCAGCTCAAACGCCATTGCAGGATGCCTGGGAGTCCAGGCATCCATGCAATGGCGGTTGCAAGTGCCGGGGCACCTTGTGATCGCTCCCCGGGAGCGATCAACATCCGGTTTTACCGGAGAGGTGCCCGGCACTTCTAGAGAGCGCTGGAAGCGATCGGATCGCTTCCAGCAGCTCCAGGGCCATTGCACGCTGCCTGGGAGTCCAGGCATCCGTGCAATGGCGGACAGAAGTGCCGGGGCACCTTGTGATCGCTCCCCGGGAGCGATCAACATCTGGTTTTACCGGAGAGGTGCCCGGCACTTCTAGAGAGCGCTGGAAGCGATCGGTATTGCTTCCAGCTGCTCTGTGTATATTGCAGGGATGCCTCGACATCGAGGCATCCTTGCAATATGCTTACCTGCCGCCGGTCCGTCCGTGATCGCTCCCCCCGAGCGATCACTTCCGGTAGCGGCAGGAAGTACTGAGTGCCACGAGGTATCGTGGCACTCAGTACATAATAGATCACATGAGTGATCAGGTGCTCTGCTGGGTGCCTCGAGGGATCAAGGCACCCAGCAGAGTAAAAAAAAGTGTAAAAAAAGAAAAAAAAAGTTAAATAAAAAGGTATAAAATAAAATAAACTGACAGCCAAGATGGCGCTGCCCTTCTAAGGGCAGAGTCATCTTGGGGCTGAGTGGGATGTTCCTAGCCTGCCTCATCAGAGAGGCAGGCTAGCAACATCCAATCAGAAGTTAGAAAAAATCAAAATAAAATTTCTAATTTGTCAGGTCAGGTCAATATTTTGTAAATATTGGCTCTGACCTCTGTGATTCTCTCTCCCTCTCCTCACTTGTGTTTTGGTGAGCGAGAGAGAGAGATCAGATTTGACAGGTTAGAGATTTTAGGTAGATTTAGTGAGATTAGAAAAATTGAGGCAGATTTAGAGAGAATTTAGGGAGATTTAGAAGAATTGAGGCAGGTTTAGAGTGATTTAGAGAGATTTAGGTGTTTATTTGTATTTTCTTGTGAAACCCAACGGTTCTTCTAAGAACCAATAATCCGCTTATATATATAATAATTATAAAATTTTATAATCTATTATATATAATGTCTGAGAGGGTGTACAGCGCCGAGGAGGCATATGCCATCCTGACGTCAGAATCTGAGGCATCTGCGTCAGACTCAGACCCTGATTTCGACCCCGCTAACTGCTCAGAGACGTCGCTAGATACATCATCTACGCTGGCTGATGTATCTAGTGATGTTTCTGATGCAGATCCTGGGTCACCACCTGCCAGCAGGAGACGCACAGCTCCAGCTGAGGAGTGGGTAGTGCCTCATCGCCAGAGGCCAGATATCCCTCCTTTCACGGCAAATCCTGGCATCAATATTGATGTTGCAGGATTTACCACCACACAGTTTTTGCAGGTGTTTATGGGGGATGATTTGTTGGGCCACATCGTGGCCCAATCAAATCTGTATGCCCATCAGCATTGTGCTGCGAAGCCAGACTCCTACTTGGCAAGGCAGCAATGGACCCCGCTAGATGTGCCAGAATTTCTGAAATTCTGGGCACTTACTATGCTGATGGGCATCATAAAGAAGCCCTCAATTCGCTCCTACTGGAGCAGTAGCCCCATCTGCTCTACCCCCATTTACCCCAATCAATGTCACGTAGAAGGTATGAAAACATTTTGCGTTTCATGCACTTCAGTGACAACAGCCTGTGCCCTCCTAGAGAGCATCCCCAGTTTGACAGGCTGTATAAAATCCACCCCCTGATTACCCACTTCGACGCCAGGTTTGCAGAGGCTTATACACCTGGAAGGAATATCTGCGTGGATGAATCCCTAATGAAATACAAGGGAAGGCTGGGATTCAAGCAGTATATTCCTTCCAAACGCTCCAGGTATGGAGTGAAGGTGTATAAGCTCTGTGACAGCGAGATTGGGTATACTCAGGCCTTCCGGGTGTACGAGGGAAAGGATAGTAGCCTTGACCCTCCAGGTTGCCCAGAACACATGGGAACCAGTGGCAAGATTGTGTGGGACCTACTTTTTCCCCTGATGAACAAAGGGTACCACTTGTATGTTGATAATTTTTATACGAGTGTCCCTTTTTTCAAGCTGCTGTATTGTTTTGATACAGCAGCATGCGGTACTGTTCGCAAGAACCGCGTAGGTTTCCCAGCACCGCTTGTCCGCACCCGGCTAAAAAGGGGGGAGACCTCAGCTCTGCGCCAAGAGGAGCTGTTGGCGGTCAAGTACAGAGACAAGAAGGATGTATACCTATCCACCATCCACACTGAGAGGTCTGTGGAGGTCTCTGTACGTGGCAGAGCTGAGCGCATCAAGGAAGCCAGTGTGCATCAAAGCCTATAACCGGCATATGGGTGGGGTTGATCTGGCAGATCAGCTGCTCCAGCCCTACCAGATTATGCGGAAGTCAAGGGCCTGGTACAAAAAGGTTGCAATTTACCTGATGCAAATTGCAACCCACAATGCCTTTTTGCTCTGCAAAAAGGCAAACCCCGGAGTGACGCTGTCCTTTTTACAGTTTCAGCTCCAGGTCATTTCGGGGTTTTTGTACCAGGATGCACATGCTCCCCGGGCGGTGATGGGGGACAGAGTTGGGGCTACACATTTTATTTATAAAATCCCCCTACTGAGGGCAAACAGAAACCCCAAAAAAGATGCAGGGTGTGTTTCAAGAGGGGGCAGAGGAGAGACACAATCTTTTACTGCCCAGAATGCCCTGGACAACCCGATCTGTGTCTTGGGGACTGTTTCAAGCTATATCACACTGTGCGTGATCTGTGATTTTTTTTTTTTCCTTTCTATTTTTTCTCACACTTCAGTTAGTTAGTTCAGTTTAGTTTTTTTTTTCTTTTACTGCACCAGACTTTTACATTTTATTCGTACATTTTTATGTTCTACAATTGGTGCTGTATTTTGCCAAAATCTTTGCACACCTATGCATGGGGGGCATGGGTGTACTCAGGAGACCTTGCAGAAAACAACCTGGAGAGTTTTCATGCAGTAACAAACAACAGTGTCTCCTAAATCACAGTCCAAAACTACTGTGGGCGTAAAAATCTGAAAATTGAAAAATTACCGCCACACACCTTCTCAAATGTTTTGGGCTAAAACCGTTGCATCCATGGCATCAAAGCACTCCATATGCAATACCTTGGGGTGTCAACATAACAAATATAAACAATTTTCTGGCAATAATTCAAACTGGGGTATGCGGTAGACCAAAACCAAGCTAGGCCTAGCTGAAGAAATAATCTCAATTTCAACTCCAATGACAAACTCATAAAAATTGTATTTGAACCTTCCCAAAATCCTGGCAAACCTATGCATGGGGGGCATGGGTGTACTCAGGAGACCTTGCAGAAAACAACCTGGAGAGTTTTCATGCAGTAACAAACAACAGTGTCTCCTAAATCACAGTCCAAAACTGATGTGGGTGTGAAAATGAAAAATGACCACCAAACAGTATCCAATTTGTTTGGAGCAAACAGTTGCATCCATGGCATAAAAACACTCCATTTACAATACTTTGGGGTGTTAGCTTACCAAATATATGCACGTTAATAAAATTGGGGTATGTAAAAAGGCCCCTAAAAAGAAGATAAGCAAAGAAGATACTGTATGTCAAATTAGAAAATTGACAAGCACATGTCAAAAGATTGGCGTAGCACCCCAAAAACAACAGAACAAATCTATATATGGGTGGTATCAATTTACTCAGAAGATGTTGCTGAACATATTTTGGGGTGTTTTTTGGCAGTAACCCATAACTGGATTTGACAATTCATGCCTAAAGTACAATGTGTGTGAAAAAATAACACAAAAAGTGACTACCTGAAAGTTTGACATAGAGCTAGTGCATGGAAAGTGTTAAAATACAACTCTTTGAAGCACCCTAGGGTGTGCCCTTTCTAAAAATATATGGTTTGATGGGGGTAAATTACTTTGGCCGGCTTCAAAAATGTCCCAAATAGGACATGGGTGCATGATGACGAAATGTGAAAATTCCAAGTTGGAAAACTGAAATGTGCACCCCCCAAATAAGGCCTTTTAGCCCCCAAATGACCCGACATACCTATACAAGGGTGGTATCAATTTACTCAGAAGATGTTGCTGAACATATTTTGGGGTGTTTTTTGGCAGTAAACCTTAAAGTTCACAGTACATGTATTCTTAAATTGCGTTCAAAAAAAAAAATCACCAAAACTTTTTTTTTTCTCAAACTTTGGCATAGATTTGTGGTAAAATGGTTTGCATGGAAAGAGTCAAAATACCCCAAGTTTAATACCTTGATTTGTGTACTTTAAAAAAATATGTATATGTGGAGGGTTATTCAGGAATTAGTGACAGATATCAGTGTTACAATGTCACTAGCACTAGTTTTGAAAATAAACTCTTTGGAAATGGCAAAGTGCTACTTGCACTTATTGTTGCATAAAATAAGGAAAAAAGCGAGGAATATGTAAACATTGGGTATTGCTAAACTCAGAACTAAATTAGAAACTACTAAGGAATTAAATTTTTTTGACGGTTGTTGATACATAAGAAATTTTGGGGGTCAAAGTTCGAAAAAGTGGTGTTTTTTCAATTGTTTTGTCATATTTCACAATGTTTTTTATAGTAAATTATATGAAATGATAAAAAAAATGGTATCTTTATAAAGTCCATTTAATGACGAGAAAACCAGTGTAAAATATGTGTAGGTTGCATAAACGAGTAAGAGGAAAATTTGTCCTAAACACTAACAGCGCAGAAACGTAAAAACAGCAGCGGTCACTAAAGGACGGATTTGTGTAAAACCGCCCGGTCACTAAGGGGTTAAAGTATCCTAAAAAATCTATAAATAAAGAGACTCTTTACTGCAGAATTTTATAATGATCGGTTTATTAGTTATTGAATTAAAACGGGAATATTTTTAACATTGAAGCCTATGGGATTCTCCTGAATTAACTTGCCGAATTAAACCACCGAATGGCAGGGCATTAGGGGAACCTTTCACTGCTGGTTTGTGTTCTCTGAATAGCCGAAGCAATGCTTTTCATGGGGTTTTCACTGCCCTCGAACAGGCACGGTATGTTCAGGCAATTCGCCAGGATTTGGCGAACTGCCTGCTCTCTGAATAGCCGAATGGCCAGGAAAGGTAACCGAACGCTGATTTTCAGCGTTCGGTAAGCTTTCTCAAGCAATTCGGAGCTCTTTGAATAACCCTGTATGTAAATAAAAAGGCTTTTTGCTGAAAAGAATAAACAGTTGAAAAAAAATGATAAAAACGCAATTTTTTTTAAATTGAATCCTGTGGAATTCACCTGTTTAAACGTGTCGAACTGAACCACCGAAAATCTGGGCATTTCACCAACATTTAGGTGCAGTTTGGCGTTCTCTGAATAGATTAACCATTACTTCTCTATGGGATAATTTCACTGCCGCCGAAGAGCGTTGAATTGCGGTGAACTGCACTGTATTTCGCTGTCGATTAACCAGTATTTGGCAAATTGACGACTCTCTGAGTAGATGAATTGCCACGAAATTGCACTGTACGGTGAAATTCACCGTTTATTGAATAACCCCTTTAACAATCACATGGAAGGTAATAGAAATATAATTTTATAATCATGTTATTCACTGTATACAGTTGTGTGATTGAAGCTCACCATAATGGCTGACCGCAGTAAAAATCTCCGGTGTTGCAACCATGTGAACTTCTACAATGCCAAGTGAACTTGCCACAATCAGTGCACAATGGTACCACTGTTATTCTTCTGTAAAATTAGTAAACTGCGTCTTATGGGGCAGTATAATTCCCCAGGCCTGGTTACATAATATATTGCATGTGATCTGTCAGGGAGTTCATCCATGCAATGCACATGTCAAAATCATGGGCTATAAATTCCTGCTGGGCACGGGGTATTGTCCTGGATAAGTTAAGCAATATACTCCGCACCTTACCCTGCAATAATCCTATTTGCTCTCTTGCAGAATACAGTAGAACTTTGCCCCAGGCCTCAATATGAGTTTGACATTTTGATTTGCTTCATTTATTGCACTCTGTGAACTTTAATCATAGAAGATCTAGTTCTCTGTGAGGGGTGTGTCATGGTACAATGCTTTGCGTGCAATCGTGCAATTCTATATATGGTAGGATTGTGTGACTTTTTTGTATTGCAATGTGAAACAGAGCCAGTGACGGTAATAACCTACATGGTGATTAATATCAATGTTATCTGAGATTGATATATTCAGTTATGATGGTTATGGATTGTTATCTCATACACTGGCACGCACTGGTAAAATCATGAAACCCTCAATATAGTTCTTCAATGACCTAATATTTCTTTAAACATTGGTCAGAAATAAAAGCCTACAACAGGAGCTTGATTCATTAAGAACATTGGGCTGTAATTGGGTACGGGACCTGGGTAGGCTGATTACAGCTGAGCAGTGGAGAGATTGCTTCCTGCTTGACTGTGAGAAATTTAGATGTGTGTCTTTACTGGAGGCACGTAAAAAACCTCCTATATCGCTGGTATATCACCCCTGATAAAGAACATCATTATAACCCGAATGTTTCCAACAAGTGCTAGAGGTATGATGAGGCCGGTGGCACCTTTTTTCACACTTGGTGGTCTCTTGTTCACGCTTCACTCCTTTTGGGCTCAGATTGCTACCCAGAGTTCGGAGATCTTAGGCTCAGACCCGACTCCCAAATTGCTCCTGCTCCAGATGTTCCCCAGCTCCCTCACTAACAGGGTTATTCAAAGAGAGCCGATCTGTTCCCGAAATGTAACCGGACACTGAAATTCAGCGTACAGTTACATCAGGGCTGACTTTAACGCAGGACAAAAGGGGCAGTTGCCCCGGGCCCAGTCATTGTTGAGGGGCCCAAAGCAGCTGCACCTTGGGCACGTGTAAACCATGGACGACCACCGCTGCTGCTAGCGGAATGCATTATTAGCATTCTGCTAGCAACCCCATCGACTGGCTGTGTCTTCATGCGAGCGCCAGCGTTCTCCCTCGCGTGGCCGTCGTCCTGTGAAGGCTGTGACACGGGCTACATGTGAGATCTCGCGAGAGAGCGTCACAGCCTTCAGAAGCCGGCGGCTGCGTGGAGAATGCTGGTGCGTGGAGGAACACACAGGTCACCTGGTCCTGAGGTCTGTGCTGGGTAAGTATAATTCTGGGGGTCTGTGCTGGGTACATATATTTCTGGGGGGTCTGTGCTGGATATATATAATTCTGGGGGCCTCTGCTGGATACATATATTTCTGGGGGCCTCTGCTGGATACATATATTTCTGGGGGCCTGTGCTGGGTACATATATTTCTGGGGGTCATTGATGGATACATATATTTCTAGGGGCCTGTGCTGGGTGCATATATTTGTGAGGGGAATGTGCTGGATACATAAAATTCTGGGGGCCTTTGCTTGGTACATATATTTGTGTGGGGTCTGTGCTGGATACATATAATTCTGGGGGATCTGTGCTGGATTTATTTAATTCTGGGGGCCTGTGCTGGATACATATATGTATCCAGCACAGACCCCCCAGAAATACAGTATATGTACCCAGCCCGGCCCCCCCAGAAATATATTTTGGGGGGGCGTCTGTGCTGGGTACATATAATTCTGGGGGCCTGTGCTGGGTACATACATTTCTGGGGGTCTGTGCTGGGTACATATAATTCTTAGTTTTGTCTTATGACTAGACTATATAGCTATTTGTTCAACAATTGAAACATAATAATGTTCATTTGCACTTTATTAATGAAAGTTATTAAGATATTAACATGCCTTTTCTCCCAAGAACATATACAGTGGCAAGAAAAAGTATGTGAACACTTTGGGATTACGTGGAGTTTTGCATGAATTGGTCATAAAATGTGCTCTGATCTTCATGTAAGTCACAACAATTTGAAAACACAGTCTGCTTAAAATAATACAACACAAACATTATATGTTTTCATGTGTTGATTGAACAGAACATGTAAACATTCACAGTGCAGGGTGGAAAAAGTATGTGAACCCCTAGCCTAATGACTTCTCCAAGAGCTAATTGGAGCCAGGAGTGAGCCAACCTTGAGTCCATTCAGTGTGATATTATTGGATGTGTTGCTGAAAGCTGTCCTGCCCTTTAAAAACACACACCAGTTTTGGGTTTACTGGTTTCAAGAAGCACTGCCTGATGTGAACCATGCCTCGCAGAAAAGAGCTCTCAGAAGACCTACGATCAAGAATTGTTGACTTGCATGAAGCTGGAAAGGGTTACAAAAGTATCTCCAAAAGCCTTGATGTTCATGTGTCCACGGTAAGACAGACTGTCTACAAATGGAGAAAGTTCAGCACTGTTGCTACTCTCCCTAGGCGTGATTGTCCTGTAAAGATGACTGCAAGAGCACAGCGCAGAATGCTTAATGAAGTAAAGAAGAATCCTAGAGTGTCATCTAAAGACTTACAGAAATCTCTGGCACATGCTAACATTTTTGTTGACACATCTACAATAAGGAAAACAGTAAACATGAATGGAGTACATGGGAGGACACCACGGAGGAAGCCATTGCTGTCCAAAAAGACTATTGCAGCACGCTTGAAGTTTGCAAAAGAGCACCTGGATGTTCCACAGCACTACTGGCAAAATATTCTGTGGACAGATGAAAACCAAAATTGAGTTGTTTGGAAAAAACACACAACACTATGTGTGGAGAAAAAAAGGCACAGCACACCAACATCAAAACCTCAACCCCACTGTAAAACATGGCGGAGGGAGCATCATGGTTTGGGGCTGCTTTGCTGCTTCAGGGCCTGGACGGATTGTTGTCATTGATGGAAAAATGAATTCCAGAGTTTATCAAGACATTTTGCAAGAAAACGTAAGACCATCTGTCCGCCAACTGAAGCTCCGCAGAGGATGGGTGATGCAACAGGACAATGACCCAAAGCATACAAGTAATTCAACAAAAGAATGGCTTCAACAAAACAAAATACGCCTTCTGGAGTGGCCCAGTCAGAGTCCTGACCTCAACCCGATTAAAATGCTGTGGCATGGCCTTAAGAGAGCGTTTCACACCAGACATCCCAAGAATATTGCTACACTGAAACAGTTTTGTGAAGAGGAGTGGTCCAAAATTACTCCAGATCGGAGGGGCGTGGCCGGCTACTTGTGGAGGCAGACGTGTTTTAGAGGAGCTCCACGCGTCTGCCACCTTCTGGGACCTCTAATTCCTCTTTTTTGCAGTGTTTTTGGGCTTTGGGGACCTGGAGTGGCTGGCCACCGGAACCAAGCTGTCCGGAGACCGTGTTGTCCCCCCTCCGGACAGAGACTTTCTTTATAACAGCTACCATGTGGCTACAGCGAGATGCCGGCGGCCATCTTGCGGCCTTTGCCCCGGCTTCAACTGGGTCTTTGCTTGGGGGTCCTGCTGTGCTGGCCCAATTGACTCCGGGCTGAGAGCTGTGGGGACAGAGAGCCCTGTCCCCGGACAGCCTTGGCTGGATGTCTGGCGAGGGCACCGAGCGGATCGGATGCAGACTGGCGTTGCAGATCCCCTCCCCCCACTGGAGGTGCTGATGCCTTTATCTCAGGCCTGGAGGCCTGTTTGCGGTTGTTGGGGGAGGAGGACATGGAAGGCCCCCTTACTAAAGAAGTCTGGCGCCGGATGGTGTCGGCACTGCAGGATGGCCGAGCGGAGAGAACCCCAAAGACGGAGGTGATCGGGGCAGCCCCAGATCGACACCCTGGTGAGGCCTGCTCCCCTACTGTTGCAGAGTGTCACGATGCGGGAGGCTTCCCGGCCGAGACGCTGCTGATGGAGGCTGGGTTCCCGAGCCTGCTCTTCCAACCACCAGAAGACGACGAGCTGGTGTCCTGTGTGCCCCAAGGGTCGGCGGCTTTTGATGGCCCTACCGCGGCGGATCCCTACCAGAGGCCGGCAATAGAGGAGTCTCTCACCTTACTGAGAGAAGTCACCGGGAGATCTGCGGGTCTGGGCACTGTTGCGCCAGCCGCGATTCAGCTGATGGCCATGGCTCCCTCTGTGAAAAATGCGCTGGTGAAAACGCCCGGGACTTGCACTGAGAGGAGGCAGGTCCGGCCTTGGTCCCGTGCTGCAACCTATGGGGCGCCTGGAGAGGCCTGGTTGCTGGGTGCCCGAACCATCCGTTGCGGCATGTATAGGCCTGAGGACGACTCCTGCCCCAAGTTCCTGCTGGATACGGGTTGAAGAGACCTGTATCAACTTCCTGCCGTTTGCCTGCCGATTGCTGACCCTGGCCTGCTGAATACCCCCCTCACATTTATTTTTTGTTGTTTTTGACGTTTTTCCTTTGCTGAGTCTTTATTCCCCCTTTAGAGTTCCCCCTATCCCCCTTTTTTGTGACATCTGGGGACTTTTTTTTGTTTTGATTTTTTTTTTTGCCTTTTCCCTCCCCTCTTTATTATATTAGCTGTCTTTAGCCAACTTCTGGTTGACGTCTCAGAAAATGTTTACGCTCTGCTGTGGACACTTTTGTTGCATTTTACCTAATATGAGGTTTTTGAGACATGTCTTGCTTTTCTGCTTTCTTTTAAGATGACACGCTTTGGCCCTGCAAGGCCATTTTTGACTGATTATCTGGCTGTGTTTGTTATTTTCTTTAAGCTGTGCCATTATAGACGAATATGTGCGGCCCTGCGAGGCCCTCCCTTTCCACTTATTTGTTTGATGATTCATTTACAAAATAAAAATTGTCAATTAAAAAAAAAAAAAATTACCCCAGATCGTTGTGCAGGTCTGATCTGCAACTACAGGAAACGTTTGGTTGAGGTTATTGCTGCCAAAGGAGGGTCAACCAGTTATTAAGTCCAAAGGTTCACATACTTTTTCCACCCTGTACTGTGAATGTTTACACGTTCTGTTCAATATTATCCATATATCCATATTCTTCCACCTCCCTCGCTCAGGCAGCTGCAGGATGCGGCGCTGAGCGAAGGGAGTTGGAAAAATCCAACTTTCCCATCGGCGGAGCGGCGCGCTGAGGGGAAGGGCAGGACCTGCAGCGCTTGCGCTGAGTCCTATAGATCCCTCCCACCAGCGGTGCTCCATCCGCACTTCCCTCTGTCTTCTCCAGCGGACCGGGGAGCACGGGGAGAGGAGAGCCACCCTGCTGCCGGACCTGGGGCCAGATGCCGACAGGACCCCCCTCCATAATGTGAAAATCTTGCCTGCCCTTACCTTCCTCAATACATTTGCAGAGGGTACAAAAAAACCCCATTGTCTGAGACCCTGCGCTGCCCCAATGCCCACCCTCTACCTGGCTGTATGTATCTAATCATAAATCATACATATATACTTCCAGGTAGAGGGGGTGACATGGGGGCTGCACGGGGTCTCAGGCAGTGTTTTTTTTTGTACCCTCTGCAAATGTATTGGGGACGGTAAGGGCAGGCAGGATATATATTATATTACACACACACACATTGGGGGGGTGGCGGAATGTGGACAGCCTCAAGTAAATGCCCCCCCCATTCCTCCAGAAGAAAACTTGACAGAGCAGTGAGTGAAAAAAAGGGGACACTTCTCACATCCTGACCAGTGTGTGTGTGTGTGTGTGTATATACAGTATATATATACATATATATATATATATAATTACACACTGGTCAGGATGTGAGAAGTGCCCCCTTATTTTCACTCACTGCCCTGTCAAGTTCCACATTTCTTCTGGAGGGATGGGGGGGGGGAGAGCATTTATTTGAGGCTGTCCACATGCCACCCCCCCAATGTGTGTCTGTAAATATATATATATATATATAAACACGCAGACTATAAGGGGTCCCATAAATTTACAATCTATCCCATGAGTTTACAATCTAAGGGGTCCCATGAGCTTACAATCTATCCCATGAGTTTACAATCTAAGGGGTCCCATGAGTTTACATTCTAGGTGGTCCCACAAGCTTAGATTCTAAGGGGTCCCACGAGCTTAAAATCTAAGGGGTTCCTGTGAGTTTACAATCTAAGAGGGTCCTGTTCCCGTGAGCTTACAATCTAAGAGGGTCCTGTTCCCGTGAGTTTACAATCTAAGAGGGAAGAGAAACCTGCTCTAATATATAAATGCCTTTGTAATGCGCGGTCAGCTGCGCGCACCGATCAGAGCTGCTCAGTTGGCCCTCCTGTTGCGGATGGGACGGTGATGGACGCGTTACAAACGCATTTATATAGAGAGATACTCTTGGATAGGACGTTGAAAACCAAATCTGTCAACATGAATTCTGAGCTGGCGACAACAACAATAGACTGCCCTCTGGGCAGGCTTTCCACCTAGTATATTAATAATATATTTGAGTTTTATAGGTTTGTATATGCATATCACAGAATCCACAGCAATAGAACTCACGCTCATACACTCTGAACATTACAGTGAGTTTTATATGCTGTGGATTCCGTGATGCGCTCATGCACAGCACACATTACTGTGGGTTTTAATGCTGTGGAGCTCTGTGATACACTCATACACATTGCACATTGCTGTGAGTTTTATTGCTGTGGAGCTCTGTGATATGCTCATACACACCGCACATTGCTGTGAGTTTTATTGCTGTGCAGCTTTGTGATACAGTAATGTGCGGTGTGTATTAGCGTATCAGACCTCCACAACTATAAAACTCAGTAATGTGCAATGTGTGAGTTTTATTGCTGTGGATTCAGTGATACACTCATTTGCTGTGTGTATGAGCGTATCACAGCTCCACAACTATAAAACTCACAGTAACAGGTATGAGCTTATCACAGCTCCACAACTATAAAACTCACAGTAACGCAATATATACCCATGTGAGCTGGGGCAATATATACCCATGTGAGCTGGGGGCAATATATATATCCATATGAGGTGGGGGCAATATATACCCATATGAGCTGGAGCGCTATATATCCAAATGAGCTGTGGGCAGTATATATCCATGTGAGCTGGGGGCAATATATACCCATGTGAGCTGTGGGCAATATATACCCATATGAGCTGGGGGCAATATATATCCATGTGAGCTGGGGGCATATATTTCCATGTGAGCTGGGGGCATATATATCCATATGAGCTGTGGGCAATATATACCCATGTGAGCTGGGGGCAGTATATACCCATGTGAGCTGGGGCAATATATACCCATGTGAGCTGGGGCAATATTTACCCATGTGAGCTGGGGGCAATATATACCCATGTGAGCTGGGGCAATATTTCCATGTGAGCTGGGGGCAACATTTCCATGTGAGCTGGGGCAATATTTCCATTTGAGCTGGGGGCAATATATATCTCCATGTGAGCTGGGGGCAATATATATCCATGTGAGCTGGGGGCATATATATCCATGTGAGCTGGGGGCATATATATCCATGTGAGCTGGGGCATATATATCCATATGAGCTGTGGGCAATATATACCCATGTGAGCTGGGGGCAGTATATACCCATGTGAGCTGGGGCAATATATACCAATGTGAGCTGGGGGCAATATATACCAATGTGAGCTGGGGCAATATTTCCATTTGAGCTGGGGGCAATATATATTTCCATGTGAGCTGGGAGCAATATATATCCATGTGAGCTGGGGCAATAGTTCCATGTGGGCTGGGGGCAACATTTCCATGTGAGCTGGGGGCAACATTTCCATATGAGCTGGGGGCAACATTTCCATGTGAGCTGGGGGCAACATTTCCATATGAGCTGGGGACAACATTTCAATGTGAGCTGGGGGGCAATATATATATATATCCATGTGAGCTGGGGGGGCAATATATTCATGTGAGTTGGGGCGCAATATATCCATGTGAGCTGGGGCAATATATCCATGTGAGCAGGGGCAATATATCCATGTGAGCAGGGGCAATATATCCTTGTGAGCTGGGGCACTATATATCCATGTGAGTCTGTGTGAATCGCGTACACGCTCGCCCGTCAAATTAGACAATATGCCCACATTCGCATGCACATTCCTAGCTCCGTCAAATTTTGCACTCTGCGGATATGCGCATGCGCATCCCCTATATAATATGGAAACGGGATCCCCTCTGCATGTGCCCCATAAGCATGACATTCGTGATATCTGATTGGATAATTATTTGGCACTTTGTTATAAATTTTACAGATCTTCAGTTCATTCTTCTGACAGTGTGCAATTACTTTGCTGCCCTGCTGACGGTGAGTTTGAACTGAAGAGCTGTAAAATTCAAAACAAAGTGGCAAGTTATTATACAATCTTGGTTTAGCATTCGCAGTCAACCAGATATCACAGATGTCATGTTTATGGGGCGCATGCGTAGAGGATCCCGTTTCTATATATATATTAACCTCTGTAAAAAATATTGTGTGGGGGCGCAATTTTCTGTTCTTGCCTCGGGTGCAAAAGGAGCTAGCTACGGCTCTGCTGTTCGGTGTTCTCTGAATAGATTAACCATTACTTATCTATGGGGAGTTGAGTCTAAGTGAAGCGGTATAACGAATTGATAAGTAACAACAAAATCAGTTTGTCTTATACTGTTTAACCCTTTCGCTGCGGTGGACGCGCTCAGCGCTTCCAACCGCATGTCACGTTGCGTGCGGAGGATGCGCTGAGCGCGTCCAGCCTTTGGGGTCAGCTGGCCCCCCGGTGCGGGCTGACATCCTCGATGTCAGCCCAGCATCCGGAACCGCCGCCGGGCTAATTACGTGTCATCGCGGCGGCGCGATGACACCTAATTCAGGCGCCCCCCCGCATGTGCGGAGGAGGCGCTTGAAAGGGAGGGGGGGAGGTCCTTCGGACCTCTCTCCCTCCCGATCGGCGGCGTTGCGGGGGTTAACCCAGGCACCATTTGGAAGGGCACAGCCTGCCCTTCCAAATGGTACCTGGCATTAACCCGTGGGGAGCCGGATCACGAATCGGCGCTGAAAAGCGCCGGTTCGTGATCCTTTCCCGGAGCTGGCCGACATCTTGGATGTCGGCCAAGCCTCCGGGAACTCCCCCTGAGGACTGGCGTCATCGTGCATAGCACGATGACTCCAGTCCTGGAGTTAACCCCTAGCTGCCACCAATGGTGGAGATAGGGGGTTCCAATGAACCCTCTATCTCCCGATCCGTGGCAGCTAGGGGTTAAAGTTTGGTATTGTTGGATCGGCCAGAGCATGGCCGTTCCAACGATACCAAACTCGAATGTGAAAAAAGTTAGTAAAAAAATATATATATATTTATAAAAAAAATAAATTTTTTTTCTTTTTTTTGGTTTGTTAATGCAGCAATATTGTTCCCATTTCAACTAGAATGTGAACAATGATGCTGCACTAACGAATTTTGTATGCGGTGCGTTTGTTAAAAATCGTGTAATTTTCCCCAAAAAAAATGTAACGAGACCCCATCTCTAATTTTTTTAACAAGCGCACCCCATACAAAATATAACCGCAATTGCTCGCATCTTAAAATGTGAAAAAAAAAACACTTTACACATTGTAAATTATTGAAAAATCATATTGTATTGCATTTTTTGTTATAATATACAGACAGGTCATGACGTATACATATAATAATGACATATTAGGAATCTGCCGAGTCTGACGGAAAGAACGATATATAATATGTCTGGGTCATATACTAAAATAAGCCTTCAAAACGCGTTTAACCCCTTAGTGACCGGGCGGTTTTACACAAATCCGTCCGTTCGTGACCGCAGCTGTTTTTACGTTTCTGCGCTCTTAGTGTTTACGTCAAATTTTCCTCTTACTCGTTTATGTAACCCACACATATTTTACACTGTTTTTCTCGTCACTAAATGGACTTTATAAAGATACCATTTTTTTCATCATTTCATATAATTTACTATAAAAAATATTGTGAAATATGACACAAAAATTGAAAAAACACCACTTTTTCGAACTTTGACCCCCAAAATTTCTTATGTATCAACAACCGTCAAAAATTTTTTATTCCTTAGTAGTTTCTAAATTTAGTACTGAGTTTAGCAATACCCAATGTTTACATATTCCTCGCTTTTTTCCTTATTTTATGCAACAATAAGTGCAAGTAGCACTTTGCCATTTCCAAAGAGTTTATTTTCAAAACTAGTGATAGTGACATTGTAACACTGATATCTGTCACTAATTCCTGAATAACCCTCCACATATACATATTTTTTTAAAGTACACAAATCAAGGTATTAAACTTGGGTATTTTGACTCTTTCCATGCAAACCATTTTACCACAAATCTATGCCAAAGTTTGAAAAAAAAAAAAAATTTGGTGATTTTTTTTTTTTTGAACGTAATTTAAGAATACATGTACTGTGAACTTTAAGGTTTACTGCCAAAAAGCACCCCAAAATATGTTCAGCAACATCTTCTGAGTAAATTGATACCACCCAAGTATAGGTATGTCGGGTCTTTGGGGCTAAAAGGCCTTATTTGGGGGGTGCACATTTCAGTTTTCCAACTTGGAATTTTCACATTTCGTCATCATGCACCCATGTCCTATTTGGGACATTTTTGAAGCCGGCCAAAGTAATTTACCCCCATCAAACCATATATTTTTAGAAAGGGCACACCCTAGGGTGCTTCAAAGAGTTGTATTTTAACACTTTCCATGCACTAGCTCTTTGTCAATCTTTCAGGTAGTCACTTTTTGTGTTATTTTTTCACACACATTGTACTTTAGGCATGAATTGTCAAATCCAGTTATGGGTTACTGCCAAAAAACACCCCAAAATATGTTCAGCAACATCTTCTGAGTAATTGATACCACCCATGTATAGGTATGTCGGGTCATTTGGGGGCTAAAAGGCCTTATTTGGGGGGTGCGCATTTCAGTTTTCCAACTTGGAATTTTCACATTTCGTCATCATGCACCCATGTCCTATTTGGGACATTTTTGAAGCCGGCCAAAGTAATTTACCCCCATCAAACCAATATATTTTTAGAAAGGGCACACCCTAGGGTGCTTCAAAGAGTTGTATTTTAACACTTTCCATGCACTAGCTCTTTGTCAATCTTTCAGGTAGTCACTTTTTGTGTTATTTTTTCACACACATTGTACTTTAGGCATGAATTGTCAAATCCAGTTATGGGTTACTGCCAAAAAACACCCCAAAATATGTTCAGCAACATTTCTGAGTAAATTGATACCACCCATGTATAGGTATGTCGGGTCATTTGGGGGCTAAAAGGCCTTATTTGGGGGGTGCGCATTTCAGTTTTCCAACTTGGAATTTTCACATTTCGTCATCATGCACCCATGTCCTATTTGGGACATTTTTGAAGCCGGCCAAAGTAATTTACCCCCATCAAACCATATATTTTTAGAAAGGGCACACCCTAGGGTGCTTCAAAGAGTTGTATTTTAACACTTTCCATGCACTAGCTCTTTGTCAATCTTTCAGGTAGTCACTTTTTGTGTTATTTTTTCACACACATTGTACTTTAGGCATGAATTGTCAAATCCAGTTATGGGTTACTGCCAAAAACACCCCAAAATATGTTCAGCAACATCTTCTGAGTAAATTGATACCACCCATGTATAGGTATGTCGGGTCATTTGGGGGCTAAAAGGCCTTATTTGGGGGGTGCGCATTTCAGTTTTCCAACTTGGAATTTTCACATTTCGTCATCATGCACCCATGTCCTATTTGGGACATTTTTGAAGCCGGCCAAAGTAATTTACCCCCATCAAACCATATATTTTTAGAAAGGGCACACCCTAGGGTGCTTCAAAGAGTTGTATTTTAACACTTTCCATGCACTAGCTCTTTGTCAAACTTTCAGGTAGTCACTTTTTGTGTTATTTTTTCACACACATTGTACTTTAGGCATGAATTGTCAAATCCAGTTATGGGTTACTGCCAAAAACACCCCAAAATATGTTCAGCAACATCTTCTGAGTAAATTGATACCACCCATGTATAGGTATGTCGGGTCATTTGGGGGCTAAAAGGCCTTATTTGGGGGGTGCGCATTTCAGTTTTCCAACTTGGAATTTTCACATTTCGTCATCATGCACCCATGTCCTATTTGGGACATTTTTGAAGCCGGCCAAAGTAATTTACCCCCATCAAACCATATATTTTTAGAAAGGGCACACCCTAGGGTGCTTCAAAGAGTTGTATTTTAACACTTTCCATGCACTAGCTCTTTGTCAATCTTTCAGGTAGTCACTTTTTGTGTTATTTTTTCACACACATTGTACTTTAGGCATGAATTGTCAAATCCAGTTATGGGTTACTGCCAAAAAACACCCCAAAATATGTTCAGCAACATCTTCTGAGTAAATTGATACCACCCATATATAGATTTGTTCTGTTGTTTTTGGGGTGCTACGCCAATCTTTGACATGTGCTTGTCAATTTTCTAATTTGACATACAGTATCTTCTTTGCTTATCTTCTTTTTAGGGGCCTTTTTACATACCCCAGTTTTATGAACGTGCATATATTTGGTAAGCTAACACCCCAAAGTATTGTAAATGGAGTGTTTTTATGCTATGGATGCATCAGTTTGCTCCAAACAAATTAGATACTGTTTGGTGGTCATTTTTCATTTTCACACCCACATCAGTTTTGGACTGTGATTTAGGAGACACTGTTGTTTTTTACTGCATGAAAACTCTCCAGGTTGTTTTCTGCAAGGTCTCCTGAGTACACCCATGCCCCCCATGCATAGGTTTGCCAGGATTTTGGGAAGGTTCAAATACAATTTTTATGACTTTGTCATTAGAGTTGAAATTGAGATTATTTCTTCAGCTAGGCCTATCTTTGGTTTTGGGTCTACCGCATACCCCAGTTTGAATTATTGCCAGAAAATTGTTTATATTTGTTATGTTGACACCCCAAGGTATTGCATATGGAGTGCTTTGATGCCATGGATGCAACGGTTTTAGCCCAAAACATTTGAGAAGGTGTGTGGCGGTAATTTTTCAATTTTCAGATTTTTACGCCCACAGTAGTTTTGGACTGTGATTTAGCAGACACTGTTGT
Organism: Leptobrachium leishanense; assembly: GCA_009667805.1. Classification (NCBI taxonomy): domain Eukaryota; kingdom Metazoa; phylum Chordata; class Amphibia; order Anura; family Megophryidae; genus Leptobrachium; species Leptobrachium leishanense. Next base: position 361,712,656 of record CM019064.1, on the reverse strand, counting down.
TTGTTACTGCATGAAAACTCTCCAGGTTGTTTTCTGCAAGATCTCCTGAGTACACCCATGCCCCCCATGCCTAGGTTTGCCAGGATTTTGGGAAGGTTCAAATACAATTTTTATGACTTTGTCATTAGAGTTGAAATTGAGATTATTTCTTCAGCTAGGCCTATCTTTGGTTTTGGGTCTACCGCATACCCCAGTTTGAATTATTGCCAGAAAATTGTTTATATTTGTTATGTTGACACCCCAAGGTATTGCATATGGAGTGCTTTGATGCCATGGATGCAACGGTTTTAGCCCAAAACATTTGAGAAGGTGTGTGGCGGTAATTTTTCAATTTTCAGATTTTTACGCCCACAGTAAGTTTTGGACTGTGATTTAGCAGACACTGTTGTTTGTTACTGCATGAAAACTCTCCAGGTTGTTTTCTGCAAGATCTCCTGAGTACACCCATGCCCCCCATGCCTAGGTTTGCCAGGATTTTGGGAAGGTTCAAATACAATTTTTATGACTTTGTCATTAGAGTTGAAATTGAGATTATTTCTTCAGCTAGGCCTATCTTTGGTTTTGGGTCTACCGCATACCCCAGTTTGAATTATTGCCAGAAAATTGTTTATATTTGTTATGTTGACACCCCAAGGTATTGCATATGGAGTGCTTTGATGCCATGGATGCAACGGTTTTAGCCCAAAACATTTGGCAACAAGGTGTGTGGCGGTAATTTTTCAAATTTCAGATTTTTACGCCCACAGTAGTTTTGGACTGTGATTTAGGCTAGGGTCAGACGAGCGTAGTGTTCACGTCCGTGATCGCGCCTAAAAGTACGTCCGTGATAGCATGACATAAAGTCCAATGGAGCCCGACACACGAAGTACGTCCGCACTGAAACTGCGGACGCACAACGGCCGCGCCCACGGACGCAAGGCAGGCAAGAACGTAGAACCGCTAGAACGGCCGCACAAAGTGCGCTGCGTCCGCAACGTCTGCATAGCTTTGTGTGTGAGTGATGGAACGTGGTCAGACGGACTGCATTTATACGTCCTGCATTTTTCACGGACAAAATGGTTTTGCAATTGAATTTATTGTCCCTCCTACATCTGTCAAAAAATAAATGTCAGTGAAAAAACGGACTGTGTGACCACTACTTGCGTCTTCCGTACTGACGATGTCCGTACTGCACGGACGTACAGTCCGTAGAAATCACGCTCGTCTGACCCTAGCCTTAGCAGACACTGTTGTTTGTTACTGCATGAAAACTCTCCAGGTTGTTTTCTGCAAGATCTCCTGAGTACACCCATGCCCCCCATGCATAGGTGTGCAAAGATTTTGGCAAAATACAGCACCAATTGTAGAACATAAAAATGTACGAATAAAATGTAAAAGTCTGGTGCCTGTCAAACTGGGGATGCTCTCTAGGGGAGCACAGGCTGTTGTCACTGAAGTGCATGAAACGCAAAATGTTTTCATACCTTCTACGTGACATTGATTGGAGGTAAATGGGGGTAGAGCAGATGGGGCTACTGCTCCAGCAGGAGCGAATTGAGGGCTTCTTTATGATGCCCTCAGCATAGTAAGTGCCCAGAATTTCAGAAATTCTGGCACATCTAGCGGGGTCCATTGCTGCCTTGCCAAGTAGGAGTCTGGCTTCGCAGCACAATGCTGATGGGCATACAGATTTGATTGGGCCACGATGTGGCCCAACAAATCATCCCCCATAAACACCTGCAAAAACTGTGTGGCGGTAAATCCTGCAACATCAATATTGATGCCAGGATTTGCCGTGAAAGGAGGGATATCTGGCCTCTGGCGATGAGGCACTACCCACTCTCAGCTGGAGCTGTGCGTCTCCTGCTGGCAGGTGGTGACCCAGGATCTGCATCAGAAACATCACTAGATACATCAGCCAGCATAGATAATGTATCTAGCGACGCCTCTGAGCAGTTAGCGGGGTCGAAATGAGGGTCTGAGTCTGACGCAGATGCCTCAGATTCTGACGCCAGGATGGCATATGCCTCCTCGGCGCTGTACACCCTCTCAGACATTATATATAATAGATTATAAAATTTTATAATTATTATATATATATAAGCGGATTGTTGGTTCTTAGAAGAACCGTTGGTTTCACAAGAAAATACAAATAAACACCTAAATCTCTCTAAATCCCTCTAAACCTGCCTCAATTCTTCTAAATCTCCCTAAAATCTCTCTAAATCTGCCTCAATTTTTCTAATCTCACTAAATCTCACTAAAATCTCTAACCTGTCAAATCTGATCTCTCTCTCTCGCTCACCAAAACACAAGTGAGGAGAGGGAGGGAGAATCACAGAGGTCAGAGCCAATATTTACAAAATATTGGCCTGACCTGACAAATTAGAAATTTTATTTTGATTTTTTCTAACTTCTGATTGGATGTTGCTAGCCTGCCTCTCTGATGAGGCAGGCTAGGAACATCCCACTCAGCCCAAAGATGACCCTGCCCTTAGAACCCTAACCCTAACCCCTGACCCTGCCTTAGAACCCTAACCCTAACCCTATCCTACCCCTAACCCTACCCCTAACCCTACCCCTACCCCTACCCCTACCCCTAACCTACCCCCTACCCCTACCCCTAACCCTACCCCTAACCCTACCCCTAACCCTACCCCTAACCCTACCCCTATCCTACCCCTAACCCTACCCCTATCCTACCCCTAACCCTAACCCTACCCCTATCCTACCCCTAACCTAACCCTAACCCTACCCCTAACCCTACCCCTAACCCTAACCCTAACCCTAACCCTACCCCTAACCCTACCCCTAACCCTAACCCTACCCCTAACCCTACCCCTACCCCTAACCCTAACCCTAACCCTAACCCTACCCCTAACTGTCAGTTTATTTTATTTATTTTTCTTTTTTTACACTTTTTTTCACACTTTTTTTTACTTTTTTTTTACACTTTTTTTTTACTTTTTTTTCACTTTTTTTTTACTTTTTTTTTACTCTGCTGGGTGCCTTGATCCCTCGAGGCACCCAGCAGAGCACCTGATCACTGAAGTGATCGATTTTGTACTGAGTGCCACGATACCTCGTGGCACTCAGTACTTCCTGCCGCTACCGGAAGTGATCGCTCGGGGGGAGCGATCACGGACGGACCGGCGGCAGGTAAGTATATTACAAGGATGCCTCGATGTCGAGGCATCCTTGTAATATGCTCAGAGCAGCTGGAAGCGATCCGATCGCTTCCAGCGCTCTGTAGAAGTGCCGGGCACCTCTCCGGTGCAACCGGATGTAGATCGCTCCCGGGGAGCGATCACATGGTGCCCCGGCACTTCTAACGGCCATTGCACGGATGCCTGGACTCCCAGGCATCCTGCAATGGCGTTTGAGCTGCTGGAAGCGATCCGATCGCTTCCAGCAGCTCAAAAACGGCAGGACGTACCATGTACGTCAGCGGGTCTAAGAGAGACCCGCTGCAATGACGTACATGGTACGTCCTCGGTCGGGAAGGGGTTAAACATGATGAGCAAAACCGGTAAAAATTACATCAGCACAGGGGCGGGAAAAGCCTCAGCAGCGAAAGGGTTAATTTTTGTTCCGTTTTGGTCCGAATCGATTCGTTTTCGGACTGTTTTTGTTTCGGACGGAACCGATTCGTATTTCGGAAGCCCTTCCGAAATACAAATTGGGAAAATTTCGTCCGAATTTTGATTCGGAACGAAATGCACATCTCTAACCAGTTTACTAGGCTACTTCACCTGGCCAAGAACCATATATTCTTCACAAATATACACATATTTCTACCTAGGACTGATAAATATGGAAGGATCCAGGGAACATGTGTAGGTTCATGGAATATGGAAGTAGAATGGTATATACCTTTTTGTATAATGGGCTATACCCATGATCCTTTCTCAATCTCATTCTACAAAATAGTGGTATGACATAAAATTTAAAGATACAGGAATGTGCCCCCTCGTGCACTATTTTGACCCTTCAACTCCCTGATGAAAAATATTTTTTCTGCAAAGACAATAAGTCAGATGTATTAATTTTTTCGTGATTTGAAAGAAACCAAACATGATGGGCCCTATTACATTCTTCGCGCAAAAAACACATGCGCAAAAACACATTAACGCGAGGGGCAAAACCCTTTGCGCAGAACGTCGTATTACAACGTTCGCGCAAACGATGCGCGTTATCGTTTAACGCGGATGGACCTGCGCGAGCGTGATGAACTGCGCGCGTCCTATACTTAACATTGTGAGCGCAAATGCATTTTTGCGCTGGTACGCGGATGGTATTACAATCGATGTGCATCTTTTTACGAACGACGTTTGCGCGTATAATTTTAACGTCTTTGAAAAGCTGGTGGTAACTGCAAATCTGAACGTTCTGGCCGAAACGAAAAAAACACCAGCACGAAAAAAAAATACAGCACTGTATAGTTACACATTCTACACATACCCAAACAATAAAATTGTGAATTTGTGTGTGTTTTTATTATTGCTGCAGCATATATACTCAGATTTACTTTGACAGGCGCAAAAACTTGAGTCAATTAAGGTAAATTGATTTCAATTAAGGTTCTTATTTCTGATTGGCTGAATCCCGTGAAAAAACAGTCCGCACACTGATTTATGTGCGCTACGTTACTGCGTGCGTATTTCTCTTCGTTTTGCGCGTCGTTTTTACGAACGTTATTTTTTTGACGGATGAGAAAAAGCAGTTCGGATCGTAATACCACTGTTAGTTTTCACGTGATAACATTTAACACTGCGCGCAAAAAAAATTGCGCTGCGCGGACGAATTTGCGCGAAGAATGTAATAGGGTCCGATATCATTTCCTTAGTAATCTCACTGAACTGCGTTATTTTTTTTATCAATCTACTTCAGAAGTTATAATATTACACCTTTTCTATCTTCCACACAGCCCCCATGCATCCATTTACTTCTCATACTGTGCTATTTACCCTCAGCTCTGTGTGTCACCTCACTCCTTAGATTGTAAGCTCACTGGAGCAGGTTCCTCTATACTATCATTCGCCATGTGTTCATTTATCTTTGTTTGATTCCACCCATTGCGAAGCGCTGCAGAATATGCTGCCACATTATGCATAATTGTTTCCCATGGAAAACGTGCCTGTCAATGATAAATTATAATGAAAAAATGATTACACGTGCATACATATAAAGAAAATGTAAGCTCTGTGTCTGTTGTCTACTTTTTCTTTCGCCTGAGGCTAATAACTATCGGGCTGGCTGTCCACTGGAACCGTATTTGTGCGATGGTGCGATCATCCGATATAGTCTGAAGTCAATCCCACAACATGGAGCTGAATCAGCCCTCTTCCACCGTATCCAACCACCGATTTCAAACGATTTTATGCGATTGCAAGAGATTAGCGATCCTTATGATTTTTTTCACGGGACTTGATCAGATGAAATTGGACGGTCTGCTACAAGTTACATGTAAAAGATGAATTGTATGGTTACACTTCCGTGCTTCGGGGGAAACATGTAAAAGATACATTGTATAGTATAACCGGCGTGTGCAGTGGAATCGTGAAAAAATTAATTGTATATGGGAAATCCACCGTTCGCAAAGCCCATAGGATTCAATGGAAAAAAAATTCTCAATATTATTTATTGAACCGTTTTTTTATATATTGATATTTTAGGATTTTTTAGGTATTTTTCGGCTATCGTTTTGATTCCGTTTTTTTTTTTTTTTTTAAAGACAAGGCTTTTTTCGCTTGCTTCTTTTTTTTTTTTTTTTCTCAATGAGCCAGCTTCAAAACTGCTCCCTCTAGTACTCCCTCTAATGGTGTTGTCCGTAATTGAGTGGCCAAATCGGTCGCCCGATTACAGTGCCAGTGGACGGCCAGCCTCATACAGTGTAACAGGAAGATTGCTGTAATGAATAAAGCTCACTGCATTTCATTACTGTTGCCCAATGATGAAAAGCATTACCCGGTCCTCTGCATGGCTCCCTACTCACTGGTTAAATGCTAGATCCAATGGCAGAAAGATGCATATTTCCTTATATATATACTAGGTGGAAAGTCTGCCCAGAGGGCAGGCTATTGTTGTCGCCAGCTCAGAATTCATGTCCACATATTTGTTTTTCAATGTCCTAACCATGAGTATCTCTATATATACATGCGTTTTACTGCCCCCAGCTCATACATGGGTATATACTGCCCCCAGCTCATACGTGGGTATATACTGCCCTCAGCTCATATGTGGGAATATACTGCCCCATCTCATACATGGGTATCAAATTGATTAGACCAGACTAAAAACACCTGTTATGCCGTTTGAAAAACACAGGTCATTTAGAGTTGAGAATCTTTGCACGTACACATTAGTTTTTAATTCAATATCTAATAAACCGTTGCTTATAATATTCTGCAGTAAAGAGTCTCTTTATTTCTAGATTTTTTAGTATTTTTTTAAGCATTTTCTATACATTTTTCAAAATTTCTTTTTTTTGCGAACTCGAACCGAACACACCCAAAAAGTTCGAAGTTCACGAACTTTCGAATTAATCAAAGTTCGGTTCGAACTCCGAACTGATCGAACCAAGCAGCTCATCCCTACCCACAACCACCACACACCTCCAAACCAACCAACCACCAAAAAACTTCCCAACTCCCAACCATCTGACCAAAGTTATCCTAACTAAAAAGGAACCCCTAGACAGCACTGCCTACAAGCCCCCGCCACGAACTCCTCACATAACACCCTTATTGGAGAGCTCCCCCACTAAGAAAAAACAGGGCTTGTTTAATCCCTTGAGTCCCAGGATGAACAGATCCTTGCCCACATCCGTCAGGTGAACGCCATCCGCCATAAAATAACACTCTGCCTCCTCCTCCTCAAAAGGTAGATGTCGCACCACCACACCATCCATACACCTCACAAACCTCCGCATGCAGCGATTCAGCTTGATCCGACAAAGCCGTACTGCCTCCTCATTCTCTGCCTGCTCCCACACCATCCTTGGCATCACCTCGGACCACACCACCACTGTCCATGGCGACCACACCCTCAACTGCCGCAGATCTTCCTGCATCTGCTCCAGCAGCATACAAAGAGGGACCACACCCAAATCGTTCCCTCCCATGTGAACCACCAGCACATGGGGAACTTCACCGTGCCTCAGGGCACCCAAAACCGTCGGCTTAAACTCCTCCCATAGGAGTCCACGGATTCCGATCCACCATACCCGTGTTGCCGACCCAAGCAGACCCATCTGTACTCCAGAGGATCGCTCCAACACCCTTCTTCTCGCCCAAAAAATCAGCGAGTCTCCAATGATCCACACCACTCTTGGAGGATCTGCAAAAACAAAAACAATTTACCAACATCTCCACCACACAAAATACTTAAAAAGAAAAAACTCCCCACCAAACCACCACACATCCCACCAAATAAACCATGACCACACCTGTAAAGAAAAACATAACATAAACAAACAACATACTCCTCGCTTCCAAATACTCCAAACCCCCACACTCCTCCCCAAACAAACAACAAATTTACAAAGATAAAATAGAATAAATATATATATTCCGTATAAAAGGTATAATTCATATTCCATGTATAAGTTTGATATTTTTCATATTTCAAAATTTCTCTTTTATTCTTTTTTTTTAAAAAAATTGAAAAACATAACATAACAGAACATACAGCAAACTATTCTCCACATTACCTCCCAGCCTTAACAAGTGTTTACAAAATTCATGACACCAAACCAGGACGAACGTAAGACTTAAAAGCCCTTGAGTTCCATCTTCCCAATTCGTGAATTTCCGTTGCCGACAAACCCAACCTTGAAGCTTCCGTTGCTGCCCCAATACGAAAAGAGTGATAACCAAATTCCATCTGATCACAAAATCCTTAGTGACATCTCTTTTCCCCAATACCTGAAAAAGGAAAGCCAAGGCAGCTAAAGACTGCCGAACCACTCCAGGAGATGCCCTTGACTCAAATAACCGAAGGAGGTATGCCCTGAGCAGACTTTCCTCATCCAAACCACCCACTGAAACGTACCTGAACCGCTCAGCCAAAGCGTCCCAATCTCTCCATACCCGCGAGTAGGCCTTCCAAGAGGACTCAGACAAAGAACCTCTCACCCATCTAGCAAAAATTCCGAGCCTAGCTGCCAAAGGCCCTCTGGACAAGGGGTGCCCACCTCCTCTGCCAACGGAGCCAGGGAACAAAACTTGTCCCACTGAAAATGAGACACAGCATCTGCCACTGAGTTAAGGCGACCCGGAACATGCCTTGCCCTGCATAAAACATTAAACTTAAGACACAACAACGCAAATCTTTTCAGCAATCTGATGACTGGCAATGATGATGCTGACAAAGAATTAACCTCCGACACCACCGCCATGTTGTCAGAACGGAACAGAATCCTTCTCCCCTCCAGAGCACCTCCCCACATCTCCAAGGCCACCACTAATGGAAACAACTCCAAAAAAGCCAAATTCCGCACCAAGGAAGATGCCAACCAACGATCAGGCCAACGAGAAGCACACCAACGTCCCCCAAAACCAACACCTCCCGAGGCGTCCGTGAAAAATTCCAGCTCCTTCGCCAAAACCTCTTTCGAAGGGAATAAGGACACCCCATTAAACACCACCAAAAAGGATTTCCACACTTCCAAATCTTCCTTCATGGTACCAGATATCCTAACAAAGTGATGACCTTCCCGAATACCCCGTGTCGCCAAAGCCAATCCACGTAAAAAGACTCTTCCCACCGGAATGACTCTGCACGCAAAATTCAAATGACCTATCAGCGATTGCAGTTCTCTCAACTGTAAATTTTTTAACTGACAGGGCCCCTTCTACTTGCCTCAAAGCTTCCACCACTTTTTTAACAGGTAAACGACACTCACCCTTTAATGAATCAATCTCAATTCCCAAAAAAGTGATAACCGACGCTGGACCTTCCATTTTATCAGAAGCCAAAGGAACACCAAATCGGTGTGCCACCCACTGAAAAGACCGAAGAATGGGGGGCGGAGCCGAGCCAGCAACAGTGATGGTCGCTGTGTGAGGGAGCTCCCGTCTTAACCTGCCGAAAAACAACTCCAACCAGCACTTAAACCAGCCAAAACATCTCTAAATCAGGTACAATACAGCCCCTGACCATGAAGAGGGCAAATAAAATGAAAAAAGATGCCAAAATTACCGTGGCGCCGATCTTTTCACCTCGGGCCCGGCATGAAGACACCTCCCACAATGGCGCCGAGTCTGCCTCAGCATGTGCGGACGCCTGCAGAGAGGGGGACTCGGAAGCTTACCCGGCTACCAAGGCTGACATCCTGGGTCTAAAATCCTTCATCGCCACAGAGTTGGAGAAAACATCACGCTGTCTCTCTGCTGACATCCAGGAAATAGGTGAGCGGACCGCCAGACTCGAGGACAGATCTGAGCAGATTGTAACTCATTATAATGCGCTTGCAGCCCATGCTGACGCTATGGAATCCAGGGTACAATACCTAGAGGAAGCCATTGAAGATCAATCGAACCGCTCTAGACGCAATAATATATGCCTCAGGGGCCTATCTGAGACTGTTCTGGGCGACGAACTACTTCCCACGCTCACAGGCATCGTCTTCTACCAGACCTCCCTCAGGTTAAACTGCTATTTGATCGTATACATCGAACACTGGGCCCTAGACATGACAAAAACGTGCCTCCGAGAGATGTGGTGGCACGATTTCATTACTATTCCACCAAGGAAGCCCTATTGAAAACTACCAGAGATCAGAAAGTAGATTATGATGGCTCCCCACTTTCCTTCTATCAAGACCTTTCGCCCACAACCTTGGCGCGCCGCAGGGAGTGGCGGGAGGTAACAGGGATCCTCCGTCAGCATGACATCAAGTACGCCTGGGGCTTTCCTTTCAAACTTCTGGTCACCAAGCAAAACCGCACACATGCATATTCACACCTTTACCAAGCAAAGGACGTTTTACGCCTCTTCGACCTACCGGTTCCGCGGGCATTGGAGGACTTGAGGCCCCCGCCACCACTTCCTCGCCTGGATCAAGACTGGTCCTCGGCAGCGGATTGACAGGGGAATAACTTGCAAAGGTCTTTCCCTGAAGCCTTGGATTATTATCTCAGGCATGGCATCTTCTCCTTGGATGCTGGGGTCGTCGCCCCAGCCCCGGGCTCGCACCGGGACTCTGGATTGCAAGCCCAGGGTGCCATGATTCATGTGGTAATATTCTATGTTGTCCTATATCATTACAGGATGCTGTCTCTATTTTATTTTTGTTTTTGCTCTTGACAGTTAATATTGCTTCTATGGTTGGAGCGCATGCTCCGTTCTGTTTTAAAAGTTTTCAAACTCGGCGGGCAGACGGCGTACCCTCTGTGCTATTTTGGTTTCGCACCAGATGGTCGTCGGCTTCTCTCTTCCTCTCACCTCCTCCCCCGCTTTACCTCCCCTCCGGTATACCCGCTCGGTTGGTACTACCCCTTACCCCCATGACTGCCCATCATGGGGTTTCCTGTCCCTTCTTTTTCTTTCTTCTTTTCTTCTGAATGATTCTCTTTTCTCCTCACATCTTCTCTTCTCTCTTTCTCCATATGTACTGTTCTACATTGCACACTGTGACTCCATACTGGGATGGCTCCGGTAAATATATTATCTCTAAATGTCAAAGGCCTTAATTCGCCTCGTAAACGCCGCCTATTATTCCGAGAATTAAAACGCAAAGCAGTGGACATTGCTCTATTACAGGAAACTAGGATTCCTAAAACGGCTGCTTTTCGTTTATCGGATCCTACCTACTCTAGAGTCTTTTCATCGTGTGCTACTCCTAAGCGTAATGGGGTAGCGGTATTGATTCGAACCTCTTGTCTCATTACTATTACGGACTCCCACACAGATGACATGGGTAGATGTGTCCTAGTATCAGGTACGGTGTCTGGTCAACAGTATACATTCGCCTCGGTCTATGGCCCAAATACACCAGACGCTGATTTTTGGTCCTCTACTCACTCTTTTATATCATCCCACGCTAACGGCCATGTTGTTCTGGGGGGGGATTTTAATGCGACACTGTGCCCACCAATTGACAGATCTACCTCACATAATGACCAGACTTCACATCTCCCATCACTACAAGACAAACAATTTTATAACTTCGTACATCACTCGGGCTATATTGACGTATGGAGGGTCCAACACCCCTCGGTTAAAGACTACACATATTTCTCTCCCGTCCATCACACCTATTCTAGAATGGACTGCATATTAACCTCCGCCTCATGTCTTCCCTTAGTCATCTCCTCTTCCATAGGCTCCATAACATGGTCTGACCACGCGGATGTCTCCCTCCGGCTGCGGCCTTTTGCTCCTGCAGCGGGTCGCCGTTGGCGATTAGACCCATTCCTGCTGGACAAGCCAGGTGTGCGTGATTCTGTGAGGGAAACATTACAAGAATACTTCCACCTTAATGACATAGATGACATATCCATGCAGGTACTATGGGCTGCCCATAAACCAGTGATCCGGGGCGCACTACTAGGTTTAGCCTCCCACCTGAAAAAACAGAAATTAGCGGACATACAGGATCTTCAACGCCAACTCCGTGAGAGGGAGATGATTCATAAGACGTCCCCCTTTCCTGAGAACTACGCTACCTTATCCCAGGTCAGACAGGACTTAAATAGGTTATTCCTAGATGATGTAGGACGATCGCTTCTCTGGTCCAAGCGAAGATACTACGAAAGGTCCAACAAAATGGACACCCCCCTCACACGACTTCTTAACCCTAGACTGCACTCACAGAACATGCCCCCCATACAAGACGGCATGGGTTCCCGGCTCTCCACCCCGAATACCATCAGGGACGCCTTCACTCAATACTTTGCATCCATTTATAATCACACCCTGACCCATTCAGCCTCAGATTCCTCTCTGATGGACGATATCAAGGATTACCTATCCAGGGCCTCGCTTCCATCTCTGAGCGAAGAACAGGCGGCCACACTGGCTTCTCCCATTACCGAAACAGAACTTGGTAATGCCCTGAGCCTAATGAAACCCCACAAAGCACCTGGCCCTGACGGCTACACATACCAGTACTATAAAGCCTTCCCCAAAATACTGTTCCCTTATCTGCTCCGAATGTTTAATGACCTGATGGAGGGAGGCACCCCACCCCGAGAATCCCTACTGGCGTCTATTGTCTTAATACCCAAACCAGATAAAGATCACCATCTCACTGAAAACTACAGGCCTATCTCACTAATTAATACAGATTTGAAATTATTAGCCAAAATCCTCTCCCTAAGACTAGAACCATTTTTAACCCTTCTTATCCACCCTGACCAGGTTGGCTTTATACCCACTCGACAGGCTTATTAAAACACTAGGAGGGCGGTGGACTTGGTATGGACAGCTATGGAGACACAACAGCCTTCTCTGTTTCTCTCCTTGGATGCAGAGAAGGCGTTTGACAGAGTGGAGTGGCCCTTCCTGTTTTCCCTCCTGCAGCATATCAAATTACCAGAATCCTTTCTAGCCGCTATTAACGCTTTATACACCTCACCCTCTGCCCAGATCTTACTGCCTGAAGCGGAACCAATCCCTTTTATGATATCTAATGGTACGAGACAGGGTTGCCCCCTTTCCCCTGCCCTATTCGCCTTGTATTTGGAACCACTTCTCCAACACATTCGGATGAACCCAGGGATACGGGGACTCACAGTCCGCTCCGAATCCTTTAAGGTGTCGGCTTATGCTGACGATATCCTCTTATCCCTGTCCCACCCCTTGGAGTCTCTGCCGCAATTGTTTAAAACTTTAGATGAATACGCAAGACTATCAGGCTATAAAATCAATATCAACAAATCGGAAGCCTTCACGGTCCATGTTCCCCCCCTCAATATGACTCTCTCTGCACTAACTTTCCTGTCCGCTTCTCCCCCTCTTCTTTCAAATACCTAGGTGTTATGCTTACTAATGACCCTTCCACCCTATACGATGCTAATTATAAGAGGTTATGGTCGCAAATAAAGAAGGACTTGGAATGTTGGGATAGGTACCAAATTTCATGGGTAGGCCGCATTTATAGCGTCAAAATGAATATCTTGCCACGTTTATTATATTTTTTCCAAGCATTACCTATTGCACTGGACTCTGATGATATACGGGACATTCAGAGGGCTATTGACTCCTTTATTTGGCAAGGAAAACGCCATTGAACTGCTCGTGCTACCCTGTACAGGCCATAGGAGGCGGGGGCCTGGGACTGCCATGCCTGCTGTCTTATTATTACGCTGCACAACTTGCCCAGGTTGTGGCCTGGCACTCCCCTCAGACCTCCCGTCGATGGGTAGACCTGGAAAAGGGTCTCATGTACCCGGATCGTCCCCAGATGTGGATATGGCTCACTAGAGCTCACCGCCCTTTCTTGAAAACCACATGTCCGGACATCATTAATTCTCTCCGACTATGGGACAAATTGGCGACTAAATGCGATCTTACATCTTGTCTCCGCTAACACCGATCATGCGGAATCGTGATTTCCTGCCAGGACTCATCTCCTCTTCCTCGGAGGGCTGGATGGGCTCCAACATCTCGAGAATCTGCCATCTATATCCCAAAGGACAACTATTACAATTTACGGACCTACCTCACTCTGGAGTATTACATCCCTTACCTATACTCCAGATACGAGCATACGCAACTCGCCCTCACATCAAAACTGCAGCACTAACCACACCATCTTCCTTTGAATGATTGTGCCTTCGAGGCTCTTACCCTAGGGGGTTAATCTCTACGATTTATCACCAGATTACAGTTGTTGTCCAGGCCCTTACCGGATTTGTCGCGACATGAAAACAAATTATTGGCCAAGATAACCCTTGCATCCCGCCGCGTTCTCGCGGAACATTGGCACTGTCCGTCGATCCCTCCATTCTCAAAAATTTACTCTAAAATCAGGGATGCCCAACTGATGGATGAACTCACAGCCATTCAAACCACACACTCTCAGCCTCTTATAAAACATGGACACCTTGGATAGAACAGATGGGCTCAGTTTGAAATGGATCTCCCTTTTCTTATACAGTTTTGGGGTTTTGGTTGGCTCTTCTAGCCTTATAGACCGATGATGTTAATATGGACACTGTTGCAATTATCTCTCTCACTGTATAATCTCTACCTTCTCTTTTCTCTATCTCTTCCTCTTTCTCACCTCTCTTCACTGGGTTTGGGTGACCCCTCCTCTCTCCTTCCCCCTCCTCTATCCCCTAGTCTCTAAAATGTTATACCTATATTTGCTTGATTTATGTATGACAATTATCTCAATAAAAACTACATTTAAAAAAAAAAGAAAAGACCGAAGAATTTGCAGACACTCTCCTGTCCCTTCCCTTCCCACACACAAAAAATCATCCAGATAATGAGTCAGTTTATCCGACCCTGCCACTTCACGGCCCAACCATTCCAAAAATGTACTGAAACACTCAAAAAAAGAACAGGAAATGGAACAACCCATAGGCAAACATAAATCCACATAAAATTCGCCTTCAAACCAAAATCCCAGAAGATGATGACACGAAGGATGAATAGGTAATAGCCGAAAAGCCGACTCAATATCCACCTTAGCCATTAAAGCCCCTGGTCCTGCATCACGTACCAAACTGACCGCGGAATCAAATGACACGTATGACACCGAGGCCAACTCCTCACCAATATCATCATTCACCGATCCCCCCCATGGAAAGGTTAATGATGAATCAAACGAAACTATCCTGCCTTCCGCTTCGGCACAACCCCCAAAGGGGATATCCTCAAATCCCGCATCGGAGGAGACGAGAATGGACCTGCCATCCTACCAGCCCCAATCTCCTTGAACACCTTCTCCCGAACTACCTCCGGATACACTCTAGCCGACTTCAAATTTCTTAACTTGCCACCCCCTGGCATTTCCACAAAAGGAATCCGAAAACCAACACCAAAACCGTCACGTAAAAACTCTGAATCTCTACGTCTTCCGTAAAGCCTTAGCCACGGTAACATTGCGTCGAGTTTCACCGGGGAAGCTCCCCTCTCCAGACCCTCCAAAAGGCAGACCTCCTCGTCTTGCCCTCTTAAAACATCTGGACAATGAACGCTGGACAATGAACGCAATCCTCCACAATTTGAACATTCGTGCTTGTACCTGCATCCCGCACCAAACTTGTACTGACCCTCGTTAAACTGCCAGCACGATCCCTTTTAAACACCTGCCGATGGGGAACTAACCCCTCCCCCACCGGCTCCCCCTGGAAAGGGCAACGCCTTTTGCGCCCCATCAAACGCAACCACAGCGTAATGTCCAATTGATCCCACCCCATGCTTGGGTGAGCCACCAAACGTTGCCTAAACTGCTCATCGTATTTCCACCACGCCCAACCACCATACGTTCGATAAGCCTCCCAAATGCCATCCACATAACAAAAAAGACCCGAACAGTGCTGTGGGCTCTTTTCCCCAACCACACTTGCCAAAATACAGAAAGGCCGGAGCCAATTCCTGAATAACTTAGGAATCCTCCGAAACCACTTTTTCCTTTCCTCCTCTTCCTTTAAACCGTCCTTAGACAAATCATCTTTTACCCCAGCCACCTCATCCAACGGAAGCAGGGAAAAAAGTTCCACATACTCCCCCCACCATATGCCTTCTTTTACCTCCTGCTTCAAATGAAACCCCAAAGGCCCAGAAAATGACACGTAAGCATTCCTCCTTGCCACATCCGCCACCCCTGCGGATTCACCGAGTGAACCCACATCGCCACTCAGCCCATTTAAAGCCATAACTTCACCGCCAAGAGCTCCACCAGCTCTCACAACTGGCCCACCTGCACCCTTCCATGCCTGAGCCAAATCCACACCCTGGTTCACACCCCTTGGTGAAACCGACCAAGCCTCAAAGGCCCCTTGTAAAAAAGACATGAAAGAACTCACATCACCACCATTTCCGTTACCTGTCGCCACACGAGGTCCACCTGCACTTCCTGGAACCTCCAGTGCCACCGTCTCCACACCTCCTGCACCACCTCCACCAACTCCACCAGCCTGGAATCCACCAACCGGCTGTGGACTCCTCTCCCGAACCATTGGAACTGTGGACGAAAAAACATTAGTGCGATGAGCACCAGAACCCAAAGTACCAAAATCATCAACTCGCTCCCTCACACCAACATCCGGAGCCCCATCATCTCCACCAACTGAACACCAATTTACTTCGAGCTCCTGAGTGATCTCATCCCGCACACCAACTCCCTGTGCCACACCACCGTCCACATCCCTATCCACCAACTGTCTTACCGCCGAAACATCAGTCCCTGAGACAGCCCTTGCTCCTCCTCTGGGACCCCTGGCGGACCACCGACCTCTCCTTCTCCCCGAGGAACTCCTCAACCTCATTCTCTCCTGGTAGAGCTCACCACACCACCCCTCCGACCGGAAGGATCCTTAGCCCCCGATACCGGCCTCAAGCTCCTACCTTCCACACGTCTGGAACCGCTCCCGCCAGCCTCATTTCCAACTGCGTCACCACCAGCCAACATCCGTTGCACCAACCGTCCACGACCTCTCACAGCCTCCAATCTCAATCTCTCGGCCACCGATACACCGCTGGATTCGCCCCCCGGACTAAACCGCTCCGGAGGCCTCGAAATCCTGGCAGGCCGAGAACCCCTTCCGCTTCTGCCGCCAACACCTCCGACAGGCTTCTTCTGGCCCACTCCACACCACGATGCCGAGCCGCCTCCCACACTTCCACCAATAGCGACTCCAGATCACCACCTTCCGCCATTCCCAAAACAATTTTTTAAGGCAAAAAGCCGAAAAAACCACCGTTCTCTGACGCAGCACAGATTTTAACCGCTCTACCTCAGGAGAAAAAGGCGCGCAGAGCCTCTCCACACGCGCCTTAAGTACCCTCCTGGCGACTCCTCCCACACCTCTCCCGCTCAATCTCCTCACGCGCTGCAAAACCTTCTAGAAAAATCCTCCCTGCATCCTGGCATCAGAGGCAACTTAAGGGCCCTACGCCTTAGGTGCTTCAGGCCCTCAGTATTTGCACATGGATGTATTTTTTATTTTTATTTCATAAAGCTTTTCCATTTTTAAGTCCCAGAGGACATTTGGCCGTTGGCACCGAGGCAGTTTTTTCAATAGGAGCCCCTTTTTTTAGCCATTTAAGGGAGTGCTGAATATATACCTGTTCTTTGCTAAAAAAAAAAGTCATCTAGTATGGCATGGCATTGATTAGAGGGTTCAGTGTTAAAACGGACACAAGATGCAAAAAAATGAGAAATTGCAAACGTCATTTGCATGTCTTAGGCCGGGGGCACGCGATCGCACTCAGAGTGGAAGGAACATCTGTGAGAGTGGACCTTCCTTCCACTCGACGACCGCCTGCCCCTCCCCTCAGCGCTGCAAAGCACGATCCTCCTATGGCTTTGCAGCCCCGTCGGCGCACATCCTAGCGCATCGACGGGGAGGCTTTCTAGACGGACACTTGCTGCGCGTGCACTTCGTGAGCGCGCACAAACGTATGACCGGCCCCGTCACAGCGTCACATGGCTGCGCCGGGCGCCGGTAAGTGCGTGCGCACTGGTGCGCTCGTGTGCACCCGGCCTTACCCAGAGGACCCTGCTGCTGTGGGGAATGTAGCACTTGAGCTCTGTAAAGCAGCTCTCTGAATGCTGAGATGTGTAAATGACTTTTGCAATACTAAACTTATAAATATATATATATAAGAAAAAAGCAGCATGCACTGGATGACTTGGATTTAAAAGGAAAGGTTTAAAAGTAACATCAGGAAGCATTATTTTACTGAGAGGGTGGTGGATACATGGAACAGTCTTCCAGTAGAAGTGGTAGAGGCCAAAACAGTAATTGAATTTAAGCAAACATAAGATAAATCCAGGTAAAGTATCCATGTAATTGGGCAGACTAGATGGGCCGAAAGGTTCTTATCTGCCGACATTTTTCTATGTTTCTATGTTTCTATTGATAAAAATCAAAAAATTTATAAAATAATGATCATAATAAAATAAGGCACTGAGTGAGCTGAAATGTCAGGCATGTTTTACAGGAATTTTTAATATGATAATTTAATAAAAGAAAAATGTTGTTTATTTTTATCCATGTCCTTCAGTGCCTGCTGCTTTTTTCTTTGTGTATTCGTGGAGGATTTTGCGCACCGAGGCTCTTCTGATATTTTGGAAGCTATCACGAGCTGCTTATGGGATATATATAAATATATATAAAAAATTAAGTTATGTGCAGAATATATATATATATAAAAAGCAAAGCACAGGGTGGGTTGCACTCAACCTAAACTTACAACGCAAGCATCTAAGACTACAAATACAAATATATATATATATATAGTGGCTTATCATTAAACAGTGAACTTTATTGAACTGAAAACCATTGAACATATAAGAATTGTGATCATGCACTTGAATCAAAACTTCTGTACCCCCATATTGCATTACATACAGAAGCTCTGGAGGTTTGTGCTGTAAGAGCTCTAAGTGCAGTTCAGTTTTAAGTGCTCTGTGGAATGAGCATGCAGTTCCCTCATTTGCCGGCAGAGGGAGAGGCACCCTCCGTGCAGGTCTCTAGATGTGTTGGCCAGGGCGTGGTGGTGCTGCTGCTGCTGTTAGTCCTCAGGACACTGGCAGAGCAGAGCTCGCAGAGCACCATGGACAGCTCCGCATGAGCTCTGCTCCAGGTACTGCTCCTCCAGGCAGCTGTGGGATCCTGAACCAGAACCAGAAAGCTGTACCAGCCAGGCAGCTCCCTGTATAAAGCTCATCTTCTTACTACAGAGGTAAGTGAGGGTGTGGAGAACTTGTCTTCCAGGATTTCCCATGGTGGAGTGCACGTCTGGCCAGTATGAAAGTGGTCCTGTGACCTGGATTCTCTGTTGTGCTTTCTTCAGAAAGAAAACATTCCTATCCCAGGGTGTTTCAGTGCATTACAATAAATCTTACTTCTGGCCAGGAGTATTTATTATTATTATTATTATTAGGAACTTTACTTTTTTTACTATATTTTTATAATATATGTAGCTAGGATATTGGCCCGCCTGTTTAATGGAGCACTCTCATTGCTCTAAGTCAGCCAAAGTATACATAAACATATAAAATGCAATATAATTAGCATTATAGTAATGTTTATGCTATTCGTATTTTGTTTTTGTGAAACCTTTATGTTAATGTATACTTTGGCTCGTCTAGAGCAATAAAAGTGCTCCGTTAAGCAGGATCGCGCTGGTCCTAAGTATACTATTAGGCTAGGGTCAAACGAAAGCATTTTTACACGCGAACGTAAAGAAGTGCGTCCGAACGCATTGA
This sequence comes from Leptobrachium leishanense, assembly GCA_009667805.1. Classification (NCBI taxonomy): domain Eukaryota; kingdom Metazoa; phylum Chordata; class Amphibia; order Anura; family Megophryidae; genus Leptobrachium; species Leptobrachium leishanense. The sequence goes on along the minus strand of CM019064.1, from coordinate 361,693,284 downwards.
CGTATTTTTTCATGGAATACGCAAAAACGGTCATACGATGCGCATTTTTGTGCGTGATTTTTTACGGATCCAAACCAGGAAACTTTGGGTGTCTGGACGTTATGTTGGCTGGACACGAGCAGGGTCTGACGTCTCCAAATCACACACACACGCCGCTAGCGGACGCAGCGCACTCTGTACGTCCGTACTAGCGGTTCTGCGTTCTCGAAAAAATGCGTTCATTTTTCACTTGCGTTGCGCGGCTGGACTTTCGTGCGACCGTACTTCGTATATTGGCTGTCATTGCCTGTCATTTGCTGCTAGTGCGGCCGTGATTAAGTGCGCCTAAACGCACGTTATAAGTGCTCTGGTCTGACCCCAGCCTTACTGTCTCTTTGTTGCCTGTGAGAAGGAGCAGGTACTTGGGGTCTGAGCTGCATAAATCATGCTACTCTTATTTATTTATTTTCGTAGCACTGCACTGTTTGTTATATTTCTATATCAGGTATGTCAAACTCTGCGCCCTCAGCCCTCTGATTTTGCTGAACTACAACTCCCATGATTCCTTGACCATCTATTGCATTCAAAGAATTCTGGGAATTGTAGGCCATCAACTGAAATTGGCGTACCTGTTCTACATTACTTTCTTAGCAGGACACTGATACTTTGTCACTAAAGTAAAACAGAGCAAAGGTATCATAATAAATATATCAATGCAGAAAGGTACAACAGAGGGGACACTGCTAGTGAATAATTGCATGACTTGCATGCTATAATGTGTGAGCGCACCTTGTAATGTAGTAATATTTGGTCAAGGAATCAAAGTGTTACTTTTTGGGGGTATTAGAATACATGTATATTTGGTCTGTGCTCTGCTGGTCAATTTCTATGGTGTTAGTAGAGATAAAAGACAGAAAAAGTAACGTTACACGTCTGTCGCAGCGACAATAAGTCTAGAGGGGATATTCACTAAGCGGTCAGTTGTTGGAGAATTGCAAAGACATTGCAAACCTCAACATGGCAGCGTTTTAACGTTTGGTGGGGTTGTTTACCAATTCATATTCATTCATTTTGCTAGATGACTCTTGGAAAAAAAAGTAAACAAACAAATGCACTTCCATTGTCACCTCTTAAGCGCTAGGGTCAGACGAGCGTGATTTCTACGGACTGTACGTCCGTGCACACGGACGTACGTCAGTACGGAAGACGCAGTAGTGGCCACACAGTCCATTTATTCACTGACGTATATTTTGACGGATGTAGGAGGGAAAATAAATTAAAAAGCAAAACCATTTTGTCCGTGAAAAATGCTGGACGTATAAATGCAGTCCGTATGGCCACGTTCCATCACTCACACACAAAGCTATGCAGACGTTACAGACGCAGCGCACTTTGTGCGGCCGTTCTAGGGGTTGTACGTTCTTGCCTGCCTTGCATCCGTGGGCCGCGACCATTGTGTGTCCGCAGTTCAGTGCGGACGTACTTCGTGTGTCGGGCTCCAATGGGCTTTCTGTCATGCTATCACGGACGTACTTTTAGGCGCAATCACGGACGTGAACACTACGCTCGTCTGACCCCAGCCTAATGCTGGATGTCAAATGTCGCCGAACAGACCGCCGAACACAGCCGCCGACTGCTGAATAGACCGCCAAACGCAGCCGACGATCTGCCGTACCCCGGCAAAAAAAGCCGATCAGTCACAAAACGCCACCAAACTTAGGGTAAAAAATAAAAAAATAACACAATTTTTCTAAAAGGCGTTTCAAATAAGAAAAAATTGCATGGAAATGCATGAAAATAATAATAAGGTCCTATACAAATAATAAAAAGGTCTGTTACAGAATAAAAAAACAGCCATATAAAAAAATGGAAATCAAAAATTTCACCTAAAAATCCAGAAAAACACCTAAAAAATTCTAAAAAGTAAATAAGTAAAAAGACTTTTTGCTGCAAATGAAAAGAGAAAACGGTTGAATAAAAAAATAATAGCAACAGGATTTTTTGTTACATTAAATCCTATGGGATTCCACTTTTTAAACCTGTCGAATTTAAGCACCGAAAATCTGGACATTTTGCCAACTCCTTGGTGCAGTTGGTGTTCTTTGAATAGATTAACCATTACTTCTCTATGGGACAATTTCCCTGCTGCCGAAGGTTGCCAACTAGCGGCGATCTGGGGTGAACCGGATATTGCTGGCTATTCACAAATACTTGGCGAATCTCCAGCTTTCTGAATAGTTCAACTGCCACAAAATCATACTGTATGGTGAAATTCACCATTCAGTGCAATTCGGTGGCAAGTTCGGCTCATATTAAATAACCCCTAATATGTTAAGATGTGATTTTCCCCAATTTACCTCTATTATTTATCTCCTGCCTATACCGTTTGTGCAATTTTGGTGCAGTTCGTCTTTTCACTAATTTGTCAGGTTGCCAAATACAGGTGAGTTGACAGCAAAATACGGTGCATCTCGGCAGTCATCGGCAGCAGCAAAATTGTCCCATTGAGAAGTAATGATTTGTCTATTCACACATCGCGGAACTGTTCCGAAGTGTTGGCAAAATGCCCAGATTTTCGGTGGTTCATTTCGGCAAGTTTAAACAGGTGAATCCCATAGGATTCAATGTAAAAAAAAGTAATATCATATTTAATTTAAAAATAAAAACCGTTCATTCTTTTCATTTTCAGCAAAAAGCCTTTTTAGTTTAGTATGTTTTGTCGAAATTTTTGTTTCCCAACTTTTTAAAATTACATTTTTTTTTATTTTGTAACATACCTTTTTATTATTTTTTTAAAGAACCTTTTTTATTATTTACAAACATTTAATGCATTTTCATTGGTTTAAATACCTATTTGAAGAATAGGAGAGTTTGGTTTTTTAAAAAAACAGTTTGGTGGATTTCGCCAAGGCCACTTTGGTGCTCTTTGGCGATGTTCTCCAACATTTTCATGACCCCATGTTAACCACACTATGGTGACCATCCAGTGAATAATGAATTCACCATACTGTCGGTGAAATGGAATCACCGAAATGCACCGAACTGCAGTGAAAAGCACTGAAATTACTATGACATTTTTTTAGTGAATAGAACTTAAATTTTTTAACATATACATCCGATGGCAATTTTAACAGGTGCTAAAAAGCCTTTGAGGAAATCTTCTCAATTCCCATTGCCAGGTTCTTGTGTTTTGTGTTCCCTGTAACTCCATCTCAACGATAAAATAAAGAGGATGTTTTCCACAACTAGCGCTCATGGAGTAGCAGATCTTATCCTTGAAAGTGTGTTGTATTTGGTCGTTTGTGTTGATTTGGAAATTCTTTGGGAGTTTTCTTTGGTTTTTGTACGGATGATTGTAGTGGACCCAGTTTCTGATTAACCTTTATTGCTTTGGACAAAATATTTCCCTGGGTTCCCCAAGGTCTTGTGCAGGATACTATCTCTGCTATTAGTATACCTATCAAGTTCACGTACCAGAAACTATACCACTCCTCTCGATACTTGATGGACTTTAGATAGGTGTAGAACAGAACTCACCGACAGGAATATCCAAAACTGTTATAGAACTACAGTAAGTAACTTAAAAGGCAGACATCATGGTAGCAGTGCCACTGCAACAGGTTGCCTACTCTTTAGCGAGAACTGATGTAGGGCTTTCTCATATTTTTAGGGACATTTTACGTTTTCTCAAGTCTCTATAAAAGGCAAGAACTATATGTATATATAGTCATCCTGCTGTGCCTAATCCAGGGCTCAAGATTTCATGTCCTGAGCTACTAGACAGGCCTTAAGAGTTACTCGCCACCAGTTGCCACACCCAACCCTTACCTTTAAATCTGCCCCTAAACACACTCTAATTATTATTTAATTATCATTAACATAACACAAGCAGTTTAAACAAAGAAAAATAATGTGCGGTGTGTTTGAGAGTATCGCAGAGCTCAACAGCAATAAAACTCACACTCATACACACTGCACATTACTGTGAGTTTTATTGCTTTGTAGCTCTGTGATACGCTCATACACACCGCACATTACTGTATCACAGAGCTCCACAGCAATAGAAATCGCACAGTAATGTGCAGTGTGTATGAGCGTGAGTTTTATTACTGTGGAGCTCTGTGATACGCTCATACACCTGGCACAATACTGTATCACAGAGCTCCACAGTAATAAAACTCACGCTCATACACACCGCACATTAGTGTGAGTTTTATTTCTGTGGTGCTCTGATACACTCATACACACTGCACCTTACTGTATCAGAGCATCACAGCAATAACTCACAATAATGTGCAGTGTGTAGGAGCGTATCAGAACTCCACTGCCTTTTTTGTCACCCCCTCTTTCTCATTCTTTTTACCCCTTTCTTCCCCCCTCGTTCTCAATTTTTCCCCCTCATTCTCATTACCTTTCTTTTTCCCCCTCATTCTTTCCCATATTTCTTTTCCCCCCTCATTCTCACCCTTTCATTTTTTCTTCTCATTCTTTTCCCATTCTCATTCATTTTAGCTTTCTTTTTCCCCCTCTTTCTTTTTCCCCCTCATTCTCCGCCTCTTATTCTTTTCCCCCTCATTCTCCCCCATCATTCTCATTCTTTCCCCTTCTCATTCTCATCCCCTCTCTCTTTTTAACCCTCTTTCTTTCCTCATCTTTCTTTTTCCCCCTCATTCTCACCCTCTCATTCTTTCCCCCCTCATTCTCCCCCTCTTATTCTTTTCCCCATCATTCTCATTCTTTCCCCTTCTCATTTTCATCCCCCTCTCTCTTTTTATCCCTCTTTCTTTCCCCATCCTTCTCATTCTTTCCCCCCTCTTTCTTCATCTTCCTCTCCTTTTAAACCCCCCTCCAGCAGTCACCTACCAAGTCAGAGGTGCTGCAGCACGGCCGCTGTGTTGGTGCCGCCCCTCCCATGCATCATCTGACCCACCCACATGATGCGTTGTAGTCTCACAGCAGTGTGCGATGTATCACGTGAGTGGGCAGGTGACCCCGCAAACCTCACGGGCCACGCGGGAGGGGGCAGCCACGATCAGTCAGCTCTGGATTTGGACTCCAAGAGTCCGATACTGGAGCTGAGAAGCAAGGTGGTGGCTACCCACTGATGCGGTCCCAGCAACACTCATGGACCCAACGGGTCAATCCGCCCCACTCGCCCTCAACTAATTTCCACTCGCCATATGCGAGCAGGCGAGTGGAAATTTTGCGGTCTGGCCTAATCACTGATCGGCCTTCTCTTAACCAAAAAGGACTGATTTTTGCATCAAATAACAGAATAATAAGTTTAACTTATGGTTTAAGTTGAAGAAGAGCATTCAACACATTCCGATTCCCTACCATATGGCATTGAGATGTTATTAGCTGCTGTTAAACCCACCTCAAATACATGAGACTAGATCTTAAGTGTTACTTGATACTATGTGAACTTTGCACTTTCGTGAGTTTTTATGTATTTATGGCTCAGAGAGAATAGATTATTCCTGTTTTTTATTTGTGGGATAGATAAGATTAGTTTTACTATACTGACTTTAAAGTCAAAGGTGGATTTGAAGTCTAAAGTAGACTGCGATGAATAAGTTCATTGCTATAGGGATTTGCAAAACATTTGCAGTGCATTGTAATAGAGCTAGGTTTTCATTGTATGACATGTCTCCCTGTCCAATGTTTTACCTCAACAGTTTAACAATTTGCCATGTGTCCAGTACTGCCCACAGGTCTTTTATGCAGGAATCCTGGGGTTCGTGGGTCGTTTCACTGCAGAATCATGTAAAAAGTTACATGCTGGAATAGGGTTTGACCCTCATTTTTAAGCATTCAATGGAAACTGCATAATAAACCATACAGTAATTAAATTTTTATATACTTTTTGAAGCTCCTCTGTGCAGCATATTCTTATAATTTATAGCCGTTTCCAGACAGCTCTAACTAAAACACAACGTGACTGATACTTCTATCAGGGTTATTCAGAGAGAGGTGAAAAGCAGGAGAATGGCTGGAGAATGCAAAATTCTAGGTCAAAATAGCCGATTTGGGGCTATATTACATAGTTGGTGCTAACTTAACCAGCTGTTGTAAACTTCCCAGAGCCATTATAGCCTATGGAGGTTTTAAGTTAACAGCAGCTCTGGTTAAGATAGCACCAAATATGTAATATGGCCCTTGGAAAGTGAGATAAATGGGAGAATATTTCTGGTTTGGCTATTTTGACCTAGAATTTTTCATTCTCCAGTCATTCTGCTTTTCACCTCTCTCTGAATAACCCTGTATATCTATCCCATCTGTTGCATCATCTTGTATGCAAGCGCTGAATATATATCGGACTGGGATGCACCTTAGATGTGAAGGCCAGGTCACTGCTCTGCAGCATTTTCATGCAAATACATTAATGAAATGGCTCTGCAACGAACGAATAGAGAAAATGGCTTAGTTTTTGAAAATCTATTTTCATGACCATAAACATATGTACAGTGGAATAAAAGGTTTATGGTTCTGGAGCTGAAGATTTTGATGGGCTTTTGTGTTGACACTATTCCACATTCCACACACCTCCATTGTGCCTCTCTCACTTTCCCCTAGGGCCTACTATGCCTCTGCCTCATGAGGTCAACCTCTTCAGGCTCTACATTTTATATCTCACTCATTGTGCCTCAGCCACATTCCTCTACTTCCCAATGTGCCTCTACCTCAGGCCAACATCCCGTTTGTGGCTCTATACCACCCAGTGTGCCTTCGCCCATTCCTCCATATTCCATAGTTCTGCTCTCTTGCCAGGCTTCCTAATTCAAACATGGATGAGGTGCGGACACAATATTGAAACATACCATCACAATTGTGTTCACTAACGTAGTCACAGGGAAAACTATTCCGACAGAAAGTACCTCCAGTCCTTATCCACCTGGATTGGAGGCTCTGGATCTTGAGTAATATTTAAATATGCATTTTTGGGTTCCCAGACCTGAAGCTGCAGTTCCAATAGACCTTATGTTAATCCAGCGTTTGCATATGAGTTTGACAGATGAGGTCACTGTCTAACAAATTCAGTGTAGGAACTCATCAATATGTATGACGCCAATTTAGCATTGTCATCTGACTTATACCCTACCACACCACACTCAACAGAGTGTGCTGGCTGAAAAGTAACCCCATTGTCTCTGCAAATATAGGCCCCTATTACATTCTTCGCGCAATTGCGTTCGCGCAGCGCAATTTGTTTTGCGCTCATCGTCCAGCGTTATCGCAAGAAAATTAATGTGATATTCCGATCCAAACACATTTTCTCATCCGTCAAAAAATAACGTTCATGAAATGACGCACAAAACGAAGTGTAATACGCGCGCAGTAACGTTGCGCATGTAAATCAGTGTGCGGACTGTTTTTTTCGCGGGATTCAGCCAATCAGAATTAAGAACCTTAATTGACATAAATTTACCTTAATTGACTCACTTACGTTTTTGCGCCTGTCAAAGTAAATCTGAGTATACATGCTGCAGCAATAAAAAAAATATGCACGAATTCACAATTGTTTTGTTTGAGTATGTGTAGAATGTGTAACTATACTGTGCTGTATTTTTTTTTCGTGCTGGTGTATTTTGTTTCGGCCAGAACGTTCTAATTTGCAGTTACTACCAGCTTTTCAAAGATGTTAAAATTATGCGCACAAACGTCGTTCGTGAAAAGTTACGCATCGATTGAAATACCATCCGCGTAACGAATTTGCGCTCACAATGTTAAGTATAGGACGCGCACAGTTCATCACGCTCGCGCAGGTCCATCCGCGTTAAACAATAACGCGCATCGTTTGCGCGAACGTTGAAATACGACGGTCTGCGCAAAGGGTTATGCCACTCGCGCAAATGCGCATTTGCGCACGCAAAACACGCTGCGCGAGGAATGTAGTGGGGAACTGCATTCTCACTCAACTCTGCATTCTCACTATGCAGTAAGCTTTGCAAATCGCAGTTGTTATGTGCCACTTGGTGCAGATAAAGAAGAAAAAGAGAGTTCATTGCACTGTACCTTGTGTAAGAAATGCAGACATTACTGGTGCTTCAGAGTGTGCTTTAATGTAAACATGGATTTTACCAGAGTTTGTCAATTCAGAGATTGGTTTTCATGTAGTGTATTAGTGTGTTGCTGTTGTTTTTCTGGATAAATGTGTTTATTTGTGTGTAACTTGCAGGAGTATAGGCATGCATAGGTATGTAAGGTTCTATTTAGAGTGCAAAGGTATATTTCTGTTGGGTGTACGTGCATATATATACAGTGCACATGTGTGTGAATGCAAAAGTATATTTATGTGCAATACCAGTTTTGTATGAACTGTCACTTTCTACTTGAATGGCAGTGTGTGTGTGCGTGTGTGTGTGTACTGAGGAATTCAGATGTGAAAATTATCAATATTTACATATGTGGTGTTAATTCTGGGGTTAAATTTACATTTAGGGTAGTGTTAACCCTAACATTCTACTCCATTTTTGCATAATTTTTAGACAAGAGATTCATTTCTGACCTTTTTTTTGACACTTCATGAAAAGGGGCAGAACTCTTGCTTAAGAGTGAAGCAGAAATGGAGCAGAACGTTAGGGTATAGGCTCCCGTCAGACGAGCGCAGCGTTCATGTCCGTGATGGCGCACAAAAGTACGTCCGTGATAGCATGACAGAAAAAGCCAATGGAGTCCCACAAACGAAGTACGTCCGCACTGAACTGTGTCCGCACAACGGTCGCGGCAAACGGACGAAAGTTAGGCAAGAACGTACAACCCCTAGAACGGCCGCACAAAGTGCGCTGCGTCCACAACATCCGTATATCTTTGTGTGTGAGTGATGGAACGTGGTCAGACGGACTGCATTTATACGTCCAGCATTTTTGACAAACAAAACGGTTTTGCTTTTTAATTTATTTTCCCTCCTACATCCGTCAAAATATACGTCAGTAAATAAACGGACTGTGTGGCCACTACTGCGTCTTCCGTACTAACGTACGTCCGTACTGCACAGACGCACAGTCCCTAGAAATCACCTATTGCAAGGACGCATCGTCTTGCTGTCAACTTTGACTCTGGCCCCACTTCCCCCTGTACGTCCCCCCTCCAGCAGCCTTCAAGACTTGTTGAAAAACCACTGTTGGAAATAAGATGTGTTAAAGAAGGAACTGAAATGCACAAAGAACCAGGTGGATCATATTGCAATGGTTTCGTTCGAATGCAATTTGATGCTACTCGATGGATTGTCAACATACTACTGTCAAAAGTATGCTTACATCCCACGTTTTCACTTTTTCAAGCATTCATTTTTTCCCCATTTACAACCACTACTGTGTGTTAGTGTGCTTTTGTGTTCCTCTCCTCACAGATCTCTCCATCAGCTCACTCTACAGTTCAGGAGTCAATTTAAGAGAGTGCCACTGCTTTTAAAAACACTCAATACCTCTACACCCCCTTCATATCATCCCTACTTCACAAGTCCACCCTTTCTCGCACACCCTAGTCTGACAGTGATTTCTTCCTCTCCTGACTAAGCCGCGTCACTAAATCCCACCTTTTCACACCCTGCATCGATGCCCTACAGTTGGAACGCCCTACCTTGCCCTATCAGATTTTCCCTTTCTGTCCAAGAAATCCTTCAAAACACATGTTTTCAGATTAGGTTATCAACTTGCAGAGGTGTTCCTCTCATGAGATACTCATACACACATCAGTAGAGGTTTCATAATATGACTCACATTACCTATCTTAAACTTTCCATCTCGAAACCTCCTATTACAACTTTCCTTTACAATTTGTTAATACTTATATTAACCTCCCTGGCGGTGTTCCCGAGTGTGTCTCGGGGTTAAATTTCACTGCTGAGAGCGGTAACCCCTGAGACACACTCGGGCTGTATACATTACCTGTCCCTGCGCTCCCTCGCTGATCTCTGCAGCCTCCTCCGGCAATCGCAACCTCATACTTCCTGGATTCCTTCTCGCGAGGAGGGAACCAGGAAGTAATGAGGTCGCGATCGCCGGAGGAGACAGCTGGGGACATCGAGGGAGCGGTGATGTATCCAACGGCATCCCGAGTGTTGCTTGGGGTTACCGCTTCCAACATAGGAATATAACCCTGAGCCACACTCGGGATGCTGCTAGGGGGGGGCAAAAAAAAAATTGACCGCTTTGAGACTAGAAATTTCACAATAAATAGACCGCCAGGGAGGGTAAAACAGGTGCTCTTGATTGGAAATAAATAATTATTCCCTGTGTGCTACGCCATTATAACGCCTCCAGAATGTCAGCTCATGACTCCTATAGTTTGTTTTTAATTTTGTTTGTTTAATTCAAGACTCCATACCAAAATTTTTATTTTTTGGCCCTATACAAGCGATGATGATAATTATAATTTAGCATAAATCTGTTATGCAGGATAACAGTATGTGAAATGCAGAGATATATGTACCTGTAATATCAGTGTATGTGAATGTATGCTTCATGTAGAATATTTCTCCTGATACAGTACTGCAACTAAGGCTAGGGTCAGACGAACGCATTTTTCACGTTGTCCGTGAAAAAGTGCGTTCGAACGCACGTCTGACCTTAGCCTTAGACTTTCATGACAAGAATTTGAATGACAAACGGGATAGAGTTAGAATCTGATCGCCATTCTGGAGTCAAGAAGGAATTTTTTCCGTTTGTTGCATATTGGCGAGCGCTTCAGACTGGGATTTTTGCCTTCTTTTGGAGCAACAGCAGTAGGTGATGTGTGAAAGACTGAACCCGATGGATGCATGTCTTTTTTTTCAGCCTAGGTAACTATGGAAGAATCCCTATAGGGGTTATTAAGAGAGCACCAAAATGTCATCGAAATTTCGGTGCTCTCTTGTTCCCCACACTTCAGGGAATCAAATACTCTGACCCTGTGGTGAATTCAGCATTTACCGCAGGGTCCCCGAAGTGTAAACCAAACGCATCCTAAAAAAATATAGCCGAAAATCCGCTGATAACCCCCCCGAAAACCTGCCGATACGATCCGAAAAATCGGATCGATCCGAAACAACACAGAAACCCGCTGAACATACCCGCCGAGCACGTCCAAAAAAAGCTGACTATCTGCCGAATACAGCGCCGACCAGCCGCAGGAAAAATCAGACAAGCTGACAAACGGGGTAAAAAAAAAAAGTTTCAAAATTTGAAATGCTGTTTGCAAGAAAACTACTGGACAAAGTCTGGAATTAACATACAAGGTTCTATGAATAATAATAAAAAGGTCTGTTACAGAAAGATAAACGCTATTGTTTATTTAAATCAGCTATTTCAAATTCTGCTGAAAAACTCCCGAAAAATGCCTATGAAAAAATAAATAATAAAGAGTCTTTTTGCTGCAAATCAAAAGAATAAACATTAAATAGATGTTGAATGAAAACAGGAATATTTTTAACATTGAAACCTATGGGATTCGCCTGAATAAACCTGCCGAATGAAAACACTGATCAGCAGGGCATTTCTCTGACATTACACTGCTATTCGTTGTTCTGTGAATAGATTAACCATTGCTTCTCTATGGGGATTTCACTGCCGTCGAACAAGCACCATATTTCGCTACCAATTCGCCAATATTTGGCGAATTGCCAGGGTTTGAATAGCCGAATGGCTCAGAAATTGCACCGTACGGGGAAATTCACCGTTTGGTGCAATTTCGGGGCCAGTTCGGCTATCTCTGAATAACCCTGTAAGTATTAAGGGGAAGTGAAAATGGTATGACAGGTTCACTTTGATAATTAAATGAGCCAACATGTTCTGCGGAATTATATTATAAGGCTAGTTTACGAGTGTCCATCATATTTGGATTTGCACATTTTTAGGATTGTAATCTATAATTGTTGATAATTTTAGATGTGAATCTCTTCTATTAATGTCTAGTCTTGGTGTAAAAAAGTGTAAGCATTGTCCCCTGTCATGGCATAAATGAAAGCTGTAACTGTTTTGAGACCTCATGGTTTTTTTTACCTCAGGAAGCTGCATTTGCACACAGCATGCGACCTTTGGACTGTCGTAATCGAAATTATAAGCACATACTATGCTAACCTTCCTGTGGTCGCTTAAACCTTTATTATGTTGGGTCCCCTGGTATACGATACAATGTACGGGCAGGTTCTTGCATGGTGCACTTCTTAAAGGAGCGACTCACCCCAAACTTAAAAAATGTACTTGTTTGCATTGGCAGCATTTGCATTTGTGACCTGTCAGGTTTCTCAAACAATCGTGAAATGTCTTCCTTCCAAATGCATTTCTTAAATACTTTCCGTATCTTTTACTTATCTGGGAATGGGTTAATTATTCATCTCTTTACTGATCTGAGCAAGTAACATGTGAATGCCTTGCTGGACGGGATATAGATTGTATCTGAGTGTTGACGTATTCTTTGAATGGGTGTAACAGTTGTCAATGATCATATCTTCATTCTATATTGTCAGTTTCTTGTTATTACTAAAAGAGAACATCTAATGAGAGTGATAAACATCATATATCCCTAGATATAGAGTCAGGGATATATTTTAGTGCAGAGCTAGCACTAGAGGTCGTATAGCCATAGATAAAACTCAAATATGAGGCCCCTCATGTTATGCAAAAAATTTAGAAATCAACTCAAAACTCATTTAAAATAGTGGACAGGAGTAGTTGACAGGTGCACAACCCCGGTGATGCTCCTTCAACAGATGGATATTGCATAGATCAATGTATTATCTCAGCTCCTGATGAGACATCACTACTATTTACCAGGTTATTAACATCATTCTCCTTCGTTAGTGGCACATTTTAGTGTCATCATGCATTGCTGTGTAATCAGTGCTCAGCAATGATGTTGGCACTCATCAGCAGTCAATCCGGTACCTGGACTAGCAGAGAATTGGCCATCAGGAAGCTTCTTTTGACAGTTATTTTTTTGACAGGGAATTAATCTAAATTTTGCTATTTATATATGTAAGTACTCACTAGCAAACAAACCCCACATATGCACACTTTAACCAATGCTCACTCAGACAACTCTGTTGATAGGAGTATGTTAATCTAGGAGTTTATTAATGTGGGATGTCAGTATGTACATGAATGCAGAGGTGTACTTGTAAGGAGTATTTTTGTGAGAATCTGCTTTAAATGCAACAGGTTACATGTGTGTGTTTTTGTATGTCAGGGTGAAATCCTGCAGTTGTGTTTGCCAGTGATGGTGCTTGGTAAAAAGACAGTGAAAGATGGAGAGAAAGAGATTGAAAGATGTAGGGCACTATTCCTTAGTATGTGCTAAAATCGGGATGCTAACGGGGAAAATGTGCACCTGCAGAATTCCCCGTAGCGTCCCCATTTTAGCATGGTATTCAGAGGCAGGCGCCAGCTCAGCACTTCACCCCAGGCCACAGCACTAACCACAGGGATACTTGTGGTAGCACTTCTGCGAGAATCACCTCCTGGAGCACTTCCGGGACTTGAGCCCTGCATGATCTCGCTCCTGCGCAGCGCTGCTCTGCTCCAGGTGACAACAAGCAGCAGATCGGACCACCATTCTCACCGTGGGATCAGAGGTGAGTATCGAATTTATTCAGGGAGTTTTAAGGGGCGCTAAATGAGTTTGCAAATGTGGAATCATTTAGCACCAGCTTTTAGGTGTAGCTAAAATTTTGGTTTGCGCATCCCACCGGTAATTGGCGCGAGGACTTTATAATACCTTACTTATCGAAACGCTATTTAATGATTGTGCTCTCCATGTTAAGTATAGGATGCGCAAAATACAGTACACTTGCGGAAGCTAGCGTAAACACCGATACGCTAAGTGATTTCTTAAGGGTTTAGTGTCAGGAAGGTAATATGAGGTACATGTATTAAAGTCCAATGTTAGCGTTCACTTGGGAATAGTGCCTGGAGAGAGACATATATGTCTATTCACTAAAGGTGAAACTCAAGAGAACTGGCAGGAGAAGAGAACACTTTAGACCAAATAGCTGATTTGGAAAGTGAGATTAATCTGAGAATTTTTCTGGTTTGGCTATTTTGCCCTAGAATTTTTTCTTCTCCAGTCATTCTCCTGAGTTTCACCTTTATTGAATAGACCTGTTGGTAAAAACAGTCAGTGTAAGGGGGTAAAAAAAAATGGAGAAAAGTGGAATGAAAAGGGAAGAAAGTGGGTGAAAGATGGTGAGAGAGGGGATAGACGTTGGAGACTGCGGGGGGGGGGTTAAAATATGGAGAGAACTGAAAGATGGAAAAAGATCTGTGAGAGATGGGAAAAGATGAAGAGTGAGGGGTTGAAAGATGGAGAGATGTGGTGAATGATTGAGTGAGGGAGTAAAAGATAGAAGGAATGTAAAATGGAAAGAGAGTGAAATATGGAGAGAGGGAGTGAATGAATGAGGGAGAAAAATGTTGATTGAAGGAGGTGAATATTGAGAGAAGGAGTGAACGATAGAGACAAACGTTTGAAAGAGTAAATACTAATGAAAATGGTGAGTGGGTTTGAAATATGGAGGATGTTTTGGAGGCAATTTTTGCCACTACTTACTCCAGGAACATATATATGCTATACATTCTATGATACATGTTTACTATCTCAACTCTTCAGTCCACTGCATACAGTTTGAGCTTTGCAAGCAGTTCTTCAGTTGGATAGTGACAGACATCCTGTCTACTGGTTAAAGATTTAAGATAATGGATATTTTCATATTTTATATTACATACTTTAGTTTCTAGACCCGTGCTTCCCAATCCTCATCCTCAAGTACCCCTAACAGGCAAGCGTTTAAGGATTACCTTGTGTAACGGTTGCCTTCAGGTTTGGCACATTGTTTCAGAAATCATATTTCTTAAAAAAGAAGGTAAAAAGATAACCTTATAAATAAATATTTCACCACTCCTGGGAACATCTAAGTGATCTGTATACCTTCACATTTTATAGCAGGAGCAGTTGGTCACTAGCTGTCCATGCCATAGCGCCCTCTTTTTCCAATCCATCGGGAGCAAATGTACTGTACAGGGAAACAATGGGAAGGAGTCGAGATCGCAGTATTAAGCTGCAGTGTGCATTATGCAGTGGCCATATTGGCTTGCTGTGGTTACTACAACTACATGAGGTGCAAGGCCACAGCAAACAGTGATCATTGCCACTGTCCAGGTTACATTATGTGCTAGCAATGCAATGTCTCCACCTAGTGCAAGGACTCAGATAGTTGCCTCCTTGGCATCTGCCTGGGGTTGCCTCAAGTTTAGCATGTCATAAGCTGTTTGTTTGTTTTTTGAGAAAGATTTTTAACAGGAAGGATACATTGAGATTTCTCTCGTTTTCAAGTATGTCCTGGGTGGCGAGTATGTACCGTTAGGTGTCTTGCCCAAGGACACTTACTGGAGAGGTGCTCTTGCCAGGATTCAAACCTGTGTCTCCACAGCCTCTCTCCACAGTTATAGAGCAGTGATGTTACCTCTACTCCACCCAGCCGGCTTGGCCAATGCTTTAGGTAACAGTTTGGAAAGTTGAAGCAACAGAAGAAGCATGCATACTCAGCATTAGGTGACTAACTAGGAATTTATTAGTGAGCAGGCTGTGCAAGAACAACCTTAACTGACTAAAATATAAGCAACAAATTAATATTTTTCCACTTCTTAAAAGCATTAAATGGAAATGTTTACATAACTTATCATTGACAGTTTCACTTTCCTTGCAATGTCTCATCAAGACATGGATATTACATTGACCATAAAGATCGATATGGTATCTCAATACTTGATGAGTAATCACAAGCCATAACCTGCCCTGTTCCTGGTGCTGCCATCACAACGGTTTGTGGGTTGTGCATAATGAAGGCAATTTCAAATCTCTCCATGGAGATGTCAATTGAGTCAGCGCGTCAGCAGTCAATAGCTTGCCTGCAATATGCAGGAGAACTGTCTGCAGGGCATGTCAGCATCTGTATGCTAATACTGTTCGAAAGCATTTGTCAACAGAGGTGTGTGATAGCAGCCATTTAATGGGGAATTACTTAAAATATTCCCATACATTGTGTTAGCCAGCTTGCTAGCATATGCAGAGAATTTAGATTCCTATAAAACGATTCAGAGTTGTATGGAGCATCGCGGGATTATTTTAAGAAAAGGCAGTCAAATTACATATACAACATAAGTTCTTTAGTTCCTCCATAGAAGGAGGTGTGAGTATAAAGAGCATTACTAAAGTTTACGGCAAGATTTACACTTTTACAGTCTTTTAATTAATGTAATTTATACCTATCATCACTCCCCTGAATGGAAACATGTTTCCTCCCATGAGAAATAGTGCCAGAAAGGTAATTATACAGGTCTCTTTTCCACACACATTGCTCTTTCTTCCTGACGTGTGCAGCATGCTGGCATGTGTGTCTTCATATAGTAATTGGAAATGGCTGTTTGAGGCAGCACTAAAATAAACCTTAAAGTGCCAATGTCACCTGAACTATTCGTTCCATAAATTATTTGAAATCCAGTATATAATCAGATTGACGTTATTTTCTCCCATTTGTTATATTTTACAAGTTTTTTAAAAAAAATATTTAACAGGTTTACAAGTATTCAGATTTTCATAATTTGGCAGTGATTACACCATGAGTTTTTAAAAAAAAATGTTTAATTGTGGGGGCAGCCATCTTGGCATGACATCACAATTTTCAATCCCTCATTTCAGTGACAGTGACCAATAAAACACCAGGTTACAGAGAGCATGTGATACAAGCAGTCAATCAAATACAGGAGCTATCAATGTCAACACCCTTGACTGCATGGAGGTGAATTGTGTAATGAACATAAAGTTAGTTCAATAGTTTTCTGTTGGAAACTCATGATTTATCATATTTCTAATCACCTCTGGGTTTCATGATTAACCCTATACCAGCAATATCCAATCATGGTTCTCCAACAGTTATTTAGACTACAGGTTTCCAAAGCAATCTCTGCCCATGGTTGTCGCTTAACATCACATGACCCAGAATAAACCATGTTAAGAATTCTGAATTTATCCAACTGTCAGCTGAACTAATGTGCCTTAAATGATATATGCCAGGCTCATCCACCTCACCCGCCGCTCTGTCTCCACTGCTCTGTCTCTGCCGCGGTGTCCCTTCACTGGCTCCCCATCCACTGTAGAATTAAATTCAAAATCCTTACCATGACCTACAAAGCTCTCACTAACTCAGCTCCCCACTACCTGTCCTCACTAATCACCAAATACACCCCAGCCCACTCCCTAAGATCAAACGGTGACCTGCGCCTAGCTTTTCCCCGCATCACCTCTTCCCATGATAGACTGCAAGATTTCTCCAGCGCAGCCCCCAACCTCTAGAACGCTCTCTCTCGTACGGTCAGACTTTCCCCTAGTTTCCCTTCCTTGAAACGCTCCTTTAAGACATTCCTATTCAGGCAAGCCTACCGCCCGACTCACTAATACACCTCACTCCATCACATTCCAACCACTCCACTCCTGGATTGTAAATTCCCTTGGGAATAGGGCCCTCATTTCCTCCTGTACTGGTTTAGCAACCCAGTTTATTCTTGTGGTGCATGTAGTGTGCCGCTTTTATCATGGAGCTCAGTTAGTGTATTTGCAAATGGTGGGTTACAGAATGTTGTCATCCAGTGACTAGAAGTGGTAGTTGCCTAAATTGCACTAGCACTGAGGACAGATAGCATGTTTTTTTACTGTATCCTCAAATGATATAGATGAAAATTGAAACGTATCTGAAAACACTCTCACCAATGTAGTCCATGTGAGAAATGCAGAAAAATATACAAATGTACTGAAATGTGCGTCCAAAGGTTATTCCTTCATTTCAAAGCAAGACAACAGTTTGATCTAAAGAGTTCCTTGTATTTACTTGTCTTGTTTAAGATTAGGCGTTGAAATGTTATCCTGCTTGGGAAGGAGGAATAAACCCTTGGTCATCCAGTGCTGGTGGATGACAGTATGTTGGCTTTTCCATTGTACCCCCACCAATCACTGACTGTACATGATGGTAGGATGGATTCCTGCAGTTTATGACAACGTTTATCTGTATAACATGTGTCAGACCACAGAGTTGTTTTTGAGTCTTATAGTCTTCCAGGTTTAATGGTCAATACAACCTTTTCTCTATATTATGTACGTTCAGGGGGGTGGCACATAAATTCAAAGATATCCCTCAACTCAAAAATATTACGTAATAATCATGTATGAGAATCTGTAGGCTTAAACAGTATGGCTATTATCCACTGATCTGTAAGAGGGCATTTTTTTTACTTAAGCAATGCCATTTACTGGATGTAATGTTTTTTATGTTCTTGATGTCAGACACTCGAGATGTAGTGAATGTAGAAAATGTCCAAACTACTCAAAGTAATATGTCTTATATCAAAAGCCAGTCCCCAGTTAAAGCTACTTATATGTATTATTAATTTCCCTCAATACTCATTATTTTTTGCATTATAAAGTTTTGTTTTTCAAGTCTTCTTGGGATCCATTGTAATTTCATATAGTCATAATATACATTTCTTTAATTATTCAGTTGACCACAGAAGATGTGTATATTTTTTCATCTCTGTCCAGCAAGCAAGTCTACTCTAAATCAACAACTTATAATTAATTAATTTTTATCAGGCTAATGCTCATCTCTGGTGAGATATAATGTGACTTTGTGGTTTTGTGGTTGCTGTGCTCTGCGAGTAAATGCTCCACAAATCTATTTGTTTGTACATTAAGTCACAATTATCTTATGAATTAGAAACATTAATGTGAACATGGGAGTAGTAGGAAAATAGTGTGGCTTGATGTGCACTATGAGTATCTCTCCCCCACGGCACTTAACTCTTTCTTTACATACTTACTAAGGGTCTGGTATCCACCAAGGCAGAGAACACTGGCTTACAGTTAAAAAGTACTCCTGCTATTACATGTAGATATTCAGTACATTTTGGAGCCAATTTTTGTAAAAGAACCACTATATGCCTAGATTTTTTGGTATAATCTATACAGTAGAGCTATTCTGTCAAGTTATCCTGCTGATTTGATTGTGAACTTTACTTTCTGTCTGCTAAAATTGTGAACTGACTCATAATCTAAACTGACCAGGAGAGAGACAAGGTCCATGGACCCCTTACTGTCAAACCATTCATCGTAGGTGCTCCTATAGCAGGCACTGTCAAGCCTAAAGACATACAGTATGTGCGGATGAGGGACACACAGGTTACACCTAGTCTTTATTATATTAAAATCAAAGTCTTTATTAAATGGAGAATAAAAAATGGTAGCGTTTCAGTCTATATGACCTTAATCGTGGTTTTACGGGACTGAGGGCCATAGGACAGCACAACCCTTGCTGCTACAAGGTTTAATGGTTATTAAGGTAGAACTGGGATTTCCTGGACAGTTCTTTAAAATTAGGATGCCCTTCCCAATGTAAATGGGAGAACATTTATGGGAAAAGTACAGAAATTGCTTGAAGGATGCAAAAATGTGGCCAGTTTTCCAAGTTAGATGCCCAACTCGGAGCTGTATTCAACCTGGTGTAAACTTAACCAAAGCTGTTGTAATCCTAGCAACTCCATAGACAGTAAAGGCTCTGGGAAGTCAACAACAGTTCTGGGTATGTTTACTCAAAGGTTGGAATACAGGCCTATATTTTTTAGGTTGAGTTCAACTTGTTGATATGAGCTACAAATAATGTTTTATAAATAAGGTATTTTACTGACCTAATTCCTTAAATAATTAATAAAGTGTTCTGAAATGGCTTACGCAAATATATATCATAATGTTTTGCCTATATAGAAGAGCAAGTTGATTTTTCTGTTCTTTCGTTTTTTTAGTTCACAATTTTATTTATATTATTTTATAATTTTATTTCTTATATATACCCAAGTTAGTTCACTCCTTACTTTGCAGTGTGAAACAAATAATAACATTTCGCACTTCATGTCAGGATGTTTATTGCACATGGCTGTTGATTCACAATGTTTCCGTAAAACGCTCTTATTTGTTCCTACCTAACAATGCTGTTGTTAATGCTTAATGACGCGTCGTATCCTGGATTTCACATCCTTCCTCCCCAGTGTTTTGAAGTCTGTAAACCGGATCTGAGTTATTAGCTATACATTGATTCATGTTGACCAGGTTCACTACACTCAATATCCTTAAATTCACAATAACGGAATATTAATACACATATCCTCGTCTTCCTGGTGGTGCAAATCCCATTTTAAGTCAACCCAGGATATTCTGCTGATGTGGTTACCAAGAAGAGTGTCTTTATCTATTCTAAGATAAAAAAAAAACAGAAGGGCATAAAATACTATTTTATTATTATTTATTTATCAGCATTTATCAAGAAATACAAAAATGAGACACTCCATGGCAGTAATTCATTAGTTGTTGTATATGACAGAAGTAGGACTACATCTCTCATGACATCTGAAATGAGTCTTACAATGAGAGGCTGAAAGGTTGTAGGAAGCGGTGTATTATATACTGTAGATATTAAAAGTATCCCTGTGGGTTATGCAAAGGTTGACATTTGTGGTTATATAGGACATAGCTTGAAATCCAGATGCAACAAGACTACAATTCAGACCATTATTAGAGTTAAACTAGGTGGAAAGGTTCTTGGCGTGAGTTAAAAAAAAGCTCTGATTTATTCACTGTGCTGGTTGGATGTGATTTTGTTTTTCAAAATCTGTCTATTATTATTATTATTCTTTATTTATAAAGCGCCAGCATATTCCGCAGCGCTGTACAATAAGCACAGTATAGACAGGGTTACAATACATTGAACAACATTTGACAAACAGTACAGGAGGAGATGAGGGCCCTATTCCCGTAGGAACTCACAATCTGGGAGGGTTGGGGTTGGAAACAGGAGGAGAGGACTGTAAGGTGAGAGTGATTGATGGTTGCGTCAGTGAGTTGGGTGGTAGGCTTCCCTAAATAGGAATGTTTTCAGGGAGCGTTTGAAGGAAGAGAAGTTAGGGGAAAGTCTGACAGTACGAGGGAGAGCGTTCCAGAGAGTGGGGGCTGCGCGTGAGAAATCCTGCAGTCTATCATGGGAAGAGGTGATGCGGGGAGAAGCTAGGCGCAGGTCACTGTTTGACCTTAGGGAGCGGGCTGGGGTGTATTTGGTGATTAGTGAGGACAGGTAGTGGGGAGCTGAGTTAGTGAGGGTTTTGTAGGTAAGGATAAGGATTTTGAACTTAATTCTGCAGTGGATGGGGAGCCAGTGAAGGGACTCGCAGAGGGGAGCGGCAGAGACAGAGCGGCGGGTGAGGTGAATTAGCCTGGCGGAGGCGTTCAGGATGGATTGTAGGGGGGAGAGGCGGGACAGAGGGAGGCCAGATAAGAGATTATTGCATTAGTCGAGTCGGGAGATTACCAGGGCATGTATGAGTTGTTTTGTGGTGACAGCGGTAAGAAATGGCCGAATTCTGGAAATATTACGCAGTTGGTATCGGCAGGAGGAGGAAAGAGACTTGATGTGGGGGATGAAGGAAAGAGCAGAGTCAAGTGTAACTCCAAGGCAGCGAACTTGGTTTGATGGGGAGATGATGATACCCTACACCGTGATAGAGAAGTCAGGAGGTGGGGAGGCATTGGAGGGAGGAATAAGTAGGAGTTCAGTCTTTGACATGTTGATCTTTAGGTGGTGGGAGGCCATCCAGGAGGAGATGCCAGATAAACAGTCACTGACTTTTGAGAGGACAGGGGGAGAGAGATCAGGGGTAGAGAGGTAGATCTGAGTGTCATCAGCGTAGAGGTGGTAATTAAAGCCAAAGCTGTTGATGATTTTGCCCAGGGAGGAGGTGTAGATGGAAAAGAGCAGAGGACCAAGGACAGAGCCTTGAGGTACACCAACAGATAGAGGCAATGAGGAGGAGGAGTTACCAGCAAAGGACACACAGAAGGACCTGTTGGATAAATAGGTCGCTCACTGGTGGTGTCTTATAAGTGGGATCAAGTTGGCTTTCCATGATTATAGAGCGGCGATCTGGTGGTTAGGTTGAACCCACTTCTCCACAGTTGTATTGGATGGATGTGCTGAACAGGATTTGACTTGCTTCTCCACAGTCAAAAGGCAGAGAAGTTACCACGGGACTCCACATTCGATATTCCGTGTTACCGTTAGGTGTCTTGCCCAAGGACACTTACAGGGATACCTAGGTCTCCATGGTTATAGAGCATTGATGTTAACTCTACTCCATACAGCCGGTACACTCCATCCAGCTGGTACATTGTCTGAGCGGCACACGGTCACTCACAGTTTTGTGAGTGGATTTCAATAAGCCTTTAAGCACATATTTTATTTATCATTCAGAAAGCACTATGGACTCTATTTATTTTGCAGATATAGATTATTTTGTGCATCCACTGGTAATATTATATCAGAACAATGTTCCCCTTTTCTCACATTAGTAACCCCTAGTTCATAGTAATGCCCCCTTTCACCCATAACTACTAACACCTGAATCAGATCAATACCCCGTTCTTATTACGCTGATGCTCTTTTAGATCCCAGCACTGCCTACTTCCGTAAAATCAAATCCCATACAAATGTACCCATGACCACTTGTATTAGTTGTAACACTCACTCACTCTCCCCCTTATCTCTTTCCATCTTTTCGTACCCCTTTTCTTTCTCCCCTCTTTTCATGCTCCCTTCCTCTTTCCCCTTTTTTCATCCTCTTTTCCCCATTTTTCGCTTCTTCCCTTTTCATCTGCTTCTCTCACTCTCCTTCTCTCTCTTTTCACTTCCATGCTGCGTTTCTCTCCCCCTTCCAATATCCTTTTCCCTCACCCCTCCTTCTATGCTGATCTTCCCACTTCCCACTCCTATTATTTCTATTATTTCAGAAAATCTCATATTTCATACCAGTTAAAGGCAAGGCTAAAGAGAAACCAAGAAAACTAGTCAGGGTCATGGTAGATCAGCAATTAACAATTAAGAGGTAGGACACTTCATAGAGTTACTCTGATTTGTGGACTCACTTTGACTTCCAAACCTTGAAATTACTGCTTTTATTATTTTTAACTGTAATAAAACCTATTTTTAAAAGAAGAGCACTATATCTCAGCTCCATTCATCAGCTCTAGGGTACCGTTTGGTGATCCTATGCTATCAAGGGATCTGATCCTCCCCAGGGCGTTCATTTTTATTATTATCCTTTATTTATACAGTGCCACAAATTCTGCAGCACTGTACAAGATCAGTGTACAAGGGTTTGATACATTAGAACACCACACATGGATGATATGACCTGATTCAGGGGGTCCCTGTTCCCAAGGGAACTGACAATCTATGAGATGTACAAGTATTTTTGTGAGGTAGGTGCATCCATATCGTTAAATGTCTTCATCAAAGACGCTCACTGGTGGTGTCTTATAAGTGGGATCAAGTTGGCTTTCCATGATTATAGAGCGGCAATCTGGTGGTTAGGTTGAACCCGCTTCTCCACAGTTGTATTGGATGGATGTGCTGAACAGGATTTGACTTGCTTCTCCACAGTCAAAAGGCAGAGAAGTTACCACGGGACTCCACATTCGATATTCCGTGTTACCGTTAGGTGTCTTGCCCAAGGACACTTACAGGGATACCTAGGTCTCCATGGTTATAGAGCATTGATGTTAACTCTACTCCATACAGCCGGTACACTCCATCCAGCTGGTACATTGTCTGAGCAGCACACGGTCACTCACAGTTTTGTGAGTGGATTTCAATAAGCCTTTAAGCACATATTTTATTTATCATTCAGAAAGCACTATGGACTCTATTTATTTTGCAGATATAGATTATTTTGTGCATCCACTGGTAATATTATATCAGAACAATGTTCCCCTTTTCTCACATTAGTAACCCCTAGTTCATAGTAATGCCCCCTTTCACCCATAACTACTAACACCTGAATCAGATCAATACCCCGTTCTTATTACGCTGATGCTCTTTTAGATCCCAGCACTGCCTACTTCCGTAAAATCAAATCCCATACAAATGTACCCATGACCACTTGTATTAGTTGTAACACTCACTCACTCTCCCCCTTATCTCTTTCCATCTTTTCGTACCCCTTTTCTCTCTCCCCTCTTTTCATGCTCCCTTCCTCTTTCCCCTTTTTTCATCCTCTTCTCCCCATTTTTCCCTTCTTCCCTTTTCATCTCCTTCTCTCTTCACTTTCTTTCACTCTCCTTCTCTCTCTTTTCACTTCCATGCTGCGTTTCTCTCCCCCTTCCAATATCCTTTTCCCTCACCCCTCCTTCTATGCTGATCTTCCCACTCCCTTCCTTCTAGGCTTAGTCGAGGTCCCGGTGGTTACTCAACCTAGCCGCGAACGTTAACAGGGCGACCATTTTATTAGATGTAAGAACGGCCCAGGGCGCCTTTGTCTCCCTGCCCCACAGCCCAAACCGCCCCTGGTTTGTGTGATCTTATGTTATGAAGGGTTTACACAATCCATCATCTTCATGATTTACCTTTTTCAGTTTGACAAAACCAATCTGTTTCACAATACTGAGCATGGAAATAAACTGTATCTGTGTACACATTATAGCTAAGAAGAAATGTGTATTTTGTGCTGCATTTGCTTAGAACATCTATTAGAATTACAAATGTGCACTAAAGGGCATACTGATGATATTGGCTGTGAATACCAATCAGGATGCTTCTTTTCAAAAACCAGGCAATGTCTGAAATGCTCCTTCTGGGGGTCAGGCAGTACCATAAATGCCACAAGTGAGATCACAAGAGCCATAGCGGGGCTCTAATTAAAGTGAGTAAGGACCAATCAAACCATTCTTATTGACCACCTTTATTTGCATATAAATTGTTTTTTCTGCTAATATTTACAAAAAATAAGCCACATTTAAACAATAAAGAGGTGGGAGGTCACCCATACTGAACTCTGGAGATATCTATACCTATATTGCTGTCTCGGAATTACACTTGACTCTGCTCCTTCCTTCACCCCCACATTCAGTCTCTTTCCTCCTCCTGCCGCTACCAATTACATATTTCCAGAATTCGGCCATTTCTTACCGCTGACACCACAAAGCAACTCATCCACGCCTTTGTAATCTCCCGGCTTGACTATTGAAATAATCTTCTAGCTGGCCTCCTTCTCTCCCGCCTACAGTCCATTCTAAATGCCTCTGCCAGATTCATCCACCTCACCCGCTGCTCTGTCTTTGCCGCTCCTTCCCAGCCCACTTCCTAAGCTCCAACAGTGACCTGCGCCTACCATCACCCCGCATACCTCTTTCCATGATAGACTGCAGGAATTCTCATGCGCAGCTCCCATCCTCTGGAACACTCTCCCTTGTGCTGTCAGAATTTCCCCTAGTTTCCCTTCCTTCAAACGCTCCCTTAAGACATTCCTATTCAGGCAAGCCTACCACCCGACTCACTAATAGTCCATCACTCTCACATTGCAGTCCTCTCCTGTTTCCCACCCCAACCCTTCTAGATTGTAAATTCCTACGGGAATAGGGCCCTCATCTCCTCATGTGTTTGGTTGTCAAATGTTGCTCAGTCTCAATGTATTGTAACCCATCTAAATTGTACCATTGTTCAGTGCTGCAGAATATGTTGGTGCTATATAAATAAAGAAAAATAATAATAACAATATATAGTGCTAATTCAGAGGGCTCTAAAATATTGTGAGTGTTACCCTAGGGGTCACTGGAAGGGGAAACTATATCTACAGAAGTTCTCTGTTTTTGTTTCTTCTATTGTATGTTTTTCCATAGGCCCCCTGTATGCGGGACTTGTTTGAATGGAAACTTACCTCCTTCCCCTTTTAAGGGATTTTCTAAAAAACTATTGGCAGAAACCAGTGTTTTTTTTTGTAAAATCCTTTTTAATTAATTATACAGTAATAAATAGCTATTACTGTAAATAACCTATTTGGCCAGTAGATGGCACCATCTGCTGCCAAATTGAGTTACAGAGGTTTGAGCTCCAGGTCTATTTTTATTTTCTCCCTGCATTGGCTGCTGACTGCTGCTGAAAGCCTGATATTTCAGGGCATTCATCAGCTGATTTTACACAGTTTTAGCTCTTTGGGCATGAATTACCCACAGGGCTAAATCTTTGGGACACCTTCTGCAGCCCAAAAGCAAATGAAATTAGTTTGCAGCAAAAAATTTAATTTGTTTTTTTGGGCTGCAGATCAGTAGATCAAGATATTTTGATATTGCGGTGCTTATTTACACTTTACGTGAATCTCAGCTCAACCAAGATTGCTGCTAGTGAACAAGATGGCGGCTAATTTCTGGTCTGTTTCTGTTACAGCGGCACCAGATGGTGCCTTTGAAGCTCGAGATATCTCACTAGTGAAGGGGCTAAGTATCAGTTTAAGAATTTTTCATGTAAAGTTTTTTGGTAATACTGTAATCATAGATTAGTGAATAAACAACCAGATTTTCGTATGTATAATCGCGTTTTGTGCTCCTTGAGGTTACGAGTTTACATATAATTCTAATGTCTGAGATACCGCACCTAATTTGTTCACTACCCTTTGTTCTGAATTATTTGCTATGCATATGGCAAGCACTGTCATGAATAGCGTTGTTCATATGTTTCATGAAAGAAACTACTAGAGATTGGGGCTCCATTACAATCCTCATGCTAAAACGGGGGCGCTAGGGATAAAAAAACTACGCCTGCAGTTTTCTCCCTAGCACCCCTGTTTTAATGGGAGATTAGAATGCAGGCTCTTAAAAAGCTGTCTGCATTGTTACCAGGCGCTAAGCATCCACTCGATAGAGTCCATAGGACTCCATTGAGTTTCTCCTGTGCCGGTCACATGGCCTGTCGGATCGCACCTCACGACATACGGCAGGTCGGCGTAGTGATTCGCAAGGAGAGACTGGGGGAAGTTTTCCCCCAGTCTCTCCCTGCTCCTGCCGGATGGAGCCGTGGTCCTCGCCGCAGAACAGGAGGTGAGTATAGGACTTTTTTGGGGTAGTTTCTAGCTGGTGCTAACGGATTCTGCAGCAGCGGAATCCGTTAGCACCAGGTCCAGGCTGTGGTTAACATTTTGTTAACTGCAGCCGGACTTTAATCAGCCTTAGGACTTTGTAATCCTAACGCTGATTTACACTTTGCGCTTTCCATGTTAAGTATAGGGAGCGCAAAGTACAGTAACCTCTCGCTGAAAAGCGCTAGGTACCAAACACTAACGGGTTTCTTAACCCATTAACGTTTGGACTGTAATGTGCAGTGGCTATCAGGGCTAACGTTAACGCTCACGCAGGTGAGCGCTAACGTTAGCACCAATAATGTGATGTAGCCCTGGGTCTGTTATGATCTTGTTTTAAGAGCAGAGGTAAGCTGTTAATATCCCACAAACACACCTTTACAGGATAGAAGTTGGGAAAGCCCCTCTCACGCCAGTTACCTTTTTGTCTCACCAATTTTTCGTATCAAAGGTAAACAACAAGGGAGATATAATATTGAAGTAGATCTATAGTTGTAACATAAACAGTGCATATGGTATATAAAAAAAATGAAGATGGTAACTTTCTGCATGGCCACTTAAAGCAGGAATATAATGTTTCAATTATTCATGATTTATAGAATATTCATCCCACTAAACATTATTGATATAAATGTTCTTCGAAAAGACATGCATTCAGTAAAATCCACGTATATTTGCCAGTTGAGAGGAGTCACTCGTGAGGTCAGTGTGTATAATTAATTCTCACATTTTCATTCTCTTTACATACATTTACATTTGTCCCTTATTCATGCACGTTGGGTAATAAGGGGCAAATAAGCTGACTTTGGCTTTAGCTAGGTTTGCGAAATTCCAGACTACTAAGAAATTAATCAGCGGTCACTAATACGTTGTGGATGTAGAAATATTTTTATTCTTATTTTTGCCCAGCTTCCAAATGGAATTATATTTATTGTCGATTATATTTTATGAGAAAAAGATCAATAGGAAATGTCAATTGCACATTTATAAATAATAAATGCAGCAAACCTTGCAGAATAAAAGCTTGCTTGAGACGTGTACTGCTTAAACTCAATAGTTTATATTGATATAATTTCTGTAGTCTTTTGTCCTCACCATCACGATTTTCATATTCGTCGTATTCTCATGTTCTGGCAGACATTTAACTAAAAATGGCCTGAAGGGAATTGCTTCTACTGTTTTATCTGTGAAAGTCACTATACTAAAGTCACGTATACAATTGTGGCCATGTTTTTGCAATCTTGAACACACTGAGTCCTCTGCCAACTGGTAATACAGACCCGCTAATGGGTAAATGCGGTGAGAGTCAATAACTCTTAGCTATTATCAGGACTATTAGAGGCAAGCCACTATAATAGCTGCTTGATATGTAATATTAGTGAGCTGCTAATAGATATGGGCACAGGTATTGTCCGTTGGAGTCCATAGAAATCCATGGAGGATTGCAGAAGTTCATGTAATCAGGCTCTCATAGGGTCAGAGGGAGGACATTGGAAAATATTTGTTCGCAGTTTCCTTCTGCTAGCAGCGAGAGGAGGCAGCATATTGCGCTCTCCTCTAAACAGTGGTAGACGAGGTAAGTATGGAATTTTTTTTATTTAACCTTTTTTCCCCCCAAATGCAAACTCACCCAACACCAGGTTATGAGTGCCGATAATAATGTTTTCTATTTTTAAATACAGCATGAGATGAAAATAATGAGTTACCTCTGAATTGCTTGTTATTTCCAAGGTACAAAGTATAGGACACATTAATTTACAGTAATCCACCGCAACAGTTGAACTACAAGTGAAGTTTGTAAGGAAAAAGGCTTTTCACAGGAGCCTTGACAAGCCAAACTCTAAACAAATGAAGTTTGTGGCTTGGCTGGAATAGCAGAGGACCTATTAGGATTTATAAGTAACGCTGTGTTAACTAACTCCTTAAGGACAGGCGGGTGGCGCCCATCGGGAGGCGGTTAAAGCTGGCAGGGCGTACTACTATGCCCAGCCACCAGGTGCTGTAGTGGGCCTCTGATTCTGCCCGCCCACGCAGGTGACCTGCGATGCATGTCCTGAGTTCAGGCTGTCTTGCAGCAGTGGGAAGGGGCCGAGGCAGCACATAGAAGTCAACGTGGTGTACTAATATGCCCTTCAGTCTTCTAAGCCCACCTGCCACAGGGATGGCATGGTATGGCCTGCAGTGGGAAAGGGTTATTGGCTTATTTGTTTACCATATCAGCTCCCTTGGAATATGGCCCACAGGTATATTAACTTCTAATGGACATGAAAGCATTCCAGTCTTTTCAGATGGGATGCCAATTAAGATGTATATTGTTCAACATTGTAGTCAGTGCTGGATTAAGTTCTCCATGGACCTGGAGCTGAAGAGTTTGGTGTGCCTCTGTTATATCCCTGTCATCAACATTTTGCATCTGTCCCATTCTTCTCTCCATCCATTAGGGCCGCTGTCAGGGGGGTGACAGCCCATGATTTGTTTAGGGGCCCTGCGGTTCCAAGGGGCCTGGGCCCCTGCCAAACCTGATGGCAGCTTGGCCGTTTACTGCTGGGTGTAAGGGTCTTTTCATACTGCCCATTACTGGCTCACCTGGATGCTCGAAAATTTCCCAGTGGTTCATTAAAGGCCTCCAGGACTTCTCATGGTCTCCATGCTTTCCATTGTGTCTCTGACCCATTTTCTCATGATCCATTGTGCCTCTGCTCTATTCTTCTCACTTCTCATTGTTCCACTGCACCATTGTTTTTGCTTCCAACTATGTCCATGCCCTGTTTTATCACCTCCCATTGTGCCTCTGCTCATTCTTCTCACCTCCCATTGTACCTCTGATCCTTTCTTCTCATCTCTCAATGTTCATCTACCCCATTCTAATCACCTCCCATTCTGCCAGTACGTCACCCTTTTAAATGACAGTCAATTTTTCACAGGTCCTACTTTGTTGCATGGGACTGGAGTGCCTCAATGTATATCTGGCCCTGCCTGTAGTCATTTATTTAGTGGTGTCAAGAAAATAGCAGATCCAAACATTTCTTTTTTTAAATTTTTTTTATTCAAGTTATTTTTATTGTGAAGTAAAGTCAGCATGTCACACATAAAGAAAAGGCCTCGCAGGGCCAAAACGAGTCATCAAAGAAAATGGCCGCGTAGAGCCATAGCCTGTCATCTTGCGAGGTCACAGAAAGTGACATCTAAAATACTAACTAGGCATCTAGAGAGCACAGCTGGAAAGAAATAAGAAAAATAGTTTTAGGACTAAATCATGAGTCCTCAGGAATTAAAACAAAATCGAAGACATAAAATATAAAGTCAGAGAAATTTGGCAGGCGTACAAAAAGTCTTCAGAAAATAGTACGAACGTGACCAGCAAGGGGTATTGAGAAAATACAAAATAATAGGGAAGAGGGGGTGCTATACACATCACCGGTTAAAAGATGGCGACCCAGAAAAAAGAAGAAAAAAAAGGGAGGGTGAGGGGAGTGGCAAAGGCCATCACCGTGACGCTTCTGGCGCACTCCCAAAGGAGGCCATGGAGGGATAAAGGCACGGGAGCCCGAGGGCCAAGCATGACAGTCAGAGCCATGGTGGTGCACCTCAGGACTGCCCGTTACATGCGAAAAGAAAAAGGGGGGAGGGGGTTACACCATCTTCAGCAGGGCGACCACCCAGAAAAAGCAAAAGTGCAAGGAAGGTAGCGAATAAAAATTTAACAAGAGTCCCCAAAAAAGTCAATAAACTCGTCAAGCAAGGGGGGGAGAGAGAAAAAACACTTTTACAGAAGTCAGGGAAATATATAACGTCTTCAAGAATAAAACTCTCAATGTAGGGGGATGCTCAGCAAAAACTGGAACTCAGCCTGGGGAAGCAGTCCCCGGGGCTGGCGACAAGCCAATGCCGGAAAGCATGCCAGGCCTCGGCCGAGTCAGAAACAGTGTAAGGCACGTTTTCATACGTCACCACGAGGGAGCCAGCCAAGCCCCAGCGATAAGTGACCCCCGAAAACAGAGGAATGCCGTCACCTCACGGTACCGACGCCGAGCCAGCAGGGTCACAAATGGTAAATCATTGTATAACATCAGCGACGCTCCATCAAATTTCACTGCAGACCGTGCCCTGGGTGCCGACATGATCCATTTCTTGACAGCAGCAGTCTTGGTAACCACGATGACATCCCTTGGAGAATCCTGGGGAGGCCATCCCTGGCTTGCGGATCCGGAACACCGTGTCAAACAGCACTGTCGAGACAGGCGACGATCCAGAGGTATGGTGCGCTATGCGGGTGGCATAAGGGAGCAGGTACGATGTAGATACCGATTCAGGGATACATCGTATACGTATATTCCGCCTGTGGTGTCGGGACTCAAGAACCTCCACTGAGCGGGTCAAAAGGTCAACCTCGGACTGCAAGGCGCTCACCTGGGACGAAAGAATCACCTGCTCCGTGGCCACGTCAGCATTCTGCGCTTGCAACGCTGCCACCTGAGTTCCTATCAAGTCCACCTCAGCCCAAACCCCAGACACTGCAGTGGACCACATGCTCTTACTTTCTGGGATGAATCTGCGGTAATCCCCCATCGTGGTGGGGCGGGCATCATCTTCCACCACAGGGGCAGCTTCAGCGCCTCGTCTTGGGGAGGGTGGACCAACACCCGAGGGCATCTTATTCCCATTAAAGACACTCGCCATAGTCTGCGCCACGGTCTTCAGGAGTACAGGACTCACGGGTCATGCTACCGAGTACCCCCCTCAGAGAGCCGCAGGGCATCATCTTCCGAGCAGTGGCGCGAGGGATCAGAGGTAAGTTCCTGGGACCTGCTGGATAACGCTGCCTGTTCTTTACGTTTTTTCTGAGCCCGCTTCTTCGCGGCTGTGCCCAAAGCTGCACTTCTTCTGTCTTGGGACGTCGGGCAAGCCAGTCAATGCCAGACCCATCACCAAGGGGCCAGGAGCAAACATCTTCCTCCGTGGAGCCAAAATCCAAGGGGAGTGTTAAAGAGGGATCTAAGCTGCCAGTGAGTCGTCTACCCCACAATGACTCTCGAATGTCCCTTTGGCGGGGGCCTCCTGACCCTTCCTGCCGTTGTTGCGATCTTTTTTCTTTGCTCATCATCCGGGCCCAGGTAAACCTTGCGCGACCCGAAATTACTTCCACGGCAATCCGTAGGAAACTCCCCGGCTCCGCCACGCAGACTAGGCCACACTAGGCCCAAAACTCACCGGGCTGCGTAATACACCGGCAGCCGCACAGCGAACTCCACTGCGGGCACCCCAAGTGGAGGGAAGGCACCAGCACCTCCAGACAGTCCAGATAGGGCACAAAAACCCTGCTATAGTAAGCTTTAAATACAAAATGCTGGTGGAGCTGAAGGCAATGCATCTGCTCAGTGTCTCAGCTAGCTCCACCTCCCAAACATTTCAAATAGTGGACAACAGAGATTAATTTAAAACCTTTGCAATATTCAACTAATTTTGATTGAATATTCAACAAAAATGGTTAGAATGCTTTTTTGACTTATGTTAATGCTGACTTTTAAATGGAACTTGGATATGTATTCTCTAGCCAAAAAATGCTTTGGTATTGCATGTCGATTTGACGCACTCACGCATCAGCCACCTCCTTATTTATAATCGCTGGTTATGACTCAGCAGAGTTCATGTGGAAGTGAATGCACATTGCACTTGCTTGTCTGTCCATCAGTAATCCCTGTTATAAACCTTTTTTTGTTGCTATGTATTAAGCTATAAAACAGGATTGCTGCCTATAAAGTGATGATAAAGAATGGATTTTTATTGTGAGAATTTGAATGAATATATTTTGAGCTCTCTTACTGGGCACGTGAAACTACCTATAGTTTTAATATGGAAAAAAAAAATTAATGAGTGAACTAACCTATCACTTATTATGCCAAACTATAGTAAATTAGACAATAAGCTTTGTACTGAGTGCATGGAACCACTTGATAATCACTTTTTGGTTTATACAGTATTCACCTTGAAACATTGACAGCAAGGTAGACAAATTGTATCCCCTGTTTCCTGAATAATTATAGTCATATATCTTGGTCACCCAATAATATGTAGATTTGTACTTAAAACTGATTATTTTTAGAGTGAGAGTAAGTCTTATACAGTAAGTAGGTCTATGTGTGTTTGCCTTGATCTAGAATTAAAGTGCACCAATCGTGCCCAAAACAACTTTAGTTCATTTGAAAGTTCTCCCAAATCTGCCTATACATGATGTTAGCCAAACTGCTGGCACATGGGTAGTGTTTTTTCTAAAAAAAAAACAACTTTGTAAAGAAATCTTCCTGAGCTTCCTGTTTGTTCTCAGTGCTGCGGCATGCCGCACAATGTGTCGCTAGGGGAGTGATTTATGCTCTGAGTCAAGTAAGGATTTTTAATTCAGTCCCTCAGAGCATTTGCAAACTAATCACAGATTTTCTGAACAGATACAAATGCTCTGACACTTGGTAAGGTTCAACTGTTAACCCTTCCCTGCACAATACAGATTGTGGGAGGACTGGCAAGAGGAAAAACAGTTTTACAGTCTCGATTATAACCTGTAGCTAACAATCAACAACATCATTTAAATAGATAATCATGACATATCTATCTAATTATCTCTCTTTCACATAGCTATAGCATATATCTATAGCTACCACCTCTCAACTTGAATATTCATAAACGCTAATGGCTAGGAATCAATGGCGGAACTACCGCCATAGTGACCCACACAGAAAGGGGGCCAGAGTGGGGCCCGGCAGGGGAGGCGGAGGACTGACCTGTCGGGCCCTGTCCCAGGGCCCGCGGGTTGGTAGGGGCCCGGTTTTCGCATGCATAGTGGGCCCTGCCGTTTCCCTCCAGATTATAAACTGTGCTCATGGGTCCAGCAACGCGCTCTAACCACCGTGGTGGCGGCGGCGCTGCAGCATGCCTCTGCCTCCCACATTCTAAACTCAAGCAGAGCACGCTGCCTCGGCGCCGCCCCCTCACGTGACGCAGCGGCAGCAGGAGACGAACAAGGGAGGGTGCGGTCCACTGGAGCTGCATTCACTAAAGATTGCTGCCTTCAATAGTGTATGCCGGTGAGGGGGTAAGATGTCAAATTTCAATGCTGGGGGGTAAGATGCCAAATTTCAATGCTGGGGGCATGATCGATGCCAAATTTCAATGTTGGGGGGGCAAGATCGATGCCAAATTCCAATGCTGGGGGGGGTAAAATGCCAAATTTCAATGCTGGTGAGGCAAGATGCCAAATTTCAGTGATGGGGGGTAAGATGCCAAATTTCAATGCTGGGGGGGTAATATGCCAAATTTCAATGCTGTGGGGTAAGATGTCACATTTCTATGCTGGGGGGAAAAGATGTCAAATTTCAATCCTGGGGGGGTAAAATGTCAAATTTCTATGCTGGGGGGGTTTGATTAAACTAGCGGTACGTTACCGGTATATTTAATGCTGTGGTGCTCTGTTACGCTCATACACAGCGCACATTAGTGCGTTTTATTGCTGGAGAGCTCTGTTACGCTCATGGGGGGTGTTCGGTTGCAGGGGCGGCATACAACATTTTGCTATGGGGCCCTGTGATTTCTAGTTATGCCTCTGCTAAGGATGTTAGGGCCATGCAGCACCACACAAACCAAGAAAGAAAGTACAACCCATTATTCAATGCTTTTAGAGCAGTTATTAAAGAAGAACTTTAAATTTGCTATGTAGCTTTGAAAGGTACATGTCTTTCCTCATCCGATTTAGGCACGTCCCAGCATTGGCATATACTCAATCTTGATTGTCTTCATGCCTATTTGCATTTGTAAGACAAGTAACACACTCATAATGCGCTCTATCTGATCTGCCTTTTAAACCCTGTTGTGTTGTACAAAAAACAAGCTGTTCATCAAATTCACACACTATGCAAACCTCAGAGTGATAACAAAGATCATTTAACATGGTACGCAGCAGTGCACGACCAGAAAGTAATGTACGTGCTTATACTGAGGATTGTAGTTCACATCATTTTAGACCGATGACTGTTAAATATGGAGTAGAGGTAACATCACTGCTCTTCGTGGAGAAAGCCTGTGGAGTCATGGGTTCGATCCCGACGAGCACCTCTCCAGTAAGTGTCCTTGGGCAATACACCTAACGGTACATACTCGCCACCCAGGACATACTTGAAAACGAGAGAAATCTCAATGTATCCTTCCTGGTAAAATACTTTCTCAAAAAAAAATATATATATACGGGGTTTACTATCACATAATTGCCACCTCCTGAATAAAGTAGAATCCGATGCAATAAAAAAAGTTTGAGTTAAAAAAGATGCTCACATTTGGGGCACGATTCCATTGTTGGCGCTAACGTTAGCATTCTGATATGTAAGCATTAGCGTAGGATAAGTGTGTTTAACACATGCCCCCCATATTACATTCCTGACGCTACCCCCTTTAGCACATTGTTTGTTGCGCTAGTGTAGCGTAGCTTCCCAAATTTAGAACGAACTAGGGAATAGGGCGCTTAGATACTAGGAAAAAAGTAATATTTGACACAAAAAGAAACCGGACATTGTTTTCCAGGGTAAAACCTCTGTTTTCTGACATGAGTACAGTGAGAAAACACTCGTTTGAATTTTACGGTTAATCTGTGCTCTAAAAACGAAAATGAAAATGGAGCAGAATCTGTTGGCTAGGGTTATTGTGTTTAGGGATAAACCTAACCCAAAAGTAGCCCTAATAATAACAACCCTAATACCAAAATTAAATTGCACGTCACAAGAATGTTCAGTGCCAAGTCGAACACAAAAAATACGAATTTATTTAACATCAAATATGACCTTTTTTCATAGCATAATAATGTTAGTGTCTTTTTTAATTTGTTGAATATTTTCCACTGCATGCTATCTTCATGGCTGATTTCCAGATTTAAAGTGCATGATATAAATGATATATGTATATACTGTATGTAGGTATATTTTGACATTTGGTAATTAATTTCATTCACTTTTCTTACATTCAGCTTTAAACCCACATCAGTCAAGATGGATTTCAACAAATCTTTCCTGGATGGCATGGTTGGTGTTGGGGACATGATTCTTTTGGATTCCCTTTCTGAAGACTCCCTTCTCCAGAACGTGAAGGAAAGATTTAAGAATGATGAAATCTATGTAAGTAGTGAACTGTGAAACACCATCACTTAAAACCACTATCACTTAAAAAAAAAATCTGATTTACCTTTTGATAGTTAAATTTTTTAAGAGGTTAGTCACAAAGTTCCAAAATTTCAGCGAAATTTCGGTGCTTTGCACTTTGGTGCACTACGGTGCGCTTCGGCGATTTCATTTCGCCAACCCTACGGTGAATTCAATATTCCACGCAGGGTCACCATAGTGTCCCGTAGATGGTGTCGTCAAACACCGCCGAGGACCGCAAAACGGGCGACTAAGCCCACCGAACTGCAGAGGAATAAAACAGAACTCTCCTATTCTCCTAATAGGTGTTTAAAACTATTTAAAATGTATTAAAATTTGTCGAATTAATAAAAAAGTCCTATAAAAATAATAAAAAGGTTTGTTACTGAAAAAAGCCTTTTTCAAAATAACTTCGTCTAAAAAATACAAAAAGATGCTCTAAAAAAAAATTAGGAAAAAAAGAAGTTTTTCTAAAAATTAAAAAAATAAACTTTAAAAATAGTCAAAAATTATATTATTGTGGGGGCGTGTCCTGACCAGGGATCGAGATGGCCGCTTAAGAAACGAGCTCCTGAGTCCCCTCCGACGTTCAGCTGCTTCTTTTTGCTACCCTCGGTCATGGTGCGTGGCAAACTGAAGCCAGGCACCCCTAAGACCCCCGCACACCGACTGACCCGAACCACGGGCCCGCTGGACGCCTTTGTCGGCCCGACCCCGACTGCCGCGCTGACCTCTCCACGAGACAAGAGGCGGACGGGCCTTCCTCATCACCTGCGCCAACAGATCCTAATGAGGCGATCTGCCGGCTAGAGCGCCTGATCTCCGCACTCCCGACGAAGGCGGACCTCTCCGATGTGGCGGCAGACTTAAAAGATAGCTTTGCGGGAGACCTCCGGGAAATTAGAACGGACGTTGCGGCCCTGACATCCAGAGTCACCCACCTGGAGGACGTCGTGAACCGCCCTCCCGACCCTGGGCCTCCCTCGGCGGACGCTGGTGAGTTACGACGCCGCATTGACGACCTTGATAACCGGGGCAGGCGCCACAACGTCCGGATTCGCGGCCTAGCGGAGGCTGAAGGCCCAGAAGACCTGCGAGTTATATTAAATGAGGTCTTCTGTATGGTACTGGACAGGCCCACCTCCGAAATGATCCCGATAGACAGAGCTCACAGGGCCCTGCGCCCCCGCCCGCCATTGACCTCTCCCCCCCGGGATATTATATGCTGTCTCCCAAACTACTTGCTTAAAGAGCAGATCATGGTGGAGTCGAGGTCATCACGCTCCTGGAACTATAAGGGCTGCACTCTGGAATTCTTCCAAGACCTATCCCCATTTACATTGTCAGCAAGACGTTGCCTGCAACCGGTGGTCCAGGCCTTACACCACGCGAACGTCCCGTATCGGTGGAACTTCCCCTTTGCATTGACGGTACTGAAGGAGGGAGTGCGGCATACCATCTGCCGCCCGTCAGACATCCCTGCTTTCGTGACAGCGATGGCCCTACCGGAGCTGTCTGTCCGTGATTGGGAATTGGAAGATCGCCACGCTGCATCGCTTGGCCCAATGAGACCCGGGCGACGGAGATCCCGAAGTCGCCGGCGGTGGCCCTCAGAAGCCCAAGCACCAGCCCCTGGACACCTGGCTGAGAACGCCCACTGAGAATCCTGTACATCCGTCTCTTTGATGGAACCATATGGGGGGCTTTTTCTCTTGATTGGTGCCCCCGATGCCCATTACCCGAAGATCTGATACCCTCTCCCCCTGAGAGTACATGGATGGATGTGGGCTAAGTGCTCTACAGCCGTGCCGGTTTCCACTTTCCTCCATTGCGCTGGTCTGTTTGAGCTCGTGACCTGCCCTCACACCCTGCGCTCACTACGACTTTTAGGGGTGTACAGC
Source organism: Leptobrachium leishanense (assembly GCA_009667805.1). NCBI lineage: Eukaryota > Metazoa > Chordata > Amphibia > Anura > Megophryidae > Leptobrachium > Leptobrachium leishanense. The sequence goes on along the minus strand of CM019064.1, from coordinate 361,655,256 downwards.
TACTGATGACTGTACTTGACAACCCCTGCAGTGCTTCCCTGGACGCACCATAGTCAAGCTACAGCTTCCTAACTTCAGTTGCCCCCCCCTCTTTTTTGAGCTCGCGACCGCTTGAGCCCTGGCTGTCGCCGGGAAGCTGACTCTACTCACTTCGGGGATGGGTTTCGGGGGCATGAACACAATGGCGATGTGATGTGCCCCGCTTCGACGCTGAGGGATATCTCCCTTTCCTCACCCTCAGGATACCCGTCTTACTCTGCCACCTCCCCCCCGCCGCGGGGACGTTTTCATATGTTTTCTCTGACTGCTTCGCTCAGCACCATTATTGTTTACTCCTTTTTCTCTCCACCTCGCAGGTTCTAGTTGCGCTGTTTGGTTATATGTCTTTATCTTCGGATGTTATTTGTTGCGCGACATTTTGGGGACTGACCGGAGAGCCTATGTTTGGGGCTCCCCCCCTCTTTTTTTTTTGTGTCATTTTTGCGCCCCATCGTTGGATGGGGCAATAATCGTTGTAGCATTTCCACTCCAATTTTTGTACCTCACTACTGCGTAGGACGGTGACTATCTACTGCCTTTAGCACTTACTTTATGTGACACATCACTCGGTGGAATATTCAATATTTAATGGATTTTCGGTTTTAATTTTTGTGCTCCGCCGTTAAGAGGAGCGATACTTATATGATTAATTTTTGTACCCCGCCGTTGGGAGGGGCAATAACTGTTTGTTGCTTCCTACATTTAATTAATTGATATCTGATGTTTTTCATGTTTACTTTTTGTGCCCCGCCAGGTGGAACGATGACTATGTCTTACCTTCCTGATTTTTTTGTAATTTTTGCGCCCCGTCGTTAGATGGGGCAATAATCGTTGTTGCATTTCCGCTCCAATTTTTGTACCTCACTACTGCGTGGGGCGGTGACTATCTATTGCCTTTAGCACTTACTTTATGTGACCCCTCACTGGGTGGAATATTCAATGCATAATGGATTTTATGTTTTAATTTTTGAGCTCCGCCGTTAAGGGAAGCGATACTTATATGCATAATTTTTGTACCCCACCGTTGGGAGGGGCAATAACTGCTTGTTGCTTCCTGCATTTAATTAATTGAAATCTGATGTTTTTCATGTTTAATTTTTGTGCCCCACCTTTAGGTGGAGCGATGACTATGTCTTACCTTCCGTACTTTAAATTTTTATACCCCGCAGTTGGGAGGGACGATGTTGGGTTCTTATCTCTCGTACTTCACTCCTATGCCCCGCCCTAGATGATGCACTACAGGCTCGTATCCTTTCATATTTCATCTCATATCTGATTGTTACTGAATGAGGCGATGCAGACACGAGGCTGCAAGGACTACGCAAAGCCCTTTAAATTTCGCACCACACGTCTAGACACTGACGACCCACGTTGACACCCTCTACGCTCGGGGTTTTCTTCCCCCCCTTTTTTTTTTTTTTTGTACGCCATTGCACATGACCTATTTTTCGGAGTCGGAGGGGACTCTTTTATTGAGCTCCATAATCTACTGTATTTTCCTTTTTACTTTATTCATTGACGCTATTTCTTTGGTCGCTTCCCTGGTCCGGCGTAAATAAGGAGCTTGACTCCTTCGCCCTTGAGGACTTGGCGCCAATCTTTCCCAGGGACACTAACTGGCTCCCAATTGATTTGGGACCGTCTAGGTCTCCCCTGAGGCGTTCCATACCTCATTGTTACTCTTTCTATCCTTTTTCTCTACTGTGCCCTCTCCCTTCCTCCCTCTTTCCCCCTCCCCCCCTTTTTTTTTTCTTCTCTCTTTTTCCTCTCTTCTCTTCTCTCTTTTTTCCTTTTCTCCTCTTCCCTCCTCCTCCACATTTTCCTATCCTGCATCTCTGCCCCCTCCCCGGCAGTCATGAGCGCACCTGGGGTTTCGACCCACGACCTCTCCGCCTTCTCACGTACAATGCTAAAGGCCTCAACGTCCCAGAGAAACGCAGCCGCCTCCTACGAGAGGCCTCGGCCCTCAGGACCTCAGTACTCTTCCTCCAGGAGACACATTTCCGCTCGGGGTCGGCCCCGGTTCTTCGTGACTTTCGTTTCCCCTTGGGATATTTTAGTGACTATCACGGTGGTAAGAGTCGAGGGGTGGCTATTCTTTTCTCCCGAAATGTCCCTTTTGTCTTGATCGACGTGCTGACGGACCCGGAAGGCCGATTTCTGTTTGTTAAAGGTACAATCACGGACTCTTGTTATACATTTGTTTCGATATACCTCCCTAATACCGCCCAGCACCAATGTCTAGCGTCCATCTCGCGTCAATTACAGGGCTTTATGGCGGGCACTTTGGTGGTTGCTGGCGATTTTAACGCTCCTTTGGATGCGAGACTGGACACCTCCTTGGGCCGCTCCTCGATTCCCCCGAATGTACTACGACAGATGTGACGTACCCTGGATGACCTCCGCCTCGTTGATGTCTGGCGAGCCTTTCACGCTGGTGAACGTGACTATACCTTCTTTTCTCCCGTTCATGGTACATACTCCAGACTGGATTATATTTTTGTACAACATCGTCAAGTGACTCAAGTGGTCGAAGTATCGCTATTGAAGCACAGACGTGGTCGGACCACGCTCCTGTGACAGCTACGTTATTTTCCCCCCTTTTTCGTCCATCGGAGAGGCAATGGCGCTTGAACCTTTCTCTCCTCTTGGACCCAACCTTTGTGACTGAGGTAGACTCTCACCTCCAGGCCTATTTTGAGACAAATGGTGACTCAGACACTCCTGAGCCGACGGTTTGGGAGGCTCATAAGGCAGTGGTGCGGGGCCTTTTTATTAGCAAAGCCACGGCGCTGAAACGGCTCCGCTCTACCCACGTACAACAACTCATTGTCGATATCCGCACTCTCGAACTTCGTCACCATGTATCTACAACGTCCTCTGATTACACAGAACTTCTTACTAAACGGAGAGAACTAAACAATTTACTCAATACTGATGTCAGGTTTGCTGCTCAGAAAGCCCGCTGTAGTTTCGCCCTTAAAGAACACAAGCCTGGTCGACTATTAGCTCAAATTCTCCGTCACCGACAGAAATGCCTCTTACATCACGAAGATACGCTCCCAGGACGGGGTTACCCAGGTGCTTCCCGAAGCTATCTTACTTGAATTCCAACGCTACTACCAAGGCTTATACGACATGGATGGGAATTCAGATACTGGCCCCGCCCACGCCTTAATTCAGGACTACCTGAGAGATAGACTCCCCCGCTCACTCTCGGATACCGCTGCAGAGAGCCTGGAGGACCCCATCAGTGCAGTAGAGATCCAAACGGTCCAGAAGTCGCTTAAACCTCATAAATGCCCGGGCCATGATGGCCTCCCAGTGGAATATTATCGCACCTTCTGTCACGGTGGGTCAGGGGATGGGGCGCCTGGCAGCAGCTTCCTCGCTGCTCGCTGGCCAGGCGCCGAATGTAAACGCTTCCGGGTGCGCTCACGTGGGACGCCGAGGGGCGGGGCCTGGCGTTCTGACGCGGACCCCGCGGGTTTAAAACCCGTCTCACCATTATACCGGTGCCCTGACGTGGTATTCACCTCCCGCAGAGCTCTTGTGTATATTTGGCTATTACCTGTGTATGACCCTTGGCATTGGCAAACGAACCCTCCTGTGTATGACCCTTGGCATTGGCAAACAAACCCTCCTGTGTATAACCCTTGGCATTGGCAAACGAACCCTCCTGTGTATAACCCTTGGCATTGGCAAACGAACCCTCCTGTGTATGACTCTTGGCATTGGCAAACGAACCCTCCTCTGTATGACCCTTGGCATTGGCAAACGAACCCTCCTGTGTATGACCCTTGGCATTGGCAAACGAACCCTCCTGTGTATGACCCTTGGCATTGGCAAACGAACTCTCCTGTGTATGACCCCTGGCATTGGCATTTACTCTGCTCTTGGTTCTGCCCTTAACGTTGGTACCGAGGTCAGTCTATGTGGCACCCTAAGCACACATCAGATTACCTCTGCTAATACTAAAGTCCTAGGGAGGACTTGTGATCTGTTCTGTACCCCTGTCTGGTGTTTCCCTTTCTTTATCTGTTACCTGCTTAATTGTCTATATAGATTTGCCGACCATTCAAGGATCGGAAGAGTAGAAAGTGAGCTACATAAAGAGATCAATATCTTGGTAGTCAGAAGGATTCGTGACAATACTCTATTCCATACCTCTGTCTGGTGTTACCCCTTGTTTATCTATTGTCTGGTTAATTGTCTTTCTAGTTTTGCCGACCATTCAAGGATCGGAAGGGTAGAGAGCGGTCTGCGTAAAGGGACCACTATTCTGGTAATCAGGGATCCGTGACATTACGTCAGGGCCAATGGATCCCGCAGACCTCTCTAACCAGTTGGCACATATCGCAGCCAGACTAGAGGAGCAGGACCATAGGATGGACCAGATTTCTCTCGCTCTGCAAACCCTGTTAAATCGGTCCAATACAGGTACCACAAACCCTCCAGATCCAGTATTACCTAGGGTCAGTTCCGCCCCCTGAAGGACATAGGCTTAGTATGAAGGCACCCCTACGCTATGATGGTACACCAAGCCTATGCCGGGGTTTTTTGACTCAACTCGAGATCTTGTTTGAGAACAATCCAGGTTCTTGTATGTCTGATAAAGCCAAAGTAGGATATCTGATTAATCATTTAACAGAAAAGCTTTATTGTGGGCTACGCCGTTGTGGGAAAATAAGAAACCCATCATTTATGACTATGAGGGTTTTACCTCTGAGTTAAAACGTACCTTTGATCCCTCTAGAAGGGCTACCAATGCGGGTAGGTCCTTGTTTCACATCAAACAAGGTAATAAGAGGGTCGCCGACTATGCCATAGAGTTTAAAACTTTGACTTCTGAGGTACTTTGGCCGAACGACGTTTTAACCTTAGCCTTTACCGAAGGCTTGAACGAGGCTTTTATGTTTGAGCTGGCTCCCTTAAAATTACCAGAAAGTCTGGACCACCTGATAGATTTCTGTATAGCTATGGACGATCAAATCAGGGAAAGGAGACACCCCAGAGATAGACCCAGAAGGGTCTTGCCTCCTTTACCCTCGTTACCCAGACACACCAGTACGCCAGGTGGCTCGGAGAATGTGAAAACAGATTTGCCAGTCGTTGAACCCATGCAAATAGGGAAGACAGGTATTTCAGAAGCAGAAAGAGCGCACAGAAGAGAAAAGGGGCTCTGCTTCTATTGTGCAGGGGCAGATCACTTCCGCCTTCAATGTCCTCAGAGACCCAGGGTTAGCAGGGCTGAATATAGCAAATTAGGATTCAGAACAGGAAACACCCAGGTTATTGGTTCTCTGTATGCCTCCTTTGTGGATAATGAAAGAAAAAATCCAGGATTCTGTTACCGATCTCCCTAACCTGGGAGGGGGTTCACCTCAAGACTGAGGCGTTCTTAGACTCTGGGGCCTCAGGCAATTTTATGGATAAGAATTTTGCTGCAAAAACCTCCTACCTCTGGTTCTCAAGGAAAGACCTCTAATGGTGGAGGCCATAGATGGTAAACCCCTGTCATGTCCACATATCACTCACAACACAGTCGATGTATGTATGAAAACAGGAGTTTTGCACCAGGAAACAATAAGATTTCAAATTATTGAATCACCCTCATGTCCTGTCGTTCTGGGTTTCCATGGCTAACAGAGCACAACCCAGTTGTCGATTGGGTCCAGAGAGACATAAAATGCTGGGGTCAGAGTTGTCAGTCTAAGTGCCTAGACAGAGTCAATGTGATTGGTAGCCTCAATATTGCCACAGCCCCTCCTTTGTCCACAGAGGTCCCTGAATGTTACCTGGCATTAAAGGAGGTGTTCTCTAAAGCCAGGACTGAGGTCCTACCACCACATCGTCCATATGACTGTGCCATTGATTTACTCCCCGGTACGATGCCTCCTAGGGGTCACGTATACCCTTTATCACAAAGAGAGAACGACATTATGGAGGAATACATAAGGGAGAATCTGAAACGAGGATTCATTAGACGGTCCTCCTCTCCAGCAGGAGCAGGTTTCTTTTTTGTTTCAAAGAAAGAGGGAGATCTGCGACCTTGCATCGATTATAGAGGTTTGAATAGGATCACTATAAGAAATGCATATCCCATACCTCTCATAACAGAATTGTTCGACCGATTAAAAGGGGCCCGTGTCTATACTAAGCTTGATTTACGCGGAGCGTACAACCTGGTCAGGGTTAAAAAGGGAGACGAATGGAAAACGGCTTTTAATACACGTAGCGGGCATTATGAATACCTGGTGATGCCTTTTGGGTTGTGTAATGCGCCAGCCGTCTTTCAGGACCTTATAAACGACACTCTAAGGGAATTTCTGCAAGAATTCGTCATAGTATATCTGGATGATATCCTGATATACTCTCCTGATGTGGACACTCATCATGTCCACGTGAAACAAGTATTGAAAAAACTATTGAAGGCTGGATTGTACTGTAAGCTAGAAAAATGTCTATTCGACATAGTAACTGTGCAATTCCTTGGTTATATAATAACCCCTGAGGGTTTTCAAATGGATCCTAAGAAGCTCTCAGCTATTCTTGACTGGCCTTTACCCCAAGGACTTAAAGCCATTCAGAGGTTTCTGGGTTTACGAACTATTACCGAAGGTTCATTAAAGATTTTTCGGCCTTGGTGGCTCCCCTCACGGCTATGACAAAGAAAGGGGTGGGAAATCAGAAATGGACACCTCAAGCCACTCAAGCCTTTGAGGCACTAAAGCAAGCATTTACTACTGCCCCTGTTCTCCGACATCCAGATCCGGCTCTGCCTTTCCAAGTAGAAGTTGACGCCTCCGAACTAGGTCTTGGTGCAGTCTTGTCCCAAAGGGAGGCTCCTGACAAACCCTTGCATCCATGCGGCTTCTATTCTCGGAAGTTGTCCCCGGCAGAGAAGAACTATGACATTGGGATAGAGAGTTGTTAGCAGTCATCGCGGCCTTGGCCGAATGGAGATACTTATTAGAGGGGTCTAAGGACCCCATCGTTATCATAACCGACCATAAGAATCTCACGTACATTGGAGATGCCAAACGTTTAAATTCCAGACAAGCGAGATGGTCATTGTTTCTTTCAAGTTTTAATTTCGTGCTTACCTATAGACCTGGGTCCAGAAACATTAAAGCAGACGCATTGTCGAGACAGTATGAGTCTTATGAACATAATATCCAAGATCAGCATCCCATTGTACCCCAGGAAAGGATTATAGCCGCTACCACGATTAGTGTCTCGCCTCCTCTAATGAAAAGGTTGCAGACCGTCCAGGGTGCAGCTCCTGGGGGAAACCTCCTGCGAGACTCTTTGTACCTGAGAACGAAAGAGAGGAAATACTTAACATCTATCATGATAAAAAACTTCTGGGCATATGGGTATCACCAAGACTGTGTCTAGTATCAGTAAACTCCTCTGGTGGCCCACGTTGCGCCGAGATGTCAAAGATTACATTGCCGTGTGCGAAGTGTGCACAAGGCAGAAAAGTCCCAAAACAGCACCCATTGGCTTACTCCACCTTTGCCGATCCCCGAACGACCCTGGTCACATGTAGCCATGGATTTTATAGTAGAGTTACCTGAGTCAAGAGGGAATACAGTGATACTTACGATCATAGATCGATTTTCCAAGATGGGCCACTATGTTCCTCTTCGGAAACTACCTTCGGCAGCTGAACTGGTGCCCATTTTCATTGCCAACGTGGTCCGCATACACGGTGTCCCTCTGGAGATTGTCTCTGATAGGGGGACCCAATTCATCTCCAGATTCTGGAGAGGGTTTTGTAAGAACGTGGGGATAGACCTCTCTTTCTCTTCGGCTTATCACCCCCAGACCAACGGAGCAGCAGAACGAGCAAACCAAAATATAGAGAAATATCTCAGGTGCTTTATCTCAGAACAACAAGATAACTGGTCAGACCTGCTACCATGGGCAGAATATGCTTTGAACAGCGCAGTGAGTGAATCCACAGGACATTCTCCTTTCTTCGCTGTTTATGGTTTTGATCCTCCCGTGCTCCCCGCCACGTTTCCTGATACCACGATTCTTGCTTTAGATGAGCAACTGGCATCATTGAAAGAGACTTGGGGGAGAGTGAGACGGGCACTGGAGGAGAGTAGTGCCATCCAGAAAACTAAGGCCGACAGACACAGGAGGCAGGCACCCGTGTATCAAGTTGGGGACAGGGTTTGGCTTTCTTCACGTAACATCAAGCTCTTAGTGCCTCCATGAAGTTGGCTCCTAGGTATATCGGCCCCTATAAGATTCTACGGCGACTCAACCCTGTCTCCTATGCTTTGGCGTTACCCCCCCATTTTAAGATACACAAATGTGTTCCATGTAAACCTTTTGAAGCCGTTGTTATGTAACCGGTACACCAAGGTCCATGCTCCACCGCCTCCTGTCTCTGTGGAGGGCGAGGAGGAGTTCGAAGTTAAGCCATTCTGGGTGCCAGGATGTCTAGGGGGTCCTTGCAGTACCTGGTCGATTGGGTGGGTACGGTCCGGAGGATCGTTCTTGGATACCGGCTGCGGAAGTCCATGCTCCTAGGCTGGTGAAGGCCTTCTATTTGGCGCACCCCCGTGCCCCTGGGGGTCGTCCAGTGGCCGCCCCTGGAGGGGGGGGTTCTGTCACGGTGGGTCAGGGGATGGGGCGCCTGGCAGCAGCTTCCTCGCTGCTCGCTGGCCAGGCGCCGAATGTAAACGCTTCCGGGTGCGCTCACGTGGGACGCCGAGGGGCGGGGCCTGGCGTTCTGACGCGGACCCGCCGGGTTTAAAACCCAGTCTCACCATTATACCGGTGCCCTGACGTGGTATTCACCTCCCGCAAAGCTCTTGTGTATATTTGGCTATTACCTGTGTATGACCCTTGGCATTGGCAAACGAACCCTCCTGTGTATAACCCTTGGCATTGGCAAACGAACCCTCCTGTGTATGACTCTTGGCATTGGCAAACGAACCCTCCTGTGTATGACCCTTGGCATTGGCAAACGAACCCTCCTGTGTATGACCCTTGGCATTGGCAAACGAACCCTCCTGTGTATGACCCTTGGCATTGGCAAACGAACTCTCCTGTGTATGACCCCTGGCATTGGCATTTACTCTGCTCTTGGTTCTGCCCTTAACGTTGGTACCGAGGTCAGTCTATGTGGCACCCTAAGCACACATCAGATTACCTCTGCTAATACTAAAGTCCTAGGGAGGACTTGTGATCTGTTCTGTACCCCTGTCTGGTGTTTCCTTTCTTTATCTGTTACCTGCTTAATTGTCTATATAGATTTGCCGACCATTCAAGGATCGGAAGAGTAGAAAGTGAGCTACATAAAGAGATCAATATCTTGGTAGTCAGAAGGATTCGTGACAATACTCTATTCCATACCTCTGTCTGGTGTTACCCCTTGTTTATCTATTGTCTGGTTAATTGTCTTTCTAGTTTTGCCGACCATTCAAGGATCGGAAGGGTAGAGAGCGGTCTGCGTAAAGGGACCACTATTCTGGTAATCAGGGGGATCCGTGACACCTTCTCACCCACACTGACCCCCCGCCTTCTTGCTTTGTTTTCGGCAGTTAGATCAGGCTCCCACCTCCACCCCCATACTTTATCTGCCATGATCACGGTTCTCCTGAAACCAAATAAGGATGTCTCCGACCCACGTAGTTACCGTCCCATATCGCTCCTCAATACGGATCTGAAGATCCTGGCCAAGGTTATGGCAAACCGGCTGACCCCGCTCTTGCCGTCCCTGATCCACCCGGATCAGGTAGGCTTTGTGCCGGGACGAGAGGCCTGGGATGCGACCACTCGTGCCTTGGGTGCTATTGGGGTGGCGGAGAGAACTGGTGTAGGCCTCCTCCTGCTTTCCACGGATGCCGAGAAGGCCTTCGATAGGGTGTGTGGGACTTCATGTTCTCAGTCCTGAGGGGCCTGGGAGCAGGACCCTTTTTTATGCAATACCTGTCAGCCCTCTACGATGACCCCACGGTGCCATCGGGTCAACGGAGCCTTATCGCGCCCGCTAACTGTGAGAAATGGGACTAGGCAAGGTTGCCCTTTGTCCCCCCTGCTCTTCGCCCTCACCTTGAACCACTTTTGGTGGCTATCCGTCGCCACACAGATATCACCGGGATTCGGCGTCATGCTTCCGAACACAAACTGTCGGCATACACGGGTGATGTGCTCCTTTTTCTTACGAAGGTCGACACCTCCCTACCGGCTGTTATGTCAGTGTTGGAATCTTACGGCTCTGTTGCAGGTCTGAAGATCAACCATGACAAATCTGAATTCCTGGGAATTTCCCTAGAGCCAATTGTTCTGGACTCCGGTCGTTCTTCATACCCGTTCCGCCACTGTCCTACCTCCCTCCGGTACTTGGGTACCTGGCTGGCGACGTCCTCTGCCTGACTTTTGGACTTGAACTTTAATGGCATGCTACGCACATTTCACTCGGATTTGTCCGGTTGGACGAGTAAACATATTTCCTGGCTCGGCCGTGTGGCGGTGTTGAAGATGAATTTGCTACCACGCTTGCTGTACCTTTTTCATACTCTCCCCATTGCGATTCCGTCCTCCTTTTTCTCAGCACTTCGGAAAGAGCTTTTGAAATTTGTCTGGCCGAAGGGTCGACCCCGAGTTGGACTGGCGATATTGTGCCGCCCAAAGTCCAGAGGCGGTTTGGCCCTCCCCGACATGAAACTGTATTATACGGCCTGCCACCTACTTCGGATCATTGATTGGTCGGCTGTTGAGTCGGATAAGAGATGGCTCGATCTGGAACACACTCTTTCTGAACATGCTTTATGGGCAGTGCCGTGGTTTCCGCCGTCCGCTCCGCGAGGCGCCCCCACTGACCCTGATCCAGTAACTGTCACACTACGTATCTGGCAAAGGTGCAAATTGATGTACGGCCTGTCTACAGCTATTTCCCCTCTCTTACCCCTGAACCATAACCCTAAGCTGCCGGCCGGGATTCTACCTTCTTTGTGCATCCGACTGTCGGGATCAAGCAGACTACGGGCCATGAATATTCCCTCTACTGGGGAGGTGGGTGACCATCTCTGCTCTGGAGGGGGAGACCCTCCATCACTTCTGGAGAGGTTTAACTATTTACAGGTCCGGTCCTATCTCCAGGATCTCAACTGTGGTTACAGCCTCCATAGGCAGCTTACCCCGTTTGAACATTATTGCCATCTTGGTCTTACACTTGACCATGGGGTTTCTAACTTGTATGGCCTGCTTCAGGCATCCGATACGACTGACCCCCCATATACCTCTCGATGGGAAACGGATCTTGGCCTTACGATCTCGGAGACAAAATGGACTATGTCCTTTACCCTAGTACATAAGGGATTCTGTGCCGCGAGAACTCAAGAGACCTCTTATAAGATACTGACTTTTTGGTATAAGACCCCCTCACTCTTGCACCGCATCTACCCAGATGCCCCTCCCACCTGCTGGCGTTGTGACTCCGATGTGGGTACGTATCTTCATATTTGGTGGTCCTGTCCCCACATACTTGGATTCTGGAAAATGGTTCATTCTGCTGTACGCCAGGTGACTGATACGGACCTCCCATTCACCCCGGATTGCTTCTTGCTCCTACACATTCCCCTCCCCATCGGGACCCTGAAGAGGTCGGTGCTACTTCTTATGCTACTAGCGGCCCGAGCCCTGATCCCGGTACATTGGCGTTCTACGGAAGTGCCATCTCTCCAGTCCTGGATCAGCAGAGTGGAGACCTTCCGTTCAGTGGACCTCCTGGAGGCTGCGACTAGGGGCGTTGAGGCCGACATGGGATGGAAGTGGTTTCATTGGGAGGCTTATGCAGCGAGGTGCAGATGGTGATTATTTCTCCGGCTACTGGGGTCATGCACGCCTTAGGGGATTTCCGCTTAAAGGGGGCACCTAGTGAGATCGCACGGACCCCTTCGGGGAAGGAAATCACACACACAAAGGTTTCTGTAACCCAATATAACGCCTTTTTTCTAACCTGCACATTTACCCTGCTAGATGCACCCTATGCTTGTCTGGGTCACAAATATGTATTTGTATATTTCCTTTTTCTTCTGGTTATGTAGGTACCTTCCTGTACTGTATCCTTGGTACCTCATTTGATACTCTGTATTGTCTGTTACTCTTTTTCAATAAAAATTTTGAATTTCAAAAAAAAAAATATATATTATTGTTTTCCATTGAAACCTATGGGATTCGCCTGTTTAAACCTGTCAAACTGAATCACCGAAAATCAGGGCATTTCGCCGACACTTCAGCATTCTGTGAATAGACTAACCATTACTTCTCTATGGGACAATTTCACTGCTGCTGAAGATCGCCGAACTGCAGCGAACGGCACCGTATTTCGCCGTCAATTCGCCAAATACGAACTGGCGAATTGACAGTTTAGTGAATAGACGAACTGCCACTAAATTGCAGCGTATGGTGAAATTCACCGTTTGGTGCAATTTGGTGGCAAGTTCGTCGCTTTGTGGATAACCCCTTTAATGGATATGATCTGGGTCGTTCTAAAAAAAAAAAAAAAAATTTTAAAAGTCAGTAAATCTTTTGCAAAACCATATAGAATTGCATCATCTTTCCTTACTGAAGAGATTCCTTCCTAATGTATATTTACATTTTATTTTTCTATATTATGAACTGAGCAAACAGATACTGCTTATGTCACATATATGCTTTCTCTGACAGACATATATCGGAAATGTAGTGATTTCAGTGAACCCCTACAAGCAACTTGACATCTTCACGCCTGAGAAAATCGAGGAGTACAGGAACTGCAATCTCTACCAGCTGAAGCCACACATGTAAGTTCCATAATCCACACATGGGTGTTTTGTCCTCCTGCATTTATAATACAAAAAAAAGGTAAAATGTTCGGCATAGGGTTATGTAATGATTCAGGCATTCATGGCAAAATCTCAAACCTTCTCCTATAATTTGCCGTAATCCCTTCGACAACCAGCCCATTGCATAGTATCGGCGTGAGGCCTGTACTCTATGTCCCACTTCCAACCTATACACGTCTCCACACCCTACCTGGGATGTCCGTCCCAGTTCTTCGGTGTCCTCCTGCTGCACCTCACGTACATGTTAAAGAGGAATAGCATTGCTAATCTGATTGCAGCTGCAGGTTACCATGGGAAGTGACATGTACTTGCTCTGAAATCACCAGTCTAACTAAAATAGGGCCAAATTTTCATATCAAGGTCACAGAAACTGCCGATGCAGTCATAATTTTTTTTTTCTTGACAAAAGGATTTTACCAGGAAGGATACATTGAGATTTCTCTCGTTTTCAAGTATGTCCTGGGTGGCGAGAATGTACCGTTAGGTGTCTTGCCCAAGCACACTTACTGGAGAGGTGCTCTTACCAGGATCGAAACCGTGTCTCCACAGGCTCTCTCCACACAGAGCAGTGATGTTACCTCTACTCCACCCAGCCGGCACTATATTATAATTAATATATTAATAAGTATTAATTAAGCGTGTAGCTGCTATGCGGATGTATGATGTGTTGATGGTTTTCCTTACAGTTCACTGGTTTTCATTGCTATTGTAGAAAAGACTAGTTTTTATCCTTTTTAAGTCTTCAAGTAAAAAGTCATGTTTTCTGTTGGGTTACAGGTGGCACAATCAGCATTATGCCCTGTCAACAATTATATTTTAATTATTATGTGGTACCTTCTTGTGCAGTATGGTCATAGGATCAACTTCTTGCAGTAAAGGATAGGTAGCTATTATTAGGTTTACTAATTTATCATCCCTGTGGGAACAGTAATTTGAGATACATGTGTAGTTGTACATGGGAGTCAAGCAGTGACACACGTAAAACAATTATGATTCAGGAAGGATAAAAAAAGGAAACATACATTGTGTTTTGAAGTCACACAATCCTATTTCTAGCCGAATATAAAAGCAACACAGCATGGGTCTTCCTAGAATGGAAATGACAGCCATATTGCTTTATTGCCTCATCTTTGTATAACAGAATGTTTAAAAATAATAAAAACAGTCTATAACCAAATATCAATTCAGATATTTTTTAAGATGTCTAAGATAGACAGAATTACGTTTGATTCTTTAATGAAATATTTATTTCTCGTCGCTATTCCACTGAGGGAGATTGGAATTCTGCACAAGTGTTTAGAGTAGTGTTCATTTTGTCGCCTATTTATTTATTTATAAAGGATTTTAGGCTAGGGTCAGACTAATGCATTTTTCGCGTCGTCCGTGAAAAAGTGCATTCGAATGAATGGACGTATTTTTTTTACGGAATACGCGCTAGCGGTCATACGATGCGCATTTTCGTCCGTGATTTTGTACGGATCATCAATAAAACACTTTTTGCGTCTGGACGTTATGTTGGCCGGACATTAGCAGTGTCTGACGTCTCCTAATCACGCACACACGCCGCTAGCGGACGCAGCGCACTCTGTACGTCAGTACTAGCGGTATCACATTCTCAAAAAAATGCGTTTGTTTGCCGCTTGCGTTGCGCGGCCGCACTTTCGTGCGGCTGTACTTCATATATTGCCCATTATTGGCCATCATTTGCTGCTACTACGGCTCTGATTAAGTGCGGCTGCACGCGCGTTCGCACTGTGTTAGTCTGACCCTAGCCTTACCAGGAAGGATACATTGAGATTTCTCTTGTTTTCAAGTACATCCTGGGTTCAAGAGCATTAAAATGTTACAGTTGTTACAGAAATACCGACTGGCAAGGGAGGCTAGCGGCCTCCCGGGCAAATGCCCGGTTTGCCCGATGGCCAGTCCAGGCCTGCGGGGACTACCCAGGCCACAGCACACACAGTCACAAATACACCCACATATCCACACATACACCCTGAACACCCCAAGCCCCTGAATGCCCTAGTACGCCTCTAGTACTTGGCCTGAATTTTACCCTCAATTAGCTCCTTATGCAAAGATAACAGATATCCAAGTAGCGTTTACTCCTCCCAACAATATAGGTGAAAGGGCCAAAATTGACAATCCAGGCAAAAATATTATTAGCACCATGCATACGACTTAAACCAGTCAAATCTACAAGCCCAGCTGGTAAGCAGAGCTGGCTTAACATAGGGGCTACTGGAACTGCAGCTTCAGGCCCAAGCCCCAAAACAGGCCTACTGAAGAGTTCTTTAAGTCAGCATCAATTGTCAGCAACATAATAAGAGATGAAGAGGGACAGGGCAGAGTGGCACAATGGAAGCAAGTGAGAATAGTGGGAGAAGTACACAATAGGAGGTGTGAAGAATGGCACAGAGAAAAAAATGAAGGTGACAAAAAAGGGCAGAGGAACAATGGAAGGTGAAAATAATGGGGTATAGAAATAATGGAAGGTAAGAAAAATGTGGCAGTGGGTGTTAGAAGTGGTGTTAGAAGAATGGGCATAGATCCATTAGGAGGTGAGAATAATGGAGCAGAGAAACAAGGAGAGGTGAGAAGTTTGAAAGATTGAGGAAGAGGAACAAAGGAAAGTGATAAGAATTGGGCAGAGGAACAGTAGGAGTTGAGAACAATGAGACAGAAAACCAATAGGGGTGAGATGCTTGGGGGAAAGGTCATTTGGAGGGGGAAAGAATAATGAAGAGGCACACTGAAGCTGAATGGGGTGTGGCAGAGGCCCTCTAAGGCTAGGGTCAGACTGAGGCAGTGCGAACGCGCGTTCTGGCGCACTTAATCACGGCCGTAGTAGCAGCAAATGACGGGCAATGACGGCCAATATACGAAGTACGGTCGCACAAAAGTCCGGCTGCGCAACGCAAGTGGCAAACGAACGCATTTTGTCGAGAACGTAAAACTGCTAGTACGGTTGTACAGAGTGCGCTGCGTCCGCTAGCGGCGTGTGTGCGTGAATTGCAGATGTCAGACACTGCTAATGTCTGGCCAACATAACGTCCAGACGCAAAAAGTGTTTTATTGATGATCCGTACAAAATCACGAACGCAAATGCGCATAGTATGACCGCTATCGCGTATTCCGTGAAAAAATGCGTCCATTCGTTCGAACGCACTTTTTCACAGACAACGTGAAAATGCGTTCGTCTGACCCTAGCCTAAAATCTTCAGCTTCAAGGCCGAGATGAAGTCCTTAGTAGAGCACTGCTGGTAAAGCACGTCCCAGATTAGCTGCATGCTTCAAAACAGAAAACTAGATAAAGCCAATGTAAATATACACACATAAATGGCTAGCAGATTCACAGACATTCACAACCAAACAACCTTTCCATATGTACTTATTCTCTCTTTGTTTTGGCTGCTCAAACTTGTAGGGGTGGGGAAAGAAAGCAGATTAGGTGATTCATCATGGCTCCGGTATTGTGGCAACTGGACTGGTTTTGTTTTCTGAAACAAGAGAGCCTGTTTTGGCACCCCACTTGCATTCAAGCTTGTTTTTTTTTGAGAAAGTATTTTACCAGGAAGGATACATTGAGATTTCTCTCGTTTTCAAGTATGTCCTGAGTGGCGAGTATGTACCGTTAGGTGTCTTGCCCAAGGACACTTACTGGAGAGGTGCTCGTAGGGATCGAACCCATGACTCCACAGGCTCTCTCCACACAGAGCAGTGATGTTACCTCTACTCCACCCAGCCTGTTTTTAATTCATAAGACAGAGAATTTGTGATGTAATATCATTTCCTCCCAGTGCTTGGAGTCACAATCCTTTAGGGAACTGCTAGGAACAATGCAGACACAGCACATTATTTGCTAGACAATGGTTGCTGGAGCTCATGTTACCACAACAAAAGCAAAATGTTAAAGTGCACCAATCGTGCCCAAAACAAATTTAGCTAATTTTAAAGCGCTCCAAAATCTGCCTATACATCGTGTTAGCCAAACTGCTGACAGATGGGTAGTTTTTTTTTCATAAAAACATTGTAAAGAAATCTCCCTCAACTTCCTGTTTGCCCTCAGAGCTGTGGCATGCCGCATTACATGTTTCCCTGGGACTGTCACAGTAGGAGATACTACTCCACAGTTACAGTTGAATTAAAAATCCAGATAGGATGCTTGGGAAGGTTCAACCGTATACCTTTCCCTACAGTGCTGTGATTCCCACTGCAATTGTCAGCCAAACAAATATTGTTGTATTTTTTTTGGGGGGTGTTGGTATGTAATTATACATGTTGTTATGTGTGTTTTGTGTTTGCTCGGCAGAAAGCAGTGGGATGGGGAAAAGATCCTTTCCAGCCTTTCAGATTTAATATTAGAAGAATTCTTGCTATGTAGATACCCTCTCTCTGAGCTATCCGAGTGGAGCTGTCAATCCCACAGTTTAGTTGAATCCCTCCCACGTAAGAGAGGAAGTAAAAAACATGGCTACCTCCATGATAAGAGCAGTCAGATTATAACCTAGAAATCCTCACAAAAATCCATTGGAAATTGTAAAATGAAAATGTTTACTGGTTTGGTAAAGCTACAATAAACACATATCAAAAATCGCCATAACGGACGGTGGGTGACTTAACATTTTAATGCTTTTCTAGTCAATATCAAATAAACTACTACAGTGACTTTCTCCAGTGCCCCACAATGTCCCCAGATCTCATCCAGTATGGCACCCTATGGATCAGCTGTGCTGGAAAATATAAATAATAAACTTGGGACTGAGCAATGATGGTATGGTGCTTCTTAACTCAATATAATTCATAAGTGAAAGATCCATAACTTTGCTTGTTTGAAAAATGCAAAAGAGTGCAGGATGGTCAGGAGGTTTATTCTAGCCCAAAGAAGAGAAGCATGTGTTCAATATTATGTATTTTGAACATGACACATAAATACTAAAGTGTAATATATTTATGTATACCTATCAGCAATGACTTCATTATGGGTTAATGCTCAGCTTCGGTTATATGATTAGAGGTACTCTGTACCTTTTAAAGAAAGAATGCTGATGGCAGAATGCCCGCATGCCCAGGAGACATTGGTATTACCAGTTCACTTCCTCAGTCTCGGCATGAGTCCAATTCCATTACGGCACTCTGCCCCTCAGTCTCCTCACCCCAATTACCTTCTATCTCCCACAACTAAGTGCTCCGAGACCGAAACATCCCATCTATAATACTGACTGCTTAATTGCATTGTGTTGTCTGGGCGGTCTAGTCTGCCCCCCCCCTCCTTGTGAATTTGTAGGAAGTCATGGCGAGTCCAGGAATTAACACAGCTTCTGCCAAGACAATAAATATCGATGCTGTGGTGTGATTAACTATATTGGCCCCTGTCTAAAAATATTAATGGAAATTGGAGTTAGACATGTATACTATACTTGTGCATGCTGGAATTAATATGCATGTGCTCTTGTGATTTGGTTTATTTTTTGAGGACCCATAAATGGTATAATAAACATGATTATGTCATGTCATAAATGCAAACATATGCCTGTTAAGGTGATTCCCATAAATCACATATTGTATCTATTCTTAAAAGTATTTAGACATTACATTGACTGAATTATTGGATAATAACTAGAGTAATAACACAGGCCTGAGACTTTGAGGGTCGTAAAAACTCTATCAAAAATGTATAGTGCTTTTGTATGAATTGGGGGCGCTGAACACAAAAATGACCTCACATTTGCCCCATCATGCCCAGTTTATTCACATCTGGTTTTGACATTTTTA
Source organism: Leptobrachium leishanense (assembly GCA_009667805.1). Classification (NCBI taxonomy): domain Eukaryota; kingdom Metazoa; phylum Chordata; class Amphibia; order Anura; family Megophryidae; genus Leptobrachium; species Leptobrachium leishanense. Next base: position 361,636,588 of record CM019064.1, on the reverse strand, counting down.
TGTTGGTTTATGAGACTGAATGACATTAGTGCAAAATGACCATATGAAATATATTGTGGCCAGTTCTGAATATATTTCTGTGCACGAAATCTAAAAGATGGTTATCTGGACGCATGCACAGCGAGCCATGTTTCACATCTGACTACAGTATGCAGAACACAAGAGACTCACCTTTCAGAATATAGAATAGGGTGAATGTCTTCTAACAGGCATTCAAAATACTTTAATTGGCTGATATGAAACACATAAGCTCCAAAAACCAAAACATCTAAGGCCCTAACACTCGCGCTAGCGCTCACATACGTGAGCATTAGCACTAGGTTAAATGAGATTACCGCATGCCGCCCATATCACAGCCCGAACGCTAATGGGTTAAACAACCAGTTAGCGCAACGGTGATAGTGTTTTATACCGCAAGCTTACTGTACTCTGCGCTCCCTATACTTAACATGGGGAGCGCAAGGAGCAATTAGCGTTAGTATTACAAAGTCCTAATGCTAATTACCGCACCACTGCGGTTAAATAAAAATTTAGCACCAGCTCTAAGATGATGCTGCAGAATCAGTTATCACCAGCTGAACCCTGCCCAAAAAAATTAGATACTCACCTCTCATCCTGCGACGGGATCAGTGGCCCGATCCACCGCTTCTGGCCGCCAGGAGCAGAGTGAGACTGGGGACAAAAAGTCCCCAGTCTCCCTGTGCGTATCACTCCGCGGCCATGCACGATCTTGTGAGAGCCAGATCGTGCAGGTCACGCGGTCCTGCAGCACATGCCTCCACCAACGCAAGTATCCAGGAGTTTAGCGCTGCGTTACGGGGCAGGCTGCTGAATCATCGCCTGCCCCGTGATATGGTGTTAAAACGGGGAGGCTAAGGGGAAACCTGCAGGCACAGGTTTTCCCCGTTAGTGTCACCATTTAAGGCTAGGGTCAGACGAAAGCATTTTTCCCCGCGAACGTGAAAAAGTGAGTCCGAACGCATTGACGTATTTTTTCACGGAATGCGCAAAAACGGTCAGACGACGCGCATTTTCGGGCGTGATTTTGTACGGATCGTCAATAAAACTCTTTTTGCGTCTGGACGTTATGTAGGCTGGACATTAGCAGCGTCTGACATCTCCTAATCACGCACACACGCCGCAGCTGCGCACTCAGCCAGTACTAGCGGTTCTGCGTTCTCAAAAAAATGCGTTCAAATTCCACTTGTGTTGCACGGCCGGATTTTTGTGCGGCCGTACATCGTTTATTGCCCGTCATTGCCCGTCATCTGCTGCTAGTGCGGCCGTAATTATGTGCGCCAGAACGCACGTTAAAAGTGCGCTGGTCTGACCCCAGCCTTTGCGAGAGGCACATGATAGTGCGTTAACTTGCAAACCACTGTGGCAAGCAAAAGTCAGTACTTGATAACAAAACATCAAAATGGTGAAAAGACTGTGAGGTTTGATACAATGTTTTTGTGATTATATAATTTAGTAAACAAAAATTTGTTAAAAACAGCAAATAGTACGCCCACTTCCTTAAGCATTCTGTACCCCTCTCACTACTTCTGAAAAATCAATAAATACTATACTAAATAAAAAACAGCCAAGAGCTTGCAAAACGTTTTTTGATCACAGACCTATCTAACACTAACAGGGTTATTCAAAGAGATTTGAAAAGTCACCGCACGTTCAGTGACTTTTCGTTCTCTTCAATTCGGTTTGTTTTGCCGATCCCATTTCGGCGACCCTGCGGTGTATTCAGCAAGCACCACAGGGTCCCCGAATTGCAGGGAAAGGCTGCCGCAAACCCGACGAAAACGAACCGCAAAACCCACCGAATGCACGCAGAAAACCCGCAAAAACATCTGGATTAACCTGCCGAAAACCATGGAAAAACCCGAGCAGGAGCTGATCACACACAGCACAGCCTCCGGAAAAACCCGACACCGGAGACGAAGGCAGTGAATAAATTAGGAAAACAGTTTGCTTGAATGTTTGAAAAGAGAAACGCTGTTTGCTAAGAAACTACTGAGCGAAAATGTCTGAAATTCACATATGAGGTCCAGGGAATGATAATAAAAAGGGCTGTTACAGAAAAAATAAGTAAACTTAAAAAAAAAAATTGACTTTTTTTTAAAAAAATGCTTAAAATATCCTGAAAAATCTATAAGTAAAGAGACTCTTTACTGCAGAATTTTATAATGAACGGTTTATTAGATATTGAATTAAAACGGGAATATTTTTAACATTGAAGCCTATGGGATTCTCCTGAATAAATCTGCCGCATGAAACCACCGAATGGCAGGGCATTAGGGGAACCTTTCACTGCTGGTTTGTGTTCTCTGAATAGAGGAAGCAGTGCTTTTTCATGGGGATTTCACTGCCCTCGAACAGGCACCGAACAGGCACCGTATGTGCAGGCAATTCGCCAGGATTTGGCGAATTGCCTGCTCTCTGGATAGCCGAATGGCAAAGAGAGGTAACGAACGCTGATTTTCAGCGTTCGGTTACCTTTCTCAAGCAATTCGGATCTCTTTGAATTACCCTGTAAGTAGTGAAATTACTGTTGGATCCAACAAATAGTGATGGAGCGAAATTGCTCTCTGTGCGTTTCTGCCTCTCTAAACAAATCTATTCTTTCTTGCTGTCCTGAAGTCAGAGCGCTGCAATATATACATTCTTATGTCACTTTCCTATAGATAACGTTATTTGCAGAGATGAAAAGTCAGCTTCTATTCATCTAAACACCTTGCTGACACCAATGTACAAAACACCTTTAATTTTTGGTGATTAGCAAAATCCCATTTATATTTTCTCATTGTTTAGAACTTCATTATATTCATATTAAACTGCAAGAAACATGATATTTTAGGAAACATTTCCTGCATTTATATTGGACAGCATATTTTTATTTGTTTGGTTGATTAGTAGAACTGCAACATATTTCCAGAAATGAGCAGTCAGGGAAGTGTCGTGCCAGAGATAGTAATTAGTAGAAATAGGAAGAAATGGTTTAACCATTTTACAACCAACTCCTTGAGTAAACAAATACCATAATATTTGCTCCTTCGTATCCAGTGCATACAGGTGGGAAGTAAAAAAAAAAACAACTATAAAAAAAATCATCCTTACAATATATAATGCTTATCTTATACCGCTTGTACTATTACAAAACAAAAAGCAATCAACAGTTAACGTGGTCTCCATTGCACAATAATTACATCCTCTGTCCCAATTGCTGGATTATTATTATTATAGGAAGGAAGACTATCAGGGTTATTCATATAAATATATATAGAAGCTTGGACTAATAGTAGGTCTGCACAGCACAATGGTGGGACTGAGAATAGCACAATGTACGTTGACCGACATACAGGGTTATTCAGAGAGCAGTGAAAAGCAGGAGAATGACTGGAGAATGAAAAATTCTAGGTCAAAATAGCCAAAACAGAAAAATTCTCCCTTTCATCTCACTTTCCAAATCGGCTATTTTGACCTAGAATTTTTCATTCTCCAGTCATTCTCCTGCTTTTCACTGCTCTCTGAATAACCCTGTATGTCGGTCAACGTACATTGTGCTATTCTCAGTCCCACCATTGTGCTGTGCAGACCTACTATTAGTCCAAGCTTCTATATATATTTATATATATACATACAGTAAGAGTTATATTCATATTCACAGCAAAGGGTGATTTCTGCCCCTTGAGTTAGTGCTAAGGAAGAAAGTTGGGGGGTGATTAAAATTCACCATCCTGGCGCAGTCTCAATTACGATGGGCAGGACACGTAGCTCGTATGAAAGACAATCGACTTCCAAAGATGTTGTTATTTGGCGAACTTACACAAGGCAAGCGCTCCCAAGGAGGTCAAAAAAAGCGCTACAAAGACACACTGAAAGCAGCTCTAAAGGCCTTCAATATTAACTAGGACCCTGCGAATCATAAATTTTCACTCGAATCGAATCACGAATCGAATCGGCTGTAATGGTTCGAACTCGAATCGAATATCGAATCGAATACTTGGATACTGTCCCCCAGCTCATGGATACTGCCCCCCAGCTCATGGATTTGCCCCCAACATGGATTTGCCCTCAGCTCGCTCATGGATTTGCCCTCAGCTCGCTCATGGATATGCCCCCCAGCTCATGGATACTGCCCCCCAGCTCATGGACACTGTCCCCCAGCTCATGGATTTGCCCCCAACATGGATTTGCCCTCAGCTCGCTCATGGATTTGCCCTCAGCTCGCTCATGGATATGCCCCCCAGCTCATTGATACTGCCCCCCAGCTCATGGATACTGTCCCCCAGCTCATGGATACTGTCCCCCAGCTCATGGATACTGTCCCCCAGCTCATGGATACTGCCCCCCAGCTCATGGATACTGTCCCCCAGCTCATGGATACTGTCCCCCAGCTCATGGACACTGTCCCCCAGCTCATGGACACTGTCCCCCAGCTCATGGATTTGCCCACAACATGGATTTGCCCCCAACATGGATTTGCCCTCAGCTCGCTCATGGATTTGCCCTCAGCTCGCTCATGGATTTGCCCTCAGCTCGCTCATGGATTTGCCCTCAGCTCGCTAATGGATTTGCCCTCAGCTCGCTCATGGATTTGCCCTCAGCTCGCTCATGGATGTGCCTCAGCTTACCTGTCGCCGCCGCGTTAGGCTCCCTCTGAGCGTGCGTCCGGCGGCAGGAAGCTTGGGCACTCGCCTGGGGGAGCCACGTGACCGCGATCTCGCGAGATCGCGGTCACGTGGCTCCCCCAGGCGAGTGCCCAAGCTTCCTGCCGCCGGACGCACGCTCAGAGGGAGCCTAACCCGGCGGTGACAGGTGAGCTGGATGGGATCTTCCAAATTCGAAATTTTTTCGAATCGAGCTGCTAGTTCGAATTCGAATCGAATTCGACCAGCGATTCGATTTCGAATCGAATTTCGAAGCTTCGCAGGTCCCTAATATTAACCCCATTAACTGGGAGCTTGCTGCTCAGGACAAAATCAAGTGGAGATCAGCTATTAAGAACGGAGCTCAATCCTATGAAACCAGCAGGGCAGCGGCAGCTGAGCAAAAAAGGCTGGCCAGGAAAGGTAGTGATATACTATCTTCTGCGGCTATTACCTGTCCACATTGTCAGAGACTATTTCGAGCGAGAATTGGTTTGGAAAGCCATCTACGCACTCACCGTGACCCACCCCATTCCCTAAATGGATGACTAGATGGTCTTCGTCGATTCGACGGACGAAGAAGAGAGGGGTTCTTGTCCCCCCTATACATCTGCCCTGGTTGCCAGTGGCTGAGGGATAAAACCAGAGAAAGTCCAACAGCCCACCTGTTATGATTTAACCCCTCACTCACTAGTCATGGCTGAGAGAGATAGAGAGGGTGTGGTCCGCAGGGGTCAAGTCCTAAAAAAATAAGTGTGGGAACTCACCAACATTTCTGTGCATTCCTGGTCTTAAAGCTTACTAGGAGCCGCAGCAGCTGCAACGCTTCTTTATGCATGAGAATACCATTAACCTGGCAACCACTGAGAAATTGTCATTTCCATGCCTTCCTAATGTACTTAAATCCAATAAAAACTTTTACGTATAGATAGTTTTATAAAACAGTGTCTATATAGAAAGGTATTGCAGCTTCCCAGTATATCGGCCAAATGGGAACTAAATTCCTCATGCTAAAATAATGAGAGAACTGTGATCCCATAGGTTCCTGCAGGACTTGATCCCTGGTGTAGTGTATGAGTTAGCAAGCACTCCACTCACCCTGATTTCAATTTCTTGCACTGTTACAAAATAAATTACACAAACCAAAATCATTCCTGTACAATTCCCTTGTTGGGTTCATTCAAGGTGTCATTTTGATTTGTGTTCTGCATAAATCAATGAATCACCCAAAAACAAAAGCCCATGTCTAATAATTATTATTAAATGTGTTGGGTCCTAATTATGTTTTACCTTGTGGACACATTATTTTACATCGTTCTGAATTATTTGCGCAGTATCATATTTAACACACACACACGTTTTTTGCTTGTCTCTGACAACATATTGTTTTTCCAGTCACTTAGAATCTGCAAGCTATAATTTCTGTGCTTTGCATATTTTTCCACATTTGTCTATTGAATACAAGAAAATCCAGGTTCAGTAAAGCTGGTCTCTTGACAGTTGTTTTTATGTGACCATATTGATCACATGCGCAATTTTAGTGAAAGATTCCCAACATGCAAAACAATTCCATCTTTTCTTTTCTGTAACACAAGGTTAGCTTGATTAGACACTTCATTACCAACATGACATCTTGACTCATCTTTACATTTTGGTTGTTTTTTTCTGCGTATTTTAATACGAATGTTATTATTAATATTGGATCTCAGGTGGTGGTGTGGTGATATATTTGGATGAATAACCGCTGCCTATGTTAGACCATTTCACTTCACAAACTCTGCATCCTTCCATTGGACAAGCTAGAAGTCACCCGCCAACATGTATTACTGTAACTTCCTGTGGCACCGGGTGTGTAAATAAAGTTGTGGAAGTAGAGGCTAATCGGATATCATGACCCCTAATATACAGGGTTATTCAGAGAGAGCCGATCTGGCCCCGAAATTGCACCGAACAGTGAATTTCCCCGTACGGTGACATTTCGTGGCCATTTGCTATTCAGAAAGCAGGTGTAGCGCTGCTTTAAAGACTGTGTTCTGCTGCATTTAATTACTATGGCCACCAGAGGGAGATAGAGACAATATGGACTATGAAGGACAAACACTGAACTACAGTTTCCATCATGCTTTGCGTGAGGACAGGAAGGAGGTGGAGGAGGAAGAGGAAGGAGATCAGCAGCCGTGGAAAGCATGTTCAGAGTGAGATGAGCGGTGAAAGGTGGAGGACGCACGTGAAAACTGTCAAGGATCACGACCAGGCCAGAGTACAGGCGCTGCCTCACTGGTGCTGGAGATCGGGACAGTGACCCTGCTGAGACCTACCTACGCAGCGCTGAGAGGTCTGGATGAAAACCTGGTTCCGGCTGGACCCCGAGTTAGGAGACTGCGCTGATCGATTGGGAGTGCAGGCGGTGGATCGTTGTTCCTGTTGCGGAGATTCGACAAGCAGGGAGCGGATCCAGTGGCACAGAGTCCCAGTACACAGAGGAGAAGATCCTTGATCGGGTGCTGGACAGTTTGCATATCGGATGGGTGAGAGGCCTCCCAGGCCGCAGTTCCAAAAATAAGAAACGCACGCTGCAGTATTGTTTAAATTCACAGGGCCCCAACGTGACTAGTGGAAGATTGTTTTGTTTCATTCACTGGCCAGTTGAATACAGTACCCGGGTACCCGAGACAATACACATACACATTTTTGAGCTATTATTCACGGGACTTACACTCCAGAACTGAGGGGGTTAATCCTTTTCTTTTGCCGCCGCGTGTTTTTCCAGCGTTGCGAAATCCTGTCATTTAAATACCGTATCTACGTTATTTATGCTGCTTTATTGGGATCAGTAAAGAATATAATATATGAAAATCCACAACAGTGCTGGTGTATAGTTATTCCCTAGTGCGGTGAGACTAACCCGAGGTTTATTCAGCAGCTCCTCCGGGAGTGAGCGCTACACAGGCAATTCGTAAAATTTTGGCAAATTGACGGCAAATACAGTGCTTGTTCAACAGCAGTAAAAGTCACCATAGAGAAGCAATTATCAACCTATTCAAAGAACAGCAGAGAAATGTCAGTGAAATGCCCTGATGGTTGGTGGTTTCATTCGACAGGTTTAATGAGGCAAATCCCATAGGTTTCAATGTAAAAAATATTCCAGTTTTTATCCAATATCTAATAAACCTTTTATTCTTTTAATCTTCAGCAAAAAGTCTCTTTATTTATTTATTTTTTAGGCTCTCTTAGTAATTTTTCATGATTTTTCAGGCCAAAAAAATTTCCGATTTTTTTTTTAAAATAGCCTTTTTTTCTGTAACAGACCTTTTTATTATCATTCATAGGACCTTATATGTAAATTCCAGACATTTTCATTCAGTAGTTTTCTTGTAAACAGCGTTTCAATTTTGACACTTTCACTCTTTTGTTTTTTTTACCTCGTTCGTCGGCTTGTTGGCTTTTTCCGGCAACTGGTCGGCGCTGTGTTTGGTGGATTGTCTGTTTTTCCCAGACACGTTAGGCGGTTTTGCGGCACTTTATCGGATCGGATTGGATAATTTGTCACATTGGATCCGATAATTTCTGTGGATTTATTTTTAAATAAAAACACTGCAAAACCGGCGAAATTATTGGATCCGATTTGATAAGCCCTCGGACCTGCCGAAATTATCAAATCCGATAATTTTGTCGGTTTTGCAGCGTTTTTTTATTTTTAGATTGGTGGTTTTGCGGCGACTTTTCCCGGCACTTCGGGGACCCTGCAGTGAATGCTAAATTCACCCCAAGGTCAGGGAATTGATTCCCCGAACTGCAGGGAACGAGAGAGCACCAAAATGTCGGTGACATTTCGGTGCTTTCTGAATATCCCCTATAGTCAATCATTCAAATGAACAAAAAGAATACCATGAACTTGGCTCCAAAGTTTGTACAGTTTTATTCAATGAAATTGTGCCTAGTATAAACGTGATCTGATCCCATAAAATCATGCAGAGAGATCACATTTTCTCATGCGCAATCTACAAATCATCTTACATCCTTTAAGAAGATGGAAAGATGCTTAAACTCAATCTATCCATGGAGGAGCAGAACTCTCAACACAGATAATGGAAAGTGCCCACCATTGTGTAATATTTGGATGTACAACAACATACTAGATCTTGGTATGGCTGAGCTAGTAATAAAACATGAACCCAAATATATCCTGTAGCACAACTTTTCATGTCTCTGTAAAATGAAATGAATCCCTCTGCTCTTCAAAACCAACCTCTGCTGTGACCAAGCAAGAAGAAAGGTCACAACTAAGGTTGCAGGATCCTGTAGTCTGCTGGAGACAAATAGTCCCCAGTCACCCTCTGAGATCACTCAGAGTGAGATTGCGCAGGGCTAGTAGCCTGGCAGCGCAACCCTCCATGGAGTCCTCTGGACTTCAGGTGGTGGTACTCGCGGCTGCGCATAAGCACTACCACAAGTATCTCCGGGGGTAGCACTTTGTTCTGGGGAAAAGTGCTGAAGTAGCACCTGCCCCGGAATCTAACTTTAAGGCCGGGTGCACAAGGGACGTTTTCTTTAATGTACATTACGTGTTATATTTAGTTTGTGCTTGATAGCTTTCCTTGTTATATAATGTGGAGCGTGTTGATGAGAAATGGGAAATGGCTGTTACCCAAAAAATAAAATTTCTAATATACTTTCTTTGCATATTAGCATCCAAACATGCATCTCTGTGTGACAAGTATGAAAGTAAACTCTATTTATTATTTGAAGGATTGAATTCCAATGGAATTTCAAGTATACACCTATATATTATAACACTGTATATGTTGAAGAAATGGAAAATATGCCGTGGTGCACAGAAAACGGCTTCCATGTGAGGAAAACAAGATGGAGTCTAACTGATACATATTAAGTCTATGATTTTCATTGAATATTCTTTCCCTCTTAATTTTTCCTCAGCTATGCTGTGGCTGATGACGCTTATCAGTCTCTCCGTGACAGAGATCGGGATCAATGCATTTTGATAACAGGAGAGAGTGGTGCTGGTAAAACAGGTAAGCCCTCAAAATAACATGCAAAGCGAGGTGACATTTTCAAAAAAAATCTATATGCTATTTGATCCTTGATGATACGTTACTCCACCTTTTATTTTCTAATGTTATAATGAACTATAGCAGTGAAGATTGAATAACTAAATCACACGCCACCACTTTTATATAAAATAAGCGAAAGCACTTCATACAGAGAATATGAAACCCAAGCACCCAAATCCTTTCCTGAATCAGAGGTACATTTTTGCAGGTTTGTATTCATTTTACATTGTAGTGCTGTGATTATTCCTGACGTAATAAAAACTATAGGGCCTATTCCCTTCCTTACGCTAAAATGGGGATGCTAATGGGGAAAACCTGTACTTGTAGGTTTCCCCGTATCATCCCCATTTAGGCCGGGTACACACGGGACGTTTTCTTTAATGCACAGTACGTGCGTTAAAGAAAACCAGCGTTCCACTCGACGCCCGCCCCCCCTCAACGCTGCAAAGTGCGATCCTCCATAGGAGGATCGCGTAGCCCCATTGATGCGCATCCTAGCGCATCAACAGTGATAATGCACTAGGATGCGCGTAGACGGGGCTGCGCGATCCTTCTATGGAGGACTGCGCTTTGCAGCGCTGAGGGGGGGGGGAGCGGGTGGGCGTCGAGTGGGACGCTGGTTTTCTTTAACGCACGTAATGTACATTAAAGAAAACGTCCCTTGTGCACCCGGCCTTAAAGTTAGATTCCGGGGCAGGTGCTACTTCAGCACTTTTCCCCAGAACAAAGTGCTACCCCCGGAGATACTTGTGGTAGTGCTTATGCGCAGCCGCGAGTACCACCACCTGAAGTCCAGAGGACTCCATGGAGGATTGCGCTGCCAGGCTACTAGCCCTGCGCAATCTCACTCTGAGTGATCTCAGAGGGTGACTGGGGACTATTTGTCTCCAGCAGACTACAGGATCCTGCAACCTTAGTTGTGACCTTTCTTCTTGCTTGGTCACAGCAGAGGTTGGTTTTGAAGAGCAGAGGGATTAATTTCATTTTACAGAGACATGAAAAGTTGTGCTACAGGATATATTTGGGTTCATGTTTTACTACTAGCTCAGCCATACCAAGATCTAGTATGTTGTTGTACATCCAAATATTACACAATGGTGGGCACTTTCCATTATCTGTGTTGAGAGTTCTGCTCCTCCATGGATAGATTGAGTTTAAGCATCTTTCCATCTTCTTAAAGGATGTAAGATGATTTGTAGATTGCGCATGAGAAAATGTGATCTCTCTGCATGATTTTATGGGATCAGATCACGTTTATACTAGGCACAATTTCATTGAATAAAACTATACAAACTTTGGAGCCAAGTTCATGGTATCCACTGCCATGGTATAAATTGCAGATATTTTATCTTCTAGTGCCAGTGCATGCATATCTTAAACAACAAATCACTACCATTTTTAATACTTATGCTATCACATTATTTTATATTCTTCTTCAGAGGCAAGTAAATTGGTAATGTCGTACGTGGCAGCTGTATGCGGCAAAGGCGCAGAGGTGAACCAAGTGAAAGAACAGCTCTTACAGTCTAATCCAGTCCTGGAGGGTGAGTAGAAAATTAATATAAACATAGAACCAGTGCATTAATACACATGTCTCATTTTAACAAATGGTGGTTTGGCGGACTAATGTATTCAGAATTGATTCAGAAGTGCTAAAAGGCTTTGGCGACACGTGACCCTGCGTTTTCAGTAAATTCAAACATCACTGTAGCTGTAATATTAAGCATTGATAAAAAAGATATATTGTCCTTGAATGTATGCTACCCATTACTTCCCCTAATTTTGGAGAGCATCTCATATTAACATCTAATCCGTATTATTCTGTGTATAAAAGTTACTTTAAGGAAAAAGAATTACCATTTCTTGTTGTTTCCCTCCCTAGTAACATTCATCTCTCTCCATGCCTCTAGTCTTTCAAGACGTCTCTAAAAACATATTAATTTAGAGAATTCTGTTTAGTTTAGAGAAACGGCGTCTTAGAGGGGATCTGATAACTTTATATAAATATATATGGGCCATTATAAACCATTGTCTGGAAACCTATTCATTAACAAGACTATACACAGGACACAAGGTCACCCATTTAGACTGGACAAAAGGAAATTAGGACTAAAGCATAGGAAGGGTTATTTTACAGTGAGAACATTAAAGCTGTGGAATTCTCTGCCTGTTGAGGTGGTTGGGTCAGAGACTGTATAGACTTTTAAACAATGACTGGATGACTTCCTGTAAAAACATTAAATATTATAACCACTAATATTATATGTGGGTAAAAGCTTCTTGATCCAAGGAGAAATCTGACGCCATTCTGGGGTCAAGAAGGAATTTTTTCCCAATATGTTGCATATTGGCAAAGCGCTTCAGACTGGGTTTTTTGCCTTCTTTTGGATCAACAGCAGTAGGTGATGTGTGAAAGGCTGAGCCTGATGGACACATGTCTTCTTTCAGCCTCTGTTACTATGTAATCCTATGGGCTCACTCAATAATCCCCTACTGCACCTTTCCTGATCTATCTCCCTCAAGCCCCAATGTATCCCATTACTTCTCATACTCTAAAATTTACCCTCACCTCTGTGTGTCGCACCACTTATTTTTTGCATCAAAAGATATTGGTCAAAAATCTGTAAAAAAAATAAACAAAAAAAAATAATATTTCAATTGTTAATTAATACTTTGATTGGCAACTGGAATTGATATTACAAGCCTTGATCGGATATGGATAGGTATGGACACACATTCCAGGAACCTTTTCTGGTTTGCAGATTGTGAACATTGAATATGTGTCAAAATTCACTATGCGCATGAAGTTTCTCGGCAGCTCGGATTCTGCAAGGTTGCTGCTTTTGTAGATTTCTAATGGTTTGTTGTGTGTTTTTGTGCTGTATTGTTACACTTATTTTTCACATGCTGATTGAAAATTAGTTGCAGTTCTGACAAACTTCACATTTTTAACTTTCTGTTTTGAGCTAAGACAGCTTTTTTGTGATCGGCAATGCAATATTCGCTACACACTTTATTTAATGTGAAAATTAACGTTGGCCGAACTACATATTTACTAGTTGCTGCTTTTCACCACTAAAAAAAACCCTATGCGACACCTGCGCAGAGCCGGACGCCAGAAGGCACTTCAGTACGGGCGCACACGGTGCGCTCGTCTGACCCCAGCCTAAATGCCAATGTTTGTTGTGCCTACAACAATGGTGATATCGTGTAGACACCAGCACTTCTTGAATAACCCCATGAATTTTTGAAGTTCTGACCTCATCGTGAACAGACACTGATTTTAACTCTACCAGTGTTCAAAAGTGAAAACAGGCCACTTAAAGGAATTATGTTATTTTTTTTTTGTATAAATATTTTTTATTAAGAGTATTTCACACGAGCAAACAGTCCTCTGTAGGAGGAGACTTTCAGGGCAACGAGTGATGGACGTGCAGGTCCCAGAGATAAAATAGGGTCTCGCAGGACCTCCGCACTACAGGCATACGTCTGTAAATCCACATCAGAAAAAATAACACCAGAAACACATTATCAGCATCTATCCACAGCAGAAAATGGGAATGAGTAGAAATAACAAAAACATATGAGAAGTGGTGAAAGGGAGCATCGGTCCACCACCCCCACAGAAGTGCCAGGTCCCAGTCTGCACGAAGCCCAATCACAGAGTACGCCCCCCCGGTTTACCATTAGCATGGGTCACACATCCTCACCATGTACCCCGACATTCACCTGAAAGGCAGTAGAGCTAAACAGGTACATCCACATGTACCAGATTTCGAAGAACCTGGCCGACCGGTCCTCTGCACTGAAGACAAGCTGTTTGATAGAGCAGAGTTCCTCCATTTTCTCATACCACAGTCGAGCTGTGGGACAGGTCGTTTGCTTCCAGTGCAGAGGAATAAGGCCCTTGGCCACATTCAGCGCCCAGATCAGAATTGAGCTTTTATAGGCCGTAGTAGAAATCTGGATATGGTGTAAGAGAATTACTGCGGGCTCGAAGGCAGGAGGCGGCTGGAATTATGTTATTTACCGTCTTCTACAGTGGATGTTATGTGTGCTTTGAGTAAGTCGCTCAACTGAGCAACAAATTTTATATAAAAGTTGCAGTTTACTGTTAGATTAAAACATTGGGATCCTGTAGAGAACCATAAGGACTGTATTATATTATCAAAAAGATGAAAAAAGTTACACCTATTCCATGCCAGCTAATTTACTTAAAATGTAAAAAGAACAACCTGGTCATTTTTATATTTTTTTAATACTGCTATGTATTGCAACCATATAATGTATATGTTTGTGTCTGTAAACTTTAATCTCTGCAGCTTTTGGAAATGCAAAGACCAGTCGGAATGACAACTCTTCCAGATTTGTAAGTGTTCAGCTTGGCTTCTGTTCAAACAATGGTTAATGTGCAGCTGTGACCATGTAAAAGTGCTGCTTCTTCCTGGAACCCTAGGAAGAGAGGATTAGTATAGATTTTAGTTAATAGGTCGCAACAAAGAATAATTGCTTCAGACATAAATGCCAGAAGAATAAAATGGCTTAATTTTAACATGTAATAACAGGGCAGGATATGGATTGATTGTCTAAATTATATTTGACCAGAATGTGAAAAGATTGGTCCTTAAGACCTACAAACAAGCCTGAAATGTCATACTATATCTACCTTACAGCTGAATATGTCGTTTTGTTTAGTATCAAGGGTAGTCAGTGCCGTAATAGTCAAGTAGACACAGAACTGTCTGCCGGGAAGGGGTGTTCGTGGACCAGTATGTGCTGATGACATGCTTTTTCAAGGCCATTAAGGTATTGTGATACATTTGAAAGCTGGTACTCGGTGGTATTGAGCTTGACATCACCATAGGAAGAAAAGTATATGAGAAAGTAGCAAATATTTAATAGAAGAATGGGAGAGTGCAAAGTATAACAGAATAACAGGCATCCCCATAAATCATCTGAAGGCTTTTTATGTTGGGTAGAATATCATGGGAATATCATGTATATTACTGTGTTTATTGTATTTTTCAGGGGAAATACATGGACATTGAATTTGACTTTAAAGGAGATCCTGTGGGTGGCGTAATAAGCAACTGTAAGTAATATGAACTGAGAATACAATGTCTTCAAATGTTAGTCGGTGATATATTCATATACAGACTTTATGATGTTCCATAGTAAGGCCTTCATTAGGTTTGTATTATCCAAGTCATACAAGATCCCACTCATGAGTTTTACATGTACTTTTGAGATACATGCCAGGTGTCCTCCCCACCCTCTTTAAAATAAATAAAAAATAATTGAAAATGGTATATATATATATAATATACTCGGTCTCCGCACACCCAGTTTCCAAGATAATAAATCGCTTCAGTGCAGGAACCAGGCAAATAAGTACAGAGAATTCGATGTTCCGCAACTCAAAGACTTCCATATAACTTTTTAAGATCTCTTTATTAAGGTCGACATGTCTTGAGAAAAGTCCGGCAGGACTGAAACGTCGACCTTAATAAAGAGATCTTAAAAAGTTGTATGGAAGTCTTTGAGTTGCGGAACATCGAATTATATATATATATATCTCAACCAAAATTCAGGGTGCATATCACTATAAAGTACTGTATATTCAGCATTTGCATCAATCCTCCATGTCACAATACGTATATTCCAAGATGAAGATGCGATCCAGAGATTTCAATAAAAGTAAACTCTTTATTAGAACATTTAAAAAAATACAAGATCTGGATATGTATTTATTCATTTCTTCTGAGCCAGGGAAATCACTCTGGAAAGGAAGTATGAAAGCCTTTATTTTAGTTATCTATACATTAAGACAGAGTATAAGGCAAGGTAAAAGCAGCTAGCATGGCCTTTCCAATGATACCAAACATGACCATGTTTAAAGTAAAGAAAAAATAAAAATAATAATAAAAAAAATTTGTTTTTTTAAGATGTGAAATGGCTCAGCAGTGAAGGGGTTAATTTAGTTATCTAAACATTAAGACAGAATATAAGGCAAGGTAAAAGCAGATTGTTTGTAACCATCTTTTAAGAAAGATTAGCAAATTAGGGAATGTAAAATCTGCCTTATGAGAAATCAGGCCTTTAATAAACCTTCGACAATAAGACAAAATCTAATTACACGTAAAAAGTCATTTTTACTGTTCGTAGTTACAACATCTTGTAGTATATATTTTCTGGGTTTTTTTTCCACATAGAGAAGTTGCCCCTTTGCCCATATGGATCTGGCTATATTGTTTATCGTAACCAGCCTGTGATTTTATTCCTGCATTTCATTATTACTCTGGAAAATGCTAATAGCAGGAACTGACAAACACACTTCCTCAAATAAGAGCAATGTATTATGAATATTTTTTAGTGGGTTTCTGGTTGAGCACTGGATTAAAGAATAATGCATAAAAGAGAAGACAAGTGAGCAAACCTGTGTTTAGAAGTCTTAACCTCAGCTGCTTCCTGTCTCTTAAAAATGGTAGGAAGTTATTGTATTCCTGGTAACAATAAGAGACATGGTAATTGTGCTTATCATCACTTAATGCTGCTGCTTCCATGTAAAACAGTTACTATTTAGGCTAGGGTCAGACGAACGCAGTGCGAACGCACGTGCAGCCGCACTTTATCACGGCCGTAGTGGCAGCAAATGACGGCCAATGACGGGCAATATACGGAGTATGGCCGCACGAAAGTGCGGCCTCGCAACGCAAGCGGCAAACAAACGCATTTTTTCTAGAATGTGATACCGCTAGTACGGCCGTACAGAGTGCGCTGCGTCCGCTAGCGGCGTGTGTGCGTGATTAGGAGACGTCAGACGCTGCTAATGTCCGGCCAACATAACGTCCAGACGCAAAAAGGGTTTTATTGATCATCCGTACAAAATCACGGACGGAAATGCGCATCGTATGACCGCTATCGCGTATTCCGTGAAAAAAAAGTCCATTCGTTCGAAAGCACTTTTTCACGGACAACGCGAAAAATACGTTCGTCTGACCCGAGCCTAACTGGTATGGGTAGAACATTTTATTAATGTTCTTACACAGAGTGTTCACAGTGGTTCAGTTACGTTTCCATGCTTTTTATCATAAACTAGATAAAATTATAGGTATAGATCTAAAAGGGGACTGGAAGGACCAATTTATCCAGCCCTAGGCTGGGGTCAGACGAGTGCACTATGTACACCCGTACTGACGTGCCTTCTAGCGTCCGTCAAAGCGTTGTGACGCTGCGACGGAGCCAGCCACACGCCGTTGTGCACGCACGAATTGCATGTTCGTCCATGCAGCAAGCCTCCCTGTCGAATCGCTAGGACGTGCGTTGATGGGGCTGCAAAGCGCAATCCTCCATAGGACAATCAAGCCTTGCAGCACTGAGCGCACTAACTGTGCTCAACGAGGCGGCCAGATGGGCGTCAAGTGGAAGGAACGTCCACTCTCACGGACGCTCCTTCCGCTCTTACTACCGCTCTTCTGACCCCGGCCTCATAGGGTGCTTACCTATGGTAATATATATAGCTCCTATAAAGAGCCTAAAGGGATTATTGTCTAAGCAGGGTTGTTTCACTGAAGTTCACCATAGTTGCAAACACTGGAAAAAAATCACCGTTGTTGCAACTACAGTTATCCAGACAAGGAAGATTTGATAACAGCAGGCGAAGTTACTTCAAACGATGGTGAACAACGATACTAGCATTATTCTTCTGTAGAACAAATCTACTGTGACTACTCTCTATTTACTACTATTCCGCCATTGTTTGCAGTGAATACTACAGTGAAAACAACGTTGGCATAAACTATGGTGGATTTTTGGCATGTTCCTTGTCACTGATTTATTTTTGTTGTATTTAAAATGTTGAATATTTAATTTTTGGTTTGTGTTTGTCCTTCTTTAGATCTGCTAGAGAAGTCCCGTGTGGTGAATCATGTCAAAGGGGAAAGAAACTTTCATGTATTTTACCAGCTCCTGGCAGGAGGAGATGTTGAATTTCTGAGTAAGATGATGAATTAAAGTCAAGCATAAAAGACACAGTGACCTTAAAGCAGTGTTTCCCAAACCTGTCCTTGGGACCCTCAACCAGGCCAGATTTTGCAGATCACCTTGGGGAAATTCAGACTGAATCCTGCAATCACTGAGCAGCAAATCATATCACCTGTGCTGTGCTTCACATATCTGGAAAAAGTGGCGAGGCGGAGGATCCCGAGGACAGGTTTGGGAAACACTGGTTTAAAGGAACATTACTACAAATTTCCCCAACTCCCTTTCCTTTGCCGTTAAATAATTGGGCAGATGCTCCAAACCGGTTGCTCCATACACCCTGACTACTTTAATAAGCTAACGTGGTTAGGTTGAGTCGAGTGTCACTTTAAGTACAATTTCAATCAGAAAGGTTGAAACTAGATATCAATAGATGTTGGGGTCTGGGTATTTATTTAAACAGGACTGAAATTCAGGGGAGAGGTGTAATAATGTATATCCAGAGGCGTATCTTGGCTTGGTTCTGCGCTAGGAGCGCCAAAGTCTTGTGCTTCTCCACCAGATATCAGAAAAATGTGGACATTTTAAACATAAAATTAAGACAAATATTCAAAACGTATCCAGACCATATATGTCAATATAAATGTAATTTAGAACGAAAGAAGACTATCTCATTTCCAACAAAGTGGTTTCTAAAAACATTTATTATAGTTTAGAGACTCGTTGCTTGGAGTTTTATTGTTTTGCAGCTATGTTATGCATGCGCACATCTCAAATATATTGGAACTCTGAAAGAAAGGACATTAGAGAAAAATGCTATTCCCTCCAACCTGCTACTGTAATCCCAGGCCTTGCTGGCCTATTCAAAAACATATCACTGTGCGCCTAGTACTTTCAATATTAGTTATAAAACCAGTGGAAAACAGAAAATATATCCTTAGAAACTGACTGATTTTAGACCTTTGCCATTTGTAGTGTTATGGATAATTGACCTATGGAACAACACCTAAACTACACAAATTGCAAACACTCCATCTATGTGTGGGGACAAAATCAAATGACACACTGACTACAGTCACTTCTCTCAAATATCTAGGTATGTGGTTAGACCCAAATCTATCCTTTGGCCCCCACTTCGAAAAACTCTCATCTAAACTTTACCCCAAACTAGGTGCCCTGTACAGAAACAAATCCTACCCAAGTCCCGCGGTAAGAAAGCAGATTGTACAACAAATGCTTATGCCAGCTTTTGAATACGGAGATGTAGTGTATGCAGCTGCCCCGCCAACGCACCTCCAGAAACTTACTACATTGTATAACTCCTTCTGTCACTTTGTGCTACAATGTAACTACATGACCCACCATTGTGACATGTTAAAAGAACTAAACTGGCCATCGCTGGAATCTAGACGCACTCTTCACCTTTCCAGCCTGGTGCTTAAGAGCTTTTCTGGGAAGCTGCCACCCTACCTGAATAGGCTGCTTCTTCCAGCAGTTCCCTCGTCCTATAACCTCCGATCCAGGACCAGCACCTTACTTGCAATACCACAATACAAAAAGAAAGTGGCTCGAATCTCATTTTCCTACAGAGCACCACAATTATGGAATAACCTCCCAGACGCCATCAAATCTTCCCCCAGTCTAAAGTCACTTAAGAGATCCTTATTAACATACCTCAATACAGAATGCGCCTGTAAACATGTAACATAATGACTATTTCCTACATATTTATTTTTCTGTTAATCTGTATATTTGTTTTGTGTTAATATCTTGCATTGTATTACTTTGTATTTCTGTAACAATTCAATGTTCTTGAACCCAGGACATACTTGAAAACGAGAGAAATCTCAATGTATCCTTCCTGGTAAAATTCTTTATAAATAAATAAATAAATAAATAAGAAGCCAAATAAGATCCTTCATGTTTGAAAACTTGAGGAATTGAACAGATGGTTTTTGAAAACTTCAGCTATTGGAGTGACTGACATTTATTTAACAAGTAAGGATGTGCCATACACCACTCCCATCATTCTTGGGAAGAGCAATGCAGCGTAGCAAACAGCCCCAGAACCTGGACAAGAGAAAAGACCTATTTTTGTCATATGAGCACATGTGACAAAATAAGTTGTTTTTCTAGTGATATTCACTTAAGACACAATTAAAAGGAATCAGCCATTTGTAAACATTTAACATAGTGAGTTTATTTCCTACATATTTCTTTTCTGTGTTAATCTGTAAATTTGTGTTTTTTTAATATCTTGCATTTTATTACTTTGTGTTTCTGTAACGACTGTAACAATTCAATGTTCTTGAACCCAGGACGTACTTGAAAACAAGAGAAATCTCAATGTATCCTTCCTGGTAAAATACTTTATAAATAAATAAACTTGTTGTGTAGGTAGTTAATTTTTTACAGGAAACAGTTAACATGTAAGTAACAAGTAATATTTCAGGATGAGGTAGATCTGTACATCATGGGTAGAACATATTGGTCTGCAGTTCTAAATGTTTTATCTTTTTCTAGAAAAATTAAAGCTGAAGCCAGATTGCACTGCCTACAGCTACTTAAACAAGGACTCCAGCAGCCTAAATGGAATGGGGGACGCCGAAAATTTTAGGACTGTGAAGGTATGTTGTTGTTTCTATGACTTCAGATTTATGTTACTAGAAATGATTTCAGCATTATTGGAAGGTAAAAGGCTACGTGCAGCTGTATCACTTCATACATTTTTGATATTTTAAATTATAATTTATTGAAAACTCACATTTGATGCTCTAGCCATCTGAGCCCCTTTTTTCTGTCAACGTAATTAATTACCCAGTGAATAATATGACATTTATAAATAAGTCATTACGAACAGCATTTGCAAATAAGAATTTCAACAGACATCTTATCTCCTTCACTACAATTATCGAGTATACTCGTTCTTCAAAAGCACCTGCAGGTGCTCCAACATCATGTATACTCATTCTGAACTTATTCCAGACCAATGAAAAGTAATTTAGCTTATTAGAAGTAAAAATTGTTTAAAAATGGGCTCCACCCAGGCGCGCCATTGGGGTGGCTACCTAGGCTCTGTCCACTCCCCTTGGCCCTGGGTCTCCTAGCCACGTGACCCCTTCCACGGCCACCAGTACCCGGTTCGGACCTTGCAGTGTGCCTTGAATGACACCCAAGAAAGAGTGGTTCCCCACCACCTCTTATTTCCTCCTTCCTTCGTGGCTGGGGGTGATTTTTTTTCGTTCCCCCTTCTCTTTGGGAACCATCCTGTGATTTATCTGCTTCACCTTGCCGATGGCTTGTTCGTTCGTCCTTTCACTTGGATTCTGTCCATTCGCTGCGTTGTGCGGCGCTATATGTCTCCTTGCTGTCCATTCCCTGGCTGTGCCTTCTTTTTCAGTGATTTTTTTGTGTGAAGTTTGATGCTGTCTCTTATAAGTAATACTCTATTACTGCTCTGACTGGCAGGGTTATTCAGAGAAAGGTGAAACTCTGGAGAACTTTTGGAGAAGTGAAAATTCTAGGTCAAAATAGCTGATTTGGAAAGTGAGATAAATGGGAGACTTTTTCTGGTTTGGCTATGTTGACCTAGAATTTACATTTCTCCAAAAGTTCTCCAGAGTTTCACCTTTCTCTGAATAACCCTGTATGTCTGTGAAAACTAAAAAAAAAGGGGCTCCAGAACACACCCTTAAATTTTCAACACATCGGACATGACAGCTGCTGTGTTGAAATTATTTGTAAAGCTTTGAGATCAGTTTTTTTTCTTCACAGAAACAGAGAGCTCAAGCTATAATGAGAATTTAATAGAACTTTTTGGCCAGAAGTCTCTGCCTGTCAAAAATGAGTTATCTACTACAAACATGAACCAGTGAATATGACTATGTATATAATTACTGTGTGCGTAACAGAAAGTCACTTTCCATACAACCACTGGTTCCTGCCAGTGGTTTTATGGAAATCACTTGGCGGTGATGGGGTTAATTATGAACTTTTTTTTAGGAGATCTTGGAATGGGAGCAATTGTAAACACAATCACATGACTACAATTAACAAACAAATATTAGAGAGGACATAGACTTCAATTTTAATGTCTTTTATGCCACCAAATGTTACTTTAATATATGCATTCAAAGGTAAATGTGATAAAAACATGATCTGCACAAATTTAAGTAAAAATGAATGCATTTGTGTTAAATCCTGTGGGATCGCAGTATTTACAGGAAACTCAACCTGATTTAGGGAGCAGACTTACCAGTTAGAATCATCTCATCCATTATACTTTGATGTAGAGTAGAACCTGTTAAAAAACAGCCAGACTGTGGTTTATCTCAGTGACCAGCATGTAAGAGGTCAAGATCATCCTTTGGGATTTTGATTTAACCATTTTGGGAACGCAGGGAACTCGATTATATCCAACTTTGCCTTCTATAATTATAAATGCCTCAATAAGGACCACGTATATGAATATTATTGAAGAATAAATGAAAAAAGTATTAATAATATACTATATTCAAATAAATTGTAAGATAAAGTAATGAGAATTTGTTTCTGGACAGAATGCCATGAAAATTATTGGATTCTCAGATGCTGAGGCAACTTCCCTGTATGAACTTGTTGCTGTCATTCTAAACTTGGGGAATGTTGAAATAAAGGGTCAATTCCAAGCAAGTGGCATGTCTTCCTGCTACATAACAAACATGCAAGGTGAGTGCTCACTAACCCATTAGTTGTAACCCTTTTGATTCTTTAGGTTACAGTTAAATTGTTTCTGATTATAGCTCAAACCAGAATCCACCAATGACACATTCAGCCACACCAGATATTTATATATTGATTACCAAATGAACAAGCACTCAGCCCGTACAATCCAAAAAGGGGTAAATGCCTTGGTGTTTAAGTCTGCAAAATTGAATATGAGCTACTGTATGATGCATTTAAGAATGTTTAACCCCTTCACTGCTGAGCCATTTCACATCTTAAAAAAAACATGTTTTTCTTTTATTTATTATTATTTTTATAATTTTTGTTCTTTACTTTAAACATGGTCATATTTGGTATCATTGGAAAGGCCGTGCTCTGCCAAAAGTCGGGAGATATCGGGGTTCAAAGGAACCCACTATCTCCACCCCTTTCTTTCCTTAGGAGTCAATGAGGACGTTCCCCACACGTCCTCAGCAGTGAAAGGGTTAAAGAGCACCTGTAATGACCAGGTCCCCTTTCCTGAGGATATCCTATCGAAGGGGTGGATGTCGCATTGGTCATAAATGTTCAATGTAATATCTCATCCTTCAAGATATTGTTATCTGCTACTTACCCAGTTTAAAATAAAATGCTGTCATGTAGATATATAAATCAGGAGTATAACAGTATGTAGTGATACCTTTTTTATTGGACTAACGCTACATTTACAAGACAAACTTTCGAGTGGATTCCTCTCTTCTTCAGCTGTGAATTCCCTCTAGAGTTGGGTTATAGGATACAACTAGCGGGATGCATGTGGTGTTTTTCTTTATAGCGCAATAGCTGTTCACCAGGTATTTTCAGGGCTGATTTGATGTTTTTAGAGATTGTCCTTTCCTTATAGCCCTTCTGCTGAAATGATGCACACAGTTTGCTCAGGTGTTCATCCCTGTCCCCAGTGTCTGAGCAGATTTGGTGGTGCCTGATGGACTGGCTGTAGATGATGCCTTGTTTGGTGTGGTTGGGATGAAAGAAGGCCTTGTGGAGGTAGCTGGGTCTGTCTGTGGGTTTGATGAAAATGTCATCAATTTATCGCAGATATTTGTGTGGTTTGTGAGGGTGAGTGTTCAGGTACCTCTGTTCCAGATCAGCCATGAAAAGATTGATGTATTGTGGTGACATTTTACTACCCATAGCAGTTCCGGTCATTTGTAGGTAGCAGTTACTGCCAAAGCTGAAATAGTGTGTAATACTCTCGAAAGCTTGTCTTTTAAATGTAACATTAGTCCAATAAAAAAGGTATCACTACGTACTGCTATACTCGTGATTTTGGCATCTGGACTAACACGGTCTATCAAATTTATAAATATCTATACTATAAAAGAGTAAGCTAAAAACTGTCCGTCGCCAAAACCCTACTGCGCATGCGCGACGGACATTTGAAAGCGGCCGTTAAAACACACAGGTAGCTGCGCGTGCCGGCCGCGTGAAAAAAAAAAAAAACGGCACGAGCTGCGCGCAGCTACCCGTGTGTTTACACGGCCAGATGCCCCGATCCTCCAGCGGTGACCGTCCTCCGGCTGCCGGCGGGCCTCCAGGCTCAGGCGAGCCCCCGCTCGGTTTGGGCCTACAGGCCCAGCCGAGCCGGGGACTCGCCTAAGCCTAGAGGTCCGCCGAGCAGGCCGCCGGCAGCCGGTCACCGCTGGAGGATCGGGGCCGAAGTTCCCAAAACATACTTAACCCCATAAGTCGGCCCTGAGCTCCAGCGGAGACCTCCTCCGGCTGCCGCTGGCTGCTCGGCGGCCTCTAGGCTTAGGCGAGCCCCCGGCTCGGTTGGGCCTACAGGCCCAGCCGAGCCGGGGACTCGCCTAAGCCTAGAGGCCCGCCGAGCAGCCAGCGGCAGCCGGAGAAGGTCACCGCTGGAGGATCGGGGCCGAAGTTCCCAAAAAATACACCCCAAAATCGGCCCTGAGCTCCAGCGGAGACCTCCTCCGGCTGCTGCTCGGCGGGCCTCTAGGCTTAGGCGAGCCCC
This sequence comes from Leptobrachium leishanense, assembly GCA_009667805.1. Taxonomy (NCBI): domain Eukaryota; kingdom Metazoa; phylum Chordata; class Amphibia; order Anura; family Megophryidae; genus Leptobrachium; species Leptobrachium leishanense. The sequence continues at coordinate 361,612,175 of CM019064.1, read as the reverse complement.
CGGCTCGGTTTGGGCCTACAGGCCCAGCCGAGCCGGGGACTCGCCTAAGCCTAGAGGCCCGCCGAGCAGCCAGCGGCAGCCGGAGAAGGTCACCGCTGGAGGATCGGGGCCGAAGTTCCCAAAAAATACACCCCAAAATCGGCCCTGAGCTCCAGCGGAGACCTCCTCCGGCTGCTGCTCGGCGGGCCTCTAGGCTTAGGCGAGCCCCCGGCTCGGTTTGGGCCTACAGGCCCAGCCGAGCCGGGGACTCGCCTAAGCCTAGAGGCCCGCCGAGCAGCCAGTGGCAGCCGGAGAAAGTCACCGCTGGAGGATCGGGGCCGAAGTTCCCAAAAAATACACCCCAAAATCGGCCCTGAGCTCCAGCGGAGACCTCCTCCGGCTGCCGCTGGCTGCTCGGCGGGCCTCTAAACTTAGGCGAGCCCCCGGCTCGGTTTGGCCTACAGGCCCAGCCGAGCCGGGGACTCGCCTAAGCCTAGAGGCCCGCCGAGCAGCCAGCGGCAGCCGGAGAAGGTCACCGCTGGAGGATCGGGGCCGAAGTTCCCAAAAAATACACCCCAAAATCGGCCCTGAGCTCCAGCGGAGACCTCCTCCGGCTGCTGCTCGGCGGGCCTCTAGGCTTAGGCGAGCCCCCGGCTCGGTTTGGGCCTACAGGCCCAGCCGAGCCGGGGACTCGCCTAAGCCTAGAGGCCCGCCGAGCAGCCAGCGGCAGCCGGAGGAGGTCACCGCTGGGGATCAGGGCCGAGGTTCCCAAAACATACTCACCGACATCGGCGGTCCCGCTTGCAGCATCCTCTCTCTCTCCGTTGTTCGCCGGAATGACGTCACGAAAGCCTTTGACCCCGGGGGTCAAAGGCTTCCGTGACGTCATCCCGGCGACCAACGGAGAGAGAGAGAGGACGCTGGAAGCGGGACCGCCATCGCTGGAGGGCCGATGTAGGTGAGTATATCCACGAGCTGGGGGCCATATCCACGAGCGGGGGGCCATATCCACGAGCGGGGGGCCAATATCCACGAGCTGGGGGCCGTATCCACGAGCTGGGGGGCCAATATCCACGAGTTGGGGCAGTATCCACGTGCTGGGGCAGTATCCACGTGCTCGGGCGATATCCACGAGCTGGGGCAGTATCCACGTGCTGGGGCAGTATCCACGTGCTGGGGCGATATCCACGTGCTGGGGCGATATCCACGAGCTGGGGCAGTATCCACGTGCTGGGGCAGTATCCACGAGCTGGGGCGATATCCACGTGCTGGGGCAGTATATCCACGAGCTGGGGCAGTATCCACGTGCTGGGGCAGTATCCACGAGCTGGGGCGATATCCACGTGCTGGGGCAGTATCCACGAGCTGGGGGCAGTATCCACGAGCTGGGGCAGTATCCACGTGCTGGGGCAATATCCACGTGCTGGGGCAGTATCCACGTGCTGTGGCAGTATCCACGTGCTGGGGCAGTATCCACGTGCTGGGGCAGTATCCACGTGCTAGGGCAGTATCCACGTGCTGGGGCAATATCCACGAGCTGGGGGCAGTATCCACGAGCTGGGGCAGTATCCACGAGCTGGGGCGCTATCCACGAGCTGGGGCGATATCCACGTGCTGGGGCGATATCCACGTGCTGGGGCAGTATCCACGAGCTGGGGCAGTATCCACGAGCTGGGGCAATATCCACGTGCTAGGGCAGTATCACGAGCTGGGGCAGTATCCACGAGCTGGGGCAATATCCACGTGCTGGGGCAATATCCACGTGCTGGGGCAATATCCACGTGCTGGGGCAATATCCACGTGCTGGGGCAGTATCCACGAGCTGGGGCAGTATCCACGAGCTGGGGCAGTATCCACGTGCTTGGGCAGTATCCACGTGCTGGGGCAATATCCACGAGCTTGGGCAGTATCCACGAGCTGGGGCAGTATCCACGAGCTGGGGCAATATCCACGTGCTGGGGCAATATCCACGTGCTGGGGCAATATCCACGTGCTGGGGCAATATCCACGTGCTGGGGCAGTATCCACGAGCTGGGGCAGTATCCACGAGCTGGGGCAGTATCCACGTGCTTGGGCAGTATCCACGTGCTGGGGCAATATCCACGAGCTTGGGCAGTATCCACGAGCTGGGGCAGTATCCACGAGCTGGGGCAATATCCACGTGCTGGGGCAGTATCCATCCACGTGCTGGGGCAGTATCCACGTGCTGGGGCAGTATCCACGTGCTGGGCAGTATCCATCCACGTGCTGGGGCAATATCCACGTGCTGGGCAGTATCACGTGCTGGGGCAATATCCACGACCTGGGGCAGTATCCACGAGCTGGGGCAGTATCCACGAGCTGGGGCAATATCCACGTGCTGGGGCAGTATCCACGTGCTGGGGCAATATCCAGGAGCTGGGGCAGTATCCACGAGCTGGGGCAATATCCACGTGTTGGGGCAGTATCCACGTGCTGGGGCAATATCCAGGAGCTGGGGCAGTATCCACGAGCTGGGGCAGTATCCACGAGCTGGGGCAATATCCACGTGCTGGGGCAGTATCCATCCACGTGCTGGGGCAATATCCACGTGCTAGGGCAGTATCCACGAGCTGGGGCAGTATCCACAAGCTGGGGCAATATCCACGTGCTGCGGCAATATCCACATGCTGGGGCAATATCCACGTGCTGGGGCAGTATCCACAAGCTGGGGCAATATCCACGTGCTGGGGCAATATCCACGTGCTGGGGCAATATCCACGTGCTGGGGCAGTATCACGTTCTGGGCAATATCCACGTGCTGGGCAGTATCCACGAGCTGGGGCAATATCCACGTGCTGGGGCAATATCCACGTGCTGGGGCAGTATCCACGTGCTGGGGCAATATCCACGAGCTGGGGCAGTATCCACGAGCTGGGGCAGTATCCATGAGCAGGGGCAGTATATCCACAATAGACTGCCCTCTGGGCAGGCTTTACAACTAGTATATATATAAAGAGAGAGAGGTATTCCCTGCCAAATAAGCTCCACCCTATTTGTATATAGTAGGTGCACTTCAAGTCAAGGTAACCCCAAGCTGGGTATGTAGCGGAGATGGTTGTAAATAGCAAACTAT